>OX451740.1:630272002-631512506 GCA_948472305.1 Vicia faba
GAAAATATTTTCATGTGTGTATATAAATAATAAATAAAAATAAAAGTATTTTTTACATTATTTATATATTTAAACAAAAATAAATATAAAGTATTTAATGTATTAATACTAGAAATAATTAAAATAAATATCAAATAAATATAAAAGTTTATGAAAATATTTCTTAAGTATTTTTTATATTAGAAAATAAAATATCAAAATCAGAAATGAAATAAAAATGCAAAAATGACAAATATACAAGAAATGGGCCAGGGGGGTGTAAAAGAAAAGAGGGGTGCCAAAAGTAAGCATGTACAGGCCTAGCCCAGAAACAACTTCATCTTCTTCTTTGAACTGAAACACGCGCGCTTTGTATACAAAATACTATCTCCTGATTCCTTGCTTTTTTGACAAAACTCATAACATGAAACTTGTAGAGCATCAAACAACGAATCTAACCATATAAAAAACTTAAGCTAACTCTCAAAGACAAGAGAGAATTTCTCTGGCCCTAATTCTTAACCTAGTTTTTTCAGGAAGTTCATGAACAAAATTCTCCTAGCACGATTAATATAAATGAAAACTAAGCTCATGTATGGTTTCAGGGCTATGAATACAACATCTTTCATTCACAAACCTAAGTCTAACTATTCCTAAATAGAGAGATAGAAGTTCATGAAATACCTGTTTCAGTTGACTTCGAGCTGGACAATGCAGCAACTTCCAAGGGTGCTTGAGGTTCTTTTGAGCTTGCCTGAGGTCCACTGAAGCTTTTCCAATGCTTGGCTTATTTTGAAGTAGCCTAAATCGTGCTACAGAACTCAACGAGGGAAAGTGGAGATGGAGGTGGTTCTGAAGGGCTTGCCCTGTTTTGCAGAAAAATGGTGATTTTGTGTACAAGGAGGTTTAAGGGGTCAAGGGCTCGTGCTTCTGACTTGTGAGGATGTATGAAACTTGTTTTACAACTTTGTTCTTGTTGGTTTTAATCAGATATGAGAGATACAAGCTTTTGGCCCTTTGACTTGTTTTGAAAGCAAAGTTGGAAGTGAAGTGAGATAGGCCTGTACAGGCTATCTCTAAGCATGCACCAACTTCTTGTACTATGCCTGAGATTGTGGAGCTTGTTTGCTGCAAAGGGAGAAAGTCCAAGGCTCAAGAAAAAGCAATTTGACATAAAGTGCCCTTTATGAAAATGGAAGTGTGGCCTTTATGCTTAAAATGACAATGTTCATTGTACAAAGCTCTCTTGATCAGAACAATGTCAATATACAATGTATTTGCATTCAATTTTTGAGTGTAAATTGGTTTAGAGGCCTGTAATCATGTACTAAGCTAGTTTGGTTTGAAAATGCAAGTTGTATGAACATGTATTAGGCCATGGATCAAAGTGAGTTTTTGCCAACTTCAAGCATTCAATTCTCCCTAACCACAAGGTGTTTGACGAGTTCTTGGATAATTTGGAAAGCTTGCAACATGTAATATAGTCCATATTTGAAATGCAACTTGAAACTCCAAGTGGAACTATGTGAAAAATGTCCAAGAAGATGGGTCAAAATCCTGGCTAAACTAGGGCAAAATTTTTCTAAGGTTAAAAGTTTTAGGTACCCTTGTTCCAAAAATCATAACTTGAGATACAAGCTTGTTTGAGAAAACTTTGTGAATCAAAGTTTTAGAATTTGTGATGGACTACAACTTTCATGTTTCAATTTTTGTTTGAATCCATTTTCATCTTGGTGAAAAAATGGGACAAAGTTAGGAAAAAATAAGAAAATTTTATAACTAAGAAAATTTCTAAGTTATGAAATTTTCCCATTTTAAACCCTAATTTGCATTTTTGGGTTTCTTGATGAACAAGTTTCATAATTTGACATGTCTTGATGAAAAATGACCCTTGGCACTTGATTTTGATCAAAAAGTCAAAGTTTGACTTTTCAGTATACAGTTAAATTTTTATCAGTTGACTGGAAAATTCATCTGTCAATCCTATGCATTTTGGATCTTTTGAACTTGTTGAATGGGTCAAGACAATGTCATTGAGTCCTTGAGTCCATGGTTGAGCTTGATTTGCCATTGGCTAGGTCAAACAGTCAAAAATTGCCTTTGTACAGTCAAAACCCTAAAAATGACCATTTTGCCCTTTTGGTGATCTGATCAAATTTATTGTGGAATTGTGATACAAAATTGATCAAGTGGTTCATATGAGTTCATAATGTTGATGTGGGTCAAATGTCATGAGGTTTGACTGTCAATTGGCCGCAGTTGACATTTCCCCCAATACAACTGATTTCTAGGTCAACTGTCCAATTGATTGGGCAAAAATTTGAATCAAGGCTTGAAACTTGGTATGGATAAACTTATGAGTCCAACATGAAGTATGAAAGTCAATTTGGGCATTGTAGATCAAAACATCATTGCGAAAACTCAAACCCTAATTTAGGTCAACTGTGCAAAGAGGTGTCTTGAGCAGAGCAAACCCTAGCTTGACCTTGAATTCCAAGACTCTTGTGATGAGAAATATTGATGAAATGAGAGGGAAAATTTTGGGGTACAACACTCATCATTGCATCACTCCAGATTCGGGCTTGCCTCAGATTCAACGTTCTCCACCAAACCTTCATAGATCTTCTCCCCAATTCAACCGTTTCTTCTAAACCTCAAGAGAAAAATCAGAAAAACCCTAGGACCAATGAACCACAACTAAATCATGATGGCGATGATTTCACACTCAATACCCTAGGGTTTCAAATTAGTGATACATAAATTACACGCTAGCAACAAGAATGAAGCCAAACAGTGGGAAACTGAGATAGTTTAAAGTGTACAAACCTAAGGAATCAATAATTATTCTGGTGGCCTTGTAGAAGTATGCAACATAAAGTTAAAAAAAATAGATAGCGGTTCCTAGAAGCTCAGGTACGAATACTCCTTCAATTGTTCCAAATTCCTTTCTCTTCTAATTCTTCTTATTTTTTTGTTGTGTTGATGTCGTGAAGTTTATTTTTTTTGTGTATCGTTAATTTCTTTGAGTATTTTCTATGTAATGGTTTTTCTTGTTTTTATCTTTACCTAATACCCCTTTCTAATGCAGTAGCAAATGGATATCACGCAACAAATGGTGCCGAAAGTATGCAAACAGAGAGATGTGAGAATAAGGGAAAGAATATTACTTGTTGAAGCTTTTATTCCTGGTATGGCTTGATAAAAACCCTCCTCCGTTTGCTCGTTTCTCTTGTTGGCTTTGTTGGTTCCTATCCTTTGTTCTTTGTTGGTTTGTTGGTTTGTTGGTTTTCTGGTTTGTTGGTTTTCTGGTTTGTTGGCTATCTGGTTTGTTGGCTATCTGGTTTGTTGGTTATCTGGTTTGTTGGCTATCTGGTTTGTTGGCTATCTTGGTTTGTTGGCTATCATGCTTTGTTGTCTATCATGGGTTGTTGGCTATCTAGTTTGTTGGCTATCTTGTTTGTTGGTTATCTTGTTTCCTTTTGCTGGTTTTTTGCTCTTGGTTTGAAATCTGGTTCTGTTATATGCTTATGCTGGCTATTTGGCTCTCTCTTTGTTCAATTAAATAATGGCCTTATTATATTGGAATAAGGGTGAAAAGTGGGGGGGAAATTTGAGGGTTGAACAGTTTTGGTATGCTGACCTTGGTCTTTTGAGATGCAGGTTTCAAATTTGCTATTTGTGTGCAATTTATTGGATAAGTTTTGTTCAGATTTTTGGACTGTATTGACAGGGTTATTATGTAGGCTAGGTGATATCTCTTTCATCTTTCTTTTTTCATCTTTCAATGAAATAAAGCATTTTTCTTTTTATACAATTTTCTAAAGGATTTGCACTCTTTTTTGGAAAATGATGACAAGGTTTTGATAGCTTGCATTGCTACATTTGATGTTTTTGACCATTTGGCATGTGCTTGTTGTTTTGTGTGTTTTGCAGCTTGGTTGCAAGTTTGCTTTTGTTGGATTTTGTTTGGCAGCCTAGCTACTGTGCTAGCCTGCTGTTTTGCTGTTAATTGCTTTGTCTTACAGCTTAGCTGCTGCGCTAACCTGCTGTTTTTAAAATGATTTGTTTTTTTTTGTGATGTTGCCTTTGCTATGTTGTTGCTGCCATGTTGCAGGTTTGCCCTGCTATTCTGTTTGTTGCAGATTTATTGGCTTGTGCATTTGGCATCATTTGGGCAGCTTGCTTGCTATGTTGCTGCTGTTTGACCTTGTTTAATAGAAAATATTTGCAAATTTCTTTCTCCCTTTTGTGAACCAAGAAGATCAAATTTTTGTGATTTTCAAAAGTAGGAGATAGACCATGAAAACAAAACCTTTGAAAATTCTGATTCCAAAGTGCGAATCCTAATGATGAAATTTCTCTTTTAACAAATAATTCGTGTTTGGAATCTTTTCTCATGTTGATCATTGCTAACTCCTTCTTTTTCTTTTGTTACATGTACGAGCAATTAAATGGCGAGCGAGGCAAGGTGAAGAGAAAGCCACGACTAGCAACGAGGAGTTTCTTGAAGATGAAGCAAACTTGGAAAACAAACATTTCTTTCTTTCTTTGTAAATAACAAATGTAGCTTGTGATTCAATTTATTTTTTGCATTGTAAACCCTTTTGCAAATTGTCCAAGAATGTAACCCGAACACAACATTTGAATGAAATGTATGAATGATGAATTTGTTATAAGTCTTGAATTCTTGAAACTTGGAATAATCCTCTAAAATTAGGGTGTATTTTGCTCAGAATTCTAAACTACTGTTGTACCCCAAAATTTTCCCTCCCATATTTCTCAAAATATGTCAAGAAAGATCTCCAAGTTGCTTAAGGTAGTCCAAGAATTGGCCAGACAAGCCCTCTCCTAAAGCAGTCTTCCCCAAACTAGGGTTTCATATTGCATCAAGATCCTTGAGTACAAGTGACCCCAAGTGCTCACCAATGTCCTAATATGTTCTCAAGATCATCCATGTCAAGTTTCAAGCCTTGCAGAGGAATTTTGCTCAGTCAATTGCTCAAAGGTCCAAAAATCGACCATGCTAGGGCAAAAGTCAATTGTGACCTACATATAGTCAAACTTCAAGATTTTTTGTCAACATCCTCATTTTGAAGTATATTTCATCATTTGATCAAGGGTTGATAATGATTCATCAAGGGTTGCTCAAAATTCATCAAGATTCAAAAGTTGCTAAATTAGGGTTTTGCAGGAAAAGTCAACCCAACTTTGACCAAACATAACTTTCTCATAATTTATGATAAATGACCAATCCAAAGCTCATTTGGATAAGGATGAAATTTCCTACAATCCATATTCATATCCCAAGAGCAAAATATGCACTCACAAGAAGTTGTGAATTTGGACATTATAGGTCATTTTGAAAAGTCAACAAAAACACCTTTTTTTGTAAAAGCTTCTAACTTGAGAATGGAATATCAAAATGAGATGAGACAAAAATGGTTGGTTAGAGGACATCTCAAGATTTCTAAAAAGTCCAATAACACCTCCAAAGAGTCAAAATTGAGGAAGTTATGTATTGTTGAAGTTGACCTTTTTTTGCAAAATTGCCAAAAGTCAACCATCCCCAAAACTTCAAATTTTGCCAAATGTGCCCATTCTTTTTCACTTGTTTTGGGTTGGCATTATAGCCCACGTGCTCTATCCTTAGCCATGTGTCCATATCATATTTTTATTAATTATTTTGATTTTATTTGAATTAATTTGATTTAAATCAAAATAAATCAAATAAAAATCCAAAAGCATTGATAACAAAGATTTTATGGTGATTTCAGGTTTCGTTATACAGCTTGCCATCATCAAACTCGTATCAAGGCATAAGGGTACAAAAAGATGGGATTTGGATTAAATTTGAAAGGTTGTTAAAAGAAGATCAAATCAAATATCAAAGCATTGATAGAGGAAGATTTGGACAGCAAAAACAACCCTAATAAATTGTGCATTACATAAGGGTCGTGTGCAGACCAAAATAAGGGGTTGGAGATCAAGAACAAAATTTGCAAAAACACCAAAAAAGTGAGATAGAAATCAAGTCTAGAGGCAGTTTCAAGGCTTGGTGTTGGTCTCAATCTCTTCCTGGAAATCTCCATAAGCGAAAGCAAGCAATACCAGGCATTTTCAGACCCTCACACGCGCTGTAAGTCGTTCGTAACATTGCTCTGTTCTTGATTTTTTATTTTGCAATTTAAGAATGGTTGATCTGAATTAATGGTATAATCTTAGTCTACACATCATTTGCAAGCTTTTGGTATTACTTGATTTCATTTATCTGACCTATATCGTGATTCACCATAGCTAGGGTTTCTTGGAGTTTTTTTAGGGCTTTTGCTTTCAGGTACAATTAGCCTACATAATGGCCATGGTTGTGATCAGAAGAAGGAGACGAACTCAACCATGGTCTTAGAGTTCATTTACATGGCCTGTACAAGATTTTGAGGGTGGACAAGCTTGTAGCGACAGACCTTTGTCCGTTGGTATATGTGCTTAGATTTTTAGCCACGGTCCAAAGACAGGGACGATGGCGTGTCGCTTCCCCATTTTTCCATTCAAACCAGCGCGCCCTTTTTTATTTTTGTCCACTATATTTCATTTTATTTATATAATGATTGTTTTGTATTATATTAACAATTGAAAGCAAGTGGCCTAGTGGTAAACACATCAGCGCATAAGGATCCCAAGGCTGGAGGTCAGGGGTTCGATCCCTGCCTCCAGCAATTTGCATTTTCTTGTTTATTTTCAGGCAATCCAGTATGTGCCTAAGCAGGAGTTCCATCCTACTCCCTCGCCAATCAACATGCCAGATGGCCAGATGGCCAGACCTGGTGGCCAAGCTTTGAAGGTGTACCATGGACTCAGTCAACACAAACGCATAGGATCACAAAAGTCCAAACGGATCTCCACCAATTGGGCCAACAAAGTTTCTTTTGACACCTCCAAATATGCAGGCCCATTCTCTCTTTCTCTTATATTTTGCTTGTTTTATTTAATTTAGTTATTTTATTTTATTTATTTTAATTACTAAACAAATTAATTCCTTTTTTTTATCAAAAATCACAAAAAATATTTTTTATCCAATTAATTTCAGAACATTGTTTTTTTTAATAAATATTAATTTAATTAATTAGGTTATTAATTCTAGATAACTTTAATTGATTTTGTAAATATTTAAAATTAATTAGAAATCATTAGGTTTTAACATTCATTTAATTATTTTATTTTTCTTTCCTAAATTAACAAAAACTCCAAAAATATGTCATTAATTATTTTTACAATTAATTTAGCATTTTATTTAGGATTTAATTTCTTTTCTTAAAAATAAAAACAACCAAAAACATTTTCTTTAATTAAAAGGGTCAAAACCCTAATTCCAGATTCGATCCAATTCACTCGCGCGATTTATTTTTTCCTTATTCAATTATTGATGTATCTGCTCCTGGCTTGTAATAAATAATTAGGACATTTATTTATTTTTCTGCTTTTATTTTATTTTCAAAGGGTTGTTTTTGGCGGTGTAAATACTCGACGCCTTGTAATAGTTTAGATTAAAACTCCGCTTTTTTATTCTGCAAATATTCAACTGCTAGATGTTTGATAATAGGGTTTGCATGACAAGAATGAATGCTTAATCTTAAAATAAAATTAGATCACCCTAAACATGTGCAAAGATAAAAATAACTGAAACCAACACAATCGCACATGCACACTCCTAGGATACACCCCACTTGGTTGCCTTTGTAAACCGTCATTAAGTATAGGTAGTTTTAGAGGTCGCCCTCTTGTCTAAAAGATCATAGTTTCCTCAAAATGGTTGCCTCGGATATTGTTGCCTTGAATAAATGATCTAAGACATTAGGGTTACCGCTAAGACGTCCTAACATTGCTTTAGTGACTGTATGTCCCTCTTTCGAATTGACCCTCAAACTCCAACGACGTTGCTACCTACTCACTAATAGTGGGATAGCATTGTCTAAAGGAAATTAGCATAGAACAATTCCTTTTTTTTTTCCGAGTAGGTAGATTAGTTCTTAGATACTTGTTCATCCAAAACAAAACTTTTTCACACTTACACACTTTTACAAATAAGTTTTCAAAAACACTTCATTACACTCTTAAGCGAGAGTTAAATCAAAGTTAAAACAAAAACTTTTCAAAACCCACAAGCACAAAGAAAACAATTTTGAAAATGATGAGCAAGTACCTAAGAGCCCGTAGATAACTACGGATAGAAAGGGTGCTAATACCTTCCCTTTCTATAAAGTACCCCCCCGTACTCAGAAATATCTCGAAAAAAGGAATTTTTCTGTACTTTTTTCCTTTCCTTGTTGGAAAAATAAAAAGTAGGTGGCGACTCTTGCTTACCGCGACATTTTGCGAATACAAAACGCAAAACGTGAACCAGCATTCCAAAAACAGTCAGTTCTTCCCACCGTATCACAACTACTAAATCTTCTTGAATTGATATTGCAATCTAATTGACGAGCTTGGATATTTGATTTTGAACCCTTGAAATGCACTCCAAGTAGAAACACATAAACCTTTTTATCATGAACCAAATCTTGATGCACAAACAAAGAAACTTAAGAAACCTGATCTATATCCAATTTCAATTCAGTAATTACTAATGCTTCAAACACAAGAAACTTGTATTATAAGCAATATATAATCAACGAAGCTTCAAACTCAACATCTTGTCTTTGCCCTTGACTTAGTGGAGAACAAACTCAACACAAAATCAATTCTAAGTCCCAAAATGTTCCAACGAATTTCATGGCCTTCTAAGCGCATTTGGCTATTAATCCTTGAAGCAATCTTACAGACGACATCATTTGCGATATGTTGCAATAAGAACCATCCCGATATGATGAAAATCGGAAGAGTTGCGATCCTTGAAAGTCTAGTAACAATTACTTGAGATTAACCAAAGTCCACAAAGCGGCCTCTAAAGTATCTAAACTTTTGATGATCTTATGCAAATTATTGGCTCTTGACTTGTAAAGATGAGTTAATGAGGGCGTTACAAGGAAATAAATACTCAAAGAATCAATCAGAAATATTGAGTATCAAAGAAGTTATGATCTTATGAACTTGATCTTGGAAGGGTCGACTTTTACAGTTGATTTTTAGTCATTCGAGCCATTGAATGGGCACACTCGCGATGCGGGGCTTGAAACTTGGAATGAACATCCTTGAGGACATATGAAGGACTAAGAAGACCAATTGAAACTTCGAAAACTCAATTTTATCTGAGAGATACCAAACCCTAATTGTTGATTTACTGCGTAGAGAGAGAATCTGTCTGACCAACTTCTGAGCCATGTTGAAAAACCCTAGAATATGAAAAACGGGAGGGAAAATTTTAGGGTACGACAATAACCACTGACCATCATTACATATAATGTATCTTGTTTTCTTATATTAACGATTGAACAATTAGCTCAATGGTACAAGTGAAGGCTTTTCAGAGCGCGTGTGTAGGAGGTTAGGGGTTCGATCCCTGCCTCCTACATGTTATTTTTCTTAATAATTCTTTGCAAATTCCATGTTGTTCTTCCAAGCACGCACACCCTAGGCCTCCATATCATCATCCTGGGATCAATCAACGCCTGGATCCAATGCCTCTAATGAAGCTCCCCATGGTGGACACTCCTGACACAGTCACATTGGATCCCACGTTGCTATGGGCCAACTGGATTGGGCTTTGAACAAAAACTCAGCATGCACCCTCCAACTTGGGTTTACACCCCTCAGGCTTACTCTATTTCTCTTTCAATTTTGTTTTATTTAAATTAGTTTATTTATTTTGTTTAAATAATTTTTTTTTCATAAAACCATAAAATCAACATCACAAAAAAATAGGATTTAGTTTTTTTCAATAAATTATTTTTTGTAAATTAATTAATTTCATCAATTTTAATTTGTTTCATTAATTAAAATTAATTAGAAAAATTAGGTCAAACTTCCAATCTTTTTCACAAAAATCCCAAAAATATTTTCAATGATCAAATTAGGGTTTTTTAGGATTTCAAACTTATATCAATTTTTTATGCTCACGCGTAATTATTTTTGTCGTACGATTAATTTTTCTATTGATGTAACTGCGTCCAGTTTGTAATAATTAATTAGGATTTTATTTCTGCATTTTGCTTTCAGTCAATTCCTTATGTATCTACACCAAAGCCTTGTAATAGCGTAGGACCATCTATTTTCTCGCTTTTATATTCTATATATGTTTGTATATAATTGTTAGAAACCTAGGCGTGTATGCTCAATTAATCAATAAATCACTAAATTTAAGATAAATATATCTGAAAAAGCACACTATTACACACGTGTACCCCTAGGGTATTTCCAACTTTGGTTGCCTCAGAAACAATGGTCATGTCCCTCGAACATATGGATACTCTTAGCAAAGACCCTCAGTTTAAAGTCATCATAAAGATCATAGTCCCTAAATGTCCCTCGAGTTGCCAACGAGAAATGATCTTATGATGACAGTCCCTTCGAAATGCTAAGGTATCCTTACATGTTGCCTTCAATGACCATCACATCCCTTTCGATAGTCCCTCAACATCCAACGACTAGGGTTACCTACTCACTAATAGTAGGATAACATGGTCTAAAGGATATGAGGAAAATAACAGTCTTTTTCGAGTCGGTAGATAACTGTTAGGTACTTGCTCAAACAAATTTTTACACCACACTTTCATAACACTTTTCAAACTAAAGTTTTCAAAAAAACACTTTATCACACTCTTGAGGACTGATACAAGAGTTATCATAAAGTGGATCTCCGCACTAAGGCATTTTTAAAACTTTTTCACACAAACACGAAAGCAATTTAAAAAATGAGCAAGTACCTAAGAGCCTATGGAAAACCATGGATGGAAAGGGTGCTAACACCTTCCCTTTCCATAATCTACCCCCTTACTCATAAATAATCTCGAAAGGTCTTTTTATGTTCTTTTCACCCTTTCCTTTGTTGGATAAAATAAAAGTCGGTGGCGACTCTTGCTTACCGCAACATTTGCGAATACAAAATGCAAAACCAGTATTAACAGTCAGTTCTCCCACCGTATCACAGAACCGGCGACTCTGTTAGGGATGAATAAAAAGTGGGGTTACCTTAGAGCTTAGTTCATTTTAAAATTACTTTCATTGTGTGTTTTTATGCTTTACTTTTGAGTGCTTGTTTGGGGTTGTTACTATAGATCCTACACCCGGATCTGGGGCACCTTATTAGGTAAGTAGAAATAAATCATGGAGGTTGTACGATGTAGATCGATACGGACGAAGTGGTGGCTACGTTAGCGCGACGCTTTGGATTGTACTAATGTTCCTTGAGTAAGTTAAGGATGACATTAGGCTTCCTCATAGTGTCACTAAGCGCTAACTGACCTTTAGAACCTTTAATTGACTCATCCTAGCCATTAGGAAGTAGTGATATAACCGGCTTTGGTTCCGATTGAAGATTGGTTGATACTCGATACTACACTCATTGAGGCTGGACTTTTAGGAGTTTTGGCCGCAATACCTCGGTGCGGAGCTGAAACAATTTCTGAAGGGAGGGTCAATGATATTGAGGCTCCTTAGAACCTGGTTACTATTTCTAAGACAGGTTGAGCCAACTAAACTTCAAGAGGGTACTTACCTATGGAATCCATGCAAGCCTAAACCTAGGGCTGCTTGTGTGACTTGCTTGCTTTCTTTGCCTAACAATTTGAACTCATTGCAGGGTTTTATTTGTGTTCCTTGCAGGACATTATTTGTATAAATCCAATAATTTGGTTTCTTACCCCGCATTTTTGCTTGATGCATAGCATACGCATCATAACATCATCCCATAGCATCTCCTTAACCATTTCAAGGATCTCAAGGGTTTGTGATGCAGGTTATGTTGAACCAGACGTCTAGCAAGGGGCAAGAGGATTTATTTTCCTCTAGCTAATGTCGTCAAAAGGTCAAAACACAATAAGTTAAGTCAGGGGCTATAACCCACTTGATATGGTGAGCTTGACTCTCGAAGAAGGACACTCAACGGTAGGAAAGTTCTTCAGCCAAAGTCACAATTCAACTCTTAACATCTTCTTGCGTTTACCCCGTGAGATCCTTGAAAACATTTGCATATCAAACATGTCATTGCATAACAGGTAATCTCCAGTACCGGTATCTCATGTTCTCGCTGTTTATTTCAGCAATGGATATGAAACAAGATAACGGAGATCTCCGAACTCAAGAGGCTTAGTTCATGGAAATGTTCCTGAACCTATCCAAGGGGCATGAAGAGTTAAAAGCATTCCTTGTTGGGGACCTGGCCAAGAAAAGTCCCAAGGACAATAAGGACGAGCGGTTGGAACAACTGCAAGCTGAGGTGGAAGCAATGAGAACCCAGATGCTGGGGCAGATGGCTCTTATCCAAGGCCTAGCCTGGGGACAAGAAGAGCTGAGATCCATTATCAACAAGCTTCATCAAGACAGATACAATCGTATGAAGCAAGCAGTCGAGGTCGGGGACCAAGTTATTGATCAACCTCCGAGAAGACAAGAGTTTGATTTGGTGAAGAGTGAACCTTTCCAAATTGCTAATACCTCATGGGTCCAACAATAACCTCTCCAAAACCAACGGGTTAATCAGAGTAAGCCGAATACACCCAAGAGGCAGTTTACCAAACTCAACATGCCGTTGTCGCAAGTCTTGCAACACATGTTGAGGTTGAATTAGGTCACATTGAAGGATCCTCCTCGGAATCCTAATACTTCCGCTGCTACTTACAATCCTGATGCAACATGCGCCTACCATTCTGATAGTCCTGGACATGACACGAATGACTATTGGGCATTGAAAAATAAGATTCAAGACTTGATTAACCAAGGAGTACTAGAGTTTACACAAGACGATCAACTAGAATTCTTCTGCCGTCCCTCAGAGACACACCATCTGAAGCGACAAGTTCATACAAAGAGGCTTTTTGTTCATTAGAATTTTCAATTTGTAATTTTCTTTTGATTGTTCGAACATTTATTCATGTCAAACTTTGTTACTTTAACAATGCATTGCATATGTATGTTCTGAATCAATTCATTCGTATTCACTATATTTAAACTTCTTTCCTTTTTGTGATATTCAACTCCCGATCAAAAGTTCTGAGCCTTTAGAGGGAGGATGACGAGAACAATACCATAATCTCTACAGTATGCTTTTGAACAGACCCTGCTGACGATGTACAAGCGTTGTTTCAAATCCTAAACAGTGGAGTTATAAGGAAGATAATCCCTAGTCAACCCCTTTGAGCCTAAGAAATATGAGTTTTCTTTTCACACAAATTAAAACCCTTAACCATAACTTGGGGAAGGATAGTTTTCTCAGTTAATTCAGATGCACATTCAGTTATAATATTCTACTTCATACATAATGAATGGCATCTAAGATGTCCTTCTAAATCAGAAGATGGTGATGGTTCCGCATAATAATTAATAACATGCAGTCGTTATTTTTCAAAAGAAAAGCCCGCTAAGTCAAAACCTATGAAGGATACTTAAGGAAAAAAACGGGGGCACCCTGTTGACTGTAAAAACAAAAGAAATGGTTCAGGAAAAAGTAGGGATAACAAAATAAAAAAAGGTCCTACAAATCCTCGACAAAAACAAGATTACAAAAATGACTTCCTTTTCAAAATAAACTTTCAGTATCCGAACCATCATCAGAACTTCAAGGACAAGATGCCAGACTCAATTGGGATCTGAACGCATAATTAACTAAGCATAGGACTGAAGAACATCACGAAGAGCGGGTTGGGTACAAATAAAATATGAGCCTTTATCCTTTGTTTCTTGAACCGTGAACCAGGACACGTTACAACGCTTAAAAGTCCTAGCTGAAGCATGGGTTAGTTCGAAAGCATATTGCTACAAAAGGTATCCTGACTCCTGTAGGGTTCGCTATAAATCTTGAGTCGATATCACACTTTTACAAAATTTGTTTGTTTTACTAAAATATGAATTTTTAAACTTCAAGGCAGACATAAGCTTTGCATTCTTAAAATACCAATGTTTGCATATGACTATTTGTTCAACAGTAGAGAAATTCGCACTACGGATATTCAGTGAATAAATATCTTCTCAATGAACACAATTACCTCAGACGGGAAGACATTCCATTGATACGCCTTTCATAATCTAGGTGCATAGCATGATGTCAAGCTGATCTGGGGCAGTCAAGTCAAGATTCAAGGAATATCTCAAAGATGCCAAGTAGCCAGGGGCAGATCTCCATCTGAATCACTTGGGGCATTGGACATGAATTCCAGCAACGAATCTTGTACAATCAAACTAACATCTTCTGGCAGTGTGGCAACACTTACTACTATGGACAATGACAATTCTTCGTACCCGGTGAACATGGACATAGTTAAAAAATACTACGCATGAACAAAGACCCGCTAGGTTGACTGGCCTAGGAAGAAATAAGGGCATCCCGGCAAACCAAAAGGGTTCGCGAAAAAATTAGGGATAAAAACAAAAATATGTACACCCGGTAAGCCGAAAACCTGAAAAGGCGGCTTGGGCAAAAAAGGGTATCCCGTTGGACTGAAAACCCGAAAGGACGGTCCAGGAAAAAGTTAGGGATTTGAAGCGTATCACGATGTCCCATTGGATCACCTTGTGACCAGACTTCAGTATCAACTATCAAGCTCAAACGGCACCGATCAGTCCAGTCAGCTTCGGACAAGTAGCAAAGTGTTGAGATGCTCGAAGACATAGCGACAATAGCAGAATTGAAACTTAAGGGGATTATTACACATAACTATTTTCTTCTCTTTGTACACTATTTTGTATAGTCTTAACTCTCACGGCAGCGTTATCCTACTAGAACGTCAGCCTCTTTGTACACAACGCCTGTTATAGGCAAACTTCAGAAATTAATACAAGTCATTTTTACAAAACCATTTGTTTTTTCTTTTTCTGTTTTCTTTTGAAAAAACGTACAATGACTTATTCTTGACATATGCATTTAAATATGATTTCTATTCACAAATATTTGCATAAGAAACAGAAGGACATTTTCTCATGACTTAAGGAACGAGGCAAATTCTATAAAACCATTTCAATCCCAACATTTACTCTGTTCAGCATGGTATAGAGGCAGGGACATTTTGAGGCGAAGTCACCAGTACATGCGACCCCATGACATCTACACTCCCCACAGAGTAGAGGCAACCAAAAGTTTTGATCTCTGCTTCCCCAAACAGGAGTTACTTTCCTCAACAAAGTTACTTCATAAAGTCGATATCTGTATTCCCCAACCGAGTTTTATAATCGCAAATGGTTCATAAAGCCTTCTCTCGAAAAGAGTTTATTTCTCTAAATGCGGAAGCTCAATCCCCCACATAGTTTATTTCTCCAGCTACAGAAGTTCATCCCCCGGTGGAGTTTATTTCTCCGAATCGGCAAAATCTTCCAGCAAAGCATCTTCTCTCGCAAACAAAGTTATTCCCCTGTAGAGTTATTCTCAGGAAGAGTCTCTCCCGGCAGGATATTCGCAAACATAAAGGAGTAAATCCCCAGCATAGTCATCTCCATTTACCATCCCCAACGGAAATGAAGAATTCATCTTCCTAATAACTTTTCAGCAGCGGTCCGGGATTTATTTTCCCCGACTAAGAAATACCACAATAGCATCTCATATTCATACATCATGGCATGCACATATATATTGCATACAACACAATATCATTTATTCTGAGAACATCATCACAATGCATTTAATACATCATGACATTGCATACGACTAACTCTTTACCTTTCAGGGAAAAAACCAAATCAATAAGCTACGTCTAATAAAGGGCTATTCCAGGATTTTCCTCAGAAAGATGTCCCCACAAGATTTTCCCTGGGTCAGATAGGTCGACACTAAGATCTCTTTGATTACCATTCCAGTGGAAGATATTCCAAGACTTTCGTCTGGGTCAGTTGAGTCACTACTAAGATTCTCCTGATTAATATGCCAGTCAAAGCTAACCCAATATTTTCCCTGGGCCAGACAGGTCGAAACTAAGATCTCTCTTATTACTATGCCAGTTGAAGATATTCCACAACTTTTGTCTGGGTCAGTTGATCGATACTAAGATTCTCCTGATTACTATGCCAGTCAAAGCTAACCCAATATTTTACATGGGTCAGACAGGTCGACACTAAGATCTCTCTGATTACTATTTGAGTTGAAGATATTCCACGACTTTCGTCTGGGTCAGACAGGTTGATACTAAGATTCTCCTGATTACTATTCCAGTCAAACTTAATTCAAGGCCTTCCACTGGTTTAGTCAAATCGATACTAAGATTTCTATCCCAGTTGAAGATAACTCGAGACCTTTCTCTGGTCCAATCAAATCGATACTAAGATTTCCACTCTAGTTAAAGAAGCTATGAAGCCCGGAAACTGACCGGATAATAGTCAATCAACAATTCAAGACAATGTGAAGCCTGGATCCTGACCAAATAACAGTTTAATCTCATCTCCCCCAGTAAGTTGCTGTGAATCCTAGAGCACAACCAGATAACAGTTAGCCTTATTATCCTCAGCAAGTCACTGTAAATCCTAGATCCCGACCAGACAGCAGTTTACTTCTATCTCTTCAATCAAGTGATGGCTCCCCAGTAGAGTAACAGACAACTGAAGCTCCTAAAACTCTGTGTTCTAAAATAGAGACCCACATTCCTCAACAGAGTCCTCTCTAACAACAAGGGCAGGAATTCCCATAAAGGGATATCTCATGAAATCATCATTGTTCTGGATGGCATCTTTAAGCCCATCTCCAACGATCTTCCGTCATCTTTTCCAAATGGCATCTATAAGCCCATTCCCAATACTACCTACACAGTCAAGTATCATCTTAGACGAGTGTAAATTTCTGGGCACTTTAGTGTTCAATCATCTTCCACCTTCCGATCACGAAAAGTAGACCAGCTAATCTACATCCTCAGGTTTAAGAAGATTGAACATGGCAGCTGTTGTACCACAAAATTTCCCCTCTCATATTTTTCCAAGATTTTCCTCTTGTATAGGTGGTTACAAACCTTTGCCTAAAGACAAGGAAAATTTTCAAATGATGGTTAAGTGCCTTTCGATTGGCACCTATAAAATGCCCTTCGATTGGCATCTCCAAAGTGCCTTTCGATTGGCATCTCCAAAGAGCTTTTCAATTGACATCTACATAGCGTCTTTCGATTGACATCTGTTGTACCCCAAAACTTGCCCTCCCATATTCTCCAAGATTTATCAAGAATCATCTCCAAGTGGCTCAAGATTGCTCAAGGATTGCACAATCCAAATGCCTCCTAAGCCAGTCAAAATTAGGGTTTTGTTTCCTTCAAGGAATTTGAGGTTTTCAATGGCTCAATCAAGTCTCATATGCCTATATACATTGTCAAGCATCTACATGTCAAGTTTCAAGACTCACAACATCAAATTGTGCAGTCAAAAGCTCCATTTGATCTACAATCAACTGCAGGGGTAAAATGGTCATTTTGCAGTCAAAAGTCAGAATTTCTGGTCAGCATCTTATTTTGAGCTTACAATCATCATTTGATCAAGTCTTGATCATGATTCCACAAGCATGGCTCAAAAATCATCAAAAATGCAAAAGTTACTATTTTTGGACAGTAGAAAAGTCAATTGTATCTTGACCAAGGCATAACTTTTTTATGGTTCATCAGAAAAATCCCATCCAATGCTCATTTTGAAGGGGATGACATTTCCTACAACTCATCTTCACATTCCAAGTCCAAGAAATGCTCTCACAAAAAGTTATCAATTTCTACATTATAGGTCAATTTCAAAAGTCAACAAAAATGCACTTTAAGTCAAAGACCATAACTTGAGATTGGTAAATCCAAATGACATGGGAACAAAGGCATTGGTTAGAGTACTTCAATACCTTTCCAAAATATCCAAGAACCTGTTCATATGATCAAAATTGAGCAAGATATGCATTGGAGAAGTTGGGAAATTTTTGTGAATTTGCAAAAGTCAACTTTGCTCAAAACACCTTGTTTTTGCTAATGGGCCTCAAATTTCTTCTTGAAACTTTATCCATGGCCTATGCACGACCCATTGAGATTAAATTGAATTATTTTCTTATTTTTTATTAATTAATTGGATTTTTAATTGATTTTAATTCATTTAATTAATTTAAAATGTAGGAAATTCAAAGATATGTTTTTTTCAATCTTTTGTGAAGCAAACAAGCTCAAGACAAGCTGGCAAATTCGTGTGCACATCAAGGGGACAAAATCTCCAAGTTTGGCAGGTTTTCTCAATCAAAAAGATGCAAAAAGATATGATTGCAAATCAAATATTGAAACATCAATTCCATGGATTTCTTGTCAAGGATTTAACCTAAACTCAGTCTCCTATATATACACAACTCAACCCTAATGCATTGGACGTGAAAGCTGCTGCAGAAAAGCCATAACCAATTCCAAAAAATTCAAGAAAACTTGAAAACCGTTTTCCACATTCCAAGCCAATTCAAATCATTATAGTGATTCAAATACATTGCTGGGAGTGTGAGGAACGATTTGCAATCAAAACCAAGCTTCATAGCTCAAGAAATAGTTGCAAACAGTTTCACGGTTTGAAGCATTTTCCCAAAATCGTATACTCTGATTCACGCATATTTAACATGCTATTATGATTGTTTTGTGTTAATAGGACTCATACGAAGCTAATGGTGTGGTTTAATTGCATTGAAACACCCTGAAACAGAAATTGCCATTGATGAATTCTAGGGTTTCCAAGCTTTCAAATTAGGGCTTTATTATCCAGGAAAAACTAGCACCTCTAAGGCACATGGTTAGATTCGTGAGAACCAGACGAATCCAAAGGACATGTCGCGAAATATTTATGTTCATCGTGCTGCTAATCGCTATTATTGGTCATCATGTTTTGTGGGGGTTAAAAACCCCCGCTATCTAACATTCTTTTTTACAGGCAAACGAGGAAGATGAATACGTGTTGTTTCCTGGTTGGACAGTTCAAAAGGGCGCGCGTTTTTTTATAATTTTAGTCCATTAGCTTGTTTGTATATATTATGTTCACTTGTAATTATATTATCAAATGCAGGCATATGGTGTAGTGGTTGGTGATCTGGCTAGTTATCATTGGGACCTGGGTTCGATTCCCAGGTCCACCCAAAATTCTCATAATATTTTTCATAACGCGATCTCATGCAGGCTTCACAAAGGCGTTCCACCATGCGTCTCAAACATCCAGGCGCCAAGTGGCCATAAGCTTGGATCCAATGGTCAGGAGATGGTGATCATGGTACTCCCAGTCAACACATGCTCTGGGGAATCAGCAAGGTCAAACAGGCTTGAGTGCTATTGGGCTTGAAAATTGCAAACAAACATCCTGAATGGGCCTATCACCCCCTGGTTTCATTATTTGCTTATTTTCTTTCTTTTTTTATATTTTCTTTTAATTAGTTTTAATAACTATTATTATTATTATTTAACTAACATAATTAATTTTTTATAATAAATTCAGACAATTAAAAAATGTAAATATTTTTAATATTATTATTATTTATTAATTTCACTTTATTTTTTGTAAATAAATTCTAACAAATTAATTTAGTTTAATTAGGTTTAATTTTGACTTTTTTTTCATAATAAGTAAAATAAATTAGACTTAGGTTTTTACTAACTTTTGACTTTTTTATTTTATTTTATTTTCATTAAGGACCTAAAAAACTAAAAAAAATACTTTTTCTTTTTAATTAATTAGTTAATCAGTTAATTAGGTTTAATTAAATGCAAAGGACCAAAATCCATTGTTTTCTCAAAAAGGGTCAAAACCCTAAGGACGTCCCCGATTCAATTTCTTTCGCGCATTATTATTTTGATCATATTTATGTAATTGTTCCGAGAATGTAATAGCGTAATTAGGACCTTTTTTATCGCTTTATTTATTTTCTCGCATTTACTTTCCAAGGGTTATGTTTTTGGCGATGTAAATACCCGACGCCTTGTAATAGCGTAGATTTACTTTCCGCAATTTATTTTCCACATAATTATTAACTGTTAATTATGCATGACAAGACTTGCCTGAAAAATAAAATCAACCCGTAGCTCACAATGATACATGTGCAAAGATAATATAAACTGAATCCTGACACACATGCACATGCCACTCTTAGGGTACGCCTCACTTGGTTGCCTCGACGTGGTCATTGAGTATAAGGTGTTTTAGAGGTCGCCCTCCTGTCTAAAGATCCAGTTGTGTCGAAACGGTTGCCTCGGATAAAAAAGGATCTAGGACATTAGGGTTACCGCTAAGGCGTCCTACTATTTCTTTGGTGACCACACATGTCCCTATAATCGAATTGACCCGAAAACTCCAACGACGGTGCTATCTACTTCTCAATAGTGGGATAGTACTGTCTAAAGGACATTTACACAGCTTAATTCCTTAGAGTAGGTAGATTTCTCCTGGGTACTTGCTCTTTTCAAAAACAAAACAAACTTTTCGCACTCACACTTTCAAAAAGTTTTCAAACAAATACTTCATACACTCTTGAGGACTGATACAAGAGTTACCTATAAGTTTTCAAACTAAACTTTTTCAAAACCCACAAACACAAGAAAAGCAAACATTTTTTGAAAACATAGTGAGCAAGTACCTAAGAGCCCGTGGATAACCACAGATAGAAAGGGTGCTAACACCTTCCCTTTCTATAATCTACCTCCCGAACCGAGAAACATCTCGAAAAGGAATTTTGCTGTGCTTTTGTCCTTTCCATGTTGGAGAATATAAAAGACGGTGGCGACTCTTGCTTACCGCGACATTTCGCGAACCAACATTTCAAAACAGTCAGTTCTATTTCCACCGATCACAACATCTACATATCGTCTTTCGATTGAAATCTACATAGTGTCTTTCGATTGACATCTACATAGCTTCCTTCGAATGACATCCACACAGCGTCCTTCGATTGGCATCTGTAAAAGGCCTTTCGATTGGCCTTATGACAAGCCTTTTGATGGGAATTATGTCAAAGCCTTTCAATTCACATTATGTAAATACCCTTCAATTGGTATTTGGACAAGGGCCCTTCGAAGAACTCTTTCCAGGCCATTCGAAAGAGGCCATCAAGAGGGCACTCGGAAAATATGTCCAGGCCAAATTCTTGCCTTGTTTGTCCATAAGAGCTGATTCGACCATGGACTTCTCTTCAAAAAGACAGGAAATCAAAGTAAAGGGTGGTCCAATCGAAGGAGCCTTAGAACTGAAGTTGGCACAATTCGAAGTTAGAACCATCAAAGAAAACAAAGTTCTAATAAGGAAAGTCCTGATTGGTTCGAATTGAAGTTTAAGGCTGGCAAGGAAGGAAGATTTAAAGGAATGAAGATGGGATTTGTTCCAAAACAAGCCAGAAAGCCCATAATCGAAAGAAGATTTTCTCATCAAGTGAAGAGTAAAACAGGCTGGCAAATCAAAGAAAACGCATGGGAAAAACACAAAGATTTGGATATGTTAGAAACAAAAGATACAAGACCCAAATCAAATCTTTTCTCACTCAATCTTCAATATTTAATTCAGTTTTGTTAACCTAATTGCTCCTACTATATATACATAAAAGACCCTGATCAAAAAAGGAGGAATTGGCCGTGTAGAACACCCACAAGACTGCTCAAAATTTTGACAAAAAGTGTTGATCGAGTTTCGCTTTAGATGGAGATTCAAGGCATTTCAAAGACTGCAATCCATTCCTGGGCGTATTTGGAAGCTATCTGGACCACTCTCACGCATTAACACATCTAGAAACAGTCTACACAGGTATCACGATTTTCTCTTTTTCTTGAAATTGGTTTCGACTATACACGCATGATAAATGAACTCTAAATATATATTCATGTTTGTACAATCATTTAGAACATGTCTACATAACTAATTGTGGGTTTTGATGCATATTTGACTGAATGCCATTATTAGGGTTTCAAGGTTCTTTTTAGGGTCTTTCATTTAAGGCAAAATCAGGGAAAAAGATGAGTACCATTGTACTCACGAGATCAAACCCAATTGATCTGCATATTTGGTTTGAATTTATATTGCCTGGTGGTGATTTTTGAGAATTTAAGGTTTTTAGCAATGGACGTGTCTATGGGTAAAAACCCTTAGCCTAAAACGACAGTCCTAACAAAGAAGATGAACGCGTGTCCAAACCTGAGTGTCCCATTTGAAATTTTGTGCATTTTTATTACAGCCACTGACCATCATTACATATAATGTATCTTGTTTGCTTTTATTAATGATTGAACAATTGGCTCAGTGGTACAAGTAAAGGCTTTTCAGCGCGCGTGTGTAGGAGGTCAGGGGTTCGATCCCTGCCTCCTACGTGTTATTTTTCTTAATAATTCTTTGCAGATTCCACACTATTCTTCCAAGCGTGCACACCATAGGCCTCCAGATCATCATCCTAGAATCAATCAACGCCTGGATCCAATGCCTCCAATGAAGCTCCCCATGGTGGACACTCCTGGCACAGTCACACTGGATCCCACGTTGCTATGGGCCAACTGGGTTGGGCTTTGAACAGAAATTCAGCATGCACCCTCCAACTTGGGTTTACACCCCTCAGGCTTACTCTATTTCCCTTTCAATTTTGTTTTATTTAAATTAGTTTATTTATTTTGTTTAAATAATTTTTTTTCTTCATAAAACCATAAAATCAACATCACAAAAAAATAGGATTTAGTTTTTTTCAATAAATTAATTTTTGTAAATTAATTAATTTCATAAATTTTAATTTGTTTCATTAATTAAAATTAATTAGAAAAATTAGATCAAACTTAATTCAATTTTTTATTCTCACGCGTAATTATTTTTATCGTACGATTAATTTTTGCTATTGATGTAACTGCGCCCGGTTTGTAATAGCTAATTAGGGTTTTATTTCTGCATTTTTCTTTTAGTCAATTCCTTATGTATCTATACCAAAGCCTTGTAATAGCTTATGACCCTTGTGATACGGTGGGAGAAGTGACTTGAGGGTTTTGTGTTTTATCGCAAATGTTGCGGTTAGCAAGAGTCACCACCGACTTTTCTTTTATCCAAAAGGAAAGGTGAAAAAGCACATGAAATACCTTTGAGATTGTTTCTTGAGTTCGGGGGGTAGATTATGAAAAGGGAAGGTATTAGCATCCCTCTCATCCATGGTTTTCCATGGGCTCTTAGTTACTTGCTAGATCACTTGCTTTTTGTTTTGAAATCATGCTTTGTGTGGTTTTGAAAGTATTTTGTAAAAGAGGCCATTATTTAGGCAATCTTTGTAATGATTCTCATTCGTAAGAATGTATACAAAGATGTTTGCCTTTTTGAAAATGTTTTCAATATTTGTAAGATGTTTGGAAATGTGTGTGTTTGTTTTGAAAATAGCAAGGATAGTTGTTTGAAATGGAGCAAGTAACTAGAAGTAACCTACCTACTCAAATGTCTTTCTTGTTCATTTTCTTTTCTTTTGATATTGTTGTCTTACCATTGATTTGGTAAGCAACCCTATCTTTGGATGTAAACGGGACGGGCGTGGGTCATCGTATAACCATGATTAGCAATATTGCAAAGTATCTTAGCATTTTTTGAGGGACTAAGATCATTTTATAAGACAACTTTGAATATCGTCATCAAGGGACTATGATTTTATACTTGTTTGTTTTTGCCAAGATACTTCGCATGCGTAATATGGCCATTTTTTATATAAGGCAACCAAGTGGAGTAACCCTAAGGATGCTTGTGTGCAAGTGTGTTATTTTCATGCTTGATTTTGTCTTGGATTAGGATTTTCTATTTGATTATTTTTATCTTGCCATTCAAACCCTAATTACTAGCATGGTATATAAAAGCGGTAAATTGCGTAATTTAAAGATTACTACACTATTACAACATTTTATGGGAGGGGGGTATACAAATTATGAATGGGGATTTGCAATAATGTAAACCTAATTTAATCTATTACAACCAAATCGAATTTGTACAAGTATTTGAATAAATGATATACAATATAAATTAAATATGCAATGTTATGTATATGCAATAAAAAGAAATTTGTTTTGTTTTTTATATGAAAAAGAGTTTTGAAATAAACCTAATAATTTAAGAAAAGGAAATTATTTTTTAGAAATTTGGTTAACCCTAATTCTTATTTGTTAAAAGAAAATCAAGTTCTTTAAATATTATTTTTGTGTATTTTTGTCTTAAAAAAATAAAATAATATATTATGAAATATTTAGTCTTTTTATATGTAAAAATAAATATTTATAAGTGTGAAGGAAAATAAATTAAAATTATCTTAAGTCTATTTTTATTTTACAAGTTTATTTAAGAAAAATAGTTAATGTATAATTTAATAAAAATATTTTTTATGTGAAAGTAAAATAAAATAAACAAAATGCAATATTTATCATGTTTTATATTTTTTATGATTTTATAATATTTAAGAAAATATATTAAATAAAATAAAAATGAAAATAAAAATAAATAATAAAATGGTTGGGCCATGGGTATCCTGAGTAATCAGGAGGTAATATTAGAAAAAACATAAGCCCAAATGAACAAAAGCCCAGCGCTGCAAAAATGAGAAAAATGGCAAAAAAATGTGAGAAAATATGCAAAAGGCAGGCACCAAGGCTCGAACCCATGACCTTAGCAATTTCAACACGCTGCCTTACCACTAGGGTGGCAGTACATCCGTTAGTTCATATGAAACTAAAAATAGATAACAAAAAATGCTTCCTTGCCCTGCACTTCATCTTCTTTTGCAAGCTAGCCTGAACCTCTGTATCTTTCTCATTTCTCCATGAAAATGGAAACTTCAAACATGAAAATGGTAGTACTCTTTCCCATGATTTCAACCATGTAACTCATGTAAACCAACAATCAAAGATCAAAGCTAATTTCAATGGCCCTAATTTCAACCCTAATGTTTACAAAAATTTGAAATCTAAAATTCTCTATGCCTAATGAATATAAATGAAATCTATGAACATGATTGGTTTTAGCACAAAGATATCTATATTTTATCTTCACAAACGAGACCAATAGATGCCTGTATGAAGAGATAGAAGTTAGAGTTCCT
This sequence comes from Vicia faba, assembly GCA_948472305.1. Taxonomy (NCBI): domain Eukaryota; kingdom Viridiplantae; phylum Streptophyta; class Magnoliopsida; order Fabales; family Fabaceae; genus Vicia; species Vicia faba. The sequence continues at coordinate 630,297,111 of OX451740.1, forward strand.
ACCTCTTTCAGCTGAGATCATGAATGGAGTTTGAGTGAGTTTTATGAAGGTCTGAAGATCCCTTTAGCTTACCTGGACCTCCCTGAGTATGTTCCAATCTTTACCTTGTCTTGAAAGTGCCTGAATCTCCCTATCCAAGTCAACCTGCAAGCTTGAAAAACAAAAATGGCAGATGGAGAAGGAGGAGTTACAGTGAAGGGATGATGGTCTGGAACAATTATATATGATGTAGGTTAAGTGTTTAGGTGATTAGAACTTGAAACGCACGAGTGGATTTTTGGATTTCTATGCTTGATGCAAAACTGCAAGTTATGGCAGGTTTTTGGTGATAGAGAGTTTGGGAGAGTTTATGGCCTTTAGCACTCGTGTGCTTGGTTGTAATGTGTTTGTGTATAAGTATAGAGAAGGTTTCAAATCAATTCCTCAACAGATTTCTGAGTTATAGGTTTTTTGCTCTAGTGCTTGCCTTTTAAGAAAAGTGAGGAGACAACTCTCTACATGCTTGTACAAGCCTGGTTTGAGTTGGTACAAGTCCTAGACACTTTGCTTTTGGTTTATAGGACTTGTGTGTGCATAAGGAACAGGTGCAATGCTCAAGAAGTTGATAAATGCAAAAGTTGTGCTTTTCTAAAATGGAAGTGGCAACTTTGTGCCATTTATGGAATTAAAGCTTGGACAAAGGCTCTTATGCTTGGATTAAGGCTTTATCAATTGTGTAAGCATTAAATTATGAAGTGAGAAACAATTTTGAGGCCTGTAAAGAAAAGGTTATGCAGCCTAGGTTTGGATTTGAATTTTGTTCTTCATGAAATGGCTTGAAATTAAAGTGAGAAATTGCCAACTTCATCTCTTTGATTCTCCCTACTCAAGAATGATCTCAAGGAGTTCTTGGACATTTTGGAAATATTGAAATGTGCTCTATAACTCATATTTGAAATTCTTTTCAAGACTCCTCTTGGAACTAGGTGAAAATTTTCCATGAAGTTAGGTCAAAAACCTGCCTAAATTAGGGCAAAACTTCACTAAGTTATTTTAGTTCATGGGCATGAATTCACAAAATTATATCTTGAGATCCAAGCATCTTTATGGAAAAATGTGTGAAGAAAAGTTTTAGATTTCATGGAGATCTACAACTTTCATGTTGGGAACTTTCTTTGAATTATCTTGCGTCATGGTGGAAATTTGGCTTAAAGTTGAGAAAAAATAAGAAATTTTCTATACTTAGAAAATTTTCTAAGTTAAGAAAATTTCAAATTTCAAAAAAAAATCTTCAATATTTGATTTCTTAATGAACAAGTTTCACATTTTGACATGTTTTGATGAATTGTGATCTTTGGCACTTGATTTTGACGAAAAAGTCAAAGTTTGACTTTCCAGTATATAATTGACTTTTGATAAGTTGACTGCAAATTTCATCTGTCAATCCAATGAAATTGCAATGTTCTGAACCATGTCATTAGGTTAAGATGATACAATTGAACCCTTGAAATCATGCTTCAAACCAATTGGTCATTTTCTAGGTCAAAAATCAGAAATTGCCCTTTCTCAGTCAAAACCCTAATTTTGACCATTTTGCCCTTTTGATGATTTGATCAAATTTATTGAGGAATTATGGTCCAAACTTTATCAAATGATACATATGAGCCCAGAATGTTTATGTGGATAAAAAATTATGAAGTTCGACTGTAAATTGACCATGGTTGACTTTTGCCCCAATACAGTTGATTTTTAGGTCAAATGTCCAACTGACTGATCAAAAATGTGATTCAAGGATTGAAACTTGACATGAGTAATCTTAGGGGTCCATAATAATACTTGAAAGCCATATGAAACATTTATAGTCCAAAAATCCTTGTGCAATCCCAAACCTTAATTTTGGGTCATCAGGGCATGATGAGATGTCTTGAGCTGATCAAACCCTAAACCAGTCTTAAGTCAAAGAGATCTTGTGAGAAAATATTGATAAATGAGAGGGAAAATTTTGGGGTACAACAACCGCCCCTGTTCAATCTTCTTAAACCTGAAGAGTTAGATTGGCGAGTTTTTCCATTCGTGACTCAAAGGTGAAAGAATGATTGGACACTAGAGTGCCCAGAAATTTGCACTCGACGACGTGAGGTTGAGGGAATGGGCTTAGAGATTCCATTTAGAGAGGTGATAGAATCTCGTTGGGAGATGGGCTTGTAGATGCCATCCAAGAATGCTTGATGATTTGTAATTTGTGAGCCGAAAGAATGAGTATCAGAATGGCGTCCGTGTCTGGAGCGTATCTGAACTGTATCTAAAAGGTTGTATTTGAATGAATGTCAGAATGGCATCCGTGTATGGAGAGTATCTGAACTGTATTTGGAAACTGAATCCGAATGAGTATCATAGTGGCATCCGTGTCTGGAGCGTATCCGAACTGTATCTGAAAGTTGAATCTGAATGAGTATCAGAGTGGCATCCGTGTCTGGAGCGTATCTAAACTGTATCTAAAAGTTGAATCTAAATGAGTATCAGAATGGCATCCATGTCTGGAGCGTATCTGGACTGTATCTGAAAGGTTGTATTTGAATGAGTGTCAGAATGGCATCCGTGTCTGAAGCATATATGAACTGTATCTAAGAGTTGAATCTGAATGAGTATCAGAATGACATCCATGTATGGAGCGTATCTGAACTCCTTCAAGATTGAATATTGTTAATGGTAGCTGTTAATCTTATCCTGAAAAAGGTAAAATATTAGCTAAAACATAATGTTTATGTTGTATGAAATGCATAGTATAATGCATTCGTTTTATCAATGTTTATGATATATGGATGCAATGTATGCGTATATGAGCTGGTTTGCTGTATTGCTGTCTGTTTGAGGAAAATAAATCCCTGAATGCTATTGAGGATATGTAAGTATAAGTCTTCATGTTGTGAAGTCTAAGTGTTGATGAATTTTTGTTGAGAGAAATAAGTTCTGTTGTGAGGGCAATGCCATGTACTGCTTGTAAGATCTGCTTGGGGAATCCTGAGAAATTTGACGACTTCTACTGGGAATTAATAATTTGAAATTTTGCTCCGTTGGGGATTTAAATGACGTACTGTAGGGGATCACTTATGGAATAGCCTAGAGACATTTTCCTAATCTTTCAACCTATCAGTAATTATCTTCCTCATTTTGTTTATTTATACACATTAATTATGTTCAAATGCATATGTTCAACAATGAATCATTGGACGTTTTTGTAAACAAAACACAAGTGTAAAGAAAAAGACAAATAGTTTTTTCACTTTCAAAGGGGCATCTTTGTATTGACTTTGAATAAACATTTTTGTACAAAGGGAACAAAAATTCTAGTAAGAGAATGTTGTCGTAAAACAAGGAAAATTTGATACAAAGAAAGATAACTATGTGTAATAATCCCATGGGGTTCCCATTCTGCTATAGCCTTCATATCTTCGAATATCTTGTCTATTTATTGCTTCGTCTGAAGATGATTTAATTGATCAGAAACTTTGAGTTTGTCAGTGGAAGTCGAAGGTTGTCCGTAAAGTGATCCGACGGAACATAGTCATACGCTTTAATTCCCTAACTTTTGCCTGAACCGCCCTTTCGGGTTTTCAGTCCACCGGAAAACCCTTTTTTGCCCAATTCGCCCTTTCGGGTTTTCAATTTGTCGCGTGTACATATTTTTTCATTTTATCCCTAATTTTTTCCCGAACCTTTTGGTTCACCGGGATGCCCCTTGTTTTGTCTAGGTGTGTCAACCTAGCGGGTCTCTTATGCATATTATCTTTTGATTATGCCCGCGTTCGCAGGGCGTGGCAGGTCGTTGCCATCCATGGTGGTCAAGATCATTGCTCCACCAAAGAATATGTTTTTGATCACAAATGGTCCTTCATAGGTAGGAGTCCATTTTCCCCTGGGATCACTTTGTGGAAAGATGATACGTTTGATCACTAGATCCCCAACTTGATATACTTGGCGCCTGAATTTCTTGTTGAAAGCCTTGATCATCCGTTTTTGATACATCTGACCATGGCAGACAGCAGTAAGTCTCTTTTCATCAATTAAGTTCAGTTGATCAAGTCGAGTCTGGATCTAATCGTCTTCGTTCAAGCCTGCATCCTTCATAATCCTTAGAGAGGGGATTTGGACTTTAATAGGCAAGACAACCTCCATACCGTAAACCAAAGAATAGGGTGTTGCCCTGGTTGATGTGCGAGCCATGGTACAATAACCGTGGAGAGCGAATGGTAGCATCTCATGCCAGTCTTTGTATGTGACTGTCATTTTCTGTATGATCTTCTTAATGTTTTCATTTGCCGCTTCGACAACACCATTCATCTTTGGCCGATAGGGAGAAGAATTGTGATGCTGAATCTTGAATTGCTCGCATAATGCGGTGATCATAGTGTTGTTAAGATTTATACCATTGTCAGTGATGATCCTTTCCTGGATACCGTACCGACAAATAAGGTTTTGCTTGATGAAGTGGGCAACAACATTCTTGGTAACGGAAGCGAAGGAAGCTGCTTCAACCCACTTGGTGAAATAGTCAATGGCCACTAGGATGAAGCGGTGTCCATTGGAGGATATAGGCTTTATCTCTCCAATCATATCAATTCCCCACATAGCAAAGGGCCAAGGAGCCGTCAAGACATTCAGAGGAACCGAAGGTACGTGCACCTTGTCAGCATAAATTTGGCACTTATGGAAGGTGTTGTACCCCAAAATTTTCCCTCTCACTTCATCAACATTTTCTCAATCACAAGACTCTTGGAACTCAAGATCAAGTTAGGGTTTGCTCTGCTCAAGACACCCCCTTGCACTGTTGACCTAAATTAGGGTTTGAGTTTGCACAGGGATGTTTTGACCTACAATTCCCAAAGTGACTTTCATACTTCATGTTGGACTCACAACTTTTTCCATACCAAGTTTCAAGCCTTGATTCAAATTTTTGCCCAGTCAATTGGACAGTTGACCTAGAAATCAATTGTATTGGGGGAAAAGTCAACTGTGGCCAATTGACAGTTAAAACTCATGAAATTTGACCCACATCAACATTATGAACTCATATTAACCATTGGATCAAGTTTGGATCACAATTCCACAAGAAATTTGATCAGATCACCAAAAGGGCAAAATGGTCATTTTTAGGGTTTTGACTGCACAAAGGCAATTTTTGACTGTTTGACCTAGCCAATGGCAAATCAAGCTCACACATGGACTCAACGACTCAATGACATTGTCTTGAGCCATTCAACAAATTCAAAATATCTCAAATGCATAGGATTGACAGATGAATTTTTCAGTCAACTGATCAAAATTTGACTGTACACTGAAAACACAAACTTTGACTTTTTGGTCAAAATCAAGTGCCAAGAGTCATTTTTCATCAAGACATGTCAAATTATGAAACTTGTTCATCAAGAAACCCAAAAATGCAAATTAGGGTTAAAGATGGAAAAATTTCATAACTTAGAATTTTTCTAAGTTATAAAATTTTCTTATTTTTTCCTAACTTTGTCCCATTTTTTCACTAAGATGAAAATGGATTCAAACAAAACTTGCAACATGAAACTTGTAGTCCATCACAAAGTCTACAAATTTTATTCACAAAGTTTTCGCTGGAACAAGGGTACCTAAAACTTTTAACTTAGAGAAATTTTGCCCTAATTTAGGCAGGATTTTGGCCCATCTTCTTGGCCATTTTTCACATAGTTCCACTTGGAGTTTCAAGTTGAATTTCAAATATGGATTATAGTACATGTTCCAAGATTTCCAAATTGTCCAAGAACTCCTCAAACACCCTTGTGGTTAGAGAGAATCAAATGCTTGAAGTTGGCAAAAACTCACTTTGATCCATGGCCAATACATGTTCATACCAATTTGCAAATCTGATCTAGATAGCTTGGTTCAAAATTACTGGCCTCAAAACCAGTTTGTGCTCCATAATTTAATGCATATCCATTGAGTTAAAGTATTGTCTTGGTCATTAGGGCATTGTACACTAGATTAAGCCTTAAATGGAAAAAGTAACAATGCCATTTTTGCTTAAACTTCACTTTATGTCAAAACAATATCCTTGAGGCATGGGGCCATATCTCTGAGGCAAGATCAAATCTACCAATTCCAGTACCAAGGGAAAAGTGTGCAACATGATATAGGACTTGTACAGGCCTGCATTGAGAACATACACACTCTTGCTTCAAGAAGAAGAAAGTTGCAAAAATACAAGCCATCTTCCACATCTGATAAAACCAACTTACACAAACATTGCAAACAAGTTTTTTACCTCCTAACAAGCCAGAAACACGACCCCTTCATCACTCAAACCTCCTCATACTCAAATTCCCCATTTTCTTGCAAAACAGAGTCAGTTCTGCAAACTTCAAGCCATAATCAAATTCCATCGTGCGTTTTGTCCAAAGATACTTCAAACACCTTCCAACCAACACACCTAAGCTATCCAGATTATCCATTGCTAACTGTAACACCTTTAACACATATTGCCATTTTTGTTTCAAATCTTTGCAGGTTGTGTTCTGTAGCACGATTCAGGCTACTTCAAAATAAGCCAAGCATTGGAAAAGCTTCAGTGGACCTCAGGCAAGCTCAACAGAACCTCAAACACCCTTGGAAGTTGCTGCATTGGCCAGCTCGAAGTCAACTGAAACAGGTATTTCATGAACTTCTATCTCTCTATTTAGTAATAGTTAGACTTAGGTTTGTGAATGAAATATGTTGTACTCATAGCCCTGAAGCCATACATATGCTTAGTTTTCATTTATCTTAATCGTGCTAGGAGAATTTCATCCATGAACTTTCTGAAAAAACTAGGTTAGAAATTAGGGCCAGAGAAATTCTCTCTGGTCTTTGAGAGTTAGCTTAAGTTTTTTATATGGTTAAATTCGTTGTTTGATGCTCTACAAGTTTCATGTTATGAGTTTTGTCAAAAAATCAAAGAATCAGGAGATAGCCATTGATGTACAGAACGCGCGTTTTGGTGAACAAAGGAGGAAGATGAAGTCTGACTGGGGTGAGCCTGGTTGTTTTTACTTCTAACACCCCATTATTCAGTTTACACCCCCTGGCCCATTTATTTGAATATTTGTCATTTTGATGTTTTTATTTTTTATTCAGACTTTATTATTTTTTGTCCAAATATTAAAAATGCCAAAAAAATTATTTTATATTTTTTCATATTTATTTCATATTTATTTTTTATTTTACTAGTATGAATAGGTAAATAATTTATTTTTCTTTTATTAAAACTTAAAGAATAATGTAAAAAATATGTTTATTTTTCATTTACTATTTTATTTATATTTAAAAACATTTTCTTGAATATACACATTTTTTGTAAATATTTAATTTTTATTTTTTTATATATTTAATATGTTTAATATATATATATATATATATATATATATATATATATATATATATATATATATATATATATATATATATATATATATATATATATATATATATATATATATATATATATATATATATATATATATATATATATATATATATATATATATATATATATATATATATATATATATATATATATATATATATATATATATATATATATATATATATATATATATATATATATATATATACTTATATACTTTACTTTATTAAATAATTAGGACAAAAATACAAAAATAATACATTTTCATTTTTATTAATATTTTACACTAAAAATATCTTTTTACAATATACTTTTTATTTTTTTGTATAAATTAATGTATTATTGTATATATTTAATAAATAATACTATTTGCTTAAAAAATTAGGGTTTTTGCTCTAAATAACAAAATAATTAAAATTGATACTTTTTATTATTATTTACATTTCACATTAAAAAATACTTTTTACATACATAAAAACTTTTGCATAATACATTTTATTTGACATTTATTTATTGTATTTTATTCAATTATTGTACATTTAAATATTGCCTATACATTCGATTTGGTTGTAATAATTTAGAATTTAATTTCTTGTCAAATACCCCCAATTCAAATTTGTACCCCTCTCCCTATATCATGTTGTAATAGTGTAGGCTTTAAATTCTCGCACTTTTAAATGCCTCCAATTATGCCATGATTAGACCTAGGGTTTGTATGCAAAATAAAATCAACAAGTAGTTTGACCTAATCCAAAGATAACAATTCATAAAAACAAACACAATGCACACTTGCACCCCTAGGGTTTCAATCCACTTGTTGCCTTCAAAAATGGGCCATGGTTGCATGTCAAGTACTTTGGCAAAACAAAAACAAAACAAAAGATCATAGTCCCTCGATGACGCTATCTGAGTTGCCTAAACAAAATGATCAAGTCCCTCAAGAAAATTGCCAAAGATACTTGACACTATTGCTATCATGGTCCATACGATGACCCGCGCCTGTCCCGTTAACATCCTAACACAAGGTTGTTCACCAAATACAATGGTGAAACAACACTGTTAAAAGGGTTAAAAACATAAGAAAGATCTTTTAGAAAAATAGGGTAGATAGCTCTTAGTTACTTGATCAAGCTTGCAAAAAACATCCTTGCTACTTTTCAAAACACACTTCACAACACAACTTCAAAACCCTACTTTCAAACATTGAAAACTTTTCAAAAGACAAAAACATCTTTGTATACATTCAAACAAGAATCATTACAAAGGTTGCCACAATGATGGCCTCTTTTCAAAACATCTTTCAAAATCACACACAAAGCATCATTTCAAACAATTGAAGAGCACCATTTCAAACAATTGAAAAGCAAAGCAAGTGATCTAAGCAAGTAACTAAGAGCCCATAGATAACCATGGATAGAAAGGGTGCTAATACCTTCCCTTTCTATAATCTACTCCCCGAACCCAAGAAAACATCTCAAAGGTCTTTCATGTGCTTTTTGACCTTTCCTTAGGATAAAATAAAAAGTCGGTGGCGACTCTTGCTAAATCGAACATTTGTAAACACAAACGCAAAATCCCAAGTCAGTTCTCCCACCGTATCACAGAACTGGCGACTCTGCTGGGGAGTTCTCTAAAAGTGGAGTAATCTTAGGGCTTAGATCACCCTTTGCATGATTATATTTTTTTCCTTGATTGCTTTACATTTGGGTCTCTTGTTTGGGCTTGAAATCCTCCACCCGGATTCGGGAAACATTCATAGGTAAATAGCAATACATTGTGGAAACTGTGCGGGGTATACCGACATGGTTGAAGCAATAGCTATATTAGTGCGACATATTTGTAAGTACCGGTAGCCTTTGAGTCAATCAAAGAGAATACGGGGCCGTTGAGTGATGTGATGAAGCACTAATGAACTATTAGAACCTTACTTGTACATCTTGGCCTTTTATTAGGGGTATTGAGATGACCGGCTTTGGTACAGTCCGAAGTTGGTAGATACTCGATACTACACTCATTGAGGGTTGTTTTCTTGGAATATTTTGGTCGCTAGTTAAGTGGCTAAACCAAAACAATGAACATGGAAAATAATCCAGTGATATTGAGCTCCTTAGAACCCGATTACTATTTATAGGACAGGTTTGAGCCAACTAAACTCAAGATGATATTTACCTATGAAACCTCATGCAAGCCTGAAACTAGGGTTTTGTGTGACTTGATTGTACATGTGTTTGTGCATACATCATGAAAATCATAAAGCATCATATGTATCCACTAACCATTTCAAGGGTTTGGATCTTCATCTTTGTTCTTGTTTTGTAGGTCATGGAATCTCTTCGCAGGAAAACAATTTAAGTCAACCTTGTGAGAATCCCTCCTCAACTCAAGGAGCTTACTTCTAGGATTCCAGAGAATTCTCTCTTCAGTGAAAGACATGGTAGACTCCTCAACTTGGTCAACACCAACATTGAAGAAGACATGGTGAAAGTTCTCTTCCAGTTCTTTGACCCCCTACACCACTGTTTCACATTCCCTGATTACCAATTGGTGCCTACTTTGGAGGAATTTTCTCAACTCCTGAGAATTCCTATTCTTCATCAACTACCCTACAATGGTACAGAAAAAGAACCAAAGCCTTTAGATGTTGCTCAAGCATTACACTTGCAACCATCTGACATCAAGGGGCATTGGGAAACCAGAAGTGGTGTCAAGGGTTTCTTGGCGAAGTTTCTGTTTGAGAAGGCCCAAGACTGTTGGAATTCTCTTTATCTACAAGCCTTTGAAGAGATTGTGGCACTCCTCATCTATGGGTTGGTCCTATTCCCAAACCCTGATCAGCTTATAGATGTGAATGCTGTCAAGATTTTCATATCCGGGAATCCTATACCTACACTGCTTGGGGACATCCTACACTCATTTTACACACGAACAATGAGGAAAAGAGGTGTTCTCGTGTGTTGTACTCCTCTCATAGCAAGGTGGTTTATTTCTCACCTTCCACATTCAGTTTTGAAGAATGAGCATGGTTTAAGGTGGTCACAACGGTTGATGACCCTCACACATTCTAATGTACATTGGTGTTCTCGGTCCAGAGAAAATGTCATCATCATTGATCGTTGCGGGGAATTCCCTAATGTACCACTACTTGGCATTAGGGGAGGCATTACCTACAACCCCTGTCTAGCTTTAAGACAATTTTGATATGCTCGGAGGGATGGCCCTCATGACATGCTGATTCTGGACCTAGTTTTTGACTTCGACAACGATGTGCAAGGACTTCGACAAAGGTTCATCAGAGCTTGGAGGATGCCCAACAAAGTGGATAGTAAGACACCGGGGCACAAGAATTCCATCCCCCTTGAGCCTTATCTCAAGTGGGTACGAACCCGCTCCCAGAATCTTATGATGCCATACCCTCACATTCTCCCCTTGATCAAAGAGCCTGTTATGGAAGGAGAGGTTCCATACACCATCCTACATCCTGACATGCCAACATCATGGGAAGAAATGCAAAAGAGTTGGATCCAACTCAAAGAAGAACGAGATACTTTTGAAGCCAGCTTCTATGCCAGTGAGAAGAAGGTTCTGGAGCTTACCCGCCGACTTCACGAGGAGGAAACTCTCAACACTTACATCGCACCAAAAAGGATGCGCAATGTCTTTTTACATTAAGAATTTTGTAATATTTTACCCATGGGGCACTTATGTACTAACAAATTTCTTCTTAATATGACGTGCGTTCTTTTTGTTTGCAACAAATTTGAATTTCTGAATCCTTGAATGCATTACATGAATAACATATCATTCATCATATGCATAAACAGGTCTTCATGCCAGGTTTCCTTATCTTTCTGTTGTTTATTTCAGCCAGATGGATTTGGAGAAAATGGTAAAGGATCTGCAGGCACAAAATTCACAGTTCCAGCAACTCCTCATGACCTTGGCAAAGGGTCAAGAGGACCTCAAAGTTTTGTTGGAGAAGAACAAAGAGAAAAAGAAAAAGAGACCTGGGGTAGCCACTTTCGGAAGAAGGTTTGAGAGCAATGCTAGGAAGGTTCTGGAGTTCCCCTCAACGTCTGACGAAGGGGCTGGAAAAAGGAAGGGAGTTATTGTACCTTCTAAGTCTGAGGTAGAAGAGGAGGAAGAGGAAGAAGACGAAGACTACTCCGAACAACAGTATCCACCAGCGGATGACAAATATAAGAATCTTGGGGATAGACTGGCAGCTATGGAGTTGCAGAGAGTACCGGGTTTGGATTTTGAAGAACTAGGGCTGGTGGCTGGGATTGTTATCCCTCCCAAGTTCAAGGTGCCAACATTTTCCAAATACGACGGTCTGTCTTGCCCTAAGATTCACTTGAGGTCGTATGTCAGAAAGATCCAACCTCACTCATCCGATAAAGACCTCTAGGTGCACTTTTTCCAAGACAGTTTGTCTGGTACGCAGTTGGATTGGTTTTATCAGCTCGAGAGATCAGAGGTTCACAATTGGGAAGACTTGGCAGCTGATTTTTACTGTCAGTATCAATACAATGCTGACTTGGCGCCCACTCGTACTCAGTTACAAAGTATGGGGATGGCTTCCAATGAAGGGTTTAAAGAGTACGCTCAGAAATGGTGTGATCTGGATGGAAGGGTGCAACCTCCGCTATCAGATAGGGAGTTAGTTGACACATTTCTGGGGACCCTGTCTGGCCCCTTCTTGAATCATCTAATTGGGAGTTCTTCTGCGGGATTTACTGAACTAATTCTTACCGGCGAAAGGATTGAGGCCGGAATTAAAAGTGGAAAGATTCAAAAGGATGCTTCCGCATCCACAGCTGTTAAGAAATCTTTCCCAGCTAAGAAGGAAGCATCTGCTGTGTATTCTCAGAAGGGACAGGGAAGAACTGAGCATCGATCGACTGTAGGGGCTGTGATGATTCAAAACTCGTCAAATGATCAACCTCGTAACAATCAGTCGAGACCTAATCAGCAACGAGTGGAAAGGCTACAACGGCAGTTCACCCGCATCAACATGACGCCCGCTCAGGTACTTTCTCATTTGTTGAAGCTGAATCTAACCAGTTTGAAGGAAGCGCCAAAAAACCCTAACACGTTCTCTCCATACTACCTCTCCAATGCCAACTGTGCTTACCATTCAGACAGTGCTGGGCACGATACCAATAATTACTGAGCGATTAAGAACAAAATCCAGGATCTGATTGATGCTAAAGAAGTAGAATTCGATGCACCTGAGAAGCCCAATGTTATATCTGCTTCGATGCCCAAGCACGGAAACAATATTCATGTTGTTATGGAGGACACTCATGTTACTGATGTTGTTGATCTGTTGACACCGTTATTGTGATTAAAGAAAATTTGTTGAGAGCCCGGATCTTTCCTGGTTGTGGTAAAGACTGCTATTTTTGTTTGAACATACGAGGTGATTGCCCAATGTTGAAGTCAGGTGTCCAACGCCTGATGGATACCCAAGAGATACTTTTCAAGAAAACCCCTGTTGATACCTTCAATCCTGTTACTCCTGATACTTTTTCTACTACAACCAACGATATTGCAATCATAACCATTTCCGACAATCCTCCCAAGGCTTGCAAAAGGCCTATCAGGATTACACTCAACTCTGAATGTGTACCTTTAAAGATCACCATGCCGGGACCTCTCCCGTACCAATCCAGCAAAATGATACCATGGAACTATGGGGAAAAATCTTCTACCATGGTATCAAACAAATCGAAACAGTCCAAGAGATTTCTGAAGAGGAAAGCCCTGATATAGGGAACATTGCGGGTACAAGCAAGATAACCCGCAGCGGCCGAATCTTTTCTCCGGAGGTTGCTCCCCCTCGAGCAGTTTTCGGACCCTTGAAAGCTTTTGTACCTGTTGGACCATCTGTGCAAGGCCCAGTGATTGAAGAATTGGATACTTCTGAAGTAAGACCATCTACTGATACTACCGATAAGGGTAAGGGGATACTAGAAGTGCCTGTCAGGACGAAGGCTCATGCTGTGGTTATCCCCGAAACCACTCAGAAAGAAATGGATGAAATCTTGAAAATAATCAGAAAAAGTGACTGCGACGTTGTGGAACAGTTAGGGCAGACCCCTTCTAAAATTTCAATGTTAGCTCTCCTGATCTGTTCTGAGGCCCATGCTAAGGCCCTGATCAAATTCTTGAAGGCGACACATGTACCCCAAGAGACTTCGGCTGACCAGTTTCAGGAATGTGTGGCCAGTCTTACTGCTGATAATGGCCTTAGCTTTTCCGATGCTGACTTGACTCCCAAAGGAAGGAAACACAACGATGCATTACATGTCTCAGTTGAATGCAGGGGAACCACCCTCGCCCATGTTTTAGTTGATACCGGTTCTTCCTTGAATGTGCTGCCGAAGAAAGCCTTAGACCGTTTGGATTGCGAAGGATTGACCCTCAAACCTAGTAACATCGTTGTTAGGGCCTTTGATGGGTCCAAAAGAATGGTTCATGGAGAGGTTGATATTCCTATCAAAGTAGGCACAAAAGTTTTTAACTCCACCTTTTATGTGATGGACATCCGTCGGTCATACTCGTGTTTGCTAGGAAGACCGTGGATCCATTATGCCGGGGCAGTTACCTCCTCTTTGCACCAAATGCTGAAATATCCTGTTAAGGGTAAGATTATAACAGTGCACGGCGAGGAAGAGTACATGATAAGTCATCTAAATTCCTTCCGATATGTGGAGTTGGATGGTGAGTTCATCGAAACACCTTTCAAACATTTTGAGGAAGTTTCCCCTGAGGTAGCAGTTGCGAAGATAATGGTTGAAGTGCCTACTGTTCCCAAGCATGTATCTAGAATGGCATCTCTCAAGGACACATAGGCTGTGATTAAAGAAGGGAAGAGTACAGTGTGGGGGCAGTTGCCTGATTTTCCCCATAAGACGGACAAGTTTGGGTTAGGGTTCACTACTGCAGGACAAAAGGCTATGCGTCGCTCCAAGGCTGGAGGGCCACCCGTCAAGATCTCACACCATGGAATCAATGCTGTAGAAGATGAATATGAAGAGAGCCACTTTGAAGATTGGATCTTTCCGACTGTCGAAGGGGGTTTGAGCAACTGGGAAGCAAAGGATTTTGTTCCCATCACCTTTATCAATCAGTAATTTTATCTTTGAACAATTTCCCATTTTTATGGTCTGTAATAACTAAAACAATTCGCACACTATTTTCACCTCATGCCTTGCCCGGGGCATGTAGGTCCATTTGTAAGGGCTTGATTTTCTTCATAATCATATGCCATGTTTTAATGAATCATTGGACGTTTTTCATCTATAAACTGTCGTGTTCATTTTCTTTCCTTTTGCATTTTTGTTTGTTTAAGGATGGCTATCCCTTACACACACCCACACTCACAAATGCAGGTACCCATCCACTCCAGATTCCATGGGTGACTATTCTGCTTTAACCTTCGATAACTTTGAAAATTTGGTCAATCATGCTGAGTACGGAGTTGACAAATATTGTGAAATACCGGGAGAGTTAGCCAGACTTTTGCGACAAGAGGAGAGGGCTATTCTGCCTCATGAGGAGTTGCTAGAAACCATCAACTTGGGGACAGAGGAAGACAGGAAAGAAGTAAAAGTGGGTGCCAACCTGGAACCAAGTGTCAAGGAGCGCTTAGTACAGTTGTTGAACGAATATGTTGAAATCTTCGCCTGGTCTTATGAAGACATGCCAGGGTTAGACACAGATATCGTGGTTCACCGTCTCCCTACAAGAGAGGATTGTCCACCGACCAAGCAAAAGGTCCGCCGGATGAGGCCTGATATGTCTGAGAAGATCAAAGCTAAGGTAATGAAGCAATTCAACGCTGGCTTTTTGGCTGTTACTTCCTATCCACAATAGGTTGCTAACATTGTGCCCGTGCCTAAGAAGGATGGAAAAGTCAGAATGTGTGTGGACTATCGGGATTTAAACAGGGCTAGCCCTAAAGATGATTTTCCACTACCACATATCGACATCTTGGTTGACAACACAGCTCAGCACAAGGTTTTTTCCTTCATGGATGGATTCTCGGGATACAACCAGATCAAAATGGCCCCCGAGGACATGGAGAAAACTACTTTCGTCACGCAATGGGGTACCTTCTGCTACAAAGTGATGCCATTCGGACTGAAGAATGCAGGGGAAACCTATCAACGTGCCATGGTAGCTTTGTTTCATGATATGATACATCATGAGATCGAAGTTTACGTAGACGACATGATAGCTCGATCACAGACAGAAGAAGAACACCTTGATCATCTGCAAAAGCTGTTTTCCAGGTTGAAGGAGTATAAGCTTAGACTGAACCCAAGCAAGTGCACTTTTGGAGTTAGGTCTGGTAAACTTTTGGGATTTATTGTCAGCAACAAAGGTATTGAGGTTGATCCAGCTAAAGTAAAGGCTATACAAGAAATGCCTGCCCCCCGTACTGAGAAGGAGGTTAGAGGATTCTTGGGACGCTTGAACTACATTTCCCGGTTCATCTCTCACCTGACATCTACCTGTGAACCAATCTTCAAGCTGTTGAAGAAAGATGAGGTGGTTGAATGGAACAATGATTGTCAAGTTGCTTTTGATAAAATCAAGGAGTATTTGCTAGAACCTCCTATTATGACGCCACCCGTCGAAGGAAGGTCGTTAATCATGTATCTGACTGTTTTGGATAACTCAATGGGGTGCGTGCTGGGCCAATATGACGAGTCTGGCCGAAAAGAGCATGCCATTTATTACCTTAGCAAAAAGTTTACCGACTGTGAGAGTCGCTACTCACTGCTCGAGAAAACTTGTTGCGCTTTGGTATGGGCTGCTCGCCGGCTAAGGCAGTATATGTTGACTCACACCACTTTGCTGATTTCTAAAATGGATCCGATCAAGTATATCTTCGAGAAGCTTGCTTTATCTGGAAGAATCGCTAGATGGAAAATGATCCTGACTGAGTATGACATCCAGTATACTACCCAAAAAGCTATTGTTGTACCCCAAAATTTGCCCTCCCATATTCTTCAAGAATTGCAAAGAGCATGCTTCAAAATCTCCCCAAGGGTTGCACAGTTCAAGGGCCTCCTAACAGTCAAAAATTAGGGTTTTGGTTCTGACAAAGAAAATGAAGTTTCCAAGGGTCCAATCAAGTCCCACATGCTTATAAACATGGTCAAGCATCTTCATGCCAAGTTTCAAGACTTACAGCATAAAATTGCACAGTCAAAAACCCTAATTGCCCTACAGTCAACTGCAGGGGCAAAATGGTCATTTGACAGTCAAAAAGTTCAAATTTTTGGTCAACATCTCATTTTGAAGCCACAAACATCATTTGATCAATTCTTAATCATGATTCTCAAAGCTTGGCTCAAAAAGTCTCAAGATGCAAAAGTTTCCATATTTGGACAGTTGAAAAAGTCAACTGTAACTTGACCAAGGCATAACTTCCACATGGATTATCAGAAAATTCCATCAAAAGCTCATTTTGAAGAGAAAGACATTTCCTACAACTCCTCTTCACACTTCAAGTCCAAGAAATGCTCTCACAAAAAGTTATCAATTTCAACATTATAGGTCATTTTCAAAAGTCAACAAAAAGAGACTTTAAGTCAAAGGCCATAACTTGAGATTGGTAAATCAAAATGACATGGGACCAAAGACATTGGTTAGAGGACTTCAAGACCTTTCCAAAATGTCCAAGAACATGATCAAAGCTTAAAAATTGAGCAAGATATGCCTTGTGGAAGTTGGGAAATTTTTGGGTATTTTGAAAAGTCAACTTTGCTTCAAATGCCTTAAAATTGCTAATGGGCCACATTTTCTTCCAAGATTCATCATCCAAAGCATGTGCACGACCATTTGGCCCAAAGGGAATTTATTCATCATTTTTATTTATTTATTTGAATTTTAAATTGCTATTAATTCATTTAATAAAATAAAATATGTGAAAAATACCAAAGCAAGCTTTTCAAATCTTTTTATGCATGAAATATCTTCAAGATTTCGTGCATTATCAGATATGGAAAGAATCAAGGTGATTTGGACATAATTGGTATCAAAACACATGTGAAAAAGATTGAAAAATTATGCATGAAAATCAAATATTCATTCCATCAATGCAAGGATTTTTTGGATCAAAAACTCAACCCTAATCCATCCTCATATAAGTGTGATCAAAACCTAATGCCAAGGGACCTCTAAGCTGCGCCCCATCTGAAGAACAAAGTTGGCATTTTTTCCAAATTTTCAAAAAACTGAAATCACGATTTCAAGGAGTTTCAAGGCAAAATACTGACTACATTACATTCCTGAAGCATCAGTGAACATCCCTGGATCAAAGCCACTAGTTTTAACACAAAGAATTGGTAGAAATATGTTTCACTTTTCATGAAAATATGCATATTCGTGTTTCAATTTTTAAGCATCCTCATTGCATTTTCTTTATTGATTTATGTTAATTGGATCATTCTAAAGCTAACCATATGTTTTGATTGAGTTTTGCTGGCCTATACGCGAAATCACCATGGAAGCTTACTAGGGTTACGAAACTGAAAAATTGGGGGTTTCCTCGTCCAGAAAAATTAGACCACGAGACCAAGGCTATTGGATTCAGAAGTTTCATGTGAATCGAACACACATGTCGCGCTCAATTTATGAGCCACCATGTGCTAATCGCTATTATCCTGTTTACCACTTAGTGGGGGTTTAAAACCCCCGCTATTCAATTTGTTTTTTATTTCAGGTACAGCAAGCCATTGGAGAAGATGGTGATGTGTAGGACAATGATTGGAGCATTTGAAATTCGCGCGAAAATGTCCCACTAACGTTTGTCTTTTCTTATAATAATTATTTGTCATATAATAAACAAAGCGCGCGGTTGGTACAGATGGTGAAGGCGTTGTCTCATAAGGCACTGGGACCTGGGTTCGATTCCCAGGTCCCCCACTCTATTTCAATATTTTTTCTTTCAACATAATCCTATGCAGCTTGCCTCCAAAGGTTCATCATATGCCCACAATCTCAGCTTGCCACATGGCCAATAACTCCAATCCAAAGGTTGAGATTTGAGGAGAACCATGGGCATCAGTCAATGCAGACACACGTGACCAGGAAAGTCAAAAGAGGCCTTGGAACATTGGGCCTGATTGCTAGCCAAAGACCTCCAGTTTGGGGACAGAACCCCCCATTGGTTTGCTCTTTCATCTTTTTTTTGTATTTTTTTCTACTTTTATTTGTTTTAATTAATTTCCCTTTAATTCTTTAAATTAATTTATTTTCATAAAATATAAAAATAATATAAAAACCAGAAAAGACAAAAAAAACAAAAATATATTTTATTTTAATATCTTTGTAAATAAATTGTATCAATTGATTTAGTTTTAAATTCTAGGATTAATGTTAATATTTTCTAATAAACTTAAAAGTTGTAGAATTAGGGTTTTAAAAGATTTTTATTCTTTTCTTTTCTCATTATTAATAACTAATTATTTATTTTTGTAAGTAAAATTGTATTAATTAATTAGGTTAATTTTAGATTAAATTTTAATGTTTTTCTCAATAAAATAAAAATAACTAGAATTAGGTTTTAAATTCCATAATCTTCTCATTAAAATTCCATAAATACCAAAAAACTCAAAAATCTTTTCTTTTTATTTTAATTTAATTAATTTGTTAAATCGTAATTTAATTTCATTAAAAAGGGTCCAACGCCCTCGCTTTCGATTTTAATTCTCTTCGCATTTTTTATTTTCGTTCTTATAATATTCATGTAATTCTCCCAAAGCCGTGTAAATTGGACATTTATATTTCTCGCACTTTACTTTATTTTATGTCAAATCGGGTCCTGGATTTAATTTGGCGATGTGGACCCGCGCCTTTGTAATAGTTTAGGAACTTTAATTCTCGCTCTTTTAAACTGTTAATAATTGCATGCAAGAATGAATGTCAAAATAAAAGCAACGCGTAGATCACCCCCGACATGAACAAGATAAATGCAAATGAACATGACACACAAATCACACACCACCCCTAGGGTACGCTTCACTGTTGCCTTGCCTCTCGAAAGGTGATCGTCGAGTAGAGAATGTTTTAGTAAGTCCTCATGATCCGGGAACCTGGCATGAGGGTAGCTTCTAAGGTATCTTCCTATTGCTCTGGTGATCACCATGTCCCGAACCTCGAATTGACCCGAACACCTCCAACGGTGGTGCTACCTACCTCTCAATGGTGGGATGGCACTTTAAAGGACATTTACACAGACGAATTCCTTAGGGTAGGTAGACGACTCTTGATACTTGCTCTAATTTCAAAAACAGATTAAAAATACTTTTCACACCGACACACTTTCAAAAAGCTTTCGAAAGCAACTTTTCAAACACTCTTGAGGACCGATACAAGAGTCGAACTGAAATTTTCAAAGAAACTTTTTTAAAACCCACAGTTGAAAAGCAAACAAACCATTTTTGAAAACACAATGAGCAAGTATCTAAGAGCCCATGGATAACCATGGATAGAAAGGGTGCTAACACCTTCCATTTCTATAACCTACCTCCCGAACCGAGAGCAATCTCTATAAGGAATTTTTCTGTGCTTTTGTCCTTTCCATTTGGAGAAAATAAAAGACGGTGGCGACTCTTGCTTACCGCGACATTTCGCGAACCAGCTTTAAACAGTCAATTCCAGATCCACCGATCACAGCTATAAAGGGGAGTGTACTAGCTGACCATCTAGCTCATCAAGCCGTCGAAGATTACCAATCTATGAGATTTGACTTCCCTGACGAGGACATCATGACATTGGACAACATTAAAGGTAACGGACCGTATGACGGACCTGAACAAGGATCCCGATGGACCCTATACTTTGATGGTGCTTCAAATGCACTTGGCAACGGTATCGGTGCGGTACTCATTTCTCCGGAATGTTGCCATACACCCTTCACTGCCCAACTTTGCTTCAGCTGTACCAACAACATGGCTGAGTATGAAGCTTGCATCTTTGGTATCAAGGCTGCTATAGACTTGGGGATCAAATCTTTGGTCGTATTTGGGGACTCGGCTTTGGTTATCAGTCAAGTCAAAGGAGAGTGGGACACTAAACATCCTAATCTTATCCCATACAAAGAACACGTCTTAAAATTGTTGCCTCATTTCAAGCAGATTACTTTCGAGCACTTCCCGCGAGAAGAAAATGAGCTAGCAGATGCTCTGGCTACAATGTCTTCCATGTTTAAACTCAACTGGGATAACGAGGCTCCCCAAATTACCATCGAGCGAATGGACGAACCAGCGCACTGTCATGAGATTAATACCGAAGAAGTAGTGGAACAACCCTGGTTTCATGAAATCAAAAGGTATCTCCAAACTAGAGAATATCCTAAAGGAGCTTCCGTCAATGACAAAAAGTTCTTAAGGAGATTTGCTGCCAAGTTCTTCCTAAGAAATGGCATCCTTTATAAGCGCAGCCATGATTGTGTTCTACTTCGTTGTGTAGACAAAGCTGAAGCAGAGTTGATCATGACTGAGATACACAGTGGCACATTTGGCACCCACTTGAGCAGACATACGATGGCTAAGAAGATTCTAAGGGCAGGCTACTACTGGTCTACCATGGAAGCTGATTGTCACCAACATTCCCGTACTTGCCACAATTGCCAAGTCTATGCCGACAAGGTACATATTCCTCCTGTTCCTCTCAACGTTCTGACAGCTCCTTAGCCATTCGTAATGTGGGGCATTGACATGATTGGAGAGATCAAGCCCACGACATCCAATGGACATCGCTTCATCTTGGTCGCTATTGACTATTTTACCAAGTGGGTCGAAGCAGCTTCCTTTGCCTTAGTTACGAAGAATGTGGTTGCTCGCTTTATCAAGCAGAACCTCATATGCTGGTACGGTGTCCCCGACAGGATCATCACAGACAACGGTACGAATTTGAACAACACTATGATCACCGCTCTATGCGAACAGTTTAAGATTTATCATCACAATTCATCTCCCTATCGGCCGAAGATGAACGGTGTTGTTGAAGCCGTGAACAAGAATATTAAGAAAATCATTCAAAAGATGACAGTCACCTACAAGGATTGGCATGAGATGTTACCGTTTTCTCTGCATGGATATCATACCACGGCACGCACTTCAACAGGGGGCAACCCCATTTTCTTTGGTGTATGGCATGGAAGCTGTTTTGCCTATGGAAGTTCAGATCCCTTCCTTGAGGATTATGAAGGATGTTGGTTTGAGTGAAGACGATTGGATTCAGACCCGGCTTGATCAACTTAATTTGATCGACGAGAAGCGACTTACTGCTGTTTGTCATGGTCAGACGTATCAAAAAAGGATGATCAAGGCTTTCAACAAGAAAGTCAGACGTCAGGTATATCAAGTCGGAGATCTTGTAATCAAGCGGATCATCTTGCCGCAAAGTGATCCCAGGGGAAAGTGGACTTCTACTTACGAATGACCATTTGTTATCAAGAGCATCTTTTCTGGTGGGGCAATGATTCTGGCCACCATGGACGACGATGATTTGCCGCACCCTGCGAACGCAGATATAGTCAAAAGATACGACGCATAAAATGACCCGACAAGTTGAAAACCCGAAAGGGAGACTTGGGCAAAAATGGGCATCCCGGTGAATCGAAAACCTGAAAGGGCGGTTCAGGCAAAAATTAGGGATAAAATAAAAAAAATTGTACACCCGGCAAGTTGAAAACCCGAAAGGGCGACTTAGGCAAAAAAGGGTTTCCCGGTGGATCGAAAACCCGAAAGGGAGGTCCAGGGAAAAGTTAGGGAATTAAAGCGTATGACTATGTCTCGTCGGATCACTTTAAAAAAATCTCTTCACCAACAATCTCCAGGCTTCTGATCAATCCAGTCATCAGCAGGCAAAGCAGCAAATGGACAAGATATTCAGAGTTGTGAAGGCTATAGCAGAATGGAAATCCCATGGAATTGTTACACATAGCCATCTTTCTTTTGTATAAAATTTTTCAATTTTTACGACAACATTCTCTTACTAGGATGTCTGTCTCCTTTGTACAAAGATACTCACAAAAGTTAAATACAAATATACTTCAAAGTGCAGAAATTTGTTTGCCTTTCTTTTCTTTTTACACTTATGTTTTATTTGAAAACGTCTAATGTTTTGTTAAAATAGGCATATGCATTTGAATATTATCACTGCTTACAAATAAAACGAAATTGAAAAAGGATAATTACTGATAGGTTGAAGGTGTAGGAAGATATATTTGTGCCATCTCAGAAGAGATCCCCTACGATACATCATTCAGATCCTCAACAAGGCTAAGTTTGGAGTATATTTCCCCAGCGGAGTTAAGCTTCAAGATCCGCAGTGGAGCCAATGCAGCCTAAAGCTTGATTCCCCAGCCGAGTTGAATTTCAAAATTTCCATCAGAGTTAAGCTTCAAGATTCCCGGTAGAGCTCGAAAACCTTGAAAATCCTATCCCTAGCGGAGCCAGAATAGTGAATATTTCCCCATAGAGTTATCTCCCGGTAAGATTGAAGATTCCCGGTCTCATTTCTCCAAGCAGAAGCCTCCAAGGTTTCAATTCCCCAGTAGAGATCATCAGAGTTTTCCTTATTCCCCAGGAAAGTCATGAAGGATTCTCACATCCCTGCAGGAGTTGTCGAAGGCCTTGTTAATCCCCACAAATTGCCGAGGATTTTCAATCTCCAGCAGTGGTCCCAGGATTTCCCCTTCTTAGCAATCAAAGATCTTTAATCCCCAAGCAGTCAGCAATCAGCAAGGTTTTCTCATCTTCAGTAATCAAAGATTTTTTGGAATCCCCAGCATTGGTCAAGGATTTACTTTCCCCGACAACAATCAAAGATTTCATTATCTCCAGTCATCAAGGATTTATTTTCCTCAACAAGACAGCTACTTAGCTTACATGCACATCCATTACATTCATATATCATAAACATTGATGAAACACGATTCATTGCATCATACATATCATGCAACATAACTTTGTGTTTAGCTAACATTTTACTCTTTTCAGGATAAGCTTAAAAGGCTATTGTTAACAATTATTCAAATACAGTATGGATACACCCCAGACACGACGGTCATTCTATTACTCATTCAGAATCTCAAGTCAAATACAGTACGGATACACCCCAGACACGGTGGTCATTCTACTACTCATTCAGACTTCAGCAATCTGATATAGACTAGATACGCTCCAGACACGGCAGCCATTCTATCTCTCATTCAGATTCAACTATCAACTTCAAGTTCAGATATGCTCCATACACGGATGCCATTCTGACCTTTACACCAGCAGTTTGATCCTCTAGTGCAATCGCCACGGAAGTCATTCTATCGCTTATTCAGATCCCAGTTACAGTCTCAGATACACTCCAAACACGGAAGTCATTCTGCTACTCATACAGATCTCAACTTCAGATACAGTCCAGATACGCTCCAGACACGGTTGCCATTCTGTCACTCATTCAGAGTTTATCCCCAGCACATAGTTGCCCCATATACAAATGTCTCTCTGTTACCTATTCAGAATACAGATACACTCCAGACACGGAAGTCATTTTGATATTCATTCAAAGTTCAAATACAGTTACAGCTCAGATACGCTCCAGACACGGACGCCATTCTTTTGCTCATCCAGACTCAATCTCCAGATACAGTTCAAATGCATTCCAGACACGGATACCATTTTGATGCTCATTCTTTTGACCTACCACATTGCAGTTCAATAAACACTCTTGGATGACATCTTTAAGCCCATTTCCAGCAAGGTTCTACCATCTCCAAATGGCATCTTTAAGCCCATTCCCTCAACAATACTTTGACGAGTGCAATCCTCTTTTACCTTCGAGTCACGAAAGGCAAACTTTCCAATCTAACTCTTCAGGTTCAAGAAGATTGAACATGGGCAACTGTTGTACCCCAAAATTTTCCCTCTCACTTCATCAACATTTTCTCAATCACAAGACTCTTGGAACTCAAGATCAAGTTAGGGTTTGCTCTGCTCAAGACACCCCCTTGCACTATTGACCTAAATTAGGGTTTGAGTTTGCACATGGATGTTTTGACCTACAATGCCCAAAGTGACTTTCGTACTTCATGTTGGACTCACAAGTTTGTCCATACCAAGTTTCAAGCCTTGATTAAAATTTTTGCCCAGTCAATTGGACAGTTGACCTAGAAATCAGCTATATTGGGGAAACAATCAACTGTGGCCAATTGACAGTCAAAACTCATGAAATTTGACCCACATCAACATTATGAACTCATATTAACCATTGGATCAAGTTTGGATCACAATTCCACAAGAAATTTGATCAGATCACCAAAAGGGCAAAATGGTCATTTTTAGGGTTTTGACTACACAAAGGCAATTTTTGACTGTTTGACCTAGCCAATGGAAAATCAAGCTCACACATAGACTCAAGGACTCAATGAAATTGTCTTGAGCAATTCAACAAATTCAAAAGATCTCAAATACATAGGATTGACAGATGAATTTTTCAGTCAACTGATCAAAATTTGACTGTACACTAAAAAGTCAAACTTTGACTTTTTGGTCAAAATCAAGTGCCAAGAGTCATTTTTCATCAAGACATGTCAAATTATGAAACTTGTTCATCAAGAAACCCAAAAATGCAAATTAGGGTTAAAGATGGAAAATTTTCATAACTTAGAATTTTTCTAAGTTATAAAATTTTCTTATTTTTTCCTAACTTTGTCCCATTTTTTCACCAAGATGCAAATGGATTCAAACAAAACTTGCAACATGAAAGTTTTATTCCATAACAAAGTATACAACTTTTATTCACAAAGTTTTCTCAAAAGATGCTTGTATCTCAAGTTATGATTTTTGGAACAAGGGTATCTAAAACTTTTAACTTAGAGAAATTTTACCCTAATTTAGGCAGGATTTTGGCCCGTCTTCTTGGCCATTTTTCACATAGTTCCACTTATAGTTTAAATTTTAATTTCAAATATGGATTATAGTACATGTTCCAAGATTTCCAAATTGTACAAGAACTCCTCAAACACCCTTGTGGTTAGAGAGAATCGAATGATTGAAGTTGGCAAAAACTCACTTTGATCCATGGCCAATACATGTTCATACCAATTTGCAAATCTGATCTAGCTAGATTGGTTCACAATTACAGGCCTCAAAACCAGTTTGTGCTCCATAATTTAATGTATATCCATTGAGTTAATGTATTGTCTTGGTCATTAGGGTATTGTACACTAGATTAAGCCTTAAATGGAAAAAGTAACAATGCCATTTTTGCTTAAACTTCACTTTATGTCAAAACAATATCCTTGAGGCATGGGGCCATATCTCTGAGGCAAGATCAAATCTACCAATTCCAGTAACCAAGGTAAAAGTGTGCATCATGATATAGGACTTGTACAGGCCTGCATTGAGAACATACACACTCTTGCTTCAAGAAGAAGAAAGTTGCAAAATAAAAGCCATCTTCCACATCTGATAAAACCAACTTAGACAAACATTGCAAACAAGTTTTTTACCTCCTAAGAAGCCAGAAACACGACCCCTTCATCACTCAAACCTCCTCATACTCAAATTCTCCATTTTCTTGCAAAACAGGGCCAGTTCTGCAAACTTCAAGCCATAATCAAATTCCATCGTGCGTTTTTTCCAAAGATACTTCAAACACCTTCCAACCAACATACCTAAGCTATCCAGATCATCCATTGCTAGCTTTAACACCTTTAACACATATTTCCATTTTTGTTTCAAAGCTTTGTAGGTTGAGTTCTGTAGCACGATTCAGGCTACTTCAAAACAAGCCAAGCATTGGAAAAGCTTAAGTGGACCTCAAGCAAGCTCAACAGAACCTCAAACACCCTTGGAAGTTGCTGCATTGGCCAGCTCGAAGTCAACTGAAACAGGTATTTCATGAACTTCTATCTCTCTATTTAGGAATAGTTAGGCTTAGGTTTGTGAATGAAATATGTTGTACTCATAGCACTGAAGCCATACATATGCTTAGTTTTCATTTATCTTAATCGTGCTAGGAGAATTTCATCCATGAACTTTCTGAAAAAACTAGGTTAGTAATTAGGGCCAGAGAAATTCTCTCTGGTCTTTGAGAGTTAGCTTAAGTTTTTTATATGGTTGAATTCGTTGTTTTATGCTCTACAAGTTTCATGTTATGAGTTTTGTCAAAAAATCAAAGAATCAAGAGATAGCCATTGATGTACAGAACGCATGTTTTGGTGAACAAAGGAGGAAGATGAAGTCTGACTGGGCTGGGCCTGGTTATTTTTACTTCTAACACCCCATTATTCAGTTTACACCCGGTGGCCCATTTATTTGAATATTTGTCATTTTGATGTTTTTATTTTTTATTCTGACTTTATTATTTTTTGTCCAAATATAAAAAATGTCAAAAAAATTATTTTATATTTTTTCATATTTATTTCATATTTATTTTTTATTTTACTAGTATGAATATGTAAATAATTTATTTTTCTTTTATTAAAACAATGTAAAAAAATATGTTTATTTTTTCATTTACTATTTTATTTATATTAAAAACATTTTCTTGAATATACATATTTTTTGTAAATATTTAATTTTATTTTTTTTATATATTTAATATGTTTATATATATATTATATATATATATATATATATATATATATATATATATATATATATATATTATATATATATATATATATATATATTATATATATATATATATATATATATATATATATATATATATATATATATATATATATATATATATATATATATATATATATATATATATATATATATATATATATATATATATATATATATATATAATATATATATATATATATATATATATATATATATATATAATATATATATATATATATATATATATATATATATATATATATATATTAAATGATTAGGACAAAAATACAAAAATAATACATTTTCATTTTTATTAATATTTTACACTAAAAATATCTTTTTATAATATACTTTTTATTTTTTTGTATAAATTAATGTATTATTGTATATATTTAATAAATAATACTATTTACTTAAAAAATTAGGGTTTTTGCTCTAAATAACAAAATAATTAAAATTGATACTTTTTATTATTATTTACATTTCACATTAAAAAATACTTTTTACATACATAAATTTTTTTGCATAATACATTTTATTGGACATTTATTTATTGTATTTTATTCAATTATTGTACATTTAAATATTGCCTATACATTCGATTTGGTTGTAATAATTTAGAATTTAATTTCTTGTCAAATACCCCCAATTCAAATTTGTACCCCTCTCCCTATATCATGTTGTAATAGTGTAGGCTTTAAATTCTCGCACTTTTAAATGCCTCCAATTATGCCATGATTAGACCTAGGGTTTGTATGCAAAATAAAATCAACAAGTAGTTTGACCTAATCCAAAGATAATAATGCATGAAAACAAACACAATGCACACTTGCACCCCTAGGGTTTCAATCCACTTGTTGCCTTCAAAAATGGGCCATGGTTGCATGTCAAGTACTTTGGCAAAACAAAAATAAAACAAAAGATCATAGTCCCTCGATGACGCTATCTGAGTTGCCTAAACAAAATGATCAAGTCCCTCAAGAAAATTGCCAAAGATACTTGACACTATTGCTATGATGGTCCATACGATGACCCACGCTTGTCCCGTTAAAATCCTAACACAAGGTTGTTCACCAAATACAATGGTGAAACAACACTGTTAAAAGGGTTAAAAACATAAGAAAGATCTTTGATAAAAATAGGGTAGATAGCTCTTAGTTACTTGATCAAGCTTGCAAAAAACATCCTTGCTACTTTTCAAAACACACTTCACAACACAACTTCAAAACCCTACTTTCAAACATTGAAAACTTTTCAAAAGACAAAAACATCTTTGTATACATTCAAACAAGAATCATTACAAAGGTTGCCACAATGATGGCCTCTTTTCAAAATATCTTTCAAAATCACACACAAAGCACCATTTCAAACAATTGAAGAGCACCATTTTAAACAATTGAAAAGCAAAGTAAGTGATCTAAGCAAGTAACTAAGAGCCCATGGATAACCATGGATAGAAAGGGTGCTAATACCTTCCCTTTCTATAATCTACTCCCTGAACCCAAGAAAACATCTCAAAGGTCTTTCCTGTGCTTTTTGACCTTTCCTTAGGATAAAATAAAAAGTCGGTGGCGACTCTTGCTAAACCGAACATTTGAAAACACAAACGCAAAATCCCAAGTCAGTTCTCCCACCGTATCACAGCAGGTCCGAGAGTGTTGATAGCAATATGCCTCCATGGTAGACCAATAATAGCCTGCCCGTAGGATTTTCTTTGCCATCGTATGCCCACTGAAGTGGGTGCCAAAAGTACCTTCATGTAATTCAGCCATGATCTTTTCAGCTTCAACCTTATCCATACACCGAAGCAGAATGGAGTCATGATTGCGTTTGTACAGGATGCCATTACTAAGGAAGAATTTAGAAGAGAATCTCCTTAAGAACTTCTTATCATTGATTGAAGCTCCTTCTGGATATTCTTGAGCCTCGAGATACCTCTTGACTTCATGAAACCAAGACTGGTCCACTACCTCTTCAATATTAATCTCGTGACAGTGCGCTGGTTCATCCATTCGTTCGATGGTGATTTGGGGAGCCTCGTTATCCCAATTAAGTTTAAACATAGATGACATTGTGGCTAGAGCGTCTGCTAGCTAATTTTCTTCTCGCGGGAAATTCTCGAAGGTAATCTTGTCAAAATGTGGTAGCAATGTCAAAACATGCTCTTTTTAAGGGATACAGTTTGGGTGCTTAGTGTCCCATTCCCCTTTGATCTGGCTGATGACCAAAGCTGAATCTCCAAAAACATCTAAAGATTTGATTCCTAAATCTATGGCAGCTTTGAGACCAAAGATGCACGCTTCGTATTCCACCATGTTGTTTGTACAGTTGAAGAAAAGTCGGACAGTAAAGGGAGTATGACACCCTTCTGGAGATATGAGTACAGCGCCGATACCATTTCCAAGTGCATTAGATACTCCATCAAATAACAGGGTCCATCGGAATTCTTGTTCAGGTCCGTCATATGGTCTGATTTCTTCACAGTTGTCCAACATCATGATGTCTTCATCCGAGAATTTAAACTTCATGGACTGATAGTCTTCTACAGCTTGGTGAGCAAGGTGATCAGCCAATACACTGCCCTTTATAGCTTTTTGGTTAGTATACTGTATGTCGTACTCTGTTAGGATCATCTGCCATCTAGCTATTCTCCCCGAAAGAGCAGGCTTCTCGAAGATGTATTTTATCGGATCCATCTTAGATATCAATAAGGTAGTATGAGCCAACATATACTGTCTTAGCCGGCGAGCAGCCCATTCTAGAGTGCAACAAGTTTTCTCGAGCAGTGAATATCTGGTTTCACAGTCGATAAACTTTTTGCTCAGGTAATAAATAGCGTGCTCTTTTCGGCCAGACTCGTCATGCTGCCCCAATACACACTCCATTGAGTTTTCTAAAACAGTCAGATACATGATCAACGGTCTTCCCTCGATTGGTGGCATCAACACAGGAGGCTCTTGTAAGTATTCTTTGATTTTGTTAAAAGCAACCTGGCATTCATCATTCCATCTGACTACTTGATCTTTCTTCAATAGTTTGAAGATTGGCTCACAAGTAGCAGTTAGGTGAGAAATGAATCTGGTAATATAGTTCAAGCGTCCCAAGAATCCTCTGACTTCCTTCTCAGTTCGAGGAGCATGCATCTCTTATATTGCTTTAACTTTGGCAGGATCGACCTCAATACCTTTGTTACTGACGACAAAGCCTAGGAGTTTATTGGACCATACTCCAAATGTGCACTTGTTTGGATTCAACCTCAGCTTGTACTTCTTCAGTCTCTCAAACAGCTTTTGTAAGTGGTCAAGGTGCTCTTCTTCTGTTTGTGATCTTGCTATCATAACGTCCACGTAGACCTCTATGTATCATGTCGTGAAATAAAGCTACCATGGCGCGTTGATAGGTTTCCCCAGCATTCTTCAATCCGAACGACATCACCTTGTAGCAGAATGTGCCCCACTGTGTGATAAATGTTGTTTTCTCCATGTCCTCAGGTGCCATTTTGATTTGGTTATAACCTGAGAATCTGTCCATGAAGGAAAACATTTTGTGTTGGGCCGTATTGTCAACCAGGATGTCAATGTGGGGGAGTGGAAAATCATCTTTAGGGCTTGCCCTATTCAAATCTCTATAGTCCACCTCCCCTTTCCATAATCTACCCCTTTACTCAGAAAACTCTCGAAAGGTCTTTTTCTGTTCTTTTCACCCTTCCCTTTGTTGGATAAAAGAAAAGTCGGTGGCGACTCTTACTTACCACAACATTTACGAATAAAAAATGCAAAACCAGTATTAACAGTCAGTTCTCCCACCGTATCACACTACCCTTTCTCTTCGATGAGTCTTAGTTGCTTTGGATTTTTCAATTTTAAGACGTTCTACCTGTCGAACTCTATCGGCCAATTAGGCCATATCCCTTAGGTATTGGGTATCTAGTTTTTCCTAATAGAATAATCTAGGCCCCCTGCTTTCATTTCGACCAACTCATGCTCAGGCACTTGTGTAAAGCATCTGGATTTGAGCAGTCGAAATCTATTTAGATATTCGTCTATTGGCTCAGTGAATATTCTTTTCACACTAGCCAGTTCTTTCAGACTTTTTTTGGTTTGTCCCATGTAAAATTGTTCATGGAACAATCTCTCCAATTGGTTCTAATTGTGGATTAAATTGGCTGGGAGGGTAGTAAACCAAGTAAAAGCGTTTTTAGTTATAGAACTTGGGAAGTATTTAATCCTAAGGCTCTCGTCATTTGATATTTCCATAGCTTCTATCAAATACCTTGTTATATGTTCGACGGTGGACTCCGTCGTATCCCCTGAAAACTTAGTGAACTTTGGAACTTTCCACCTAGGGGGTAAATCTGTTTGCAAGATATACTCTGACACTGGGGATGTAAAGTTTGGCCTATGAAAGCCAATTTCATTCCATTTTGTATCATGATTCTTTCGATCATGGTTGTAAGATTATTATCTGTTCCATAATTATGGTGTCGAACTTGTTGTATCAGATCGATAGCATTTTGGTTTCTATTTACCACCATTACACCTTGATCACCATCTCTAGGAATCTGTGGGGGAAATCTGGGTATTTCGACCCTAGGTTGTTCGATTTCCACTCTATGGTTCCTACTACCTAGCTGTGGGTTTTGGTTAATGGTTACATCTTCTTCTAAGACTATACCTTGATTCTCTCTCATAGGTGCTCTTTGGGGTTGTCGAATAGGTTGGGGAACCCAAAACATTTCAGCCATGCGCGCCATCTGCACTGACATTTGTTGGTTCAACTGTGTGGTATTTTGTATTAGAGGGTCAACATTGTACTCAGAGTTTGGGCCAATATTTGTACCATATCATGGTTTCTTTCATCCATCTGTTGCCTCAAAATTTTTGTAGAAGCGTTTGTGAGGCTTGGTATTGCATGGGATACCCCTCCTAAGAGTTGGTTTCTACCCATACCAGTTCTGGATTGCTGTAATGGCGAAGATGCACTTACCAAAGGTTATGAAAGTCTAGATGTAGCATTCATAAGACTAGCCATTTCAGTAGTTGGCATGCCATAAGGCTGGTCTCGATCCATCCAGGCTGTCGAAAAGCCTGGGGGAACGTATGGTCGAGATCCTGGATTCACCCTTGGTGGGGGTGTTCCTGATGGACCTCTGGGACCTGTATACGAAAGTATTGGTCCTATTTGGGTTGATGTTAATGTTGGTGCCGAACCAACGGTTGACGAGACAATTTCACTAACGGTTGGTATAACTGTTGTTCCTGTAGTAATTAGTGGAGGTATTTCTCCATTATTTGGCTGATTAGCCATATTGCTTTCACTATTTCTCTTTCTAGTTGTACACTCGTTGGTGGTTAATTTTCCACTTCTTAATAGCATACAAGACTTCGTAAATGAAAGGAAATTATGCGAAGCATTTATGTTAATATAAACAAGCAAAACAAAAAACAAAAAATAAAAAATAAAAATTAGCAACGTCCCACCAGGTGTGCTGATTTGTTCACCGTGTTTTTCAGTAAACAACCACTGATCTTCCAAAAAGGGTAAATTTTTTGGTTACTCGCAGGATCGATCAGTTTGATCCTAAGACATATGCTAATTTTTTATGTTGTTTGGACATAAATGCTAATGTAAATGAATAACACACGTTCGACTGAGAAAAGTTGAGGTTTGGGACGAGTTTGAGTACAAAAAGTAAATAGAAAAAGGGGTTGGGAAAAGTTCAAGTGCAGGAATCTGAGAAAAAGTGCAAGTAAAGTGCAAACAAGATAAACAAGGCAAGGAATGTAAAGAGAAGAGTAAAAGACTTTGATTATAAAATGTGGTGTTTCAAACGTGCATTTTCAGTATTCTTTCTCACGCACCGGGTACTTGAATAATATTAAATAACTTGTACGATCAGTTGAACACACAGAAATTTACATAAAATTTCTATATTTATACTAAAAATAGGTAACCGTCGAGGGGTTGCCTTGCTCTAGGATGAGGACAAGTGTCTTCTGCATGTGCTTCGACCTCTATCTTCATGCCACGTTATTTTCCTCAACTGCTAAGCGAACTGCTTTTCCCTCCTTTCTTCAGATTCAAAACCACCTGTTGCTGATACGAGGTTTCCTTCTAGTCGAAGGCCTTGGAACCCTTTCAGTCGAAGGATGTAAGAACCTTCTGGTCGAATATTCATTTTAACTTAGAAATTCTCTAAGTATTTTTCCAATCTGTCGAAGCATTTCCAGCTTAGATTTGTTCAATCTATTTTTGGTCCATAAGCCCAATTTATTGTGGGTGTCGAATTTAGGAGCTAACACCCCTCAGCTGAACAAATTCAATTTCCCCCCTTATTTGAACGATCATTTCTTTGATGATGAAGACCAATCTTTTGCACTAATAGGTCTGCAAGATGAACAAGTTTGTTGGAGCTTAAATCACCACTTTGCTGAAGATCATGAGTGAAAAAGAACTTTGGAGAAATGTGTTTTGTTCGATCTTCTTTAATATAACCATCTTTTAGTTGAGCAATGCATACAATATTATCTTTATTTATGGTTGTTGTATTTCTTTCTAGAAGTCAAATCACAAGTCTTTTGTGTGTGTTGAATTTGGGATCTCAAGCATGCACATTCTCGACTTGCCTCATGTAGTGTTAAAAGTTTCTTCATAATTAATGAAGTTGATGCTGTGATTTGTTTCACAGGCCTTCATGGAATAGTTGTACCATTATTAGAATTTGACAAGTGACTTATTTCTACATAATTTGTTAATTATAATTTGGATACTTTGGAATAAAACAAAGTATATGTTGGACTCTGTTAAAAAAATTTCGTGTAGGTGAAGAACTATATCTTACTAATATAGTAATAGAAATTGATATATCGAGGTATAATTAGAAAAGATATATTTGTGCTTGAATTACACTGAGATATGGTACTTCGAGACCAAATAGTTTTCATCCTCCTCTCGAGGTCTAAAAGAATATTCTATATGTCCAACGATCTAACATCATTGGGGTACACGACATACGAGATTTGTCCATATACAAATGTTTGAGCACTTATGCTATGCTACATATGATATTTGTCCATATATAAATATTTTAATACTTTTCTATATAACCTTCTTGGTGTATGAAAGTTCCATTGTCTAAATGTTCATTTAGTAAGGACTTTTTCTTTAATCTTTCATATCAAATAATTTCCTTAAACAATTTATAGCTTTTGGAAACTCTTCAGAAGTTTCAATAATATTTATGTCATCTACATAGACAAATATTATAGAAAATTATTTTCGAAAATTTTTCATAAAAATACAAGGACTTATGGATTTATTTGTATATCTTTCCCTTAGAAAATATTTATTGAAAAATTATATCACTTGTGTCTATATTGTTTTAGACTATAGAGATACTTGTTCAATTTTATATCCTTATCAAGTGAACCATACAAATAAGAAGTTACAACATCCATCATGTTCAAATCAAATCCTTCATGTGCTACAAGATTAATTAATTATCAAAAATTAATTGAATCCACTACATGTGGATATGTTTCATCAAACTCGATCTTTGGTCTTTGTGAAAATCATTGAGCAACAAATCAAACTTTATATAATTCTTATTTTTATTTTTTACAAAAACTCATTAATATCTTATTGGTTTCACACCACGAGGTATTCGGGTTACAGGCCCAAAAATAATTCGCTTTTAAAGTGGGTTTAATTATTCTTCAATTGAACCTATTTATTTTGGCCAATTCTCACTTTGTCTACAATCTTTAGTAGATTTTATTTCATGATCCTCGTTATCGTTTATCATCTTTAGCGCTATATTGTATACAAATACATTGTCGATGTCAACTTTATTTGGTTATCTTAATTTCGTTTCCATTCTATTTCATCCCTGACATAACTTACTGATATCTCTTTATTTCATATTTCAAGTACTTGATTAGTTCTTCTAGAACTAAAAAATAAATTATGTCAAAGTGCTCTTAGAATTTTCATATCTTCACTTGGGTCATCTTTAACTTTAGTTTCTTTTCTTGGTAGAGAACTTTTAACATTGGAACCGACTTTGCTACCATGCTTCAGGTACAATTATAACTCATTTGCAAAATTATATTGTCCAATAGGAGAATCCACTTTGAAATGACTATTAGCAGCTAATAATTTTTTCCATAAACTTTGCAAATGAATTCTGTTTTAAACTTCGAGGATTAAAATGATATGATAATATTTCATCTCAAATTGTTCATTTAAACTTCTGGTTCACACTTTTAGCTGCTTATTATCTCCCCCTAATATTGAGAAAATTAATTTATCATTTGATAATCAGCCTACTAGGCTTCAAACAAGTATCCAATTATCAAACCAAGATAAACCTCAAATACGATATTCATATAAAATAATTTTTCTCAATATTCTTTCAAAACTCATCTTAGTGTACTATACTTGATCAATTGAATTATACACAATAAATCCAAAAGTGTACTTATATGAGAAGTATTAGGTTATTAACCTAAAATAATTTGTAAGTTAATGGGAGAATTAACATATAATAATTTGTTGGCTTAATGCGAATAAATATCTAAATATTCATGGTTGTGTGTTTTCAATGTATAACTTATAACCTATGATCTCATAAGTATCGAGCATGTAATTAATTTTTTTTAGATTTCGCACTCTGGTTCATAGAGAAATGGATCCCTATTAATTCAGAGCTCGTGAACTGAGATATGAACACTGGCTAAGTATTATTCTAGCCATGAATCGAATTCGGTATTCCTCAAATATCGTCATTTACAAGATTAATTTTAGACGTCTAAAGAATGGATCTTTAAGTCTATTTTTTTCTGAACATATGCTATAAGATGTTCAATATCAAATTTAATAATATATGTGATATTTATCAAGAAATTTTCAAATATTTCAAAAATTAAGATATTAATATGAGAAAACAACTTCACAAACTTCTAGTTATCAGTAGACAATAAACATTTGCATGATATTTTATTCGATGCAATAATTAATGTCATTAAAAATTCAATTTCTTAGAATTTTATTTTCATTTAGAAACGCACAAAATTTATTGGATTGAATTTCGGTTCTTCAATACTGGTTCTTCAATACTAGTTTTCACATCATAATATACATTCGTGATCTTTTAGTTGAGAAAATAATTTCACAAACTTCTGGTTGTGAATAGAAAATAAATGTAAGTTCAGATGCGCCTAAGAGGGGGGGGGGGTGAATTAGGTTCTTTAAAACATTTTCTGAATTGTATGAATATTTTTGCACGAGTTTCTTTTCTTTCTTTTTCTGATAAGTGATGAAAGCAGTAAATGCGGAAAGTAAAGAACACAATAATGTATCCTGGTTCCCCTCACAGTCCGAGAGTACTCCAGTCCCCTTTCAACATGAAAGAGATTTCCTTATTGTTGGTAATTTGTACAAGACTACCTAACAAGCCAAGAACAATCCTTTTGGACCAAGAACAATCCTCTTGGATTTTTACTAAGACCACAAAGAGAACAATCCTCCCTAAGTGTCTTTCTTGTTTCCAACAATCCTGAAAACAAGTATAATAGTTTGTTTGATTTGTATAAGAGTTTGAATAATGAAGAAGCAATGTCAATCACTTGATTGATCTTTTCTTATCAATATGAAATTTAAGGTGGAATACTCTTATAAGTTCTCAAGAATAATTTTCAGAATGCATATGAAAATGATGAACAAAATCTTGAGTATAAAGAGTATAATCAAAAGAATAGAAAGTTGTTAGTGATTGTTGTTGATTTCTGTTTTTGATTCTTTTTTTGATTGATTTTCAAAATTCTAAATGAAAATAATTTATAGTGTAGTAATACCTCTTCAATGAAACATAGCAATGTTTAAACCATTTTTACTAAAACAATGTATATGAAAAGATACAAAGATTGCCATGAAAAGGTGTTACAAAAGGTTGCTGGAAAAATAATTTTTTTCAAAATTTAAGGCACAACAACCGATTGCACCAAAGCAGCAATCGATCGTAGCACAACAGCGTTTAAAATTTTTGTAAAATATAACTAGGACAACCGATTGTCATTGAGGAGCAATCGGTTGCTCTAAAGCCAACGTTTAAAAAATTTGAAAATAAAACACATGACAATCGATTGCTGCTAAACGACAACCGATTGTATGTCAAACAGAAGCAAATGTTTTTTGGATGCAACCGATTGTCGTTTGATGACAATCGATTGCTTGTGTACAAAAAATGAAAAATCATTATTTTCAAAGATTTTAAGCAATTTTAAAACATCCTTCTTTAATCATACATAGTATATACTCAAAATATTATTTTAATAAAGTAAATGCATGATTAAAAATAGTTTTGAGCACTAAGAGCATAAGATCAAAAAATTCATATACCTTAAGCCATAAGTCTTGAAAAGTTGATCTTAATCAATGAATCTTTGCTTGAGATAAATCTTCTATCTTGATTCATTCATTTTTGCATGCTAGCTTGTCTGCATCAAAACACTTGGAAAGCTTGATTTCACAGTCTCCCCCTTTTTGACGATGACAACCATTGCTTGAAGTTTGGAGTGCATCTTGGTTTTCTCTAATCAAGTTGTTTAAAAACTCCCCCTAAGTCAAAGACTCCCCCTTGATCTATTGCATGAGAGTTTTGAAGATTGCTTGCTTGCTGCAATTAGGGTTAGAGAAACACAAAAGAAACTACAAATTCTTCTCCCCCTTTGTCATTAGCAAAAAGGAATGGGAAAGAAGATCATAAAATTTTGCACATAGAAAAAACATAGCATAAATAAAGTTTGCATACATAGACATAACAGAAACAAAGTGCACAAAACGAAAAGGATCACAATACACGAAGTGTCTTAAACAAAACTAGAAAAACGTCATAAAACATAAGAACATAAAGTACTAAAAACATAAGAACTTAAATACTAATCATCCATGCCTTCAACAAGGTCTTCATCATCTTGATCTTCAACATCATTGCCTTCATTGGTTTGAGGTTGAATGAAAGGGTAATGATAAGTTTGAGCTTCATAAGGAGGGACATTGGTATGGGCATAAAGATGAGCAAATTGATTGTTCATGTATTGAAGATAGTCAAAAACTTGATTGTGAGAGTTTTCCATTGGTTGTGGAGGTTGGTTTTGAGGTTGTTGTTCTTGTTGAGGTTGGTTTTGTGGAGGAGTATGAGTGTATGTGATGGTTCGATTAATCGAATCAAATTTAATGCCGGTTTTGGTATTACATACTTTCTTCGGAGTGATTTCATGTTTGGGGTCAGACATAGGCACCATGTGTTCACCAGACAAGGGAACATTGAACTTCTCAAAAACAAGGGTAAGCCAGGAGCCATAGGGCAAAGCAGAAGCATTTTCATTATGTAGTGCCATATGATGTAGAATCACATAACACCAGTTGATTTGAATCCCATTCTTCATCACATACAAAATCTGCATCTCAAAATCATTTACATTGGAAATATTTGAGAATTTTGGCATAACCACATACGCCAAAAAGTAGTGGATCAAATGATCATCAATGGTGAGAATTCCTGCAGACCAAGAGTTCCTCTCCGGAGTACCATCAAGTAGTCTTTGCCTTTTCTGAATAAATCACGCTCGGGAATTCTTGCAATTCCATAGTAGAAGTCTCTTTTGTTGTAGCCAGGCAGATTTGCATTTGAGAGAAGTTTAATGCAAGCACCATCATTTGGAATACCCAAAGCTTCACCAAAATTCTGCACGGTGAGTTCTATAGGAACCCCTTTGACATTTGAAATCATGCAACCTCTACTAATGGTTATATTGCTGTAGAATATCCTTACCAAAGTGGGGTAAATGGGTCCATTAACACCAATCAAGTTGTATATCCCTTGAGATCTAAATAATGCTGGAAAACTAAAGCATTCGAAATAAAAGTTGTCAAGATTACCGAACCTTGGTAGAAGAACCGTCATCCTCTGAAAGTGAGACACAAATCTTTCCCTTTGGCTTCTTGATGGAATGAGTCTTGAGATATCATCACCTTGAGATGAGGAAGAAGCTTTTCCCTTTCCTTTCTTTGATGTTGACATGGTGAGGGATGAGATAATTGGAAGGGGAAAGAGTATCTGGTGTTTGTAGGGTTTCTTTAGATAAAAGAGGATATGTGAGGCTTAGGTTTTGGTTGAGCTTTTATAGAGAGATAAGCATTGAATGGATAGGTAAGGCATGCAATGGTTTAGTCAAAACAATAAAGACTTGTACCATAGAGATTCTTGAGTGTGTAAGTATCCAAAAAAATTTGTCATAGGAAAGGACTATGCATTTAAAAGTTGTTGACCAAACACTTAAAAACATTCAAAGAGAATACGAATATTTGTACAAAATAAATAATAGTAATGGCAATGGAAGAGAAAGAATAAAAAGAGTGTAACTGAAAAAAATAAAAAAATATCAAAAATTTGAACTGTGCAATCGATTGTCGTTTGATGACAACCGATTGTATCCTTTGTAAAATGCAGACAGGGGCGAAAATAAAGAAGAAGCAACCGGTTGTCGTGGAGTGACAACCGATTGTCATGAAGACAGAATCTAAAGTTTTTAAGATACAACCGATTGTCACTCTATGACAACCGATTGTCATTAGTGAAAAAATGAAAAATACTTAATTTTTGTGCATTTCATGGTCATATATCATAAGTTTAGTAATAAAAACATGGATTGAGACATATTACCATAAAGTTAAGTTTAAAATCATAGCCATGTAACTTAATTAGATAATGTCATTTTCGTCCAAGATACCTAGTGTTGGTGTAGGCCCTAGAGGCCAATACTTTTGGTACTTGTATCGAATTATTTATTAATAATAAAAGGCATTTATTTATTATGTTTGCTTTCCAAAATAATAAAGTCCCTAGAATGGTTTATTTGTTTAATGAAATGTTAAGTGTGACTTAATCATGAGATCCCATTAAACATAAGACACTATTCTTAAAGTATCCGTAGTCAAGCTTTAATGTGAAGTGGGATAACATTAAAGCATTAAGATTATTATGAAGATAGATTGATGATCACATCTCATGGATCATAGATAAGGAGTTATCAAGTCTTGACATAGGTATGAATATTAGGAGTAATATTTATACTGGATTGACCCGCTATGAGAATACTACATAGAATGTTATGCAAAGTGTCATAAGTTATTCTCATGATGATAATGGTGTATACCACCCTTCGACCTGAAACCACTATGGACCCTAGATGTAGAGTCAAGTACTTTATTGCTGATCAAATGTCATCCGTAACTGGATGACTATAAAGACGGTTGATGGGTACTTCACAAAGCATGCTAAGGGACATGAGTGACCTAGATGGAATTTGCTCATCCTGCATAACAGGATAAATGTCTAAGGGCCCAATATTGAACTGGACAAGGGTGACATAGTGTATGCCTTGTGTTCAATATAGACATGAGGGCAAAAGGGTAATTGTACAACACAAATATTATCACGGAAAAGGTTTGGTCAAATCACATGACATTTTCGTGACTTGGGTAACAGTGATGTGTTGCTAGATACCGCTCACTGTTTATTATATTAAATGTGTGATTTAATATAATTACCAACGTCGCGAAAACCTACAGGGTCACACACATAAGGACAGGTTGATGAGAGATAGAATAAATAAGGAACACCGTAAGATACGGTGCACTTAAGTGTAATACGGAAAGTGGTAAGGTACCACGTGGATAAGTGATATATGGTACATCATAAGGTATGATGTCCATAAGCTTAATTGGGCTTTTAGCTTATAGCCTTAATTGGGCTTTTATCTTGTAGCCCACACGAGTGATTCTATAAATAGATCCCTTGTGATGAAGCAATTCCACTTGATGCAATTTCGTTTTTAATTCTCTCTCTCACTCAAGGTTTCCGTTCGTGATCAGCTAGCACTGTGACCGGAAGCGATCTGTTCGTGTGGACTGAGTAGATGCGTTGTTCTTCATCAATGCTCGTGATCACAACATCAAAGCTCTGAATCGCCACAAGAGGTAAATATTTCTATCACTGACCATGTTCTTTCGTAAGGATCGCTAAAGGAAAATTCTAAATTCCGCTGCGCTTTTGATTGCAATTTTCCTTCACCTAGCTCTCTTCGGATCTTGAAAAATGGTTCTCTTGCCAATGGTTTAGTGAAAATATCTGCTAGTTAATTATGCGTATCCACGAAGGTGACTTCGACATCTCCTTGAAGTACATGATCACAAAGAAAGTGATGTCGAATGTCGATATGCTTTGTTCTAGAATGCATCACAGGATTTTTTGTAATGTTGATTGCACTTGTGTTGTCGCATCGGAGTGGAATGCATCCAAGGTCGAGTTCGTAGTCACGGAGTTGTTGCTTGAGCCATAGGATTTGCGCACAACAACTACCCGTTGCAATATATTCCGCCTTGGCCGTACTAAGAGCCACACAAGCTTGTTTCTTGCATGCCCAAGAGACTAATGCATTTCCCAAAATGTGTCAAGTTCCACTTGTGTTTTTTCTATCTGTTTTACATCCTGCATAATCAGCATCAGAATAACCAATTAAATTGCATATATTACCTTTTGGGTACCAGAGGCCGACATTGGTTGTTCCTTTGAGATATTTCATGATTCTTTTTACCGCCATAAGGTGAGATTACTTCAGGTTTGCTTGAAATCGTGCACACAGACATACACTGAACATGATGTCAGGACGACTTGCCGTCATGTATAGCAATGATCCAAACTTGCCTCGATATTTAGTAATATCAATGGAAATACCAGATTCATCTTGATCAACATAAGTACCAGAGCCCATTGGCGTGTGCATTAATTTGCAATTATCCATATCAAACTTTTTCAAAAGTTCCTTGCAATATTTTTATTGATTGATGAAGATACCATCGTTCAGTTGCTTAATTTGCAATCCAAGGAAATAGTTCATCTTGCCCATCATAGACATCTCAAATTCTCCTTGCATCATCAACGAGAATTCTTCACACAAATCTTGGTTAGTTGAACCAAATATAATATCATCGACATAGACTTGTACTAATAAAGTGTTACCTTTGATCTTCTTTATGAACAAGGTCTTATCCATTTTACCTTTCTCGAAACCTTTTTCGCATAAGCCTGTCATACCATGCTCTAGGTGCTTGTTTTAAGCCATAAAGAGCTTTTCTCAACTTAAAGACATGTGAAGGATTCTTGAAGTCTTCAAAGCCCGGGGGTTGTTTGACATAAACTTCTTCATTGATGTAGCCATTTAAGAATGCACTTTTGACGTCCATTTGGTGAAGCTGAAAATTCAATGAACAAGCGTAAGCAAGTAAAACACGGATAGCTTCTAACCTTGCAACCGGAGCAAAAGTTTCTTCAAAGTCAATTCCCTCTTCTTGGTTGTATCTTGGGCTACCAATCTTGCTTTGTTTCGGACAATTATACCGTTCTCATCAAGTTTATTTTTGAACACCCATCTTGTACCTATGATGTGTTTGTCACTTGGTCTAAGAACAAGTTCCCAAACTTGATTTCTCTCGAACTGATTTAATTCTTCTTGCATAGCAATCATCCATTGGTCGTCTCCTAATGCATCGTCGACTTTGGAAGGTTCGATTTGAGAAACGAATGCCATGTTCAAGGAAGTATCTTTGAGATTCAATCTTGTTGAAACGCCTTGAATTATGTCACCGATGATTTTATCAATAGGGTGATCTCTATGGGTTCTCCATTCCTTAGGTAGATTATTGACATTTGATTCTTCCGGAATTTGTTCTTCTTGTTGTTTCAATTGATTCTCATTGTTGGTCTTGGAGCCATCTTCTTGAGGAATAGCTAAAATCTCATCATCATTCTCTAAAACAATAGTATCCTTCTCGGAGGGGTTAGATTCATCAAATGATACATGCATAGATTCCTCAATAGTTAAAGTTCTTTTATTGTATATACGATAAGCTTTACTAGATAAGGAGTAACCAAGAAAAATACCTTCATCTGATTTTTCATCAAACTTACCAAGGTTGTCTTTGTCGTTGTTAAGGACAAAACATTTGCAGCCAAAGACATGAAAGAATGAAATATTTAGTTTCCTTCCTCGAAAGAGTTCATACGGAGTCTTCTTCAGGATAGGTCGAATATTAACTCTATTGCTTACAAAGCATGCCGTGCTTACAGCATCCGCCCAAAAGTATTTTGGAAGGTTTGAATCACTAAGCATTGTCCTTGCAAGTTCAATAAGAGACCTATTCTTCCTCTCTACAACTCCATTCTGTTGAGGAGTCCTTGGTGCGGAGAAATTATGTGATATTCCATGTTCTTCACAGAAATCTTCAAAGGAGGAATTCTCCACCATGGTCGCTTCTTATGGAGGCAATAGATAATGACTTCTCATTTTGAATTTGCTTTTCATATTTCTTGAACGCCTTGAATGCATCATTTTTCTGCACTAAAAAAAGTGTCCAATTATATCTAGAAAAGTCATCAACAATAACTAGAGCATATACATTACCTCCGAAGCTTCTTGTTCTTGAAGGGCCAAACAAGTCCATATGAAGCAATTGTAGTGGCCTAGTAGTGGACACCACATTCTTGGATTTGAAAGTTGATTTTGTTTGCTTTCCCTTTTGACATGCATCACAAAGTCTATCTTTGATAAACTTTATCTTAGGCAGCCTAACAACAAGGTCATGCTTAATCAATTTGTTTAAATGTTACATATGAATATGAGCGATTCTTTTGTGCCATAGCCATGAGTCGTTGTTGTTTGCCATGAGACATTTAACCTTCAAAGACAAATCGTTAAGGGAAATCATAAAAATATTATTTACTCTTTTACCTTTAAGTTTAGCCTCATGTGTGACTTCGTCTTCTATCAAACATTCATCTTTAGTGAACTTGATCTTGAAGCCTTTGTCACATAGTTGGCTAATACTTAGAAGATTGTGCTTTAGTCCTTCGACATAAAGAACATCTTAAATTGATGTGAAAGGTGGCCCACCAACTTTGCCTATGCCAATAATATTTCCTTTGTTGTTATCTCCATACGTCACATAACCCTTGGCCTTAAGCGTTAGATGTGAAAATTTGTCGATATCTCCCGTCATATGCTTGGAACAACCACTATCGAGATACCATAGATTTGAAGTGGTCGTCAAGCTTACCTACAAAACAAGATTAGGTTTTGTTAGGTACCCAAGTTACCTTGAGTCCTTCATAATTAGTTCCTTTCTTAACCCACACATAATGCCCATTTGCCATGCCAAAGTTTCTAACATAACAAGTATTAGGTGTGTGTCCTCGAATACCACAATAAAAACAAGTAGATTCAAATTTACTTCTATATCTAGAAGGATAAGATTTCTTCTTAGGGGGTATTTTTCTTTTTAGGATAGCGATGAACTATTTTGGGAGTGATTTCTTTCTCTTTGGTTGGTTGATCGCTAGCCTTGACAAAGATGGTCTTGTTGGTACTTGGTTTTGAAAATTTTGAGTATCCAAGACCAC
The DNA here is from genome assembly GCA_948472305.1 of Vicia faba. Classification (NCBI taxonomy): domain Eukaryota; kingdom Viridiplantae; phylum Streptophyta; class Magnoliopsida; order Fabales; family Fabaceae; genus Vicia; species Vicia faba. Next base: position 630,341,701 of record OX451740.1, read on the forward strand.
TTTTGTCATTTGAGTATCTTTGTTGGCTAAGAACACCTTCCAATCCAATTTGTCCTTTTTCATACCTTTCAATAACCCTTTTCAATTGGACAATTTGGAAAGAGAGATTCACACTTTGTGCATACAAAATTTTGTTTTTCATCACTAACTTTTTACTTTTCATCTTTGAGATCTTTTTCAATAGATCCACATTTTTCTTCCAACGATGTAATTTGTTTCTTTTGTGATGAGATAGTTTTGTACAGAATTTTGCATTCATTTAACAGTTCATTTATAGCACCTTGTGCATCACTATCAAAAAGAGAGAATACGTTACTAACCTCATCATCTTCTCTTTCAGAGTGGTGTGATGCCATTAACGCAAGATTTGCACTTTCGTCGCTATCAGAGTCGAATGACGAACTTAGTTCAACATCTTCCCATGCAACATATGCTTTCTTATCTTTTGATTCCTTCTTTCCTTTGTAGCCACTTTTCTTTGAAAGTTTTGGACAGTCCGGTTTGATGTGACCTTGTTTACCACATTCATAACAAGTAACTTCTTGTGTTGATGAGGATCCTTCCTTCTTCTTGAAGTGTTTCTTCTTCTTTGAGTGCGAGAAGGTTTTGTCATTTTTACCAAAGAATTTTCCAAGTCTTCTAACGAGAAGCATGAAGTTTTCATCTTCATCAGGATTATCTTTCTTTTCGTCTTCCTTGGAGTCAATCTTCAAGGCAAAGTTCTTAAACTTCTTTTCTTGATTTTCATGCTTTTCCAATCTACCAAGTTCTGTCTCGTATTCTTGAAGTTTTCCGAACAAGGTTGCGAATGTCATAGTAGCGAGACTCTTCTTTTCTGAGATTGTCGTTACCTTTGGTTGCCATTCTCTAGTCAAGGATCTGAGCACTTTTAGATTCAATTCATCATTAGTCAATGTTTTGCCAAGTGCCCTTAGATGATTTGTTAGATGCACAAATCTCTTTTGTAAATCAAGAATGGATTCTCCGGGTTGCATGCGGAACAATTCATATTCTTGACTTAACGTATTAAGTCTCGATCTCTTAACATCAGTTGTTCCTTCATGTGTTTCAACCAGTGTATCCCAAATTTCTTTTGCCGTTGTACATGCTGAGACACGGAAGAATTCATCCATACTAAGTGCGCTTTGAAGGAGGTTTATTGCCTTTTTGTCATACAAGACCTTTTTCTTATCATCATCATCCCATGCAATTTTAGGTTTTGATGAACCAACGCTGTTTACAACAGTTACCGGAACAAAAGGACCATTTTGGACAGCATCCCATATTTCTTCTCCTTGTGCTTCTAGATGAGCCTTCATACGGATCTTCCAGAAATCAAAATATTCACCACATAATAGAGGAGGCTTGTTGCTACTGCCACCATCTCTGAACACAGAATTGTTGTTTGCGGAAGCCATTCTGGATCTAGTAGGAACAGGTTACCTATAACCTGCTCTGATGCCAATTGTAAGTTCAGATGCGCCTAAGAGGGGGGGGGGGTGAATTAGGTTCTTTAAAATTTTTTCTGAATTGTATGAATATTTTTGCACGAGTTTCTTTTCTTTCTTTTTCTGATAAGTGATGAAAGCAGTAAATGCGGAAAGTAAAGAACACAATGATGTATCCTGGTTCCCCTCACAGTCCGAGAGTACTCCAGTCCCCATTCAACATGAAAGAGATTTCCTTATTGTTGGTAATTTGTACAAGACTACCTAACAAGCCAAGAACAATCCTCTTGGACAAAGAACAATCCTCTTGGATTTTTACTAAGACCACAAAGAGAACAATCCTCCCTAAGTGTCTTTCTTGTTTCCAACAATCCTGAAAACAAGTATAATAGTTTGTTTGATTTGTATAAGAGTTTGAATAATGAAGAAGCAATGTCAATCACTTGATTGATCTTTTCTTATCAATATGAAATTTAAGATGGAATACTCTTCTAAGTGCTCAAGAATAATTTTCAGAATGCATATGAAAATGATGAACAAAATCTTGAGTATAAAGAGTATAATCAAAAGAATAGAAAGTTGTTAGTGATTGTTGTTGATTTTTGTTTTTGATTCTTTTTTTGATTGATTTTCAAAATTCTAAATGAAAATAATTTATAGTGTAGTAATACCTCTTCAATGAAACATAACAATGTTTAAACCATTTTTACTAAAATAATGTATATGAAAAGATAAAAAGATTGCCATGAAAAGGTGTTACAAAAGGTTGTTGGAAAAATAAAATTTTTCTAAATTTAAGGCACAACAACCGATTGCACCAAAGCAGCAATCTATTGTAGCACAACAGCGTTTAAAAAATTTGTAAAATATAACTAGGACAACCGATTGTCATTGAGGAGAAATCGGTTGCTCTAAAGCCAACATTCAAAAATTTTGAAAATAAAACACATGACAATCGATTGCTGCTAGACAACAACCGATTGTATGTCAAACAGAAGCAAATGTTTTTTGGATGCAACCGGTTGTCGTTTGATGACAATCGATTGCTTGTGTACAAAAATTGAAAAATCATTATTTTCAAAGATTTGAAGCAATTTTAAAACATCATTCTTTAATCATACATAGTATATACTCAAAATATTATTTTAATAAAGTAAATGCATGATTAAAAATAGTTTTGAGCACTAAGAGAATAAGATCAAAAAATTCATATACCTTAAGCCATAAGTCTTGAAAAGTTGATCTTGATCAATGAATCTTTGCTTGATATAAATCTTCTATCTTGATCCATTCATTTTTGCATGCTAGCTTGTCTTCATCAAAACACTTGGAAAACTTGATTCCACAATAAACATATACATTATCTTTTAGTCGATACAACAATTAATATCATAAAATATTTAAATCGTCTACATGATTGGTGTACTTATTCACAAATATCACCTTACATATGTTATATAAAAATTCAACTTATAAAATTTGGATTTCCTTTAGAAACATACACAACTAAACTTCTGATTTACAATAATACATATATCTATTTTAATTATTCTAAATTGTTTGAATCAACCATATTATTCTCTAATAAATAAATCTTCATAAACCATACATACATATTTTTATTTGATTTAATTGTTATAAATAAAATCTAAATTTATTTCATAATAATATTATTTAGGTCAGATACATTTAGCCAAAAGAATTCTATGCAATTCAATTTTATTTTATCATAAAAATTAAATAAATGTCATACAAATATAGAAACCACATTATTACTAATTAAGTGTGACAGTAGATAGGGGAATGAGTCAAAATAATAATATCGTATTCCTTAATTACTGTAAGCTATTATTATATAATACTATAAATTAGAAGAAAAATATAATATCATTAAATTATTGCACCAAATGACATTAATTAAGCAATATAAAAACTATCTTAAAATAAACACACCTTAATATTTGAAAAAAGTTTCTTAGTTTAGAAATATAATAGCAGCAATAAAATATATAACATCGACTAATTGATACACAAATATATTAAGTGATATATTATACCTAACGGATTTTTTTCTAGTAAGATATTTTAACACCAAACACATAGACAATGGCTCAATCATCATAGACAATAAAAAAATATTATATAGTCAATCCTTTATTGAAATATATAGATTTATAATCTCAAACATGTAACCAATTATATTCTAACAATTTGAAGAAGTTTCTAATCCAGTCAAATGTTAGAGAAAAAAATTTAGAATAATATAAATATTTATAAACAATAATTTAAAATAAATACAATCATCTTTTTGGGATGTATTAAAATATTAATTTATAAATGATAATCTTTAAAAATACAATCATCCGTCTGGGATGCATTAAAATATATTTTATTATTCATATTCTGAGTTCATGTTTTAAATACAATATGAGTCTTATTTATAGGACATATGTATGAGAAATCAATATAAAATCTCTCAATTGATGTATATAATCATGCCATTTATAACACCGATCTAATTTTTCTAGATACATGAATTCTTACCAATCATCATTTTTTTCCTCATAATTACCATTTAATATAATTTTATTCTTTTCTTATATTATAATGATAGAAATAAATTTTATGATTCATTAAAATAAAGTCATACAATTTTTTGAATAATTCATATTTTTATTATTTTTACCTTAGAATATTTTACTTACAATATAGTATTTAAATTTTTCAATTATTTATTTTTAATTTATTATAAAATTATTTTTAACTCTAAATTATAAAATCAAAATAAAATTATTTAATTATTTAATATTAAAAGTCATTTCAATTTATTTAATCTACGGAGTTATCTCTATTGATCTTATCAAATATTTCGAAAACAAACTCCTTAGAATCTCCCATTCTTTCAAAACAAAAACAAAAATAAGTTATGCATTATAGAAAATCAAGTATAGTTATCCTCCTTGTGATTAGTAGTGATTAGTTTGTACCATCGCGCACCAAAAATATCTTGTTTCTATTTCTACCAAAAATAATCAATTATAATTAAAGTCGTTAAAAAATGTGAAATCGAGGGTGATAGTATGACGAACCCAACACATTCACAATGAAAACAACTTAATTAAAATTGCAGAAAAAATTGTGTGTAATTTTAATATACATATTCTTAATATTAAATTAAAATATATTATTTTGATTTAAAAAATAATTAAAATATATAAAAAATATTAAGTTGTATTTTAGTTATAAACTAAAATTCATCTTAACATGGATTTATTCAATAAAATTGAGTGATGTTTAAAACAAAATTAAATTATTTTTTATTATTATTAAACTTTATAAATAATGTAAAATTTTAATATGGTAAATACTTTACGATCATTCATAAATGATTTTTAGATATACTTTAATATGAGGTATAATTTTTTCTATTAATATTAGGGTTTAGGTTAATTTTATAGTCACCCTCCTGTATAATTGAATAAATTAGTTTATATTTTTATTAGAAGGGTTAGTCAATTTTCTTGTTTATCATATATGTCATAATATTGTATATGATTTTCCATGAAATATATAATTTTTTTTAAATTTGTAAAAAAAAACTTTTTGATTATATGATATATGATTTTCAATCAGATTGAATTTTATTGATTAATTATTATTTTTTAAAAACACAAATAAATTTAATGATTAATAAAAACATTAAAATATCAATGAGTAAATGTAGAAAATTTTAATTGGAAATTGTGTAATATTTTTGTTAAAGATTTATAATTAATGTTTTCATTGCATTTTTTCAAAATAAATTTTCTATTAATGCATATGAATAATAAATAATAACATTTAATAGTATATTATGTGTTTTCTAGAAAATAAAATTAATTTTTTTTATCACAATACATGCTAAGAAATACAAGGTCATTTGCAGGTACAGACCTAACACATACCTTAAAATTATAATACAATCCAAACAACAATTATAAGTACAAATTCACACCCACTACTATCCAACCAACTTCACAATCTCCCATGATTAAAAATCACCATATATAACCTTACCACTCTATCAAAACTCCTACACCAAAGAAGAATTTTTTTCCCAGCATGTCACGTGTGTGAAACAAAACTTTCAAAATTTCACATCTTGAAATTTTTTTCCTAGTTTGTCACGGATAGAGGAGTTTGCGTCATTTGAAATGGCGCGAGGATCTCATCATTTATACAGTCAGTAGGCTTGTGTCATTTCAAATGGCGTGAAGGTATTATGTTTTTTTTAATTTTTTTTTGATATATTTAATATAAATTTTATTATTTAATTTTATTAATTAATTAAAAATATTTTAATAAACAATTTAAACATATAATTAATTAATAAAATATTAATTGAAAAATTTAAATAATTATAAATAAACAATTACAATGTTGATAAGTGAATATAAATATATAATTAAATAATAAAAATTATTCTTACATGATTTAATATTGATGATCCGGACCTAAACGATAGTAAAACAATAACGCGGTTGAGGAGTACGATGACCAAAACCAAACTGTTGGGTCTCTGTTGTTGGAGGATTTTCTGTGTTGGATCTGATGCCAGAGGATTTTCCTGAGTTGGAGCTGTAGGCTGCGGAGGAGACCAAATGGTTTCTAGTAAATCATAATCACTGAAGTTAATATACTTGCCAAAATTGTATTGGGTTTGTTGTGGCGGACACATGGTAGGAACATAAGGCGTTGTGGGTGGTTATATGTTAGACATTGTAGGGTTATGTTGGGAGGAGGGGGAGTCAAAGTTTGGTCGCAGGATAGGTGTAAATTGCTTAGTTGGCCGATTGAGGGGGAGTCAAAGTTTGGTCGCAGGATAGATGTGAATTGCATAGTTGGTCGATTGTATATTTGTGATTGTTGGGATTCATATATGTAATTTGATTGGGAGTGAGATTGCGGGTATTTGATGTTAAAGGTTTGATGTTAGTAAAAATAAGGGGTATGAGTTTGTAACTGAGAAAATGAGGGTTAGAAGTTTTTTGTTCAGAATAATGGGGGATGGATGTTTGTTGTTGGAAGGGTTGTGTATGAGGAGTTTGAGAATGATGTGAGTGATGAGGTTGTTGTTGGAAGGGTTATGGAATTTGTTGAGAGCCACTTGCTTGACTTGGGGCATACTGATTTTGACGAGGGTTAGTGAGAAATTGTTCGTATGATGTATATCTGTATGGAAGCGAGCGATACCATTGCATGTACTCATTGGACGATTTCTCCTCAATTTGTAATTGATCTCCATCCAACGTGAACATTTCCCGATGCAACCAACAAATTTTCTCATCGGAGTATAATATGGTATATGATTGTTGGCGCGATTTGATTATTGTCATTTTATGGTGTTCTACCAGGAATCGAGGTTCTTCATGTATCCTTTATAAATGGTTAAATTGTAGTTTGATCCTATCAGCTTAATGCATTTCTACAATATAAAAACATATTATATATATATATATATATATATATATATATATATATATATATATATATATATATATATATATATATATATATATATATATATATATATATATATATATATATATATATATATATATATATATATATATATATATATATATATATATATATATATATATATATATATATATATATATATATATATATATATATATATATATATATATATATATATATATATATATTTGAACTCCATATCAAGCTGTCCTTGTGCCTTTGTGGCGCTAACCCAAGATACGACCTCTAAATAAACTGAAAAGTCATAGATAAAATTTGTTAGTGTAACCAAAATAAAATTCATAAATTTATATGAAGTAATAAAGTTCATGTGATGAATCAGTATCCTTGTAGATGGTGACGCGAGTTATTTTGGTAGTAAAGTTTCTTGATGCACCACTTAATAGGAATTAAAAAGTAAACTTTATTTTAAAATATCTTAACAATTTTAATTATAAATTAAAATTAAAATATTACCTTCTTGCGTAAGAATATGGTGCTTGAAGCGGAGCTACTGGAGATATAATAGGCATGCGCGTAAAAACCCAGACTTGAAGAAGTAAAATGCACCTTGACATCTCTATAACTTTGACGTCTACAGATTTGCACATTTCCCTATATAAATTAGCTAAAACAGCGGACCCCAACTAAATTTCCCACAATCTTCCAAATCCACAACGAATTGTGTCCATTTTGAGTGGATCATATTACCGCTTTTGTTAGGGAACAAAACTTTCCCAATGAGTAGTAGGATATAAATACGAGCATGCTTAATTTTACACTCTTCGAGTGACTCCTCGATTGGTGGTTCATGTTGGTACATATCTTTAAGCCATGTCAACCTCGCAGTCATTCCTTTATCAGTTTGTGGTGGTTTATCCCCTAAAATAGAACTCCATGAACCAACACCTAGCTCTGTTGGACCATTTACAACTTTACCATCTACAGGAAGCCCCAATAACATACTCACATCTTCCAACGTAATTATACATTCACCATTTGGAAGATGAAACATATGAGTTTCGGGTCTCCACCGTTCTAGTAATTCTATAATTAACCTTGAATCGATTTGTGTATTGTAGATACATGGTAGAAACCAAATTGGTGTAGATAAAGTATTATGACTGTGTGTGGCTTAAGAGGTTTGTGAGCTCGAGTTCTCTATTTTGAAACATAAGTATCATCAATCTGTAATAAAAATAAATAATACAAAAAAATATCCAACATTAATATGCAACAATATTCAAAGAACAAAAATAATATTGAAAGAACAAAAATAAATGATATTAATAATATTGAAAGAACCAAAAAAACTCACTGCATTGATATTTTATATTATTCCCCTATATTTTATACCATACCAAAACATATTGACCATAATTATGAAAATGAAGAATTAACTGAGCAACTTATCAAAAGAGAGTAGAGAGTGTATAGTGAATAGAATGAAGTATGTTTGTGGAAAAATGAGGTGAGAGTGACTGAGTATTTATAGGAAAAATTTGAGAGTGATGAGAGTTGGTTGGTAGTTGAATAATTTAATTAGAGATGGTTGATAGTTGAATAATTTAATTAGAGTTGAATAATTACACGTTTATATATTTATTGCGAATATTGTAAGTCGCACGGTTTTGTACACAACGATAAAATTTCATTGGTTGATCTACTGAATCTAACATACAACTCAAACTGTGTCTTATTAACACAAATTCGAAAATCCTCAAACATTTTAAATACATCTGCATCTGTAACTAACTTTGTAATATGCTGCATTAACACTCCATTTTCGCTGATTGTAGTACGGTTGAAAGATATCTTTGTAATGCTCCTATTAATATATGTGACTTGGCGCAATTGATTTTTTAAGTGAATGAGTTTAGGCCTTTCCATAAGTCGTACAACTAAAGGATTAGAAAATGAAGATGATGAAGATGTCCGTTCAATGCTTCAATTCCATTCAAGGTTTTGCAATCAACAAACAATGGAGTTGTGTAATATGGTGGGAGAACTGACTTTTTTGTTTTATCGCAAATGTTGCAGTTAGCAAGAGTTGCCACCAACTTTTCTTTTACCCAATATTTAGGAAAGGTGAAGAGAATAGGAAATACCTTTGATATATTTTGAGTTCGGGGGGTAAGTTATGAAAAGGGAAGGTGTTAGCACTCTTTTCATCTGTAGTTATCTACGGGCTCTTAATTGCTTAGCTCACTTTTGAAAAACTTTCTTTCTGTGTGTGTGATTTTCTTAAAAATGTTTTAAAATGCCAATGTAAGGATAACTTTTTAATATTTTTTGTACCAGTCCTCAAGAATGTATACAAAGTATTTTTGAAAATATTTGCTTGAAAGTGATGTGAAAAAAATGTTTTGAATTGTGAGCAAGCATTCAAGAGTTCTTATCCATTAAAGCCTTTCTTGTTATTTTCCCTATCCTTTGGAGATAGTATTATCCATACCATTAGTTGGTAGATGTTGTACCCCAAAGTTTTCCCTCTCATTTTCAAATAAAATTATTTCAAGAGGTCTCCTCATCTTTCTAGGGTTCTCAATTGCTTAAGATTACTCAAGGAATTTATCAGACAAGTCTTCTCCTAAGTAATTAGCCTACAACTAGGGTTATAATTTTCTCAAAGTAAATTGGACTTCTAATCCTCAAATGGTTTTCATTACTCTTCATATTTCCCTAAGAATGCTCATGTCAAGTTTCAAGCCTTGCACCACAAGTTTGCTCAGTCAATTGCTCAGATGATGGAAAATCAACTAGGGTAAAAAGTCAATTGTGGTCAACATACAGTAAAAACTAAATATTTTTGGTCAAAATCAACATTTTTAAGTCATATTCATCATTTGATCAAGGTTTGATCATGATTCCTCAGGAAAAACCCTCAAATCATCAAAAGTCAAAAGTTGCCAAATTAGGGTTTCCTTATGAGAAGTCAATTCAACTTTGACCAAGCAAAACTTTCACACGCTTCATCAGATTTTCCACAACCAAAGCTCATTTTGAAGATAATTCAATTCTCTACAACTTTATCTCTCTAAGCTCAAGTCTAAAAAATGCATCATTTGAGAGATTTAAGCCAATACATTACAGGTCATTTCAAAAGTCAACAAAAAGATACGTTTTGTCAAGGCAACTTACATCAAGATAAAGTCTTCAAATGAAAAAATGATCAACATAGAGATTGTATACAACATCTTGATATTTCCAAAAAAGTCTAAGATCACCTTCAAATGTTGAAATTTTAGAGAGTTATGATTGGTGCAAGTTGGGCAATTTTTGACAAAATGCATGAAACTTCATTTGAGCAATCTTGAAATTTTGGACTAATGGGCCTAACTTTTGAGGTTTAAACATGTTTATAACATGTTAGAGGACCTCTAAGTCCATTTATACATTACTTTGTTTTTTTATTTTATTTATTTTTATTTTATTAAAAATAAATCAAATAAACTATGAGTTAATGGATCAAAGGGCGTTTGGGCTTCATTTGGATATCTTCTAGAAGGCCCAATGTTGTACCCAAAAATTTTACCTCCCATTTTTACTCAAATCATGCTCCTATAGATCCTCAATTGCTCAAGGTTGACCAAGAATTGACCAGACGAATTCTCCTCCTAAGGCAATGAACCTCTAGCTAGGGTTTCACTTTTCACCAAGATGTGTGAGCTCCAAAGGTCCCAAATGTTTTCCATGGTCCTATTATGTCTTCAAGATTGTCCATGACAAATTTCATGCCTTGCACTACAAGTTTTCTCAGTGAAATTCTCAAATGCTTGGAAATCACCTATACTAGGTCAAAAGTTAACTGTGGCCCATGTACAGTCAAACTTCAATATTTTTGGTCAACATCAAAATTTTGAAGTGATATACATCATTTTATCAAAGGTTGATCATGATTCCTCAATAAATACTCCTAATTCATCAAAAGTCAAAATTTGCTAAATTAGGGTTTTTATAGGAAAAGTCAACTGAACTTTGAACAAGCATAACTTTCACGTACTTCATCCTTTTTCCCCAAACAAATCTCATATTGAATATAATCTCATCCCCTACAAGTTCTATTCATCCCTCAAGTCCAAGAAATGCACCATTCAAAAGATACAAGCTCATACATTACAGGTCATTTTTAGAAAGTCAACAAAAGTCAATTTTTCCAAGACCTTTTACATTAAGATAACTTCTTCAAATGCAAAATTGATCAAAAGAGGTATTGAATTAGACATCTTGGTATTTCCAAAAAGTCCAAGATCATTATCATGAGATCAAAATTAAGCAATTTATGGCTTTCCCAAGTTGGGAAAATTGGGGAAATTTCAAGAAAAGTGCATTGAGCAAATTTGAAGTTTTAAGGAAAGGGTTTAATTTATTGGATTTCAAACATCTTCCTAAGATTATAGAGGATCCCTAAAACCATTTTTGCATAGTCTTTATTTTATTTTCATTTTATATTAATTTTATTTAATTAAAAATCAAATAAATCAAAGTTATTGCAAATTATATGGGCCATTATTGTTTGGGCTTGGTTTGATGCATGGAGAGGCCCCATATTTCCTGTACAACAAGGCCAGCATTGTCTAGGTGCATTCAAATTTGAAAATGGACAAGATTCCTTTATTTTGGCCAAGGTTACAAATCACCATTCTGTCATACCCCAAATTTATCCTATCTCGATGATTTTATTTTTTGAGATTAAAATTGAAGAAATATTCGATTAAAGATGGTACATCAGTATCTGATGGTCCATCTTTACCCGACTAGGGGGTGTACCTTAAATTCAGGAAAGCGGGGCTTTCTAAATCAGAAAGACTCGTGTATTCGTAAGCCCATTCGAGTGGCATGTTGGCCAAGGGCCCATGCGATTCGAAAATGGAAGGTTATTTCAAATAATTATTAGGTTTTTAATTACGTAAGCCCATATAAGAATGGTTGTTGTTAATAAAAGTAGAGGTGAGATGCAATTATATTGGGCCATTTCTTCTAAGAGGCAAAACAACAAAGGGGGGTGTGCTTATAAGGTCCATTAAGATTGGCCCATATGATATTTTTGGAAGGGAAAATAAGAAGTATTTTATTATATATGATAATAATAATAAAAAATTTCTGTAAATATGAGATGGACTAATAAAAGATGCTGGCCAATTATTTTTCAAAAAAAAAAAGTATTTTTATCATGGTTGATAAGGTTTTTATTAAATAATGTTGATTGGGCTGAAATAGGAATAGTTTTGTGCAAGCCCAATTGAATCAAAAAATATTTGCTGTAATAAAAAAACTAATGGTGCTGGGTAGTACCAATAATTAAGACTCATTTTCATTTGCACTGGCCCAATTAATCAGAAGAACACGCACTGTTCCAATCACAACTAAGTTTAGTCACGTTTTTTTGCACTAAACACATACTGTAGAAATCAAAATTAAGCAAATCAAAACTTTCTTCTTATAGCCAAAACCCAGAATTTCTGAAGATGAGATACTATCAGATACAGCAAGTCAGAAGCTCATCAGTATAAAATCTCAAATTTACATTACAAATCTTACAGAATCAAACCAAACTTAAACTAAATCTCCAAAATTGAACAAAATCAAATAACATTAAGGCAAATCTTCATTTATAACCAATCATGTATTACAGATCGAATCTCTAATATTACAAATTACAAATTTGAATCAGACCAATCCATTACAAATTTTTTTTGGATCAAACCCAGAAATGAAAATACTAAGTCATAGTTGTCCAATAGTAGTATAGTATCATTAAAAACCCTGTTTTACAGTACAACACAATCAAGCACAAATCTGTTAAATCCAGAAGTCTACAACTTATTACAGAAAAAACCAATCTCAATACAGATCTAAGAATCTAAAACAAATATGGAAATAAGGTATAAGATTTACATTGCAGGCCCTGAAGCAAATCCAATCTCATAAGCAAAGATTCAGGTCGCTACTGCAAAAAAGAAACAGATTCTTCATCAAATCTTTGCAAAAACGATCAAATCTTCAATTAAAGTAACATTGGCAATCCCAGGAATCTCGAGAATCAAATCAAATTTTTTTATTACAAATCTAAAACATGAATCGAATCCAAACTTTACAAAAAATTAGGAAATCATTTACAGAACCAATCTTGTTATCCCTAAATGACAAAATCAAGTCATAACAGAATAAATCTCAACATTGCAAATAAAATCCAAAACTAAAATTATAACAAATCTAAATCCATAAAATCTTGATATACTCAATCAAATCCATTGCAAAGTTGTTATGAGTCAATCAAATTAATAAATTCTGTAATTGTCTCCAAACCCTAAATCTTTTCTAATTATAACAGAAATTCGTTCAAGCCCTAAAATAAAAAACCCTAGATCTAAGAGGCTATCAAAAGGGAAGAAGAAGAAACCGTGAGAGAGATTTTTTTGGGTTGGGACGACGAACAGAGAGAAGAACCCTTACCAAGTCAAGCTTGAAGAGGAGATTAGAGTTTCGAAGCCCGAAACCCTAACCGCGTGACTGTGTATTCACTAAACTCGCACCATCATCCGCAAAACTTCAATCGCCGCTGCAAATCTGCAAAACAGAGAAGAAGAAGAGGGGTTATCGTTAAAATCCCGAAGCTCAGAAGTCAGAGAACGATATCACGAAAGGGGTAAACTTAGCTTCCTTTTTCTGATTGTTGGTTTGGGGTTTTGTTGGGTTGATTTATGTTAGGGTTTCGGTTAGGATAGGCATCATCGCGATGCATTTTAGATCTAGGGTTTGGAGAAGAGAAAAGGGGCAAAGGGAAGAAGAACGAAGTTCTTTGTCTGAGAAAGAAAAATGAATAATGTAATGATAATGTGTATCCCGTTGCTTTCCAAAACGCGCGCATACATGGTAACTATCATGCTCCTTCAAATCCTGACCTTGTGATCATCACTAGACAGCTGTAAGGCCAAGTCCACCCTAAGCTCATTACACCTTCATACACACGAACAACCCGGCCTCTCCCAAAACGCGTTTCGGCCTAGCCCAATTACTTTTCATACCACCCTTTTTTTTCTTTTTACTGAACACAACAGCAAGTCACACCCCCTGTCCAGATTTTGTTTTGGGCTTAAAGCCCAGATCACTTTCAGCACCACCTAGTTTACTTAGAAACTAGATTTACACCCCCTTGCCTAATTAATCCTTTTTACATTTTTTATATAATTAGTATTTTATTATTATTATTATTATATTATATTTTTATTTTTATTATTTTTATCATTATTAATTGTAATAATTATTATCATTGTCAGTAATTTTTATTTATAGTATTATTATTTATTATATGTAAGTATTACTATATCGCCAAATAAATTTATTTTTATATTAAAACTGCATATTTCACTTTATATATTATTTGCATTAAATTACTTTCTAATCATGCATTAATCAAGACGTTTTACGCTTAATACAGTAAAAAACATAAACAAATATCAAATTATTTTCGCGAATAAATTAAGCTAATTAACAATTCCTTTTTGTAAATGGGTTTCGAACTAATTTCGGCTTGCTGCGTACTCAGTCAAAATTTCCACAATCACTACTCCCAACCGAGTGCAAAGTGATTCAAAATATGTTCGTAAACCCCTAAAAAACACCAACCCATACGAACTACAAATTGGGACTCTGATTCCTCCTAAGAGGATACGTAGGCACGCGATCTAAAATCGTGGCGAGTCTTGCTAATTAAAACTTAAAACCCTATCTACCCTAAACCTAGAGCTTATTATCCTTGTGAACAAGGTGGATGAGAGGTGCCTAACACCTTCCTTTCGTCTAATTAAGTCCGTAGCCTAGAATCTCTGTTCGCGAATTAGGGTTTTCTGTTAGGTTCCCTTCCATAGGATAAAAACTAATAGTGGCAACTCTTGATTAAAAAACCAGTCGCAACATATTCATGGCCTTGAAACATCATGTTTAAGGTTGTCCAAACTTTGTTTTCTTGTCTCCTCCCATCTCATCTATAAATACGAGACATTAGCAAGCCAAATGGACGCACACACAGCATGGAAAAACTCTGCAAATTCTTAAAAAAACATCAAAGTTGTCAAGTTCGAATTTCAATTTCCAACCCTCCTCAATCCAAACAAAAGATCAAAACACACTCCTGGAGGTCCCCTGAAGCATTTGCAGCCATTACTAAGCTTTGAAACATTACCAAACGCATCAACCAATTTGCACGATTTGTATTTTCTTCCAATTTCATTTTGCTTGATTCATGTAACATAAATGTGTTTTGATCATACATTACTGATTATTGGAGTGTTTGCAAGCTTTTTGTATAGTTGGATTGCAGTTTTGATGCAGGTATCACAATTTACCATTTCTAGGGTTTGAACTTTAGAATTGGGTTTTTCTATATCAGTCAAAATTAGGCTTATCCAGTGGCACCATCATGCTCAGGAGGATGAGGCTAGTTGATCTATGGCCTCACATTTGATTTTTGTTGCGTATTATGAGTTTTATAAGTTGCAGGTGCTATAGTGACTTAACAAAACTGTCACTATAGGTCTCAATGTCTAAAACGACGGAGGGAGGAAGAAGATGATGTGTGGCAGCCCCCACTGGGCAATTCAAATATGCGCGTGTTTTTTTATTTTAAATAATTACTTGAAGTTTTGATTATATTATTTTTGTTTCATTTGGTATAACGAATGAATGGATAGCTCGGATGGCAGGGAAGCGCGTGTGTGAGGGAGAGGACCTGGGTTCGAGTCTCAGGTCCATCATTTTCTTATTTCTCAATATTTTCATGCAGATCTGGTGGTATTCCTATTGGTTTGACGTCCACCATACTTCATCAAACCTTAGCCATCAGATGTACATCTGATTAAGATGGACGCCTCTAGTATGCAAGCTCACCATATGCCCTCAAGGACTCATCTCACCAGCTCAAACACCATTTTGGGCTTTAACTCTTGGGCCTTACATTTTGTTCATCTACACCCCCAATTTCTAACCATATCAAGCCCATTTTGTTTTCTTTTATTTGTTTTAGTTTTTTTTAATATTTTTTTGTTTTCTTGATTAATTTTTTTAAATAGAAATAAATAATAAAAAAATTACAAAAAATTAGGCTTAGACATTTTAGTTAAATAATTAATTTCTTAATTAATTGATTATTAAATTTTTAACCATTTTTTAAACTTAAAACAAATTAGAATTTAGGACTTAATTTAGATTTAATTTTTTTTCATAATATAAAACCAATTTTCATGTAGATCTGGTGGTATTCCTATTGGTTTGACGTCCATCATACTTCATCAAACCTTAGCCATCAAATGTACATCTGATTAAGATGGACGCCTCTAGTATGCAAGCTCACCATATGCCCTCAAGGACTCATCTCACCACCTCAAACACCATTTTAGGCTTTAACTCTTGGGCCTCACGTTTTTTTTTTCATTTACACCCCCAATTTCTAACCATCTCAGGCCCATTTTGTTTTCTTTTATTTGTTTTAGTTTTTTTTAATATTTTTTTGTTTTCTTGATTAATTTTTTTAATTAGCAATAAATAATAAAAAAATCACAAAAAATTAGGCTTAGACATTTTAGTTAAATAGTTAATTTCTTAATTAATTGATTAATTAAATTTTTAACCATTTTCTTAACTTAAAACAAATTAGAATTTATGACTTAATTTAGATTTAATTTTTTTTCATAATATAAAACCAAAAAGAAATTATTTAATTTTATTTTCCAAATAGACTTTAGGATAATTTCAATTTAATTATTTTCTTAAAATAAAAACAACCAAAAAGGATTTTTTTACTTAGTATTTTCTTAGGTTCCTTTTAGACGTAATATTCATTTCGCGCGCATTATTCTCGTTCTCGCATTTTTTACAATAATGTAACTGTATACTGGTATGTAATAGATTAAATAGGACTTTTTTTACTGCTTTATTTATTTTTTCCCCTAAAGCATTGTACATTGTAAACCCCTTCCCCGAAGCATTGTAATAGTGTAGGATTATCTTTTGCACTTTATTTTCTGTACATATTAACTGCTAGTAACTAGGCGTGAATGGCAAGACTGAAATTAAAATGTTAGAAAAACCTAAATGTGCAAGATAAATACTTGAACTAAACACAATTACACATGCGCACCTCTAGGGTATCCCACTTCGATTGCCTTCGGAAAACAGTCATGTCCCTCGAAACGAGGACGCTTTAGCAAAGAGCTATAACTCAAAAAGATCATAGTCCCTCGATGACCCTACAATTGCCTTCTAGGTAAATGATCTAGCCCCTAAACAAAATTGCTAAAGCGTCTCCACAAGTTATTTTCCTGACTGTATCGTCCCTTCGATGTCCCTCATATATCTAACGATAGGGCTACCTACTCACTAATAGTAGGATAGCACTGTCTAAAGGATAGGACGAAAAGAACAACCCTTTTCGAATATAAAAGTAGATAGCTATTAGAAGTTTACTAAAAAACATTTTGCACTTACACAAATACTACTTTTTAAAAGCAATTTTTCAAAACATTTGCTTTGTTAACACTCTTGAGGACTGATACAAGATTTAAACACAAAGCAAATATCTACACTAAGGCATCTTCAAACATTTTCAAATACACAAAAGCACAAAGTACTTTCAAATGAGCAAACCTCTAAGAGACCGTAGATAACTACGGATGGAAAGGGTGCTAACACCTTCCCTTTCCATAATCTACCCCCTTACTCAGAAAACTCTCGAAAGGTCTTTTTATCTTCTTTTCACCCTTTCCTTTATTGGATAAAAGAAAAGTCGGTGGCGACTCTTACTTACCGCAACATTTGCAAACACAAACGCAAAACCAGTATTTAGCAGTCGGTTCTACCACCGTATTACAGAACTGTCGACTCTATTGGGGATACTTAATAAAAAGTGGGGTTTACCTTAGAGTTAGTTCATTATTAAAATTGCTTTGTGTGCTTTGTATGCTTTATCCTTGGAGGGTTGTTTGGGTTGTTACTATAGATCCTACACTCGGATCTGGAGGCATCTTTTTAGGTAAACAACAATAGATCGTGGAGACTGTACGACATAGACCGATATGGTTGAAGCGATAGCTGTGTTGGCGTGACACTTTGGTTGGTATCGGTATCCCTTGTGTTGAATCAAGGAGAATACGGGGCCGCCGCGTGGTGTCGTGAAGCACTAACGGACCTTAGAACCTTAGTTGAACAAAACTTGGCCATTAGAAAGTAGTGAGATAGCCGACCTCGGTGTAAAGCTGAGGATTGGTTGATACTCGATGCTACACTCATTGATATTGGACTTTCAAGATGTTTCGGCTGCAAGAAAATATTGCTAAGCTGAAATAATGCTCGATAAAGAAAGATCAGTGATACTGAGACTCCTTAGAACCCGATTACTATTTCTAGGACATGTTGAACCAACTAAACTTCAAGAGGGTACTTACCTATAAACTCCATGCACGCCTGAACCCAAGGTCTTGTGTGTTTTGCTTGTGTGTGATTAGTTTGGTTAAACATGACATCATGCACAATAACATCCATTTTTAATTACACTGAACATTTCAAGGACCGAGGGAATTTATCTTTGTCCTGTTTTGCAGATCATGGCTTCTGCTCGTAGAAATACTATCCGGATTAGCTTCGTGAGAATACCTCTCCAACTCAAAGAGCTAGTATCAAGGGTTCGTGAGACTTCCTCCTTTACCAAGAACTATGGTCGAACTCTCAGTCTGGTTACCTCGGGTTTTGATGAGAAGATGATGAGTGTACTCTTTCAATTCTTTGACCCTAAGCACCATTGCTTCACTTTTCCAGATTACCAGTTGGTGCCCACCATGGAAGAGTTCTCTCAAATATTGGACATACCTATTCTTGATCAGATGCCTTTCACCGATTTAGACAAAGCTCCCAAGCCATAGGTTATTGCAACAACTTTGCATCTGAAATGGTCCGATATTATATCCAACTGGGAAATAAGAAGTGGTGTTAAGGGTTTTCTAGCCAAGTTTCTGTACGAGAAGGCTCACCAATTTTGGGATGATTTGGATTTCCAAGCTTTTGAGGAGGTTCTGACCCTTCTAATCTATGGTTTAGTGATGTTCCCTAATCCAGACTTTATCATATATGTGAATGCTATCAAGGTTTTCCTCTCTCATAATCCTGTGCCTACTCTACTCGGAGATATCTTGCATACCCTCCACACTCGCACCATGAAGAGAAAAGGGATTCTTATGTGTTGCGTTCCATTACTGTCAAGGTGGTTTATTTCTCACCTCCTTAAATTAGTATTGAAGAATGAAGAAGGTTCGGGTTGGTCACGAAGGATAATGTTACTTTCTCACTCGGATATTCTCTAGCATTCCTGATCTATGGGAGATATATCCATCATTAACCGCTGCGGGGAATTACCTAATGTCCCACTATTTGGAATTAGGGGAGGCATAACATATAATCCTTCTCTGGCTTTACGACAATTTGGTTATACTCGAAGGGATGGTCCCCACGATATGCTTATCTAGGGCATTATGTTTAACTACGAGAATGATTCTCAAGGGTATCTGAAACAACCGGCTGGAAATTATCAAACAATGAAGTCGCCATCGAACGTCTTTTATCCCACATGTAGGGAAAGGTAAACATCAAGAAAACCTGAGAAGGGATAAGTCACAGTCTTGCGACTGAGAGATCGGGTAAGTGAGTCTGTTACACGAGGGGAAGGTATTAGCACCCCACACGCCTGTAGTACTCTACGGTATCCACTCTTGTTATCTATCTTATGGGTGTGTTTAATCTATGCTTACTGTTTACTATACTACTGAAGGGAGAATGCATGCAAAAGAAAATGAGAAAATATTGTAGGGAAAATAAATTTGTACTCGCTTGGGCCCTACCCCAATGCCTACGTATCCCTTTTGAGGAATCAGAGCTACCGTAGTTCGGCTCATATGTTTTTGTTTGTTTTGTATTTTTTATGGACAATGTTAATTCTGCCTTCTGCTGCAGCTCGACCTTTGGAGACTTATGCGCTGGCAAAGAAGTAAATTAATCATGTCATTACCTGAAAATGGTTTTAGAGAAAAGGTTCTCAAGCGCATAAAATGGTTTGAGTTGGTTTGTGTTTTATTACCTTGAAAAAGGGTTTAAGTATGATTAGCATGTTTTTGATTTGCAAAGATAAGAAGTTTTTTTTTAGATGCAAGGATGCAAAAAGGGGAAGAAAAGAGTCTAAGAGAGACTAGCCTATTTCTAACCTAATGTTATCATACAATGGTAGTCCTAAGGTTCAGATTAACAAAAGGGAAACGTCTACCTAATGTTAGCATGCATAGTTTGCAACCTAAGGTCTAACTCGTATTCGAACGGAGCAAGCGCATCCTAAGGGAACATGGTATGTACAGGGATAAAGCAAGCAAGCTGGTAAACTCAAGAGAGCGCACCTAGAAAGATCCTATCTAAGTTAGCATGCCAAAGAAAGTCTAACAAAACTATCCTATAGGGAACATGCAATGAGAGCGAAGCCGTGATCTCAATTTCTAAATTGAGTGACTCATCGATCAGCAAGAAATAACAGAAAGAGGTAAAATCCTATAGGGAGCATGCACTAAGAGCGAAGTCGTGATCTCAATTCCTGAATTGAGTGACTCATCGATCAATAACCAAAGAAACAAACATAAGTACAACACATATAGCAAATGAAGTGCGGAATGCCTGCTACAGGTCTTTAAACAGCGACTTCGAGCGCACGCTCTTTATTTCCTACTTCTCATGGTATCTAGAAAAGCGGTAAATAAATGTAATAAAATACGAAGAAGTACGAAGGTAGTAGCGGTGACTACCAAAGCGATCAAGTCGTCAAGAGTAGACGAAAGTACTGGAGAAGCAAGGAGTACGCATCGAGCAAGCTTCACCAAGAAACAAACAAAGTCAAAAATAATATCTAACTAATATAAAGGCAAACGCGTGTTGCGAATGCAACGTGTAATCAGAAGTTCTTGCACAAGACATCATAAAATATCGCATGTATCAGGGAAACATGTAATACGGCATGAATTTCTCAGGATGATGAGAAATAAAGCATGCCGCATCGTAAGTGAGCATAAGCCATATGTTTAGATCACATAACTACCTGTTATATTACATGATCGACAACATAAAAAAGTACCTTGCACAATGAAAAAACACATTAAAATAACGTGGAAAAGCGGCATGAAAGTACGGATAAAAACTAAGAGAAAATGGATATTTTTTATTAGTTTTTATGTGTAAGGAAAATTCCAACAATGAACTAAAGAATTAATTCCTAAGAAATCTCTATTATAATCTACTATTTTCATGGTCTTTTATATAATAACAAAAATATAAAACTAAGAAAAAGGGCTCAAATCTTAATATGAAAATATGAACTCAGGGGGGTGCTTAGCTGAAGTTAGGAGGTGATGCAGCAAACTGGGCCCTATGGCCCATCAGGTTGAGTCTAAGGGCTATTTTTTGTACTAGCTTTTAATCACCAAAAAAAGTGTGGTATTGGGCCTCAAGGGGTGTACATGCGATTAGTTTCCCAAGGCCCAAGGTCTGATCCACTTACAACTCTATCTCATCACCATTAGTTAGATCTTGTAGAATTTGTTAATTGGATTAAAAAAAGAAATAGAATTGTTGTACAAAACAAATGCGTTTTGGTCAAGATTTGTGATGCCTCGCCTCCCTCCGAACCATGCTCAACCTTCTCACCAGTCTTCATCTCACCAGAAAATGCTCCGTCGCACCAGAGGCGGTGGAGCTTCCCCTATCTCCAAACTTCTTCTGCCATATCTCCCATATTTCTCAATGCGATCTCTGTCGGAGAGCTGCACCGTGAGCATTACCACCACACGTTCCCAAAATAATCAAAACAAAAATATCTGAACGCCTAGATGATCCAAATTTCATCTTGATCTCGAATATCACCGTGGATTTCACAAGAACATCGTCAAATCTATAGATTAAAGGTACTGATTGGAAACCCTAAACTTGAAGAAATCAAAATTCAGCGGTGCTCTCATGTGGAATCGCTTGAATATCCTAGGGTTTCTAACCAACTACACGTGCTCCATCACACGAAAAAAATATTGCAAGATAGATGAAGATATAAGTAATTCAGTTCTTACCGGCCGGAGTAGCCCTGGCGGATCTCCGACTATGACTATGGTGGAAGAACAGAAACCATATATTCTCTATGAATTCAAGTACGATGTTACATCCTTGAGCTACGTTTCTGATTCAATCCCTATTTTCTTCTTCTTCTTTTTCTTCTTCTTCTTCTTCTTCTTCTTCTTCTGTGTTGTGTGGTGCTTCAGTGATGAATTCACGATTTTAATGTTCTTCTTCTTCAGCGTATGCTATTTGAAGCAGGTTGAAAGCTGATGCGTCAATGCGGAACTAGTGATGATTGACGATGCAATTACATTGCGAGGTTGTGATGAAAAGTTGCAGATTGATGCTATTGTTGAGGATGCAGTAGAAGACTGAGTTAAAGAATGATGATGTGATGTTGTTGATCTATGATGCTGATGCGAATTCTTGGAGGTTGATGATATATGAAGAAGATGCAGAGAATCAGTATCGTTGATTGAAGCTGAAGAAATGATGAAGGATAAAGATTGAGGGAGAAGGGGTTTGCAAAGGGTTTGATTATGGAGAGGAAGCAGAGAGATGAAGGTGGTGGTTGAGGACAGAGGAGAGAGAAAGTATAAGAAGTTACAGAAGAAAGCAGAAGAAATTGCATAGAATCAATATCGTTGATTGCGAGTGAAGGTTGAAATGCAATTTTTCACTATATCCTTTTTTTGTTATCCCTTTTTTTATATCCTCAATCTTGAACTTCCTCCTCCCTCTTTTTGTTATTCTGTTACAGCTTGGTTAAAACAGTCAGGAAATCAGTTGGTTAGAGGTTTGTTAGAGAGCTATTAGAGAACTATTGAGACTCTGTTATAGGTAGTTAAGAGATGAGCTGGAAAATCGGTTAGAGGGGAGTTAGTTTATGTTATAGGTTAGTTAGGGGTTTAGGAGATAAAATCGTCAGCTGGCTTTTCTGTTAATTATGCTATATTTGTTATATTCAGTTAGTTTGATATTTGTTAAATACAGTTAGAAAATTTGTTAGGGTTCTATTTTGAAATCAGTTTTGCTTGAAATTCTGTTAGCTGGGCTATGGACAATTGGTTATGAAATTCTATTAATGCTGGATTATTTGGTTGGTAATTCGGTTATGAGATGGTTAGAGGTTTATGAGGAATTAGAAGATCGTTGCGGTTATTTGACAGTTGGAATTAGTTATGCTACTATTAGAAGAGTGAGAATTTGAAAGGTAGTTAGGAATTCTTTTGGGACTATTTTGTTATTTTCTTTTTGACGTCCTCCTCCTCTCTTTTCTGATTTAATTTTGAACTCTCCTTTTTGTTTTTCTGTTACAGAAGTTCTGGAATTGGTTTTTACTGTTAATTTCAACTGGTTTTAATTTTTATATGCAGACTGTTTTGGGTGATCCGGGCCCGTTTTCATGGCAAGGGGTTTGAAGGAAATGATGAAAATATGATGGTTCAACACATAGTAGCAAATGGTATAAAGAGTTGTTCGAAAGAAGAATTGTCCGTGGAGCATTGTTCTTGAAGACTTAGGAAAGGTTTATGCTTTGTTTTACGTGTAACTTGAATCTAACCATGAATGTTGTAGATGAAACTTGAAGGATGTCAATGCAAACTTGAAGCATTCTTGTAATATACTTGACTTTTCTTTTGTGGCGTAATTGGAATGAAGTATTTGAAAACTTGGCAAGGTAACAAAGTTCTTGATACATGGCAATACACCGCAATCTTGTATTGTAACCTTGTAAATCCAAATGATACACTTTCCAAAACATCTTTCTCTTTCTAAGTTTCAAGCACTTTTCATTGGTTGACTCGTGAAGTCTTGCTCTTTAAGAATGTGAGAGGACTTTCTTTATTTGACATTTCAAAACAATCTTCAAATTGAAACTTGCACAACCTTAATCTTTTTCTTCAACCTCACTATTTTGGATGCTTGAATGTCTTCAAATGAAATATTTTGGTTCCTTCCTTGCCCATAACAATTTGAATGAAATCATGGATGAAAATCCAAACATTCGTATAAGACATAGTAGGAAGACTTGTGTGATCGGTGGATCTGGAACTGACTATTTAACGCTGGTTCGCGAAATGTCGCGGAAGCAAGAGTCGCCACCGTCTTTTATTTTCTCCAAATGGAAAGGACAAAAGCACAGAAAAATTCCTTAAAGAGATTGCTCTCGGTTCGGGAGGTAGGTTATAGAAAGGGAAGGTGTTAGCACCCTTTCTATCCATGGTTATCCATGGGCTCTTAGATACTTGCTCATTTGTGTTTTCAAAAATGTTTGTTTGCTTTTCAACTGTGGGTTTTAAAAAGTTTCTTTGAAAATTCCAGTTCGACTCTTGTATCAGTCCTCAAGAGTGTTTGAAAAATTGCTTTCGAAAGCTTTTTGAAAAGGTGTCGGTGTGAAAAGTATTTCTGAATTTGTTTTGAATTTAGAGCAAGCATCTAGAGTCGTCTACCTACCCTAAGGAATTCGTCTGTGTAAATGTCCTTTAAAGTAGTGCCATCCCACCATTGAGAGGTAGGTAGCACCACCGTTGGAGGTGTTCGGGTCAATTCGAGTTTGTAGGGACATGGTGATCACCAGAGCAATGGGAAGACACCTTAGAAGCTACCCTCATGCCAGGTTCCCGGATCATGAGGACTTACTAAGACATCCTCTACTCGACGATCACCTTTCGAAGGCAAGGCAAGAGTGAGGCGTACCCTAGGGGTGGTGTGTGCGATTCGTGTGTCAGATTCGTTTTCCTTTATCTTGTCATGTTATTGGTGATCTATACGCTTGTTTTTATTTAAGGCCATTCATTCTTGCATGCTTTGTTTAACAGTTAAAAGTTGCGAGGAAAAGTAAATCTAAAGCTATTACAAATGGCGCGGGTCCACATCGCCAAAATTAACCAGGACCCGATTTGACAGAAAAATAAAGAAAGTAAAAGAATTAACAGTGTGAGAAGTAATTAAATTACATGGCTTCGGGAGAGGTACATAATTATTTAAGCAAAGTAGAATAAATGTGCGAATAAATAAGAAATTAAGAACGAAACGAGGGCGTTGGATCCTTTTGCAAAATATTAAAATTACACGAATTAACTAATTAAGAAAAGAAATTGTTTTTGTGTTTTTTAGTGTTTTTATGTATTTTAAGATTTAATAGAAAAAAGAAAGAATTAATTAAAATTAAAATAACATGCTAAACCTAATTCTAATTATTTTTAAGTTATTAAGAAAAATATTGAAGTTTTTAACCTAGATGAAACCCTAATTAATTTATAAGTTTATTCATGAAAATAAATATTTAGTTATTTAATTATTTATGACAGAAAAATAAAATAAAAAGGGTGGAAAATTATTAATTAACCTATTTCTACATTTTTTAGATTTTTTTGTTAAGAGTATTAAAATTAACCTAATTAAAAAAAAAACTAAATTTAATTATATGCAAATTTATTTACAAGAAAAATTAAAATAAAATATTTATTATATTTTTTGTCTTTTCTGATTTTTATGAATTTTTTATATTTATGAAAAATAATTAATTAACTGAATAAATAATAATTAAGAGAAATAAAAAAATAATTGAAAATAAAATAACAAGGAAAAATATAAAGAATTGCAAACCAGGGGGGGTAGTCCCCAATATGGAGGTTCAAGCTCAGTAATCTGGCCCATTAAACTTGGCCTTTTTTGACTTTTTGCATGACACGTACATACGCATTGACTAGGGTGTTCTGTGTTCCTCAATCCTGAGCCTTTGATCTGATTCCATGGGACGCGTGGCTGGCTTGATGAAGAGGAATATGGTGCGTCTGCAGCCTTGAAGCGCATATGAACGTACATAGAAAAATGATATTGAGATAATGCAGACCTGGGACTCGAACCCAGGTCTTGGACGTTAAAGCACCCAACGCTTGCCAGCTGAACCACTTTGTTCGTGTTAATATATAATAATCAACAAATAATATAAAAGAAAATAAAGGCGTTAGTGGATTCTGCGCGCGAATTTCAAACTGACCAACCAATGCACGCCACGAATTCATCTTCTTCATCATCCCTGAAATACAAAAAAAAAAGCAACGGTTTTCTATGCGTTTCATTAGGCCGGCTATGGGAAAATAGCGATTAGGCCTGTGTCATTCAGAAATTTGGCGCGATGGTTGGTTCTTGTTCGTCCAAGCGCAGTGATTCGAATGATGGTGGTCACAAGCCTTAATTTTTCCTTGGTCAAAAACCCCTAATCTGAAGCTCTGCAAACCCTAAGAATCAATCATGGCATATTTGTATATAACGCATAAAAACGCAATTAAATCACATGGCAAGCATCAGAATGCATCATTGAATAAGAATACATAAACTAAATGTCATGGAAATGCCTTAAAATCAAGATACGAGTATGCAATTTTATGAGAAAATTTTGGATTATGTACAGCGATTCTTGAGGTTTGGGTGACTGTTTTTGATTGAGACACGTTCAATGGACCTTGTGGAGGCTAATGGGAGAAGTCTTGAGACCTGAATCGCCTTGCAAAGGTGTTTTCAGAATTTTAGTTTCTTGAGAAAAATTCAAGTTTTTCAATGGCCTTTGAGCGCAGCTTTTTGTGTGTTTGCATTAGGGTTATGTTTCTTGTATATGTAGGAACAATTAGGTTAAGAAATCTGATCCAAAAGGCTTAGCATCCATGACTTTGAAAGATTTGATTTGCAAGATTTTTTTTTCAAATATTTTTCATATGTTTTTGTATCAATTAAGATCAAATCACTCCAAATCTTTCCACATTTGCATATGCACGAAATATTGAGGCTAAAACATGTATAAAAAGATTGGTTAGGTTAAGTTAAATATTTTTCATATATTTAAATGATTTAAATGAATTAATATAAATAAAAATTCAAATAAATAAATAAAAAATGAGAAAATACTTCCCTTTGGGCCAAGTGGTCGTGCACATGCCATGGATGATGAATTATGGAAGAAAAATGGGCCCATTAGCAATTTTAGGTCTTTTGAAGTAATGTTGACTTTTCAAAATATCCAAAAATTTCCCAACTTCCACAAGGCATAACTTGCTCAATTTTTAAGCTTTTCTCATGTTCTTGGACATTTTGGAAAGGTCTTTGAATCCTATAACCAATGCCTTTGGTCCCATGTCATTTTGATTTACCAATCTCAAGTTATGGCCTTTGACTTAAAGTCCCTTTTTGTTGACTTTTGAAAATGACCTATAATGTTGAAATTGATAACTTTTTGTGAGAGCATTTCTTGTACTTGAAGTATGAAGATGAGTTGTAGGAAATGTCTTTCTCTTAAAAATGAGCTTTGGATGGAATTTTTCTGATAATCCATGTGAAAGTTATGCCCTGGTCAATTTCAGTTGACTTTTTCAGCTGTCCAAATAAGGAAACTTTTTGCATCTTGATGATTTCTAAGCCAAATTTTGAGAATCATGATCAAGCATTGATCAAATGATGTTTGTGGCTTCAAAATGATATATTGACCAAAAATTTGAACTTTTGACTGTCAAATGACCATTTTGCCCCTACAGTTGACTGTAGTGCAATTAGGGTTTTTGACTGTGCAATTTTGTGCTGAATGCCTTGAAACTTGATATGAGGATACTTGACCATATTTGTAAGCATGTGAGACTTGATTGGACCTTTGAAAACTTCATTTTCTTGATCAGCACACAAACCCTAGTTTTGACTGTATAGGAGACCTTTGCACTGTGCAACCCATTGGGGGAGATTTGAAGCTTGACTTGGCAATTTCTTGGGGAATATGGGAGGGCAAATTTTGGGGTACAACAACTTGTAACACCCGTAAGTTGATATCACAATGTAGTTCTGATTATTGAAGTGGGACACCTTATATTAATCATTAATCTCTAAAATTGATTGATCACTGCAAACACCATGAAATGCATCTTTGTCCATGATCCCTGAGAGCTTTAGGTAAACATAATCTCTTATAAGAAACCCTAATCCAATGAACCCTTAATTTTCCATGTATACCACCAAGTTTCCTTCAATAACTTTCACTTTGATAAAATCCCTTAAATGATGATATCCATTGATGAACCCAAGACTTCACTGAGCATTCCTCTTGAATAGCACATTGATTAGGGAAATAAACCCTAACCAAATGATGATGATGAGTACAGGAATATGATGCTTATATAGTCTTCATTCCCTAGCTCATGGTCATTAGGATGAGACTTTGGAATTCCTTATGCTGTAGGCAACCATGTAGTTCTTTGACATGACAAATTAGTGAAGCCAATGTCTTGAAGAGACAAGAATCTCTGATGATGTACAGTCAAGTCGTGAGCATTTGTCGGATGTTATTGAGCATAGGGCATAAACCCTTGTCAAGATTCTTGAGCTTTCTTAGTTGAAGCAAACCCTGCAAAAGATAGAGAAATCCTAATGTACAAGTGAAACCTTGATCTCCATGACCCTTGATTTAAATACCAAACCATGATTATTAATGAAACATATTGACCCAGACTTGCATGAAGACGAGAGCCTAGACGCATAGAGAAACCCTAATTCCTCGAAATCCCTGATCACGTGTTAAATTTATTGGTTAATGATGCATGAGGTGTTAATTGGTCTAATAAAATATATGCAGATGAATGCAAAAGCTTAAGCTAGATAAAAGTAAAGGGGTAGGACAAATTTGGGGTATTACAACTGCCCTTATTTAATCGTCTTAAACCTGAAAGTACGATTGGCGTGTGCCTTTCATAAGTTCAAGGTTGAAGATGATTAAATACCAATGCCAAAAATTTGTTATGGGAGAAAGGGTGAGTGTTTATTTGTTTTTTATGATATCTGCTGGGGAAAGAATTTTTTCATTTTCTAGTGAAGAAACGGAGATTGTAAGGTGACACGACGAGTGTTTAGAAGCTGACACGATGAGTGTTGGAAGGTAGAATGATGTAAACACAAGGACAAAGAAGACTCGTAACGTGGCGTGATGCCAATACAAGGAAGAGATCGAACTTGTAACGTAGTGTGATGCCAATAAAAGGAAGAGATCAAACTTGTAACGTAGCGTGATGCCAATACGAGGATGGGATCAGACTTGTAACGTACCATCATGCCAATACAAGGAAGGGATCAGGCTTGTAACCTGGATGTTGATCGCGTAAGAGATTCCTTGGCGAGAACCTGCATACCTGCAAAACAGAAAATGAGTACCTGACATGTTACAGGAGCTGATTTTTAGATGCTTGGTATAGATATGTCCTGACTGGTTGCAGGAGCTGGGTCTGGAGCTTCGAAAGATGATGAATGAACTATGGATGGTTACTACCTCAACGGGACGGTGAGAGAACCTTGGACGATTACTACTCCAACAGGAACGCTGAGAGAATCTTGGGTGTCTTCTACTGGGATAAGAATCAGGGAGATCTTAGGGTCGATCTGACTGAACCAGAGGAGGCCTTTGACTGGATAAGAATCAGGAAAATCTTAGGGTCGATTTAACTGAACCGGACAAGGTCTTGAAATATCTTCAACTGGATAAGAATCAGGGAGATCTTAGGGTCGATCTGACTGAACCAGAGAAGGCCTTTGACTGGATAAGAATCAGGAAAATCTTAGGGTCGATTTAACTGAACCGGACAAGGTCTTGGAATATCTTCAACTGGATAAGAATCAGGGAGATCTTAGGGTCGATCTGACTGAACCAGAGAAGGCCTTTGACTGGATAAGAATCAGGAAAATCTTAGGGTCGATTTAACTGAACCGAACAAGGTCTTGCAATATCTTCAACTGGATAAGAATCAGGGAGATCTTAGGGTCGATCTGACTGAACCAGAGAAGGCCTTTGACTGGATAAGAATCAGGAAAATCTTAGGGTCGATTTAACTGAACCGGACAAGGTCTTGAAATATCTTCAACTGGATAAGAATCAGGGAGATCTTAGGGTCGATCTGACTGAACCAGAGAAGGCCTTTGACTGGATAAGAATCAGGAAAATCTTAGGGTCGATTTAACTGAACCGGACAAGGTCTTGAAATATCTTCAACTGGATAAGAATCAGGGAGATCTTAGGGTCGATCTGACTGAACCAGAGAAGGCCTTTGACTGGATAAGAATCAGGAAAATCTTAGGGTCGATTTAACTGAACCGGACAAGGTCTTGAAATATCTTCAACTGGATAAGAATCAGGGAGATCTTAGGGTCGATCTGACTGAACCAGAGAAGGCCTTTGACTGGATAAGAATCAGGAAAATATTAGGGTCGATTTAACTGAACCAGGCTAGGTCTTGGAATATAGCTAAGAATTTAACGGGATCTTTCCGGAAAGGTAAAGGTCAGTCATATGCAATGCATGATATGGATCAAGCAATGATGTTCTCAACATAAATGAGACTTGTATGATATGATGTGTCTATGCATGTTATAATGATGTATGTGATGTTTTATGTATGTTTTTCTCTAGGAAAGTGAATCCTTGACGGGTGCCGGGAAGTCGTATCCTGGGCTGATGTTGAAGAATAGACTTTGCTTCCGCTGGGGATGATAATTGCAAGAATACCGGTAGGAGAAGATGACTCCGTTGCGGAATAAACTTGGCAAATGGAGGATTCTGCGGGGAGAAAAGATACTCTAGCGACCATGCTGGGAAGCAATACTCTGTGGGAAGAGGGATGCCTTGCCGAGTGTTGATAATAGTTTGCTGGGGATAGGAAGACTTTGTCGACGACGCTCTTTCCGTGGATTTTGGCTGAGGATAACCCAGTTATATCCTGTTGAGGAAATAACTCTTTAAATAAAGTCGGGTGACGCGTTCGTGCTTTGCGAAGGATAAGCTTCCAGAATTTACTGGGGATAAGCTTACTGCTTGGGGGAGATGGACTCCAACTTTCCTTGGGAAACTGGATTGGACTCTTCTGGGGAGTTTTGACTGCGGGGAAGGGATTCCTTTGAATGTTGATATACCGCCGGGGAACAATCTTTAGACCAAGACTGCCGGGGATGCTTGTTTAAGAATATATGTATTGCTCCTGGGGAATGTTGAGCTCTACGGGAGGGTACCCAACTTCCTTGAGGTTTGATAATAGCTTGGAGAAGAATGCACTGACTGCTGACTCTCTGGGGAATTTAAGATGTATTGGTCATGTTCTTTAGCTGAACCTACCTTGGTACCTTGGAGGATAGAACAATTAGACTGCTCAGACAACTCTTTATTGCCCCTGTTTCTAGTGTCACCTGTAATTAATCCCTTTGTTTCGTATGCAAATATTTATGAGTTAGCAAACTATTGTCAATGCATATATCACAAATTGAACCTTGGACGTTCTTCGCAAAACAAAACAGAAAAAAGAAAAACATTTGGCACGTTTAACTGAAAATATATTTGTATTGATTTTGAATGGCCTGTAAATAGGCGTTTTGTGTACAAGAGGCTGGCGTCCTAGTAAGAGGATGCCGCCGAACAAAAGTTTATACAAATTTTGCACAAAAGAACATAAAACAGTTGTGTGAAGTGAATGATCCCACTGGGTTTCAACTCTGCTATTGCCTTTATAACTCCGAGCGTCTCATCACTTGATGACCTTGGTTGAAGGTGAAGCTGACTGATCGATGCCGTCTGAACTTGATGTAGATACCGGATTCTGGATGCAAAGTGATCCAATGAGACATAGTATTACGCTTTTATCCCTAATTTTTGCCTGGACCGCCCTTTCGGGTTTTCAGTCCACCGGGATACCCATTTTTGCCCAAGCCGCCTTTTCAGGTTTTCGACTTGCCGGGTGTACAGATTTTTTCCATTTTCATCCCTTCATTTTGCCCGAACCCTTTTGGTTCGACGGGAAGCCCTAATTTTTGCCTAGGCATGTCAGCCTAGCGGGTCTTTTTTATGCGTAGTATTTTTTTACTATGTCTGCATTGGCGGGGTGAGGGAGGTCGTCACCATCCATACTGGTTAGAATCATTGCTCCTCCTGAGAACACATGCTTAACCATAAATGGCCCTTCGTACGTAGGGGTCCATTTGCCCCTTGGATCACTCTGAGGAAGGATGATTCTCTTGATTACCAGATCCCCAACTTGATATTCCTGTGGTCTGACCTTTTTGTTAAATGCCCTGATCATCCGTTTCTGATACGCCTGACCATGACAGATAGCAGCAAGTCTCTTTTCGTCAATGAGGTTGAGCTGATCAAGTCGTGTCTGGATCCAATCATCTTCGTTTAGATTTG
Organism: Vicia faba; assembly: GCA_948472305.1. NCBI lineage: Eukaryota > Viridiplantae > Streptophyta > Magnoliopsida > Fabales > Fabaceae > Vicia > Vicia faba. Next base: position 630,374,002 of record OX451740.1, read on the forward strand.
CATCCTTCATTATCCGGAGAGAGGGTATTTGCACTTCGATCAGCAAGACTGCCTCCATGCCATAAGCCAGAGAGAAAGGAGTTGCCCCGGTTGACGTCTTAGCTGAGGTACGGTACCCATGTAGAGCGAACGGTAACATCTCGTGCCAATCTTTATAAGTCACTGTCATTTTCTGCACGATTTTCTTGATGTTCTTATTTGCTGCTTCTACAGCCCCATTCATCTTCGGTCTGTAAGGAGAAGAATTGTGGTGCTGTATTTTGAACTGTTCGCAGAGCTCAGCAATCATCTTATTGTTCAGATTGGTACCGTTGTCTGTAATAATCCGCTCAGGGACGCCGTACCGACAGATCAGGTTGTGCCGAATGAACCGTGCCACAACAGTCTTGGTTACCGTAGCATAGGATGCTGCCTTAACCCACTTCGTAAAATAATCAATCGCCACTAGGATGAAGCGATGCCCATTGGATGCCGTAGGTTTGATCTCACCGATCATGTCTATGCCCCACATTGCAAACGGCCAAGGCGCAGTCAGAACATTCAGGGGAACCCGAGGAACATGCACCTTGTCTGCATAAATCTGGCACTTGTGGCATGTCCTGGAATGTTGGTAACAGTCGGCTTCCATTGTGGACCAGTAATATCCTGCCCGTAGGATCTTCTTAGCCATAGTATGTCCACTGGAATGCGTACCAAAGGTCCCTTCATGTAGCTCTTCCATGATCCTTTCTGCTTCAGTCTTATCCACACAACGCAGTAAGGTTGAATCATGGTTTCGCTTGTACAAGACGCCGTTGCTAAGGAAGAACTTTGTTGCGAACCTTCTCAGGAACTTCTTATCATTGATAGAGGCACCTTCAGGGTATTCCTGAGCTTCCAGATATCTCTTCACTTCATGGTACCAAGGCTTCTCAGTCACCAATTCAGTTTCGAGATCACAACAGTATGCCGGTTCGTCCAGTTTCCAGATGATGATCCGGGGAGCCTCATTATCCCATTTAACTTTGAACATAGAAGACATTGTAGCTAACGCGTCCGCTAACTGATTCTCTTCTCTTGGAAAGTGCTCAAAGGTTATCTCTGTGAAGTGGGGAATCAGGGTCAACACACATTCTCTGTAAGGAATCAAGTTTGGATGTTTCGTATCCCACTCTCCTTTGATCTGATTGATCACAAGAGCGGAATCTCTGAAGACACTTAGAAATTTGATCCTTAGGTCAATCGCAGCTTGAAGACCCATGATACACGCCTCATACTCAGCCATGTTGTTGGTACAGTTGAAACACAGCCGGGCAGTGAGTGGAGTATGAGTACCTTGAGGAGATATGATTATGGCGCCGATACCATTTCCCAAAGCATTGGAGGCTCCGTTAAAGTGCATAGACCATCGGGATCCTGGTTCAGGTCCTTCATCCGGTCCAGGTACTTCACAGTCAGTTACAATCATGATGCTTTCATCCGGAAACTCGAAGTTCATTGATTGATAATCATCTACAGCTTGATGTGCCAAGTGGTCTACCAATACACTTCCCTTGATGGCTTTCTGGGTTGTGTACTGAATGTCGTATTCCGTCAAGATCATTTGCCATCTTGCAATTCTCCCAGACAGAGCAGGCTTTTCGAATATGTATTTTATAGGATCCATTTTTGAGATCAACAAGGTAGTGTGAGTCAGCATATACTGTCTCAGCCGGCGAGCAGCCCATACCAAAGCGCAGCAGGTTTTCTCAAGCAGTGAGTATCGGGTCTCACAGTCGGTAAACTTTTTGCTAAGGTAATAAATGGCATGCTCTTTTCGGCCAGACTCGTCATGCTGCCCCAGCACACACCCCATTGAATTGTCAAGCACTGTCAGGTATAATATCAGAGGTCTCCCTTCAACCGGTGGCATAAGGATAGGTGGTTCTTGGAGATACTCTTTGATTCTGTCGAAAGCAGCCTAACATTCATCGTTCCGACGTACCACCTGATCTTTCTTCAGCAGCTTGAAGATTGGCTCACAGGTAGCAGTCAGATGTGAGATGAACCGAGCAATGTAATTTAGGCGTCCTAAAAAGCCTCTGACTTCCTTCTCTGTCTTAGGGACTGGCATCTCTTGAATAGCTTTGACCTTAGCAGGGTCCACTTGAATACCTTTATCACTAACCACGAAGCCTAGCAACTTCCCAGATCTTACCCCGAAGGTGCACTTGTTCGGGTTCAATCTTAGTTTGTATAGTTTCAACCGGTCAAACAACTTCTGCAGATGATCTAAGTGCTCTTCCTCAGTTTGGGACCTTGCGATCATGTCGTCAACATACACCTCTATCTCGTGATGGATCATGTCATGAAATAAGGCGACCATGGCACGTTGGTAGGTTGCCCCAGCGTTCTTCAACCCGAATGGCATGACCTTGTAACAGAAGGTGCCCCACTGAGTAACAAATGTAGTCTTTTCCATGTCTTCAGGTGCCATCTTAATCTGATTGTATCCTGAAAAGCCATCCATGAAAGAGAACACCTTATGCTGAGCTGTATTATCAACAAGGACATCAATGTGAGGTAAGGGGAAGTCATCTTTGGGGCTGGCCCTGTTTAGATCCCTGTAGTCGACACACATTCTGACCTTACCGTCCTTCTTAGGTACCGGCACCACATTAGCAACCCACTGAGGGTAAGAAGTCACTGCAAGGAACCCAGCATCAAACTGTTTCATGACCTCGGCTTTAATCTTCTCAGACATCTCTGGACGCATCCGACGGACCTTTTGCTTAACTGGAGGGCCGTCTTCCTTAGTTGGCAAGTGATGGACCACAATGTCGGTATCCAACCCTGGCATGTCTTCGTAGGACCAGGCAAATATCTCCATATAATCATGCATCATTTTAGTCAACCGTTGCTTCACGCTGAGCTCTAGGTTGGCACCAATCTTTACCTCTTTCCTGTCTGCCTCAGTACCCAGGTTTATTGTTTCCACGGGCTCTTCATGGGGTTGAATTGCCCTCTCTTCCTGAAGTAACAGTCTTGCAAGCTCGCCAGGCACTTCGCAATCATCCTCACCTTCGTCTTCGGCTAAGTTGATCGGATTTTCGAAGTCATAATTGGCAGTAGCAGAGTTGTTATCAGTGAGATCCAGAGTGGATTGGAACCTGTATGAGTGAGTGTGTGTGTAAATACAGCTGTTTTGAAATATATGTAAAGGAAAAGAAAGACAGAAAAGGAGCACAATATTTGCAATACGAAAAAACGTCCAAGATTTTCATTCATGATATATGAAATGACAATTTGTATGCCCTCACAAATAGAACCACGGTGCCTCGGGTAAGACACCGGACCATAGAGTTTATCATTGTTTATTACAAAATAACGAAACAAAGAAATTTATTACTGCGTCACAAAGGTAACAGGAGTATGATCCTTAGCAATCCAGTTGTTCAATCAGCCTTCGGTCGTCGGATAGATCCAGCTATCAAACTCAGCTTCATCAACTTCCTCCTCGTCCCCAATAGCGTTTACTCCATGAGCAGGCAGGGGAGCTGTCACTATTTTAGGCTTCTCAGATGCCTCAAACTGTACCTCCTTGGCGTCAATGAGGTCCTGCAACTTGTTCTTTAACGCCCAACAGTCATCAGTGGCGTGCCCCGGGCTATCTGAATGGCAGGCACAACGAGCATTCGGGTTGTACTTGGGGGATGCAGTATTTGGAAACTTCGGCGCCTCCCTGACAGTCACTAAATTGGTTGAGAGCAACTGTGGCAGGATCTGCGACAAAGTCATGCTTAAGCGGGTGAATTCTCTCCGGGGTCTTTCAACCTTTTGAGGATTAGTTGGCCGAGGAGCGGCAGCAGGCTTAGCAATCATTACCGCACTGACAGATTGGCGGTGCTCAGATCTCTCTGATTTCCTGGAACCATATACGGCACTAGACTCCTTCTTGAAGGGTTTCTTCTCAGAACTAGATGATGCACCCTTCGGAATTTTTCCAGACTTTAACCCAGCTTCAATCCTCTCTCCAGTCAAGATTAGATCAGTGAACCCTGCAGACGAATTCCCGATGAGATGGTTGAAAAATGGCCCAGATAGGGTCCCCAAGAACATGTCCACCAATTCCCGATCAGTCAACGGTGGCTGCACCCTGCCATCCAGGTCTCTCCACTTCTGAGCGTACTCCTTAAAACCTTCGCTTGCACCTAACGACATACCCTGGAGTTGGGTACGTGTGGGGGCAAGGTCGGCATTATATTGATACTGCTTGTAGAAAGCAGTAGCCAACTCCTCCCAGTTACGAACCTTGGTCCCATCCAGCTGATAGAACCATTCGAGATGAGTCCCTGAAAGACTCTCCTGGAAGAAGTGGATCCATAAATTCTTATCCGCAGAGTACGGCTGAATTTTCCGAACATAGGACCTTAGATGCAGCTTGGGACAAGATGCCCCGTCATACTTAGAGAAGGATGGTGCTTTGAATTTATGAGGGATGATCACACCAGTTGACAAACCCAGATCTCCGAAATCCAGCCCAGGTACCTGTTGAACCTCCATAGCCTTCAATCTGTCTTCCAGTTGCTTATATCTGTCTTCTGCAGGAGGGTACTGCTCTTCATCAAAATCTGTCTCGTTGTCGGAGACTACCGGACTAGGAACCCTTGCTTCTGCCTGAGGAGTACTCCTGCCAACAGAAGAACCAGCCTCTTCCTGCTGCAGAGCATTACCAAACCTTCGGCCCGAGTTGAACATAACAGTTCTTCTCTTCTTTTTCTTCTCCTTCTTCAGGAGCATAACCTTCAGCTCTTCTTGGCCTTGAGCCAAACCCTTGATTAGTTCCTGAAACTGCGCATTCTGCGCCTGGAGAGCCTTGATGGAAGTTTCAGTTGATGAAGAGGCGGGATCCATGATGCTGAAATAAACAGCGAAGAACTGTAAGCAACCTGAAAAGAGGAAAAACCTGCTATGCACATGATGTATGAAATGCGTATGATTTATGTTTTCAAAGACAATCGGGAGTCAACTTTGTAAACAAAAAGGAACACACTTCATTAGATTTAACTTTGCAATTGAAATTATTCAACAAGTTGCCCTTAGGCGTTACATGAAGAGAAATACTGAAAAGGAAAATAAAACTGCAAAAGCACATCTGGAGCTCATTATTGATCCCATGGTCTCCTCTTCTCAGTACGGATGTAGGCATTCAGAGCTCTCTCATTCTCCAACTGCTTGGTCAGCTTCTGGATCTTTGATTCCTGCTCGTTGAACTTTTCCCGGTAAGAATCCCGCTCTTCTCGCAGTTGCGACCAAGATCTCTTTAATGTCTCATAATCAGTAGGTATCTGAGGAGGAAGGACAGTTGGAGGAACACCATCTTTGTCAGGACACTCAAGAATGACGGGTCTGACAGCTTCATACGGCATACCTAACTTCTGAGCACGGATGCGAACCCATTTGTAGTAGGCTTCCATAGGTAAAGAAGTCTTTGGCCCTAACTCTTGTGGGTCAGCTTTATGAACTTTGTCCCAAGCCTTGATGAACCTACGACGCAGCTCGTCACTATCCACCTGAAACTCGAAACTGATGTGAGGCACCAACATCTCATGGGGACCTGCCCTTCTTGCTCTTCCAAACTGACGGAGTGCTAGACATGGATTGTAAGAGATCCCTCCTTGGGTACCAATCAGAGGAACATTAGGGTATTCCCCGCATCGATCAATAATAGCCATCTCATCCAAACCTCTGCAAGTCCAAATGATGTCTTTGTCGGTGAGAGACATTAACCTGTGAGCCCAACCTCTTCCTTCTTGATTCTTCAATACGAACTTAGGGAGGTGCGAAATAAACCACCTCACCAACAAAGGGATACAACACCATAGGGTTCCTCGTCTTCGAGTAGTACGGGCATGAAGTTGTTGCAAGATGTCACCCAAGAGAGTGGGCACAGGATTCTGAGACATAAAGATCCTTATGGCAGTGACATTGATGAAGTTGTCAGGATTAGAGAACAGGACTAACCCATAGATTAGGAGAGCCAAGATGTCTTCATATGCCCTAAAATCCAGGTCATTCCAGAAACTGTTAGCTTTACCCATTAGAAACTTGGCCAAGAAACCCTTAACTCCGCTTCTAGTTACCCAGTTGTCTGTTACCTCTTGATGGGTCAAAGGGAGAGCTGCAGCGACATCCTCAAGCCTGAGGGTCTTTTCCCAACCAGTAAAGGGAGTCTGATCCAAGATAGGGATACCAAGCAAATCAGAGAACTCTTCCAGGGTAGGGACCAGCTGGAAGTCTTGAAAGGTAAAGCACTGGTACAGAGGGTCATAGAACTGGGTCAGAACACTCATCAACTGTTGATCCCGCTTTGCAGTGACTAAACTAAGAAGGGAACCATGCCTCTGAATGAAGGAAGTGGTGTTTGGAATTCTGCTAACCAACTCATCAAGCAACTCAGGTGAACGAACAAAGTTGAACCGGATAGTATTCCTTCGCACAGGCATCATAATGTCCTACAAAACAGAGCAAAGGTGAAACCCTCTTGTCTTTGAAATGGTCAGTCCTTATGCAGGATGCATGCAATGCTCATGATGCTATGATGTTATGATAAAGCACACCACATACAGATACAAAGGCAAACATGGTAAGGCACACAAGTCACACAAGGCAAGCCCCTAAAGTTTAGGCCAGCATGAGGTCTAGGTACTACCCTCTTTCAGTTTGTTGGTTCATACCTGTCCTAATCAAAAGTAACCGGGTTCTTAGAGGATCCCAATATCATCGACTACCCTCAATCGGTCATAACTCCAGCATCGCAATCTTTTCTTGCGGCCAGAACCATCACGAGAGTTTAGCCTCAATGGGCGTAGCATACTGCTACAATTCTAAAGGCCAAGTTGTGTCAATTAAGGTTCTAAGGTTGTTGGTGCTTAATGACTCCTTAGAAGACCCATATTCTCCTCGTTGCGACACAAGGGATATCGGTACAGACCAAGGTGCCACACCAATGTAGCCACTGCTTCACCTGTGTCGGTCTACGCCGGACAGGTCCCTCACAGCTTATGCTACCTAAACAGGGTATCCCCAGATCCGGGTTAGGATCTATGTAACTCCGATGCAACCCACAATAGTAAAGCAAGCAAATCAATACAATTGAAAACACAGTTATGAACTAGCCCTAAGGTACACCTCACTTTAAGTTTGTTCCCCAGCAGAGTCGCCAGTTCTGTGATCGGTGGATCTGGAACTGACTATTTAACGCTGGTTCGCGAAATGTCGCGGAAGCAAGAGTCGCCACCGTCTTTTATTTTCTCCAAATGGAAAGGACAAAAGCACAGAAAAATTCCTTAAAGAGATTGCTCTCGGTTCGGGAGGTAGGTTATAGAAAGGGAAGGTGTTAGCACTCTTTCTATCCATGGTTATCCATGGGCTCTTAGATACTTGCTCATTTGTGTTTTCAAAAATGTTTGTTTGCTTTTCAACTGTGGGTTTTAAAAAGGTTCTTTGAAAATTCCAGTTCGACTCTTGTATCAGTCCTCAAGAGTGTTTGAAAAATTGCTTTCGAAAGCTTTTTGAAAAGGTGTCGGTGTGAAAAGTATTTCTGAATTTGTTTTGAATTTAGAGCAAGCATCTAGAGTCGTCTACCTACCCTAAGGAATTCGTCTGTGTAAATGTCCTTTAAAGTAGTGCCATCCCACCATTGAGAGGTAGGTAGCACCACCGTTGGAGGTGTTCGGGTCAATTCGAGTTTGTAGGGACATGGTGATCACCAGAGCAATGGGAAGACACCTTAGAAGCTACCCTCATGCCAGGTTCCCGGATCATGAGGACTTACTAAGACATCCTCTACTCGACGATCACCTTTCGAAGGCAAGGCAACAGTGAGGCGTACCCTAGGGGTGGTGTGTGCGATTCGTGTGTCAGATTCGTTTGCCTTTATCTTGTCATGTTATTGGTGATCTATACGCTTGTTTTTATTTAAGGCCATTCATTCTTGCATGCTTTGTTTAACAGTTAAAAGTTGCGAGGAAAAGTAAATCTAAAGCTATTACAAATGGCGCGGGTCCACATCGCCAAAATTAACCAGGACCCGATTTGACAGAAAAATAAAGAAAGTAAAAGAATTAACAGTGCGAGAAGTAATTAAATTACATGGCTTCGGGAGAGGTACATAATTATTTAAGCAAAGTAGAATAAATGTGCGAATAAATAAGAAATTAAGAACGAAACGAGGGCGTTGGATCCTTTTGCAAAATATTAAAATTACACGAATTAACTAATTAAGAAAAGAAATTGTTTTTGTGTTTTTTAGTGTTTTTATGTATTTTAAGATTTAATAGAAAAAAGAAAGAATTAATTAAAATTAAAATAACATGCTAAACCTAATTCTAATTATTTTTAAGTTATTAAGAAAAATATTGAAGTTTTTAACCTAGATGAAACCCTAATTAATTTATAAGTTTATTCATGAAAATAAATATTTAGTTATTTAATTATTTATGACAGAAAAATAAAATAAAAAGGGTGGAAAATTATTAATTAACCTATTTCTACATTTTTTAGATTTTTTTGTTAAGAGTATTAAAATTAACCTAATTAAAAAAAAAACTAAATTTAATTATATGCAAATTTATTTACAAGAAAAATTAAAATAAAATATTTATTATATTTTTTGTCTTTTCTGATTTTTATGAATTTTTTATATTTATGAAAAATAATTAATTAACTGAATAAATAATAATTAAGAGAAATAAAAAAATAATTGAAAATAAAACAACAAGGAAAAATATAAAGAATTGCAAACCAGGGGGGGTAGTCCCCAATATGGAGGTTCAAGCTCAGTAATCTGGCCCATTAAACTTGGCCTTTTTTGACTTTTTGCATGACACGTACATACGCATTGACTAGGGCGTTCTGTGTTCCTCAATCCTGAGCCTTTGATCTGATTCCATGGGACGCGTGGCTGGCTTGATGAAGAGGAATATGGTGCGTCTGCAGCCTTGAAGCGCATATGAACGTACATAGAAAAATGATATTGAGATAATGCAGACCTGGGACTCGAACCCAGGTCTTGGACGTTAAAGCACCCAACGCTTGCCAGCTGAACCACTTTGTTCGTGTTAATATATAATAATCAACAAATAATATAAAAGAAAATAAAGGCGTTAGTGGATTCTGCGCGCGAATTTCAAACTGACCAACCAATGCACGCCACAAATTCATCTTCTTCATCATCCCTGAAATACAAAAAACAAAAGCAACGGTTTTCTATGCGTTTCATTAGGCCGGCTATGGGAAAATAGCGATTAGGCCTGTGTCATTCAGAAATTTGGCGCGATGGTTGGTTCTTGTTCGTCCAAGCGCAGTGATTCGAATGATGGTGGTCACAAGCCTTAATTTTCCTTGGTCAAAAACTCCTAATCTGAAGCTCTGCAAACCCTAAGAATCAATCATGGCATATTTGTATATAACGCATAAAAACGCAATTAAATCACATGGCAAGCATCAGAATGCATCATTGAATAAGAATACATAAACTAAATGTCATGGAAATGCCTTAAAATCAAGATACGAGTATGCAATTTTATGAGAAAATTTTGGATTCTGTACAGCGATTCTTGAGGTTTGGGTGACTGTTTTTGATTGAGACACGTTCAATGGACCTTGTGGAGGCTAATGGGAGAAGTCTTGAGACCTGAATCGCCTTGCAAAGGTGTTTTCAGAATTTTAGTTTCTTGAGAAAAATTCAAGTTTTTCAATGGCCTTTGAGCGCAGCTTTTTGTGTGTTTGCATTAGGGTTATGTTTCTTGTATATGTAGGAACAATTAGGTTAAGAAATCTGATCCAAAAGGCTTAGCATCCATGACTTTGAAAGATTTGATTTGCAAGATTTTTTTTTCAAATATTTTTCATATGTTTTTGTATCAATTAAGATCAAATCACTCCAAATCTTTCCACATTTGCATATGCACGAAATATTGAGGCTAAAACATGTATAAAAAGATTGGTTAGGTTAAGTTAAATATTTTTCATATATTTAAATGATTTAAATAAATTAATATAAATAAAAATTCAAATAAATAAATAAAAAATGAGAAAATACTTCCCTTTGGGCCAAGTGGTCGTGCACATGCCATGGATGATGAATTATGGAAGAAAAAGGGGCCCATTAGCAATTTTAGGTCTTTTGAAGTAATGTTGACTTTTCAAAATATCCAAAAATTTCCCAACTTCCACAAGGCATAACTTGCTCAATTTTTAAGCTTTTCTCATGTTCTTGGACATTTTGGAAAGGTCTTTGAATCCTCTAACCAATGCCGTTGGTCCCATGTCATTTTGATTTACCAATCTCAAGTTATGGCCTTTGACTTAAAGTCCCTTTTTGTTGACTTTTGAAAATGACCTATAATGTTGAAATTGATAACTTTTTGTGAGAGCATTTCTTGTACTTGAAGTATGAAGATGAGTTGTAGGAAATGTCTTTCTCTTCAAAATGAGCTTTGGATGGAATTTTTCTGATAATCCATGTGAAAGTTATGCCCTGGTCAATTTCAGTTGACTTTTTCAGTTGTCCAAATAAGGAAACTTTTTGCATCTTGATGATTTCTAAGCCAAATTTTGAGAATCATGATCAAGCATTGATCAAATGATGTTTGTGGCTTCAAAATGATATATTGACCAAAAATTTGAACTTTTGACTGTCAAATGACCATTTTGCCCCTACAGTTGACTGTAGTGCAATTAGGGTTTTTGACTGTGCAATTTTGTGCTGAATGCCTTGAAACTTGATATGAGGATACTTGACCATATTTTTAAGCATGTGAGACTTGATTGGACCTTTGAAAACTTCATTTTCTTGATCAGCACACAAACCCTAGTTTTGACTGTATAGGAGACCTTTGCACTGTGCAACCCATTGGGGGAGATTTGAAGCTTGACTTGGCAATTTCTTGGGGAATATGGGAGGGCAAATTTTGGGGTACAACAACTTGTAACACCCGTAAGTTGATATCACAATGTAGTTCTGATTATTGAAGTGGGACACCTTATATTAATCATTAATCTCTAAAATTGATTGATCACTGCAAACACCATGAAATGCATCTTTGTCCATGATCCCTGAGAGCTTTAGGTAAACATAATCTCTTATAAGAAACCCTAATCCAATGAACCCTTAATTTTCCATGTATACCACCAAGTTTCCTTCAATAACTTTCACTTTGATAAAATCCCTTAAATGATGATATCCATTGATGAACCCAAGACTTCACTGAGCATTCCTCTTGAATAGCACATTGATTAGGGAAATAAACCCTAACCAAATGATGATGATAAGTACAGGAATATGATGCTTATATAGTCTTCATTCCCTAGCTCATGGTCATTAGGATGAGACTTTGGAATTCCTTATGCTGTAGGCAACCATGTAGTTCTTTGACATGACAAATTAGTGAAGCCAATGTCTTGAAGAGACAAGAATCTCTGATGATGTACAGTCAAGTCGTGAGCATTTGTCGGATGTTATTGAGCATAGGGCATAAACCCTTGTCAAGATTCTTGAGCTTTCTTAGTTGAAACAAACCCTGCAAAAGATAGAGAAATCCTAATGTACAAGTGAAACCTTGATCTCCATGACCCTTGATTTAAATACCAAACCATGATTATTAATGAAACATATTGACCTAGACTTGCATGAAGACGAGAGCCTAGACGCATAGAGAAACCCTAATTCCTCGAAATCCCTGATCACGTGTTAAATTTATTGGTTAATGATGCATGAGGTGTTAATTGGTCTAATAAAATATATGCAGATGAATGCAAAAGCTTAAGCTAGATAAAAGTAAAGGGGTAGGACAAATTTGGGGTATTACAACTGCCCTTATTTAATCGTCTTAAACCTGAAAGTACGATTGGCGTGTGCCTTTCATAAGTTCAAGGTTGAAGATGATTAAATACCAATGCCAAAAATTTGTTATGGGAGAAAGGGTGAGTGTTTATTTGTTTTTTATGATATCTGCTGGGGAAAGAATTTTTTCATTTTCTAGTGAAGAAACGGAGATTGTAAGGTGACACGACGAGTGTTTAGAAGCTGACACGATGAGTGTTGGAAGGTAGAATGATGTAAACACAAGGACAAAGAAGACTCGTAACGTGGCGTGATGCCAATACAAGGAAGAGATCGAACTTGTAACGTAGTGTGATGCCAATAAAAGGAAGAGATCAAACTTGTAGCGTAGCGTGATGCCAATACGAGGATGGGATCAGACTTGTAACGTACCATCATGCCAATACAAGGAAGGGATCAGGCTTGTAACGTAGCATCATGCCAATACAAGGAAGAGATCGGACTTGTAACGTAGCGTCATGCCAATACAAGGAAGAGATCAGACTTGTAACATAGCATGATGCCAATACAAGGAAAGGATCATACTTGTAACATAGCGTCATGCCAATACAAGGAAGAGATCGAACTTGTAACGTAGCGTCATGCCAATACAAGGAAGAGACCGGACTTGTGACGTAGCATGATGCCAATACAAGGAAGAGATCAGACTTGTAATGTAGCATGATGCCAATACAAGGAAGAGATCGGACTTGTAATGTAGTGTCATGCCAATACAAGGAAGGTATGCCACGGAAGAGTGTTTGGATAGATATGGATGAGTATCGACAGAAGATACGGATGAGTATCAAGAAAGATTAAACACGGACGAGTGTTTGAATCAATACGGACGAGTATTGAAAGAAGATACGGACGAGTATCAAAAGGTTAAACATGGACGAGTGTTTGAATCAATACAGACGAGTATTGAAAGAAGATGTGGACGAGTATCAAAAGGTTAAACACGGACGAGTTTTTGAATCAATACGGACGAGTATTGAAATAAGATACGTACGAGTATCAAGAAAGTTTAAACACGGATCAGTGTTTGAATCAATACAGACGAGTATTGAAAGAAGATACAGACGAGTATCAAGGAAAGGTTAAACACGGATGATTGTTTGAATCAATACGAACGAGTATTAAAAGAAGATACGAACGAGTATCAAGGAAAGGTTAAACACAGACGAGTGTTTGAATCAATACGGACGAGTATTGAAAGAAGATACAGACGAGTATCAAGGAAAGGTTAAACATGGACGAGTGTTTGAATCAATACGAACGAGTATTGAAAGAAGATACGGACGAGTATCAAAGGTTTAAACATGGACGAGTGTTTGGATAACTGTCACAGATGAGTGTTTAGGAAAATGACACATTTGAGTGTTTGGATCAATACAGACGGGTATTGAGAAGAGATACAAACGAGTACCAAGGGATGTTTGAACACGGACGAGTGTTTGGGAGGATGACATAGATGAGTGTTGGAAGACTGAATTACTTATCAGATTGGAACTGACTACCAGACGAGAATTGGGTTTAGAATTGATTATAAGATAGGAACTGGCTACCACACAAGAATTGGGTTTCGTATGACAAGGTGTATTGATTTTATTGGGAATTGATAGAGGTGAAGGACACCAATTGGGGATTTGGGAAGTGATACCCTCTTGTAGGGATGTATTGTTGTCCTTGAATGATTCAGGTTTTTCGTGTAAGGTACCTGATCTGGCTTATGCTTCATATGCATGTTTGAATTTCTTTTGCCGCAAAGATCCACTCTGGTGGATCAGCTACGCGCTTTTGAAGATGCAATGTTATGTAATGATAACTATATGCAATGCAAAGAAATAGACTTCATGGGGATAAGCGAAAGCTTGCTGGGAACCATTGCTCATCATTGGGGATGTCAATACATATCGGTGCTGGAAGTCTGCAGTACCAAAGGTCGTCGGGGATACTGGTAAGAATTTGCATTGGGGAGCCCATGATACCGAAGATTATTGATGACTTAGCTGGAGATTGAATTGCCGACGAAACGAGTCTTCAGATATGCAGCTGGATTCTGAATCATACTGTTGGGGAAGAGACAACCCGGATAGACTTCCACATATCCTGAACTGTCGAGAGGATGATAGAACTAAATATGCCAAAGAATGGATACTGAACACCATGTGAATCTCTCCGAATGCATGCCCCAAGTTTATGCATACTGGGGAATTATCTCTTGAATCACTTGGGATAAGATATGGGCATATACACCTGCAAATGCCCCAGTTTAGCTCTGCGAATGCCCCGGTTTAGCTCTACGAATGCCCCAGTTTAGCTCCACTGGGGATGTTCTTGATTAACTCCACCGGGGATGCACTTGCGTGTGTCGAGTTAAATGACGACTCCGAATTTCCAAATTCACTTGGGGAATCAGGTTCGAAATTGTCTGCAGGAGATGAAGGCGACTTCATACACTGGCTAGGTCAGGGTGACCATTACAAATTGTTACCTACAAGGAAAAACAACACTTGGAGTGCGTACGACATTCCCACATGGTTATATATCGACGTAAAGTCAAGTTTTATCTAGGCTTGAGAATTTTTATTCCCCATGTTTCTAATGCAATGTTTAATAACAAGTAAAACACATTCTGCATACGAAAACATTTCATGATAATAAAAGACAACTTTTTATGAAAGCAGATTTTATTGATTGGCCTGTGAATAGGCATTTGTACAAGGAAGAAACTCCTATATGAGGTAGCTGTGAAATAGAAACGGAAAATACAACAAGTATAAATGGCAATGCGAGATGCTCGGATTTCCATTAAAACCGGTATTGCTACAGTTCCCATATCCTAAGTAGTCTCAATGCCTTGCCTCTGAAGAGTAGCAGCTGGACTGGTTGATTCGCTGCCAAGGTCCTATAGATGTGCATGTGTCATTCGTGAAGAGCATTCATACTACAACCTCTCGCTTAAGATCCCTAACTTTTGCTTGGATCGCCCTTTCGGGTTTTTGACCCAACTGGATACCCATTTCTGCCTAAGTCGCCCTTCCGGGTTTTCAACTTAGCGGGTTATTATCCTTTTTTCATTTTATCCCAAATTTTTTCCTAGACTTTCGTGTCCACCGGGATGCCTATTTTTTTTGCCTAAGTCTCCCTTTCGGGTTTTCGACCTAGCGGGTCTCTTTATGTGTAGTATTTTTTGACTAAGTCTGAATTGACTGGGAGTAGAACGTCTTCCCCATCCATGTCGGTCAGGATTAGAGAACCTCCAAAAAAAGCTCTCTTCATGATATATGGTCCCTCGTAGTTCGGAGTCCATTTTCCCCTTGGATTGGAATGGCTTTGTACGATGACCCTTCTCACGACCAAATCACCAGGATAAAACTTTCGAGGACGAATCTTTTTATCGAATGCTCTCTTCATCTTTTGCTGGTACAATTGGCCATGACAAATGGCCGCCAAATGCTTTTCATCAATCAGATTAAGTTGGTCGAATCTTGTCTGAACCCATTCTGCCTCATCAAGCCTGGTTTCCAACAGAACCCTCAACGAAGGAATTTCTACTTCGACAGGAAGCACTACATTTGTGCCATAGACAAGCGAAAACGGAGTTGCCCTTGTTGAAGTACGCACAAACATTCTGTAGCCATGCAGAGCAAAATGTAACATTTCATGCCAATCTTTATATGTTCTGACCATCTTCTGGACGAACTTCTTTATGTTCTTGTTAGCAGCTTCGACATCGCCGTTCACTTTTGGTCGATACGCCAATAAATTGTGATGTTCAATTCTTAAATATTTGAACAACTCCTTCATCATGTTATTGTTAAGATTAGAACCATTATCAGTGATGATTCTGTGAGGAACTCCGTAACGACATATGATTTCTTTCCTGATGAAATTGGTAACGACCTGTTTGGTTACATTCTTGTAAGAAGCTGCTTCCACCCATTTGGTGAAATAGTCAATAGCCACTAGGATGAATCTATGACCATTCGAAGCACTTGGTTCAATCCTTCCAATCATATCAATTCCCCACATTGCAAACGGCCATGGGGAGGTCATAAAATTCAAAGGAGTTGGATGAACATGAATTCTGTCTGCATACACTTGGAATTTGTGGCACGATTTTGCATATACTCAACAGTCGCTCTCCATTGTCATCCAGAAGTATCCTGCTCGTAGGATTTTCTTCGCCATAGAATTCCCGCTCGAATGAGTCCCGAAAGAACCCTCATGGATTTCCTTTATGATCACTCTACTTTGTGTTTATCCATGCATCTGAGCAGAACCGAGTCATAATTTCTCTTATACATGACGTCTCCTGATAAGAGGAACTTGGATGCTAACCTTCTAAGCGTACACTTATAAAAAATTGTAGCATTTTCGGGATACTATTGCTTCTCGAGGTACCGTTTGATGTCGTAATACCACAACTTCTCATCAGACATATCCTCGGTTGAGAGACAATGGGCAGGAAAGACATGTGCCAACTCTTTTTACCTGAGGATGCGTATATTAGGCGCCTGATTTGGAAAGCTCACCGAGAACATCGATGCTAATGTGGCTAAAGCATCAGCCAACTGGTTTTCGTCTTTGGGAATATGTTCAAAGGTGATTTCATCAAAAGCGGGTCTTAGCTGCAAGATGTAGTCTTTGTACGGAATTAAACTGGGGTGTTTCGTCTCCCAATCACCTCGTACCTGATGTATGACCAAAGCAGAGTCTCCAAAGACTTCAATGATTTTGATTTTAAGGTCAATGGCTGCCTCTAGACCCATCACACATGCTTCGTATTCCGCCACATTGTTCGTACAATCGAAACATAACCGGGCCGTAAATGGTGTATGAGTATTCCGTGAGGAAGTTAGTATTGCCTCGACGCCATGGCCTATGGCGTTCGAGGCACCATCGAACGTAAGAGTCCATCGCTCTTCCGGATCGACCCCATCATAATCGTCAAGCTTCATAACATCTTCATCAGGGAAGTCAAATTTCATTGATTGGTACTCTTCCAACGGCTGATGAGCAAGATGATCAGCAAGAATGCTACCCTTTATAGCCTTTTGTGTAACATATTGAATGTCATATTCAGATAAAAGCATCTGCTATCAAGCAAGCCTTCCCGTGAGTGCTGGCTTTTCGAAGATATACTTTATCGTGTCCATCTTTTCTATTAGAAGAGTCGTGTATGTCAGCATATACTGCCTCAGACGTCGAGCAGCCCAACAAGCGCACAATAAGTTTTTTCAAGTAAAGAATACATGGATTCGCAATCGGTAAACTTTTTACTCAGATAATAAATGGCGTGCTCTTTACGTCCTGTTTCATCCTGCTGCCCAAGCACACAACCCATGGATCCTTCCAGCACCGTCAAGTACATAATGAGTGGCTTCCCAGGCACTTGAGGGATAAGGATTGGTGGATCTTAGAGGTACTGTCTGATCTTTTCAAAGGCTTCCTGGAAATTATCATCCCATCGGACATCTTGATTCTTGCGCAGCAATTTAAAGATGGGTTCACAAGTAGTTGTGAGATGAGAAATGAACCTGGCTATATAGTTCAATCTCCCAAAGAACCCCCTTACTTCTTTTTCATTTCTTGGTGCTGGCATATTCTGTATTGCTTTTACTTTGTCGGGATCTACCTCAATTCTTCGTTGACTCACGATAAAACCGAGTAGTTTGTCGGATCGCATCCCGAAGGTACACTTATTCGGATTAAGCCTTAGTCTAAACTTTTGCAGACGCGCGAATAAATTTTGCAGATGGGCCAAGTGTTCGTCCTCGGTTTGTGATTTTTCAATCATATCATCAACATATACTTCGATCTCCTTATGAATCATATCATGGAAGAGCGTCACCATGGCACATTGATATGTTGCACCAACATTTTTTAGGCCAAAAGGCATAACCTTATAACATTAAGTACCCCATGGAGTAGTGAATGTCGTCTTTGTCATGTCTTCCGGGGCCATCTTTATTTGATTGTATCCCGAAAAACCATCCATGAAGGAGAAAACCGAGGACTGGGCCATATTATCAACCAATACATCGATGTGTGGTAATGGGGAGTCATCCTTTGGGTTTGCTTTGTTCAAATCTCGATAGTCTACACACATGCGCACCTTCTCATCTTTCTTAGGGATAAGTACAATGTTGGAAATCCAATATGAGTATTCACATACCAACAAAAATCTTGTGTTCAACTGCTTTTCAACTTCTTTGATTTTGAGAGACATATCTGGACGAGTTCTCCTCCTCTTTTGCTTTACCGGAGGACAATATGGTTTGAGTGGCAAGTGGTGCATGACTATATCTGTATCTAGACCAAGCATATCTTCATACGACCAGGCAAAGATGTCAGAGTACTTTCTGAGAAGCTCAATCAACCCCTTCTTTACGTCATCTTGCAAAGCGGCCCCTATATTGACCTCTTTTTTCACTGCGTCGATGCCGAGATTGATGACTTCAATAGCTTCTTGATGAGGCAAGATCGTTTTCTCTTCTTGTCTCAACAGCCTTGCAAATTCCTCTGGATTTTGGACATCTTATCGAAGCTCCTTGTCCAAATGTCAATCGAAGGACCACCTGCTCAGATACCGATCGAAGACACCTTATCCCAATGCCAATCGAAGACACCTTGTTTCAATTCCAACCGAAAATACCTTCAAAATTCTTATTTTCTTTAAGAAAGTGTTTATAATCACCCATATAAGAGAACACCTTGGAAAACATGAGAGGGAAAATTTTGGGGTACAACAGCTGCCCCTGTTCAATCTTCTTAAGCCTGAATATTTATATTGGCTTATTTGCCTTTCGTGATCTGAAGGTGGAAGATGATTGAACACTAGAGTGCCCAGAAATTTGCACTCGCATGAAGTAACACCAATGGTTAATGATGTCGGGAATGGGCTTAAAGATGCCATTTGGAGAAGATGACAGAGAATCTTCGGAGATGGGCTTAAAGATGCCATCCAAAGTAGATGCTAACTTCATGAGAGGCCCCTTTGTGGGGAATTCTTGTTCCTGTTGTCTGAGGAGGACTCCGCTGGAGAATGTGGGTTTCTGTTGTTCTCCTGCTTGAGGAAAACACTGTCAGGAATAGAGTCTAGGAGCTTCAGTTGTCCAAGACTCTACTGAGGATTTATCTCTGTACTGGAGAGATGAGAGTTCGGTGCTTTCTGGTTGAAATCCAGGCTTCACAATAACTTTCTAGGGATAATGGAATTAACCATTACCTGAAAATGTATTAGAAAGAGCTTGCATAGGGCTATTTCAGGATGAGTCCATGTTAGTCTGCATCCAGAGATATATGAGAGGGAGCCTGTGTGGGGATGCTTTAGGATGAGTCCGTGTTAGACTGTATCTGGAGATCATAAGAGGGAGCATGTGTGGGGCTGCTTCAGGATGAGTCTGTGTTAGACTACATCTGGAGATCTTGAGAAGAAACCCGTATAAGATTGTTTCGTCTGGTCATGTAGATAACTTTCCTGGCTTGTTACATGTATTAATCTACAGTCGGTCGTCCACAGATAGTTGCCCTGGCTTGTTACAAGTATTAATCTGGAACTTGTTTTTGTCGGTCATTGAGATGATTTTCCTGTCTCGTTTCAGGTTTTAATCTCTGACCTGAGAAAGAAAGATAGTTTTCCTGGCTTGTTACAGGTGTTAATCTTCAATCTCCTCATGTAGATAGTTTTTCTGGCTTGTTACAGGTATTAATCTACAGTCGGTCGTCCATAAATAGTTGTCCTGGCTTGTTACAGGTATTAATCTGGAACTTGTTTTTGTCGGTCATTGAGATAGTTGTCCTGTCTGGTTTCAGGTATTAATCTTTAACCTGAGAAAGAAATATAGTTTTCCTGGCTTGTTACAGGTGTTAATCTTCAATCTCCTCATGTAGATAATTTTCCTGGCTTGTTACATGTATTAATCTACAGTCGGTCGTCCATAAACAGTTGTCCTGGCTTGTTACAAGTATTAATCTGGAACTTGTTTTTGTCGGTCATTGAGATAGTTATCCTGTCTGGTTTCAGGTATTAATCTCTGACCTGAGAAATAAAGATAGTTTTCCTGGCTTGTTACAGGTGTTAATCTTCAATCTCCTCATGTAGATAGTTTTCCTGGCTTGTTGCAGGTATTAATCTACAATCGGTCGTCCATAAATAGTTTTCCTGGCTTGTTACAAGTATTAATTTGGAACTTGTTTTTGTCGATCATTAAGATAGTTGTCCTGTCTGGTTTCATGTATTAATCTCTAACCTGAGAAAGAAAGATAGTTTTCATGGCTTGTTAAAGGTGTTAATCTTCAATATCCTCATGTATATAGTTTTCCTGGCTTGTTACAGGTATTAATCTACAATCAGTCGTCCACAGATAGTTCTCCTGGCTTGTTACAGGTATTAATATGGGACTTGGAAACATTGGTCACATAGATAGTTCCCCCGTCTGGTTTCAGGCATTAATCCGTGGCCAGCTGTATTTGTTGGTAAACTCGTCTTGCTTCGGGAGTTCATACCACTTGGTCGCGTAGATAGTTTCCTCGTCTAGTTTCGAGCATTAATATTTGACTTACTATATAAGTTGATAGTGTTTGTCTGTCTGCTGATTTAACCTGAAAAGGTAAAACCAGTTTCATGCGATGACATGATGTATGAATTGCATGATGCTCTCAAAATAAATGAGATTGTGATATATGCATTTATGCTGCATATGCTATGATGTTTGTAAAATGATGCATGAGTGCAATCTATGAACGTGTCAGTTGTTCTATTGCAATGTTGTTGAATTGGGGAAAATAAATCTCTGATTGTAGCTGGGGATGAAGAATGTAGGTCTTCAGATTTTGTTGAAGTTGAATGCTGGGAGATAGATTTCCGTTGTTTAGAGAAATAAACTATGTTGGGGAAGGAAAACTTCATGCAATGTTTGGGGATTTTGTGAAATCCTGCTGGGGAATCCTGAGAAGCTCGATGACTTTACTAGGGAATTTTTTGAGCAGTAATTGAAGATTTTTGCTCTGCCGCGGATGTGATAACACTTGACATTATTAGGATGTATGAACGGATATGGCAGTGACTTTATAGTAGGATTCCCCTGTCTCTGTACCTGCTGGAGAAAGTATCCACGAGGATTTTGTGGATGGCCTTAATGTTATTCCAACTCCTGGAGTCTTTGAGTAAATGCTGGTCAGGGTGATAAGTCTTCTACTGATAGACAAGTGATGAGATGATGGGACATATTCATATGCTTTAATCCCTAATTTTTCCTGGACTGTATTTTCAGATTTTCAATCCACCGGAATACCCTTTTTTTCCTAAGCCGCCCTTTGAGGTTTTCGACTTGCCGGGTGTACAATTCTTTCATATATGTATCCCTGACTTTTACCCGAACCTTTTTGGTTCGCCAGAATGCCCTTATTTTTGCCTAGGTCAGTCAACCCAGCAAGTCTTTTCTCATGTGTAGTATCTTTTAACTATGTCCGCATTCATAGGGTGCAGAGAATTGTCACTATCCATAGTAGTAAGTGTTGCCACACTGCCAGAAGATGTTTGCTTGATTGTACGTGATTCGTTGTTGGGATTCATTGCCAATGCCCTAAGTGATTCAGATGGAGATCTGCCCCTGGCTATTTGGCACTTTTGAGAGATTCCCTGAATCTTGAGTTGACTTCCCCAGATCAGCTGGACACCATATTGTGCCCCTTGATTATGAAAGGCTTGTTACTGGAAATGTCTTTCCATCTGAGGTGATTCTGTCCATTGAGAGGATTTTGTTCATTGAATATTCATTGTGTAAATTTCTCTGCTGTTTGAACAAATAGTTATATGCCAATAATAGTATTAAAGAATACCAAGCTTATGTTTGTCTCGAAGTTTGAAAATTCATTTTTTTAGTAAAATAAACAAATTTTGTAAGAGTGTGATATCAACTCAGGATTTATAGCAAACCTTACAGGAGTCAGGATAACTTTTGTAACAGTATGCTTTCAAACTAACCCATGCTCCAGTTAGGACTTTTAAGGGTTGTAACATGGCCTGGTTCACGGTTTAAGAAACAAAGGATAAAGACTCAAACTTTATTTGTACCCAACACATTCTTTGTGATGTTCTTCAGTCCTAATCTCAATAAACTGTGCCTTTAGATCCTAATTGGGTCTGGAATCTTTTCCCTGATATTCCGGTAATGGTTCAGAAATTGAATGTTTGATTTGAGAAGGCGGTCAATTTTGTAACCTTTTCTTTTTGTTGAGGATTTGTAACGACCTCTTTTTTTTATATTTTATTATCTCTACTTTTTTCCCAAACTGTTTCTTTTGTGATTACAGTCAGTGAGATGCCCCAGTTTTTTCTTAAGTATCCTTCATAGGTTTTGACTTAGCGGACTTTTCTTTTGAGAGATAATGACTTCTTGTTTTAATGATTATGCATAACCATCGCAATCTTTTAATTTGGAAGGACATCTTTGATACCATTCGTCATGTATGAAGGGGAGGCTTGTGATTAAATGCATAGTTGAATTAACTGAGAGGCTACCCTGCCCTAGGTTATGATTAAGGGTTTTAATTTGTGTAAAAAGAAAAACTCCTACTTCTTGGGCTCAAAGGGGTTGACTAGGTATTATCTTCCTTATAACTCCACTGTTTAGGATTTGAAGGAATGTATGTACATCGTCAGCAAGGTCTGTTGAAAAGCATATTGTAGAGATTATGGTATCATTTTCGTCATCCTCCCTCTAAAGGCTTACAGCTTTTAATCAAGAGTTGAATATCATAAACAGCAAGTAAAAACACAGTTTAAGTATAGTGAAAACGCATGGATTCATTCAAGACAAACATATGCAATGTATTAATGAAAGTAACCAAAGTCTGACATAGAGATAAGTGTTTAAACAAAACAAAGAAATTACAACTGAAAATTCGAATGAACAAAAATTTCTTTGCCTAAAATTCGTCACTTCAGATGATGTGCCTTGGAGGGATGACAGAAAAATTCCATTTGACCATCTTATGCGAATTCCAACGCTCCTTCATTGATCAAGTCCTGAATCTTATTTTTCAATGCCCAACAATCACTCGTATCATGTCTAGGACTATTGGAATGGTATGCGCACCTTTCATTAGGATGATAGTTAGGAGCAGAGGCATTGGGATTCTAAGGAGGATCCTTTAGCATAATCAACTCCATCTTTAATAGGTGTTGCAATATCTGAGCCAAGGACATGTTTATTTTGGTGAATTACCTTTTGGAAGTGTCCTGCTTATGCTGATTGGCTTGTCATTGTTGCTGCATCAGTGCTAGATTAGAGATGCGCACTACCCCCACAGATTGGTTGAGACTACTCTTATTGTGGCCCTTCTAGTTCTATACGGTACTAGACTCCTTCCTTCAAGGGTATGGTCTCTTTTGAGTACTTGAAGATACAGTCCCTGGAATTTCACCGCTCATGAGTTTATTTTCAACGTGCTCCGGCATGAACATGTCACCCAATTCCCTATCTGCCAAGAGAGATTGATCATTTAGTAGGCCCCAAGCTCTAGAAGTTTGCCCCAAACGGCCGTATCTGTCTTGATGAAGCTTGCTGATGAGAACCCTTAACTCCTCTTGTTCCCGAGCTAAACTTTGGATAAGAGCCATTTGACTGTTCATCTGGATTCTCATCCTTTCCAACTCAGCTTGGAGTTGTTCCAACTGGCCATCCTTGTTGTCGTCAAGATTTTTCTTAGTCAAGTTCTCAGCGATGAGTGCTTTCAATTATTCCTGCCCCTTGGATAGGTTTAGGAGCATTCCCTTGAACTGAGCATCTTGAGTTTGGAGATCTCCGTCGTTCTGTTTGAGAGACATTTCCCTTGCTGAAATAAACAGCGAGAAAATGAGAAACCTTTACTGGAATACCTGTTATGTAATGACATGCATGATGTATGGATGCAATGTTTTCAAGGATCTCGCGGGGTAAACACAAGAAACTGTTAGAATCTGACTACAACCTTGATTGAAGAACTTCGTATCGTTGAAGGTCCTTCTACAAGAATCAAGCTCACCATGTCGAGTGGGTCATAGCCTCTGACTCAACTTGTTGTGTTTTGGTCCTTTAAAGGTGTGATACAGTGGGAGAACTGACTTGAAGGTTTTGCGTTTGATCGCAAATGTTGCGGTTAGCAAGAGTCGCCACTGACTTTTCTTTTATCCAAAAGGAAAGGTGAAAAAGCACAGGAAAGACCTTTGAGATTGTTTCTTGAGTTCGGGGGGTAGATTATGAAAAGGGAAGGTATTAGCACCCTTTTCATCCATGGTTTTCCATGGGCTCTTAGTTACTCGCTAGATCACTTGTTTTTGTTTGAAAATGTGATTTGTGTGGTTTTTGAAAGTATTTTGTAAAGAGGCCATTGTTTAGGAAATCTTTGTAATGATTCTCATTTGTAAGAATGTATACAAAGATGTTGATCTTTTGAAAATGTTTTCAAGTTTGTAAGATGTTTTGAAATGTATAGGTGTTTGTTTTGAAAATATCAAGGATGTTTGTTTTGAAATGGAGCAAGTAATTAGGAGCATTCTACCTACTCAAAAGTCTTTCTTGTTTATTTTCTTTTCCTTTAACATTGTTATCTTACCATTGATTTGGTAAGTAACCCTATCTTTGGATGTAAACGGGACGGGCGTGGGTCATCGCATAACCATGATTAGCAATATTGCAAGGTATCTTAGCATTCTCCTTAGGGACTAAGATCATTTGAAAGACAACTTAGATAGCTTCATCGAGGGACTATGATCTTGTATTTGCTTGTTTTTGTTAAGTCACCTTGTTGTACCCCAATTTTTGACCTAAGATCCCATTTTTATTTTTGCATTTTTAAAGATAAGTCAAGGTCACGAAATACGGTCGGTTTTAACGTCTCACCTTCGAGCTTTGACTATGCGAAGATTGTCAAGTGTTTTGAACATTTTTAGCATATGTATCACTAATTTCTAATCGCATACAAAGGTGTATGTTCATGTTTTCTTTTGTTTCATGTGCAGAGACAGGTCTGAATCAAGAGCATCAGGTGTCGCGCCTCAATTAAGGTTTTGAGTCTCCCAAGCCAGAAGTACGATTGATTGTGGATTCTCGAAGACTGATTCATCAAGGCACACCGTTGCACCCTTAATTTCGCCCCTAATTTTTCAGTCGCACATTCATACCATATTTTGTCATTTGGTCACAATCATTAGTAAATACCTTCATTCATCACATTTTGCATCATTAGTCGTATTTAAGTTGACCAGAAAAAGTCAGTTTAAATCAAAGTTTGCATCGTCTTTCAGTTGTAAAATACCCGACATTTCACTTCATTCATTTTTATCTGTTTACTATTTTCTTGCATTGCTCCAAGTTGTTTATATGTCGATAATAAAAATATTTCGGTTTTATAGACAGACTGTTAAAAGCGATTCGACACTGTGCGGAAAATTAGCGAGAAAATATTTCAAGTTTTCACCTTTTACCAATCATTTTATGAATCTGCGCTTCGCGTAGATTATGACGGTATGCTCGCTTTATTTTTTCGGTACAGTTCGAAGTCTCGTTTTTAACTTTAAACGTCTGTTTAGTCTGATATTTTTATTATTATTTTATTTTTGATTTTTGACTTCTTGAATATTTTTTCTTTAATCTTTTTGACATGTAGTTTATTTTAATGTGTTCACTTCATTTTTTCGGTTGGATTTTTGTCCATTTTTCATCGTTTTTAGTCATTTTTTGGGTCTCTATTTTTTAGTCAGAAAAATTCAAAAAAAATCATTTTAAATTGCATTACTTTTTTCTCTTTTCAGTTTTTACGTTATTTTTATCATTAAAGTGCTTTTTGGTCATTAAAATTATTTTTTGAACTAAGCTTTATTTTGATTGGTTGATAGAAGTTGTGCAGGATTATGAAAATTAATGGACGGATATGATTGCAAGCTGAAATCATTTTTTCCTCTTCATCTGACTATTTAAATAAGCCTTCATTTTCTTTGTGAAGGACAACAAAAAATCCAACACACAATCTCACATAACCTCCTTTTTCAAATTGTTCCCAGCCGGACTCCCTTCATTCTTCCTCTTCTACTCACAGTGACCCACAAACCTCTTCTTCAATCTGTCACTACTGCCTCCTCTCTATCTCAAACACCCTTCACTCCAACACTTCACACCCCTCCCCTCTCTCTCTCTCTCTCTCTTAAATTCTCAACTCGTACATGGTCCCACTCACCCGTTCTTGCCGGAATCGCAACCGATGAACACCGGCGGAGCCACCGTCACCTTCACCAACGCCGTCGTGTCCCTCCCTTCGTTTAAATCGCTGCTCTTCCTCCTCTGTTTCTCCGGAGCTCCAGCGCACTAGTTTTGCATTCTTCGTTGAATTTTCGAGTGAAATTATCCTCTAGGTGTTCTCTTAGGCAGATAAGAATGGAAACTAATCTTAGTTGTAGCACAGAGGGAAACAACATGGCGGCTAGAGGTGCGTTGGTTATTCTAGAAGGCTTGGATCGTTCTGGGAAGTCTTCTCAGTGTAGAAGACTAGTATCCTACCTGGAGGGACAAGGGCTATCTGCTGAGCTATGGAGATTTCCTGATAGAACTACAGATGTTGGCCAAATGATATCTGCTTATCTTACAAACGCGTCGCAGTTGGATGATCATACTATTCATCTTCCCTTCAGTGCTAATCGTTGGGAAAAGAGGTCATTGATGGAAAAAAATTGAAAAGTGGAATAACCCTCATTGTTGATCGTTATTCTTATTCTGGAGTGGCTTTCTCATCTGCCAAGGGACTAGATATTGAATGGTGTAAGGCCCCGGAAATTGGATTGTTGGCTCCAGATCTGGTAGCATACCTTGACATATCACCAGATAAAGCTGCAGAAAGAGGAGGGTATGGTGATGAGAGATATGAAAAGTTGGAGTTTCAGAAGAAAGTTGCTGAACATTACAAAGTTCTTCATGATGCCTCCTGGAAGGTTGTAGACGCTTGGAAACCCATAGAAGATGTTGAGAAACAGTTGCAAGAGATTGTACTCGCTTGTGTCACATAATGCCAAAAGGGAAAGTCCCTCTCCTCCTTGTGGTTGACATAGACACGCACTCTTGAAAGGGATGTCATGTATGAACAAATATGCCTTATAAATTATGTTTGCCAAGTGATTTGAAGATAGATTGGAGAAATTTTAATATGCTCAACTTGGAAGGAATGTACCATTTCCGATTCAACAACTTCGACAACAACACCGAATCAACAACAACGTGTCACTATTAAAGGTAATTTGGTATCGATTCTATTCAAATTTCACTTTCTCGCTTTGGTTGATGTCGAATTCGAATTTTCGAATTTGTTTCTTTGGTATTGTTGTTTGATAGTTAAAGCTTATGCCAAATATCTTGCATTAAATCTGGTGCGGTGTTGTTTATATTGATTGAACCATGTTGATTATGCACTTCATATGTTTGATCCAAAGCCAAGGTGCTAAGTTGCTATGTGGAATTCTTTTAGGTTAAGTTGCTGCCTATGCTAGTGTTTTGGTTTTGATTTGAATTAATAAGTGTTTTGGTTTTGTTCATTTTGACTTTTATATTTTGTGATTTCAAACGTAAATACTAATTGTTGCAATTTCCTTCATTTTAATTTTTATACCGCTTATGCTACTAACAAGTTTGTTACTGTGAAGGTTTCCGAGAATTCATTTCAAGTATTCATACTCGCATAGCGCATTTGCAGTTTTTCTTTCTCCCTTTACCTCTTTATTGTATTTCATTATTTTTTATTTTTATTGGTACTGTAAATATATACTTGTATATAATATTTTGACTGTATATTTTACTTGTAAATAAATTCCGGTTTTTGAAAATATTATTTTTATTACATTGTGATTTTATTTTTAATTCCATCTAACTTCTGAAAATTGTGCGGACGCACATAAGTTTCCCGTGCTGTTAGATTTTGTCGGTATATCTCTTGTGATGCATGGATTCTTATCTGACACCGTGAGCTTTATCCACCGCCTTTGCGCTTTATCTGATGCTTGGAGTATTATCTCACATTAGGTTTTTTTTTTGATGATGCTGTCGGCTTGTGATTTATTTTCACCTAAGGTTTGATATACTCTTAGCTTATTTATCCGTCCGTGGTTTTAACTCCAAGGAAAAGATTTAAATTTTGTTGACTTCATGTCATCGAACATATCTCATACGATCAAGCGAATACCCTCATTCATTTTTTTCCTATTTACTGTTTTTTTCCAAAATTAAGTCGATTTTCCTAAAAGATTCAAATCTCAAACTCACACCTTTTAAGTCAAAACTTCGACACTAGGTCGTCGCATCTTCAAAATCTCGTCCATACCCATTTTTTAGCCAAACGAACCATTTTAATCAAACAAACAATTTTTAACCAAAAACAGATATTTCAAAAGGTTCCTGCGGAGTACCGCAGATGCATTGGGTGCTAGTACCTTCCCATTGTATAACCAACCCCCGAACTCTCGATCTCTTTTAAAAACGCATTGTATTTTTATTACTTTCAAGTCTTATTTTACATTGCATATTTTAGGGTTTTATTTCGCTCTTTTCCCTTTCCCCTTGGAAATAATAAAGCGCGGTGGCGACTCTTGCTTTTTGTGAGTCAAGTTAATTAATAGCTTGATCTCCGATTTTCACCGCTACAGAATTGGCGACTCTGCTGGGGAAAGATTGACCTCTTGCTGGTCCATCCCTAAGTGGGTTAAGCCTAATTTGTTTTATCTGTTTTATCATTATTTGATTGTTTGATTATATGTATATATTATGATTATTTGGGTGTTGATAATATTTACAAAGGACAATTCCTATACCCGGACTAAGTTACACTTAGGAATAGGACGGGCGGTATAGTCATGTTAACTTTGAGGGAGTAATCCCGAAGAAGGAGGCATGAGATCCCCCACTCAGTGGAAGGCCCTTTTGAACGTAATATTTGTTTACCGAGTAATCGGGAAGACATTATTATTTTCGACCTGGGAGCCAGAGAAGCTGGGAACCGTAGAACCCTAACCCATCTTGGCCTTTTAGGTGTAGCGCGGAGATTATAACGGAGTAATCCGGAAGTAATTGTTACGCGATGCTACGCTCGGATGAGTTTCTCTTGAGAATATTGCTGATTATCGAGTAATCAATACGTTGGTAATATCCGAAGGAGGAATGTAGACTCCGGGAACTCTTAGAACCTTGTTCTACAGGTGTGATTAAACCGTTAGTACATACCTTGGGGGTGTTCCTTACCTTGAATCCATGCTCGTGACGTTGAACCTTTCGACTTTATTTGTGACCTTGCTTGTGGTTGTTGCATAGCCATGCATTCATGCATCCATAAAACCCTTTTCACTTGACTTTGAAGGAATTTGGAGGTCTTTCTTTGTAAACATCACAAGTTTCGTCAAGCTCAATGGATCTTGGGTGTTGATAGGGTGAAAACCCTAATCCACCAAAATGGATGATTGATCTTGATGATAACTCGATCAACGCTTTGATCCAATTTAGAATTCATCTTCTATCTTCATACCTTGATGTTTACAACTCAATATCTTGAGTTCCTTGAAAATCAAATAAAAACTCTCTTTTGCATATCATACATCATTCTACATTTTTTGTTTCACTTTCAAAGGTCTTTTCCGAGTCTTATTTTTCCTTTGGTCTCACCAGTACAGCACTCGCGCTAAGAGAACAATGGAGAATATCAAGCAAGAGGTTTCTGAACTTCGTAGAGAGATGACTATTTTGAAAGCTGGTATGGATCACTCAACTGTTTTGGTTGAAATTTTGGTTGCTGCCCAAGTCAATCCTTATAAGAAGGAGGAAGCGATGATAAAAGTCTTCACTGAAACTCTAAAATCATTCTCTCACGAGAAAGTGATGGTCAATACACCTAATGACTTTCCTGACAAGGTGAATGTGGTGGTGCGTCTAGAAGAAGATGTCGGAAAGGGATGTTTATATGAAGATGGTAGCTCAGCTAATGGTGTGAAGAAGTTTGATAATAACTTTTCCAAGAAGAGAACCAGAGGAAGAAATAATCATCGTCAGAATCATCATGTTTCTCCTATTCATCAACAGAATCAGCAAGTCCCTAATCAGAGGAAAACTCAATTTGATCCAATTCCAATCACCTATACAGAGTTGTTCCCTATCCTGATGCAGAGGAATTTGGTTCAGACCCGACCTCCACCGAAGGTTCCTGAGAAGATACATTGGTACTACAAAGCTGATTTAACATGTACCTTTCATCAAGGTGCTCCTGGGCATGACTTGGAGGGTTGCTTTGCTTTGAAGATTGAGGTTCAGAAGTTGGTCAGAAGTGGTATCTTCTCATTCAAGGACGTTGGTTTTGAAGTTCAAATCAAGCACGTGCCGAAGAGTAAACACGATTGATGGTCACTTTGAGTTTTGAAGGATGTTTTCGGTGATTCAAGTCCAGATGGAAAGTCTTCCCAGATTATTAACTTATTTATGCTTTTTGTAATCTTTCTTGTTTATCAAAACATTGTTTGCATGTAAGAACTTGTTTGCATCTGAATAATTATCTTAATACAATGAGTATGTTTGTCTTGAAGAAATTCATTCGTTTCACTCATATTTGTTTTCAAATTTTAAATTGCTTTTGCACTATGATACCAAATTGTTGCCCATTCTCTTGCCTAGGCAGAGATTGAAGGGAGGATGATGATCTAAAAGAACGCAAAATCTCTGGTTGCATGCTTTTGGATAAAATCTTGCTGATGATGTACAGGCATTGTTTCAAATCCCTAAACACCGGAGATATAAGGAAGATAATCCCTTGCTAACCCCTTTTGAGCCTTTGAAGCAGAAGTTTCTTTTCTATACGAAAAAACCTTGAATTTTAACCTGGGGCAGGGTAGTTTTTAGTTAATCTGACTGAGTGTTCAAAATTCATAAGGAAGATGTTTTTTGAAGAGAAACTACGAGGGCTATCCTTTATGTATAATGAATCTAGAGGATGTGGAACGACAATGTTATCCCTCATTCATCAAGAAACGAGGCAATCACAATCCTCTCAACAAGCAAAGACAAGCTAATGTCACACATTTTGTTCAAAAAGTCAAAAATCGAGAAAAAGAAAAAGCCTGCTAAGTCAAAAAACATGAAAACGTGTGACTTAGGCAAAACTAAGGCATCCCGCTGGACTATCAATTCAAAAGAATTAGTTCAGGCAAAAGTTAGGGAAAATAAAAATTGCAAAGAAAAGGACTGCAAAGAAAAGTCCTCAGCAAAGAACAAATTGGTGACTACAAACACGAAGACATGAGGGTGGTTTCTACTCCGAAAGCCTCGTCGTTTCCTTGACCGTCACAAAATCCTTTTGAAAGATGAACACTCATGTTGAATTAACTGAACATAGGGTTGGAGAACATCATGAAGAATGGGTGGGCACCAAATATTTTGAGCCTTAAAATCTTTTTCTAAAAAACCATGAACCAGACCACGTTACAACCTTCAAAAGTCCTAATTGAAGCAAGGTTATTTTGAAAGCATACTTCAACGAGATAGTGTTCCTGACTCCCATGAATGTTCTAAATAGTTATGTTGGTATCATATTTTTTCCTATACAAAAATAAATGGTGCTTTAACTCACAAAATTTGTGCGATATCTTTCAAAATCTTCAAGACTTACATAACTGTTGCATTAGAATTTTTATTCTCATTGTAAACTTTTTCTAACTGCAAAACATTTGTTTGATATCAAGGAAGCTCACATAAGCACCAGTGATGAGTTTATTCTTTTAAGACTTGAAACTATGTTGAATAATTGGCGGATCATGTCAAGAAAAAATCATATGCAGGGGCATGTCACCTGAAGACCGTAAGCACGAACATGTTGCTTCTCCCAGTTAATGCTTTCCCAACTTGTTTACCCTTTATTGGGGCAAAATTTGAAGACTTTGTTGTGCCAACTACAGTCAATCCGGGGCAATCACGTAGAGATTGGATGAATCTCTCTAAGAGTTTGAAGACACCAGAGCATGGTGAAAGCCAGGTCTTTTGTAAAATCCTCTTGAGACGATTTCTCCTCATCAACCATATAGCTCGGGGCATTTTAAAGGTGAAGTTATTCGCAAGAATTGTCGTTTATCACGCAGCTTATCAGCAGTAAACTTGGGGCATCCAAAATTAATCCCAGGGGCAATCCAGATTTGTCAAGATATGTTTTTCATACATTATCAGAGGGTGGTGTTCCCAGTATCTCCAGCTAAGCATGATTTTTTCCAGCCGAAACAGTGTTCGTGTTGGCATCCTTTCAAGGGATTGTTAGTGATAAAAGTCTGGACTTTGAGTTTTCTACCTGAAAATATCTTCCTCTCCAGAGATATTTAAGCCTTGTAAAAGGACCTTGCTCCAATGATGGCCTATGTTTTATCTCCAGTAATGTTCCCATCCTGTTGAGATTAGCCGAGTGTTGGGTTGTGCTATGATGTCTTATCATCTCCAGTTTATCTTGTCTATTTGTTTTGTCAACATATACATGATATTCATTCATTCGTTCATACTTGCATCATGCACGCACATTTGTATTTGTTGATATCTTTGAGTTCGTATACCTTGGTTATGTCTATTCAAATAGCATATTTGATCTTTCCAAATAGAATGTCCACTTAAGCAGAAAGTGCGCCTCTTTTCTAATTCCCCACTGAGTTAACTCTCGTGGAAGAATTTTGGTTTAGCTTTCCTTTTCCATCTATGGATAGGATAAATCTCCATTTGAGTTTGTTTCCTCCTTGGGTGGAGTCTTGTTTGACTGTTTTCTCCCCGGTTTATTCCTGGATTGAGCTTTGTCTCTTGTGAACGATACCTTGTGAATATCTCTAGGCTGTGAAACCTAGATGGAAAGTGCAGTTATTTTGCAATGTAAATACTTGGTCTCCTCAAGAAGGATTTATTCATGGTTCCCCATTGAAGATGAACTTTATTCCCCAGCAGTGTTATCATAACATTCTTCTGGAATATCGACATGACAACAAGCGACTGACTCTTTATTTGAACAGTTTGATTATTTCGGATTTCTCTACGACAAATGGCGGTCTCTTCATGAGCAGTTTGTCCATCCTCGATGAAATTATTGATTCTCACCTCCAGCAATATCTTCATGATATTTTATGGGTATCTTTTTGGGAAACAGCAAGCGGCAATCTCTTCATGAGGCAACTTGTGTATTATGGATACTCTTGACAAACAGCAAGCGACAGTCTCTTCATGAGCAACTTGTATGTTATTGTCACCTTTGAAAACAGCAAGCGACAGTCTCTTCATGAGCAACTTGTATGTTATTGTCACCTTTGAAAACAGCAAGCGACAGTCTCTTCATGGACAACTTGTATGTTATCAACACTTTTTTTTAAAAACAGCAAGCGGCGGTCTCTTCATGAGCAACTTGTATGTTATTGATACCTCAGAAAAAACAGCAAGCGGCAGTCTCTTCATGGACAACTTGTATGTTATCAACACTTTTTGAAAACGGCAAGTGGCGGTCTCTTCATGAGCAGCTTGTACGGAAAACGGCAAGTGGCAGCTTCTTCATGAGCAGCTTGTACGTTAGTATTTTTGGAAGACAGCAAGTGGCAGCTTATCTATTTGAGCAACTTGTGTGTTATTGTTCCCTTGAAAACGGCAAGTGGCAGCTTCTTTATGAGCAACTTGTGGGTTATTGGCAACAAGTGGCAGACTCTTCATGAGCAGCTTGTGTGCTTTGATATTCTTTGAAGACAGCAAGTGGCAGCTTCTTTATGAGCAGCTTGTGGGTTTTTGGCAACAAGTGGCGGACTCTTCATGAGCAGCTTGTGTGCTTTAATATTCTTTGAAGACAGCAAGTGGCGGTCTCTTCATGAGCAGCTTGTATGTTATTGACACCTTTGAAAGGAAGCAAGTGGCGGCCTCTTTATTTGAGCAGCTTGTGTACCCCCAACAATAATGTCTACTCAGCAAATGGCATCCCTTTCGGAAAAGTCCCGTGGGGAAGTTTGTTTATTTTATCCTTTTCAAGCGATATCTTGGTTAAAGAAGAATTGTGTTACCGTTCTCGGTGAAATTCAGAAGTCAGAAATCCTTTTCCAGCCTCAGTGCTGATGTAAATCAATCCTTTTCCAGCCTCAGTGCTGATGTAAATCATTTCTTTTCCAGCCTCAGTGCTGATGTCAATCATTTTTGTTTTCCAGCCACAGTGCTGATGTCAATCATTTTGTTTCCCAGCCACAGTGCTGATGTCAATCATTTTTCAGTCTCAGTACTGATGTCCATCATTTCCTTTTCCAGTCACAGTACTGATGTCAATCATATGCTTTTCCAGTCACAGTACTGATGTAAATCATTACCTTTTCCAGTCTCAATACTGATGTAAATCATTCAAGAGTCTCTCATTTGAAGTCTATGACTCTGTTTCCCCAATGGAGTTACAACCTCTTCCTCCGTGGGATTACTGTATAATGTGCTTGGTTTCTCCAGCATAGTCTGTCTCATATGGCGTCATTCCCCATAAAATTCAGAGCATTACATTCATATCATATCATGAACACAATCGCGGTATCTTAAGGCCAAAAATTGTGTATTCTATATTTAAGTCCCTTCAATCTCGTCGAAATGAAGCTCCCAATCTTCATATCTCCAGATAGAAGTAACTTAAATAGGGGCAGCTGTTGTACCCCAATTTTTGACCTAAGATCCCATTTTTATTTTTGCATTTTTAAAGATAAGTCAAGGTCACGAAATACGGTCGGTTTTAACGTCTCACCTTCGAGCTTTGACTATGCGAAGATTGTCAAGTGTTTTGAACATTTTTAGCATATGTATCACTAATTTCTAATCGCATACAAAGGTGTATGTTCATGCTTTCTTTTGTTTCATGTGCAGAGACAGGTCTGAATCAAGAGCATCAAGTGTCGCGCCTCAATTAAGGTTTTGAGTCTCCCAAGCCAGAAGTACGGTTGATTGTGGATTCTCGAAGACTGATTCATCAAGGCACACTGTTGCACCCTTAATTTCACCCCTAATTTTTCAGTCGCACATTCATACCATATTTTGTGATTTGGTCACAATCATTAGTAAATACCTTCATTCATCACATTTTGCATCATTAGTCGTATTTAAGTTGACCAGAAAAAGTCAGTTTAAATCAAAGTTTGCATCGTCTTTCAGTTGTAAAATACCCGATATTTCACTTCATTCATTTTTATCTGTTTACTATTTTCTTGCATTGCTCCAAGTTGTTTATATGTCGATAATAAAAATATTTCGGTTTTATAGACAGACTGTTAAAAGCGATTCGACACTGTGCGGAAAATTAGCGAGAAAATATTTCAAGTTTTCACCTTTTACCAATCATTTTATGAATCTGCGCTTCGCGTAGATTATGACGGTATGCTCGCTTTATTTTTTCGGTACAGTTCGAAGTCTCGTTTTTAACCTTAAACGTCTGTTTAGTCTGATATTTTTATTATTATTATTTTATTTTTGATTTTTGACTTCTTGAATATTTTTTCTTTAATCTTTGTGACATGTAGTTTATTTTAATGTGTTCACTTCATTTTTCGGTTGGATTTTTGTCCATTTTTCATCGTTTTTAGTCATTTTCGGGTCTCTATTTTTTAGTCAAAAAAATTCAAAAAAAATCATTTTAAATTGCATTACTTTTTTCTCTTTTCAGTTTTTACGTTATTTTTATCATTAAAGTGCTTTTTGGTCATTAAAATTATTTTTTGAACTAAGCTTTATTTTGATTGGTTGATAGAAGTTGTGCAGGATTATGAAAATTAATGGACGGATATGATTGCAAGCTGAAATCATTTTTTCCTCTTCATCTGACTATTTAAATAAGCCTTCATTTTCTTTGTGAAGGACAACAAAAAATCCAACACACAATCTCACATAACCTCCTTTTTCAAATTGTTCCCAGCCGGACTCCCTTCATTCTTCCTCTTCTACTCACAGTGACCCACAAACCTCTTCTTCAATCCGTCACTACTGCCTCCTCTCTATCTCAAACACCCTTCACTCCAACACTTCACACCCCTCCCATCTCTCTCTTAAATTCTCAACTCGTACATGGTCCCACTCACCCGTTCTTGCCGGAATCGCAACCGATGAACACCGGCGGAGCCACCATCACCTTCACCAACGCCGTCGTGTCCCTCCCTTCGTTTAAATCGCTGCTCTTCCTCCTCTGTTTCTCCGGAGCTCCAGCGCACTAGTTTTGCATTCTTCGTTGAATTTTCGAGTGAAATTATCCTCTAGGTGTTCTCTTAGGCAGATAAGAATGGAAACTAATCTTAGTTGTAGCACAGAGGGAAACAACATGGCAGCTAGAGGTGCGTTGGTTGTTCTAGAAGGCTTGGATCGTTCTGGGAAGTCTTCTCAGTGTAGCAGACTAGTATCCTACCTGGAGGGACAAGGGCTATCTGCTGAGCTATGGAGATTTCCTGATAGAACTACAGATGTTGGCCAAATGATATCTGCTTATCTTACAAACGCGTCGCAGTTGGATGATCATACTATTCATCTTCCCTTCAGTGCTAATCGTTGGGAAAAGAGGTCATTGATGGAAAAAAATTGAAAAGTGGAATAACCCTCATTGTTGATCGTTATTCTTATTCTGGAGTGGCTTTCTCATCTGCCAAGGGACTAGATATTGAATGGTGTAAGGCCCCGGAAATTGGATTGTTGGCTCCAGATCTGGTAGCATACCTTGACATATCACCAGATAAAGCTGCAGAAAGAGGAGGGTATGGTGATGAGAGATATGAAAATTTGGAGTTTCAGAAGAAAGTTGTTGAACATTACAAAGTTCTTCATGATGCCTCCTGGAAGGTTGTAGACGCTTGGCAACCCATAGAAGATGTTGAGAAACAGTTGCAAGAGATTGTACTCGCTTGTGTCACAGAATGCCAAAAGGGAAAGTCCCTCTCCTCCTTGTGGTTGACATAGACACGCACTCTTGAAAGGGATGTCATGTATGAACAAATATGCCTTATAAATTATGTTTGCCAAGTGATTTGAAGATAGATTGGAGAAATTTTAATATGCTCAACTTGGAAGGAATGTACCATTTCCGATTCAACAACTTCGACAACAACACCGAATCAACAACAACGGGTCACTATTAAAGGTAATTTGGTATCGATTCTATTCAAATTTCACTTTCTCGCTTTGGTTGATGTCGAATTCGAATTTTCGAATTTGTTTCTTTGGTATTGTTGTTTGATAGTTAAAGCTTATGCCAAATATCTTGCATTAAATCTGGTGCGGTGTTGTTTATATTGATTGAACCATGTTGATTATGCACTTCATATGTTTGATCCAAAGCCAAGGTGCTAAGTTTCTATGTGGAATTCTTTTAGGTTAAGTTGCTGCCTATGCTAGTGTTTTGGTTTTGATTTGAATTAATAAGTGTTTTGGTTTTGTTCATTTTGACTTTTATATTTTGTGATTTCAAACGTAAATACTAATTGTTGCAATTTCCTTCATTTTAATTTTTATACCGCTTATGCTACTAACAAGTTTTTTACTGTGAAGGTTTCCGAGAATTCATTTCAAGTATTCATACTCGCATAGCGCATTTGCAGTTTTTCTTTCTCCCTTTACCTCTTTATTGTATTTCATTATTTTTTATTTTTATTGGTACTGTAAATATATACTTGTATATAATATTTTGACTGTATATTTTACTTGTAAATAAATTCCGGTTTTTGAAAATATTATTTTTATTACATTGTGATTTTATTTTTAATTCCAACTAACTTCTGAAAATTGTGCGGACGCACATAAGTTTCCCGTGCTGTTAGATTTTGTTGGTATATCTCTTGTGATGCAGGGATTCTTATCTGACACCGTGAGCTTTATCCACCGCCTTTGCGCTTTATCTGATGCTTGGAGTATTATCTCACATTAGGTTTTTTTTTTGATGATGCTGTCGGCTTGTGATTTATTTTCACCTAAGGTTTGATATACTCTTAGCTTATTTATCCGTCTGTGGTTTTAACTCAAAGGAAAAGATTTAAATTTTGTTGACTTCATGTCATCGAACATATCTCATACGATCAAGCGAATACCCTCATTCATTTTTTTCCTATTTACTGTTTTTTTCCAAAATTAAGTCGATTTTCATAAAAGATTCAAATCTCAAACTCACACCTTTTAAGTCAAAACTTCGACACTAGGTCGTCGCATCTTCAAAATCTCGTCCATACCCATTTTTAGCCAAACGAACCATTTTAATCAAACAAACAATTTTTAACCAAAAACAGATATTTCAAAAGGTTCCTGCGGAGTACCGCAGATGCATTGGGTGCTAGTACCTTCCCATTGTATAACCAACCCCCGAACTCTCGATCTCTTTTAAAAACGCATTGTATTTTTATTACTTTCAAGTCTTATTTTACATTGCATATTTTAGAGTTTTATTTCGCTCTTTTCCCTTTCCCCTTGGAAATAATAAAGCGCGGTGGCGACTCTTACTTTTTGTGAGTCAAGTTAATTAATAGCTTGATCTCCGATTTTCACCGCTACACACCTCACATGCATAATATGGCTATTTTGTATAAGGCAACCAAGTGGAATAACCCTAGGGGTTCTTGTGTGCAAATATATTGTTTTCATGCTTGATTTAGTCTTGAATTAGGGTTTGCTATTTATTGGTTTTAAGTCTTTCCATATAAACCCTAATTACTAGCAATTATATATAAAGTGATAAATTGCGGAATTTAAAGTTACTACGCTATTACAACATTTATGGGAGGGGGTGTACAAATTACAAATGGGAATTGCAAGAAGTTAAACCCTAATTAGTCTATTACAACCAAATTGAATTTATACAAGAATTGAAATAAATAATGTACAAGATGAATTAAATATGCAAGAAGGTAAATGTGAAGAAAATGGATATTTTGTTTGATGTCTTATGAAAAAGGAATTTTACCTTAACCTAATAAAATAAAGAAAATAATTGATTAAGTTTGGAATTATTGAGAAAATATTTTAGATGAAAACCCTAATTCTATTAATTAATCAAAAGAAAATAAGTTTAAGAAAAGTATTTTTTGGCATTTTTTATCTTGAAAATATTTATAGCATTATAAAATATTTTTAGTCTTTTTGGTATTAAAATAGTATATTTTAATTGGTATAAAAGAAAATAAATAATATCCTAGTTTTAATTAAATTTACAAGAATAATTAGTAAAATAAATAAAGTGTGGTCAAATATATTTTTGTGAGAAAAATAAATAAACTAAGTTAAAATATAAATCTACTATTTTTTGTATTTCATGATTTTTTAGTATTTAAAAAAAATATATTTAAGATAATAAAATGAAAATAAAATGGAAAATAAAATAAATGGGCCAGGGGTGTCAAAAGCCTGCAGGGGGTTAGTAATCAAAAACAAAACAAAAGCTAAGCCCAAAAGGCCTAGCGCCTATTTGCTGAAGCAAAAAAGAAAGGAAAAAAGACCAAAAATGTAAAACAAATATAACTGAAACAATAATTACATAACACAAAACGCGCCATGATTACACTTCATCTTCAACCTCCAGCCAAAGGACATGTATCTTCTTCATCTCTCAACAAAAATGAAAAGTTCACATGAAAGTTGTGGCATTTTTTCCACGAATCCAAACATATAAACAACTTAAGCTAACAATCAAAGATGAATGGGGATTTTTCTAGCCCTAATTCAAAACCTAAAAATTCAGAAAACTTCAACCCTAAAATTCTCTAAGCTCAAGCCATATAAATGTAAACTATGGATATGTACAGCTTCGTGGCAATGGTATCTACATTTTATCTTCACAAACCAAACTCAAATGATTCTTGTATGAAGAGATAGAAGTTTGAAAACTTACCTCTTGCAGATGGAGTCGTGTATGGAGTTTGAGCAACCTTTGTGATGGCCTGATGATTTCTGTAGCTTGCCTGGACCTCCTTGAATGTGTTACAACTCCCACTTTGCTTTGAGGATGGCTGGAACTCCCAACTCAAGTCAAGTTGCAAGCTTCAGTTTTGAAAATGGTGGATGATGATGGAGGAGTTACAGTTAGTAAATGAGGGTCTGGATCACTTTGATATGATGTATGGAAGGTGTTTGGGTGATTGGTTTTCAAAACGCACGAGTGGAAATGAAGATGATGAGTTTTTGCTCAAAACTGTCAAGTTTGGGCAGTTCTGTGTACCAAGATGCTTGGGAGTGTTTTAGGGCTTGTAAAAAACGTGTGTTGTGTTGCAATTGACTTGTTAATATGTATGGAAAATATTAGAGCACAAAATCACTCAAGATTTCTGAGTTATAGGGTTATGGCTCTATAACTTGCTTTTTAAGAAAAGTGAAGTGACAAATCTCAAGTATTATACAAGCATGTTTTGAGCTTCTTGAGACCTTAGACACACTGCTTTTGGTTTATAGGGGTTGTGTGTGCAGAAAGAACAAGTTAGAAGCTCAAGATAAGTTGACTTTGTGATTGAAGCAACTTTTCAAGAATGGAATGGTAACTTTCTTCCTAAAATGGCAAATTTGCTTGGACAATGCTTAGAACACTTTGATAATAGCTCAAAAGCAAGTGTAATCTTATGATTATGGATATATCTTGAGGTTTAGAGGCCTTCAAAACAATATTGTGCAGCATAGGTTTTAAATTCACTTCTTGTTCATCACAAAATGGCTTGAAATTTAAGTGATAAAACCCTAACTTCATCTCTTAGATACTCCCTACTCAAGAATGATCTCAAGGAGTTCTTGGACATTTTGGAAAGCTTGAAATTTTCTATACAACCCATCTTTGAATTGATTTTTAAGATTCCCCTTAGAACTATATGAAAAAAGTGCCATGAAGTTAGGTCAAAATCCTAGCCAAATTAGGGCAAAATTTCACCAAGTGTTTAGTTTCATGACCTCATGTTCATAAAATTATAACTTGAGATTCATGCATTTTTGGAAGAAGTTGTGTGAAGCAAAGTTGTATATTTCATGTAGATCTACAACTTTCATGTTGGAAGTTTCTCTTGAATCATCTTGCATCATGGTGAAAATTTAGCTCAAAGTTATGAAAAAACATGAAATTTCCAACACTTAGAAAAATTTCTAAGTTTAGAAATTTTGACTTTTCAAAATGAAATATTGACTTTTTGATTTCTTGATGAATAAGTTTAATATTTTGACATGTTTTTATGAATTGTGATCTTTGGTATTTGAATTTGACCAAAAAGTCAAAGTTTGACTTTTCAGTATACAATTGACTTTTGATCAGTTGACAACACAATTCATTTGTCAATCCAATGGATTTGCAATGTTTTGAACCATGTCATTAGGTAAAAATTATGCAATTGGTCTCTTGAGATCATTCCTTAAACCAATTGACCATTTGCTGGGTTAAAAATCAGAAATTGCCCTTTCCTAGATAAAACCCTAATTTTGACCATTTTCTCCTTTTGGAGATTTGATCAAATTTCTTGAGGAATTATGGTCCAAACTTGATAAAATGATACATATGAGTTTAAAATGTTGATGTGGATAAAAAATTATGAAGTTTGACTGTAAATTGGCTATAGTTCACTTTTTGCCCAATATAACTGATTTTTAGGTCAACTACTCAATTGACTGGGCAAAAATGTGATCCAAGGCTTGAATCTTGACATGAGAAATCTTGGGGGTCCATAATGGTCCTTGAATGTCATATTAAGTATTTAAAGTTCAAAAATCCTTGTGCAATCTCAAACCCTAATTTTGGTTATCAGTGCATAAGGAGATGTCTTGAGCTGATCAAACCCTAATACAGTCTTGAGTCAATGGAGATCTTGTGAGCAAATTTTTGATAAGTGATAGGGAAAATTTTGCGGTACAATAGCTGCCCCTGTTCAATCTTCTTAATCCTGAAGAGTTAGATTGGCAAGCTTTATCGTTCGTGACTCGAAGGTGGAAGATGATTGGACACTAGAGTGCCCAGAAATTTGCACTCAACGATGTGATGGTTGAGGGAATGGGATTAAAGATTCCATTTGGATAGGTGATAGAAAGTTGTAGGAGATGGGCTTGTAGACGCCATCCAAAAGTGATTGTTTGAATTGTAACTTGTAAGCTGAAAGAATGAGTATCAGAATAGCATCCGTGTCTGGAGCATATCTGAACTGTATCTGGGAGATGATTTTGAGTGAGTATCAGAATGGAATCCGTGTCTAGAGCGTATCTAAACTGTATATGAAAGCTAGTTTTGAATGAGTATCAGAATGGCATCCGCGTCTGGAGCGTATCTGAATTGTATCTGAAAGTTGAATCTGAATGAGTATCAGAATAACATCAGTGTCTGGAGCGTATCTGTATTGTATCTGCAAATTTGAATCTGAGTGAGTATCAAAATGGCATCTGTGTCTGGAGTGTATCTGTATTGTATCTGCAAATTTGAATCTGAATGAGTATCAGAATGGCATCCGTGTCTGGAGCATATCTGTACTGTATCTGAAAATTTTGAACATTGTTAATGGTAGTTGTTAAACTTATCCTGAA
Organism: Vicia faba; assembly: GCA_948472305.1. Classification (NCBI taxonomy): domain Eukaryota; kingdom Viridiplantae; phylum Streptophyta; class Magnoliopsida; order Fabales; family Fabaceae; genus Vicia; species Vicia faba. Next base: position 630,416,386 of record OX451740.1, read on the forward strand.
AAGGGTAAAATGTTAGCTGAAATGCAACGTTATGTTGTATGAAATGTATGATATAATGCATTTGTTTTATCAATGTTTATAATATATGGATGCAATGTATGCGTATGTGAGCTAGTCTATTGCGCTGTTTGTTGGATTGGGGAAAATAAATCCCCGAATGTTGCTGAGGATATGTAAGTCTTCATGTCTTGAAGTCGAAGTGTTGATGAATTTCCGTTTAGAGAAATAAACTCTGTTGTAAGGGAAATGCCATGTACTGCTTGAAAAATCTGTTTGGGGAAACTGGAGAAATTGGATGATTTCTACCGGGGATTGATAATTGGAAGCTTTGTTCTGCTGGAGATTAAACTGTACACTGTAGGGGATTTTTATGGAAAATAACTTAGAGAGATTTCCCTATCTCTTAAAGACATAAGTAATTGTCTTTTATTTTGTTTATTTGTAAACGGTAATTATGTTCAAATGCATATGTTCAACAATGAATCATTGGACGTTTTTGTAAACAAAACACAAGCGTAACGAAAAACAGATAATTTTTGCACTTTCAAGGAGATGTCTTTGTATTGACTTTGAGTAAGTATTTTTGTACAATGAGACAAGCATTCTAGTAAGAGAATGTCTTCATAAAAAATGAAAATATTGATACAAAGAAAAGATAGCGATGTGTAATAATCCCATGGGGTTCCCATTCTGCTATAGCCTTTGTATCTCTGAGCATCTTGTCTATTTGTTGCCTTGTCCGAAGCTGATTGAATTGATCAGAATCACTGAATTTGTCAGTTGAAGCCAAAGGTTGTCCACAAAGTGATCCAACGGATCATAGTCATACGCTTTAATTCCCTAACTTTTTCCTGGACTTCCCTTTTGGGTTTTCACTCCACCGGGAAACCCTTTTTTTACCCAAGTCGCCCTTTTGGGTTTTCAACTTGTCGGGTGTACAATTTTTTTTGTTTTATCCCTGATTTTTGCCCGAACCTTTTGGTTCGCCGGGATGGCCTTGTTTTGCCTAGGTGTGTCAACCTAGCGGGTCTCTTATGCGTAGTATCTTTTGACTATGTCTGCGTTCGCAGGGTGTGGAAGATCGTTACCATCCATGGTGGTTAGGATCATTCCCCCACCAGAGAATATGTTTTTGATTACAAATGGTCTTTCATTCGTAGGAGTCCTATTTGCCCCTGGGATCACCTTGCGACAATATGATGCGCTTGATCATCAGATCCCCGACTTGGTACACTTGGCGTCTGACCTTCTTGTTGAAAGCCTTGATCATGTGTTTTTGATACATTTGACCATGGCAAACAGCAATAAGACTTTTTTCATCAATCAAGTTCAATTGATCAAGTCGAGTCTGGATCCAATCTTCTTTGTTCAACCCTGCATCCTTCATAATTCTTAGAGAGGGGATCTGGACCTCAATAGGTAAGACAACTTCCATGTTGTAAACTAGAGAATAGGGTGTTGTCCCGGTTGATGTGCGAGCTGTGGTACGATACCCGTGGAGAGTGAATGGTAGCATCTCATGCCAGTCTTTGTACGTGGTTGTCATTTTCTATATGATCTTTTTAATGTTCTTATTTGCATCTTCGACAACACCATTCATCTTCGGTCGATAAGGGGAAGAATTGTGATGCTGAATCTTGAATTGCTCGCACAGGGCGGTGATCATAGTGTTGTTGATATTTGTACCATTGTCAGTAATGATCCTCTCCGGGATGCCGTACCGGCAAATGAGATTCTGCTTAATAAACTGGGCGACAACATTCTTGGTGACAGAAGCGAAGGAGGCTGCCTCAACTCACTTTGTAAAATAGTCAATGGCCACTAGGTTGAAGCGGTGTCCATTGGAGGCTGTCGGCTTGATTTCCCCAATCATATCTATTCCCCACATAGCAAAGGGACAAGGAGCCGTCAAGACATTCAGAGGAACCGGAGGTACGTGCACTTTATCAGCATAAATCTGGAATTTATGGCACGTTCGAGAGTGTTGATAGCAATCTGCTTCCATGGTAGACCAATAATAGCCTTCCCGTAGGATTTTCTTTGCCATCGTATGCCCACTGTAATGGGTGCCAAAAGCGCCTTCATGCAATTCAGCCATGATCCTTTCAGCTTCAACCTTGTCTACGCACCGAAGTAACACATATTCATGGTTGCGTTTGTAAAGAATGTTGTTACTAAGGAAGAATTTTGCATAGAATCTCCTTAAGAACTTCTTATCATTGATTGAAGCTCCTACTGGATATTCTTGAACCTCAAGATATCTCTTGACTTCGTGAAACCAAGGCTGGTCCACTACTTCTTCAATATTAATCTCGTGATAGTGTGTTGGTTCATCAATTCGTTCGATAATGTGATACGGTGGCAGAACCGATTGTTTTGAAAATGCTGGTTTGCATTTTGTGTTTTGTATTCGCAAAAATTTCGCAGTAAGCAAGAGTTGCCACTGACTTTTATTTTATCCATCTGTAAAGGAAAAAAGTACAGAAAGAATCCTTTTTCGAGATTTTGAGTACGGGGGGGGGGGGGGGGTAGATTATAGAAAGGGAAGGTGTTAGCACCCTTTCTATCCGTGGTTTTCCACGGGCTCTTAGGTACTTACTCATTTTTAAATTGCTTGTGTGTGCTTGCTTTGAAAAGTTTTATTTTACTTTGTTTTAACCCTTGTTTCTGTCCTCAAGAGTGTTACGAAGTTTTTTTTTTGAAAACTTTGTTTGAAAAGTGTAAGAGTGAAAAGTTTGATTTGAGCAAGTACCTACTAGCATCTACCTACTCGAAAAAAAGATCGTTTCTATTCTTGTTTCCTTTAGACAGCGCTATCCTACTATTGAGAAATAGGTAGTACCGTCGTTGGAGTTGTAAGGGTCAATTCGAAAGGGACATACGATCACTAAAGCAATGTTAGGAAGTTTTAGTAATAACCCTAGAGTCTTAAGATCATATTCGAGGCAACATTTCCGAGGTGATGTTTCTGAGGCAACATTTCTGAATGGGACTTTTGATCTTTGTTAGACAGGAGGGCAACCACTAAGACACCCTATGCTTAATGATCGTTTACCGAAGGCAACCGAAGTGAGAGTATACCCTAGGGGTGCACATGTGCGAGTGATTTGATTTCAGTTATTATCTTTGCACATTAGGGTTTTCTAGCCGTTTTAAATTATCATGAAATCTTGTCATACAATCCTATTAACATACATCTAAACAGTTAATATTTGCGAGAATAAAAATGCGAGAAAATAAACCTACGCTATTACAAGGTTTCAGGATAGGGATTAATTACATAGCCAAAAAATCCGTAACAGACGATAAATAAAGAAAGCCCTAGATTAAACTATTACATACCGTGAACAGTTACATCAATATTGCAAAAATAATAAACGCGCACGATGAATCGAATGCAAAATAATTAGGGTTTTGACCCCAACTATACCTAATTGTAATTTAAAGGGAAAATCATTTTTTGTCATTTTCGTGTTATTTGAGAAAATAAAGCCCAATTGAATGATAATAAAAAAAAACTAATTACTAATTAATTTTAATTTAAGAAACATAATTAAATTAACCTATTTTTGTATTTATTTTTAAGCAAGAAATGAATATTAAATCAAGAGTCTAACCCTAATTTTTCTAATTGGTTTTAATTATATAAAAAAAAGTTAGAATTTCCCTAAATTAAATTAAACTAAATTAAATTAAATTTGAAAAAAAACAAACTAATTCTAATTTTTTATAAACTCTTGATTTTATGATTTTTTTTTTTGTGAAAAAGAAATTAATTTTGTTAAAAATAATTAAGCAAGGATAATTTAAATAAAATAAATAAAATAGAAAAGGAAGAAAAACGTGCCTGATTGCTTAGCAAAAGGGGGGGGGGGGGAGGGGTGAATCTGATTTCTTGGCCCAACAACTCTTGGCCCTTTGACTTTGCCCAATCCTGTATGCACGCTTGACCTAGGCGCATGGTGGTCCCTTCATTGTGGGCACATTGGATCTGGCCAGGAGTACATCAAGTGGCTGATGTGGAGAGTGCATGGAATACGCTTGAGAATGTGAAGCACTGGATTATCCTGAAATTGTTGAGAAAATAAAATGCACATGCCTGGGATCGAACCCAGGACGTGTGCATTAAAGGCTAATAACCTCACCATCTGCGATAACATGTCAATTGTGATAATAATGAAAATAAATGGAATATAATGCAAACAACGTGCCACGCCTCCCAAAACGCGTGGAAATTCAAACGAGCCATTCACATACTGCCACACCATTGTCTTCTTCATTGATTCAGTCATTTTAGATAAAAAGAATCTTACCTACGGACATCAAGCGTAGGTATAGCCCCTGTTCATTCTAAAATCATGTAAGTGCATGATAAATGAAAACCAATGGTACTAATCAACTCATTTCAACCTCACGAGCATCATGGTACCATTATCAATGTCCAATTTTTCCTGTACAAGAAACCCCTAAAAACAAAGAACAAACCCTAGCCATGGCAGTTTTATGTTCAGTCAATAAAAATGCAATTGAATATAGTCATTAGCTTGCAAACATCTCAAAGATCATAAATATGCCAATCAATCATGCTAAATATGCCAGAATCAATATATTTGAATTCATGAAACTAGGCAAACCGTGTGATTGCTACAAGGTGATTCTGAGCGTGGGGAGGCTTGCTAACGATTGAAACACGATCCTGGGACGTTCAACAAATGATTGGTATGGTTAGAACGGCTTGAGATGGCCCGCAACTTGGAATTAGGTTTGCACTTTTTTCCTTGAATTTTTGAAATTGGTTCTCTTCCTTTGCATGCCTCTAGCCTCTTCTTTTGGTCTGCCTTTGTTCCTTATGTATAATAGAGTGCATTAGGGTTCAAGTTTGTATCAAATCTTTTCCATTTAAGAAGATTGATTAATGATTTAATCCTTGCACCAAATGTTTCCAAAACAAGCAATTTCAATCTTTTTGTGTCCATATGAAGCCTTGCACGGTTTGATTTTGTCTCCAGCTGTATAATGAATCTAATCATGCACAAAATCTCAATGTTTTATTGATTTTTGATATTTTCATTATTTTATATTGATTTTATTTGATTTAAATGAAATAAAATCAAAATAAATGAAAAAAATAAAAGAATGACAAGTGGAAAGGCTCACGGGTCGTGTTTCACATTACAAACTCAGTGCAAGCATAAAAAGTTGGGCCCATTTAGCAAAAAATGCAATTTTGGACACATTTGACTTTTGACAATTTTGCAAAAAGGGTCAACTTGGACAATGCATAACTCTCTCAATTTTGACCCTAGAGAGGTGTTCTTTGACTTTTTAGAAAGCTTAATTTGTCCTCTAAGCAACCATTTTGGTATCATCTCAATTGAGTCTTCCATGTTCATGTATGAAGCTTTGACCCAGAAGGTGTTTTTGTTGACTTTTCAAAATGACCTATAATGTCCAAATTTATATCTTCTTGTGAGTGCATATTTTGAACTTGGGAGATGAAGATGAATTGTAGGTAATTACATCTTCTTAAAAATGAGCATTTGATGGGTCATTTTGGATAAAGTATGAGAAATTTATGCTTGGTCAAAGTTGAGTTGACTTTTCCTACAATACCCTAATTTGGCAACTTTTGGGTTTTGATGAATTGTGAGAAATCCTTGAGGAATCATGATAAAACCTTGATCAAATGATGAATAATACTTCAAAATGAGAATGTTGACCAAAAATCTTGAAATTTGACTGTATGTGGGCCACAGTTGACTTTTGCCCTAGCACAATCGATTTTCAGGCCTTTGAGCAATTGACTAAGCAAATTTTCTCTGCAAGGTTTGAAACTTGACATGGATGATCTTGAGAACATATTAGGACAATGGTGATAATTTGAGATTCTTTGGACTCAAGCATCTTGATGCAAAATGAAACCCTAATTTGAGGTAGACTGCCTTAGGAGAGAGTTTGTCTGGTAAACTCTTGGACCTCACTTGACATTTATTGAAAAACATGGGAGAGAAAATTTTGGGGTACAACAACTTCCCCTATTCAATATTCTTAAACCTGAGGATGTAGATTGGCTTGTCTGTCTTTCGTGATCTGAAGGTGGAAGATGATTTAACACTAGAGTGCCCAGAAATTTGACCTCGCATGAAGTGGTGCTTGTCTTGTGATATCGGGAATGGGCTTATAGATACCATTTGGAAGTCAATGACGGAAGATGGGCTTAAAGATGCCATCCAAAAAAGTGTCGATTGCATAAGAGATTCCTTTGTGAGAACCCGTATACCCGTTGTTGAGGAGGATTTCGCTGGGACACGCCGATCTCTGTCTTGGGAGAAGTAGAATTTTAGGAGCTTCAGTTGTCAGTTACTCTACTGGGGAATCATCTCTTAGTTTAGGAGGTGAAAATGCACTTCTATCTAGTCGTGCTCCAAGCCTTACAGTGATTTGCTGAGGATAATAAGACTAACTGCTATTTGGTCGTGCTCTAGGTTTTACAGTGACTTACTGGGGAGATGAGATTAAAATTGCTATCTGGTCATCCTCCAGGCTTTGCAATTTCTCAATTCTTATCTGGTCGTGCTCCAGGCTTCAGAAGGAATTAGGTGGTTATCCGGTCGCATCCGGGTTTCAACTTGAATTTAAGGCATACTAATATCCGGTCAATTTCCGGGCTTCATAGTAATTGGCCGAGTAAACTGCTATTTGGTCGAATTCCAAGCTTCACAGTACCTTATACTGTTATCTGGTCGTGTCCCAGGCTTCAGTGTCCTTTGCCTCTATCTGGTCGTGCTCCAGTCTTCACAGCGTCATATATCGTTATCTGGTCGTGCACCAGGCTTCATGGTGTCTTATACCACTTTCTGGTCGATTACAGGCTTCATGGTATCTTGTACTACTATCTGGTCGATTTCCAGGCTTCACAATAACTTACTGAGGGTTAAGCTATTTTCCGGTCGATTTCCGGGCTTCAAATCTTGAACTGGAATAGAAATCTTAGTATCGATTTGACTGAACCAGGGGAAACTTGTGGGAACTTCAACTGGGAGAGAAATCTTAGTGTCGATTTGACCGATCCCGGGAGAGGTCTCGGATTAACTTTGACTGGCATAGAAATCAGGGGAATCTTAATGGCGATTCGGCTGACCCAGACGAAAGTCTTAAAATGTCTTCAACTAGAATAGAAACCTTAGTGTCGGTTTGACTGAACTAGAGAAAACTTGTCAGAACTTGATTGCATCTTTCCCTGAAAGGTAAAGAGTTAGTCGTATGTAATGTCATGATGTATGAAATGTATTGAGTAATGATGTTCTAAAAATAAATGAGATTGTGCTGCATGATGCGTATGCGCATGCCACGATGTATGGATATGCAATGTTCTTGTGATATTCTCCGGCTGGGGAGAATAAATCCTGGACTGCTGTTGGAGAGTATAAGGAGTTGATTTCTTCGTTCTCGCTGGGGATAGTGACCGAAGATGATTAGCTGGAGACTTGCGTCCGTTTTGCTCGAGAATATTCCGCCGGGAGAGGCTCTGTTTGAGAATAATTCTGTGGGAGAATGACTTTGTGGGGAAGAGAGATACTCTGTTTGGACAATCTACTGATTTGGAGAAATAAACTCAGCTGGTGGTGAACTTCTATTGCTGGTGACAGATAAAATCTGTTTGGGGAGAATTTTACCGACTCATTCGCGATTATGAACCTCGGCTGGGGAGAGCTAACACCATTGTCTTTGGATACTCCCTACTCTGCGGGAAGTGTATGTACCTTTAGTCGTATTTTCAAGCTGGATCTATCCCTGTACCTGGTGGATAGAGCAACTGTAAGGTTTGGACACTTCTTGTTTGCCCCTGTTCCTGGAATTACGAGTAATTGTCTTTTGTTTCGTATGTAAATATTTATGAGCAGCAATTATTCTCAAATGCATATATAAAAAATGCATCATTGGACGTTCTTGAAAAACAAAACATGAAAAGAAAAACAAGTTTGAAATTTATTGTGAAAATGAATTGTATTGATTTTTGAAGTTGGCCTGTAACAGGCGTTTTGTAGAAGAGGCTGACATCCTAGTAAGAGAACGCCGCCGAAGGATAGAAATTATACAATTTGTGAAAAAGAAAGAAAAACAACCATATGAAACAATCCCGCTGGGTTCCAACTCTGCTATTGCCTTTATATCCTCAAGCATCTCAACACTTTGCTACTTGGTCGAGGGTGGATCAGATTGATTGGCGCCGTTCGAGCTTGATAGTCGATACCGAAGTCTGGTCGTAAGATGATCCAATGAGACATAGTGTTATGCTTCGATCCCTAATTTTTGCCTGGACCGCCCTTTCGGGTTTTCAGCCCACGGAGATACCTTTTTTTTCCCAAGTCGCCTTTTCAGGTTTTCGACGTGCCGGGTGTACAATTTTTTTCATTTTTATTATTATTTTCATCCCTTACTTTTGCCCAAACCCTTTTGGTTCGCCAGGAAGCCCTTATTTTTGCCTAGGCCAGTCAACCTAGCGGTTCTTTGATTAGGCGTAGTATTTTTTCACTATGTCTACATTGACGGGGTGAGAAAGGTCGTCACCATCCATGGTGGTTAGAATCATAGCTCCTCCCGAGAAAATATTCTTAACCACAAATGGCCTTTTGTATGTGGGGGTCCATTTGCCCCTGGGATCACCTTGCGGTAGTATGATGCGTTTGATCACCAGATCCCTAACTTGATATTCTTGATGTCTGAATTTCTTGTTAAATGCCTTAATCATTCGCTTCTGATACGTCTGACCATGACAGATAGCAGTAAGCCTCTTTTCATTGATTAGATTTAGTTGATCAAGTCGGGTTTGGATCCAGTCATCCTCGTTAAAACCTGCATCCTTCATGATCCTGAGAGAGGGTATCTGGACTTCGATGGGTAGGATTGCCTCCATGCCATACACCAGAGAGTAGGGTGTTTCCCCTGTTGACGTCCGTACTGAGGTGTGGTACCCATGAAGAGCGAATGGTAATATATCGTGCCAGTATTTGTATGTCACCATCATCTTCTGTACAATCTTCTTGATGTTCTTATTAGCTGCTTCACCCGCCCCATTCATCTTCAGCCGGTAGGGTGAAGAGTTATGATGCTGTATCTTGAACTATTTGCAGAGCTCGGTGATCATCGTATTGTTGAGATTTGTACCATTGTCCGTGATGATCCTCTCTGGTACACCGCATCGACAAATCAGATTGTGTCGGATAAACCGCGCCACGACATTCTTGGTTACTGTAGCAAAGGAAGCTGCCTCGACCCACTTTGTGAAATAATCAATCGCTACCAGAATGAAGCGATGTCCATTGGACGCAGTAGGCCTGATCTCACCAATCATATCGATGCCCCACATTGCGAAAGGCCAAGGAGATGTCAAAACATTCAGGGGAACCGGAGGTACATGCACCTTATCAACATAGACTTGGCACTTATGACAGGTTTGAGAATGCTGATAACAGTCGGCTTCCATAGTGGACCAGTAATATCCTGCCCGTAGGATTTTCTTTGCCAAGGTATGTCAACTGGAATGAGTTCTGAAGGTACCTTCATGTAACTCTTCCATGATCCTTTCTGCCCCGCTTTTGTCCACACATCGCAGTAAGGTTGAATCATGGTTACGCTTATAGAGGATCCCATTACTGATGAAGAACTTTGCAGCGAACCTTCTCAGAAACTTCTTATCATTAATAGATGCCCCCTCGGGGTATTCTTGAGCCTCAAGATACCTCCTTACCTCGTGAAACCATGGTTTATCTGCTACCTCTTCGGTGTCGATCTCACAGCAATGTGCGAGTTCATCCAACCTCTCGATGGTAATCTGGGGAGCTTCATTATCCCACCTGACCTTGAACATAGAAGACATGGTAGCTAGCGCGTCCGCTAGCTGGTTCTGCTCTCTCGAGAAGTGTTCAAAGGTTATCTCCTCAAAATGTGGGAGTAATGTCAGTACATATTCTTTGTAAGGAATAAGATTTGGGTGCTTCGTATCCCACTCGCCTTTGATGTAACTGATCACCAGAGCAGAATCTCCGAATACACTCAAGAACTTAATCCTCAGGTCAATAGCAGCTAGAAGACCCAGGATACATGCTTCATACTCCACCATATTGTTCGTGCAGTTAAAACATAATCGGGCGGTGAATGGAGTATGACAGCCCTCAGGAGATATAATTACAGCGCCAATGCCATTACCCAATGCGTTTGATGCTCCATCAAAATACATAGACCATCGAGATCCTTCCTCGGGTCCTTCATCCGGTCCAGGTTCTTCGCGGTCAGTCACTAACATGATATTCTCATCCGGGAACTCGAAATTCATGGACTGGTAGTCATCCACGACCTGATGCGCCAAATGATCCGCCAATACACTCCCCTTGATTGCTTTTTGGGTGGTGTATTGGATGTCGTACTCGGTTAGGATCATCTTCTATCTTTCTATCCTTCCGGAGAGAGCAGGCTTCTCGAATATATACTTGATTGGATCCATCTTTGATATCAATAAAGTGGTGTGAGTCAGCATATACTGTCTCAGTCGGCGAGCAGCCCATGCCAAAGCGTAACAAGTTTTCTCGAGAAATGAGTATCGGGTCTCAGAGTCGGTAAACGTTTTGCTAAGGTAGTAAATAGCGTGCTCTTTTCGGCCAGACTCGTCATGCTGCCCCAATACACACCCCATTGAATTGTCTAGCACTGTCAAGTATAAAATCAAAGGTTTTCCTTCAACTGAAGGCATCAAAATTGGCGGTTCTTGAAGATATTCTTTGATTCTTTCGAAAGCGGTCTAGCATTCGTCATTCCACTTTACCACTTGATCTTTCTTCAGCAGCTTGAAGATTGGCTCACAAGTAGCAGTCAGATGTGAAATGAACCTGGAGATGTAATTCAGATGTCCCAAAAAGCCTTTAACTTCCTTTTTTGTGCGGGGAGCCGGCATCTCCTGTATGGCTTTTACCTTGGCAGGGTCCACCTGAATACCCTTATCACTGACGACGAAACCCAGTAGCTTACCAGACCTTACCCCGAAGGTGCACTTGTTCGGGTTCAACCTCAGCTTGTACGTCTTCAACCTGTCAAACAGTTTCTGGAGATGATCAAGGTGCTCTTCCTAAGTCTGGGACCTAGCTATCATGTCATCAACATAAACCTCAATCTCATGGTGAATCATGTCGTGGAACAAAGCGACCATGGCGCACTAATAAGTTTCCCCAACATTCTTCAACCCAAAAGGCATTACCTTGTAACAGAAGGTGCCCCACTATGTAACGAAGGTTATCTTCTCCATGTCCTCAGGAGCCATCTTGATCTAGTTGTAGCCAGAAAAACCATCCATGAAGGAGAAGATCTTATGTTGTACGGTGTTGTCGAACAAAACATCGATGTGAGGAAGTGGGAAGTCATCCTTGGGGCTCGCCCTATTCAAATCTCTATAATCCACACATATCCCCACCTTATCGTCCTTCTTAGGTACCGAAACAACGTTGGCAACCCACTGCGGATAGGAAGTGACAGCTAAGAACCCTATGTCAAACTGTTTCATCTCAGGGCGCATACGACGGACCTTCTGTTTTACCGAAGGGCAGTCTTCTTTAGTTGGAAAGCGATGAACCCTAATATCGGTGTCCAAACCAGGCATATTTTCGTAGGACCAGGCGAAGATCTCAACATAGTCGCGTAGCATTTGTATCAACCGCTACTTGACACTAGGCTCCAGATTCTCACCTATCTTGACCTATTTCCTGTCTTCCTTTGTACCCAAATTCACTGATTCAACTGGCTCTTCATGAGGCTGTATGGCCCTTTCTTCCTGCAGTAACAGTCTAGCAAGTTCTCCAGGCACCTCACAATCATCCTCACCTTCGTCCTCAGCTTGGTTGGTCGGATTTTCGAAGTCATAACTGGCAGTAACAGAGTTGTTATCAATGGGATCTAGAGTGGATATGGATCTGCAGTATGATACATGAATGCGTGTAAGAGAATAGTTGTTTTAATAGAGTGGGAGACAGAAAAGAAAAACAAAGAGCGCAAGATTTGTAATGCAAGAAAACGTCCCATGTTTTATTAATGATATATGAAAAATGACAAATAATAAGCCCTCACAAGCAAAGCCAAGGTGCCTCGGGAAAGGCACCGGGCCATAAAGTTTCAAATTGTCTATTACAATTCTTAAAACAAAAGTCAATTACTGTGGAATAAAAGAAACATTCATGAAGTCCTTCGCCGTCCAGTTGTTCAATCCACCATTGGTTGTTGGGTAGATCCAACTGTCGATATCTGAATCTTCTTCACCATCTTCAATTGCATTAACTTCCTGATTGCTGATGTGCAGAGGAGGTCTTCCAATCCGTGCGTGCCTAATAGCTCTTTGAGCCCCTGTAGTAAAGCCCAAACTAAATTTGTCAGTTTTTTGCATGAAATCATGGAGCTGACCCCAATTTGTACACCCACCTTCTTCAGTTACAGCCCTGGCATCCTTGAGAGAAGCCATCTTTAGCGGGGGTTTGTTGGTAGTAACTTTAGTTGACGCCAAAGTCTGAGGGACCTCTTCAAAGTTCTGACAAGGGGTTTTGATGAACTCCCCATCCATCTCCACGTAGCGGAAGGAATTGAGATGACTCACCATATACTCCTCTTCACCCTGTACCGTGACAATCTTCCCCTTTACCGGATATTTCAACATTTAATGGAGCGTGGAAGTCACTGCCCCAGCCTTATGAATCCAAGGGCGACCCAGCAAGCAAGAATATGATGGTCTGATATCCATCACATAAAAGGTGGATGCAAAAGTCTGAGAGCCAATTTTAACAGGGATGTCCACCTCCCCGTGCACCATCCTTTTTGACCTGTCGAAAGCCCTGACCACAATATTGCCTGGCTTTAGAATCAAACCTTCACAGTCCAGACGGTCTAATGCTTTCTTTGGCAGAACATTCAATAAGGACCCGGTATCTACCAGTACATGGGCCATAGTAGTGCCCCTGCACTCGATCAAGACGTGCAGAGCATCCTTATGATTTCTCCCCTTAGCAGTCAGACTCGCATCTGAAAATCCTAACCCATTGTCAGCAGTTAGGCCAGCCACACAATCTTTGAATTGATCGGCTGAAGTTTCTTGCGGCACATGCGCAGTTTTGAGGAATGTAATTAAAGCTTTTGCATGGGCTTCAGAACACAATAACAAGGACAACATGGATATTTTTGATGGGGTCTGCCCCAGTTGCTCGACTACGTTGTAGTCGCTCTTCTTAATAATCTTCAGTATTTCCTCTATCTCTTGTTTTGAGGTTTCTACAATGATCTTCTTAGGTGCCTCCGTCCGGGCAGGCTCACCTATGATTTCTTTGCCCCGAGTCCCAGATGGCTCGATGACAGGGGTGATAACTGGAGTAGAAACTGGGACAGTAGTTGATGTACTAGCAGATGGAATAACAACAAGTTTATGGACAATCGGAGGGGAGATCTCGGGAGAAAAGAGTCTTTCACTTCTAGTGACCTTGCTTGTCCCAACAATATTACTGATGTCCATATCGTCCTCTTCAGCCCTCAAATCTTGTTTAACACCATGGTAATATACATCTGCATCGTAATGCCATGGGATGGCTTTATTTGAGGTATATGGGATGGGACCTGGAGCGGTGATTATTAACAGAGAAATTCTTGGAACAAGTGTAATCCTAATAGGTTTTCTCGAGGAAACCTTGGAAGGATTGGCGGAAATGGTTATGATGGAAACGTCTTCAATTGGAGCCAACAGAATCATAGTCTTTTCGAACAGGATCTCTTTGTTATCCATCAGGCGTTGAACACCTGATTTCAATAAGCGGCAACCAGTAGGTAGAATCGAGCACATGTGGCAACCTTCACCATAACCCGGAAATAAACCGGCCAATAGCAAATTCTTCTTTACTGTCATCAAAGGAGTAGAAATTTCTTCCACAGAGGTCACAAATAAATCATCGCCTACAGCATTTACTCCATGACCATGTTTGGGCATGGGAGAAGTTATGATGTTAGGCTTCTCCAGAGCGTCAAACTCAATCTCTTTGGCTTCGATCAAGTCTTGCACCTTGTTTTTCAAGGCCCAACAGTTGTTTGTATCATGACCTGGACTTTAAGAGTGATAGGCGTAGTGGGCATTCAGGTTATAGTGGGGAGATGTGGTGTTGGAGTTCTTCGGGGCCTCCCTCAGAGTTACCAGATTGGTCTTCAATAATTGTGGCAGAATTTGAGTCAGGGTCATATTGAGCCGAGTGAACTTCCTTTGTGGTCTTTCCACCCTTTGTTGATTGTTGCATTGTGGAGAAACTGTGGGTCTTGATATCACTACCGCATTTACTGCTTGGCGGTGTTCAGGTCTGCTTTGGCCCCTCGGGCCGTAGACTGCACTAGCTTCTTTCTTACCGGTGAAAGGCTTCTTTACTGCACTTGATGAAGTATCCTTGTGTATCTTACCATTTCGAATGCCAGCTTCTACTCTCTCTCCAGTTAAAATCAAATCAGTAAACCCAGATGACGCACTGTCGATCAAATGATTGAAAAATGGACCAGATAGCGTCCCTAGAAACATGTCAACCAACTCCCTATTAGACAAAGGGGGTTGGACTCTTCCAGCTAAGTCTCTCCACTTTTGAGCATAGTCTTTAAAACCTTCACTTGCACCCATAGACATACCCTGAAGATGAGTACGAGTGGGAGCAAGGTCGGCGTTATACTGATACCGCCTGTAAAAAGCAGCATCAAGGTCTTCCCAGTTTTGGACACTGGCTCCTTCCAACTGATAAAACCATTCAAGATGAGTCCCTGACAGACTATCTTGAAAGAAATGCACCCACAAATTTCTATCAGTAGTGTGAGGTTGGATTTTTCTGATGTACGAGCGGAGATGGAGTTTTGGACAAGATACTCCATCGTACTTGGAAAAAACCATAGCTTTGAACTTATGAGGGATCACCACTCCCGATACCAATCCCAGTTCTCTGAAATCCAAAACAGGGATCTTCTGAATCTCCATAGCACTCAGACGGTCTTCTAGCTGCTTGTATCTATCCTCAGCAGGAGGATATTGTTCATCATCGTAATCCGTATCGTTATCAGAAACTGCTAGACTAGGATCCTTTGTCCTTTCTTGGTTCTCCCCGTCTTTGGATGAGGAGGTCAGATCAGCTGATTGTCTTATCCTTTCTCCGAATCTTCTACCCATGTTCAGAATACTAACCTCCTTCTTCTTCTTCTTCTTCTTCTTCTTCTCTTTCAGAATCAGAGCCTTCAAATCCTCTTGCCCTTTAGCCAGGCTTAAGAACATCTGTTGGAATTGGGCGTTCTGTGCCTGAAGATCTTTGATGGCTTGATCAGAAGACATTTCTGCTGAAATAAACAGCGAAGAAGATGAGAAACCTGTAATGGTACCTGTAATGGTGTGCATGATAATGGGATGCGTATGTAATGATTTCAAAGACTTTGGGAAATTTAAAATTGCAAACAAAAAATAAACAAACTTTATTAGATTAACTTGTAAAAGGTTCAACAATGCCTTTGAGGCGTTACAAAGAAGTAAATGGAAAACAAATCTAAACTAGAAAAAGCAAAATCAAAAGTCCCATGGACGCTTCCTCTTTGTGCCGATGTAGTCATTGATCACTATTTCTTCTTCGAGCTTCCTGGTAAGCTTCAAAATCTTCCTTTCTTTGCTCATGGTACTTTTCCCGGTAAGTATCCCTCTCCTCTTTCAGCTGAATCCAAGACCTCTGCAACTCCCCAAGATCAGTGGGCATGTAAGGATAAAGAACTATGTAAGGAACGCCTTCTTTATTGGTGGGATCCATAATTACTGGAAATACGGCTTCATAAGGCATCCTAAGCTTCTAGGCATGAGCTCGGACCCATTGCAGGTAAGGTTGCATAGGAAGGGAAGTCCTTGGTCCCAACTCTTGGGGGTCAGATCTGTTCACCATGCCCCAAGCTTGTATAAACCTCCGGCGGTGCTCCTGAACGTCCTCCTTGTAGTCAAATGCAATATCCTCAAAAAGTAGCTCATGGGGACCATCTCTCCGAGCAAGACCAAATTGTCGCAAAGCTAGACAAGGATTGTAAGTTATTCCCCCTCTGATTCCAAGCAGTGGGACATTAGGGTATCCGCCATAACGATCAATAACATCGGTGTCTTCCATGGCCCGGGAACACCAAAGAATGTCTGTATGGGCAAGTGACATTATTCTGTAGGACCATCCCAAACCTCCTTCGTTCTTCAGCACAAACTTAGGGAGGTGCGAAATAAACCACCTTGACAACAACGACATGCAACACATAAGAGTTCCTCTTCTTTGCACGGTACGGGTATAGAGGGCATGCAAGATATCACCCAGTAGAGTTGGCACAGGATTACGAGAAAGGAAAATCTTGACCGCGTTCACATCTACAAAGGAATCCAGATTCGGGAAGAGAACCAAACCGTAGATAAGGAGAGCCAAGACATCTTCAAAAGCCTGAAAATCCAAGTTATCCCAAAATAGCTGAGCCTGGTCTATCAGAAATTTGGCTTGAAAACCTTCGACCCCGCTTCGTGTTTCCCAGTTGGATACTACATCAGCCCGTTTTAAATGCAAAGCTGAAGCAATGTCTTCTGGTCTAGGAACTTCTTCCATACCTGTGAAGGGTACCTGTTCGAGGATGGATATGCCCAATAAGTGAGAGAACTCTTCCAAAGTGGGAACCAACTAGTAATCTGGAAAGGTGAAGCAATGATGCATAGGATCGAAGAACTGGAACAGTACACTCATCATTTGCTCATCAAAATTTGAGGTGACCAGGCTAAGAAGCTGACCATGTCTCTTAATGAACATAGAAGTCTCAGAAACTCTTGAGGCTAACTCTTTAAGTTGAGCAGGTATTTGCACAAAGTTAACTCGGATGGTATTTCTGCGCACGAAAGCCATAATCTGCAAAACAAAACAAAGATAAATTACCTTGGTCTTTGAAATGGTTAGTATAATGAAGTATGAATGCCATGTTATGATGCATGATGTCATGATAAAAAAACAACAGGTATAGCAGATAACATGCATGGCAAAGGCAAGCAAGTCACACAAAGCCCTTAAGTTTAAGGCTTGCATGGGGTCAAAGGTAATACCCTCTTGAAGTTCAGTTGGTTTTAACCTGTCCTAGGAAAAGTAACCGGGTTCTAGAGGTTCTCAATATCACTTACCATCCTCCATCGGTCATGGTTTCAGCTCACACAATCTTTTCTTGCGGCCAGAACTATCTCGAGAGTATGGTCTCAATGAGTGTAGCATCGAGTATCAACCAGTTCTCAGCTTTACACCGAGGCCGGCTATCTCACTACTTTCTAATGGCCAAGTTGGTTAATTAAGGGTTCTAAGGTCAGTTGATGCTTAACGATACCACACAGCGGCCCCGTATTCTCCTCGTTTCTCCATAAGGGATACCGGTACCAACCAATGTGCCATATCAACATAGCTACTGCTTCAACCGTATCGGTCTACGTCGTACAATTCCCTCACAGTCTATTGCTACTTACCTAAAAGGTGTCCCCAGGTCCGGGTTAGGATCTATAGTAACTCCCAAACAAAACCTTTAAAGTAAAGAAATCAAAACAATCAAGAGAAGCAATCATGATGAACTAGATCCTAAGGTATACCCCAATTATTAACTCCCCAGCAGAGTCGCCAGTTCTGTGATACGGTGGCAGAACCGACTGTTTTGAAAATGCTGGTTTGCATTTTGCATTTCGTATTCGCAAAAATGTCGCGGTAAGCAAGAGTCGCCACTGACTTTTATTTTATCCAACTGGAAAGGAAAAAAGTACAGAAAATATCCTTTTTCGACATTTTGAGTACGGGTGGTAGATTATAGAAAGGGAATGTGTTAGCACCCTTTCTATCCGTGGTTTTCCACGGGCTCTTAGGTACTTGCTCATTTTTAAATTTCTTGTGTGTGCTTGCTTTGAAAATTTTTGTTTTACTTCGTTTTAACCCTTGTTTCTATCCTCAAGAGTGTTTGAAGTTGTTTTTTTGAAAACTTTGTTTGAAAAGTGTAAGTGTGAAAAGTTTGATTTGAGCAAGTACCTACTAGCATCTACTCACTCGAAAAAAAGATCATTTCTATTCTTGTTTCCTTTAGACAGCGCTATCCTACTATTGAGAAATAGGTAGTACCGTTGTTGGAGTTGTAAGGGCCAAATTGAAAGGGAAGTACGATCACTAAAGCAATGTTAGGACGTTTTAGTAATAACCCTAGAGTCTTAAGATCATATTCGAGGCAACATTTCTGAGGCGACGTTTCTGAGGCAATATTTCTGAATGGGACTTTTGATCTTTGTTAGACAGGAGGGAAACCACTAAAACACCCTATGCTTAATGATCCTTTACCGAAGGCACCAAAGTGAGAGTATACCCTAGGGGTGCACATGTGCGAGTGATTTGATTTCAGTTATTATCTTTGCACATTAGGGTTTTCTAGCCGTTTTAAATTATCATGCAATCTTGTCATACAATCCTATTAACATACATCTAAATAGTTAATATTTGCGAGAATAAAAATGCGAGAAAATAAACTTATGCTATTACAAGGCTTCGGGATAGGGATTAATTACATAGCCAAAAAACCCGTAAAAGACGATAAATAAAGAAAGCCCTAGATTAAACTATTACATACCGTGAATAGTTACATCAATATTTCAAAAATAATAAACGCGCGCGATGAATTGAATGCAAAATAATTAGGGTTTTGACCCCAACTATACCTAATTGTAATATAAAAGGAAAATCATTTTTTGTCGTTTTTGTGTTATTTGAGAAAATAAAGCTCAATTGAATAATAATAAAAAAAACCTAATTACTAATTAATTTTAATTTAAGAAACATAATTAAATTAATCTATTTTTGTATTTATTTTTAAGCAAGAAATTAATATTAAATCAAGAGCCTAACCCTAATTTTTCTTATTGGTTTTAATTATATAAAAAAAGTTAGAATTTCCCTAAATTAAATTAAACTAAATTAAATTAAATTTGAAAAAAAACAAACTAATTCTAATTTTTTATAAACTCTTGATTTTATGATTTTTTTTTTGTGAAAAAGAAATTAATTTTGTTAAAAATAATTAAGTAAAGATAATTTAAATAAAAGAAATAAAATAGAAAAGGAAGAAAAATGGGCCTGATTGCTTAGCAAAAGGGGGGTGTGAATATGATTTCTTGGCCCAACAACTCTTGGCCCTTTGACTTTGCCTAATCCTATATGCACACTTGACCTAGGCGCATGGTGGACCCTTCATTGTGGGCACATTGGATCTGTCCAGGAGTACATCAGGTGGCTGATATGGAGAGTGCATGGAATACGCTTGAGAATGCGAAGCACTGGATTATCCTGAAATTGTTGAGAAAATAAAATGCACACGCCTGGGATCGAACCCAGGACGTGTGCATCAAAGGCTACCAACCTCACCATCTGCGCTAACATGTTAATTGTGATAATAATGAAATAAATGGAATATAATGCAAACAACGTGCCACGCCTCCCAAAACGCGCAGAAATTCAAATGAGCCATTCACACACTGCCACGCCATTATCTTCTTCATTGATTCTATTGTTTTAGATAAAAAGACTTTTACCTAGGACATCAAGCGTAGGTATAGCCCCTGTTCATTCCAAAATCCTGTACGTGCATGATAAATGAAAACCAATGGTACCAATCAACTCGTTTCAATCTCACGAGCATCATGGTACCATTATCAATGTCCAATTTTTCCTGTACAAGAAACCCCTAAAAAAAAAGAACAAACCCTATCCATGGAAATTTTACGTTCAGTCAATAAAAATGCCATTGAATATAGTCGTTAGCTTGCAAACAACTCAAAGATCCTAAATATACCAATCAATCATGCTAAATATGCCAGAATCAATATATTTGAATTCAGGAAACTAGGAAAACCGTGTGATTGCTACAAGGTGATTCTGAGTGTCGGGAGGCTTGCTAACGATTGAAACACGATTCTGGGACGTCCAGCAAATGATTGGTATGGTTAGAACGACTTGAGATGGCCTGCAACTTGGAATTTGTTTTGCACTTTTTTCCTTGAATTTTTGAAATTGGTTCTCTGCCTTTGCACGCCTCTAGCCTCTTCTTTTGGTCTGCCTTTGTTCCTTATGTATAATAGAGTGTATTAGGGTTCAAGTTTGTATCAAATCTTTTCCATTTAAGAAGATTGATCAATGATTTAATCCTTGCACCAAATCTTTCCAAAACAAGCAATTTCAATCTTTTTGTGTCCATATGAAGCCTTGCATGATTTGATTTTGTCTCCAGTTGTATAATGGATCTAATCATGCACAAAATCTCAAGGTTTTATTGATTTTTGATAATTTCATTATTTTATATTGATTTTATTTGATTTAAATGAAATAAAATCCAAATAAATGACAAAAATAAAATAATGACAAGTGGAAAGGCTCATGGGTAGTGTTTCACATTACAAACTCAGTGCAAGCATAAAAAGTTGGGCCCATTTAGCAAAAAATGCAATTTTGGACACATTTGACTTTTGGCAATTTTGCAAAAAGGGTCAACTTGGCCAATGCATAACTCTCTCAATTTTGACCCTATAGAGGTGTTCTTGGACTTTTTAGAAAGCTTAATATGTCCTATAAGAAACCCTTTTGGTCTCATTTAAATTGAGTCTTCCATGTTCATGTATGAAGCTTTGACCCAGAAGGTGTTTTTGTTGACTTTTCAAAATGACCTATAATGTCCAAATTCATATCTTCTCGTGAGTGCATATTTTAAACTTGGGAGATGAAGATGAATTGTAAGGAATTACAGCTTTTTCAAAATGAGCTTTGGATGGGTCATTTTTGATAAAGTATGAGAAAGTTATGCTTGGTCAAAGTTGAGTTGACTTTTCCTACAAAACCCTAATTTAGCAACTTTTGGGTTTTGATGAATTGTGAGCAATCCTTGAGGAATCATGATCAACCCTTGATCAAATGATGAATAATACTTCAAAATGAGAATGCTGACCAAAAATCTTGAAGTTTGACTGTATGTGGGCCACAGTTGACTTTTGCCCTAGCACAGTCGATTTTCAGGCCTTTGAGCAATTAATTGAGCAAATTTTCTCTGCAAGTTTTGAAACTTGACATGGATGATCTTGAGAACATATTAGGAAAATGGTTAGCATTTGGGATTCTTTGGACTCAAGCATCTTGATGCAAAATGAAACCCTAATTTGAGGTTGATTGCCTTAGGAGAGAGTTAGTCTGGTAAACTCTTGGACCTCACTTGACATGTATTGATAAACATGGGAGGGAAAATTTTGGGGTACAATAGATGGTGATTTGGGGAGCCTCGTTATCCCAATTAAGTTTAAACATAGATGACATTGTGGCTAGTGCGTCATCTAGCTGATTTTCTTCTCGCGAGAAATGCTCGAAGGTAATCTTCTCAAAATGTGGTAGCAATGTCAAAACATGTTCTTTATAAGGGATAAGGTTAGGGTGTTTGGTGTCCCATTCCCCTTTGATCTGACTGATGACCAAAGCTGAATCTCAAAATACATTAAATGATTTGATCCCCAAGTCTATGGTAGCTCTGAGACCAAAGATGCATGCTTTGTATTCCGCCATGTTGTTTGTACAATTGAAGCAGAGTCTTGCAATAAAGGGAGTATGACACCCTTCAGGAGATATGAGTACAACACCGATACCATTGCCAAGTGCATTGGATTCCACCATCAAAGAACAGGGTCTATCGGGATCCTTGTTCAGGTCCTTCATATGGCCCGAATTCTTTACAGTTGTCTAACATCATGATGTCTTCATCTGGAAATTCGAACTTCATAGACTGGTAGTCAGCTTGGTGAGCAAGGTGATCAGCTAGTACACTGCCCTTTATTCATTTCTGGGTACTATATTGTATGTCATATTCCGTCAGGATCATCTGCCATCTCGCTATTCTCCCAGAGAGAGCAGGCTTCTCGAAGATGTATTTTATCGGATCCATTTTAGATATCAACAGGAGAGTATGAGTCAGCATGTGCTGTCTTATCCGACGAGCAGCCCATGCCAGAGCACAACAAGTTTTCTCGAGCATTGAATATCTTGTTTCACAGTCGGTAAACTTTTTGCTCAGGTAATAAATAGCGTGCTCTTTTTGGCCAGACTCGTCATGCTGCCCCAACACACACCCCATTGAATTTTCTAGAATAGTTAGATACATGATTAATGGTCTTACCTCGACTGGTGGCACTAAAACACGAGGCTCTTGCAGGTATTCTTTGATCTTGTCGAAAGCAGTTTGGCATTCATCACTCCATCTGACTACTTGATCTTTCTTCAATAGTTTGAAGATTGGATCACAAGTAGCTGTCAAGTGAGAAATGAATCTGGAAATGTAATTTAAACGTCCCAAGAATCCTCTGTCTTCCTTCTCAGTACGAGGAGCAGGCATCTCTTGTATCGCTTTTACCTTGGCAGGATCTATTTCAATACCCTTGTTGCTGACAACAAAGCCTAGGAGTTTACCAGACCTTACTCCAAACGTGCATTTATTTGGGTTCAACCTTAGCTTGTACTTATTTAGCCTCTCAAACAGTTTCTATAAATGATCAAGATGCTCTTCTTCTGTTTGAGATCTAGCTATCATGTCGTCCACATAGACGTCTATTTCATGATGTATCATGTCGTGAAATAGAGCTATCATGGCACGTTGATAGGTTGCCCTAGAATTCTTTAGTCTGAATGGCATAACCTTGTAGCAGAATGTTCCTTATTGTGTGACAAAGGTTGTCTTCTCCATGTCTTCAGGCGCCATTTTGATTTGGTTGTAACCTGAGAAACCTTCCATGAAAGAAAACACTTTATGATGCGTCGTATTATCAACTAGGATGTCAATGTGGGGAAGTGGGAAATCATCTTTAGGGCTCGCCCTATTCAAATCTCTGTAGTTCACGCACATTCGTACCTTGCCATCTTTCTTGGGCATGGAAACAACATTGGCAACCCATTGCGGATAGGAGGTGACGACCAAGAATCCAGCATTAAATTGTTTCATGACTTCTGCTTTAATCTTCTCTGACATATCTGGTCGCATTCAATGGACCTTTTGTTTTACTGGTGGACAATCCTCTTTTGTAGGTAGACGATGTACCATAATATCTACATCAAGTCCTGGCATATCTTCATACGACCAGACAAAGACCTCAACATACTTGTGTAGCAACTAAATCAGACGCTCCTTGACACTCGGTTCCATATTGGAATCCATCTTGACCTCTCTTTTTTCTTCCTTGGTACCTAGGTTGATTGTATCCACGGGTTCCTCGTGAGGCTGAATGGTTCTCTCTTCTTGCAGTAGTAATCTGGAAAGTTCCCCTGGTACTTCACAATCTTCCTCACCTTCGTCTTCGGCTTGGTAGATTAGATTTTCATAGTCACAAAAAGCCATAGCAGAACCGTTATCCATGGGATCCCGAATGGATGTAGACCTGCATTGTGAGTGCGAGTGTGTGTAAGGGTATAACTATCTTTAACAGAAATAAAAATGTAAAAAGAAAAACAATGAGCGCAAAGTTTGTATGCAAAACGTCCATGATTCATTGATGTCATATGGAAATGAGATAATAACCCTTACAAATGGACCATTGTGCCTCGGGTAAGACACAAGGTTTTAAGAGTTTGAATTGTTTTAATATTACAGATCCAACAAAACGTAAAGACAAATTACTGTGGGATAAAAGTGATCGGGACAAAATCTCTAGCCTCTCAATTGCTGAGCCCTCCACTAACAGTTGGGAAGATCCAATCCTCCAGGTTGCAACCATCTTCATCATCCTCTACCGCGTTGACTTCACGGTTGTTGATCTTCAAGGGTGGTCCTCCAGCACGAGCGTAGTGTACGGCCTTCTGAGCACTTGAAGTGAAACCCAGGCCAAACTTGTCTGACTTGTATGGGATATCTGGGAGTTGTCCCCAAATAGTGCACCCACCTTCTTCTAATACGGCCTTGGCATCCTTTAAAGGTGACATCCTGAGTGGAGGCCTTGTGATCTTGGGAACCTGAGACACAACCTTCGTTACTGCCATGTCTTGCAGGACTTCTTAAAAGTGTTGGAATGGAGTTTCAATAAATTCACTATCTAATTCCACATATATGAAGGAATTGAGATGGATGATCATATACTTTTCTTCTCCATGAACGGTGATAATCTTCCCTTGAATCAGATATTTCAGCATTTGGTGCAACATAGAAGTAACAGCGCCAACATTGTGGATCCATGGTCGGCCTAGCAAGCAGGAGTATGAAGGGCGGATGTCCATTACATAAAAAGTTGAATCGAATGTTTGGGTTCCAACCTTTATGGGGATATCCAATTCCCAATGCACCATCCTTTTTGAGCCGTCAAAAGCCCTTACTACTATGTTGCTCGACTTCAATGTCAATCCCTCACAGTCAAGTCTATCAAGAGCTTTTTTAGGAAACACATTCAGAGATGAGCCAGTGTCCACCAAAACATGAGCCAAGGTTGTGCCCCTACATTCAACTGAGACATGCAATGCCTCATTATGCTTCCTTCCTCTAGGCGTTAAATCAGCACCCGAAAAACCTAGACCATTATCTGTAGTTAGGCTGGCTACGCAGTCTTGGAACTGATCGGCGCATGTCTCTTGGAGTACATGAGCATTTTTTAGGAATTTTACCAAAGCCTTTTCATGCGCCTCGGAACATAGTAGTAAAGCCAACATGGAAATTTTAGATGGAGTTTTCCCCAATTGTTCAACTACATCGTATTCGCTTATTTTTATGATATTTAGAATTTCCTCCATCTATTTCCAGGAGGTCTCAGGGATAGCCAATGATTGTGCCTTCGTTCGGACAGGCTCAATCAGAATACTTTTACCTCGGGTCTCGGTTGACTCGGCAACAGGAATGTCAGTAGACATAATAACAGGGGTTGTACCAGCTTTGTTAGTTGGAATATTGGTGGAGATTATTGTAGGACTGGGAATAGCCTTCAGAGGAGCAATAACAACAATAATGATTACGGGTCAAGAAACTGCTTTTGGGGGAGCAATTTCTGGAGAGACTATCCTTCCGCTTCGGGTAATCTTGCTAGTCCCCGCAATATTACTGATATCGGAGTTAACTTTCTCGGAACTTGAATCTAAGGCAACTGGACAATCTTGCTTGACACCGTGGTAGTAGACATCCCCTCCATAATTCCATGGTATGGTTTTGTCTGACGAATACGGGACTGGTCCTGGCATTATAATTATCAAAGGAGTTGATTTTGGAACTGATGTAATTCTAACGGGTCTTTTGGTGGAGACCCCGGAAGAATTGGCGGAAATGGTAATGATAGAAACATATTTAAAAGGAACAGGAGGAACATAAGTCTTTTCAAACAAAATTTCTTTGTTATTTATTAGGCACTGAACGCCTGCTTTCAATAAAGGACAGTCGGTTGGTGAGGACAAACAGAAATGACAGCCTTCATCACAGCCCGAGAAAACATCGACATTCAACAAGTTTACTTTAATAGTCAGGAGAGTGGTCCTAAGTTCATCAACCGAAGTAACAAACATATCTTCTTCAATGGCGTTAGTATTGTGGCTATGTTTGGGCATAGGGGCAGAAATGACATTTGGCTTTTCGGGCACATCGAATTCAACCTCTTTGGCTTCAATGAGGTCTTGTACTTTGTTCTTTAGAGCCCAACAGTTATTAGTGTCATGGCTAGGACTCTTAGAGTGGTATGTACAGCGGGCATTAGGATGCTAGTGAGGAGATGTTGTATTAGGATTCTTTGGAGATTCTTTCAAGGTTACTAGGTTGGATCTTAACAGATGTG
This sequence comes from Vicia faba, assembly GCA_948472305.1. Lineage (NCBI taxonomy): Eukaryota > Viridiplantae > Streptophyta > Magnoliopsida > Fabales > Fabaceae > Vicia > Vicia faba. Next base: position 630,442,262 of record OX451740.1, read on the forward strand.
GTAATACCTGAGATAGGGTCATGTTAATTCTGGTGAATTGTCTGACTGGTCTTTCCATCCTTGGCTGGTTGTTTCTTTGTTGATCAGGTGCAGGTTTAGGAATCATAACAGACCCCATCATTAGACGACGTTCGGCCCTATCTAGATTTCTCTGAGGATAAACAACAACCACTTATTTAATTCCGATAAATGGCTTCCTTATAACAACAAAGGATGTATCTTTCTGAATCTTTCCACTCTTTATCCCGGCTTCTACCCTCTCTCCGGTCAATATCAGTTCAGTAAAACCTGCTGATGAACTCCCAGTTAGGTGATTGAAAAAGGGGCCAGACAAGGTGCCCAAAAACATGTCTACTAATTCTCTTTCAGATAGGGGAAGTTGAACTCTTACAGCCAAGTATCTCCATTTTTACGTATATTCCTTGAAACCTTCATTGGAAACCATGGCCATACTCTGGAGTTGAGTACGGGTAGGCGTGAGATCAGCATTGTATTGGTATTGTTTGTAAAAGGCTGCAGCAAGATCTTCCCAGTTATGAACATTGGCTCTTTCTAACTGGTAAAACCAATCAAGTTGAGTTCCAGAAAGGCTGTCTTGGAAGAAGTGTATCCATAAGTCTTTGTCAGCGGTATGGGGATGGATTTTCCTCACATAGGACCGGAGATGCATTTTAGGGCATGAAACTCCATCATATTTGGCGAACACAGGTGCTTTGAATTTTGGAGGGATGGCAATCCCCGATACTAGACCCAATTCCTCAAAGTCCAATCCAGGCACTTTCTTGATTTCCATTGCGCTCAACCGCTCTTCGAGATGCTTATACTTGTCATCAGCTGGAGGGTATTGTTCTTCAAAATAGTCTTCTTCTTCCTCTTTCGCTTCTGATTCTGACTGGACAACTGTTTCCTTGCCCTTCCCTTCTTGGTTGTCTTTTTCACTGGATGTCGTTGCAAAGTCTAGGGTCCTTCTTGTCTGCCCATGAAATCTTCTTCCCATGTTTAGAACTCCGGTTACCTTCTTTGTCTTCTTTTTCTTCTCCTCAGCCAGTAAAGTCTACAACTCTTCTTGTCCTTTGGCTAAGGTCATGAACAACTGTTGAAACTGGACATTATGAGCTTGGAGGTCCTTCACTGTTTGCTCGAGATCCATCTCACTGAAATAAACAGTAGAGAGATAAGGAGACTTATTGCAAGAAACCTGCTTATGTTATGATGAATGATAAATGCGTATGCAATGATTTCAAGGATTTTAATATTCAAATTTGTTTTATACAAAAAGGAAACACACGTTAGATTAATAAATTAAAGCTTTTGAGTACATCAATGGCTTCTTGGGCAAAATAATACAAACAACTCTAAGATAAAAAGGTATTGCGCATCCTCTTTGGTGCAATGTAGGCATTCAAAGTCTTCTCCTCATGAAGTAGCTTAGTGAGTTCCAAAACCTTCTTCTCGCTTGCGTAGAATTGGGCTTCGAAGGTATCTCGTTGCCCCTTGAGTTATATCTGTGATACGGTGGCCAGAACCGGGACTGTTTTTTTTAGGAATGTTGGTTTGTGTTTTGCGTTTGTGTTTGCAAAATGTCGCGGTAAGCAAGATTCGCCACCGACTTTTATTTTATCCAACAAGGAAAGGAAAAAAGCATAGAAAAATTCTTTTTTTGAGATTTTCTGAGTACGGGGGATAAATTATAGATAGGGAAGGTATTACCACCCTTTCTATCCGTAGTTATCTACGGGCTCTTAGGTACTTGCTCATCATTTTCAAAATTTCTTCTTTGTGTTTGTGTGATTTGAAAAGTTTTTGTTTTGACTTCGATTTAACCCTTGCTTCTGTCTTCAAGAGTGTTACGAAGTGTTTTGAAAACTTTGTTTTGAAAGGAGTGTAAGTGTGAAAGAGTTTGTTTGGTTTGAGCAAGTACCTACTAACATCTACCTACTCGAAAAAAGAATTGTTCTATGTTCCTTTCCTTTAGACAGCGCTATCCCACTATTAGTGAGTAGGTAGCACCGTCGTCGGAGTTTTGAGGGTCAATTTGAAAGGGACGTACGGTCACTAAAGCAATATTAGGATGTCTTAGTAATAACCCTAATGTCTTAGATCAATTATTCGAGGCAACAATATCCGAGGCAACCATTCTGAGGCAGCTTTTCCGAACGGGACTTGATCTTTATTTAGACACGAGGGCGACCACTAAAGCATCTTATACTTAATGACCGTTTACCGAAGGCAACCGAAGTGAGAGTATACCCTAGGAGTGCGCATGTGCGAGTGATTCAATTTCAAGTTTTATTATCTTTGCACATTTAGGGTTTGCTAACCGTTTTAAAGTTGATCATACATTCTTGTCATGCATCCCTATTATTCATACATCTAACAGTTAATATTTTGCGAAATTTAAAGTGCGGAAAGTAAAGCGACGCTATTATAAGGCTTCGGGTATTTACATAGCCAAAAACGAACCCGTCAAAAGAAAGCGATAAATGAAAGTAAAAGGTCCTAATTAAGCTATTACAACTTGTGAATAGTTACATTAATATGGTAAAAATAAATAATAAAGCGCGCACAAGGAATTAAGAACGAGAGAGAACTAGGGTTTTGACCCTTTCTAACCTAATTGAAAGAGAAAAAAAAGTTTTTGTTGTTTTTAATTATTTTAAAGAAAAGAATTGGGTTTTTTAAATTAAATACAAAATAATTAATAATTAAATTAATTAAAGAAAATAATTAAATGGCCTATTTTGTGTTTTTGGTTATTTCAAGAAAAAGAAAATATAGTTAAGTTAGAAACAAAAAAAAACCTAATTGTTCTAATTAATTTTAATTTATTATACAAAAGAAATTAAAGTTATCTAAAATTAAATAACCTAATTAATTAATATTTGTATAAAAAAATAAATCTAATTCTAATTGGATGAAAATATTTTTTTGTGATTTTTTGATAAAAAGAATTATTTTTTATGTGAATAAAATAACTAAATGAATTAAATAAAAGAAATATAAAAGAATAAAGAAAAGAAAGTTGGTCCTGCAAAAGTAATTTGGAGGGGGTGCATTACTAGCAATCTGGTCCCAAAAGAAAAGGTCCACGTTGACTTCCCCTGACCCCATGCTGTGCGTTGACTAGGGTGTACCATGGACACCACATCATGGCCATCAGATCTGGCTTCTTGGATACCTGGATAGTTGGATTTTGAGGGAGCATGGTGGTCCTTGGCTTTGTGTGCACACTGAATCACTGAAAGAAAAATAATATGGAATAATTGGGGGACCTGGGATTCGAACCCAGGCCCTGATGCCTTTTGCACTTACTCCACTACCAACTGCGCTAGCTGTTTGCTTTGTATATAAAATAATAATAATAGATAATATGGAATAAATGGAGTTAGTGGAGGAAACAAAAAAAAACGCGCCAGAATTCAAATGACCCAATAGAAGGGTGCCACACAGGTCATCCCCAACCTTGTTCCGTTGGTAAAAGTTGAAAACTTTTACCTACGGACATATGTCCGTCGCTACATCTTTGCAACTTCTCAAAATCAAGCATGAGTAAGATAAATAAGAACTAAGGCCATAGATAGATTCGTCTGGACCTGCTGAATATCATGATGCCCTTTTTATGGGCCAATTTTTCCTGCACACAAAAACCCTAAAACGAAGCAACAAAACCTAGCCATGGTGAAATCTCATACAATCCATAAAAATGCAATTAAACGTTACAGAAAGCTTGCAAATGTGATGGTGAAAAAGAATATATGATTATATCATGCTATAAGTGCCAGAGTTATGCAAACCAAATTCAAAAAAAAGAACAATGTCGTGAATGCCTTACAACGAGTTTCAGGGCCTGGAAATGCTTGTTCTTGATTGGTTTTGCTTGCTGGAGATCCCAGGAAGCGATTGGGATGGTCAGGAGGCTTTGAGGATGCTTAGAAATATGAAATCGTGTCTGCACTTTTTATGATTTTTTTCAAGTTTTGTTCTTGTTCTTGCGCCTCTCTCTCGTCTTGTTTTAGGTCTGCAATGGTTCAATATATATCAAGGACTGAATTAGGGTTGAAAAAGTGTGCTCAATCTTTATCAATCATGGCTTTTGATTTTGATTTGATTCCTTTGAATATCTTTCCAAAAACAGGCCAAATTCAATCTTTTTGTGCACACCAAGGCTTTGCACGAATTCAATCACTTGCCAACTGGATGTAGGACCTGAAACATGTATAAAATCTTGAGATTTCAATGTTTTGGATTTTTTTTATGATTTTTTTATTAAAATTGATTTAATTCAAATAAAAATCAAAATAAATATTAAAAATAAGATAATGACAAGTGGAAAGGGCTAGGACTCTTGGACCATGTTTCCAACTTAAAACAAGTGCAAAAGATTGGGCCCATTTGGTAAAAATTGCAATTTGAGGCATAGTTGACTTTTGACAATTTTTTAAAAAGGGTCAACTTCACCAATGCATAACTTCCTCAATTTTGACTCTTTGAAAGTGTTCTTGGACTTTTTAGAAATATTGATATGTCATCTAATCAACCCTCTTTGTCTCATCTCAATTTGGTATTCCATGTTCATGTATGAAGCTTTGACAAAAAAAGTGTTTTTGTTGACTTTTAAAAATGACCTATAATGTCAAAATTCATAACTTCTTGTGAGTGCATATTTTGAACTTGGGAGCTGAAGATTGATTGTAGAGCATGAAATCCTCTTCAAAATGAGCTTTGGATAGGTCATTTCTCATAAAGTATGAGAAAGTTATGCTGGTCAAAGTTGAGTTGACTTTTCCTACAAAACCCTAATTTAGCAACTTTTGGTTCTTGATGAATTATGAGAAATCCTTGATGAATCATGATCAAACCTTGATCAAATGATGAATGGTACTTCAAAATGAGGATTTTGACCAAAAATCTTGAAGTTTGACTGTATGTAGGCCACAGTTGACTTTTGCCCTAGCACAGTCGATTTTCAGGCCTTTGAGCAATTGACTGAGCAAACTTTCTCTGCAAGGATTGAAACTTGACATGGATGATCTTGAGAACATATTAGGACAATTGTGAGTATTTGGGATCCTCTTGACTCAAGTGTCTTGATGCAACATGAAACCCTAATTTGAGGTGGACTGCCTTAGGAGAGAGCTTGTCTGGTCAACCCTTGAACTTCCTTGAGAAACTTGAGGATCTCACTTAAAATGTTTTGAGAAATATGGGAGGGCAAATTTTGGGGTACAATAGCTGCCCCTGTTCAATCTTCTTAAACCTGAAGATTTAGATTGGCTTGTTTGCCTTTCTTGATCTGAAGGTGGAAGATGATTGAACACTTAGAGTGCCTAGAAATTTGCACTCGCATGAAGTGGTATTTGTCTTGTGATGTCGGGAATGGGCTTATAGATTCCATTTGGAAGTTGACGATGGAAGATGGGCTTAAATATGCCATCCGAAGGAGTGTCGATCGCATAAGAGATTCCTTAGCGAGAGTTAGTATACCTGTTGTTGAGGAAGACTACGCTGGGGGATGTTGATCTCTGTCTTGGGAGGAATAGAATTTTAGGAGCTTCGATTGTCCTTTATTCTACTGGGAAATTGTCTCTTGTTCGAAGAGGTGAAAATGAACTACTATCTGGTCGTAATCCAGGCTTCATAGTGATAAGACCGACTGCTATCTGGTCGTAATCCAGGCTCTACAGCGACTTACTGGGGAAATGAGATTAAACTTACTATCCAGTCGTGATCCAGGCTTCACAATTTCTCAATTCTTATCTGGCCGTGCTCCAGGCTTCAGAAGGAATTAAGTTGTTATCCGGTCGTATCCGGGATCCAACTTGAATCTAGGGCACACTAATATCTGGTCGACTCTGGGCTTCTTAGTAATTGTCTAGGTAAAATTGCTATTTGGTCGAAATCCAAGCTTCGCAATGTCTTGTACTGTTATCTGGTCGTAATCCAGGCTTCAGTCCTTTTATAATTATTTGGTCGTAATCCAGGCTTCACGATGCTTTATACCATTATCTGGTCGAATCCAGGCTTTATGGTGTTCTGTATTTCTATCTAGTCGAATCCAGGCTTCACAATACCTCACATCTTATCTGGTCGAAATCCAGGCTTCAGAAGAAATCAAGTGGTTATCCGGTCGCATACGGGCTTTCCATTTGACTTTTGGGCCTACTAATATCTGGTCGAATCCGGGCTTCATAGTAATTGGCCAGGTAAACTGCTATTTGGTCGTAATCCAAGCTTCACAGTGTCCCTCACTGTTATCTGGTCGTAATCCAAGCTTCAGTGCTTTTTACCGCTATCTGGTCGTAATCCAGGCTTCACGATGTCTCATACCATTATCTGGTCGAATCCAGGCTTCACGGTGTTCGGAGAAGATCAAGATACTATCCGGTCGTAATCCGGGCTTCATAACTTGTATTAAAGATATACCACTATCTGGTCGTAATCCAGGCTTCGCGGTGTTTTGGCTGCTATCTGGTCGTAATCCAGGCTTCACAGAAACTTGTATTGCTATTTGGTCGTAATCCAGGCTTCACAATAACTTTCCGAACTGTTATCCAGTCGTAATCCGGGATTCACGGCTCGTGTTCATGATAAACCACTATCTGGTCGAATCTAGGCTTCATGGTGTCTCGGACTGCTATCTGGTCGTGATCCAGGCTTCACAGTAATTGGCTGAGATGTTATCCGGTCGTAATCCGGGATTCACGGCTTGCTGGGGATTAGACTATTATCCGGTCGTTCTCAGGGCTTCATAGCTTAAAGATACACCACTATTTGGTCGAATCTAGGCTTCGCGGTGTCTAATACTGCTATCAGGTCGAATTCGAGCTTCACAATATGATGGAGTAATCAAGATACTATCCGGTCATACTCGAGCTTCATAGCTTAAAGATAAACCACTATGTGGTCGAATCCAGGCTTCACGGTGTCTGATACTGCTATCCGGTCGAATCCGAGCTTCACAATATGATGGAGTAATCAAGATACTATCCGGTCGTACCCGGGCTTCGTAGCTTGAATTTTGTAAGAATTTGATTATATCTTTCCTGAAAGGTAAATCTTAGCTGTATGCAATGCATGATATGTATCAGGCAATGATGTTCTCAAAATAAATGAGATTGTTCTGTATGATGCGTATGCGCATGTCATGATGTATGCATGTTTTATATGATATTCTCTAGCTGGGGAAAATAAATTCCGGATTGCTGCTGGAGAGAAGAGTTGAATTTTTCGTCTCCGCTGGGGATTATGAATGGAGATGATTGGGAGAACAATCCTGCTGAAGAATAAATTAGTGGGAAAATGACTCTGTGGGGAAGAGAAATTCTGCTAGAAGATCTGCCGATTTGGAGAAATAACCTCGGCTGGGGATGAATTACCGTTGTTGGCGATAATGAACTCTATTGGGGATTGAGTTTCTGTTTGTGGAAGAAATAAACTCTACTGGGGATAATCTTCTAGACTTTACTGGGGATAATCTTCCAGACTCCACTGGGGATAATCTTCCAGTGCTGGTGATAGATAAACTCTGCTTGGGGAGAATCTTACCGACTCATTCGCGGTTGCGAGCCCCAGCTGGGGAGAATTAACACCACTGTGCTTCTCTTACTCTGCGGGGAGTAAATGTACCTTTAATTGTTTTCTCCAACTAGGTCTATCCCTATACCTGGTGGATAGAGTAAATGTAAGATCTGGACATTTCTTGTCTTCCCCTGTATCTGATATTACGAGTAATCATCTTTTGTTTCGCATGTAAATATTTATGAGCAGCAATTAATGTCAAATGCATATATAAAAAATGAACATTGGACGTTCTTGCAAAACAAAACAGAAAAAGAAAAACAATTTGAAATTTCTTTGTGAAAATGAATTGTATTGACTTTGAAGTTGGCCTGTAAATAGGCGTTTTTGTACAAGAGGCTGACGTCCTAGTAAGAGAACGCCGCCGAACAAATAAGATTTATACAATTTGTGTAAAAGAAAGAAAAACAGCTATGTGAACAATCCCAATGGGGTTCCAACTCTGCTATTGCCTTTATGTCTTTGAGTGTCTCATCACTTTGCTACTTGGTTGAAGGTAGATCAGATTGATTAGTGCCGTCCGAGATTGATAGTCGATACCGAAGTCTGGTTGCAAGATGATCCAATGAGACATAGTGTTACGCTTTAATCCCTAATTTTTGCCTGGACCGCCCTTTCGGGTTTTCAGTCCACCGGGATACCCTTTTTTGCCCAAGCCGCCTTTTCAGGTTTTCGACTTGCCGGGTGTACAGATTTTTTCATTTTCATCCCTTATTTTTGCCCGAACCCTTTTGGTTCACCGAGAAGCCCTTATTTTTGCCTAGGCCGGTCAACCTAGCGGGTCTTTGATTATGCGTAGTATTTTTTCACTATGTATGCATTGACGGGGTGAGGAAGGTCGTCACCATCCATGGTGGTTAGAATCATAGCTCCTCCTGAGAAAATGTTCTTAACCACAAATGGCCCTTCGTAAGTAGGGGTCCATTTGCCCCTAGGATCTCCTTGCAGTAGTATGATGTGTTTGATCCCCAACTTGATACTCTTTTCGTTTGACTTTCTTGTTAAACGCATTGATCATTCGTTTTTGATACGTCTAACCATGACAAATAGCAGTAAGTCTCATTTCATCGATTAAGTTCAGCTGATCAAGCTAGGTCTGGATCCAATCGTCCTCGATCAAACCTGTATCCTTCATAATCCGAAGAGAGGGTATTTGAACTTCAATGGGCAAGAATGCCTCCATGCCATATACCAAGGAATAAGGTGTTTCCCTTGTTGACGTCCGTGCTGAGGTACGATACCCATGAAGAGCGAATGGTAACATCTCGTTCCAGTCTTTGTATGTTACCATCATCTTCTGCACAATCTTCTTGATGTTCTTATTAGCCGCTTCAACAACCCCATTCATCTTCGGCCGGTAGGGAGAAGAGTTGTGATGCTGTATCTTGAACTGCTTGCAGAGTTCGGTGATCATTGTATTGTTGAGATTTGTACCATTGTCTGTAATGATCCTCTCTGCTACACCATATCGGCAGATCAAGTTGTTCCGAATAAATCGCGCCACGACGTTCTTGGTTACTGTAGCAAAGGAAGCTGCTTCAACCCATTTTGTAAAGTAATCAATAACCACCAGAATGAAACGATGTCCGTTGGATGCAATAGGTCTGATCTCACCAATCATGTCGATACCCCACATTGCAAAAGGCCAAGGAGCTGTCAAGATGTTTAGAGGAACTGGAGGTATGTGCACCTTATCAGCATAGACTTGGCACTTATGACAGGTTCAAGAATGCTGATAACAATCAGCTTCCATAGTAGACCAATAGTATCCTGCTCGAAGGATTTTATTTGCCATGGTGTGTCCATTGGAATGAGTTCCGAAGGTACCTTCATGTGACTCTGCCATAATCCTTTCTGCCTCGTTCTTATCCATACATCGCAGTAAGGTTAAATCATGGTTACGCTTGTAAAGGATACCATTACTGATGAAGAACTTCACCACGAACCTCCTCAGAAACTTCTTATCATTAACAGATGCACTCTCGGGGTATTCTTGAGCCTCAAGAAACCTCTTTACCTCGTGGAACCAGGGTTTATCTGTTACCTCTTCAGTCTCAATATCACAATAATGTGCGGGTTCTTCTAACCTCTCGATGGTAATCTGGGGAGCTTCATTGTCCCATCTAACCTTGAACATAGAAGACATGGTAGCTAGCGCGTCCGCTAACTGATTATCCTCCCTGGGGAAGTGTTCAAAGGTTATCTCCTCAAAGTGCGGGAGCAACGTCAATACATACTCTTTGTAAGGAATAAGATTTGGGTGCTTCGTATCCCACTCGCCTTTAATCTGACTGATCACGGGAGCAGAATCTACGAATATGCTCAAGAACTTAATCCTCAGGTCAATAGCTGCTCGAAGGCCCATGATGCACGCTTCATACTCCGCCATGTTGTTGGTGCAGTTAAAACATAATCGGGCGGTGAACGGAGTATGACAGCCTTTAGGAGATATGATCACGGTGCTAATGCCATTACCCAACACATTTGAATCTCCATCAAAATACATAGACCATCGGGATCCCTCCTCAGGTCCTTCATCCGGTCCAGGTGTTTCACAGTCAGTAACCAACATGATGCTCTCATCCGGAAACTCGAAATTCATAGATTGGTAATCATCCACTGCCTAATGCGCCAAATGATCTGCCAACACACTCCCTTTGATTGCCTTTTGGGTCGTGTATTGGATGTCATACTCAGTCAAGATCATCTGCCATCTTTCTATTCTTCCGAACAAGGCAGGCTTTTCGAAGATATACTTGATTGGGTCCATCTTAGATATCAATAGAGTAGTGTGAGTCAGCATATACTGTCTCAGCCGGCGAGCAGCCCATGCCAAAGCACAACAAGCTTTCTCAAGTAGTGAGTATCGGGTCTCACAGTGGGTAAACTTTTTTCTAAGGTAGTAAATAGCATGCTCTTTTCGTCAAGACTCGTCATGCTTCCCCAGCATGCACCCCATTGAATTGTCGAGTACTGTCAAGTATAAAATCAAAGGTCTTCCTTCAATTGGAGGCATCATAATAGGTGGCTCTTTGAGATATTCTTTGATCCTTTCGAAAGCGGCCTGACATTCATTATTCCATTTTACTACTTAATCTTTCTTCATCAGCTTGAAGATTGGCTCACAAGTAGCAGTCATATGTGAAATGAATCGGGCAATATAGTTCAGACGTCCCAGAAAGCCTCTGACTTCTTTTTCCATTCGGGGAGCTGGCATTTCCTGTATAGCCTTCACCTTTGCAGGATCCACTTGAATACCTTTACCACTAACGACGAAACCCAGCAGCTTACCAGATCTTACCTCGAAGGTGCACTTGTTCGGGTTTAACCTTAGCTTATACAACTTCAATCTGTCAAATAGCTTCTGGAGATGGTCGAGGTGTTCTTATTCAGTTTGGGACCTTGCAATCATGTCATCAACGTATACCTCAATCTCATGATGAATCATGTCATGGAACAAAGCGACCATGGCGCACTGATACGTTGCCCCAGCATTCTTCAACCCGAAAGGCATGACTTTCTAGAAAAAGGTACCCCACTGCGTAACGAAAGTTGTCTTCTCCATGTCCTCGGGAGCCATCTTAATCTGATTGTAACCAGAAAAACCATCCACAAAGGAGAAGACCTTATACTGTGCGGTGTTGTCGTCCAGAACATCGATATGAGGCAGAGGGAAATCATCCTTGGGACTTTCCCTATTCAGATCCCTATAGTCCACACACATTCAAACCTTACCATCTTTCTTCGATATCGGAACCACGTTGGCAACCCACTGCGGGTAAGAATTAACAGCTAGAAAACCGGCATCAAACTGTTTCATGACCTCAGCTTTGATTTTCTCGGACATCTCGGGGCGCATCCGACAAACCTTCTGTTTTACCGGAGGACAGTCTTCTTTGGTTGGCAAGCGGTGTACCACAATGTCAGTATCCAACCCAGGCATATATTCATAAGACCAAGCAAAGATCTCAACATAATCGCGTAGCATATGTATCAACTGTTGCTTAACACTAGGCTCCAGATTTACACCGATCTTGACCTCTTTCTTGTCTTCTTCTATACCCAGATTTACTGATTCCACTGGCTCTTCATGGGGCTGTATGGCCCTCTCTTCCTGAAGTAACAATCTAGAAAGTTCCCCAGGCACTTCACAATCATCCTCACCTTCGTCCTCGGCTTGGTTGATCGGACTTTCGAAGTTATAACTGGCAGTAGCAGAGTCGTTATCAGTGGGATCCAGAGTGGATGTGGACCTGTATTATGATATGTGAGTGTGTGTAAGACAAATAGATGTTTTGATAAAGTGCAAGATAGAAAAGAAAAACAAGGAGCGTAAAATTTGTAATGCAAGAAAACGTCCAATGCTTTATTGATGATATATGGAAATGATAAATAATAAGCCCTCACAAACAAAGCCACGGTGTCTCGGGCAAGGCACCGAGCCGTAAAAGTTTCAAATTGTCTGTTACAAATTTCAAAACAAAAGTCTATTACTGTGTAATGAAAGAAACGGGCACGAAGTCCTTTGCCGTCCAATTGTTCAATCCACCGTCGTAGTCGGGTAGATCCAGCTATCGAACTCTGACTCTTCTTTGTCGTCTTCAATTGCATTTATTTCCGGATTATTGATAAGCAGGGGAGGTCTTCCAATCCGTGCACGCCGAACAGCCCTTTGAGCTTCTGCAGTAAAACCCAAACCAAACTTGTCAGTCCTGTGTGCAAAGTCAGGGAGTTGGCCCCAATTTGCACACCCACCTTTTTCAATAACAGCCCTGGCATCCTTGAGGGAAGCCATCTTCATTGGAAATTCTTCAGCAACAGTTTCAGTCGATGTCAGAGTCTGGGGGACCTCTTCAAAGTTCTGGCACAGGGTTTCAATGAACTCTCCATCCATCTCCACATACCGAAAGGAATTAAGGTGACTAACCATGTACTCCTCTTCTCCTCGTACTGTAACAATCTTCCCCTTCACTGGATATTTCAACATCTGATGGAGCATGGAAGTCACTGCCCCAACTTTATGAATCCACGAGCGACCCAACAAAAAAAAAATAAGATGGTCGGATGTCCATCACATAGAACGTAGATGCAAAAGCCTGAGAGCCAACTTTAACGGGGACATTCACCTCCCCATGCACCATCCTTTTGGACCCGTCAAAGGCCCTAACCACAATATTACTCGGCTTCAGAACCAACCCTTCACAGTCCAAATGGTCTAACGCTTTCTTGGGTAAAACATTTAATGAGGACCCAATATCCACCAGCATGTGGGCCAAAGTAGTGCCCCTGCACTCGATCGAGACGTGTAGAGCGTCATTGTAATTCCTTCCTTTGGCAGTCAGATCTGCATCGAAGAAACCTAACCCGTTGTCAGCGGTTAAACTAGCCACACAGTCTTTGAATTGATCAGCAGATGTTTCCTGTGGCACATGCGCAATTTTAAGGAAAGTAATTAAAGCCTTTGCATGGGCTTCTGAGCACAATAATAGAGATAACATGGAGATCTTCGACGGGGTTTGCCCCAGCTGTTCGACTATGTTGTAGTCACTCTTCTTGATAATCTTCAGAAACTCCTCTATCTCCTGCCTAGAGGTTTCAACAATGACATTCTTAGGTTCCTCCGTCCGGGCAGGCTCACTTGTGATCTCTTTGCCCCGAGTGTCAGATGACTCGGCGACAGGGGTGACAACTGGAGTAAGAATAGGAACAATGGCTGATGTACTGGCAGATGGAATAACAACAGGCTTTTGAACAGTCAGAGGGGAAATCTCAGGAGCGAAGAGTCTTCCGCTTTGGGTGACCTTGCTTGATCCGACAATATTTCCGATATCAGCATCAACTTCTTCAACCTTCGAATCATGTTTGATCCCATGATAATACACATCGGCCCCATAGTGCCACGGGACAGCCTTATCCGAAGTGTAAGGGATAGGGCCAGGAATAGTAATGATCAATGGAGCAACTCTTGGAACGAATATAATCCTAACAGGCTTTCTCGAGGAAGACTTGGAAGGATTGGGGGAAATGGTTATTATGGAAACATCTTCAACGGGAAACGCCGAAATCAAAGTTTTCTCGAACAGAATCTCTTTGTTATCCATCGCGTTGAACACCTGATTTCAATAAATGGTAACCAGTAGGAAGGATCGAACATAGGTGGAAACCTTCACCACAACCCGGAAATAAACCGGCCAACAATAGGTTTTCTTTACTGTCATCAACGGAGTTGAAACATCTTCCATAGAGGTAATAAATGAATCATCGTCCACAACATTTACTCCATGCTTGGGCATAGGAGCAGTCATGACGTTAGGCTTTTCCGGTGCATCAAACTCAACTTCTTTAGCTTTAATCAGGTCTTGCACCTTATTCCTCAAGGCCCAGCAGTTGTTGGTATCATGCCCTGGGCTATCAGAGTGATAGGCGCAACGGGCATTCAGATTATACAGTGGTGATATGGTGTTGGGATTCTTCGGGGCTTCCCTCAGAGTTACCAGGTTGGTCTTCAACAATTGCGGCAGAATTTGAGATAGAGTCATATTGAGCCGAGTATACTGTCTTTGCGGTCTCTCTACTCTTTGCTGATTGTTGCATTGTAGGGCAACAGTGGGTCTTGATATTACCACTGCATTAACTGCTTGGCGGCGTTCAGGTCGGCTTTGGCTCCTCGAGCTGTAGACTGCACTAGATTCCTTCTTGAAAGGCTTCTTTTCTGTACTTGATGAAACACCTTTCTGTATCTTGCCACTCTTGATACCAGCCTTTACTCTCTCCCCAGTCATAATCAATTCAGTGAACCTAGCCGATGAACTACCGATCAAATGATTGAAATATGGACCCGAAAAAGTCCCAAGAAGCATATCCACCAACTCCCTATCAAACAAAGGGGGGTGGACTCTTCCAGCCAGATCTCTCCACTTTTGAGCATAGTCCTTAAAGCCTTCGCCTGTACCCATAGACATACTCTGAAGTTCAGTACGCGTGGGAGCAAGGTCGGTGTTATACTAGTATTACTTGTAAAAAGCAGCAGCAAGGTCCTCCCAGTTGGGGACATTAACTCCCTCCAATTGATAGAACCATTCAAGTTGAGTCCCTGACAGACTATCTTGAAAGAAATGAACCCAGAGGTTTCTATCAGCAGTATATGGTTGAATTTTTCTGACGTATGAGAGGAGATGAAGCTTTGCACAAGAGACTCCATCATACTTAGCAAAGACATGAGCTTTAAACTTGTGTGGGATCACCACCCCAGATGACAATCCCAGATCTCTGAAGTCCAACCCAGGTATCTTCTGAATTTCTATTGCACTGAGCCAGTCTTCGAGTTGCTTATACTTATCCTCAACAGGAGGATACTGTTCTTCATCAAAATCAGTGTCATTATCAGAGACCACATGGATAGGACCCTTTCTTTCCTCTTGATTCTCTCCTCCTCCAGATGAATGAGACAGATCAGCTTCCTGTCGCAAATTGTTCCCGAATCTATGACCTATATTCAGCAGAACCACCCTCTTCTTCTTCTTCTTCTTCTTCTTCTTCTTGTCCTTCAAGATGAGAGTCTTCAAATCCTGTTTTCCTTTGGCCAAATTCAAGAACATCTCCTGAAATTGAGCATTCTGAGCCTGAAGAGCTTTGATGGCTTGATCAGTAGGTGTTTCAGAAGACATTTTGTGATGAAATAAACAGCAAAGAAGATGAGAAACCTGTAATGGTACCTGTAATGAGGTGCATGGGAATGGAATGCGTATGATATGATTTCAAAGACTTTGGGAGATTCAAATTTGTAAAACAAAGAAATAAAAAAACTTTATTAGATTCAAACTTGTAACAATGTTTAACAATGCCTTTAAGGCGTTATAAAAGAAATAAACTGAAAAGCAAATCTAAACTAGAAACAATAAAAGACATCAGAAATCCCATACTCGTTTTCCCTTTGTGCTGACATAATCGTTGATTGTCCTTTCATTCTCAAGCTGCCTTGTAAGCTTCAAGATCTTCATCTCCTGCTCGTGATACTTCTCCCTGTAGGTATCCCTTTCTTCCTTTAGCTAGATCCAAGATCTCTTCAATGCCCCAAGATCAGTAGGCATGTAGGGATGAAGGACTGTATACGGAACACCTTCTTCGTTAGTATGCTCTTCAATCACCGGAAAAACAGCTTCATATGGCATCCCCAGCTTTTGAGCACGGGCTCGAACCCACTGGAGATAATGTTGCATCGGGAGAGAAGTCTTTAGTCCTAGCTCATGTGGGTCAGACCTATTCACCCTGCCCCAGGATCGTATAAACCTTCAGAGATGCTCATTGACGTCCCCTTTATAGTCAAAGACAATGTCTGTAAGAAGTAGCTCATGAGGACCGTCTCTCCGAGCGAGTCCGAACTGTCGTAAATCCAAGCAATGACTATAGGTTATACCCCCTCTAATGCCAAGCAACGGGACATTAGGGTATTCCCCACATCGATTAATAATAGCTACTCTTTCCATATCTGTAGAACTCCAAATGATGTCCGTATGAGCAAGGGACATGATTCTGTAAGCCCAACCTACACCTTCCTCATTCTTTAATACAGACTTGGGGAGGTGCGAAATAAACCACCTCGCCAGCAGCGGTGTACAACACATGAGAGTTCCCCTTCTCCGCACAGTACGGGTATAGAGAGCATGTAAAATATCACCTAGAAGAGTAGGCACTGGGTTACGAGACATGAAGATCTTGACCGCATTCACATCTATGGAAGAATCTGGATTCGGGAACAAAACCAAGTTGTAGATCAGAAGAGCCAAGATGTCTTCAAATGCTTGAAAGTCCAAGTTATCCCAAAACAGTTGAGCATGATCCATTAGAAACTTAGCCAAGAAACCTTTTACCCCGCTCAGTGTCTCCCAATTGGATACTACATCGGCCCTTTTTAGATGTAAGGCTGAAGCAATGTCCTCAGGTCTAGGAACCTCCTCCAAACCTGTGAAGGGTGTCTGCTCAAGGATAGATATACCTAGTAGATAAGAAAACTCCTCCAAAGTAGGGACTAGCTGATAATCCGGGAAGGTGAAACAATGATGCAACGGATCAAAGAACTGGAACAACACGCTCATCATTTGCTCATCCAACTTTGAAGTGACCAGGCTAAGGAGATGGCCATGTCTTCTAACAAATGAAGAAGTATCAGGAAATTTTGAAACTAACTCTCTGAGCTGAGTAGGGATTTGCACGGAGTTGACTCGAATGGTATTTCTGCGCATAGAAGCCATAATCTGCAAAACAGAACAAAGATGAATCCCCTCGGTCTTTGAAATGGTTAGTCTAATGAAATATGCATGCTATGTCATGATGCATGATGTCATGATAAAAACACACAATAGGTATGGTAGATAGCAAACATGGTAAAGGCAAACAAGTCACACAATAGCCCTTAAGTTTTAGGCTTGCATGGAGTCTAGGTACTACCCTCTTGCAGTTTAGTTGGTTTCAACTTGTCCTAATAATAGTAACCGGGTTCTAGAGGTTCTCAATATCATTGACCATCCTCCATTGGTCATGGTTTCAGCTCACACAATCTTTTCTTGCGGTCGGAACTATCTTGAGAGTATGGTCTCAATGAGTGTAGCATCAAGTATCAACCAGTTCCCAACTCTACACCGAGACCAGCTATCTCAATACTTCCTATGGCCAAGTTGGTCAATTATAGGTTCTAAGGTCAGTTGATGCTTAACGACCCATATAGAAGCCCCGTATTCTCATTGTTCCTCCACAAGGGATATTGGTACCAACTAATGTGCCACATCAATGTAGCTACTGCTTCAACCATATCGGTCTACGCCGTACAGTTCCCTCACAGTTTATTGCTACTTACCTAACAGGTGTTCCCCAGATCCGGGTTAGGATCTATAGTAACTCCGATACAAAGCCCACAAAGATAAAGAAATCAAATCAAGCAATAGAAAACAATATGATGAACTAATCCTAAGGTATACCCCACTTATAATTATCCCCAGCAGAGTCGCCACTTCTGTGATACGGTGGCCAGAACCGGGACTATTTTTTTTAGGAATGTTGGTTTGTGTTTTGCGTTTGTGTTTGCAAAATGTCGCGGTAAGCAAGATTCGCCACCGACTTTTATTTTATCCAACAAGGAAAGGAAAAAAGCATAGAAAAATTCTTTTTTTGAGATTTTCTGAGTACGGGGGATAAATTATAGAAAGGGAAGGTATTACCACCCTTTCTATCCGTAGTTATCTACGGGATCTTAGGTACTTGCTCATCATTTTCAAAATTTCTTCTTTGTGTTTGTGTGATTTGAAAAGTTTTTGTTTTGACTTCGATTTAACCCTTGCTTCTGTCTTCAAGAGTGTTACGAAGTGTTTTGAAAACTTTTTTTGAAAGGAGTGTAAGTGTGAAAGAGTTTGTTTGGTTTGAGCAAGTACCTATTAACATCTACCTACTCGAAAAAAGAATTGTTCTATGTTCCTTTCCTTTAGACAGCGCTATCCCACTATTAGTGAGTAGGTAGCACCGTCGTCGGAGTTTTGAGGGTCAATTTGAAAGGGACGTACGGTCACTAAAGCAATGTTAGGATGTCTTAGTAATAACCCTAATGTCTTAGATCAATTATTCGAGGCAACAATATCCGAGGCAACCATTCTGAGGCAGCTTTTCCGAATGGGACTTGATCTTTATTTAGACAAGAGGGCGACCACTAAAGCATCTTATACTTAATGACCGTTTACCGAAGGCAACCGAAGTGAGAGTATACCCTAGGAGTGCGCATGTGCGAGTGATTCAATTTCAAGTTTTATTATCTTTGCACATTTAGGGTTTGCTAACCGTTTTAAAGTTGATCATACATTCTTGTCATGCATCCCTATTATTCATACATCTATCAGTTAATATTTTGTGGAATTTAAAGTGCGGAAAGTAAAGCTACGCTATTACAAGGCTTCGGGTATTTACATAGCCAAAAATGAACCCGTCAAAAGAAAGCGATAAATGAAAGTAAAAGGTCCTAATTAAGCTATTACAACTTGTGAACAGTTACATTAATATGGTAAAAATAAATAATAAAGTGCGCGCGAAGAATTAAGAACGAGAGAGAACTAGGGTTTTGACCCTTTCTAACCTAATTGAAAGAAAAAAAGTTTTTGTTGTTTTTAATTATTTTTAAGAAAAGAATTGGGTTTTTTAAATTAAATACAAAATAATTAATAATTGAATTAATTAAATGGCCTATTTTGTGTTTTTGGTTATTTTAAGAAAAAGAAAATATAATTAAGTTAGAAAAAAGAAAACCTAATTGTTCTAATTAATTTTAATTTATTATACAAAAGAAATTAAAGTTATCTAAAATTAAATAACCTAATTAATTAATATTTGTATAAAAAAATAAATCTAATTCTAATTGGGTGAAAATATTTTTTTTCTGATTTTTTGATAAAAAGAATTATTTTTTATGTGAATAAAAATAACTAAATGAATTAAATAAAAGAAATATAAAAGAATAAAGAAAAGAAAGTTGGGCTTGCAAAAGTAATTTGGAGGGGGTGTATTGCTAGCAATCTGGGCCCAAAAGAAAAGGTCCACGTTTACTTCCCTTGACCCCATGTTGTGCGTTGACTGGGGTGTACCATGGACACCACATCATGGCAATCAGATCTGGCTTCTTGGATACCTGGATTGTTGGATTTTGAGGGAGCATGGTGGTCCTTGGCTTTGTGTGCATGCTAAATCACTGAAAGAAAAATAATATGGAATAATTGGGGGACCTGGGATTCGAACCCAGGCCCTGATGCCTTTTGCACTTACTCCACTACCAACTGCGCTGGTTGTTTGCTTTGTATATAAAATAATAATAATAGATAATATGGAATAAATGGAGTTAGTGGAGGAAACAAAAAAAACGCGCCAGAATTCAAATGACCCAATAGAAGGGTTCCACGCAGGTCATCCCCAACCTTGTTCCATTGGTAAAAGTTGAAAACTTTTACCTACGGGCATATGTCCGTCGCTACATCTCTGCAACTTCTCAAAATCAAGCATGAGTAAGATAAATAAGAATTAAGGCCATGGATAGATTCGTCTGGACCTGCTAAATATCATGATGCCCTTTTTATGGGCCAATTTTGCCTGCACACAAAAACCCTAAAATGAAGCAACAAAACCTAGCCATGGTGAAATCTCATACAGTCCATAAAAATGCAATTAAACGTTACAGAAAGCTTGCAAATGTGATGGTGAACAAGAATATATGATTATATCATGCTATAAGTGCCAGAGTTATGCAAACCAAATTCAAAAAAAGTTCAATGTCGTGAATTCCTTACAGCGAGTTTCAGGGCCTAGAAATGCTTGTTCTTAATTGGTTTTGCTTGCTGGTGATCCCAGGAAGTGATTGGGATGGTCAGGAGGCTTTGAGGATGCTTGGAAATATGAAAACGTGTATGCACTTTTTATGATTTTTTTTCAAGTTTTGTTCTTGTTCTTGCGCCTCTCTCTAGCCTTGTTTTAGGTCTGCAATGGTTCAATATATATCAAGGACTGAATTAGGGTTGAAAAAGTGTGCTCACTCTTTATCAATCATGGCTTTTGATTTTGATTTGATTCCTTTTAATATCTTTCCAAAAATAGGCTAAATTCAATCTTTTTGTGCACACCAAGGCTTTGCACGAATTCAATCACTTGCCAACTGGATGTAGGACCTGAAACATGTACAAAATCTTGAGATTTCAATGTTTTGGATTTTTCTATGATTTTTTTTATTAAAATTGATTTAATTAAAATAAAAATCAAAATAAATAATAAAAATAAGATAATGACAAGTGGCAAGGGCTAGAACTCGTGGACCATGTTTCCAACTCGAAACAAGTGCAAAAGATTGGGCCCATTTGGCAAAAATTGCAATTTGAGGCATAGTTGACTTTTGACAATTTTGCAAAAAGGGTCAACTCCACCAATGCATAACTTCCTCAAATTTGACTCTTTGAAAGTGTTCTTGGACTTTTTAGAAATATTGAGATGTCCTCTAAGCAACCCTATTTGTCTCATCTAAATTTGGTATTTCATGTTCATGTATGAAGCTTTGACAAAAAAGGTGTTTTTGTTGACTTTTCAAAATGACCTATAATGTCAAAATTCATAACTTCTTGTGAGTGCATATTTTGAACTTGGTAGCTGAAGATTGATTATAGATCATGTCATCCTCTTAAAAATGAGCTTTGGATGGGTCATTTCTCATAAATTATGAGAAAATTATGCTTGGTCAAAGTTGAGTTGACTTTTCCTACAAAACCCTAATTTAGTAACTTTTGGTTCTTGATGAATTATGAGCAATCCTTGATGAATCATGATCAAACCTTGATAAAATGATGAATGGTACTTCTAAATGAGGATGTTTATCAAAAATCTTGAAGTTTGACTATATGTAGGCCACAGTTGACTTTTGCCCTAGCACAGTCGATTTTCAGGCCTTTGAGAAATTGACTGAGCAAACTTTCTCTGCAAGGCTTGAAACTTGACATGGATGATCTTGAGAAAATATTAGGACAATTGTGAGAATTTGGGATCCTTTGGAATCAAGTGTCTTGATGCAACATGAAACCCTAATTTGAGGTAGACTGCCTTAGGAGAGAGCTTGTCTGGTCAACCCTTGAACTTCCTTGAGCAACTTGAGGATCTCACTTGAAATGTTTTGAGAAATATGGGAGGGCAAATTTTGGGGTACAACAGTATCCAATCCATTTGTAGATCTTCAAGAGAGGTATGCATGTCAAGATGTAGGATAGTGTATGGAACATCTCCTTCCATGACAGGCTCAACGATTACCGGGATAATGGAGGGATAAGGCATCATAAGACTATGAGCACGAGTTCATACCCATTTGAGGTAAGGCTCAGGAGGGATGAAATTTTTATGCCCCAAAGTCTTGATATCCACCTTGTTTAACATGCTCCAAGCTCGGACAAATCTCTGGCGAAGATCTTGATCGTCGTTGTCGTAGTCAAATACCAAACCTTGAATCAGCATCTCGTGCGGACCATCCCTTCGGGCGTAACCAAACTGTCTTAAAGCTAAGCAGGGGTTTTTGGTGATGCCTCCCCTATTGCCAAGTAAAGGGACATTAGGAAATTCCCCATAACGGCCGACAATAGTAACATTCTCTATGGAACGTGAGCACTAATGAATGTCTGAATGTTTGATTGTCATCAACCTTTGTGACCACCTTGAACCTTGCTCATTCTTTAATACAGATTGGGGAAGATGTGAAATAAACCATATTGCCAAGAGAGGAGTTCAACACATAAGGACACCTCTTTTCCTCATAATGCGAGTGTGAAAAGAGTGTAGGATATCCCCTAGTAATGTAGGCATCGAGTTGCGGGATATAAAGATTTTGACGGTGTTCACATCTATGAGTTGGTTAGGATTTGGAAACAAAACTATCCCATAGATGAGGAGAGCCACAATTTCCTCAAAGGCTTGTAGGTCCAAAGAATTCCAACAGTTTTGGGCTTTCTCAAACAAGAACTTTGCTAGGAAACGCTTGACACCACTCTTTGTTTCCCAATAAGTTGTGACATCAGATGAGTGCAAGTGAAGAGCTTGAGCAATCTCTTCTGGCTTTGGGTCTCTTTCCGTACCATTGAAATGTAGTTGATTTAGAATGGGAATCCTCAAGAGTTGGTAGAATTCTTCCAAAGTTGGCACAAGTTGATAATCGGGAAATGTGAAGCAATGGTGTAAGGGATCAAAAAACTGAAAGAGCACCACCTTCATCATATCTTCATCTGTGTTGGAGGTAACCAAGTTGAGTAGGCGACCATGTCTCTTGGTGAATGAATAATTCTCAGGGATCCTTGATGCTAACTCCTTGAGTTGAGGAGGAATCTTTACAAGGTTGACTTGAATAGTTTTCCTGCGAATAAAATCCATGTCCTACAAAACAAGAACAAAGATAAACCCCAGAAATCCTTGAAATGGTTAGTGAATGAATATGATGTTATGATGTCCATGATGTTATGTACAAGTATGCACGTACAAACAAAGCAAACAAGTCCTTAGGTTTAGGATTGCATGGAGTCTCATAGGTAAGTACCCTCTTGAAGTTTAGTTGGCTCAAACATGTCCTAGTAATAGTAACCAGGTTCTAAGGAGCTCAATATCACTAATTTGTTTCCTTGATCATTGTTTTAGCACAATCCTCTTTAATGGAGACCGAAATATCCCAAGAAACCAAACCTCAATGAGTGTAGTATCGAGTATCTACCAACTTTAGACTGCACCAAAGCCGGTCATCTCACTACGTCCTAAAGGCCAAGTTGGTCAAGTAAAGGTTCTAATAGTTCATTAGTGCTTCATGACATCACTCAGCGGCCCCATATTCTCCTTGATTAACTCAAGGGCTACTGGTACCCACAAATATGTCACACTAACATAGCTATTGCTTAGACCATGTTGGTATACCCCGCACAGTTACCACAACGTATTGCTACTTACCTATAAGGTATTCCAAATCCGGGTAGAGGATTCAAACCCAGACAAAGAACCATAATATAAAGCATACAAGTCAAACAATGAAAGCAAGTAAATATGATCTAACCCTAAGGTAACCCCACTTATTTAAAGTCCCCAGCAGAGTCGACAATTCTGTGATACGGAGGGAGAACTGACTTGAAGGTTTTGAATTTGATTAAAAATGTTGCGGTTAGCAAGAGTCACCACCGAATTTTCTTTTATCCAAAAGGAAAGGTGAAAAAGCACAGGAAAGACCTTTGAGATTGTTTCTTGAGTTCGGGGGGTAGATTCTGAAAAGGGAAGGTATTAGCACCCTTTTCATCCATGGTTTTCCATGGGCTCTTAGTTACTTGCTAGATCACTTGCTTTTGTTTGAAAATGTGCTTTGTGTGGTTTTTGAAAGTATTTTGTAAAGAGGCCATGGTTTATACAATCTTTGTAATGATTCTCGTTCGTAAGAATGTATACAAAGATGTTGATCTTTTGAAAATGTTTTTAAGTTTGTAAGATGTTTTGAAATGTGTAGGTGTTTGTTTTGAAAATAGCAAGGATGTTTGTTTTGAAATGGAGCAAGTAATTAGGAGCATTCTACCTACTCAAAAGTCTTTCTTGTTTATTTTCTTTTCCTTTGACATTGTTATCTTACCATTGATTTGGTAAGTAACCCTATCTTTGGATGTAAACGGGACGGGCGTGGGTCATCGTATAACCATGACTAACAATATTGCAAGGTATCTTAGCATTCTCCTTAGGGACTAAGATCATTTGAAAGGCAACTTAGATAACGTCACCGAGGGACTATGATCTTGTATTTGCTTGTTTTTGCTAAGACACCTCACATGCATAATATGGCTATTTTGTATAAGACAACCAAGTGGAATAACCCTAGGGGTGCTTGTGTGAAAATATATTATTTTCATGCTTGATTTAGTCTTGAATTAGGGTTTTCTATTTATTGGTTTTAAGTATTTCCACACAGACCCTAATTACTAGCAATTGTATATAAAGCGATAAATTGCGGAATTTAAAGTTACTACGCTATTACAACATTTGTGGGAGGGGGTGTACAAATTACAAATGGGGATTGCAAGAAGTTAAACCCTAATTAGTCTATTACAACCAAATTGAATTTATACAAGAATTGAAATAAATAATGTACAAGATGAATTAAATATACAAGAAGGTAAATGTGAAGAAAATGGATACTTTATTTGATGTCTTATGAAAAAGGAATTTTATCTTAACCTAATAAAATAAAGAAAATAATTTATTAAGTTTGGAATTATTGAGAAAAGATTTTAGTTGAAAACCCTAATTTTATTAATTAATCAAAAGAAAATAAGTTTAAGAATAGTATTTTTTGGCATTTTTATCTTGAAAATATTTATAGCATTATAAAATATTTTTAGTCTTTTTGGTATTAAAATAGTATATTTTAATTATTGTAAAAGAAAATAAATAATATCCTAGTTTTAATTAAATTTACAAGAATAATTAGTAAAATAAATAAAGTGTGGTCAAATATATTTTTGTGAGAAAAATAAATAAACTAAGTTAAAATATAAATCTACTATTTTTTGTATTTCATGATTTTTTAGTATTTAAAAAAAAATATATATTTAAGAAAATAAAATGAAAATAAAATGGAAAATAAAATAAATGGGCCAGGGGTGTCAAAAGCCTGCAAGGGGTTAGTAATCAAAAACAAAACAAAAGCTAAGGCCAAAAGGCCCGGCGCCTATTTGCTGAAGCCAAAAAGAAAGGAAAAAAGACCAAAAATGTAAAACAAATGCAAAAAGGCAGCGCTGAGGTTCGAACCCATGACCTCTACCAATAACACGCGATGCCTTACCATTGGGGTGGCTGTACATCCGTTAATATAACAGAAACAATAATTACATAACACAAAACGCGCCATGATTACACTTCATCTTCAACCTCCAGCCAGAGGACCTGTATCTTCTTCATCTCTCAACAAAAATTAAAAAGTTCAAACATGAAAGTAGTGGCATTTTCCCCCAAGAATCCAACCATATAAACAACTTAAGCTAACAATCAAAGATGAATGGGAATTTTTCTAGCCCTAATTCAAAACCTAAAAAATTCAGAAAACTTCAACCCTAAAATTTTCTAAGCTCAAGCCATATAAATGTAAACAATGGATATGTACAGCTTCGTGGCAATGGTATCTACATTTTATCTTCACAAACCAAACTCAAATGATGCCTGTATGAAGAGATAGAAGTTTGAAAAGTTACCTCTTGCAGTTGGAGTCGTGTATGGAGTTTGAGCAACCTTTGTAATGGCCTGATGATTTTTGTAGCTTGCCTGGACCTCCTTGAATGTGTTCCAACTCCCACTTTGATTTGAGGATGGTTGGAACTCCCAACTCAAGTCAAGTTGCAAGCTTCAGTTTTGAAAATGGTGGATGATGATGGAGGAGTTACAGTTAGGAAATGAGGGCCTAGATCACTTTGATATCATGTATGGAAGGTGTTTGGATGATTAGTTTTCAAAATGCACGAGTGGAAATGAAGATGGTGAGTTTTTGCTCAAAACTATCAAGTTTGGGTAGTTCTGTGCAGCAAGATGCTTGGGAGTGTTTTAGGGCTTGTAAAAAACGTGTGTTGTGTTGCAATTGACTTGTTAATATGTATGGAAAATATTAGAGCACAAATTTACTCAATATATCTGAGTTATAGGGTTATGGCTCTATAACTTGCTTTTTAAGAAAAGTGAAGTGACAAATCTCAAGTATTATACAAGCATGTTCTGAGCTTCTTGAGACCTTAGACACATTGCTTTTGGTTTATAGGGGTTGTGTGTGCATAAAGAACAAGTTAGAAGCTCAAGACAAGTTGACTTTGTGATTAAAGCAACTTTTCAAAAATGGAATGGTAACTTTCTTTCTAAAATGGCAAATTCGCTTGGACAATGCTTGGAACACTTGGATAATAGTTCAAAAGCAAGTTTAATCTTCTGATTATGGATATATCTTGAGGTTTAGAGGCCTGCAAAACAATATTGTGCAACATAGGTTTGAAATTGACTTCTTGTTCATCACAAAATGGCTTGTAATTTAAGTGATAAAACCCTAACTTCATCTCTTTGATTCTCCCTAATCAAGAATGATCTCAATGAGTTATTGGACATTTTGGAAAGCTTGCAATGTTATCTACAACCCATATTTGAATTTCTTTTAAAGATTCCTCTTATAACTATATGAAAAAGTTCCATGAAGTTAGGTCAAAATCCTGGCCAAATTAGGGCAAAATTTCACTAAGTGTTTAGTTTCATGACCTCATGTTCATAAAATTATAACTTGAGATCCAAGAATTTTTGGAAGAAGTTGTGTGAAGAAAAGTTTTATATTTCATGGAGATCTATAACTTTTATGTTGGAAGTTTCTCTTGAATCATCTTGAATCATGGTGAAAATTTAGCTCAAAGTTATGAAAAAACATGAAATTTCCAACACTTAGAAAAATTTCTAAGTTTAGAAATTTTAACTTTTCAAAATGAAATCTTGAATTTTTGATTTATTGATGAATAAGTTTCATATTTTGACATGTTTTGATGAATTGTGATCTTTGGTACTTGAATTTGACCAAAAAGTCAAAGTTTGACTTTTCAGTATACAGTTGACTTTTGTTCAGTTGACTGCGAAATTCATTTGTTAACCCAATGGATTTGTAATGTTTTGAACCATGTCATTAGGTAAAAATGATGCAGTTGTTATCTTAAGATCATGCCTTAAACCAATTGACCATTTGCTGGGTTAAAAATCATAAATTGCCCTTCCCCAGTCAAAACCCTAATTTTGACCATTTCCCCTTTTGGAGATATGATCAAATTTCTTGAGGAATTATGGTCTAAACTTGATCAAATGATACATGAGTTTAAAATGTTGATGTGGATCAAGAATTATGAAGTTTGACTGTAAATTGGCTATAGTTGACTTTTCCCCCAATATAGTTGATTTTTTAGGTCAACTGCATAATTGACTGGGCAAAAATGTGATCCCAGGCTTGAATCTTGACATGAGAAATCTTGGGGGTCCATAATGGTCCATGAATGTCATATGAAGTATTGAAAGTTAAAAAATCCTTGTGCAATCTTAAACCCTAATTTTGGTTATCAGTGCATAAGGAGGTGTCTTGAGTTGATCAAACCCTAATACAGTCTTGAGTCAATGGAGATCTTGTGAGAAATTTTTTAATAAGTGAGAGGTCAAATTTTGGGGTACAACTGAAGGCACTGGATAGAGGAAAATAAATCCCATTACCCTTTTCTAGACGTCTGGTTCATCATAGCCTGCATCACAGACCCTTGAGATCCTTGAAATGGTTAAGGAAATGATATGGCATGATGTCTTAATGTGTATGCTATGCATCAAGAAAAAGTGTAAGGTGATGAAGACAAGTATGTCTTGCAGGAGATCTAAGTTATCGGATAATGACTACAAACAAGTCCTGTAGGGAGTACATACAAAGCCCTTCAATGAGTTCAAGTTGTTAGATAGTAAAAGTAAACAAGTCACACAAGTAGTCTTAGGTTCAGGCTTGCATGGGGTTTAAAGGTAAGTACCCTCTTGAAGTTTCAGTTGGCTCAACCTATCCTAGTAATAGTAACCGGTTCTAGGGAATCTCAATATCACTGATCTTTCTTCATCGTGCATTATTTCAGCACAAGCCTCTTTATTGGCGACCGAAATATCCCAGAAGTCAGATCTCAATGAGCGTAGTATCAAGTATCAACCAACTTCGAACTGCACCAAAGTTGGCTATCTCACTACTTCCTAATGGCCAAGTTGGTTCAATTAAAGGTTCTAAGGTCAATTGATGCTTCATGACACCACACAGCGGCCCGGTATTCTCCTTGACTATTCAAGGGTTACCGGTACCAACAAATGTGTCACATCAATGCAGCTATCGTTTCAACTGTGTCGGTATACCCCGCACAGTCCCCACAATCTATTGCTACTTACCTAAAAGGTGCCCTAGATACGAGTGTAGGATATTTACAAGTAAACCCAAGCAAAACCCTTAAAGATAAAGTAAACAACGCATACAAGGAAAGCAAGTTAAATATGACCTAAACTCTAAGGTAACCCCACTTTATAAGAATCCGCAGCAGAGTCTCCAGTTCTGTGATACGGTGGAAGAACCGACTGTTTATACTGGTTTTGCATTTGTATTCTCAAATGTTGCAGTAAGCAAGAGTCTCCACCGAATTTTCTTTTATCCAAATTAAGGAAAGGTTGAAGAGAACAGAAAAATACCTTTTCGAGAGTTTTTTGAGTAAGGGGGGTAGATTATGGAAATGATAGGTGTTATCACCCTTTCCATCTGTAGTTTTCTACGGACTCTTAGATGCTTATCTCATTTTTTAAATACCTTGTGCTTTGTGTTTTAGAAAAGTATTTGAAAATGCCTTAGTGCGGCAATTCGCTTTATGATAACTCTTGTATCATTCCTCAAGAGTGTTGACAAAGTGAATATTTTTGAAAGTGTTTTTGAAATGTCTTGTGTAAGTGAAAAATGTTTGTTTTTGAGCAAGCATTTAAGAACTTATCTACTTATACTCGAAAAGGTTCGTTCTTTTCCTCCTATCCTTTAGATAGTGTTATCCTACTATTAGTGAGTAGGTAGCCCTATCGCTGGATGTTTGAGGGACATTCGAAGGGACGTACAATCATAAAGGCAACATATGGAAACGCTTTAGGAATTTGTTTAAGGGACAAAATCATTTACCAAAAGGAAACACTATAGGGTCATCCAGGAACTATGATCTTTTGATTTAAAGGTCTTTGCTAAAGCGTCCCTATTCTCGAGGGACATGACTATTTTATTTTCCGAAAGGCAGCCAAAGTGGGCGTACCCTAGAAGTGTATATGTGCGAGGTGTGTTATGTTCAGCTATTTTAGTCTTGAGTTAAGTTTTCTAATCGTTTAATTATTAGGCTCTTGTCATGCAATCCTATTAGTCTAGCGGTAATATATATATATATAGTAATTTAAAGTGCAGAAATTTAAATCTACGCTATTACAATACTTCAGGGAGGGGGTATTTACATGTCTAAAAATGGGGGAAAATAAAGAAAACAATAAAATCCCTAGTTAATTCGGTTACATCCCATCAGTAGATACATTAGTATATAAAAAAATGCAAAAATAAATAACGCGTGCGAAATGGAAAGAGACGTCTAAAACCAAAAAAAAAAATCTAAGTAAAAGAAAATCTTTTGGTTTTTTGTTTATTTTAAGAAAACAAAGCCTAAGTCTACTTAACTTTAATTTAAAGAAAAGTTTAAAATAATTAATTAATTAATTTAATTAACTTAATTATAAAAAATACTAACCTAATTATTTTTTGTTATTTTATTCGATATTTTATTTAAAAGAAGTGAGTAAAAATAAAAATAAAATAAATGCAAGAAGGAGGATCCTTCGATCTTAATGAAAGATGGCCTTCGATCCTGTGAAGACATGTGGTCTTTGATCCATGTGAAGGATAGCCTTCGATCCTGTGAAGGATGGCCTTCGATCCTGTGAATATACGCGGCCTTCGATCCAGCCAAGAATGTTGTTGTGGGAACTTGATGAATTGTCTCTGGGGGAAGGCACTGGAATCTGCAAGAAAAAGTGTCAACAAAACAAAAGCATGGTCTGGGTGTAAACCCAAGTCTTTTTCCTAATTCGACCTCCCCTTAATTCGACTCATTTGAGTTCGAATCTGGGCTTGTTTGCCTTAAAACCCATGGTTTCTTGAGATTCGATGAAGAGCACAGATTGTGCCCTCTATCTTTGTATGTTCCCTGTGAATGTTGTGCTATATGATACCCTAGGCATAAATCAAACACTGGAAAACATTAACACATCATGAAACATGAATATGAATTAGGAAGTTTACCAAGGTCGAGATGCTTCAATTTGGTGTGGACTGGCTTGAAGTAGACTCTAGAGAGTCTCAGGGGCACAAATATAGTATTCGTTTGGATTGAGGGTGCCTGCAAAACTGGTTAGAATTTTGATATATTTTTTGAGGCAGCGTGTGCGTATGTAAGTAGTCTCCTCCTTTGGCTGGTGTTAGTGTCTTGTATTTATAGGAGTGAGAGGAGACAAGAAAATGAAGAAAGAAACATGTCCTTAAAGGCTAGTCATTAAACATGGCTTTGAAAATAAAATCAGACCAATTTAAAGATTGCCATTTAGAGAATTTTCATGGCATTTTGGAATTGGGAATGAACCTAGACAGGTTATAATTGGTGCCTTGTACGAATTGAAATTGCTCAGAATTTTCTTCACCAGAGTGTCTTTGATCAGCCCTTAAGCGTTACATTCATCGATTGCCTTTCCTTTGTTTCAAACCAATCGAAGCATCAACTCTTCCTTTTTGACTGATCAAATGCTGCTTCAGCTCTTTATCAATCGAAGGCTTTATAGAAGCCTCATTACCTTCCTTCGAATTACCCTAGGCCTCAGCATTGTGGCCTTCGATTGAGCCACTATTTGCTTTAATGGCTTGGTATGAAACTCTTCAACTAACCCAACTGAGAGCTCTTTTCTGGCCAGTCGAAACTCCCTTTGGCATGAATATGCTCGTGCATGAGGCTTGGGCCTGGAAGTATGTAAAACTTTAGCCAGTGAAATTCTGGCTGCAGATACTCAATGTCACGTTCAATGTTATGACACCGTATCTGACTTTCTATAAGTGAAATTCTGGTGTATGCCAGTCTTCAGATGTTATACTCAATGTCTAAACATCTGATATGACATAATAAATACACTGCAAGGTAGATACCCAATTTTATGATTCAGTACTGAAGAGTCACAGAGGCACAGTTTAACCAAGCTGTGCCAGATCTACTTTGAAGGTGCAGAGGATAGAACACCGATGTGCTTAGTTCTGTTCATCTGTTGCACATGATCAGCAGAGAGCAAACAGCCTTTGCAGTTCTATTTCTTCTGCACAGATATCAGCATGATGTCTTAACTTGTTCTGAGACATCATCTGTTACAACATTACATTTTTACCTTGATATATAGCAGACAGAATTATAAAGTGTTGAAGGTAAAAACACAAATCAGTTGTTGACCCAGTTCGGTGAAACACACCTACTCTGGGGGCATACCAAGCCAGGAAGAAGATCCACTATCAGCAATATTAATTCAGGACTAAACTTCACAAGTTCCCATCCTTCACTTAATCATCTACCCAGTGCAACCTATACCTAGGAACTCCTAGATAGAAACCTACCAGTTTCCATTCCTATTGTCGCAACAAGAGAAGTCTTACTCCTACTCAAGAAGCAGTGCCCTCCCACTTGGTTTCCTACATTACAATGAATATGAAGTAATGCAAAAATACTTAGACTTGCTTCACAGCTTCATCCAAGAACCCTCAAACTCTTACCTACAGGTTTCGAGTTATATACATGGTAACCTTACCACAGACCGACAGGTTTATCTGACAAAAACATCCCTAATGTTACATTGTGCGTCCCACTAAACCCTAGGTTACAATCTGCTATTTATAACCTAATACCCAACTGGATTTGGCCCTTCAAAATCGCAGCAAGCTTTTCTCCTTCCTGTTACAACTCAGCAGCAAACTTCTCCTATAATCAAGGTCTTCAATCTTCTAGTTCCTAAAATATCTCCATATTTAGAAACAGTATTTTCTTCAAATATTCTGATTGATTCTTGATTGATCTTCAGATTCTCCATAAGAAACGCCACATATATACTCAGAGTATTTAAGTACCAGGACTGTAACTGAATTATCAATTCTGTTGACGTGATGTCAAGTCAGATGTCATGACATTACATCTAACATGTTTTCCTAGATGTTGAACTTTAACAAATAACCTCTTTCATAATTTAGATCACTTAGAATAGTTAGGTTACAAGTCACAGCTGTTACAAACATTCAACATATAACATAGTTACTTAATTAGTACTTAATT
Source organism: Vicia faba (assembly GCA_948472305.1). Classification (NCBI taxonomy): domain Eukaryota; kingdom Viridiplantae; phylum Streptophyta; class Magnoliopsida; order Fabales; family Fabaceae; genus Vicia; species Vicia faba. Next base: position 630,474,310 of record OX451740.1, read on the forward strand.
TCAGGCGTGATGTCATATGCTGATGTTGTGACATCTTACATAACATGTTGGTCCAGATGTTGAACTTCTTCAACACCACATATTAAAACAACAGAGGGAATCTGGGTAAACTTGCTTTCTTATTTGTTTTACAAATGAAGCCAACTCTCCAGCCAGGGCACTTACAATCTCCCCCTTTGACAAATTTTGGCTAAAACAAATAAGTGCAAGTTGTATTTTGGGACCAGGCCACAACACAGTTGAGATGTTACAACATCTTGTCCAACATCTTCTTTTGTAGAGGCTGATGTCCTTTGAGCAAACAACAAACCTCTATCCTTCAACTGTGAGCAACTCCAACCCATCGATGCCCCAAGAGGATTTCTTTTCTCAAGATTATTACTTGTGATCATGTAACTCAGATCACAAGTCACAACTATCCTCTTAACTCAGAACACAAGACACAAACAAAGTCACTTACTTAGGGATCATGTTGCTTTCACCTGAGTCTTGCTGGACATTGCCGTCTGTTGCTTTCACCTGAGTCTCGCCTGAGACTGGGTCCCTATCTTTCTTGTTGTTTTCACCTGAGTCTCGCCTGAGACTGGGTCCCTATCTTTCTCCCCCTTTTTGGCCAGAATTTGACAAAGACTGCCCATACAGATCCATACCCATGCACAATTTTCCCAGATGCTAACAAACTTCATATTGCTGAAACCCTCTGATGAAGAGAAGGAATAGAGAGAATCTTCATAAATAATGCAACTTTGGCATAGATAGTAACGACCTTGGTACTTTACTCTGACAGTTTCAGTACCCTAGGACTGGTTTTAATGCAGGTACCTACCCTTGGGTTTGACCCTTTGACCATGTCAGGATGCCCTCTTAAAACAGACATTTGTCTTTTAGAACAGACTACTCCCTTGTCTTAGGATCCCCTTTCCAAGAAACATCGTTGGTATATTACACTCTGCATTAGTTATATAATACCTTTATTAGATGACAAGTTATCACCTAAACATTCCAGCTCACTAAACTGTTTCATAATGAGACACAACAGCTCTGTTTTCTTAGCAGATGAAAACATGCTCAAATCCTATGTCGTCATACATTCTGTTATTTTCAGATTAGCAGCTTGAAGCCATTCCATTTTCTCAAAGAGGATGGTTACTCCCTCTGAGTCATACAACTGTACACACATGGATTTATTAGTAATAATCCATACTTCATCCAATTTTCCTCCTGTCTGTAGTTTTAGAGGAAATTAGGAACAATGTCATTACCAATGTGATGACATTCGGTCAGACATAGTCTTCTTCAGTTTTGAACACATCATTCCAATAGTTAATAAGGTGCCACACTTTATATCCTACGAGTTTGATGAAGACCTTTTGTACAAACCAATACTCCCCCTGTTAGGGACAATCACTTCTCCTCATGGAAACAAGTAGGACACATTCAATACTCAGTTGGACCTTCAATGCAGCTTCTGATTAAAGTAAATAAGACCCCTTGATGAATGGAAAACATAAGACGCATCTTCATGTCTTCAAGAGCGCACCCTCTGTTCAACAATATTGATTGAACGCATTCATACTGTGAATCAAACTTTCTTGATAATAATCAGCTGTCATATGTTGATTATCTTGATTCTCAGAATCCACTGCTGAGATAGACCAAATGCCACTGTTTGATTATCTCCTTCATGAATCAAGTGCCACCTTCATGTTTATCAGACTTCTTCCAAAGATATTCTGATCTTCCAATTGAAATTTCAACTTCAGGTTACAAGTTATCACAAAAGACTTAGATACACTGAGACAGGAACATGTAACAACTCTAAAGAGATGCAAAGAGACGATCCTTTTGGAGGATCTAATCTTCAACTTCGTAGATCATCCTATCTTAAGTTGATGAGCCACTTCACCAAGCAAGAATCTGATGTTCAACCAAATGTCGCAGCATTATGTTATAACATCTAGTTGTTGAATTCAGCTCCAGACTGATCCAAGTGACCATCATCAAGATTATGATGTCTTCTTATTCTTGTGGTTTTAAGTCTGAACATGTTTCCAGGAAACCTTTTCAAGGATCAAATGATTTTGCTGTCACCAAGGAGATAGCTCTAAGGTATCACTCTTCCTGTGATTCTTCACAGGGTCTAGAAGAAGGAATGTTCCCACATCTTTAAGACATCAGTTATCTTGAACTCCAAGGATAATCAATTAAATACTTGTACTTGTCACAAATAGCAATTGATCATAAATCCTTCCCATTATCCAGTAAGATACTTTCACCATTTGAATACTTTGACATACTCTTCGTGTGTTAATATCTTCTTCTTGCAAGCTCTTTCTTTGAGAGACCAAAGAGTTGAGATATCTAGGTTGCCACCCTTGACTCAAGTAAATAGAATTTTCTCTGAACAAACTCTACTTACTTCAACGACTTGAGACTCCTACCAGATCAGATTCATCATTAGGAATGAGAGAGATGAATCCTTCCTTGCAAATATGTCACACAACAACCAGAACCCATGTGACATAGGTCAACAGCTAGCTAAACACCAGGCTGAACTAATGTGAGGAGGTTAACCAAATCTCCCCCTCAAGCTATCAGTCATGGAAGCTCCACACAAAATATCCATTCATTGTGCACAAATGTCTCGACATGACATATGACATCCCTAACTGATTTACGTAACTCCAAGAGCTATACCTTAACCAAACTCTGAGTCTTCATATTCAAGACTCATGATCCCAATCTACTTCTATGAAGGAGCAATAGTGCTGCACCATCATTGGCTTTTATTAACCAGTGAGCTTGTCTTTCTTCACACCATAGTACTCCAGGGAACAATTGCTCAGCCCTGATCAATGTCATATCTCAACCAGCTTTACTTCTAGAGTTCTGACTCCTAAAGTAACCTTCGGGAGTACACAGACATAGTTGACTTTACCATTGTCAACTTTGCACACACAGATGTCTCCTCTTCCAGGTCAGGAGTAGGTTCCAAACAAAGGTATCCCTTTGTTTGACACCCAAAACATATGCTCTTCAACTAGTAGCTGCATCCTTGTTCCACCATCACATAGAACATCAGTTCCATCACCTTGGAACAAGGCCCTCCTTGAAATTCTTCAAGGTCTTCATATAACACTAATCCGTGATTATGTGATTCTTACCATCCTGAACGAAGAACGTCTTCATGAGTGGACTAGAGAGGACTCAAGTATCTGTGACATCTTCAATAGTTTATGTTGAATTCTTGAATACAATGGCCTTCAATCCACAGGAGGGAAAACACACCAGAGCTTGAGTTTTGCCAGGTATTACACAGCGGAAGAACATAATACAACCCAATCTTTGCACACACACTCCACCAGACTAGCCTTCAAAAAAAAGACCACGTTTGACTATGGTTCAAACCTAGCATGACTACTACACACAACTTCAGGCGTACACACATCCTAGGTTTGAAAATAAATCAAACCTAGAGCAGCTACCACACAACCAGGCCAAATGCCAATCACCAAAGACAGGTACACACACTTCCTGTCAAGAATAGTCCATCCTCCCACTTCAAGGGACCATTCAGGGAAATAGCAAACCATTCCAGGTTACAATCTTCAGTACTAAAATTGACCTTGCAGATACCAGAAAGTATCACCCATGGATCTCATCCAGAAACAGAACAGGATGCCCGCTCTGATACCAATTGAAATTCTGGTGTATGCTAGTCTTCAGATGTTATACTCAATGTCTAAACATCTGATATGACATAATAAATACACTGCAAGGTAGATACCCAATTTTATGATTCAGTACTGAAGAGTCACAGAGGCACAGTTTAACCAAGCTGTGCCAGATCTACTTTGAAGGTGCAGAGGATAGAACACCGATGTGCTTAGTTCTGTTCATCTGTTGCACATGATCAGTAGAGAGCAAACAGCCTTTGCAGTTCTATTTCTTCTGCACAGATATCAGCATGATGTCTTAACTTGTTCTGAGACATCATCTGTTACAACATTACATTTTTACCTTGATATATAGCAGACAGAATTATAAAGTGTTGAAGGTAAAAACACAAATCAGTTGTTGACCCAGTTCGGTGAAACACACCTACTCTGGGGGCATACCAAGCCAGGAAGAAGATCCACTATCAGCAATATTAATTCAGGACTAAACTTCACAAGTTCCCATCCTTCACTTAATCATCTACCCAGTGCAACCTATACCTAGGAACTCCTAGATAGAAACCTACCAGTTTCCATTCCTATTGTCGCAACAAGAGAAGTCTTACTCCTACTCAAGAAGCAGTGCCCTCCCACTTGGTTTCCTACATTACAATGAATATGAAGTAATGCAAAAATACTTAGACTTGCTTCACAGCTTCATCCAAGAACCCTCAAACTCTTACCTACAGGTTTCGAGTTATATACATGGTAACCTTGCCACAGACCGACAGGTTTACCTGACAAAAACATCCCTAATGTTACATTGTGCGTCCCACTAAACCCTAGGTTACAATCTGCTATTTATAACCTAATACCCAACTGGATTTGGCCCTTCAAAATCGCAGCAAGCTTTTCTCCTTGCTGTTACAACTCAGCAGCAAACTTCTCCTATAATCAAGGTCTTCAATCTTCTAGTTCCTAAAATATCTCCATATTTAGAAACAGTATTTTCTTCAAATATTCTGATTGATTCTTGATTGATCTTCAGATTCTCCATAAGAAACGCCACATATATACTCAGAGTATTTAAGTACCAGGACTGTAACTGAATTATCAATTCTGTTGACGTGATGTCAAGTCAGATGTCATGACATTACATCTAACATGTTTTCCTAGATGTTGAACTTTAACAAATAACCTCTTTCATAATTTAGATCACTTAGAATAGTTAGGTTACAAGTCACAGCTGTTACAAACATTCAACATATAACATAGTTACTTAATCAGTACTTAATTTCAGGCGCGATGTCATATGCTGATGTTGTGACATCTTACATAACATGTTGGTCCAGATGTTGAACTTCTTCAACACCACATATTAAAACAACAGAGGGAATCTGGGTAAACTTGCTTTCTTATTTGTTTTACAAATGAAGCCAACTCTCCAGCCAGGGCACTTACAATAAGACAGTAAATACAAAAACAGTAAAGAACACAGTCAATTGTTTACCCAGTTCAGTGTGCAACAACACCTACTCTGGGGGCTACCAAGCCAGGGAGGAAATCCACTATAAGAGATATTAATTCAGGAATAAACCAACCATTTTATCTCCTTCACTTAAGACCTACCCAATTCAACTTCAATCTAAGTACAACTTAAACCTGAGTTCCTACTCACTCCCCCTCAATCACAGCAGTGATACATAGAAACAATTTGACTAATGAATTGTTGAAGACACTCTTCAAAACATACACTTGATTATGCTTCACAACTTTTTAATCAAGCAACACAAACACTCTTGCTTCACAGCTTTGAGTGATACACAAACCTAACTTGACTTTGCTTCACAGCTTTAGTCAAGAGACATACAAACACTCTTGCTTCAAAGCTTTGAGTGTTACACAACCCTTACAATTAAAACCTATTCCAAGTCACTTATCACAATGATAATTGCTTGGATTACAATAGTAAAAACTATACAGCTTCTAAATGATCTTCTGTCAAAAAGGGATTACATTCAAAACAGCAGCCCTGTTGAATATATAGCAGCTGCAACTTCAGTTAGGGTTTCCACAAAAATCTAGGGTTAATTCCGTTTGACCTTAAGACTAGGTCACAGGACTTTATCAACCAGGTTGGGGTTGAGCTAGGTTAACCCAAAGAAAACGCAGGATTCTGTTCTGGAAAGACTGAGTCATTTTCCTGAAAAAACTCAGAATTAACCAAACTGCATACCTGTTAGTTCAGAACAGGATGTCTTAACATCTGTTATGACATCTGAAAACCTGTCTACTGATTTAGGTAAATGTGATCATTTTGCAAAATGCTCAGATACACACTTATAAACATCAGTACCTGTATGACAATATTTTTCTGCAAAGGTACCTAATGAATCAGTACATACTAAACTAGAATGTTATGACATCAGTCATGACATTCACACAAACACTTGGGTTTTACCAAAAATGCAAGCCAATAACTAAACAACTACAGCCAGGAAGCAAAATTTGTTTTCAATCATTATGTGTCTTTTTACTGGACCAAATGAATTTCCTTCGAAGGTATCATTTGTGTATCCTTCGAATAGGCCTTACTAGGTGTCGATAGGGTGGAGAACTGTGTGCTAAGGATTTTTAAATATGGAATCGAAACTGTTTCAAAGGGGACCATTGCCCAGTCAAAGTTGGCACAAAGGAAGCCAACGCCTTGTGAATGCTAGCATGAGGGAGGCCAAAGCAAGCGCAAAAGAAACCATTTCCTAGTGAACTGAATCAAGCATGAAACAACCAATGCTCAGTCGAAGGCTTGTGAACCAAACTTGTGTCAAAGGATTTTGGACATCCGATCGAAGCTCCTTGTCTAGATGCCAATCGAAGGACCACCTTCTAAGATGTGGATCAAAGACACCTTGTCCCAATGCCAATTGAAGACACCTTGTTTAAATGCCAATCGAAAACACCTTCAAAATTCTTAGCAAGTGTTTGTAATTGCCCATATAAGATAACACCTTAGAAAACATGAGAGGGCAAATTTTGGGGTACAACATAGCCTATATAACAAACCTCAATAATGAGTACTAATACATTATAAAAATGCATATACTAAGGTGTGGGGAATAAAACACTAAACCTTGATCATAGTATGACGTAGTTGGGCAGCAGATAAACCTAGAAGAAGCTCACATTCTCTATTCCAAAACACAAAGTTACAACAGTTGCCCCTGTAGAAAACCTGAATCTCTATCTTGTACCTATAATGTCATGATTAACGGATATAAGAAATATGGTGACATAAATACATAAAAATAGCTTTCACGACCACTACATATATTAAAGGACAAGTAATAAGACCTAAATATTTCAGCCTCAGTTGAATGACCAGCATCATAGTCAAATGGAGCAGTGTCACCACGTGCAATGCAAGGACACAAATGGCAGGCACGGTAACACCACCCAAATGGATATGCCACAAGAATTCTTGTTTTGACAACAGTAGTGTAAAATGTGATCTGCATCAAAAGTTCATGAGATGAATTTCAAATGACGAAAAAGAAGTGACCAACACAAATGAATAAAATACAACAACAACAACCAAATTGTATCATACATCACAGAGTTTAATTATTTCACCAAGAATCAAAACAAAAACACTTAAGAGTAACCTCCAACAACAGTCAGGGATTTACTTTCCCAGGCTCGGACATGTCCCTACAGCATTTCATGTACATACATCATGACATGCGCATACATATCATATACAACATAATCTCAATCATTTTGAGAACATCATCTCACAAAGCATTTCATGCATTACACATATAATTAACCCTGTTATCTTTTCAAGAAAGACAATTATCACCAACAATCCCAGCAATTATACATGTCATATCTACAAAAAGCCAGTGGAAAATTAGTTCCCGAAGATCAAACGGGTCAACTAATCTCTATAACCAAAACTGAAGTAACCCCACTGTCCAGGTTCCTTCTCATAAGCCCTACTATCCAGGCTTTCATCCCGAAGAAACCCTACGACCCAGGTTCCTTCCCATAAGCCCTACTATCTAGGCTTTCATCCCGAAGAAACCCTACGACCCAAGTTCCTTTCCATAAGCCCTACGATCCAGGCTTTCATCCCGAAGAAACCCTACGACCTAGGTTCCTTCTCATAAGCCCTACTATCCAGGATTTCATTTCTAAGTAACCTTACTATCCAGGTTCCTTCTTATAAGTCTTACTATCCAGGAATTCATTTTGAAGTAACCCTACTATCCAGGTTCATTCTCACAACCCTACTATCTAGGCTTTCATCTTGAAGTAACCCTATGACCCAAATTCCTTCCCATAAGCCTTACTATCCAGGCTTTCATCCCGAAGAAACCCTACGACCCAGATTCCTTCCCATAAGCCCTACTATCCAGGATTTCATTCCGAAGAAACCCTACGACCCAGGTTCCTTCCCATAAGCCCTATTATTCAGGCTTTCATCCCGAAGAAACCCTACGACCCATGTTCCTTACCATAAGCCCTACTATCCAGGCTTTCATCCCGAAGAAACCCTATGACCCAGGTTCCTTCTCATAAGCCCTACTATCCAGGCTTTCATCCCGAAGAAACCCTACGACCTAGGTTCCTTCCCATAAGCCCTACTATCCAGGCTTTCATCCCGAAGAAACCATACAACCCAGGTTCCTTCTCATAAGCCCTACTATCTAGGCTTTCATTTCGAAGTAACCCTACTATCCAGGTTCCTTCTCATAAGCCCTACTATCCAGGCTTTCATTTCGAAGTAACCCTACTATCTAGGTTCCTTCTCACAGCCCTACTATCCAGGATTTCATCTTGAAGTAACCCTGTGACCCAAGTTCCTTCTCATAAGCCCTACTATCCAGGCTTTCATTCCGAAGTAACCCTACTATCCAGACTCCTTCTCTTTTATCTCCTGACAACAATTTACAACACTGTAAGACCTGGACCCAACCCGATACAATCAATTTCACAAATTCCCCAGTAAGTTACGGTGCAGCCTGGACCTTGACCAGATATGTAGTACACTTCTAATTCCTTAATCTGGAGCTAGCTACCCAGTAGAGTATTGGACAAACGAAGCTCCTATACTCTATCTCCCAAGACACAAATGAACATTCCTCGGTGAAGTCTTCCTCAACGCCAGGTACAGGAATTCTCGCAAAGGAATCTCTTATGCAACCGATATCTTTTTTAGATGGCATATTTAAGCCCGTCTCCGAAGATTCTTTGTCGACTTCCAAATGGCATCTCTAAGCCCATTCCCGATATCACCAATCAATATTACTTCATGCGAGTGCAAATTTCTGGGCACTTTAGTGTTCAATCATCTTCCACCTTCAGACCATGAAAGGCAGATCGGCCAATCTACATCCTCGGGTTTAAGAAGATTGAACATGGAAAGCTGTTGTACCCCAAAATTTGCCCTCCCATTTTACTCAACATATGTTCATTGAGATCCTCAACTTGCTCAAGGATGCCCAAGAGTTGACCAGACAAACTCTCTCCTAAAGCAATAAACCTCCAACTAGGGTTTCCATTTTCATCAAGATGGGTGAGCTCCAAAGGCCTCATATTCTCTCCATAGTCCTAATATGTTCTCAATACCCTCCATGTCAAGTTTCAAGCCTTGTATAAGAAGTTTGCTCAGTCAGCTCCTCAGATGCTTGAAAATCAACTATATTAGGTGAAAAGTCAACTATGGCCCACATACAGTCAAACTTCAATATTTTTGATCACCATCAATATTTTGAAGTTATATCCATCATCTGATCAAGGGTTTACCATGATTCCCCAAGGAATGCTCCTAATTCATTAAAACTCAAAAGTTGCTAAATTAGGGTTTCTCAGGAAAAGTCAACCAAACTTTGACCAGGCATAAATTCCTCGTACTTTATCAGAAATTTATCATCCAAGGCTCATTTTGAAAAGAATCCAATTCCCTATAACTCATCTTCATCCCTTAAGTTCAAGAAATGCACCCATCAAAAGATATGGATTCAGACATTATAGGTCATTCCAAAAAGTCAACAAAAACACCTTGTGGGTCAAAAATCCTTACATGAACATGGAAGATCCAATTGAGATGAAACCAAATAGGTTGCTTAGGGTACATCCTAAACTTTCTAAAAAGTCCAAGAACACCCTCTTAAGATCAAAATTGAGAGAGATATGCATTGTCAAAGTTGGCCATTTTTGGAAATTTGCATAAAGTCAATGTTGTACCCCAAAATTTGCCCTCTCAATTATCAAAACTTTTCTCACAAGATCTCCTTGACTCAAGACTGGATTAGGGTTTGGTCAGCTCAAGACATCTTATCATGCACTGATGACCCAAAATTAGGGTTTGAGATTTCACAAGGATTTTTGGACTATCAATGCTCCATGTGGCTTTCAAACATCATTATGGACCCCTAAGATCACTCATGACAAGTTTCAAGCCTTGAACCACATTTTTGATCAGTCAATTGGACAGTTGACCATAAAATCAACTGTATTGGGAAAAAGTCAATCATGGCGAATTTACAGTTAAACTTCATAATTTTTTATCCACATTAACATTTTAGACTCATATGTATCATTTGATCAAGTTTGGATCACAATTCCTCAAGAAATTTGATCAAATCATCAAAAGGGCAAAATGGTCAAAATTAGGGTTTTGACTGAGGAAGGGCAATTTCTGATTTTTGACCTAGAAAATGACCAATTTAGTTAAAGCATGATTCCAAGGATCCAATTGCATCATCTTGACCTAATTACATGGTTTAAAACATTTCAATTTCATTAATAAACAGATGAAATTTGCAGTCAACTGATCAAAAGTCAATTGTACACTAAAAAGTCAAACGTTGACTTTTTGGTCAAAATGAAGTACCAAGGGTCACAATTCATCAAAACATGTCAAAATGTGAAACTTGTTCATCAATAAATCAAACATTTAAGATTAGGGTTAAAAATTGAAAATTTTCTTAACTTAGAAAATTTTCTAAGTATAGAAAATTTCTTATTTTTCCTCAACTTTAGGCCATTTTTTCACTATGATGCAAAATGATTCAAAGGAAATTCCCAACATGAAAGTTGTAGACCTCCATGAAATCTACAACTTTTATTCACACACTTTTCCCTAAATATGCTTGAATCTCAAGATATAAATTTATGAATACATGCTCATGAACTAAATAACTTAGTGAATTTTTTGCCCTAATTTAGGCAGGTTTTGGATCCAACTTCATGGAAATTTTTCACCTAGTTCCAAGAGGATTATTGAAATGAATTTCAAAGATGAGTTATAGATCACATTACAAGCTTTCCAAAATGTCCAAGAACTCCTCAAGATCATTTTTGAGTAGGGATAATCGAAGAGATGAAGTTGGCAATTTCTCACTTTTGTTTCAAGCCATTTCATGAAGAACAAAGTTCCAATCAATACCTATGCTGCCAAATCCATGCTTTACAGGTCCCAAACTTGTTTCTTACTCCATAATTTAATGCTTACTCAGTTGAAAAAGCTTTAATTCAATCCCTAGAACCATTATCCAAGTTGTAATTCCATAAATGGCATAAAGTAACCATTGCCATTTTGAAAAAGCTCAACTTTTGCCACTTTCCAATTCTTGAGCATTGAACCTGTCTCCATTGCACATACAAGTACCACAGGCCTGAAGCAAATTGTACAAAGAAGATACCAACCCTAAGCAAGCCAGTACAAGCATGTGAAGACTTGTCTCTTGACTTTGCTTCAAAAGCAAGAAAGGTTGCCAAAAGGTGAAAACTGGCAAATCTGTTGGAGAGATGACTTTAAACTGATTCCATACTAATATACAAACACATTGTAACATAACACATGATTACTAGAAGCCTGAAACACTCCCAAACTCCAAAACACCAAAAAACTGTCAAGACTTGCAGTTTTTGCATAAGCATACCAATCTTTTATTTGGCTCGTGCGTTTCAAGTCTTGATCATCAAAAAACCTTACCTACTTGATATCTAACTGATCCAGACCCTCATCCCTATACTGTAACCCCTTCTCCATCATCTGCCATTTTTGTTTTCAAAGCTTGCAGGTTGAGTTGGATAGAGAGTTTCAGACACTTTCAAAGCAAGGCAAGGGTTGGAACACACTCAGGGAGGTTCAAGCAAGCTCAAGCAATCATCAGGCCTTCATAAAACTCACTCCAACTCCATCCATGATTTCAACTGAAAGAGGTAAAAATATCAACTTCTATCTCTTCATACAGGCATCCATTGGCCATGATTTGTGAATAAACAATGTAGACCTCATTGCAACGAAGTTGTACATATACATATCTTGCATTTATTTGGCCTAAGTTGAGAGAATTTTGAACTTGAAGTTCCTAGAAAAGTTAGGTTTAAATTTAGGGTTTTAAAATTCATTTTGATCTTTGATTGTTAGTTTATATAATTTATATGGTTAGAATCGTGAGACAAAATGCTACAGCTTTCATGTTATGAGTTTTCATTTTCATGGAGAGATAAGAAAGTTACAGAGCATCTGGCTGGCTAGAGGAAGAAGACGAAGTACATGGCCATGGAAGCGTTTCATGTTATGTTATTTTTGTTTCACATTAATCAACATATGTATAGCCACCCCAGTGCCAAGGTAGCGCGCTGGTGAGACCCATGTCCTGGGTTCGAACCTTGGCGCTACCTTTTGTTTTTTCACATTTTTCCTTTCCAGTTTTTGGCTTGTTTTTTGCAGGAATTGGGTCTCCACGATGGGCTTAGTTTTTTTTCTTTCTAACACTCACCATCTGATTTATCAGTATACCCCCCCGGCCCAACTTTTTCATACATTTTTATTTATTTATTTTGTTTTCATTTTGTTTATTAATATTTTCTTTAATCCATAAAAATAATAAAAAATATGAAATATGATATTTTTGCATTTGTTTATTTTATTTTTATTTTCACATTAAAAAATATATTTTTATCTTCAATATATATTAATTATTTTTCTTAATAAACTTGTAAATATAAATAAAGTAAATTTAGTTTAATTTGTTTTATTTCATATTTGTAAATATTTATTTTACATGTAAAAACTAAATAATTCCTTACAATATTATTTATTATTTTTAAATACAAAAATACACAATAATAATACATATAAGAACTATATTTTCTTTCAAAATAGAAATTAGGGTTAAAACTTTTTTAAAAAAATTAATTTCTTTTCCTTATATTTTTAGGATTAGGTTAAAATTTTCTTTTCACATAAAAAAACAAGACAAAACAAAATCTTTTTCTTGCATGTACATAATATTGCATATTTAAATATTGTATATGGTTTATTCTAATATTCGTACAAATTCGATTTGGTTGTAATAACTTATTTAGATTTACATACTTGCAAATCCCCATTCAAATTTGTATTCCCCCTCCCATAAATTGTTGTAATAGCTTAGTATTCTTTTTACATTACGCAATTTATCGCTTTACATGCCAAGATAGTAATTAGAGTTTGTATGATAAGATCAAAACAAGACAAATAGAAAACCCTAAATGCAAGATAAGATCAAAGCATGAAAATAACACACTTGCACACAAGCATCCTTAGGGTTTCTCCACTTGGTTGCCTTTTATAAAAATAGCCATATTACGCATGCGAAGAATCTTGGAAAAACAAATAAATATAAGATCATAGTCCCTCGATGACGTTATTCAAGGTTGCCTTACAAAATGATCTTGGTCCCTCAAAAATGCCAAGGTACTTTGCAAACATTGCTAATCATGGTTATACGATGACCCACACCCGTCCCGTTTACATCCAAAGATATGGTTACTTACCAAATCAATGGTAAGACAACAATGTCAAAGGAATAGGAAATGCATAAGAAAGACATTTTGAGTAGGTAGATTACTTCTAGTTACTTGCTCTATTTCCAAACAATTATCCTTGCTATTTTCAAAACAAACACACACATTTCAAAAACATCTTACAAACATTGAAAACATTTTCAAAAGACAAACATCTTTGTATACATTCTTACGAACGAGAATCATTACAAAGGTTGCCTAAACAATGGCCTCTTTTACAAAATACTTTCAAAAACCACACAAAGCACAATTTCAAAACAAAAATCAAGTGATCTATCAAGTAACTAAGAGCCCATGGAAAACCATGGATGAAAAGGGTGCTAACACCTTCCCTTTTCATAATCTACCCCCCGAACTCAAGAAACAATCTCAAAGGTCTTTCCTGTGCTTTTTCACCTTTCCTTTTTGGATAAAAGAAAAGTCGGTAGCGACTCTTGCTAACCGCAACATTTGAGATAAAATGCAAAAACCCTTAAGTTAGTTCTCCCACCGTATCACAGAACTGGTGACTCTGTTGGGGATTTTATAAAAGTGGGGTTACCTTAGGGCTAGATCACATTTATTTGCTTACATTTGTTTGACTTGTTTGTTTTACATTATGGTTCTTTGTTTGGGTTTGAATCCTCCACCTGGATTTGGGAAACATTATAGGTAAATAGCAATATATTGTGGAAACTGTGTGGGGTATACCGACATGGTCTAAGTAATAGCTATGTTAGTGTGACATATTTGTGGATACCAGTAGCCTTTGAGTCAATCAAAGAGAATACGGGGCCGCTGAGTGATGTCGTGAAGCACTAATGAACTTCTAGAACCCCTTACTTGACTAACTTGGCCTTTAGGATGTAGTGAGATGACCGACTTTGGTACAGTCTGAAGTTGGTAGATACTGGATAGTACACTCATTGAGGTTTGTTTTCTTGGGATATTTCGGTCGCCATTAAAGAGGCTTCAGCTGAAACAATGACCAAGGAAACAATCCAGTGATATTGAACTCCTTAGAACCCGGTTACTATTATTAGGACAGGTTGAGCCCACTAAACTTTAAGAGGGTACTTACCTATAAAAACCCCATGCAAGCCTAAACTAAGCACTTGTTTGCTTTGCTTGTATATGCATACTTGTACATAACATCATGGACATCATGAACATCGTATGAATTCACTAACCATTTCAAGGATTTTGGAGATTCATCTTTGTTCTTGTTTTGTAGGATATGGATTCACTCTACAGGAAAACTATCCAAATCAACCTTGTAAGAGTTCCTCCACAACTCAAGGAACTAGTTTCAAGGATCCCTGAGAACTCTCCATTCACCGAGAGGCATGGTCATCTACTCAACTTGGTCACCTCTAACACAGAGGAGGACATGATGAAGGTGCTCTTCCAGTTCTTTGATCCTTTGCATCATTGCTTCATAATCCCCGACTATCAGCTTGTGCCTACTTTGGAAGAATTCTCTCAACTCTTGAGGATTCACATTCTCAATTAACTACCTTTCAACGGTATGGAAAGATACCCAAAGCCAGAAGAGATTGCTCAAGCTCTGCACTTGCACTCATCTGATGTCACAACCCATTGGGAAACTAGAAGTGGTGTCAAAGGCTTCCTAGCAAAGTTTCTATTTGAGAAAGCCCAAAGCTGTTGGAATTCCTTAGATCTGCAAACATTTGAGGAAATTGTGGCTCTTCTTATCTATGGGAAGGTCTTGTTCCCCAATCCTAACCAACTCATAGATGTGAGTGCCATCAAAATCTTCATGTCACGCAATTCGGTGCCTACATTGCTAGGGGATATCCTACACTCTTTTCACACTCGCACAATGAGGAAAAGAGGTGTCCTTATGTGTTGCACTCCTCTCCTGGCAAGATGGTTTATTTCTCATCTTCCCCAATCAGTCTTAAAGAATGAGCAAGGATTAAGGTGGTCACAAAGGTTAATGACGCTCAAACATTTGGATATTCATTGGTGCTCTCGATCCAAAGAGAATGTTATCATTGTTGACCGTTGTGGGGAATTCCCTAACGTCCCTCTACTTGGCATTAGGGGAGGCATCACCTACAACCCCTACTTAGCTCTAAGACAGTTTGGTTATGCCTGAAGGGATGGCCCACATGAGATGCTGATTCAAGGCTTGGTATTCGACTAAGACAACGACGATCAAGGTCTTCGCCAGAGATTCATCCGAGCTTGGAGAATGCTAAACAAGGTAGATAGCAAGACTTTGGGACACAAGAATTCCATCCCTCTTGAGCCTTACCTCAAGTGGGTACGAACCCGTGCACAAAGTCTTATGATGCCTTATCCTTTAATTATCTCGGTGATCATTGAGTCTGTTAAGGAAGGAGAAGTTCCATACACTATCCTACATCTTGACATGCCCACATCTCTGGAAGACCTACAAAGGGATTGGATACAACTCAAAGGAGAGCGAGATACTTTCGAAGCCCAATTCTACACAAGCGAGAAGAAGGTTTTGGAACTCACTAGGCTACTTCATGAGGAGCAGACTCTAAATGCCTACATAGCACCAAAGAGGATGCGCACTACTTTTTTATCTTAGAGTTTTGTATTATTTGGCTCAGGGGGCATTGATGTACTCAAACTTTATTTTATTAATATAACGTGTGTTTCTTTTTGTCTAAAACGAACTTGAATCTTTTAAAATCCTTGAAAACATTTCATGTGTACATATCATTCATTATAACATAAACATGTCTTTTGCAACGAGTTTCCTCATCTCTCTACTGTTTATTTCAGTAAGATGGATCTCGAACAGACAGTCAAAGATCTTCAAGTTCAAAACACGCAGTTTCAACAGTTACTCATGACCCTGGCCAAGGGGAAAGAGGAGTTGAAGACTCTTTTGGCCAAGGAGAAGAAGAAGAAAGAGAAGAAACCAACCGGTGTTGTAATCACGGGGAGAAGGTTTCAAGGACAAACTAGAAGAACTTTGAATTTTGTAGCAACATCTGATGAAGGAGAGGGAAAAGGGAAAGAAACAGCGGTTCCGTCAGAATCTGAGGAGGAGGAAGAAGAGGAAGACTACTCCGAGGAACAATATCCCCCCACAGATGATAAGTACAGACATCTTGAAGAGCGTATGAACGCTATGGAAATACAGAGGGTGTCGGGTCTACACTTTGAATAATTGGGACTAGTATCGGGAATTGTGATCCCACCAAAGTTCAAAGTGCCTTTGTTTGCAAAAATTGATGGGGTGTCATGTCCTAAGATGCACCTCTGATCGTATGCGAGAAAGATTCAACCGCACTCCGCCGATAAAGACTTGTGGGTCCATTTTTTCCAAGATAGCCTATCTGGAACACAACTCGATTGGTTTTACCAATTGGAAAGGGCTGATGTCCACAACTGGGAAGATCTTGCCGCAACTTTCTATAAGCAATACCATTATAATGCAGATTTGGCGCCTACCCGTACTCAACTTCAGAGTATGGCTATGGCTTCAAATGAGGGTTTCAAAGATTACGCGCAGAAATGGAGAGATCTAGATGGGAGAGTGCAACCCCCTCTGTCTGAAAGAGAGTTGGTGGATATGTTATTAGGCACTCTATCAGGCCCTTTCTTCAACCATTTGATTGGGATTTCATCTGCTGGATTTACTGAATTAATACTAACCGGAGAGAGGGTGGAAGCTGGCATAAAAAGTGGAAAGATTCAGAAGGATTCGTTTGCCTCTACAGCTGCGAGAAAACCTTTCACTGGGAAGAAGGAGGTATCTGCTATTTACCCATAAAGGAACCAAGGGAGAGCTGAACTCCGACCAATGGTAGGGGCCGTTATGATCCCAAAGCCTACATCTGATCAACCAAGAAGTAACCAATCGAGGGTGGAAAGGCCAGTCCGACAATTCACCAGAATTAATATGACTCTAGCCCAGGTTCTACCACATCTTCTGAAATCTAATTTGGCAACTTTGAAGGAAGCTCAAAAGAACCCCAACACTGCGTCCCCTCATTATCACCCAAATGCCAGATGCACATATCATTCCGAAAGTCCGAGTCATGACACTAACAACTATTGGGCCCTGAAAAACAAAATTCAAGACCTTATAGATGCAAAAGAGATTGAGTTTGATGCACCCGAGAAGTCAAATGTCATTTCTACTCCTATGCCTAGGCATGGTCATAACACCAATGCTATCAAAGAAGATTTTTTTGTTACCACAGTGGATGAACTCTTGACTCCGCTCCCGATCATTAAGATAAAATTGTTGAAAGTTGGTGTATTCCCGGGTTGTAATGAAGACTGCCATCTTTGCTTATCCTCACCAATTGTTTTCCCTTTGTTGAAGACAGGAATTCAATGCTTGATAGACAACCAAGAGATTCTGTTTGAAAGTGCTCCCGTTGCACCTGTTCCTGTTGAAGACGTTTCAATCATAACCATCTCTGCCAATCCTTCTAGGGTCCCTAAAAGACACGTTAGGATTACATCAGTTCTAAAAACTACTCCTCTTATAATCACAATGCCCGGGCTGGTCCCATATGAATCAGACAAAACAGTGTCGTGGAATTACGGTGGAGACATCTACTACCATGGTATCAAACAAGATGGGCTGGCCGCCGAAGAAGAAGACTCCAACATTAGCAATATTGCCGGAACCAGTAAGATTACCCGTAGCGGTAGAATTTTCTCTCCAGAAATTTCCCCTCCAAAGGCAGTTTTTGGACCCGTGGCTGTTCCAAAGGTTACCTCCATACTAATAATCATATCTGCAAGTGCTCCTAATGATAAAGACAACACAACCCCTTTTCTTATCCCTACCAACACTTCTACTGCTGAAACTCGAGGAAAAAGTATTCAAGAAGAGCATGTCTGGACGAAGGCTCAATCACTAACTATTCCCAAAACCTCCAAAAAGGAAATGGAGGAGATCCTGAGAATAATAAAGAAGAGCGACTACGACGTAGTTGAACAATTGGGGTAAACTCCCTCCAAAATTTCCATGTTGGCATTGTTACTGTGTTCTGAGGCACATACGAAAGCCCTGGTGAAGTTTCTGAAGACAGCCCATGTTCCGCAAGAGACGTCTGCTGACCAATTTCAAGATTGTGTGTCCAGCTTGACAGTTGATAACGGCCTAGGCTTCTTTGATGCTAATTTGACACCTAGAGGGAGAAAGCACAACGAGGCATTGCATGTCTCTGTGGAATGTAGAGGAATAACTTTGGCCCATGTCTTGGTGGACACCGGCTCATCTTTGAACGTTTTACCGAAGAAGGCTCTCGACAAATTGGATTGCGAAGGACTGACGTTGAAACCCAGTAACATAGTCGTGAGAGCATTTGATGGCTCAAAGAGGATGGTCCATGGGGAGGTGGACATCCCCATAAAGGTTAGGACTCAGACTTTCAACTCGACCTTCTATGTAATGGACATCCGCCCTGTTGTACCCCAAAATTTTCCCTCTTATTTTTCCACAAGAAAACACAGCTTCAGGCTTTTCCTGATTTTTCAGATTGGCTCAAGAATCAGTCAAACAGAATTTTTCTTGTCAGTCTAGCCAAATTAGGGTTTTCATGGACTCTGGAACAGTTCAAGCAAATTATTAGGGTTTGTTTGAGTTTGGCTCAAAGTTTGATCAGGCAGGTGCTTCTTTGACATTGAATCAAGAATCAGGGTTTTGCGCGCGCAGTTTCAGAAGAGTTTGAATCCACAGTGTTTTAATTGGTTGTTACACTGTTTTGACATTGGTTCAAAATTTCTGTCTAAACATCTGGGATAAAGGCTAAGGAATTTGATTTGAGATGGGATAAAAGCTGAGGTACTTGAATTGAGAATTTGCAGTGTTTGATTTAATCAGTAAAGAGATAAGCATGTGGATGTTGGTTTGATTAATTGTGCATTGTCTAATTGGAGCGCCAGGTTTATTATTGATTCATGCTAAATGGCAAGACCACAGTGTTTATTAATTATTTTTTTCTAAGTCAGAATGATTGTATTTACTTCCAGTTATTTTAATTTAAGAAACTCAAATAATTAAATGGACAGTGAATTGAAAGAAGAATTAACTGATAAAGAAGGATGTTTATTCATTTTGAATTGTTTGTTACAGATATTATTTGAATACTGTAAATTTATTTACAGTTATTTACATTAATATTATTACAAATGATTAAAATTGAAATAAAGCTATCCTAATTATCCTAAATCTTCATCCTCTATCTGATGCCTCTTTTGCTCAATTGATTTTCATCTGCAAAAATAAAGAAAAAGAAAAGAAGTCAATGCAGATAAAATAAAAAAGGGAAGACATTTAATTTAAAGACTCATCATTAAAAGTGACTAGCCGGAATCAGTTGTTCACCCTCTCTGCAAATCACAAGAATTGCTCTTGGTTCACAAAGAGGGATAGAAATATGTTTTGCAAATTTAAAAAATGCATAAAGCTGCATAGTTAAAGGCAAACTGAATAGCAAACCAAACTGTATAAATTGCAAAGTGAATATGCCAAAACAAGTCACAAGTTTCAAACTAAGCAAACTGAATGTCAAAACAAATTGCCCAAAGGAAACTGTCCAAAGATATCAAAAGATATCAAGCTGTTAACAAGTACAAGAAGCTAGCAAAAGCAAGACAGAAAAGCAGGAAATATGCAGAGTAAAGAAACATTGCAAGCAAGATATTCACATCATTTTCCAGCAAGCTACTTTTTCAGAAAAGCTACTATTAAGCAATAAACAAATGCTTTAATCTGTAGAGAGAGAGAAGAGAGAGAGAAGAGGCTTACAGGCTTGAGGTTTAGAAAAAGAATATAAAACAAGTTATCAGAACATAGTAAAGAGGAGCGAGGCAGAACATAACAAAAAAACAACACAAAGCCAAAATTCTCCAAAAACTGTGACATAACACAAACAAAAGCCTAAACCTGCATCAAACATGAAGCCATCAAACTGCTCAAGGCTAAACCTGCATCAAACATGAAGCCATCAACCTGCCTGCAAACCTGTTCAAACCCTCAAGGCCATACATACTGAACTCATAAATCAAAACCAGCATACAATCCTGAAGCCTTCCTATACTGATAAACCTCTACACAAGCAATCAACAAACCTGCTAACCTGTTTCAACACAGTCCAAATAACAAGCAAAAGCCTATAACCTGTCTCTAACCTAACAACTTTCAAACCTTGAAACCTTGAAGCCAGAAAAAAGCCTTTACAAACAAAGCCTGCTATCTAGAAGCCAAGCTTTTCAAAGCCTAAAGCTCCAAACAAGCCATACAAACCTGCTTGTCCCAACCATCATCCAATATCCATATTCAGAATCATGTTCATCACTAAACATATCAATACCAACAAACATATCCGGCAAGCTCAGAATCAAACATCATGAAGCAAAAAAACCCAAGCTCTCAGAACTGAAAAAGGGTTCATCATTGATCAAACCAACATCCCAACCAAAACAATATTCAGAATCAACATCATCAGTACTCAAAGCAAGCAATCAGATCATACAGAAGCAAACATAAGAAGAGGAAAAGAAGTGATTATACTAGGGGTTTTCAGAGAAACATTATCATAAAACCACAAAGGGTACTAGACAAACCAGGGAAGGCCACAAAGCAAGCTAGCATCACTGCTCCCTCCGTCTCCGGCCACCCTAGGCGCCTCCAGTCCACCTCGCCTCCATCTCCAAAATCCAAAGGTAATATCTCTTCCTCTTTCTTTTCACGCGCCTCAAACAAACAACAACACATAAAATCAGAAGACATAAGAGCTAAAAAACATGCATAATATTCAAAACCTCAAACGTAAAAAAGGGAAAAGAATTGTTACCCTCTTTGAAGTACCACCTTGAGCAAGCCGTGAGGAGAGGATAAGCTGGAGGTTGCGTCCGGTGGCCAGGCAGGGAGGGAGCTCAGAATCCATGTCTCACGAGCGAAGAAAGACGAAAACGAAGAGTGAAGAAAGATGAACGGCGCCGCGCTAAGCCTGTAGCCCTAATTCCAAATGAGACAAAACACTGAAACCCTAAACAAAATGTTGTGAAATGCGTTGGGCCTCAACCCCATTCACTGCCTAAGCCCATTCCCATCTCTAGCGCCTGACCCCCTTTTCCAGCGTGTATACCTCCTTTTGCTTCACTTTCAAATTCTGTTTTGGGCCAAGAATCAACCCTAAGGCCCATTCAACCTTTTTACTTTTTACACTCTTAAAATCAATCTTTTTATTTTTATTTTATCCCCTTATTCTCTTTTTATAACTTAACCTTTTTTTTGTTTGTTAAATAAAACAATACTTTATTTTTACACAAAAAAATTTCTTTTATTTTATCACATTTGAAAAATACATAAATATTATATTTAATTAGGTTAATAGATTTTTACCTTAAAAACTCTCTTTAATAAATCTTTTTTTTCCATACATAAAGACATTAATACATAAACAATGGATTTTTATTAAGTTAATCTTTTTCTTTCATTAAACCTTTTGTGTATAAAACATTAACAAATATGCAAACAATAGATTTTCTCTTATTTAAGTTAATCTTTTTCTTTTATTAAAACTTTTGTTTGTACATATTTAACAAAATACAAAAAAAGGAATAAATACTTACTTAATTTTGCATTAAGTTAATATCTTACATCACTTGTAAATAAATCACATACACTTTTACCAATACCTTTGCTTATCTTTTATTCTTGTATATTGATATATGTTACATTGAGAATGCGATTCGATTTGGTTGTAAATATATTTGGATACTACTATCCTGATAAGTCTCATCCCCATTTGTAAATATTTGTACCCCCACTCCCGGATACTTATTTGTAATAGCTTAGACTTTAAATTCCCGCAATTTATCGCTTTAAATTATACCATGTCTAGACCTAGGGTTTGTATGTAAATAAAATCAACCGCTAGATAACCTAAATACAAGACAAATGCATGACAATCAACATACAATTCACACTTTCACCCCTAGGGTAATCCCGCTTGTTGCCTTCCAAAATGGGCCATGCTTGCATGTTGAGTTTCTTTGGCAAAACAATTCAAATGATCATAGTCCCTCGATGACGCTTTCGAAAGTTGCCTAAACAAAATGATCATAGTCCCTTCAAGCAAAATTTCCAAAGACACTTGGCACCATTGCATTCATGGTCCATACGATGACCCGCGCTTGTCCCGTTAACATCCTAACGCAAGATTGTCCACCAAACACAATGGTGAAACAATACTGTTAAAAGGGTTAAAACATGAGAAAAATCGTTGAGTAAATTTAGGGGTAGACAACTCTTAGTTACTTGATCAAACTTGCAAAACACACTTGCCTACTATTCAAAACACACTTCACAAACACAATTTCCAAACAACTTTCAAAAACATTTGAAATATCTTTTCGAAAAGACACACACCTTTGTAAAACATTCGAGTAAAGAATTATTACAATGGTTGCCTAAACAAGGCATCTTTTTCAAAACATTTTCAAAAACACACACACACACACACCACCATTTCAAGCAATTGAAAATCAAGACAAGTGATCTAAAACAAGTAACTAAGAGCCCATGGATAACCATGGATGAAAAGGGTGCTAATACCTTCCCTTTTCATAATCTACCCCCCGAACCCACGAAACATCTCAAAAGGTTTTTCCTATGCTTTTTAACCTTTCCTTAGGATAAAATAAAAAGTCGGTGGCGACTCTTGCTAAACTGAACAAGTGCGAATACAAACGCAAAACCTCAAGTCAGTTCTCCCACCGTATCACAGAACTGGCGACTCTGCTGGGGAGAAATTTAAAGGTGGGGTTACCTTAGGGTTTAGATCACCTTTACATTCTTGCTTTGATTGCCTTGATTGCCTTGATTGCTTTACTTTTTGGGTCCTTGTTTGGGTTTGTTGTAAATCCTACACCCGGATTTGGGGCACCTTCTTAGGTAAATAGCAATAAAACTGTGAGGGAACTGTGCGGGGTATACCGACATGGTTGAAGCAGTAAGCTATGCTAGTGTGACATATTTGTGAGTACCGGTAACCCTTGAGTTCAATCAAGGAGAGTACGGGGCCGTTGAGTGATGTCATGAAGCACTAACGAACTATTAGAACCTTAATTGACCATCTTAGCCTTTTTAGGGGTAGTGAGATGACCGAATTTGGTGCAGTCCGAAGTTGGTAGATACTCGATACTACACTCATTGAGGGTTGTTTTCTTGGAATATTTTGGTCGCCAGTTAAGTGGCTAAACCAAAACAATGAACACAGAAAACAATCCAATGATATTGAGCTCCTTAGAACCCGGTTTCTATTTTAGGACAGGATGAGCCAACTAACTTCAAGAGGGTACTTACCTATAAACCCCATGCAAGCCTAAACCTAAGGAATTGTTTGCTTTGTGTGAATACGATTGCCTGTATATACACTTACTTACTTTTGCATACATGTACATAACATCATGACATCATACCATAGCATTTTCAATAACCATTTCAAGGATCTCGAGGGTTCTTTTGATGCAGGGTTACGTTGAACCAGGCGTCTACCAAGGGGCAAGAGGTTTCTCCTCTAAACAAATGCCATCAAAGATCAAGTGCAACAACTTGAATCATGGGCTATGACCCACTTGACATGGTGAGCTTGATTCTCGTGGAAAGACATCCACCGGTGCGAAGTTCTCCAATCAAAGATCGAAGTTCAACCTCTAAAATTTTCTTGTGTTTACCCCAAGAGATACTTGAAAACATGCATCCACATATCATGCATTGCATCATAACAGTTTTTCCTTTTTCAGGTTTCCTTACTCTCCTACTGTTTATTTCAGTAAGAGATGGCCCTAGAGAGGACTGTCAAGGATATCCAGGACCAAACTGCTCAGCTTCAGGAAATGTTCTTGAACCTGTCCCTGGGGCAAGAAGAGGTGAAAGCTCTCCTCACAACAGGCATGGTCCAGGGGAATTCAAGCAATTCCAGGAGTGATCAGTTGGAGGCACTACAGTCTGAGCTGACTACAATTAGGATCCAAATGATGGGGTAACTGGTGGGCCAGATGGCTCTCATCCAGGACTTGTCTCAAAGACAAGAGGAACTCAGAGTTCTCGTCAACCAACTACTTCAGAACAACCGAGTGGGGCAGACATCTGAGGTTGAAGAGCAAGTCACCACTCAACCCCCTTCCAGACAAGAAGACAAGGGGAAGGCTCCTCTACTTGCTTCAGGGTCACAAGTCCAGCAACAACCTCGCCAGCGTCAACGGGGTAATCGGCGTAAGCAAAATACATCGGGAAGACAGTTCACTGAGACTGACATGCCGTCATCTCTAATACTGGAGCGCTTGTTGGAGGTCAATCTGACTGCTTTGAGAGATCCTATTCGGAAGCCCAATACCTCCGCTCCTAACTATCATCCCGACACATTTTGTGTGTACCACTCCTATAGCCCGGGACATGACACCGACGACTGTTGGGCCTTGAAGAACAAGATTCAAGATCTGATTGACATTGGAGTGCTGAGGTTCATGCCAGACGGCGAGATGAAAATCTTCCGTTAAGAGTTTCTCCACCTGAAGTGACAAAGCTCAAACTGAGATACTTTTGTTTCATTTGGATTTTCAAGTTATAATCTCTTTGTTATTCAAACAATTATCTATTAATGTCAAACTTTGTTTCATTAATGCATTGCATATGTTTGTCTTGAATTCATCCATTCGTTTTCACTACTCTTATGCTTTCTTTATGATATTTAACTCTTGATAAAAAGCTGCAAGCCTTTAGAGGGAGGATGATGAAACAATACCATAATCTCATACAATATGCTTTTGAACAGACCTTGCTGATGATGTACAGGCATTTCTTTCAATTCCCAAACACTGGAGTTATAAGGAAGATAATCCCTAGTCAACCCCTTCGAGCCAAAGAAGTAGGAGTTTTCTGTTCTAAACAAATCGAAACCTTTGGGTTAAACCTGGGGCAGGGTAGTCTCTCAGTGAATCCAAAAAAGGTGTGCATTGAAGTTGCAAACTCTCAGTTCGTAATACAATGAACGACATCAAAAGAAAAAGAGAAAAGCATTCCTCTGGAATCAAAAGATAGTGATGGTTCCTTATCTCATAGGCAGTCATTATCTCTCAAAAAAAGAAAAAGCCCACTAAGCCAAAACCTACAAAGGAGGCTTAAGAAAGCTGGGGCATCTCGCTGACTGTAATCTCGAAAACAGGAACAGTCAGGCAAAAGTTAGGGATAACAAATCAAAATAAAGAGGTCATTATAAATCCTCAACAACATGAAAAAATGTTGCAAAAGAAAAAGGAGATGATGACTGTCTCCCAAAATTCAACTGGGGAACCATCACCCAAAAGTCGTTCCAAATTCGAATAGAGGGCGACACACAATTAACTGAGCTTAGGATTGAAGAACATCACGAAGAGCGGGTGGGTACAAATATACTTTGAGAATTTATCCTTTGTTTCTTAAACCGTGAACCGAGCCACGTTACAACCCTTCAAAATTCCTAATTGAAGCGTGAGTTAGTTCAAAAGCATACTGTTACAAAAGGTATCCTGACTCCTGTAAGGCCTTGCTCTAAATCTTGTGTTGAATTTGTCTTATAAAAAGTTTTCTGCTAAAAAGCGCATTTTTCAAAACTTCGAGACAAGCATAAACTTTGCATTATTTGAATATCGTTGTTTGCACATGGTTATTTTTTTGACAGCGAAGAAATTCACACAATGAATATCCGATGAACGAAAGCTTTCTCAGTAAACAAAATCACTTCAAAAGGATGACACTTCCATTGACAAATCTCCTATCAATAAAGGGGCTTGACATGTCACCATCCAGCACGCCTGGGGCAGTCCAGTCAAGGTTTCAACAGATCTTTCAAAAGTTCAGTGAACTTGGGGAAAGTCTCCGTCATCATCACTTAGGGCATTCGAATGTCAAAAGTGTCCAACAATTCCTTCATCACCTGTTGGAAGATACAGTCCAGATATGCTCCAGACACGGTTGCCATTCTGTCACCTTTCTTAGGTTCCAGATTAATACCTGTAGCAAGCCAGGAAAATATATGTGGACGACTGATTGTGGATCAACACCTGTAACAAGCCAGGAAATTATCTACATGAAGAGATTGAAGATCAATACCTGAAACAAGCCAGGAAAACTATCTTTCTTTCTCATGGCAGAGATCAACACCTGAAACCAGCCAGGATAATATCTCCTTGACCAACCTTTCTTAAGTTCCAGATTAATACCTGTAGCAAGCCAGGAAAATATCTGTGGACGACTGATTGTGGATCAACACCTGTAACAAGCCAGAAAATTATCTACATGAAGAGATTGAAGATCAATACCTGAAACAAGCCAGGAAAACTATCTTTCTTTCTCAGGTCAGAGATCAACACCTGAAACCAGCCAGGACAGTATCTCCTTGACCAACCTTTCTTAAGTTCCAGATTAATACCTGTAGCAAGCCAGGAAAATATCTGTGGACGACTGATTGTGGATCAACACCTGTAACAAGCCAGGAAATTATCTACATGAAGAGATTGAAGATCAATACCTGAAACAAGCCAGGAAAACTATCTTTCTTTCTCAGGTCAGAGATCAACACCTGAAACCAGCCAGGACAGTATCTCCTTAACCTACCTTTCTTAAGTTCCAGATTAATACCTGTAGCAAGCCAGGAAAATATCTGTGGACGACTGATTGTGGATCAACACCTGTAACAAGCCAGGAAACCATCTACATGAAGATATTGAAGAGTAATACCTGAAACAAGCCAGGAAGCTTTTCTTTTCTCCGGTCAGAGATTAATACCTGAAACCAGCCAGGACAACTATCTCACCGACCAACCTTTTCAAGATCCCCGATCAATACCTGCAGCAATCAAAATATTCTTGTAATCCCCAGCGGAGCTAAAACTTCCAACTATCAATCCCCAAGCTGAATGAAGACTCTCATTCTCAGTTCCTCACAGGATATTCGAATATTCCCCAGTGAAGATCTCCTCAAGACAGGAATCCCCAGCAGATTGACATACAACCCAAGCTCCTGATTCCCCAACAGCGGTCCCAGGACTTCTCACTTTCAACAATCAAGAGAGTCTTGCAATCCCCTACAGAAGTCAAGGAATTACTTTCCCCGGCGGCAGTCAAGATTCTTTTATCTCCTGCCATCCAGGATTCATCTATCCTCAGCAAGACAGTTCATCAGCTTACATGCGCATTCATCACATTCATATCATAAACATTGATATAACATACCTTGCATCATGCATCATGACATTGCATACAACTAACTCTTTACCTTTTCAGGAAAGATCAGTCAACAGATAAAGATTATCATCTTCCGAGATTCTTTCTAGAAATAGTTCAGATGTGACCCATACATGGCGACATTCTGATACTTATTCCAGATTCACCTAGAAATAGTTCAGATGTGACCCAGACATGGCGACATTCTGATACTTATTCCAGATTCATTCAGATGCAGTTTTACACGGACTCATCGTCAGGAAACCCTACACCGGTTCCTTCTCCACTTCAACTTTTGAAAACAGTTTACGGACGCTTCCCAACAACGGATGCTGCTCTATTGCTTATTCAACTTCAAGACTTCTGAAAACAGTTCACGGGTTTGTCAGTAACGGATGTTAACCTATCGCTTGTTCAGATTCTTCTCAACTTTGGAAAACAGTTTACGGACGCTTCCCAACAACGGACGCTGCTCTATTGCTTATTCAATTTCAAGACTTCTGAAAACAGTTTACGGATTCTCCAGTAATGGATGTTAATCTATCGCTTGTTCAGATGCAACTTTTGAAAACAGTTTACGGAAGCTTCCAGATACGGATGTCAATCTATTTCTTATTCAGACCCCCAGTTCAGAGATGTTCCAAAACATGGATACCTTTCTGATACTCGTCCACTCACCAATGACATACAGTTCAACAAACATTTCCAGATGGCATCTCTAAGCCCATCCTCCTACCAGCAATTTCCAGATGGCATCTCTAAGCCAATCCTCCTACCAGCAATTTCCAGATGGCATCTCTAAACCCATCACCAAATGGCATCTGTAAGCCCATTCCCTCTACCATCACATCACCGAGTGCAAATTTTTTGGGCACTCTAGTGTCCAATCTCCTTTTACCCTCGAGTCGCGAAAGGCAAACTTGCCAATCTAACTCTTCAAGTTCAAGAAGATTGAACAGGGGCAACTGTTGTACCCCAAAATTTTCCCTCCTATTTTTCCACAAGAAAACACAGCTTCAGGCTTTTCCTGATTTTTCAGATTGGCTCAAGAATCAGTCAAACAGAATTTTTCTTGTCAGTCTAGCCAAATTAGGGTTTTCATGGACTCTGGAACAGTTCAAGCAAATTATTAAGGTTTGTTTGAGTTTGGCTCAAAGTTTGATCAGGCAGGTGCTTCTTTGACATTGAATCAAGAATCAGGGTTTTGC
Source organism: Vicia faba (assembly GCA_948472305.1). Lineage (NCBI taxonomy): Eukaryota > Viridiplantae > Streptophyta > Magnoliopsida > Fabales > Fabaceae > Vicia > Vicia faba. The sequence continues at coordinate 630,503,255 of OX451740.1, forward strand.
GCGCGCAGTTTCAGAAGAGTTTGAATCCACAGTGTTTTAATTGGTTGTTACACTGTTTTGACATTGGTTCAAAATTTCTGTCTAAACATCTGGGATAAAGGCTAAGGCATTTGATTTGAGATGGGATAAAAGCTGAGGTACTTGAATTGAGAATTTGTAGTGTTTGATTTAATCAGTAAAGAGATAAACATGTGGATGTTGGTTTGATTAACTGTGCATTGTCTAATTGGAGTGCCAGGTTTATTATTGATTCATGCTAAATGGCAAGACCACAGTGTTTATTAATTATTTTTTTCTAAGTCAGAATGATTGGATTTACTTCCAGTTATTTTAATTTAAGAAACTCAAATAATTAAATGGACAGTGAATTGAAAGAAGAATTAACTGATAAAGAAGGATGTTTATTCATTTTGAATTGTTTGTTACAGATATTATTTGAATACTGTAAATTTATTTACAATTATTTACATTAATATTATTACAAATGATTAAAATTGAAATAAACCTATCCTAATTATCCTAAATCTTCATCCTCTATCTGATGCTCCTTTGCTCAATTGATTTTCATCTGCAAAAACAAAGAAAAAGAAAAGAAGTCAATGCAGATAAAATAAAAAAGGGCAGACAGTTAATTTAAAGACTCATCATTAAAAGTGACAAGCCGGAATCAGTTGTTCACCCTATCTGCAAATCACAAGAATTGCTCTTGGTTCACAAAGAGGGATAGAAATATGTTTTGCAAATTTAAAAAATGCATAAAGCTGCATAGTTAAAGGCAAACTGAATAGCAAACCAAACTGCATAAATTGCAAAGTGAATATGCCAAAACAAGTCACAAGTTTCAAACTAAGCAAACTGAATGTCAAAACAAATTGCCCAAAGGAAACTGTCCAAAGATATCAAAAGATATCAAGCTGTCAACAAGTACAAGAAGCTAGCAAAAGCAAGACAGAAAAGCAGGAAATATGCAGAGTAAAGAAACATTGCAAGCAAGATATTCACATCATTTTCCAGCCAGCTACTTTTTCAGAAAAGCTACTTTTAAGCAATAAACAAATGCTTTAATCTGTAGAGAGAGAGAAGAGAGAGAGAAGAGGCTTACAGGCTTGAAGTTTAGAAAAAGAATATAAAACAAGTTATCAGAACATAGTAAATAGGAGGGAGGCAGAACATAACAAAAAAACAACACAAAGCCAAAATCCTCCAAAAACTGTGACATAACACAAACAAAAGCCTAAACCTGCATCAAACATGAAGCCATCAAACTGCTCAAGCCTAAACCTGCATCAAACATGAAGCCATCAACCTGCCTGCAAACCTGTTCAAACCCTCAAGGCCATACATACTGAACTCATAAATCAAAACCAGCATACAAGCCTGAAGCCTGCCTATACTGATAAACCTCTACACAAGCCATCAACAAACCTGCAAACCTGTTTCAACACAGTCCAAATAACAAGCAAAAGCCTATAACCTGTCTCTAACCTAACAGCTTTCAAACCTTGAAACCTTGAAGCCAGAAAAAAAGCCTTTACAAACAAAGCCTGCTATCTAGAAGCCAAGCTTTTCAAAGCCTAAAGCTCCAAACAAGCCATACAAAACTGCTTGTCCCAACCATCATCCAATATCCATATTTAGAATCATGTTCATCACTAAATATATCAATACCAACAAACATATCCGGAAAGCTCAGAATCAAACATCATGAAGCAAAAAAACCCAAGCTCTCAGAATGGAAAAGGGTTCATCATTGAGCAAACCAACATCCCAATGAAAACAATATTCATAATCAACATCATCAGTACTCAAAGCAAGCAATCAGATCATACAGAAGCAAACATAAGAAGAGGAAAAGAAGTGATTATACTAGGGTTTTTCAGAGAAACATCATCATAAAACCACAGAGGCTACTAGACAAACCAGGGAAGGCCACAAAGCAAGCTAGCATCATTGGTCCCTCCATCTCCGGCCACCCTAGGCGCCTCCAGTCCACCTCGCCTCCATCTCCAAAAGCCAAAGGTAGTATCTCTTCCTCTTTCTTTTCACGCGCCTCAAACAAACAACAACACATAAAATCAGAAGACATAAGAGCTAAAAAACATGCATAATATTCAAAACCTCAAACGTAAAAAAGGGAAAAGAATTGTTACCCTCTTTGAAGTACCACCTTGAGCAAGCCGTGAGGAGAGGATAAGCTGGAGGTTGCGTCCGGTGGCCAGGCAGGGAGGGAGCTCAGAATCCATGGCTCACGAGCGAAGAAAGACGAAAACGAAGAGTGAAGAAAGATGAACGGCGCCGCGCTAAGCCTGTAGCCCTAATTCCAAATGAGACAAAACACTCAAACCCTAAACAAAATGTTGTGAAATGCGTTGGGCCTCAACCCCATTCACTGCCTAAGCCCATTCCCATCTCTAGTGCCTGACCCCCTTTTCCAGCGTGTATACCTCCTTTTGCTTCACTTTCAAATTCTGTTTTGGGCCAAGAATCCCATTCAACCTTTTTACTTTTTACACTCTTAAAATCAATCTTTTTATTTTTATTTTATCCCCTTGTTCTCTTTTTATAACTTAACCTTTTTTTTGTTTGTTAAATAAAACAATACTTTATTTTTACACAAAAAATTTTCTTTTATTTTATCACATTTGAAAAATACATAAATATTATATTTAATTAGGTTAATAGATTTTCACCTTAAAAACTCTCTTTAATAAATCTTTTTTTTCCATACATAAAGACATTAATACATAAACAATGGATTTTTATTAAGTTAATCTTTTTCTTTCATTAAACCTTTTGTGTATAAAACATTAACAAATATGCAAACAATAGATTTTCTCTTATTTAAGTTAATATTTTTCTTTTATTAAAACTTTTGTTTGTACATATTTAACAAAATACAAAAAAAAGGAATAAATACTTACTTAATTTTGCATTAAGTTAATATCTTACATCACTTGTAAATAAATCACATACACTTTTACCAATACCTTTGCTTATCTTTTATTCTTGTACATTGATACATGTTACATTGAGAATGCGATTCGATTTAGTTGTAAATATATTTGGACACTACTATCCTGATAAGTCTCATCCCCATTTGTAAATATTTGTACCCCCACTCCCGGATACTTATTTGTAATAGCTTAGACTTTAAATTCCCACAATTTATCGCTTTCAATTATACCATGTCTAGACCTAGGGTTTGTATGTAAATAAAATCAACCGCTAGATAACCTAAATACAAGACAAATGCATGACAATCAATACACAATTCACACTTGCACCCCTAGGGTAATCCCGCTTATTGCCTTCCAAAATGGGCCATGCTTGCATGTTGAGTTTCTTTGGCAAAACAATTCAAATGATCATAGTCCCTCGATGACGCTTTCGAAAGTTGCCTAAACAAAATGATCATAGTCCCTTCAATCAAAATTGCCAAAGACACTTGGCACCATTGCATTCATGGTCCATACGATGACCCGCGCCTGTCCCGTTAACATCCTAACGCAAGATTGTCCACCAAACACAATGGTGAAACAATACTGTTAAAAGGGTTAAAACATGAGAAAAATCTTTGAGTAAATTTAGGGGTAGACAACTCTTAGTTACTTGATCTAACTTGCAAAACACACTTGCCTACTTTTAAAAACACACTTCACAAACACAATTTCCAAACAACTTTCAAAAACATTTGAAATATCTTTTCGAAAAGACACACACCTTTGTAAAATATTCGAGTAAAGAATTATTACAACGGTTGCCTAGACAAGGCATCTTTTTTAAAACATTTTCAAAAACACACACACACCACCATTTCAAGCAATTGAAAATCAAGGCAAGTGATCTAAAACAAGTAACTAAGAGCCCATGGATAACCATGGATGAAAAGGGTGCTAATACCTTCCCTTTTCATAATCTACCCCCCGAACCCACGAAACATCTTAAAAGGTTTTTCCTGTGCTTTTTAACCTTTCCTTAGGATAAAATAAAAAGTCGGTGGCGACTCTTGCTAAACCGAACAAGTGTGAATACAAACGCAAAACCTCAAGTCAGTTATCCCACCGTATCACACGCCCCTCTTACTCTTGTCTGCTAGGACGACCATGGATCTATAATAACGGTGTTGTCACCTCTACACTACACCAGATGCTGAAATACCCGGTCCATGGAAAGATTATCACTGTCTACAGAGAGGAAGAGTATATGATTAGTCACCTTAATTCCTTCCAGTATATGGAATTGGATGGCGAGTTCATTGAAACTCCTTTTCAACATTTCGAAGAAGTCTCTCAAGAGGTAGCAGTAACCAAGACGGATGTCATCTCTAAAGGACGCCAAGGAAGTAGTAAAGGAGGACGGATGCACCATCTGGGGGCAACTTCCGGACATTCCATATAAATTTGACAAGTTTGGTTTAGGGTTTACTTCAAGTGCTCATGTGATCGGTGGAAATAGAACTGACTGTTTTAAAGCTGGTTCGCGAAATGTCGCGGTAAGCAAGAGTCGCCACCGTCTTTTATGTTCTCCAACAAAGAAAGGACAAAAGCACAGCAAAATTCCTTTTCGAGATGTTTCTCGGTTCGGGAGGTAGATTTATAGAAAGGGAAGGTGTTAGCACCCTTTCTATCCATGGTTATCCACGGGCTCTTAGGTACTTGCTCACTATGTTTTCAAAAATTGTTTGCTTTTCTTGTGTTTGTGGGTTTTGAAAAAGTTTAGTTTGAAAAACTTCTAGGTAACTCTTGTATCAGTCCTCAAGAGTGTATGAAGTGTTTGTTTGAAAACTTTTTGAAAGTGTGAGTGCGAAAAGTTGTTTTTTTTTGTTTTGAAAGAGAAAGTACCCAGGAGAAATCTACCTACTCTAAGGAATTAAGCTGTGTAAGAGTCCTTTAGACAGTACTATCCCACTATTGAGAAGTAGGTAGCACCGTCGTTGGAGTTATTCGGGTCAATTCGATTATAGGGACATGTGTGGTCACCAAAGCAATAGTAGGACGCCTTAGCGGTAACCCTAATATCCTAGATCCTTTTTATCCGAGGCAACCGTTTCGAGGAAACTGGATCTTTAGACAGGAGGGCGACCTCTAAAACACCCTATACTTGACGACCACGTTGAGGAAACCAAGTGAGGCGTACCCTAGGAGTGGCATGTGCACGTGTGTCAGGTTTCAATGTTTAAATTATCTTTGAACATGCATCATTGTGAGCTAGGGGTTGATTTTATTTTTTAGACAAGTCTTGCATGCATAATTAACAGTTAATAGTTGTGCGGAAAATAAATTGCGAAAAGTGAATCTACGCTATTACAAGGCGTCGGGTATTTACATCGCCAAAAACATAACCCTTGAAAATAAATTGCGAGAAAAATAAAGAAAGCGATAAAAGTCCTAATTATCTATTACATTCTCGGAGCAGGTACATAAATATAATCAAATAATAAAGTGCGCGCGGAAAATTGAATCGGGACGTCCTTAGGGTTTTGACCCTTTTTGAGAAAAGAAAGAAGTTTGGTCCTTTTTGCAATTAATTAAATATTAAACCTAATTTACTAATTAATTAATTAATTAAAAGAAAAAGAATGTTTTTTGGTTTTTTTTATGTTTTAATGAAAATAAAATAAAAGGAATTAAAATTGTCAAAAGAAAAACCTAATTCTATGTTAATTTTATTTATTATGAAAAAGATTAAAGTTAACCTAATTTAAAACAACTAAATTAATTAATTACATTTATTTACAAAATAATAATTAATAGTGAAAATAATAAATAATAAAATAAATAATATTTACATTTTCAGATTTTTATTATGAAAAATATTATGAGTTAATTAAATAATAAAAATAATTAGTAATAAAATAATTAAAGATAAAAATATAAAAGAGAAAAGAAAAAAAAGAAAACAAAAACCAGGGGGGTGCTGGCCCAAAGAGGAGGCTTATTTGGAAATTGGAAGCCCATTGTCTATCAATCTGTTTGACCTTTTGCAATTTTCCATGGCATAGTTGACTGGGAACATGGTGTTCTTCCATCCTGACCATTGGATTAATGACTGTGTCCACTTGGCATGCTGAGGCGCTGGAGGTACATGGTGGAGCCTTTCATGAAGCCTGCATGTGAACATAGAAGAAAAAATAGAAACAAAGGTTTGGGGGACCTGGGAATCGAACCCAGGTCCCAATGGTTCTTGGACAACGCATCTACCACTGAGCCAGGCGCCTGTATTTGTTATTATAATAAGCAATGAAAATAATATATAAAAAAAACAACATGTGCTAGAAATTATGAAAAAAAGCGCGCGTTTCATTTGAACTGCCCAACCACAACTCAACACGTCTTCATCTTCCTCAATTGCCTGTAAAAAATACAATTAGATAGCGGGGGTTTTTAACCCCCCACAACCTGCATGGACGAAAAATAACGAATAGGCGTATGGTCAATATAAATTGTTCGCGAGGGTGGTTTTAGATTTGTCTTGTCTCAACGAATCCAACCATGGGTCTCTCAAGGTCTGATTTTTCCTGTACAGCAAAGCCCTAATCTGGAAGCTTGGAAACCCTAGAATTCATCAATGGCAATTTCTGTTTCAGGGCGTTTCAATGCAATTAACCTATGCCAAAAGCTTTGTAAACTTCCTATTAACACAAAACAATCAACAAAAGATGTTAAATATGCATGAATCAATGATTACGATTTTGGAGAAATTGTTCAAACCGTGAAACTGTTCTTGCGTGTTTCTTGAGCTTTAAGGCTTGATTTTGTTTGCAAAAGGTTTCTGAGAGTTCCTGCAATGTGTTTGAATCACTGAAACGCCTTGAATTGGTCTGGAAGATAGCAAACAGATTTCAAGTTTTCTTTGATTTTTTCAATATTTGGCTATGGCTTTCTGCAACAATTCTCACGTGTGTGGCATTAGGTTTAGGTTGTGCATATATAATGGAAGGGAATTAGGTTACAATCTTGCCAAGAAATCCATGGAATTATGGTTTGTATATTTGATTAAAAATCAAATATTTTTCAATCTTTTTGATTGGAAAAACATGCCAAACTTGGAGATTTTTGTCCCCTTGATGTGCACACGAATTTGCCAGCTCTTGTAGGTCATACTTGCTTCATGAAAAGATTGAAAAACCATATCTTGATATTTTCCTACAATTAAATGAATTAAATGAATTAATATTGATTAAAAATTCAATTAATTAATAAAAAATAATAAAATAATTCAATTTAATCTCAATGCGTCGTGCATAGGCCTTGGATAAAGTTTCAAGAAGAAATTTGAGGCCCATTAGCAAAAACATGGTGTTTTGAGCAAAGTTGACTTTTGCAAATTCACAAAAATTTCCCAACTTCTCCAATCCATATCTTGCTCAATTTTGATCCTATGAACATGTTCTTGGACATTTTGGAAAGGTATTGAAGTCCTCTAACCAATGCCTTTGGTACCATGTCATTTGGATTTACCAATCTCAAGTTATGGTCTTTGACTTAAAGTGCCTTTTTGTTGACTTTTGAAATTGACCTATAATGTAGAAATTGATAACTTTTTGTGAGAGCATTTCTTGGATTTGGAATGTGAAGATGACTTGTAGGAAATGTCATCCCCTTCAAAATGAGCATTGGATGGAATTTTTCTGATGAACCATGAAAAAGTTATGTCCTGGTCAAGATACAGTTGACTTTCCTACTGCCCAAAAATAGTAACTTTTGGCCTCTTGATGAGTTTTGAGCTATCCTTGAGGAATCATGATCAAGAATTGATCAAATGATGTTTGTGGACTCAAAATAAAATGTTGACCAAATTTTTTGACTTTTGACTGCAAAATGACCATTTTGCCCCTGCAGTTGACTGTGGATCAAATAGAGCTTTTGACTGTAGAATTTGGCACTGTGAGTCTTGAAACTTGCCATGTAGATGCTTGACAATGTACATAAGCACATGAGACTTGATTGAGCCATTAAAAACCTTAAATTCATTGAAGGAACCAAAACCCTAATTTTGACTAGCTTATGAGGCATTTGGACTGTGCAACCCTGGAGGAATCTTGAACCATTTTAAGATGATTCTTGAAAAACCTTGAAGAATATGGGAGGGCAAATTTTGGGGTACAACAGCTCAGAAGGCTGTGCACCGTGCCCGTGCTGGAGGGACACCTTTGAAGATTAGCAAACGGGAGGTCAATGCAGTGCAAGATGGTGAAGAAGATTGCAGCTTGGAGGATTGGATATTTCCTACTGTCAACAGAGGAATTCGCAATTGGGAAGGCATAGACTTTGTCCCAATAACTTTCATCTCTCAGTAATTTATCTTTTACATTTCTGTTGGACTTGTAATATTCACAAACAATTCGCACATTTAAAACCTTGTGTCTTACCCGAGACGCAATGGTCCATTTGTAAGGGTTTTTATTTCATCTTCATATGACATTCAATGAATCATGGACGTTTTTCACATACAAACCTTTTGTGCTCATTGTATTTCTTTTACATTTTATTGTTTAAAGATGGTTATACCCTTACACACACCCACACTCACAAATGCAAGTACCCCTCTATTCCGGATCCCATGGGTAGCGATACTGCTATGGCCTTTAGTGACTCTGAAGATCTAATCTATCAAGCCGAAGACGAAGGTGAGGAAGATTGTGAAGTACCAGGGGAATTGCCTAGACTACTACAACAAGAGGAAAGAGCCATTCAGCCTCACGAAGAACCTGTGGATACGATCAACCTGGGAACCGAGGAGGATAAAAAAGAGGTCAAGGTGGGTGCCAATCTGGAACCCAGTGTCAAGGAGAATCTGATTCAGCTGTTGCATGATTATGTTAAGATCTTTGCCTGGTCATATGAAGAAATGCTGGGACTTGATACAGACATCGTGGTACATCGTCTTCCTACAAGAGAAGATTGTCCGCCAGTAAAACAAAAAGTCTGCCGCATGAGACTTGATATGTCAAAAAAGATCAAGGTGGAGGTAATGAAGCAATTCAACGCTGGATTTTTGGTCGTCACTTCCTATCCCCAATGGGTTGCCAACATTGTTCTCATGCCTAAAAAGGACGGCTGTGATCGGTGGAAATAGAACTGACTGTTTGAAATGCTGGTTCGCGAAATGTCGCGGTAAGCAAGAGTCGCCACCGTCTTTTATTTTCTCCGACAAGGAAAGGACAAAAGCACAGCAAAATTCCTTTTCGAGATGTTTCTCGGTTCGGGAGGTAGATTATAGAAAGGGAAGGTGTTAGCACCCTTTCTATCCGTGGTTATCCACGGGCTCTTAGGTACTTGCTCACTATGTTTTCAAAAAATGTTTGTTTTTCTTGTGTTTGTGGGTTTTGAAAAAGTTTGTTTGAAAACTTCGTTTTAACTCTTGTATCAGTCCTCAAGAGCGTCATGAAGTGTTTGTTTGAAAACTTTTGTCAGAAAAGTGTAAGTGCGAAAAATTGTGTTTTTGTTTTGTAAGAGCAAGTACCTTAGAACCTCTACCTACTCAAAAGAAATTAAGCTGTGTAAATGTCCTTTAGACAGTACTATCCCACTATTGAGAAGTAGGTAGCACCGTCGTTGGAGTTTCGGGTCAATTAGATTATAGGGACATGTGTGGTCACCAAAGCAATAGTAGGACGCCTTAGCGGTAACCCTAATGTCCTAGATCCTTTTTTATCCGAGGCAACCGTTTCGAGGCAACTGGATCTTTAGACAGGAGGGCAACCTCTAAAACACCCTATACTCAATGACCACGTCGAGGCAACCAAGTGAGGCGTACCCTAAGAGTGGCATGTGCGAGTGTGTCAGGATTTCAGTTTAATTATCTTTGCACAAGTTATGGTGAGCTACGAGTTGATTTTAATTTTCAAGCAAGTCTTGTCATGCATAGCAGTTAATAATCGTGCGGAAAGTAAATTGCGGAAAGTAAATCTACGCTATTACAAGGCGTCGGGTATTTACATCGCCAAAAGCAAACCTTGAAAAGTAAATGCGAGAAATTAAAGAAAGCGATAAAGAGGTCCTAATTACGCTATTACATCCTCGGAGCAATTACATAAATAGTCAAAAAAATAATATGCGCGAAATAAAATTGCATCGGAGAAGTCCTTAGGGCTTTGACCCTTTATTGTGAAAGAAAGAAATTTTGGTCCTTTTTGCATTTAATTAAATATTAAACCTAAAACTAATTAATTAATTAATTAAAAGAAAACAAAGTATTTTTTTAGTTTTTAATGTTTTAATGAAATAAAAGAAAAGAAATTAAAATTGTCAAGAAAAACCCTAATTCTAATTTATTTTATTTGTTGTGAAAATAATTAAAGTTAACCTAATTAAAACAACTAAATTAATTAATTACATTTATTTACAAAAACAATTTAAGGTGAAATTAATAAATAATAATAATATTATATTTTAGTTTTCTGAATTTATTGTGAAAAATTAATTTGGTTAATTTTAATGATAATAATAATAATTAAAAAAAATAGTTAAATAGAAAAATAAAAGGAAAAAAAGAATGATGAACCAGGGGGGTGCTGGCCCATTAAGGAGGTGAATTCTGGAATTTCTGGCCCATTAACACACAAGCCTGTTTGACTTTGGAGATCCCCTATGCGCATGGTTGACTGGGAACATAGTGATCACTCCATCCTGGCCATTGGATCTATACTGGCAGCCACATGGCGCGTGGGTGATTGAGGCACATGGTGGAACACTTCCTGAAGCCTGCATGTAATCATGTTAAGAAAAATATTATAAGAATTTTGGGTGGACCTGGGATTCGAACCCAGGTCCCAATAATTTCCATCCAGCACACCAACCACTACGCCATTTGCTTGTTTTTGTTAATATAATGACAAGTGAATATAATATATACAAATCAATTCATGTGCTGGAAAAAAAAAACACGCGCGCGTTTTTTGAATCATCCACTCAGAAGCTAACACATACTCATCTTCCTCGCTGTGCCTGTAAAAACAAAATCAAACAGCGGGGGTTTTTAACCCCCACAATATGCAACGACGAAAAATAGCGAATAACCCTGTGTTGTATATAAATATTTCGCGATGGTCTCTTTGTTTTCGTCTGGTCTCAACGATTTCAACCATAGGTCTCTCAAGGCTTAATTTTTCCTGTACTGTAAAGCCCTAATTTAAAGGCTTATGAACCCTAGAATTCATCAATGGAATCTTGTGATTCTGTGCGTTTTAATTTAATTAAACTATGCCAATAGCTTCATGAGGTCTCTAGCAACACAAAGCAAACAAGAAATCATGTTAATGATGCATGAATCATGAATTACGATTATGAGAAAAAATGTTAAACCGTGCGACTGTAAGTGATGATTTCTTGAGCCTTAGCGTTTGGTTTTGATTGCAATACGTCTCTGGGAACCCCTGCAATAGATTAGAATCAATAAAAGCCTTTGAATCGTGCTAGAATATGGAAATCAGTTTTCAAGTTTCTTGAGTTTTTTCCAATGTGGTTATGGCTTTCTTGCACCAGCTTTCACATATGCATGATTAGGGTTGGCTTATGTATATATAGGAGACTGAAATTAGGTTAAAATCTTGCACAAAAATCCATTGGAATGATGATTCAATATTTGATTGGAAATCACATCTTTTTGAATCTTTTTGATTGAAGAAAGTTGCCAAATTGGGAGATACTTGCATCCTTGATTGGTACACGAAATTTCCAGCCTTTTTAGGTCATTCTTGCTTCACAAAAAGATTGAAAAACCATATCTTTATATTTTCCTACAATTTAAATTAATTAAATGAATTAATATTGATTAAAAATCCAATTAATTAATAAAAAATAAGAAAATAATTCAATTAAGCTTGATTGGTCGTTCATAGGCCTTGGATAAAGTTTCAAGAATAAATTTGAGTCCCATTAGCAAAAACAAGGTGTTTTGAGCAAAGTTGACTTTTGCAAATTCACAAAAATTTCCCAACTTCTCCAATGCATATCTTGCTCAATTTTGATCATATGAACATGTTCTTGGACATTTTGGAAAGGTATTGAAGTCCTATAACCAATGCCTTTGGTCCCATGTCATTTGGATTTACCAATCTCAAGTTATGGTCTTTGACTTAAAGTGCATTTTTGTTGACTTTTGAAATTGACCTATAATGTAGAAATTGATAACTTTTTGTGAGAGCATTTCTTGGACTTGGAATGTGAATATGGATTGTAGGAAATGTCATCCCCTTCAAAATGAGCATTGGATGGGATTTTTATGATGAACCATGAAAAAGTTATGTCCTAGTCAAGATACAATTGACTTTTCTGCTGTCCAAAAATAGTAACTTTTTGCACCTTGATGATTTTTTAGCCATCCTTGTGGAATCATGATCAAGACTTGATCAAATGATGATTGTGGACTCAAAATAAGATGTTGACCAAAAATTCCGACTTTTGACTACAAAATGACCATTTTACCCCTGCAGTTGATTGTAGTTCAAATGAAGCTTTTGACTGTGCAAATTGGCCCTGTGAGTCTTGAGACTTGACATGTAGATGCTTGAGAATGTATATGGGCTTATGAGACTTGATTGAACCATTGAAAACCTCAAATTCCTTGAAAGAAACAAAACCCTAATTTTGACTGGCTTAGGAGGCATTTAGACTGTGCAACCCTTGAGAAATCTTGAACCATTTGAAGATGATTCTTGATAAATCTTGAAGAATATGGGAGGGAAAATTTTGGGGTACAATAACGGAAAAGTACGAATGTGCGTGGAGTATAGAGATTTGAATAGGGCCAGCCCTAAAGATGATTTTCCACTTCCCCACATAGATATCTTGGTTGACAATACAACCCCGCACAAGGTGTTTTCCTTCATAGACGGATTCTCAGGTTATAATCAAATCAAAATTGCACCTGAGGACATGGAGAAAACAACATTTGTCACACAATGGGGCACATTCTGCTACAAAGTGATGCCATTCGGACTGAAGAATGTTGGGGCAACCTATCATCGCGCCATGGTAGCTTTATTTCATGATATGATACATCATGAAATAGAGGTCTATGTAGATGACATGATAGCCCAATTTCAAACTGAAGAAGAACACCTTGATCACTTGCAAAAGTTGTTTGAGAGATTGAAGGAGTACAAGTTAAGGTTGAACCCAAACAAGTGCACATTCGGAGTACGATCCGGTAAACTTTTAGGTTTTGTTGTCAGTAACAAAGGCATTGAGGTTGATCCTGTCAAGGTTAAAGTGATACAAGAAATGCCTGCTCCTCATACTGAGAAGGAAGTCAGAGGATTCTTGGGACGCCTGAACTATATCGCCAGATTCATTTCTCACCTAACAGCTACTTATGAGCCAATCTTCAAACTATTGAAGAAAGATCAAGTAGTAAAATGGAATGATGAATGCCAGATTGCTTTTGACAAGATCAAGGAGTATTTACAAGAGCCTCCTATTTTGATTCCACCAGTCGAGGGAAGACCACTGATCATGTATCTGACTGTTTTAGAAAACTCAATGGGGTGTGTATTGGGGCAGCATGACGAGTCTGGCCGAAAAGAGCACGCTATTTATTACCTGAGCAAAAAGTTTACCGAATGTGAAACTAGATATTCATTGCTCGAGAAAACTTGATGCGCTCTGGCATGGGCTGCTCGCCGGCTAAGACAGTATATGCTGACTCATACTACCTTGTTGATATCTAAGATGGATTCGATAAAGTACATCTTCGAGAAGCCTGCTCTGTCTGGGAGGATAGCTAGATGGCAGATGATCCTAACAGAATATGACATACAATATACTACCCAGAAAGCTATAAAGGGCAGTTTGCTAGCTGATCATCTTGCTCATCAAGTTGTAGAAGATTATCAGTCCATGAAATTTGAATTTCCGGACGAAGATTTCATGACATTAGACAACTACGAAGAAATCAGACCATATGACGGACCTGACAAAGATCCCAATGGACCCTGTTCTTTGATGGGGCCTCCAATTCACTTGGTAATGGTATCGATGCTGTACTCATATCTCCAGAAGGGTGTCATACTCCCTTTACTTCCAGACTTTGCTTCAACTTTACGAACAATATGGCGGAATACGAAGCATGCATCTTTGGTCTCAAGGCTGCCTTAGATTTGGGAATCAAGTCTTTAGATGTGTTTGGAGATTCAGCTTTGGTCATCAGTCAGATCAAAGGAGAATGGAACACTAAGCATCCAAATCTTATCCCTTACAAAGAACATGTTTTGACATTGCTACCACATTTTGAGGAGATTACCTTCGAGCATTTCCCGCGAGAAGAAAATCAGCTAGCAGATGCTCTAGCCACAATGTCATATATGTTTAAACTTAATTGGGATAACGAGGCTCCCCAGATCACCATCGAACGAATGGATGAACCAACACATTGTCACGAGATTAATATTGAAGAGGTAGTGGACCAGCCTTGGTTTCATGAAGTTAAGAGATATCTCGAGGCTCAAGAATATCTGGAAGGAGCTTCAATCAATGATAAGAAGTTCTTAAGGAGATTCTCTTCTAAGTTATTCCTTAGTATTGGCATCTTATACAAGCGCAATCATGACTCCATTCTGCTTCGGTGTGTGGATAAGGTTGAAGCGGAAAGGATCATGGCTGAACTACATGAAGGTACTTTTGGCACTCACTCCAGTGGGCATACGATGGCAACGAAAATCTTACGGGCAGGCTATTATTGGTTTACCATGGAAGCAGACTGCTATCAACACTCTCAGACCTGTCATAAGTGTCAAATTTATGCTGACAAGGTGCACGTACCTCCGGTTCCTCTAAATGTCTTGACGGCTCCTTGGCCCTTTGCTATGTGGGGAATTGATATGATTGGGGAGATCAAACCTACAACTTCCAATGGACACCGCTTCATCCTGGTGGCCATTGACTATTTTACAAAGTGGGTCGAAGCAACTTCCTTTACATCCGTTACTAAGATTGTTGTTGCTCGCTTCATCAAGCAGAATCTCATTTGCCGGTACGGTATCCCAGAAAGGATCATCACTGACAATGGTACAAACCTTAACAATAATATGATCACCGCCTTGTGCGAGCAGTTCAAGATTCAACATCATAATTCTTCCCCCTATTGGCCAAAGATGAATGGTGATGTCAAAGCTGCAAATAAAAACATTAAAAAGATCATACAGAAAATGACAGTCACCTACAAGGACTGGCATGAGATGCTACCATTTTCTCTCCACGGGTATCGTACTACGGCTCGCACATCAACTGGGGAAACACTCTATTCTTTGGTTTATGGCATGGAGGTTGTCTTGCCTATTGAGGTTCAGATCCCCTCTTTGAGAATTATGAAGGATGCAGGTTTGAATGAGGACGATTGGATCCAGACTCGACTTGATCAACTGAATTTAATTGATGGAAAGAGACTTACTACTGTTTGTCATGGTCAGACGTATCAAAAGCGGATGATCAAGTCTTTCAACAAGAAAGTCAGACGCCAAGTATATCAAGTTGGAGATCTAGTGATCAAACACATTATCTTGCCACAAAGTGATCCCAGGGGAAAATGGACCCCTACCTATGAAGGACCATTTGTAATCAAAAACATTTTCTCTGGTGGGGCAATGATCTTGACAACCATAGACGGTGATGACCTGCCACACCCTGCGAACTCGGACATAGTCAAAAGATACTACGCATAAGAGACCCGCTAGGTTGACACACCTAGGAAAAACAAGGGCATCCCGGCGAACCAAAAAGGTTCGAGAAAAAATTAGGGATAAATATAAAAAAATATGTGCACCCGGCAAGTTGAAAGCCTGAAAGGGCGACTTGGGCAAAAAAGGGTTTCCTGGTGGACTGAAAACCCGAAAGGGCGGTCCAGGCAAAAGTTAAGGAATTAAAGCGTATGACTATGTCCCGTTGGATCACTTTGCGGACAACCTCTTGACTTCCACTAACAAACTCGTAGTTTCTGATCAATTGAATCATCTTCGGACGAAGCAACAAATAGACAAGGTGCTCAGAGATACGAAGGCTATAGCAAAATGGGAACCCCATGGGATTATTACACATAGCTATCTTTCTTTATATAAATTCTTTTCGCTTTATGGCACCATCCTCTTACTAGGATGTTTGTCTCCTTTGTACAAAATACTTATTCAAAGTCAAATACAAAGATATCTCTTTGAAAGTACAGAAAACTATTTGTCTTTTTCTTTACACTTGTGTTTTATTTGCAAAAACGTCCAATGATTCATTAATGAACATATGCATTTGAACATAATTACTATTTACAAATAAACAAAATGAGAAAGATAATTACTGATAGATTGAAAGGATAGGAAAACTTCTTTAGGCTATTCCATAAGCAATCCCCACAGTACGTCATTTAAAACCTCAGCGGAACTAAAGTTTCAAATTATTAATCCCCAGTAGAAATCGTCAAATTTCTTGAGATTCCCCAAGCAAATCTCAAGCAGTACATGGCACTGCCCTCACAACAAAATTTACTTCTCTCAGCAAGAGTTCATCAGTGCTTCAACCTCGAGACGTTGGAACTTCAACATATCCTTATCAATGTTCAGGGATCTATTTTCCTCAATTAAACAGCAATACAACAACTCAGCTTACATACACATACATTACATCTACATATCATAAACATTGATGAAGCAAATATATTTCATCATACATTTAATGAAACATGACTTTGTGTTTCAGCTAACATTTTACCCTTTTCAGGATAAGATTAAACAACCACCATTAACAATGTGCAATTCGATACAGTTCATATACGCTCCAGACACGGATGCCATTCTGATACTCATTCAGATACAACTTTCAGATACAGTAACGGATACGCTCCGGACACGGATGCCATTCTGATACTCATTCAGATTCAACTTTCAGATACAATAACGGATACTCTCTAGATACGGATGCCATTCTGATACTCATTCAGATTCAACTTTCAGATATAGTAACGGATACGCTCCGGACACGGATGCCATTATGATACTCATTCAGATTCAACTTTCAGATACAGTAACAGATACGCTCTGGACACAGATGCCATTCTAATACTCATTCAGATTTAACTTTCAGATACAGTACAGATACACTCCAGACACGAATTCCTTTATGTTACTCATTCAGTTTCCAAGTTCAGAAACAGTTTAGATACGCTCCAGACGCGAATGCCATTCTGATACATTTTCTTTCAGCTTACAACTTACAATTCAACAAACATTCTTGGATGGTATCTAACAAGCCCATCTCCAATAAGATTCCATCACTTCTCCAAATGGCATCTTTAAGCCCATTCCCTCAACTACACATCGTCGAGTGAAAATTTATAGGCACTCTAGTGTCCAATAATCTTTCACCTTCGAGCCACGAATGGAAAAGCTCGACAATCTAACTCTTCAGGTCTAAGAAGATTGAACAGGGGAAGCTGTTGTACCCTAAAATTTTCCCTCTCATTTATCAAAACTTTTCTCACAAGATCTCCTTGACTCAAGACTGGATTAGGGTTTGGTCAGCTCAAGACATCTCATCATGCACTAATGACCCAAAATTAGGGTTTGAGATTGCACAAGGATTTTTGGACTATCAATGCTCCATGTGTCTTTCAAACATCATTATGGACCCCTAAGATCACTCATGACAAGTTTCAAGCCTTGAACCACATTTTTGATCAGTCAATTAGACAGTTGACCAAAAAATCAATTGTATTGGGAAAAAGTCAATCATGGCGAATTTACAGTCAAACTTCATAATTTTTGATCCACATTAACATTTTAGACTTATATGTATCATTTGATCAAGTTTGGATCACAATTCCTCAAGAAATTTGATCAAATCATCAAAAGGGCAAAATGGTCAAAATTAGGGTTTTGACTGAGGAAGGGCAATTTCTGATTTTTGACCTAGAAAATGACCAATTGAGTTAAAGAATGATTCCAAGGATCCAATTGCATCATCTTGACCTAATTACATGGTTCAAAACATTTCAATTTCATTAATAGACAAATGAAATTTGCAGTAAACTGATCAAAAGTCAACTGTACATTGAAAAGTCAAACTTTGATTTTTTGGTCAAAATCAAGTGCCAAGGGTCACAATTCATCAAAACATGTCAAAATGTGAAACTTGTTCATCAAGAAATCAAGGATTGAAGATTAGGGTTAAAAATTGAAAATTTTCTTAACTTAGAAAATTTTCTAAGTATAGAAAATTTCTTATTTTTCCTCAATTTTAGGCCATTTTTTCACCATGATGCAAAATGATTCAAAGGAAATTCCCAACATGAAGGTTGTAGACCTCCATGAAATCTACAACTTTTCTTCACACACTTTTCCCTAAAGATGCTTGTATCTCAAGATATAAATTTATGAATACATGCTCATGAACTAAATAACTTAGTGAATTTTTTGCCCTAATTTAGGCAGGTTTTGGACCCAACTTCATGGAAATTTTTCACCTAGTTCCAAGAGGAGTCTTGAAATTCATTTCAAAGATGAGTTATAGATCACATTACAAGATTTCCAAAATGTCAAAGAACTCCTCAAGATCATTTTTGAGTAGGGAGAATCGAAGAGATGAAGTTGGCAATTTCTCACTTTTGTTTCAAGCCATTTCATGAAGAACAAAGTTCCAATCAGTACCTATGCTGCTAAATCCATGCTTTACAGATCCCAAACTTGTTTCTTACTCCATAATTTAATGCTTACTCAGTTGAAAAAGCTTTAATCCAAGCCCTAGAACCATTATCCAAGTTGTAATTCCATAAATGGCATAAAGTAACCATTGCCATTTTGAAAAAGCTCAACTTTTGCCACTTTCCAATTCTTGAGCATTGAACCTGTCTCCATTGCACATACAAGTACCATAGGCCTAAAAAAAATTGTACAAAGCAGATACCAACCCTAAGCAAGCCAGTAAAAGCATGTGAAGACTTGTCTCTTCACTTTGCTTCAAAAGCAACAAAGGTTACCAAAAGGTGAAAACTGGAAAATCTGTTGGAGAGATGACTTTAAACTGATTCCATACTAATATACAAACACATTTTAACATAACACACGATTACTAGAAGCCTGAAACACTCCCAAACTCCAGAACACCAAAAAGCTGTCAAGACTTGCAGTTTTTGCATAAGCATACCAATCTCTTATTTGGCTCGTGCGTTTCAAGTATTGATCATCAAAACACCTTACCTACTTGATATCTAACTGATCCAGACCCTCATCCCTGTACTGTAACCTATTCTCCATCATCTTACATTTTTGTTTTCAAAGCTTGCAGGTTGACTTGGATAGAGAGTTTCAGACACTTTCAAAGCAAGGCAAGGGTTGGAACACACTCAGGGAGGTTCAAGCAAGCTCAAGCAATCATCAGGCATTCATAAAACTCACTCTAACTTCATCGACGATTTCAAATGAAAGAGGTAAAAATCTCAACTTCTATCTCTTCATACATGCATCCATTGCCCACGATTTGTGAATAAACAATGTAGACCTCATTGCAACGAAGTTGTACATATACATGTCTTTCATTTATTTGGCCTAAGTTGAGAGAATTTTGAACTTGAAGTTCCAGGAAAAGTTAGGTTTAAATTTAGGGCTTTTAAAATTCATTCTGATCTTTGATTGTTAGTTCACATAATTTATATGGTTAGAATTGTGAGATAAAATGCTACAGCTTTCATGTTATGAGTTTTCATTTTCATGGAGAGATAAGAAAGTTACAGAGCATCTGGCTGGCTAGAGGAAGAAGAAGACGAAGTACAGGGCCATGGAAGCGTTTCATGTTATGTTATTTTTGTTTCACATTAATCAACGGATGTATAGCCACCCCAGTGCCAAGGTAGCACGCTGGTGAGACCCATGTCCTGGATTCGAATCTTGGCGCTACCTTTTGTTTTTTTCTTTCTAACACTCACCATCTGATTGATCAGTATACCCCCCCTGGCCCAACTTTTTCATACATTTTTATTTATTTATTTTTGTTTACATTTTTGTTTATTAATATTTTCTTTAATCCATAAAAATCATAAAAAATATGAAATATGATATTTTTGCATTTGTTTATTTTATTTTTATTTTCACATTAAAAAATATATTTTTATCTTCAATATATATTAATAATTTTTCTTAATATACTTGTAAATATAAATAAAGTAAATTTAGTTTAATTTGTTTTATTTCATATTTGTAAATATTTATTTTACATGTAAAAACTAAATACTTCCTTACAATATTATTTATTATTTTTAAATATAAAAATACACAATAATAATACATATAAGAACTATATTTTCTTTCGAAATAGAAATTAGGGTTAAACCTTTTTTAAAAAATTAATTTCTTTTCCTTATATTTTTAGGATAAGGTTAAAATTTTCTTTTCACATAAAAAACAAAACAAAATCTTTTTCTTGCATGTACATAATATTGCATATTTAAATATTGTATATGGTTTATTCTAATATTCGTACAAATTTGATTTGGTTGTAATAACTTATTTAGATTTACATACTTGCAAATCCCCATTCAAATTTGTATTCCCCCCTCCCATAAATTGTTGTAATAGCTTAGTATTCTTTTTACATTACGCAATTTATCGCTTTACATGCCATGATAGTAATTAGGGTTTGTATGATAAGATCAAAACAAGACAAATAGAAAACCCTAAATGCAAGATAAGATCAAAGCATGAAAATAACACACTTGCACACAAGCATCCTTTGGGTTTCTCCACTTGGTTTCCTTATATAAAAATAGCCATATTACGCATGCGAAGCATCTTGGCAAAACAAACAAATATAAGATCATAGTCCCTCGATGACGCTATTCAAGGTTGCCTTAAAAAATGATCTTGGTCCCTCCAAAATGCCAAGGTACTTTGCAAACATTGCTAATCATGGTTATACGATGACCCACGCCCGTCCCGTTTACATCCAAAGATAGGTTTGCTTACCAAATCAATGGTAAGACAACAATGTCAAAGGAATAGGAAATTCATAAGAAAGACATTTTGAGTAGGTAGATTACTTCTAGTTACTTGCTCTATTTCCAAACAATTATCCTTGCTATTTTCAAAACAAACACACACATTTCAAAAACATCTTACAAACATTGAAAACATTTTCAAAAGACAAACATCTTTGTATACATTCTTACGAACGAGAATCATTACAAAGGTTGCCTAAACAATGGTCTCTTTTACAAAATACTTTCAAAAACCACACAAAACACAATTTCAAAACAAAAAGCAAGTGATCTAGCAAGTAACTAAGAGCCCATGGAAAACCATGGATGAAAAGGGTGTTAACACCTTCCCTTTTCATAATCTACCCCCCGAACTCAAGAAACAATCTCAAAGGTCTTTCCTGTGCTTTTTCACCTTTCCTTTTTGGATAAAAGAAAAGTTGGTGGTGACTCTTGCTAACCGCAACATTTGCGATAAAACGCAAAAACTCTAAGTCAATTCTCCTACCGTATCACAGTCAACAATGCCCAAAATTGCTTTTTTTTCCCACATGGGCCCATCTTTTCAAGATTGAATCTCAGTCCTAGCATAGTCCACGACCTATGGGCCCCTCCATGATTTATTTATTTGCTTATTTAATTTATTTTTATTTTTATTCATTTAAAAATCAAATAAAATCAAATAAATCCAAGAGTTTTGTATTGAATAGAGATCTTATATGCTGTCAATAGCCAAGAGAAACGTGCAAGATTGAAAAGAGAAGAAATCTCTATGTTTGGAAAGATTGGATGCAAGAATTGAAATCCATTATTCTTTGGATTCTTGCCAAAATTATTGAACTAATTGGATTCAATACATATAGTGAAGTTTGTTGAACCCTAAGGAAGAGAATTTTCGTGCGCAACCTGCTTCCAAAGCAAGAAACAAAACTCAAAACTTTGTCCAAAAAGTGCAAGATCTATCTTTTTCCACAAGCTAGTTCAAGAAGTTCTGAAGGTCAAATCTTGTTCTTGGGCGATCATTGGGGAGATAGCAAGCATCATCAAGGCCTGAAGCATAAAAAAACAAGCGCTAGCCATAACACGATTTGTTCATATTTTTGAATTTTGTTTTTACAATTCACGCATGATAAATGAGTTATAAGTATATGTTCGTGTTTATATCATCCTTTAGAATGTTTTTGAATACTAAATTGCATGTTTTGGTGCCTGTTGGATGAAACGCCATTGCTAGGGTTTACAAGGCCGTTTAAGGGCTTTCAAATGCAGGAATAATTGGACCTTAAGATGGGTATATCATGATCAGAGGATCAAACCAATCGATCCATGATCTTGAATCTAATTTATGTTGCTTAGACAGGATATTTCAGGATTGCAGGTTTGTAGCTATGACCAATGTCCGTGGGTAAAAGCTCCGGACCTAAGACGACAGTCCCCTGGAGAAGACGAATGCGTGTCACAACCTGAGTGGGCAATTTAAACTTTGTGCGTGTTTTGGTTACAATCACTGACCATATTTCAATATATTGTTTATTATGTGTTTATGTTAACGAATAGGAAGCTGGCTCAGTTGGTGAAGCGAATGGTCTTAAGGCATTCATGTGTAGGAGGTCAAGGGTTTGATCCCTGCCTCATACATTTATTCTCCATAATATTTCCTTACAAATCCAGCGTATCTCAATGTGCAGCGTCCACAGTACACCCCAGATCTCATCCCTGAGATCCATCATCATGTAGATCTCACGCTCCAGCCTTGAAGGACCACCATGAATCATCAGAAGAGAGGTGCATTGGATCAGGCACAGACTCTGGGCCTCCAGATTTGGGCCTAACAAGAATTTGGTAGCACACCCCCTTAATTCCTTCCAGCAACAGGCCCAAGTTTCAATTCTTTTTTTAATTTCTTATTTCTTTATTTGTCTTAATTATTTTACAAAATCAGTTGTTTTAATTATTTTACAATAAAAATCTTTTTTAATTAAATCATAAAATCAGAAAATCACAAAAAATGTAGAACTAGGTTTTTTTAGTAAAATTAGTTTTTGTGGGAAATTAATTAATTTTGATTTGATTGTTTTCACAATTAAAATTAATTAGACAAATTAGGTTTAATTCATAAATATTTAGTTTTCTCAATAAAATACCAAAAAAATGTTTTTTTAATTAATTAAGTTTAGGTTAAGATTTCAAATATTTTTCTCAATAATAAAATACAAAAAATGTTTTCTCTTTAATTGATTAGATTTTTTAGGACTTAGACTTCATTCTCGTATTTATTTCATCGCGCGCGCCTTACTTTCTTTTAATTCAAATTATTGTATCTGCTTTGGGTTTGTAATAGATTAATTAGGATTTTGAATTTCCGCATCTTCATTTTCAGTCAAATATTTGTGTATCTGTCCAAAAGCCTTGTAATAGTTAGGGTTTTAATTTCTCGCTTTTAATTTCCGCAACTATTAAAATGTTAGATGTATGGACATTAGGATTGCATGCGAAAGATAAATCAAATTAAAATGGTAGACAACCCTAAATGCGGAAGATAAATGAACTGAAACAATACAGTTGCACACTTGCACCCTTAGGGTATCTCCCACTTGGTTGCCTCGGAAATAATGGTCGTGTCCCTCGAATGTAGGGATACCTTAGCAATGAACCGCAACTCAAAATCGCATAAAGATCATAGTCCCTACTTGTCCCTCAAGTTGCCTACAAATTGATCTTATGACTATAGTCCCTTCAAAATGCTAAGGTATCTTTACTTGTTGCCTTCAGAGACCATTTCGTCCCTTCGAACGTCCCTTTACAAATCCAACGATAGGGCTACCTACTCCTTAATAGTAGGATAGAGTTGTCTAAATGAAAACAAACTTTTTTCGAGTAGGTAGATAGTTCCTAGGTACTTGCTCAAGCAAACAAATTTCACACAAACACTTTCAAAACAATTTTCAAAAACAACTTCGTCACACTCTTGAGGACAGATACAAGGGTTATCACGAAGTTAAACAAAAACATTTCAAAACACACATAAGAAATTTAAAAATGAGCAAGTACCTAAGAGCCTGTGGAAAACCACGGATAGAAAGGGTGCTAACACCTTCCCTTTCTATAATCTACCCCCCCCCCCCCGGTACTCAGAAACATCTCGAAAAAAGTTTTTTCTGTTCTTTTTCCTTTTCCTTTGTTGGATGAAATAAAAGTCGGTGGCGACTCT
Organism: Vicia faba; assembly: GCA_948472305.1. NCBI lineage: Eukaryota > Viridiplantae > Streptophyta > Magnoliopsida > Fabales > Fabaceae > Vicia > Vicia faba. The sequence goes on from OX451740.1 coordinate 630,527,415, forward strand.
TGCTTACTGTGACATTTGCGAATACAAACGCAAAACCAGTATAACAGTCAGTTCTGCCACCGTATCACAGAACTGGCGACTCTGCTGGGGATAATTATTAAAGTGGGGTTTACCTTAGGATTTAGGTCATTTTTCATTTCTTTCTTGTTTGTTTTGCTTGCTTTATCTTTAAGGGTTTTTGCTTGGGTATTCTTGAAGATCCTACACCCGGATCTGGGGGCACTTTTTAGGTAAATAGCAATAGATCATGGAGACTGTACGGCGTAGACCGATATGGTTTAAGCGATGGCTGTGTTGGTGTGACACTTTGGTTGGTACCGATATCCTTTGTGTGGAAACGAGGAGAATACGGGGCCGACGCATGGTGTCGTGAAGCATTAACGGACCTTAGAACCTTAGTTGAACAAACTTGGCCATTAGTAAGTAGTGAGATAGCCGGCCTCAGTATAAAGCTGAGGATTGGTTGATACTCGATGCTACACTCATTAAGATCAGACTTTCGGGATATTTCGGCCAGAAGAAAAGATTGCTTGAGCTGAGACAATGCCTGATAAAGGATGATCAGTGATATTGAGAATCTTTAGAACTTGGTTACTTTTCTAAGACAGGTTTAAAACCAACTAAACTTCAAGAGGGTACTTACCTTTAACTCATGCAAGCCTTTGAACCTAAGGTTTATTGTTTGTTTTGTCTGTGTGTGATTTATTCTGTTTGAACATAACATCATGCATCATAACATAACATCCATTCTTATCACACTAATCATTTCAAGGACCAAGGGAATTTATCTTTGTTCTGTTTTGTAGATCAGGGCTTCCGCTCGTAAAAACACTATCTGAATCCGCTTTGTGAGAATACCTCCCCAACTCAAGGAGCTAGTATCAAGGGTTCCTGAAACTTCTTCGTTCACTAAGAGACATGGTCGACTTCTCAACCTGGTTATTTCAAACTTTGATGAAAAGATGATGGGTGTACTCTTTCAGTTCTTTGATCCCAAGCACCACTGATTCACCTTCCCAGACTATCAGTTGGTGCCTACCATGGAAGAGTTCTCTCAGTCATTGGATGTACCCATTCTTGAACAATTGCCTTTCAAAGGTTTGGAAGAAGTTCCTAATCCAGAAGTCATTGCCTCGACCTTGCATCTGAAACGGTCCGATGTGGTATCCTATTGGGAAACAAGAAGCTGAGTCAAGGGTTTTCTAGCCAAGTTCCTAATAGACAAGGCCCAGTTGTTTTGGAATGATATAAACTTTCAGGCTTTTGAGGAGGTCTTGGCCCTTCTAATCTATGGGTTAGTACTATTCCCTAATCCAGACTCACTCATAGATGTGAATGCTATTAAGATCTTCCTCTCTCGCAACCCTGTTCCTACCTTTCTTAGAGATATCTTGCACGCTTTCCATACTCGTACCATGAAGAGAAGAGGGGTTCTTATGTGCTGCATGCCATTGCTGTCGAGGTGGTTTATTTCTCACCTCCCTAAGTCTGTACTGAAGAATGAAGAAGTTTGGGTTGGTCGCAAAGGATAATTTCACTCGCTCACACGGATATTCTCTAGTATTCCCGAGCTATGGGAGATACTACTATTATTAACCGCTGCAGGGAGGACCCTAATGTCCCATTACTTGGCATTAGAGGAGGCATAACTTACAATCCTTGTTTAGCTTTGCGACAATTTGGTTATGCTCGAAGGGATGGTCCCCATGAGTTACTTATCGAGGGCATTGTATTTAACTATGAGGATGATGTTCAAGGATATCTGTTGTACCCCAAAATTTTCCCTCTCATTTTATCAAGATTTTCCCCCACAAGACTCTTTGGACTCATGACCAGATTAGGGTTTGCTCTGCTCAAGACCTCTCCTTGCACTGTTGACCTGAAATTAGGGTTTGAACTCGCACAAGTATTTTTGGACTTCCAATGCATAATATGACTTTCATACTTCATGTTGGACCTATAAGATTGCTCATACCAAGTTTCAAGCTTGAAATCAAATTTTTGCCCAGTCAATTGGACAGTTGACCTAGAAATCAATTGTATTGGGGAAAAACTCAAATGTAGCCAATTTACAGTCAAACCTCATGATTTTTGATCCATGTCAACATTATAGGCTCATATGAACCATTTGATCAAGTTTGGACCACAACTCAAGAAATTTGATCAGATCATCAAAAGGGCAAAATGGTCATTTTTAGGGTTTTGACTGTATAAGGGCAATTTCTGATTTTTCACCTAGCCAATGGAAAATTGAGTTCAAGCATGAATTCAAAGACTCAATGGCATCATCTTGACCTAATCACAAGGTTCAAAAGATCTCAAAAGCATTGGATTGACAGATGAATTTTCCAGTCAACTGATCAAAAATCAACTCTATACTGAAAAGTCAAACTTTGACTTTTTGGTCAAAATCAAGTGCCAAGGGTCATTTTTCATCAAGATTTGTCAAAACATGAAACTTGTTCATCAAGAAACTTAATTTTGCAAATTAGGGTTTAAGATTGAAAATTTTCATAACTTAGAATTTTTCTAAGTTATGAAATTTTCTTATTTTTTCCCAACTTTGCCCAACATTTTCACCATGATGCAATTGGATTCAAATAAAACTTCCAACATGAAATTTGTAGTCCTCCACAAAATCTACAACTTTGATTCACAAAGTTTTCCCAAAAGATGCTTGTATCTCAAGTTATGATTTTTGGAATAAGGGTCCATGAAACTTTTAACTTAGTGAAATTTTGCCCTAGTTTAGGCAGGATTTTGACTTATCTTCATGGCAATTTTTAACCTAGTTCCCATTGTAATTTCAAATTTCATTTCAAATATGGACTGTAGATCATGTTACAAGATTTCCAAAATGTCCAAGAACTCTCCAAAATAATTTATGGTTAGGGAGAATCAAAGATTTGAATTTGGCAAAATATCACTTTCATCTATGGCATTTTTCACTATGCTACAAGTTGCAATTTCTATCCAAATTTGGTTGTACTTGCTTAAAGGTATCTAAACCCTTACACACTCAAAAATTGAATGCAAACTCAATGGTTTAAGGCATTATTCTGATCAATGGAAGATTACACATTGAATTAATCTAAAAATGGCAAAAAGGTAGCATTACCACTTTGGTAAAGTTGGCTTTATGTCAATTTGTTTCTCTTGAGCATTGCACCAAGCTTTCTGAAGCATACCAACTCCACAAACTCAGGGCAAAGTACAACAACTTTGTGCATCTAGGAAGGAGGCTTGTACAGGCTCTTTGCTTGATCACTTCACACTTTTCTTCAAAACCAAGAAATGTGCAAAAGTCTACACAACACTTCCATCTGATAAAACCAACTCTTGTAACCATTCAAAACAAGTTTTGCATGTTGCCTTAAGTCAGAAGCACGAGCTAACCAATTCTCAAGCCTTCCAAAACACCAAAACACCATCTTCTTGCAAAACAGGGCAGCTTCTGCAGTTGCACCTCCATCTCACAAACCACTCATGCGTTTTGTCCCAAACCTCTTCCAACACACTCCATACAACCCATCTAAGCTCTCCCAACCATTGGCCAGTGACTGTAACTCCATTTACAAGCTTCACCATTTTTAAATTCTGCTTGTGCAGGTTGACTTCTACAGGCTTACTCAAGCAAACTCAAAGCAAACTAAGCATTGGGGAAGGTCAAAGGAAGTTCAAGCAAGCTCCCAAGCATCTCAGGCCTCATTGAAAACCTCCACATTGCCATACTCGAGTTCAACTGAAGTAGGTATTTTCCAACTTTATATCTCTCTATTTAGGAATCATTAAGCTTAGGTTTGTGAATAAAAAATGTAGTACTCATTGCCCTTAAGCTGTACATATGTATAAATTTCATTTAAGTTAATTGTGTTGAGAGAATTTGATTGATGAACTTTCTGAAAAAGTTAGGTTAGAAATTAGGGCCAGAGAAATTCTCTCTAGTCTTTGAGAGTTAGATTAAGTTCTTTACATGGTTGGAATCGTGTTGGAAAATGCTATAACTTTTGTGTTGTGATTTTTTGCTTTAGAGCACGTATGCAGGAGTTAGCCATTTGTACAGGAGGCGCGTGTTTTTTTGAACAGAGGTTGAAGATGAAGGCCAGCTGGGCTGGGCCTGGCTATTTCTCACTTTTTGCACCCCTGATTTGCTTCTCACACCCCCTTGGCCCATTTAATCTATTTTTGTATATCTTTCATTTCTTTTTTAATTTCTGACTTTATTTTATTTTTCTAAACTTTAAAAATTACCAAAAATATTTTATTTAATTTTCACATTTTATTTTATTTTATTTATTATTTATTTAGACATAGAAATAATTACTTTAATAATATACTTTTATTTTCTTAAATAGAAAACTTGTAAATACTACAAAAAATATTATATTTTTATTTTTATTATTTATATACTTAAATAATATTTTTTTGACATATTTTTATTTTTTTGACATTTGTATATATTTTTATTTTATTGTACATAAATAAATAATACATAATATATATATACTTTCTTAAAACAAATTAGGGTTTCCACCCTTAATAAAAATAATATTTTTCTTATTTTTGATACATTAAATATTTTATTTTTACATAAAAATAATACAAAAAGCATTTTTTGCATATTTATAATATATTGCATATTTATTTAATTGTCCATTTAAATATTTGCTTATTTATTATTTGAACAAAGAATTAAATTTGGTTGTAATAATCTTAGGGTTTTAATTTCTTGCAAATAATCCCCTAACCAAAATTGTATCCCCCTCCCCATATCAATGTTGTAATAGCTTAGATTACTTTTACGCATTATAGCTTTCAAATATGCCATGATAGAGATTAGGGTTTGTATGCAATATCCCAAAATCAAAACAAATAGCTAGACCTAATACAAGACATAAAAGCATGTAAATTGACAACACAATGCACACATGCACCCCTAGGGTTTCATCCACTTGTTGCCTTTAAAATGGTCATGGTATGCATGTTGAGTATCTTGGCAAAACAAAAAAACAAAACAAAAGATCATAGTCCCTCGATGACACTATCTTGGTTGCCTATATAAAATGATCTAGTCCCTCAAACAAAAAAGAAACTTGCTAAGATATTTGGCACTATTGCTATCATGGTCAATACGATGACTCGCGCCTGTCCCGTTTAACATCCAAATACAAGGTTGTTTACCAAATACAATGGTAAAATAAAAATGTAAAAGGGTTAAAAATGTGTAGGAAAGATCTTTGAGTAGATAGGGTAGATGCTCTTAGTTACTTGATCCAACTTGCAAACATCCTTGCTATTTTAAAAAAAAACACATCACAACACAATTTCAAAACATTTCCCAAAACAAACTTTCAAACATTGAAACATTTTTCAATGGACAAACACCTTTGTATACATTCAAACAAGAATCATTACAAAAGTTGCCACAACGATGGCCTCTTTTCAAAACATTTTCAAAACTACACACAAAGCACCATTTCAAACAATTGAAAAGAAAAAGCAAGTGATCTAAACGAGTAACTAAGAGCCCATGGAAAACCATGGATGAAAAGGGTGCTAGCACCTTCCCTTATCATAATCTACCCCCCGAACCCAAGAAAACATCTCAAAGATATTTCCTGTGCTTTTTGACCTTTCCTTTGGATAAAATAAAAAGTCGGTGGCGACTCTTGCTAAACCGAAACATTTGCAAACACAAACGCAAAACCTCAAGTCAGTTCTCCCACCGTATCACAATATCGCCAGAGGTTCATACGAGCTTGGAGCATGGTTAACAGATCTGGAGCCAAGGCTTTAGGGCCAAAGGCTTCCATTCCTATGGAACCTTATCTCTAATGGGTACGAGCTCGCGCCCAGAAACTTATGATGCCCCACATGTCCATTTTACCAGTGATTGTGGAACCCACTACTGAAGGGGGTATTCCTTACACGCTTCTCCATCCTGATATGCCCACTAATCTTGAAGAACTACAGAGGTCTTGGATTCAGTTGAAGAAAGAGCGGGATACTTATAGGGATCAATTCTATGCCCAAGAGAGGAAGGTTTTAGAGCTCACAAAGCAGCTTCATGAGGAAAGAAACCTTAATGTCTATCTCAGAACAAAAAGGAAGCATCCATGGGAAATTTGTTTTTTTCTATTTTTTTAGAATTGCTTTTAATTGTAACGCCTAAAAGGCGATTGAACTTTGAATTCTACTAATAAAATCTTTGTTTCATTTTGGTTCGCAAATTTAAATTTCCCAAAGTCTTTGAAATCATTACATACGGATCCCATCCATAAACACTGCATATACAGGTACCATTACAGGATTCTCATCTTCTTCGCTGTTTATTTCAACAAAGATGTCTTCTGAACAAAGCATCAAAGATCTTCAGGCACAAAATGCCCAATTCCAACATATGTTCATAACTCTGGCGAAAGGGCAGGAGGATCTGAAAACCCTCATCCTGAAGGAGAAGAATAAAAAGAAGAAGGTCTCTGGTATTCTGAATATAGGCAGAAGGTTAAAGGGGCCATTAAAGCAACCAGTCGATCTGACCACCTCATCCAAGGAAGGGGAGAATTAAGAAAGGGATACAAGGGAAAAGGACCCCAGTCCTGAAGTTTCTGACAATGATACAGACTACAATGATGAACAGTATCCTCCCACTGAGAATAGATACAAGCAGTTGGAAGATCGTTTGAGTGCTATGGAAGTCCAGAGGATACCTGGTTTGAATTTCGAAGAACTGGGATTGGTGTCGGGAGTGGTCATCCCACAGAAATTTAAGGCTCCAATTTTTTCAAAGCATGATGGGGTGTCTTGCCCTAAGCTTCATCTCCGCTCCTATGTAAGGAAGATTCATCCCCACACCGCTGATAAAAACTTGTGGGTTCACTTCTTTCAAGACAGTCTGTCAGGGACTCAACTTGAATGGTTCTACCAACTGGAGAGAACCAATGTCCGAAACTGGGAGGATTTGGCCGCTGCTTTTTATAAGCAGTATCAATACAACGCCGACCTTGCCCCCACTCGTAATCAACTCCAGAGTATGACCATGAGTATAGGTGAAGGCTTTAAGGACTATGCGCAGAAGTGGAGAGACTTGGCTGGAAGAGTCCAACCCCCATTATCTGACAGGGAGTTGGTCAATATGTTTCTTGGGACACTGTCTGGTCCTTTATTTAAACATTTGATTGGTAGCTCATCAGCTGGTTTCAGCGAGCTGATATTAACAGGAGAAAGGGTAGAAGCTGGGATTCAGAGCGGTAAGATACATAAAGACGCCTCTTCAAGTTCAATAAAGAAGCCTTTCACTGGTAAGAAGGAAGCCAGTGCCATCTATAGCCCGAGAGGCCAAAGCAGAGCTGAACATCATCAGACAGTAAGAGATGTAATGATACCTAGACCTGCGGCTGCTCCACAATGCAACAATTAACAAAGGGTGGAAAGACCACAACGGCAGTTTACCTGGATTAACATGACATTGACTGAAAGTTCTACCCCATCTACTAAGATCCAACTTGGCAACCTTGAAAGAGGCTCCCAAGAATCCGAATACCACATCTCCTTGGTATAACCCAAATGCTCGGTGTGCCTATCATCCCGAGAGTCCTGGCCACGATACAAATGACTGATGGGCTCTGAGAAATAAGGTACAGGATCTGATCAAGGCCAAGGAGATTGAGTTCGATGCTCTGGAAAAGCCCAATGTCATAACTGCTCCAATGCCTAAGCACAATCGTGGAGTTAATGTTGTTGATACCGATCTGTTTCTGACCTCAGTTGATGAAGTTTCTACTCTTCTTATGACTATTAAGAAGAATTTTTTATTGGCCGGTTTATTTCCGGGTTATGGTGAAGGTTTCCACATGTGTTCATCTCTGCCTTCTGGTTGCCATATGCTGAAAACAGGTGTCCAACGCCTGATGGACAGCAGAGAGATTTTGTTCGAGGAAACTTTGATTCCAACTGTTCCATGTGAAGATATTGCAATTATAACCATTTCCGCCAATCCTTCCAAGGTCTCCTCGAGAAGACCTGTTAGGATTACATCTTTTCCAAGAGTCGCTCCGTTAATAATCACCCTTCCTAGTCCTGTCCCATACGCCTCGGACAAAGCTGTCCCTTGGCATTATGGTGCTGATGTCTACTATCATTATGTTAAACAAGACCTGAAGAATGAAAAGGCTGATCCCGACGTCAGCAATTGGGGCATACCCCCTTGAAGATATCAATGTTGTCTCTGTTGTTGTGTTCCGAAGCCCATGTGAAGGCTTTGATCGCATTCTTCAAGACTGCGCATGTGCCACAAGAAATGTCAGCCGATCAATTCAAAGACAGTGTGGCCAGTTTTACTGCTGACAATGGGCTGGGTTTTTCAGATGCCAACTTGACACCGAAAGGGAGGAAACATAATGATGCTCTGCATATCTCGATCGAATGCAAAGGCACCACTATGGCTCATGTGTTGGTGGATACTGGGTCTTCACTGAATGTTCTGCCTAAAAAGGCCCTTGATCGGCTGGATTGTGAAGGCTTGACCTTAAAGCCTAGTAACATTGTGGTAAGGGCTTTTGACGGGTCAAAGAGAATGGTGCATGGGGAGTGGTTATCCCCGTCAAGGTAGGTTCTTAGACTTTTGATTCCACTTTCTATGTAATGGACATCCGGTCGTCATACTCTTGTTTGTTGGCTCGTCCTTGGATCCATGAAGCTGGGACTGTTACTTCTACACTGCACCAAATGCTAAAGTATCCAGCAAAAGGGAAGATTGTCACTGTACGTGGCGAAGAGGAGTATATGGTAAGCCACCTCAACTCCTTTAGATACATAGAGATGGACGGGGAATTCATAGAGACTCCTTGCCAGAATTTTGAAGAGGTTCTCCAGATCTTGGCATCGACTGAGACCACTACCAGCACCAAACCTCCTCTGAAGATGGCTTCTCTCAAAGACGCCAGAGCAGTGGTTGAAGAAGGTGGGTATACCAATTGGGGACAACTCCCTGATTTTACTCAGAAAACTGACAAGTTTGTTTTGGGCTTTACTTCAGGAGCTCAAAGGGTTGTTCGACGCGCTCGAGCTGGAGGACCTCCCCTACGCATAACAATTGGGGAATTAATGCCATTGAAGACAGTGAGGAAGACTCTGACATTAACATCTGGATCTACCCAACTACCAATAGTGGACCGAGTAACTGGACGACTAGAGATTTTATACCAGTTTCTTTTATTCCGCAGTAATTGTCTTATTTGTTTTTTAAGATTGTAATAAACAATTTAAACTCTACAGCCTTGTGTCTTGCCCGAGGCACATTGGTTTTGTTTTTGAGGGCTATTATGTGTCATTTCATATATCATCAATAAAACATTAGACGTTTCTTGCATACAAATTTTGCGCTCTTTGTTTTTCTTTTCTACTTTCACTTTATCAAAACAGCTATACTCTTACACACACTCACGTATCATACTGCAGATCCATATCCACTCTGGATCCCATTGACAACAGTTCTGCTACTGCCGGTTATGACCGAAAATCCGATCAACCAAGCCGAGGACGAAGGTGAGGACAATTGTGAGGTGCCGGGAGAACTTGCTAGACTGTTACAGCAAGAGGATAGGGCTATACAGCCTCATGAAGAGTCAGTTGAGACAATAAACTTGGGCACAGATGTGTGTGGACTACAGAGATCTGAACAGGGCAAGCCCCGAGGATGACTTCCCGCTTCCTCACATTGATTTTATGGTCGACAACACCGCGCAACATAAAATCTTCTCCTTCATGGATGGTTTCTCTGGCTACAACCAGATCAAGATGGCTCATGAAGACATGGAAAAGACAACCTTCATCACACAGTGGGGCACCTTCTGTTACAAGGTGATGCCTTTTGGGTTGAAAAATGTTGGGGCAACCTATTAGCGAGCCATGGTCACCTTGTTCCATGATATGATTCACCACGAGATTGAGGTCTATGTTGATGACATGATAGCCAGGTCTAAAACTGAAGAGGAACACCTGGATCATCTATAAAAGTTGTTCGACCGGTTGAAGACGTACAAGCTGAGGTTGAATCCGAACAAATGCACCTTCGGGGTAAGGTCTAGAAAACTTATGGGTTTCATTGTCAGTGACAAAGGTATTCAAGTGGACCCCACAAAAGTAAAGGCCATGCAAGAGATGCCGGCTCCCCATACAGAGAAGGAAGTTAGAGGTTTCTTGGGACGTTTAAACTATATTGTCAGTTTTATTTCACATATGACTGCTACTTAAGGACCCCTCTTAAAGCTTCTGAAGAAAGATCAAGTGGTAAAATGGAATGACGAGTGCCAGACGGCTTTTGAAAGGATCAAAGAATATCTCCAAGAACCGCCAATTTTGATGCCTTCGGTTGAAGAAAGACCTTTGATACTATACTTAACCGTGCTAGACAATTCAATTGGGTGTGTGCTGGGGCAGCATGACGAGTCTGGTCAAAAAGAGCATGCAATATACTACCTTAGCAAAAAGTTTACCGACATTGAGACACGATACTCACTACTTGAGAAAACTTGTTGTGCTTTGGAATGGGTTGCTCACCGACTAAGACAGTACATGTTGACCCACACTACTTTGTTGATATCTAAGATGGATCCAATCAAATACATCTTCGAGAAGTCCGCTCTCTCTGGAAGAATAGCAAGATGGCAGGTGATCTTAACTGAATACGATATACAATATAAACCCATAAATCAATCAAGGGGAGTGTATTGGCTGATCATTTGGCTCATCGGGCCGTGGATGACTACCAGTCCATGAATTTTGAGTTCCCGGATGAGAATATTATGCTGGTGACTGACTACGAAGATCCTGGACCGGATGAAGGACCCGAAGAGGTATCTCGATGGACTATGGTTTTTTATGGAGCTTCGAACGCACGTGGTAATGGCATCGGCACTGTAATCATATCTCCTGGGGGCTATCATACTCCTTTCACTGCCAAACTATGTTTCAACTGCACTAACAACATGGCAGAGTATGAAGCTTGTATCATGGGTCTCAAAGCCGCTATTGACCTCAGGATCAAGGTCTTAAATGTCTTCGGGGATTCAGCCTTAGTGATAGGTCAGATCAAAGGTGAATGGGATATAAAGCATCTGAATCTCATCCCATACAAAGAGCATGTGTTGACATTGCTCCCATGCTCTGAGGAGGTAACCTTTGAACATTTCCCACGAGAGGAAAATCAGTTAGCAGACACGCTAGCTACCATGTTTTCTATGTTCAAAGTCAGGTGGGACAACGAAGCTCCCCGAATCACCATCAAAAGGTTGGATGAACTAGCACACTATTGTGAGATTGATACTGAAGAGGTGGCAGACAAACCCTAGTTTCATGAAGTGAAAAGGTACCTCGAGACTCAAGAGTATCCTGAAGGGGCATCTGCCAATGATAAGAATATTCTAAGAAGATTCGCTGTGAAATTATTCCTCTGTAATGGAATCCTCTACAAGCGCAATCATGACTCTACCTTACTGCGGTGTATAGACAAGAGCGAAGCAGAGAGGATTATGACAAATCTACATCAAGGTGCCTTCGGAACCCATTCTAGCGGACATACCATGGCTAAAAAGATCCTACAGGCAGGATACTACTGGTCCACTATGGAAGGATATTGTTATCAGCACTCCCGAACTTGTCATAAGTGCCAAATCTACGTTGATAAGGTGCATGTGCCTCCGGTTCCCTTGAACGTCTTGACAACTCCATGGCCCTTTGCAATGTGGGGCATTGACATGATCGAAGAAATCAGACCTAATACTTCCAATGGACATTGTTTCATCTTAGTGGCTATAGATTACTTCACGAAATAGGTTGAGGCAGCCTCATTTGCTACTGTGACCAAGAACATTATGGCGCGTTTTATCCGATATAATCTGATATGTCGGTATGGTGTGCCAGAGAGAATTATTACTGACAATGGTACAAATCTCAACAATACGATAATCACCGAGCTCTATAAGCAATTCAAGATACAACATCATAACTCTTCTCCCTACCGGCCGAAGATGAATGGCGCTGTTGAAGCGGCTAACAAGAACATCAAGAAGATTGTAAAGAAGATGACAGTGACATACAAAGACTGGCATGAGATGTTACCATTTGCTCTTCATGGACGTCGTGCCTCAACATGGACTTCGACAGGGGCAACAACCTACTCTCTAGTATATGGCATGGAGGCAATCCTACCCATCGAGGTCCAGATACCTTCTCTCAGGATTATGAAGGATGCGGGGTTGAACGAAGATGACTGGATCTAGACTCGACTTCCTTAGCTAAATCTAATCGACGAGAAGAGACTTACCGCTATCTGTCATTGTTGTACCCCAATTTTTCCCCTAAGATCCCTTCATCATACCATATTGTTTAAATCACCACAAAATCACATTAGGGTTTTTGGTTCTTCTACTTATCTTTAGCTTTGCTCTTTGAGAAGTTGCCAAGCACTTTAACTTGTGTTCTCTTGTGTTCATAGATATTTTTCTTTGATTTTCTCTCTAATTAACAAAATGCAATATTGGTTTGTCTTACTTGCTAATAATTTAGGTAAAAGCAATGAGGTCTAGCAAGTTGCATCATGGGTTCATGAGTTTATTTCCACGCCCTAGTCAAAGCTTGAGAGATTCAAACCTTACCCATGAAGTTGTTTTGAAGTTGGTATAGAAGTAGTTTTTGTGGCCATGAGTCCTCATCATCATCCTCAACAATCTCTATTCACAAAGGAAGAACATTGGCACAAAAAGTTTGTTCGAACTTGGCAAAGTTCCACCAAGCTTTCTCTTGATTTAGAGGCTAGGGTTTTGGACTTCAAAGGGGCATATCTTGCTCATCTTTTGGTATTTTTGAGTGATTCCAAGAACATTCTTCTCTTGAAAGAGTTTCCAACAAATAACTTCAAAAGTCCCAAGGATTTTTCATGTAGAAGGAAATTGGTGAAGAAGAAAGATTACAAGTCATCCAGATGAATCCCCAATTTTCCATATGTGACTTCAAATGATCATAACTTGGTCTATTTTTATCACCTTGGGCCCATTCTTTTTTCATGATGATCCTAAGGATGTGTACTTCATGACTTATTTTATGTGCAAAGTGAAAAATCGATGGAAGTTTCCTTAAGAATGCAAAAGATTATAAGTCATTTCTTGATTTTTGGCCAACTTTAACAAGTCATAACCTACTCAAATTTTGGACATTTTGAGTGGTTCAAATTGCAAAATGTCATTAAAGAGGTCTACTTCATGCCATATTTTTTGATCAAGAGCAAATTCTAAGTGCAAGGCCATGTTTGGAAGCAAGAGATTATAGGTCATTTTTAAATAAGAATTTGAAATATTTCTAAGTATGGAAAGTCAACTCTTTTTCCTCAACTTTGACTCCATGTAACTTTCAGCTCAAGCATCCATTTGATTCCATTCCTTTTCCATTATAAAGCTTGTAACATCATATTTCCAAAGCATCAAGAATCTTTCCCTAAGACCCCTTGAGGTGGAAATGCCATTGGATTGAACTTGGTAACTTGGAACTAAAGTTTCACCATGAGTCAGAATTTGAAATCCATGTTTTGGCCTTTAAACATCCAATTAGCATGCGTTTGTGATCTAAACATGTTTAACCAAGTTACCAAAGTGGATTAGAGCCTTGAAACACAAGGACTTGATGAGTTTTGATGCAAATCAGATCACACTTTGCTCATGTATCAGATTCACACGATTTCCCTCCAATTTGCATCATTCCACACGCTTGAGCATTCCATTTGATTCCCTATAAATAGAGGGTCATCCCCCATTCAAATTCCTAAGATTAGATAGCCAGAATCACCCTGCCAAACTTACTTCACAACTCAGAATTTAGCTACTTCGAATCCTATTCTCAAGCCTTTTTCAATCCATTTTCTCCATCAATTCACCTTCCTTGATCTTCCCTGAACCTAACCATACATTTACATTCAAGAATCGTGCACTACATTGCTCCATAGAAGTCCAATTTCAGAGCTCTGTAACTCAATTTCAATAGATAGATTCCTTCATCAATTCTCCAAAACTTTGGTATCATTGTGTTGCTCTCATTGCCCTGGTTCTAGTTGCAACAATTACTTTCATCTGGAAGCACGTTTTGACCATGAATTTTCAAATCCCCTTTCAAAACTTTCTTTCCAAATTGATTGAGTTACAGTTTATATAAATTTGTCGCAAAGGTTTGGTTGTCTTCGTCTTGAAGAGACGAAGCGAATGACATAGGTCTGAGCTTCTAATTTTACAGTTGGAGAGACCTACAATTCTGAGGGCTGGAGGTTGAAGATGACCAACGTGTCATCTTCTAACCAATGAAAGTGTGACATTTATTATTTTCAAATTTTGATTTATTAAATGTTGTTGTACACCATTCAGTAAAGACCATGATATGCACAGCGCGCCATATCCTTTGGATTTGATTACTAACGCGTTTTGACTCTCATCCAATGGTCCACGTCTTTCTCTTTTATTTTCTTCTTCTTATTTTTATATTTTAATTGTTTTAAATTTAAAAAATCATAGAAAATTCATTTTTAGTCAAAAAAATCTGAAAAAATTATGAAAAATATTTTTGATTATTCTCTTTCTGATTTTTATTTTTTCACAATTTATTTTTGTGTTTTGGTATTTTTTATGAATTTTACACTCATTTGATTTGTTTAAAATGTTTAAAAATACTTTTACACATTTTTTAATTCTGAAAAAATTATGGGATGATCCCATTTCTAATTTTTCTATGGTTTTATTTTTCATTTCTTGATTAATTTGAATATTATTGATATTTTCCCCATTATTTTTTAGTTTATTTTAATATTTTTCATCCTTTAATACATATATTAAATATTATATCATTTTGTGGATATTTTCTGGCTGTCTTGGGTTGATTTTTTTGGTCATGGCTTTATTAACATCATTGGATCCATGGTGTTGAGTCTAACTCCACAAAAAAATGGATGAATGATTTTAATAATAGTTTGATTAAATATTAATTCAAATGTGGTTTTCTTTTTACCCTAATTCCCCTTCATCTCATTCCCTTCTTCTTGCACTAAATGTTGTTGGAGCATGATCTCTATATCATGTCTCAAAATAAATGGTGCATAGATTGCTATTGACCGGCCTCAAAATAGGTGCGACTTCTATATAAGTCCATTTACGATTGCTTAACATAGCGCTAAATTTTGTCCCGATTCGAATAAATGATCATTCATGGCCCAAACTTAAGATTGCAAGCCCAAGTATGTTAATTTGATCTCTTTGATCCAATAACCTTGAGATTCATTGTGTGGAGGCTTTGGTTCTACCAATTCTCTAATGGATCTACAACACCTTTGGTCAACGCGGATCACTTAAACATCGTTGATCATTAAATGGTATTTATGAGAATTCCAAAATAGATGATATACTTGATAAAAAGAAAATGCAACTTGTTGTGTGAAGGCTTTGCTTCTACCAATCCTCTAATGAGTTCCAAATGCAAGTTTCAAGATGGTCATCCAACTAACCACTAATTATTAACTTGCTTTATTTTATGCTTTTTATAATTTTATGCTTTATGTATTATTTATCTTTTAGCATTTTTACATTTCATGCCATTTTCATCTTTGCTCATTTGAGCATTTATTTTCTTATCATTTTTACTTTGCTCACTTGAGCTTTTCTTTTTCCTTTTTCTAAGATACTTAATAATCAACATAAATCCTAAAAAACTTTTAATGGAACTTGGACTATTTGGTTACTATCCTTGGTGTGATCGGTGGATCTGGAACTGACTGTTTAAAGCTGGTTCGCGAAATGTCGCGGAAGCAAGAGTCGCCACCGTCTTTTATTTTCTCCAAATGGAAAGGACAAAAGCACAGAAAAATTCCTTAAAGAGATTGCTCTCGGTTCGGGAGGTAGGTTATAGAAAGGGAAGGTGTTAGCACCCTTTCTATCCATGGTTATCCATGGGCTCTTAGATACTTGCTCAATGTGTTTTCAAAAAGGTTTGTTTGCTTTTCAATGTGGATTTTAAAAAGTTTCTTTGAAAAATTTCAGTTCGACTCGTACGTCAGAGTGTTTGAAAAAATTGCTTTGAAAGCTTTTGAAAATGTGTTGGTGTGAAAAGATTTCAGTTTGTTTTGAAGAGAGCAAGTATCCATGAGTCGTCTACCTACCCTAAGGAATTCGTCTGTGTAAATGTCCTTTAAAGTAGTGCCATCCCACCATTGAGAGGTAGGTAGCACCACCGTTGGAGGTGTTCGGGTCAATTCGAGGTTCGGGACATGGTGATCACCAGAGCAATGGGAAGACACCTTAGAAGCTACCCTCATGCCAGGTTCCCGGATCATGAGGACTTACTAAGACGTCCTCTACTCGACGATCACCTTTCGAAGGCAAGGCAACAGTGAGGCGTACCCTAGGGGTGGTGTGTGCGAATTGTGTGTCGTTTTCATTGAAATTTGTCTTGTCATGTTAAAGTGATCTACGCTTGATTTTATTATAGCCATTCATTCTTGCATGCTTTTGATTAACAGTTAAAAGTTGCGAGGAAAATAAATCTAAAGCTATTACAAATGGCGCGGGTCCACATCGCCAAAATTAAACCGGACCCGATTTGACAGAAAAATAAATAAGGCAAATAAAAGTGCGAGAAGTTTAAGTTACAACGCTTTGGGAGAGATACATAATTATTTAAGCGAAATAAAGTAAATGTACGAAATAAAAGAGTTATCGAAGCGAGGGCGTTGGACCCTTTTGCAAAACATTAAGTTACATGGTGAAATTAATTAATTGTTTAAGGAAAGACTTGTTTTTGATTTTTGGTATTTTTATGTATTTTAAGATTTTATGAAAAGAGGAATTAATTAAAATTAAAATAGAGTACTAAACCTAATTCTAATTACTTTTAAGTTATTTAAGAAAATATTGAAGTTTTTTAACCTAAATGAAACCCTAATTAATTTACAAGTTTAATTATAAAAAATAAATAAAATAATAATTATTGTGAAAAAGGAAAAAATTAAAAGGAATAAAAATTATCAATTAAACCTAATCCTACTTTTTTTGTATTTTTTATGAAAAGAATTAAAAATAAACCCTAATTTAAATTAACTAATTTACATGCAAATTTATTTACAAGAAAATATGAAAATTAAATATTTTATTATATTTTTATCTTTTTCTGATTTTTATGAAATTTTTGTATTTTTTGTAAAAATAATTAATTAAATTAAACTACAAAACAAATAAACAAATAATTGAAAATAAAATAAAACATAAAGAGAATTGAGAAAGAAATTGCAAACCAGGGGGTATCAGACCCCAAATGTGGAGGTACATCTTGAGAAATTTGGCCCATTAACCCTGGCCCATTTGACTTTTTCCAGGGAGTATGTTGGTGCGTTGACATGGGACTACCATATGCCCTGATTCTTGATCCTTGATTTGATGCAACTGGCGCGTGGACGGATGGATTGTGAAGGTGTACGATGGTCCTTGATATTGGATCTGCACATGAATATCATTTGGGAAAAAATATGTGGCAAGGACGGGGACCTGGGATCGAACCCAGGTCCTGTGGTTTACCAGCATGCGTGCCTGCCAATCGTTCCATTTTGCTCCTTTGTATATCAAATAAACAATGAATATAATATAATGAGACAAGAGTTAGTGGTGCAAAAACGCGCGAAGTTTAAAAGGTCCAATCATTCCCTGCCACCTAGTTGTCTTCCTCGCATGTTTTGTTTTCCTGAAATAAGGACATTTTAAGCAACGGTTTATGATGCGTTTCAATAGGCCAGCTACAAGAAAATAGCGATTAGGCCTGTGTTGTTTAGAAATTAGGCGCGATGGCTGATTCCTGTTCGTCTCAAAGCGCTGAATTCAATGATGAAACTGTGATGGTCCAATTTTGCTTTGTATGAAAACCCCTAATCCAAAAACCTGCAAACCCTAAATTTTAACAATGGCGAAATCGCCTACAACGCATAATAATCTAATCAAATGCATGGGTTAGCTTCAGAACATCATGAGGAATGAGAATCAATAAACAAAATGTTATGAGGATGCGTAAATTTCAAAACACGATGATGAATTTTTCGCTATGTATCTTGCATTCTGTATACCAATCCCTTGCGTTTGGAGGGCTGTTAATGATTGGAACGTGATCAGTGAAGCTTCAGGAAGCCAATGGAATAGGAATTAGGGCTTGAATCGACCTCTAGAGTGCTTTTCAGTTTTGAGCTTTTAGCGACTTTTTCCAAGTTTTTCAATGGTTCTTTAGCGCAGCTTTTCGTCCAATATCATTAGGGTTGTGTTTCTGATTATGTAGTGAAGGCATTAGGTTAACAAAATTCATAAAAATCTCTTGTAATCATGGATTGAAGATTTGATTTTTTTCCATTATGTTTCATATCTTTTTCACATGGTTTTTGTATCAATTATGCTCAAATCAACCAAATCTTGCCATATTTGGATGTACACGAGATATTGAGGGTAAAACATGCATGAAAAGATTTTTTAGGTCAAGTTAGGTATTTTCCACATATTTAAATGATTTAAATGAATTAATATTAATAATAATTCAAATAAATAAATAAAAAATGAGAAAATACTTCCCTTTGGGCCAAGTGGTCGTGCACATGCTTAGAATGATGAATCATGGAAGAAAAATGGGCCCATTTGCAATTTTAGGTCATTTGGATCAAAGTTGACTTTTCAAAATATCCAAAAATTTCCCAACTTCCACAAGGCATAACTTGCTCAATTTTTAAGCTTTTCTCATGTTCTTGGACATTTTGGAAAGGTCTTTGAGTCCTCTAACCAATGCCTTTGGTCCCATGTCATTTTGATTTACCAACCTCAAGTTATGGCCTTTGACTTAAAGTCCCTTTTTGTTGACTTTTGAAAATGACCTATAATGTTGAAATTGGTAACTTTTTGTGAGAGCATTTCTTGGACTTGAAGTATGAAGATGAGTTGTAGGAAATTTCTTTCTCTTCAAAATGAGCTTTGGATGGGATTTTTCTGATAATCCATGTGAAAGTTATGCCCTGGTCAATTTTAGTTGACTTTTTCAGCTGTCCAAATATAGTAACTTTTGCATCTTTGATGATTTCTGAGCCAAATTTTGAGAATCATGATCAAGCATTGATCAAATGATGTTTGTGGCTTCAAAATGATATGTTGACCAAAAATTTGAACTTTTGACTGTCAAATGACCATTTTGCCCCTACAGTTGACTGTAGTGCAATTTAGGGTTTTGACTGTGCAATTTTGAGCTGAATGCTTTGAAACTTGATATGAGGATGCTTGACCCTCTTTGTAAGCATATGAGACTTGATTGGGCCTTTGAAAACTTCTTTTTCTTGATCAGAACACAAAACCCTAATCTTGACTGTATAGGAGACCTTTGCACTGTGCAACCCTTGGGGAATTTTGTGACTTGGCTTGGCAATTTCTTGAAGAATATGGGAGGGCAAATTTTGGGGTGCAACAGTTGCCCCTGTTCAATCTTCTTAGACCTGAGGATGCAGATTGGCTGTCGTGCCTTTCGTAATCCGAGGGTAGAAGATGATTGGACACTAGAGTGCCCAGAAATTTGCGCTCACATGTTAGCAGTGTGGTGGGAATGGGCTTGTAGATGCCATTTGGAGATTGCTGGATAGGATGATGGGCTTATAGATGCCATCTGGATGTTGATCGCGTAGGAGATTCCTTAGCGAGAACTTGCATACCTGCAAAAGAAAAAATGAGTACCTGACACGTTGCAGGAGTTGGTTTTAGATGCTTGGCATAGATGTGTCCTGACTGGTTACAGGAGCTGAGTCTGGAGCTTCAAAAAGCGATGAATGAACCAGGTATGGTTACTGCCTTAGCATGAATGGTAAGAGAACCTTGGGCGATTTTAACTTCAACAACGCTCGTTGAGGAAAATCTTGGTGAGAATTACCATCTTTGCAATATCGGGAAGAGAACCATAGGCACTTATAATCTGAAAGGGAATTGTCACCTCACTCGCCGTCGGAGAGGGAATCATAGGAAAAGGAATTGTCACCTCACTCGCCGTCGGAGAGGGAACCATAAGAGACTATCACCTCACACTCACCGTCAGAGAGGGAAACATCTGAAAAAGGAATTACCACCTCACGCACTTGTCGGAGAGGGGACCATAAGAGATTATCACCTCACACTCATCGTCGGAGAGGGAAACATCTGAAAAATGAATTACCACCTCACGCACTTGTCGGAGAGGGGACCATAACTTCTGCTGGGTCTTTATCAGAAAAATCTGTTGGGAATCGATTTAGCTGGACTAGAGAAGGCTTTAGAATATGTTTGAGCATTTTAACTGCGTCTTTCCTGAAAGGTAAAGGTCAGTCGTATGCAATGCATGATATGGATTAAGCAATGATGTTCTCAATATAAATGAGATTTGTATGATATGATACGTCTATGCATGCTATAATGATGTATGTGATGTTTTATGAATGTATGTTTTCGTCTAGGAAAATAGATCCTTGACGGGTGCCGGGAAGTCATATCCTGGGCTGATGTTGAAGTATTGATTTTGCTTCCGCTGGGGATAATAGTTGCAAGAATACCGGTAGGAGAGGATGACTCCGTTGCGGAATAAACTTGGCAAATGGAAGATTCTGCGGGGAGAAAAGATACTCTAGCGACCATGCTGGGAAGCAATACTCTGTGGGGATAGAGATGCTTTGCTGAATTGTTGATGACTTGCTGAGGATGTCTTGTTGTTGGAAGTGTGAATAGACTTCGCTGGGGATAGGAAAACTTCGTCGACGACGCTCTTTCCGTGGCTTTTGGCTGAGGATAACCCAGTTATATCCTGTTAAGGAAATAACTCTTTGAATAAAGTCGGGCGACGCGTTCGTGCCTTGAGAGGGTAAGCTTCCAGAATCTACTGGGGATAAGCTTACTACTTGAGGAGAGGGATTCCACCTTTTCTGGGGGAGCTGGATTGGACTCTCCTGGGGAAGTATTGAACTGTATTGGTTAAGTTCTTCAACGGAACCTACCCTGATACCTTGGAGGATAGAACAATCAGATTGCTTAGACCACTCTTTATTGCCCCTGTTTCTAAGGGAGAGGCGCTTGTGGGGTACTGATAGTTGTTGATGGACAAACCTTCTTCTGGTAGACAGATGGCAGGACATAGTCGTACGCTTTAATCCCTAACTTTTGCCTGGACCGCCCTTTCGGGTTTTCAGTCCACCGGGATACCCATTTTTGCTCAAGCCGCCTTTTCAGGTTTTCGACTTGCCGGGTGTACAGATTTTTCATTTCATCCCTTCATTTTGCCCGAACCCTTTTGGTTCGCCGGGAAGCCCTTATTTTTGCCTAGGTGTGTCAACCTAGCGGACCTTTGATTTTGCATAGTATTTTTCGACTATGTCCGTTCTCTCAGAATGTAGGGAGTTGCCCCTGTTAGAATTTGTGTTGTCATGCCATCAGAAGATGTTTGATCAGGCCAGATTCGTTGTTGAAATGCCCCAAGTGACTCAGGTGGAGATTTGCCCCAGGCTATTTGGCCTTTGAGAGATTCTCCGAATCTTGATTGGATTGCCCCAGATGGTAGACCATGATCATGTCATGCCCCTTGATTGGAGGTGCTTCTGTTCATTAGGCATTCGTCGTGCGAATTTTCCTGCTGTTCAAACAAAAAGTCATATGCGAACAAAGTTATGTTAAGAATGCAAAGCTTATGTCTGTCTTGAAGATTTTAAAAATGCATTATTTTTTCATAAAACATGTGAATGTTTGTAAAACATGATGTCAACTCTGCGTTTACCGTAGCCTTAAGGAGTCAGGATACCTTCGTAACAGTATGCTTTCGAACTAACCCATGCTTCAGCTAGGACTTTTAAGGGTTATAACGTGGCCTGGTTCACGGTTTAAGAAACAAAGGATAAAGGCTCAAATTATTTGTACCCACCCGCTCTTCGTGATGTTCTCCAGACCTAAACTCAGTTGATCGTGCGTTAGACCTTGCTTGAGTCTTTGCTTTGATGTTCCAATAATGGTTCAGATGTTGATGATTTCTTTTGAATAGGCAGTCATTTTTTGCTTTGGTTGAGGGTTTGTAAGACCTCTTTCTTGATTTTTGTTATCCCTTTCTTTTTTTGCCTGAACTGTTTCCTTTTTCGGAATTACAGTCAGCGGAATGCCCCAGTTTCGTAAGTCTTCTTTATTGGTTTTGACTTTTTGGGCTTTTCATTTATGAATTTTTTGATAATGACTGCCTGTCTTTACGATTGTTCGGAACCATCACTGTCTTTTGTTTTTGGAAAGACTCATTTGGTGCCATTCATTGTGCACTTGGATCAACTGAGAAGCCTACCCTACCCCAGGTTATGATTAAGGGTTTCAATTTTCGAAAATAAAACTCCTACTTCTTTGGCTCATATGGGTTGACGAGGGATTATCTTCCTTATAACTCCAGTGTTTAGGATTTGAAACAATGCCTGTACCTCATCAGCGGGGTCCGTTCAAAAGCATACTGTAGAGATTGCGGTATCGTTTTCGTCATCCTCCCTCAAGAGGCTTAGAATTTTAGATCAAGAGTTGACATCAGAAAAAATATGAAAATAATTTGCATTTAGTGAATACGAATATATTGATTCAAAATAGACATAAGCGATGCATTAATGAAATAACAATGTTTGATATGAATAAAATGTTTAAACAATCAAAGAAAAATACAACTTGAACATTCGAATGACCAAAAGTTTCTTAGTTTGAACTAGCTATCTCAGATGGAGAATTCTCAGCGGAAGATTTTCATCTCGCCATCCGGCATGAACTCTATCACCCCTTCGTCAATCAAATCCTGGATTTTGTTCTTCAAGGTCCAACAGTCGTCTGTAGCATGCCCCGGGCTGTCTGAATGATAAGCGCAGCGGGTGTCGGGGTTATACCTCGAAGGTGTCCTGTTGGGATTCTTGGGAGGGTCCTTTAGAGTGATCAGATTGACCTCCAGCAAGCGCTTCAGTATAAAGGATGAGGGTATATCAGTCTCCGAGAAATGTCTTCCGGGTGCATTTCGTTTACGCTGACTAACCCGTTGAGGCTGGGCTCGTGACCCTGAAGCAAGCTGAGGGGATTTTCCTTTGTCTTCTTGCCCCGCATGTGGTTGGATGATGGCCGGAGCTTCAACCTTGGCTGTTTGCCTTACTGGATTATTTTGAAGCAGCTTAGTGACGAGGACCCGGAGCTCTTCTTGTTTTTGAGCTAAGTCCTGAATGAGAGTCATTTGGCCCATCAACTGCCCCATCATTTGGATCTTCATGGTTGCCAACTCAATTTGTAGCCCTTCCAGCTGATCGTTCCTGATGCCCCCTGCATTCCCTAAGGTCAAGTTCCTGGTGAGGAGAGTCTTTATTTCTTCTTGCCCCTGGGATAGGTTCAAGAACATCTCTCGCAGTTGGGCGTTCTGAGTACGAAGATCTTGGTTGTCTGGTTGGAAGGCCATTGCTGAAATAAACAGCGAGAAAGGTAAGTGACCTGCAAAAGGGATACCTGTAATGCAATGATGAGTATGACATGTATGCAATGTTTTCAAGGACCTCGCGGGGTAAACAAGAAAATTTGTTAGCATTGGAATTTATAGCTTGAAAACTGGTGACTTGATTGAAGGTACTTCATGTCGTTGAGAGTCCTTCTTCAAGGGTCAAAGGCTCACCATATCAAGTGGGTCATAGCCCCTGACCTTAGTCATCATGTCTGGTTTTGATTTCCAAACAACCTTGGTTAAGGGAACCTTCTTCAAGAGTCAAAGCTCACCATATCAAGTGGGTCATAGCCCCTGACAACCTTGGCTAGAGGAAAATAAATCCTCTTTGCCCCTTGCTAGATATTTGATTCATCATGGCCTGCATCACAAGCCCTTGAGATCCTTGAAATGGGTTAGGATGTATGCAATGGTATGATGTCATGCTATGCATGGGGTGATGTAGGTAAACCATGTTATGAATCCCAATTAAGGACTATAAACAAACCCTGCAAGAAATCCAGTATACTTTGTTATGAGTCCCAATTAAGGACTATAAACAAACCCTGCAAGAGATCTAGTAAACCCTGTCATGAGTCCCAGTTAAGGACTATAAACAAAACCTGCAAGAAATTTGGTAAACCCTGCCATGAGTCCTAGTTAAGGACTATAAACAAAACCTGCAAGAAATTTGGTAAACCTTGTTATGAGCCCTAGTTAAGGACTATAAACAAAACCTGCAAGTAGTTCATGTGTCAGCTAACAAGCATGCAAGTAGGCAGGTACAAAGGCACACAAGTCACACAAGAGAAACCCTTAGGGTTTAGGCCAGCATGGGGTCTGGGTAGTACCCTCTTGAAGTTGGTGGGTTCAACCTGTCCTACTCAAAGTAACCGGGTTCTAAGGTTCCCAATATCGCGGGATTGCTTTCATTGTTCATCGTTTCGATTTAGCCACTGAACTGGCGACCGAAATATTCCAGGAAAGCAACCCTCAATTGAGCGTAGTATCGAGTATCAACCAACCTCGGACTGCACCAAAGTCAGTTATCTCACTACCCTAAAGAGGCCAAGATAGTTCAATTAAGGTTCCTAAGGTCTGTTGATGCTTCACGACACCACGCGGAGGCCCCGTACTCTCCTTGACTGAACTCAAGGGTTACCGGTACACACCAAAGTGCCACATCAACGTAGCAGACTGTTTCAACCATGTCGGTATACCCCGCACAGTTCCCTCACAGCCTTGTTGCTACTTTCTAAGAAGGTATCCCCTAGATCCGGGTTAGGATCTATAGAACTCCCAAGACAGTACCCACAATAATAAAGCAAACAATTCAGACAATTGAAAACACAAGTGATCTTAGTCCTAAGGTACACCTCACTGTTATCATCCCCAGCAGAGTCGCCAGTTCTGTGATCGGTGGATCTGGAACTGACTGTTTAAAGCTGGTTCGCGAAATGTCGCGGAAGCAAGAGTCGCCACCGTCTTTTATTTTCTCCAAATGGAAAGGATAAAAGCACAGAAAAATTCCTTAAAGAGATTGCTCTCGGTTCGGGAGGTAGGTTATAGAAAGGGAAGGTGTTAGCACCCTTTCTATCCATGGTTATCCATGGGCTCTTAGATACTTGCTCAATGTGTTTTCAAAAAGGTTTGTTTGCTTTTCAATGTGGGTTTTAAAAAGTTTCTTTGAAAAATTTCAGTTCGACTCGTACGTCAGAGTGTTTGAAAAAATTGCTTTGAAAGCTTTTGAAAATGTGTTGGTGTGAAAAGATTTCAGTTTGTTTTGAAGAGAGCAAGTATCCATGAGTCGTCTACCTACCCTAAGGAATTCGTCTGTGTAAATGTCCTTTAAAGTAGTGCCATCCCACCATTGAGAGGTAGGTAGCACCACCGTTGGAGGTGTTCGGGTCAATTCGAGGTTCGGGACATGGTGATCACCAGAGCAATAGGAAGACACCTTAGAAGCTACCCTCATGCCAGGTTCCCGGATCATGAGGACTTACTAAGACGTCCTCTACTCGACGATCACCTTTCGAAGGCAAGGCAACAGTGAGGCGTACCCTAGGGGTGGTGTGTGCGAATTGTGTGTCGTTTTCATTGAAATTTGTCTTGTCATGTTAAAGTGATCTACGCTTGATTTTATTATAGCCATTCATTCTTGCATGCTTTTGATTAACAGTTAAAAGTTGCGAGGAAAATAAATCTAAAGCTATTACAAATGGCGCGGGTCCACATCGCCAAAATTAAACCGGACCCGATTTGACAGAAAAATAAATAAGGCAAATAAAAGTGCGAGAAGTTTAAGTTACAACGCTTTGGGAGAGATACATAATTATTTAAGCGAAATAAAGTAAATGTACGAAATAAAAGAGTTATCGAAGCGAGGGCGTTGGACCCTTTTGCAAAACATTAAGTTACATGGTGAAATTAATTAATTGTTTAAGGAAAGACTTGTTTTTGATTTTTGGTATTTTTATGTATTTTAAGATTTTATGAAAAGAGGAATTAATTAAAATTAAAATAGAGTACTAAACCTAATTCTAATTACTTTTAAGTTATTTAAGAAAATATTGAAGTTTTTTAACCTAAATGAAACCCTAATTAATTTACAAGTTTAATTATAAAAAATAAATAAAATAATTATTATTGTGAAAAAGGAAAAAATTAAAAGGAATAAAAATTATCAATTAAACCTAATCCTACTTTTTTTGTATTTTTTATGAAAAGAATTAAAAATAAACCCTAATTTAAATTAACTAATTTACATGCAAATTTATTTACAAGAAAATATGAAAATTAAATATTTTATTATATTTTTATCTTTTTCTGATTTTTATGAAATTTTTGTATTTTTTGTAAAAATAATTAATTAAATTAAACTACAAAACAAATAAACAAATAATTGAAAATAAAATAAAACATAAAGAGAATTGAGAAAGAAATTGCAAACCAGGGGGTATCAGACCCCAAATGTGGAGGTACATCTTGAGAAATTTGGCCCATTAACCCTGGCCCATTTGACTTTTTCCAGGGAGTATGTTGGTGCGTTGACATGGGACTACCATATGCCCTGATTCTTGATCCTTGATTTGATGCAACTGGCGCGTGGACGGATGGATTGTGAAGGTGTACGATGGTCCTTGATATTGGATCTGCACATGAATATCATTTGGGAAAAAATATGTGGAAAGGACGGGGACCTGGGATCGAACCCAGGTCCTGTGGTTTACCAGCATGCGTGCCTGCCAATCGTTCCATTTTGCTCCTTTGTATATCAAATAAACAATGAATATAATATAATGAGACAAGAGTTAGTGGTGCAAAAACGCGCGAAGTTTAAAAGGTCCAATCATTCCCTGCCACCTAGTTGTCTTCCTCGCATGTTTTGTTTTCCTGAAATAAGGACATTTTAAGCAACGGTTTATGATGCGTTTCAATAGGCCAGCTACAAGAAAATAGCGATTAGGCCTGTGTTGTTTAGAAATTAGGCGCGATGGCTGATTCCTGTTCGTCTCAAAGCGCTGAATTCAATGATGAAACTGTGATGGTCCAATTTTGCTTTGTATGAAAACCCCTAATCCAAAAACCTGCAAACCCTAAATTTTAACAATGGCGAAATCGCCTACAACGCATAATAATCTAATCAAATGCATGGGTTAGCTTCAGAACATCATGAGGAATGAGAATCAATAAACAAAATGTTATGAGGATGCGTAAATTTCAAAACACGATGATGAATTTTTCGCTATGTATCTTGCATTCTGTATACCAATCCCTTGCGTTTGGAGGGCTGTTAATGATTGGAACGTGATCAGTGAAGCTTCAGGAAGCCAATGGAATAGGAATTAGGGCTTGAATCGACCTCTAGAGTGCTTTTCAGTTTTGAGCTTTTAGCGACTTTTTCCAAGTTTTTCAATGGTTCTTTAGCGCAGCTTTTCGTCCAATATCATTAGGGTTGTGTTTCTGATTATGTAGTGAAGGCATTAGGTTAACAAAATTCATAAAAATCTCTTGTAATCATGGATTGAAGATTTAATTTTTTTCCATTATGTTTCATATCTTTTTCACATGGTTTTTGTATCAATTA
Organism: Vicia faba; assembly: GCA_948472305.1. NCBI lineage: Eukaryota > Viridiplantae > Streptophyta > Magnoliopsida > Fabales > Fabaceae > Vicia > Vicia faba. Next base: position 630,555,028 of record OX451740.1, read on the forward strand.
TGCTCAAATCAACCAAATCTTGCCATATTGGGATGTACACGAGATATTGAGGGTAAAACATGCATGAAAAGATTTTTTAGGTCAAGTTAGGTATTTTCCACATATTTAAATGATTTAAATGAATTAATATTAATAATAATTCAAATAAATAAATAAAAAATGAGAAAATACTTCCCTTTGGGCCAAGTGGTCGTGCACATGCTTAGAATGATGAATCATGGAAGAAAAATGGGCCCATTTGCAATTTTAGGTCATTTGGATCAAAGTTGACTTTTCAAAATATCCAAAAATTTCCCAACTTCCACAAGGCATAACTTGCTCAATATTTAAGCTTTTCTCATGTTCTTGGACATTTTGGAAAGGTCTTTGAGTCCTCTAACACATGCCTTTGGTCCCATGTCATTTTGATTTACCAACCACAAGTTATGGCCTTTGACTTAAAGTCCCTTTTTGTTGACTTTTGAAAATGACCTATAATGTTGAAATTGGTAACTTTTTGTGAGAGCATTTCTTGGACTTGAAGTATGAAGATGAGTTGTAGGAAATGTCTTTCTCTTCAAAATGAGCTTTGGATGGGATTTTTCTGATAATCCATGTGAAAGTTATGCCCTGGTCAATTTCAGTTGACTTTTTCAACTGTCCAAATATAGTAACTTTTGCATCTTTGATGATTTCTGAGCCAAATTTTGAGAATCATGATCAAGCATTGATCAAATGATGTTTGTGGCTTCAAAATGATATGTTGACCAAAAATTTGAACTTTTGACTGTCAAATGACCATTTTGCCCCTACAGTTGACTGTAGTGCAATTTAGGGTTTTGACTGTGCAATTTTGAGCTGAATGCTTTGAAACTTGATATGAGGATGCTTGACCCTCTTTGTAAGCATATGAGACTTGATTGGGCCTTTGAAAACTTCTTTTTCTTGATCAGAACACAAAACCCTAATCTTGACTGTATAGGAGACCTTTGCACTGTGCAACCCTTGGGGAATTTTGTGACTTGGCTTGGCAATTTCTTGAAGAATATGGGAGGGCAAATTTTGGGGTGCAACACTTGGCATGATAGAGCAGTGGACTTTCTTGGACTTAGGATTAGAAACCTTGGCCTATCTTGGAGACCTTGGGATCATATCTGATTATTTTGTCTGGAGCTCTTGAGGTTTACCTCAAGAAACTGGGTTGCTTGTTTGTTTTTGTGTGCAAGTTTTTATGATTACACTCTTTGTTTTGTAATCTGGAATTCACCCGCATACAGCCGTTACTCTGCCCAATTTTTGAGAAGACTTAATACACTTGAAGAGGTCTAGTATTTTTTTCGCTTGCTTGGTTTCAATCCAAAGAATGAGAATTTTATCTTGGCTCATAATGTCAAGTTTTGGCTTCTTGTTGGTTAGGTGATCCTTATCTTTAGCTTTTACCTTATGCTTTAGGATAGCCTCTTCTTCCCCTCCCATCTTCTTTAATTTCAAAAAATCTTCTCCCTCCTTTTGAAAACTCTTCTTGTTTTGGAACTTAAACCACTTTTATAATAAACTTGGACTTATGTCCAGGCCTTTTCAAAAAATATTTTCATAAATAAACCCCAATCAATTTAATAATACCTTCACATTTTTGTGAGAAGACTAAAAGTCAACTAATCTCATTTCAAACCATTTTGCCACTTTGGCTTTTATCTTTAAAACTCTTTTCTCAAAATATTAAGGCTCTTGTCAATCCTTGTAGTGATGCAAACAACTATACTTCTACAATATGTAGTGAAGAGAGATATTTTCCACTTGGGTGTTGAGTGAGGTATTGTTGATTTTAAAATCCAAGCCATATCCTCCACTTTGAGATGATGAAAAATCTCCTTCCTCATGATTATGGATAGTAAGTATATTTTCCACACGGACAGTGACGATGATGTCTTATCTCTTAAAATTAACCAACACACTTGTGTTTCAAACTTTTTAAAAGAGGAACTACGTGTACCCTGATCCCCTATTGCACGAAAGGTGGTACGTAGGCACTAAAGGTTCGCAACCGCGGCGGGTGCAAAAATCATAAATAATATATTTCTTTTCTCACCTCCACCATCCATTTCATATATAACACATTTTATAGCCAAAATATACAGATTTTACAAAGAGGCTCCTGTGGAGTACCGTAGATGTTTAGGGTGCTAATACCTTCCCTTTGCATAACCAACCCCCTTACCTTGAATCTTTCCCCCCTTTTTTTTGGGTTATTCGATCTTTTCCCATTCTTGGAAACAATAAAGCGCGGTGGCGATTTTTATTTTGATTTGTACAAAGTCTATTCAATCCAATGGCTTAGTCTTGAACATTTATACCGCTACAGAAAAATGGCGACTTCACTGGGGAAAGATTGACCTCTTGATGGTCCATCCCTAAGTGGGTTAAGCCTATCTTTGTTTATATATGTATATGTGCTATTGTTGTTTATGTGTTATATGTTGTATATATGTTTGTTTGGATTTTCCTGGTTTTCAGGGTGCTTGGTGATTACTCATAAGTCCTATACCCGGACTTGGGAAAACTTTAAGATAGGACGGGAGGTATAGTCATGTTAACTTTGAGGGAGTAATTCCAAAAAAGGAGGCATGAGATCCCCCACTCAGTGGAGGCCCCTTTGACTGTAGTGTCATTTACCGAGTAATCTGGAAGACATACTGCTTTCGACCTGGGAGCCTGCTAAAACTGAGGACCGTAGAATACCAAACCCATCTTGGCCTTTTAGGTGTAGTGTGGAAGCTATGACGGAGTAATACGGAAATAGTTGTCACGCGATATTACGCTCGGACGAGTCTTTCTTGAGAATATTACTAATTACCGAGTTAATCGGGAAATTGGTAATATCCGAAGGAAGGATGTAGACTCTGGGAACCTCTAGAACCTTGTTCGGCATGTGATAACTTTTTAGACCAACACCTTATGGATAGTACCTTCGACCTCATGCTCGTGACGTTGAACCTATGAACCTTATATGTGTGATCTTGTGTGTGATTGTTGCATCATGCATCCATGCACTCATAAGCATCTTTTGAAGATAACATTTCAAGGGATTTAAAGGTTAACTATTTGTGAAAATCTCAGGTACTATTAACCATGGATTCTGAAAAGAGAAAGACCGGGAAATACAATTTCAAGGATGCTAAGATAGATGAGTTGATCAGTCTAATTCCAGAGATTGATTTTCCTGCAGACTTTCGGAAGAAGTATGGATCCATTATTCCTCTCATGAAGCTGAAGATGAAGGAGGGTTTTCTCTTGACCTTGGTCCAGTTCTATGATCCGGTGTATCACTGTTTTACTTTTCCCGATTATCAGTTGATGCCTACACTGGGAGAGTATTCCTATCTATTTGATTTACCTATTACCGATCATGTTCCTTTTACTGGTTTGGAGGGTGAGCCAAAACCACGTGAGATTGTTGCTTTGATTCATCTGGGGAAGTCTGAGGTGGAAGCCCATATGACTACTAAAGGAGGGATTAAAGGATTACCAACTCAGTTCTTATTGGAGAAGGCTCGTTACTTTGCCAGAATGAAGAGTGTGGTTGCTTTTAAGGCCATTTTTGCTTTACTTGCTTACGGATTATTCTTATTCCCTAATGTGGACAAGTTTGTCGACATTAACGCTATCAGGATTTTCATGATTGGAAACCCAGTTCCTACACTGTTGGGTGATGCTTATTACTCTGTTCATCTTCAGAGTTCTTATCATGAGGGAATTATTATCTGTTGCACGCTGTTGTAACCCAAAATTTTCCCTCCCATATTTCTCAATACATTGCAAAAATAATCTCTAAATGGCTCAAGAAGGGGACAGTCAAATCATCTCCTAAGGCAGTCAATCTCAAATTAGGGTTTTGTGTTGCACCAAGGTCCTTACATACAAATTACCTCAAGTGCTCCCCAATGTCCTAATATGTTCTCAAGTTCATCCATGTCAAACTTCAAGCCTTGCAGAGGAAGTTTGGTCAGTCAATTGCTCAAGAGGTCCAAAAATCGACTATGCTAGGGCAAAAGTCAATTGTGTCCTACAAACAGTCAAACCTCAATATTTTTTGTCAACATTCTCATTTTGAAGGATAATTCATCATTTGATCAAGGGTTGATCATTATTCATCAAGGATTGCTCAAGATTCATCAAGATTCAAAAGTTGCTAAATTAGGGTTTTGTAGGAAAAGTCAACTCAACTTTGACCAAGCATAACTTTCTCATACTTTATTAGAAATGACCCATCCAAATCTCATTCTTAAGAGGATGCAATTTCCAATAATCCATATTCACACCCCAAGATCAAGAAATGCACTCACAAAAAGTTACAAATTTGGACATTATAGGTCATTTTTGAAAGTAAACAAAAACACCTTTTTTCCAAAGCCTATAACTTGAGCATGGTATATCAAAATGAGATCAGACAAAAAGGGTTGGTTAGAGGACATCTCAAGGTTTCTAAAAAGTCCACGAACACCTCCAAAAGTTCAAAATTGAAGAAGTTATGCATTATTGAAGTTGGGCATTTTTCCAAAATTGTCAAAAGTCAACTATCCCTAAAACTTCAAATTTTGTCAAAAGGGCCCACTTTTTTCCACTTGATTTGATCTTGTCACACCACACACGTGTCCTATCTTCAGTTTTATTTCCATTCATTAATTTTTCTATTTTATTTGATTTTTATTGATTTAATTCATTTTAAATCAATTTAAATCCAAATAAAATCCAAATATTGATGAAATAGGATATTTTTTATTGATACAACTTTCAATTATCATGATGGACACAATCAAACTCGTATCAAGCTATCTCATGCACAAAATATTGGATTTGGGACAAATTTGGAAGCTTGTTCATGGAGGATCAAAGCAAATCCTAAATCATCAATGCTCATGGATTCAAAGCCCAAAACTAAACCTAATTCATTCCCTTATACTTGTACAAGGCAAAGGCACGAAAATCAGGACCTAGAGGCTGCTAATTCACAAGAAAAAAAACTTGAAAAAGTGGGAAACTGAAATCTTGGTTAGAGGCCGATTCAGAGCAAAACCTCCACGCTATCTTCTTGCTGGACATCCATTGAGGCTAAAGCAATCAGAATCAAACCCTCTCCCTCCCTAAATCGCACGGTAAGTCTTCTTGAACATACCCCTGTACACGAAATTGCAACCTCTCATTCTTGCATTTTTTTGACAAATTATTGGCATGGTTATGATCCTTGTGTGATTTCTAAGCTTTCTGCAATATTTGATTTCGTTCTTATGGCCTGTAATGTAACACCCGAACCTAGGGTTTTCGTTTCTTGTTTTTAGGCGTTTGCTTTGCAGGAAAAATTAGGACCAATAATGGATATAGATGAACTTAGGAGGAAGAGACGATCACGTCCATGTTCTTGGATTGTATTTTTATGGCTTAGAATGAATTTTAGGAGCAAGCCACGAATTCAGCTGCGGATGAAATCCGCAGGTAAATAACCAGGCTTTTCAACGAAGAAGATGATCACGTGTCTCTTCCCCACTGGCTGTTTCAAATCTCGCACGTTTTTGTTTTTTTTAATTCCAGTATATTATTTGTTTTCCTTATAATAACCTGTATCCATTATATTAACAATTGAGTGCGTTGGTTGAGTTGGCAAGCGTGTAGTGCAGAATCCATTGGGACCTGGGTTCGAATCCCAGGTCCCCCAAAAACTTTGTGTTATTTTGTTTCAGATATTCCAACGCATTTCAGCAAGCGTAGCACACCATACTCCTCAAATCTCCAGGCGCCAGATGGCCTCCAGGCCAAATCTAAAGGTCAAGATTGAGTGACCACCATGCATCCAAGTCAACACACGCGTGGAGAAACAGGAAGTCAACCCATGCCTGCGTGTATGGGCCTCAAAATGCCAAGTCTCACCTCCTGATTTGGGCATGAACCCCCTTGGGTTATTTCTTTTCCTCTTTATATTTTCATTTTATTTATTTTGTTTTAATTATTATTTTTATTGTTTAATTAACCAATTAAGTTTTTTCCTCATAAAATCAAAAACACAAAAATATATTTTATTTATTAAAATCAAATTCATCACTTTTATTTTTGTAAATAAATTAATTTAATTAATTTAGTGTTAATTAGGTTTAACTTTTAATATCTTTTGCAAAATAATTAAAAATAATGTAGAATTAGGTTTTTACTAACTTTTAATCAATTTATTTTATTTCTTTAAATATTAAAAAAATCCAAAAATATCCTTTTTATTAATTAATTAATAATTAGCTTAGGTTTAATTCCATTTAATTCAAAAATAACAAAAATCTTTTCTTTAATAAAAAAGGGTCAAAACCCTAAAAAATGCGCCGTTTTAATTTCTCGCACGCGATCCATTTTACCAATATTGTATTTGCTTCTGGGATGTAATAAGTTTTAATAGGACTTTAATTATTTTATCGCTTTCTTTTATTTTCCGCATTTTAAATTAAAGGGTTGTTTTTGGCGATGTAAATACCTGACGCCTTGTAATAGTTTAGATTTAATTTCCGCAAATTTAAATTCCGCGACTATAAACTGTTAGATGTTTGATAATAGGGAATGCATGACAAGATCAAATGTATGGACTTAAAATCAACATAGCTCACCCATGACATGTACAAAGATAAATTAACCGAAACAATACACTTGCACATGCGCACTCTTAGGGTACACCTCACTTGGTTGCCTTCGAACGCGGTCATTGAGTATAAGAAGTTTTAGAGGTCGCCCTCTTATCCAAAGATTATAGTTTCCTCGAAACAGTTGCCTCGGATAAAATGATTTAAGACATTAGGGTTACCGCTAAGGCGTCCTAACGTTGCTTTAGTGACCACACGTCCCTTAATCGAATTGACCCTTAAAACTCCAACGACGGTGCTACCTACTCCTCAATAGTGGGATAGCATTGTCTAAAGGACATTAGCATAGAATGATTCTTTTTTCGAGTAGGTAGATGGTTCTTAAGTACTTTCTCCTTTGAAAACAAAATAAAACTTTTCGCACTTACACTCCTTTCAAACCAAAAACTCTTTTCAAACCCACAAACACAAAGAAAAGCAAATTTTGAAAACACTTTGAGCAAGTACCTAAGAGCCCGTGGATAACCACGGATAGAAAGGGTGCTAACACCTTCCCTTTCTATAATCTACCCCCCGGACCCGAGCAACATCTCGAAAAAAGGAATTTTTCTGTGCTTTTTTCCTTTCCTTGTTGGATAAAATAAAAGACGGTGGCGACTCTTGCTTACCGCGACATTTTGCGAAAACAAACGCAAAACGCGAACCAGCATTCCAAAAACAGTCAGTTCTCTTCCAACCGTATCACAGAACTGGTGACTCTGCTGGGGAATCTTAATAAGTGAGGTGTACCTTAGGATTAGATCATTATGTTTTCAATTGTATGCTTTGTATGATTTACATTTGTGGGCTTGTATCGGAGTTCTATAGATCCTAACCCGGATCTGGGGATACCCTTTAGGTAAGTAGCAATAAACTGTGAGGGAACTGTCCGGCATAGACCGACACGGTTGAAGCAGTAGCTATGTTGGTGTGGCACTTTAGTCTGTACCGATATCCCTTGTGTTGGAACGAGGAGAATATGGGTCTTCTAAGGGGTCATTAAGCACCAACTGACCTTAGAACCTTAAATTGACCAACTTGGCCATAGAACAGTAGCAGTATGCTACACTCATTGAGACTAAACTCTCGCGATGATTCCGGCCGCAAGAAAAGGTTGCTAAACTGGAATTATGACCGATTGAGGGTAATCAGTGATATTGAGATCCTCTAGAGCCCGGTTACTATTTTTAGGACAGGTTTAAACCAACTGAACTGAAATAGGGTAGTACCTAAGCTCCTTGCCAGCCTGAAATCTAAGGGCTCTCTGTGTGACTTGTGTGCCTTTACCTTATTTGCTGTTTGTGGATACTTGTGATGTGCTTACTATCATGACATCATGACATCATAACATTGCATACATCTTGCATTGGACTAACCCATTTCAAAGATAGGAGGGATTCATCTTTGTTCTGTTTTGTAGGTCATCATGATGCTCATGCGTAAGAATACCATCTGGATTAACTTTGTCCAGGTTCCCACCTTGCTTAAAGATCTGATTGCAAAGATGCCTGATACTACTTCCTTCATCAGGAGGCATGGTTACCTTCTCAGTTTGGTCACCTCCAAATTGGACGAGCAGATGATGAGTGTCCTAGTCCAGTTTTATGATCCGCTGTACCATTGCTTCACTTTTCAGGACTATCAGTTGGTTCCCACCTTGGAAGAGTTCTCTGAGTTGCTTAGTATCTCTGTTCCGGAGCAGACCCCGTTTACTGGTTGAGAGAAGATTCTTAGGCCCGAAGAGATTGCTGCAGCCCTTTATTTGACCAAAGAGGAGGTAATGGCTAACTGGGAGACTAGAAGTGGAGCAAAGGGCTTTCTGACTAAGTTTTTGGTTGGTAAGGCTAACTATTTCTGGGATAGTCTAGACTTCCAGGCATTCAAGGATATTCTGGCTCTTCTGATTTATGGCTTGGTATTGTTTCCGAACTCTGACTCCTTTGTTGATGTTAATGCGGTAAAAATCTTCATCTCTCGCAATCCGGTATCCACTCTCTTGGGTGATATTCTTCATCAGCTTTATGCCCGTACTGCCCGAAAGCGGGGAACCTTGATGTGCTGTGCTCCATTATTGTCGAGGTGGTTTATTTTGCACCTCCCCAAGTCAGTGCTGAAGAACAAAGAAGTCATGGGTTGGGCTTATAGGGTTATTTCTCTATCTCATAATGACATTGTCTGGACTCTCAAGGGTATGGATGAAGTGGCCGTTATTGATCGATGTGGGGAGTATCCCAATGTTCCCCTGATAGGAACCTATGGAGGAATTTCTTACAACCCATGCTTAACTCTCTTTCAGTTTGGAAGAGCCAGAAGAGAAGGACCTCATGAGCTGCTAATGCCTCATATCATCTTTGATTTTCAAGGGGATGGCGACGAGCTACACCGCAGATTCATAAGGGCTTGGGATAGAGTTCACCAATTTGATCCACATGAGCTGGGTCCAAAGACTTCTTTCCCGATGAAGCCATATCTCAGATGGGTTCGCATCCGTGCCCAAAAGCTGGGTATGCCATATGAAGCCGTCCGGCCTATCATTGCTGAAGTTGCTAATGAAGAAGGGGTTCCTCCAACCATCATCCATCCTCATATGCCCACTAAAATTGGGGCACTGAAGAGATCTTGGATGTAGTTGAGAGAGGAACGAGATTATTACCGGGAAAAGTTCAACGAGCAAGAGCAAAAGATCCAGAAGTTGACTAGGCAATTGGAGAACGAGCGAATTCTCAATGATTACGTCCGCACCGAGAAGAAGAGACCATGGGAGCATTGATTGACCTTTGATGATTTCCTTTCCAGTTTTTATTTTACTTTTCAGTATTTCCATTCTTGTAACGCCTCAATGGAATCAGTTGAACAATTTGAATTCCAAAGTTTATATAATAAAGTGTGTTTCCTTTCTTGTTTACAAATTTGAATCTCCCAATTGTCTTTGGAATCATAATCATGCGCATTTCATCCCATGCACTTCATAAACAGGTACCCATTACAGGTCTCTTATCTTCTTTGCTGTTTATTTCAGCACTCACTCATCATGTCTGTTGAACCTTCAACTGAGCAAGCCATCAAGGCCCTCCAGGCCCAGAATGCCCAATTTCAAGAGTTGTTCATGAATCTAGCTAAGGGTCAGCAAGACCTGAAGACCCTGATTCTGAAAGAGAAGAAAAAGAAGAAGAAGAGGACAATCCTATTCAACACTGGGCACAGGTTTGGAAACAGGCTACAGAATGAAGTTGATTTGACCACCTCATCTGGAGGGAAAGATAGTCAAGAGGAAAGGAGGGCTCCTAGCCCTGTGGTCTCCGACAACGAGACGGACTTCGACGAAGAACAGTATCCTCCGGCCGAGGACAGATACAAACAACTGGAAGACCGGTTGAGTTCTATGGAAGTACAGAAAGTGCCTGGTCTGGACTTTGGTGATCTAGGTCTATCATCTGGGGTGGTGATTCCCCACAAATTCAAAGCACCAACCTTTGCTAAGTATGACGGGGTTTCTTCTCTGAAGCTACACCTCCGGTAATATGTAAGGAAGATTCAGTCGTACACCGCTGATAAGAACCTATGGATCCATTTCTTTCAAGACAGTCTCTTAGGGACTTAGCTTGAATGGTTCTATCAGTTAGACGGAGCCAGTATCCGCAGTTGGGAAGATTTGGCTACTTCTTTCTACAGGTAGTACCAGTATAACTCCGACCTCGCTCCCACGTGTACCCAACTCCAGGGTATGTCAATGGGAACGGGTGAAGGATTCAAAGATTATGCTCAGAAGTCGAGGGACCTCGCCGGAAGAGTACAACCACCCTTGGTTGACCGGGAGCTTGTTGACATGTTTCTGGGGACCTTGTCTGGTCCATTCTTCAACCATCTGATTGGAAGCTCTTCATCTGGGTTTACAGAGTTTATTTTGACCGATGAGAGGATTGAAGCTGGTATTAAGGCTGGGAAGATACAGAAGGGTGCCTCATCGAGCACCGAGAAGAAGCCATTTAAGAAAGAATCAAATGTTGTCTACAGTTCGAAAAGACAGAATAGACCTGAACACCTCCAAGCTATGAATGCGGTTGTTATTTCAAAACCTGCTGGTGCTCCTCAGTACAACAATCAACAAAAGGATGAGATACCTCGAAAGCAATTCACCCGTCTCAGCATGACCTTATCTCAGATTCTGCCACAGTTGCTGAAGACTAATCTGGTGATTCTAAAGGAAGCCCCAAAGAATCCAAATACAACATCACCAAGGTATAACCCTAATGCCCGCTGTGCTTATCACTCTGATAGCCTGGGGCATAATACCGATGATTGCTAGACTTTGAAGAACAAGATACAAGACTTAATTGATGCGAAGGAGATTAAGTTCGAGGCGCCCGAGAGGCCTAATGTTGTGACTGCTCCTATGCCCAAGCATGGAGTGAATGCTATAGACGAAGACTCGTTTGTGGTTTCCGTGGATGATATTGTTACCCCTCTGATGACTGTCAAGAAGAACCTTTTGGTAGCCGGTTTATTTCCGGGCTGTGACGAAGGTTGTCGTATGTGTTCTGTTCTACCTACCGGTTGTCCACTTTTGAAATCAGGTATCCAACGCGTGATGGATAGTAAAGAAATTATGTTTGAGAAGACTGTTGTTCCCGTAATTCATTCTGAAGAAGTTGCCATCATTACCATTTTCGACAATTCTTCCAAGGCTCCCTCGAGGAAGCCTGTTAGAATTACATCTGTTCTAAGAATTGCACCTGTGATCATCACTGTTCCGGGGCCCATCCCCTACACCTCTGATAAAGCTGTCCCTTGGCATTATGGGGCTGATGTTTATTTTCATGGAGTTAAGCAAGAGTTGGATGCTGATACTGACGTCAGTAATATTGTTGGACCTGCTAAAGTCACCCGCAGCGGGAGACTTTTTCCCCCTGATATCTCTCCGCCAACTGCCCGAAAACCTGTTGTTATTACACCTGCCAGTATACGTGCTACTATTCCTGTTTAGGTTCCTATCCTTACCCCTGTCTCCGAGTCCTCTGACACTCGGGGCAAAGGGATCACCACTGATGTGCCTTCCCAGACGGAGGCACCAAAGACAATTACTGTTGAAGCTTCTAAACAGGAGATGGAAGAGATCCTGAAGATCATCAAAAAGAGTGACTACAATGTAGTTGAACAGCTGGGGCAAACCCCGTCCAAGATTTCTATGTTGTCACTGTTGCTATGCTCAGAGGCCCATGCCAAGGCTCTGATTACCTTCTTGAAGACTTCTCATGTACCGCAAGAGACATCAGCTGACCAGTTTACAGATTGCGTGGCCAATTTGACTGCTGATAATGGGTTGGGTTTCTCTGACACCGACTTGACTGCTAAGGGGAAGAATCACAATGATGCCCTGCATGTCTCCATTGAATGCAGGGGCATTACTCTTGCACATGTATTGGTGGATACTGGTTTTTCGTTGAACGTCTTGCCTAAGAAAGCTCTAGACCGGTTGGATTGCGAAGGGTTGGAGTTGAAACCAAGCAACATTGTTCTCAGGGCCTTTGATGGGTCTAAGAGGATGGTGCACGGAGAAGTTGATATCCCGATCAAGGTTGGTTCTCAGGTCTTCAATTCTACATTCTATGTGATGGACATTCGGCCCTCTTACTCTTGTTTGCTGGGTCGTCCATGGATCCATAAAGTTGGGGCCATAACCTCAACGCTCCACCAGAAGCTGAAGTACCCGGTCAAAGGGAAGATTGTGACAGTACAAGGAGAGGAAGAGTACATGGTTAGCCACCTCAACTCTTTCCGATACATAGAGATGGATGGGGAGTTCATTGAGACCCCATTTCAGCACTTTGAAGAGGTTCCCCAAACACTGGCATCAGCTGAGACTGTGGTTGAAGATTCTCCTATGAAAATGGCTTCCTTAAAGGATGCTCGGGCTGTTGTTGAGAAAGGTGAGTGTGAAAATTGGGGCCGACTCCCTGATTTTACACAGAAGACTAACAAGTTTGGTTTGGGTTTCACTGTAGAAGCTCAAAGGGCTGTTCGGAATGCACGGATCGGAAGACCTCCTGTGTTCATCAGCATCTCGGGAGTGAATGCCATTGAAGAAGATATGGAAGAGTCTGAGTTCGACAGCTGGATCTATCCTACGACCGACGGTGGACCAAGCAACTGGACATCAAAGGACTTCATCCCTATTACTTTTGTTACCCAGTAATGAAATTTTTGTTTTGAATTTTTAACAGACAATGTTTTAAACTTTATGGCCCGGTGTCTTACCCGGGGAACCGTGGCTTCATTTGTGAGGGTTTTATGTGTGTCATTTTCATATATCATTAATAAAAGCATTGGACGTTCTTGCATTTAAAACTTTGCGCTCTTTGTTTTTCTTTATTATATATTGCAAAACATCTATTTTATACACACTCACATATACAGGTCTACATCTACTCTGGATCTCACTGGTAACGACTCTGCTACTGCCAGTTATGACTTTGAAAATCCGATCAACTTAGCCGAAGACGAAGGTGAAGATGATTGCGAAGTGCCTGGTGAACTTGCAAGACTGCTACTCTAAGAAGAGAGGGTTATTCAGCTGCACGAAGAGCCGGTGGAAGCAGTAAATCTGGGTACAGAGACAGACAAGAAGGAAGTTAAGATCGATGCAAATGTGGAGCTTAGTGTGAAGCAATGGTTGATTCAAATGCTGCGAGACTACGTCGACATCTTTGCCTAGTCTTACAAAGATATGCCTGGCTTGGATACCGATATTGTGGTTTGTTGTACCCCAAAATTTTCCTTCCCTTTTCATCAACATTTTCTCATCACAAGACTCTTGGGACTCAAGATCAAGTTAGGGTTTGCTCTGCTCAAGACCCCTCCTTGCACTGTTGACCCAAAGTAGGGTTTGAGTTTGCACAAGGATGTTTTGACCTAAAATGCCAAAAGTGACTTTCATGCTTCATGTTGGATTCACAAGTTTATCCATACCAAGTTTCAAGCCTTGATTCAAATCTTTGCCCAATCAATTGGACAGTTGACCTAGAAATCAGTTGTATTGGGGATAAAGTCAACTGTGGCCAATTGACAGTCAAACCTCATGATTTTTGACCCACATCAACATAATGAACTCATATGAACTATTTGGTCAAGTTTGGATCACAATTTCATAAGAAATTTGATCAGATCACCAAAAGGGCAGAATGGTCATTTTTAGGGTTTTGACTACACAAAGGCAATTTTTGACTGATTGACCTAACCAATGGCAAACCAAGCTCATATATGGACTCAAGGACTCAATGGCATTGTCTTGACCCATTCAACAACTTCAGAAGATCTCAAATTCATAGGATTGACAGATGAATTTTTCAGTCAACTGATCAAAATTTGACTTATACTGAAAAGTCAAACTTTGACTTTTTGGTCAAAATCAAGTGCCAAGATTCATTTTTCATCAAGACATGTCAAATTATGAAACTTGTTCATCAAGAAACCCAAAATTGCAAATTAGGGTTTAAAATGAAAAAATTTCATAACTTAGAAATTTTCTAAGTTATAAAATTTTCTTATTTTTTCCTAACTTTGTCCCATTTTTTCACCAAGATTCAAATGGATTCAAACAAAACTATGAAAGTTGTAGTCCATTGCAAAATCTGCAACTTTTATTCACAAAGTTTTCTCAAAGGAAGCTTGTATCTTAAGTTATGATTTTTGGAACAAGGGTACAAAATATTTTTAACTTAGAGAAATTTTGCCCTATTCTAGGCAGGATTTTTGTCCAACTTCTTGGCCATTTTTCACATGGTTCCACTTGGAGTTTCAATTTGCATTACAAAGATCGATTATAGAACACATTCCAAGCTTTCCAAATTGTCCAAGAACTTCTCAAACACCCTTGTGGTTAGAGAGAATCGAATTTGCAAAGTTGGCCAAAACTCACTTTTGTTCATGGCCAAAGCATGTTCATAACAATGGCATTTTCAAATCAGCTTGGTTTTTGCTAGCTTGCAGGCCTCTAAACCCTTTTACACTCCTTAATTGAATGCAAATCCACTGAGCTAATGCATTGTTTTGTTCATTTGGACATTGCACACAAAATTAACCCTTAAATGGAAAAAGGTAGAATGCCATTTTGATAAAGTTATGCTTTATGTAAAATACCAAATCCTTGAGGCATGGTAACACAACTTACATTTCTTTGCTTACACTTGAAGAAACATTGCAAAACAACTCCAACTTCCACTTCCTGTCAACACAACCAAAAACAAACTTTGTTCTCATCTTCCATACATCCCAACTGACCTAAAACACGACTCTTCCACCCTTCATATCTCCTAATACATCAAAACACCACCTTGCTGCAAAAACAGGGCATCTGCTGCAGATTGAGGTCCACAACTCAATCCACTCGTGCACTTTGGCTAAAAACCTTTCAAACACCTTCCATACCATCCACTGAAACTATCCCAAGCCTTGAACTCAAGCTGTAACACCCCTAACCACGTTTGCCATTTTCACTTTCAAGCTGTGCAGGTGAACTTCTACAGCACGATACAGGCAGTTTCAAAGCAAGCTAGGCACTTGGGAAGCATCCTTGGACCTCAGGCAAGCTATACAGAAGCTCAAACTCCATTGAAGGTGGCCATATTGCTCTGCTCAAGTCAAGCTGAAACAGGTAATCTATGGACTTCTATCTCTCTATCCAGGCATGATTAAGCTTAGGTTTGTGAATGAAACATGTTCTACTCATGGCCCTGAAGCCATACATGTGTTTACTTTTCATTTATATTAAGCATGCTGTGAGAATTTTAGCCATGAACATTGAAGAAAAACTAGGTCAGAAATTGGGGGTGAAGAAATTCTCCCGGGTTTCTTAGAGTTAGGTCAAGTTTTTTACATATTTGGAATCGTGGTTTGATGCTCTACATTGTTTGTGTTATGAGTTTTTGCTAAAAATCAAAGAATCAGGTATTTGTGTTGGACAAGGAGAGGCGCGCGTTTTCTGTTTGAACAAGGAGCTGGAGGTTGAAGATGATGGCTTGGGCTGGGCCTGAGCCATCCTTACTTTTTGCACCCCCCTTTTCCATTTGCACCCCCTGGCCCATTTGATTAAATATTTGTCATTTTTGACTTTTTATTTTTTTATTCTGATTTCATATTTTTTGCTTAAACGTAAAAAACACCAAAAATATTTTTCCACATTTTTTTTCATATTTATTTGATATTTGTTCCATTTTAATAGCTTATGTATGTAAATAATATAAATACTTTTTTTACTAAAACCCTAAAAAATAGTATAAAAAATATGTTTATTTTTTAGTTGTTATTTTTATTTATATCTTGAAAATATTTTCTTAAATGTACATTTTTTATATATACATAAATAATTAATTTTATCTTTTATATTTAATAGGTTTAGTAAATATATATATATAAATACTTGTATATTATATTTATTAAAATACTTAGTATAAAAATATAGAAATAATACATTTTTATTTTTATTAATATATGACACTAAAAATACTTTTTTTTTACAATATACTTTTTATTTTTTAATATATATTGTACATAATTAATAAATATTACTATTTATTTAAAAACTAGGGTTTTGCCCTAAATGACAAAAATATTCAAATTTGACCTTTTTTATTTTTGTTTATATTTCACATTGAAAAATACTTTTTACATACATGAAAAATCCCTTTTTTAGCATAATGCATTTTATTTGATATTTATTTATTTGTACTTATTTAAATATTAGATATTTGTCTTGTATATTCAATATGGATGTAATAGCTTAGAATTTAATTTCATGTCAAATATCCCCAAATTCAAACTTGTACCCCCATCCCCATAATCATTGTTGTAATAGCTTAGCATTTAAATTTCCGCATTTAAAAGCTTTCAATTATGCCATGTTTAGACTTAGGGTTTGTATGCAAATCAAATCAACAAATAGCTTGACTTAATCCAAGATAAATATGCATGAAAAAACAAACACAATGCACACTTGCACCCTTAGGGTTACTCCACTTGTTGCCTTCAAAAATGGGCCATGTTTGCATATCAAGTACTTTGGCAAAACAAAAACAAATCAAAATGATCATAGTCCCTCGATGACGCTATAAAGTTGCCTAAACAAAAATGATCAAGTCCCTCAAGAAAATTGCTAAAATACTTGACACTATTGCATTCATGGTCTAAACGATGACCCGCGCCCGTCCCGTTAACATCCTAACGCAAGGTTGTTCATCAAATACAATGGTGAAACAACATTGTTAAAAGGGTTAAAACATGAGAAAGATCTTTGAGTAAAATAGGGTAGACAAACTCTTAGTTACTTGATCAAACTTGCAAAGAAAACATCCTTGCCATTTTTCAAAACACACTTCACAAACACAACTTCCAAAACAACTTTCAAAAACATTGAAACATCTTTTCAAAAAGACAAACACCTTTGTAAAACATTTGAGTAAAGAATTGTTACAATGGTTGCCTAGACAAGGCATCTTTTTCAAAACCACACACAAAGCACCATTTCAAACAATTGAAAAGCAAAGGCAAGTGATCTAAGCAAGTAACTAAGAGCCCATGGATAACCAAGGATAGAAAGGGTGCTAATACCTTCCCTTTCTATAATCTACTCCCCGAACCCAAGAAAACATCTCAAAGTATTTCCTGTGCTTTTTGACCTTTCCTTAGGATAAAATAAAAAGTCGGTGGCGACTCTTGCTCAACCGAAACATTTGAGAAAACAAACGCAAAACCTCAAGTTAGTTCTCCCACCGTATCACAGAACTGGCGACTCTGTTGGGGAAATCTTTAAAAGTGGAGTAACCTTAGGGCCTAGATCACCCTTTTGCATGACTAATTGTTTGCTTTGATTGCTTTACATTTTGGTTCTCTTGTTTGGGCTTGAAATCCTACACCCGGATTTGGGAAACATTCATAGATAGCAATACGTTGTGGAAACTGTGCAGGGTATACCGACACGGTTGAAGCAATAGCTATATTAGTGCGACATATTTGTGAGTACCGGTAACCCTTGAGTTCAATCAAGGAGAGTACGGGGCCGCTGAGTGATGTCACTAAGCACTAATGACCTAGAACCTTACTTGACCATCTTGTCCTTTTATTAGGGGTAGTGAGATGACCGGCTTTGGTGCAGTCCGAAGTTGGTAGATACTCGATACTACACTCATTGAGGGTTGATTTCTTGGAATATTTTGGTCACTAGTTAAGTGGCTAAACCAAAACAATGAACATAGAAAACAATCCAATGATATTGAGCTCCTTAGAACCCGGTTATTATTTAGGACAGGTTTTAAGCCAACTAAACTCAAGAGGGTACTTACCTATGAAACCCCATGCAAGCCTGAAACTAGGGTTTTGTGTGAATTGCTTGTACATGTGTTTGTAAATACATCATGAACATCATAAAGCATCATATGCATCCACTAACCATTTCAAGGGTTTGGATATTCATCTTTGTTCTTGTTTTGTAGGTCATGGAAACTCTTCGCAGGAAAACTATCCAAGTCAACCTTGTGAGAATCCCTCCTCAACTCAAGGAGCTTACATCCAGAATTCCAGAAAGTTCTCTCTTCAGTGAAAGACATGGTAGACTGCTCAGCCTAGTCAACACCAGCATTGAAGAAGACATGGTGAACGTGTTGTTCCAATTCTTTGACCCCCTTCACCACTGTTTCACATTCCCCGACTACCAATTGGTGCCTACTTTGGAGGAATTTTCTCAACTCTTGAGAATTCCTATTCTTGATCAACTACCCTACAACGGTACGGAAAAAGAACCAAAACCTGAAGATGTTGCTCAAGCACTACACTTGCAACCATCTGACATCAAGGGGCATTGGGAAACCAGAAGATGTGTCAAGGGCTTCTTGGCAAAGTTCTTGTTTGAGAAGGCACAAGAGTGTTGGAATTCCCTGGATCAGCAAGCCTTTGAAGAGATTGTGGCACTCCTTATTTATGGGTTGGTCTTGTTCCCAAATCCTGACCAACTTATAGATGTGAATGCTGTTAAAATCTTCATATCCAGGAATCCCATACCTACATTGCTTGGGGACATCCTCCACTCATTTTACACACGAACAATGAGGAAGAGAGGTGTTCTCATGTGTTGTACTCCTCTCCTTGCAAGGTGGTTTATTTCTCACCTTCCACAATCAGTTTTGAAGAACGAGCAGGGTTCAAAGTGGTCGCAACGATTGATGACCTTCACACATTCTGATGTACATTAGTGTTCTCGGTCCAGAGAAAATGTCATCATCATCGATTGTTGTGGTGAGTTCCCTAATGTTCCATTACTTGGCATTAGAGGAGGCATTACCTACAACCCCTGTCTAGCTTTAAGACAATTTGGATAGGCTCGGAGGGATGGCCCTCATGACATGCTGATTCCTGACCTAGTTTTTGACTTCGACAATAATGCGCAAGGACTTCGCCAAAGATTCATCAGAGCTTGGAGGATGCCTAACAAGGTAGATAGCAAGACACTGGGGCACAAGAACTCCATCCCTCTTGAGCCTTACCTCAAGTGGGTACGAACTCGCGCCCAGAGTCTTATGATGCCTTACCCTCACATTCTCCCTTTGATCAAAGAGCTTGTTAAGGAAGGAGAGGTTCCATACACCATCCTACATCCTGACATGCCAACATCATGGGAGGAAATGCAGAAGAGTTGGATCTAACTCAAGGAAGAAAGGGATACTTTTGAAACCAGCTTCTACGCCAGTGAGAAGAAGGTTTTGGAGCTTACCCGCCGACTTCACGAGGAGGAGACCCTCAACACTTACATCGCACCAAAGAGGATGTGAAACGTCTTTTTACCTTAAGAAGTTTTTGTAATATTTGGCCCATGGGGCATTTATGTACTGACAAAATTTCTTCTTATTAATATGACGTGTATTCTTTTTGTCTGCAACAACTTTGAATTTCTAAATCCTTGAATTCATTACATGAATAAACATATCATTCATCATATGCATAAACAGGTGTTCACACCAGGTTTCCTTATCTTTCTGCTGTTTATTTCAGTAAGATGGATATTGAGTAGACGGTCAAAGATCTGCAGGCACAAAACTCGCAGTTTCAACAGCTCCTTATGACCTTGGCAAAGGGTCAGGAGGATCTTAAAGCACTGTTAGGGAATAAAGAAAAAGGAAAAAAGAAAAAGAAAAGATTTGGGGTAGCTACACTGGGAAGAAGATTTGAGAATGAAGCTAGGAGAGTTCTTGAATTCCCCTCCACATCTGATGAGGGGACCGGTAAGGGAAAAGGAGCTGCATTACCTTCTGAGTCCGAGGCTGAAGAGGAAGAGGTTGAGGAAGATGAAGATTATTCAGAGCAGCAATAACCGCCAGCGGACGACAAATACAAAAACCTGGAAGATAGACTGGCAGCTATGGAGCTGCAAAGGGTTCCCGGGCTAGATTTTGAAGAATTGGGATTGATTGCTGGGATTGTTATCCCTCCCAAGTTCAAAGTACCAATTTTCGCAAAATATGACGGTCTGTCTTGCCCAAAGATGCACCTAAGGTCATATGTCAGAAAAATTCAACCCCATTCATCCGATAGAAATCTCTGGGTACACTTCTTCCAGGACAGCCTGTCCGGTACACAGCTAGATTGATTTTACCAGCTTGAGAGGTCAGAAGTGCATAGTTGGGAGGATTTGTAAGCTGACTTTTATCGCCAGTATCAATATAACGCTGACTTGGCGCCGACCCGTACTCAGCTACAAAGTATGGGGATGGCCTCAAATGAGGGATTCAAAGAATACGCCCAGAAATGGCGCGACTTGGCCGGAAGGGTGCAACCACCGCTTTCAGATAGGGAACTAGTTGATATGTTCTTGGGGACCCTATCTGGCCCTTTCTTCAACCATTTGATCGGGAGCTCTTCTGCAGGGTTTACTGAACTGATTCTGACTGGCGAAAGGGTGGAAGCTGGTATTAAGAGTGGGAAGATTCAAAGGGATGCCTCTGCCTCCACAACTGTTAAAAAACCATTCCCACCCAAGAAGGAAGCAGCTGTTATATACTCTCAGAAAGGATTGGGAAGAACTGAGCGCCGGCCGAATGTAGGGGCCGTGATGATTCAAAATTCGTCAAATGATCAGCCTCGTAACAATCAGTCTAGACCTAATCAACAACGGGTAGAACGGCCACAACGGCAGTTCACCCGCATCAACATGACGCCTGCACAAGTTCTTCTCCATTTGTTGAAGTTGAATCTGACTGGTTTAAAGGAGGCGCCGAAAAACCCTAACACCACATCTCCATACTATCATGCCAATGCTAAATGTGCCTATCATTCTGACAGCGCCGGGCATGACACCAACAATTTCTTGGCGTTAAAGAATAAAATTCAAGATTTGATAGATGCTAAAGAGGTTGAGTTCGACGCCCCTGAGAAGCCGAATGTAATCTCTGCTCCAATGCCAAAACATGGCCACAATGTCCATGATGTTGAAGAGGATCTGTTTGTTTCTGCTGTTGATGATCTGATAACCCCACTACTGACAATCAAGCTGAATATGTTGAAAGCTGGGATTTTCCCAGGTTGTAAAGAAGATTGCTACCTTTGTTCCTCCTTACCAACTGACTGCCCACTATTGAAGTTAGGCATCCAACGCCTAATGGACAACAAAGAAATTCTTTTCGAAAAGACCCCCGTTACTCCAACTCCTATCAATGAAGTTTCAATAATAACCATTTCCGCCAATCTTTCCAAGGTCCCTAAAAGGCATGTTAAGATTACATCCGCTCTAAAGATTGTACCCTTGAAGATAACCATGCCTGGGCCCGTCCCATACAAATCTGACAAATCAATACCGTGGAATTATGGTGGAGAAATCTACTACCACGGTGTTAAACAAATTGAGATAACTGAAGAGAGCTCTGACGAAGAAACTGCCGACATTGGAAACATTGTCGGTACGAGCAAAATTACCCGAAGTGGAAGAATTTTCTCTCCAAAGATTGCCCCTCCAAAGGCAATCTTTGGACCCTCAACTGCTCCCAAGGTTACTCCTGCACCGGTAAAACTATCTGCAAGAACTCCAATGATTGAAGAAGCTGTTACTCCTGTGGTTGTCCCTTCTGCTGCTGCTGATAAAGGGAAAGGGATCCAAGAAGAGCTCGTCAGGACGAGGGCTCAGCCATTGGTCATCCCCGAAACCTCTAAAAAAGAAATGGAGGAGATTCTGAAAATAATTAAGAAGAGTGATTATGATGTGGTGGAGCAACTGGGGAAAACCCCCTCGAAGATCTCCATGTTAGCTTTGCTGCTTTGCTCGGAGGCTCATGCCAAAGCCTTGATAAGGTTTTTGAAGACAGCCCATGTGCCCCAAGAAACCTCAGCCGATCAATTCCAGGATTGTGTAGCCAGCCTTACCGCCGACAACGGCCTGGGTTTCTCTGATGCTGACCTGACTCCTCAGGGAAGAAAGCACAATGACGCATTGCATGTGTCAGTTGAATGCCGAGGAACCACTCTCGCCCATGTCTTGGTCGATACTGGTTCTTCTCTAAATGTGCTGCCTAAGAAAGCTCTGGACCGGTTGGATTGTGAAGGCTTGGAGCTGAAACCAAGTAATATCATTGCCAGGGCCTTTGACGGGTCTAAAAGGATGGTGCATGGGGAGGTCGACATTCCCATCAAGGTAGGCACTGAAGTGTTCCACTCCACATTCTATGTGATGGACATCCGCCCATCATACTCTTGCTTACTAGGAAGGCCGTGGATTCATAATGCTGGGGCAGTCACTTCCTCCCTACATCAGATGCTGAAATACCCTGTTAAGGGTAAAATCATATATGTACACGGTGAGGAGGAGTACATGATCAGTCATCTGAATTCCTTTTGGTATGTGGAAGTGGATGGCGAATTCATCGAAACACCATTCCAACACTTCGAGGAAGTTTCTCCCGAGGTTGCAGTAGCAAAGGCAGTAGCTGAGGTACCCAAGCAGGTGGCCAGGATGGCATCTCTGAAAGACGCAAAGGCTGCAATGAAGGAGGGGAAGAGCATAGTGTGGGGTCAGTTGCCTGAATTTCCCCACAAGACAGACAAGTTTGGGTTGGGGTTTACCGCTGCGGGGCAAAAGGCTATGCGTCGCTCAAAAATTGAAAAGGCACCCATCAAGATTTCTCCTCATGGAATCAATGCTTTATAAGACGAAGACGAAGAGGGTAACGTTGAAGATTGGATCTTCCCAACCATTGAAGGGGGACTGCACAACTGGGAGGCGAAAGACTTCGTTCCCATTACTTTCATCAATCAGTAATTTATCTTTTGAACATTTCCTGTTGGTCTGTAATAATTACTCTTAAACAATTCGCACACTACTTTTCACCTCATACCTTGCCCGGGGCATGTAGGTCCATTTGTAAGGGTTTTGATTCTCTTCATAATCATATGCCATGTTTAATGAATCATTGGATTTTTTCATTTATAAACTGCTGTGTTCATTTTCTTTCCTTTTGCATTTTTGTTTGTTTAAGGATGGTTATCCCTTACACACACCCACACTCACAAATGCAGGTACCCATCCACTCCGGATTCCAAGGGTGACTATTCTGTTTTATCCTTCAAAAACTCTGAAGATTTGGTCAATCAGGCTGAGTGCGAAGACAACGAAGATTATGAAGTGTCGGGAGAGTTAGCCAGACTTCTACAACAAGAAGAGAGGGCCATCTTGCCTCATGAAGAGTTGTTGGAAACTGTCAACTTAGGAACAGAGGAGGACAAAAAATAAGTCAAAGTGGGTGCCAGCTTGGAACCAAGTGTCAAGGAGCACTTAATACAGCTGTTAAATGAATACGTTGAAATCTTCGCCTGGTCTTATGAAGACATGCCAGGGTTAGACACAGACATCGTGGTTCACCGTCTCCCTACAAGAGAGGACTGTCCATCGATCAAGCAAAAATTCCGCCGAATGAGACCCGACATGTCTGAGAAGATTAAAGCTGAAGTAATGAAGCAATTCAACGCTGGTTTTCTGGCTGTTACATCCTATCCGCAATGGGTTGCTAACATTGTGCCCGTTCCCAAAAAAGACGGCAAGGTCAGAATGTGTGTGGACTATCGGGATTTGAACAGGGCTAGCCCTAAAGATGATTTTCCACTACCACATATCGACATTTTGATTGACAACACGGCTCAGCACAAGGTTTTTTCCTTCATGGACGAATTCTCGGGCTACAACCAGATCAAAATGGCCCCCGAGGACATGGAGAAAACTACCTTTGTTACACAATGGGGTACCTTCTGCTACAAGGTGATGCCGTTCGGGATGAAGAACGCAGGGGCAACCTATCAACGCGCCATGGTAGCTTTGTTTCATGATATGATACATCATGAGATTGAGGTTTACGTAGACGACATGATAGATCAATCACAAACAGAGGAGGAACACCTTGAACATTTGAAAAAGTTGTTTGCCAGGTTGAAGGAGTACAAGCTCAGGCTGAATCCAAGTAAGTGCATTTTTGGAGTTAGGTCTGGTAAACTTTTGGGATTTATTGTCAGCAACAAAGGCATTGAGGTCGATCCAGCAAAAGTAAAGGCTATACAAGAAATACCTGCCCCCCGTACTGAAAAGGAGGTTAGAGGATTCTTGGGACGCTTGAACTATATCGCCAGGTTCATCTCTCATCTGACGTCTACCTGTGAGCCAATTTTCAAACTATTGAAGAAGGATCAGGTAGTTGAATGGAACGACGATTGCCAAGTTGCTTTTGATAAGATCAAGGAGTACCTATTGGAACCTCCTATTCTGATGCCACCCGTCGAAGGAAGACCGTTGATCATGTATCTGACTATTTTGGACAACTCAATGGGGTGCGTACTGGGCCAACATGACGAGTCTGGTCGAAAAGAGCATGTCATTTATTACCTTAGCAAAAAGTTTACCGACTGTGAGACTCGCTACTCACTGCTCGAGAAAACTTGCTGCGCTTTGGTATGGGCTGCTCGCCGACTAAGGCAGTATATGTTGACTCATACCACTTTGCTGATTTCCAAAATGGATCCGATCAAGTATATCTTCGAGAAGCCTGCTTTATCTGGAAGAATCACTAGATGGCAAATGATCCTGACTGAGTATGACATCCAGTATACCACCCAAAAAGCTATAAAAGGGAGTGTACTAGTTGACCATCTAGCTCATCAAGCTATCGAAGATTATCAATCCATGAGATTCGAATTCCCGGACGAGGACATCATGACTTTGGACAACATTGAAGGTAACGGACCGTATGACGGACCTGAAAATGGATCCCGATGGACCCTGTACTTTGATGGTGCTTCAAATGCACTTGGAAACGGTATCGGTGTGGTACTCATTTCCTCGGAAGGTTGCCATACACCTTTCACTGCCCGACTTTGTTTCAGTTGTACCAACAACATGGCCGAATATGAAGCTTGCATCTTTGGTCTCAAGGCTGCTATAGACTTGGGGATCAAATCTTTGATCGTATTTGGGGACTCGGCTTCGGTTATCAGTCAAATCAAAGGAGAGTGGGATACCAAACATCCTAATCTTATCCCATACAAAGAACATGTCTTAACATTGCTGCCTCATTTCGAGCAGATCACTTTCGAGCATTTCCCGCGAGAAGAGAATCAGCTAGCAGATGCTCTGGCTACAATGTCTTCCATGTTTAAACTCAACTGGGATAACGAGGCTCCCCAAATCACCATCGAGCGAATGGATGAACCTGCGCATTGTCATGAGATTAATACCGAAGAAGTAGTGGAACAACCCTGGTTTCACGAAATCAAAAGGTATCTCCAGACTAGAGAATACCCCGAAGGAGCTTCCGTCAATGACAAAAAGTTCTTAAGGAGATTTGCGGCCAAGTTCTTCCTAAGAAATGGCATCCTTTATAAGCGCAGCCATGATTGTGTTTTACTCCGATGTGTAGACAAAGCTGAAGCAGAGTTAATCATGACTGAGATACACAGCGGCACGTTTGGCACCCACTTGAGCGGACATATGATGGCTAAGAAGATTCTAAGGGCAGGCTATTACTGGTCCTCCATGGAAGCTGATTGCCATAAACATTCCCGTACTTGCCACAAATGTCAAGTCTACGCCGACAAGATTCATATTCCTCCTGTTCCTCTCAACGTTCTGACAGCTCCTTGGCCATTCGCAATGTGGAGCATTGATATGATTGGAGAGATCAAGCCCACGGCATCCAACGGACATCGCTTCATCTTGGTCGCTATTGACTATTTTACCAAGTGGGTCGAAGCAGCTTCCTTTGCCTCTGTTACAAAAAATGTGGTTGCCCGCTTCATCAAGCAGAACCTCATATGCCGGTATGGTGTCCCCGACAGGATCATCACAGACAACGGTACAAATCTGAACAATACTATGATCACCGCTCTATGCGAACAGTTCAAGATTTATCATCACAATTCATCTCCCTATCGGCCGAAGATGAAAGGTGTTGTTGAAGCTGCGAACAAAAACATAAAGAAGATCATTCAGAAAATGACAGTTACCTACAAGGACTGGCATGAGATGTTACCGTTTGCTCTGCATGGATATCGTACCACGGCACGTACTTCAACAGGGGCAACCCCATTTTCTTTGGTATATGGCATGGAAGCTGTCCTACCTATGGAAGTTCAGATTCCTTCTTTAAGGATTATGAAGGACGCTGGTTTGAGTGAAGATGATTGGATTCAGACCCGACTTAATCAACTCAATTTGATCAATGAGAA
Source organism: Vicia faba (assembly GCA_948472305.1). Classification (NCBI taxonomy): domain Eukaryota; kingdom Viridiplantae; phylum Streptophyta; class Magnoliopsida; order Fabales; family Fabaceae; genus Vicia; species Vicia faba. The sequence continues at coordinate 630,581,397 of OX451740.1, forward strand.
GCGACTCACTGCTGTTTGCCATGGTCAGACGTACCAAAAACGGATGATCAAGGCTTTCAACAAGAAAGTCAGACGTCAAGTATATCAAGTCGGAGATCTTGTAATCAAGCGGATCATCTTGCCGCAAAGTGATCCCAGGGGAAAATGGACTCCTACTTACGAAGGACCATTTGTAATCAAGAGCATCTTTTCTGGTGGTGCAATGATTCTGACCACCATGGACGGCGACGATTTGCCACACCCTGCGAACGCAGACATAGTCAAAAGATACTACGCATAAAATAACCCGACAAGTCGAAAACCCGAAAGGGCGACTTGGGAAAAAATGGGCATCCCGGCGAACCGAAAACCCGAAAGGGCGGTTCAGGCAAAAATTAGGGATAAAACAAAAAAAAATATGTACATCCGGCAAGTTGAAAACCCGAAAGGGTGGCTTGGGCAAAAAAGGGTTTCCCGGTGGATTGAAAACCCGAAAGGGCGATCTAGGAAAAAGTTAGGGAATTAAAGCGTATGACTATGTCTCGTCGGATCACTTTAAAGAATAATCTCTTCATCAACAAGCTCCGAGCTTCTGATCAATCCAATCATCGGCGGACGAAGCAGTGAATGGACGAGATATTCAGAGTTGTGAAGGCTATAGCATAATGGGAATCCCATGGAATTGTTACACATAGCCATCTTTCCTTTTGTATAAATTTTTCAATGTTTACGACAACATCCTCTTACTAGGATGTCTGTCTCCTTTGTACAAAGATACTCATAAAAAGTTAATACAAATACTTTTCCAAATACAGAAATTTGCTTTGTCTTCTTTTTTCTTTTTCACACTTATGTTTTATTTGAGAAACGTCCAATGATTTGTTGAATAGGCATATGCATTTGAACATAATAATTTGCTTACAAAGTTAAGAAAAGATGATTGCTGATAGATTGAAGGTGTAGGTAGATATCTGGATTCCCTTTCAGAGGAAATCCCCAGCGGAATTAAACTCCAAACTCCTCAACAAAGTTAAAATCCAGAACTTAATTCCCCAAACAGAGTTAAACCTCAGGATCCTCAGCAGAACAAAAGCTTTCTCAAAGCTGATTTCCCCAGCCAGAGAGCCTTCTAGAATCTAATTCTCCTCAGAGTTAAGTTTCAAGATTCCCAGTGGAGCCAAAACTGTTAATCCCCAGCGGAGCTAAAACTTCCAACTATCAATCCCCAGCGGAACCAGATTAGTGAACATTCTCCCACAGAGATACTTCCCATCAGATTGAAGATTCTCAGTCTCACTCCTCCAGCATGAGTCTCCCAGGTTCTGAACTCCCCAGTAGAGATCATCAGAATTCTCATTCCCCACAAGTCACCAAGGATTTTCAATCCCCAGCAGTGGCCCTAAAATCCCTCAACAATTGAAGATCTTGCTCCCCAAGCAATCAGCAGTCAGCAAGGATTTCTCACCCCCAGTAATCAAAGGATTTTCAATCCCCAGCTTCGGTTATGGGTTTATTTCCCCAACATTTGTCAAGGATTTATTCTCCAAAGCAAAATTACATTTCAAGTTGAAAGGTCGTTCAAAATTTCCTTCATCACCTGCTGGAAGTTACGATCATCATCAAAAATTCCTTCATCACCTGCTGGAATTCAAGGTCGTTCAAAATTTCCTTCATCACCTGCTGGAAGTTACGATCATCATCAAAAATTCCTTCATCACCTGCTGGAATTCAAGGTCGTTCAAAATTTCCTTCATCACCTGCTGGAAGTTACGATCATCATTAAAAATTCCTTCATCACCTACTGGAATTCAAGGTCGTTCAAAATTTCCTTCATCACCTGCTGGAAGTTACAACCACCGACAGAATAACGGACAATTGAAGCTCCTGAAAATCCGTTTCTCTCAAGAATGAAGACTCTCAACCTTGAAACCTCAGAAGATTGGCATATACCCAAGCTCCTGATATTCCCAACAGAATGAAGATTCTCATTCTCAAAGTGGCATATAACCTGAATTTCTGATATCCCCAACAGAATGAAGATTCTCATTCTCAAAGTGGCAGATAAACTGAGTTCCTGATACTTCCCAACAGAATGAAGATTCTCATTCTCAAAGTGGCATACAACCCAAGCTCCTGAGTCCCCAACAGTAGTCCCAGGACTTCTCATTTTCAACGATCAAAAGATTCTTGCAATCCGCTGCAGTAGTCAAGGATTCACTTTCCCCGGTAGCAGTCAAGATTCTATTATCTCCGGCTATCCAGGATTCATCTATCCTCAGCAAGACAGCTCATCAGCTTACATGCGCATTCACTACATTCATATATCATAAACATTGATATAACATATATATTGCATCATACATTTTATGCAACATAACTTTGTGTTCCAGCTAATATTTTACCCTTTTCAGGATAAGATTAATAAGCTTCAACTTCAATGTTTGAAAACAATTTACGGATGCTTCCAAATACGGATGTCAATCTATTGCTCACCAACAACCTAACAGTTCAACATACATTCCAGATGGCATCTTTAAGCCCATCCCCCGACAAGATTCTGTCACTTTCCAGATGGCATCTTTAAGCCCATCCCCCGACAAGATTCTGTCACTTTCCAGATGGCATCTTTAAGCCCATCTCCAAATGTCATCTTTAAGCCCATTCCCTCAAACTACGCTTTGACGAGTGCACATTTTCTGGGCACTCTAGTGTCCAATCTCCTTTTACCTTCGAGTCGCGAACGGCAAAACTGCTAATCTAACTCTTCAGGTGCAAGAAGATTGAACAGGGGCAACTGTTGTACCCCAAAATTTTCCCTCCCTTTTCATCAACATTTTCTCATCACAAGACTCTTGGAACTCAAGATCAAGTTAGGGTTTGCTCTGCTCAAGACCCCTCCTTGCACTGTTGACACAAATTAGGGTTTGAGTTTGCACAAGGATGTTTTGACCTAAAATGCCCAAAGTGACTTTCATGCTTCATGTTGGATTCATAAGTTTATCCATACCAAGTTTCAAGTCTTGATTCAAATCTTTGCCCAATCAATTGGACAGTTGACCTAGAAATCAACTGTATTGGGGAAAAAGTCAACTGTGGCCAATTGACAGTCAAACCTCATGATTTTTGACCCACATCAACATAATGAACTCATATGAACTATTTGGTCAAGTTTGGATCACAATTCCACAAGAAATTTGATCAGATCACCAAAAGGGCAAAATGGTCATTTTTAGGGTTTTGACTGCACAAAGGCAATTTTTGACTGATTGACCTAACCAATGGCAAACCAAGCTCACATATGGACTCAAGGACTCAATGGAATTGTCTTGACCCATTCAACAAGTTCAGAAGATCTCAAATGCATAGGATTGACAGATGAATTTTTCAGTCAACTGATCAAAATTTGACTGTATACTGAAAAGTCAAACTTTGACTTTTTGGTCAAAATCAAGTGCCAAGATTCATTTTTCATCAAGACATGTCAAATTATGAAACTTGTTCATCAAGAAACCCAAAATTGCAAATTAGGGTTTAAAATGAAAAAATTTCATAACTTAGAAATTTTCTAAGTTATAAAAGTTTCTTATTTTTTCCTAACTTTGTCCCATTTTTTCACCAAGATGAAAATGGATTCAAACAAAACTTGAAACATGAAAGTTGTAGTCCATTGCAAAATATACAACTTTGATTCACAAAGTTTTCTCAAAGGAAGCTTGTATCTCAAGTTATGATTTTTGGAACAAGGGTACAAAACATTTTTAACTTAGAGAAATTTTGCCCTATTCTAGGCAGGATATTTGTCCAACTTCTTGGCCATTTTTCACATGGTTCCACTTGGAGTTTCAATTTTCATTACAAAGATGGGTTATAGTGCACATTCCAAGCTTTCTAAATTGTCAAAGAACTTCTCAAACACCCTTGTGGTTAGAGAGAATCGAATTTGCAAAGTTGGCCAAAACTCACTTTTGTTCATGGCCAAAGCATGTTCATAACAATGGCATTTTCAAATCAGCTTGGTTTGTGCTAGCTTGCAGGCCTCTAAACCCTTTTACACTCCTTAATTGAATGCAAATCCACTGAGCTAATGCATTATTTTGTTCATTTGGACATTGCACACAAAATTAACCCTTAAATGGAAAAAGGTAGAATGTCATTTTGATAAAGTTATGCTTTATGTCAAATACCAAATCCTTGAGGCATGGGGCAAGATCTTAGAGCCAAATCAAATCCATGAATCCCAGTTATCAAGAGCCTAACTTGCAGCATACATTAGGGCATTGTACTGGCTGGTAACACAACTTACATTTCTTTGCTTACACTTGAAGAAACACTGCAAAACAACTCCAACTTCCATTTCCTGTCAACACAGCCAAAAACAAACTTTGTTCTCATCTTCCATACATCCCAACTGACCTAAAACACGACTCTTCCACCATTCATACCTACTAATACACCAAAACACCACCTTGCTGCAAAAACAGGGCATCTGCTGCAGATTGAGGTCCACAACTCAATCCACTCGTGCACTTTGGCTAAAAACCTTTCAAACACCTTCCATACCATCCACTGAAATTATCCCAATCCTTGAACTCAAGCTGTAACACCCCTAACCATGTTTTCCATTTTCACTTTCAAGCTGTGCAGGTGAACTTCTACAGCACGATACAGGCAGTTTCAAAGCAAGCTAGGCACTTGGGAAGCATCCTTGGACCTCAGGCAAGCTATACAGAAGCTCAAACTCCATTGAAGGTGGCCACATTGCTCTGCTCGAGTCAAGATGAAATAGGTAATCTATGGACTTCTATCTCTCTATCCAGGCATGATTAAGCTTAGGTTTGTGAATGAAACATGTTCTACTCATGGCCCTGAAGCCATACATGTGTTTACTTTTCATTTATATTAAGCATGTTGTGAGAATTTTAGCCATGAACATTGAAGAAAAACTAGGTCAGAAATTGGGGGTGAAGAAATTCTCCCTGGTTTCTTAGAGTTAGGTCAAGTTTTTTACATATTTGGAATTGTGGTTTGATGCTCTACATTGTTTTTGTTATGAGTTTTTGCTAAAAATCAAAGAATCAGGAGTTTGTGTTGGACAAGGAGAGGCGCGCGTTTTCTGTTTGAACAAGGAGCTGGAGGTTGAAGATGATGGCTTGGGCTGGGCCTGAGCCATCCTTACTTTTTGCACCCCCCCTTTTCCATTTGCACCCCCCTGGCCCATTTGATTAAATATTTGTCATTTTTGACTTTTTATTTTTTATTCTGATTTCATGTTTTTTGCTTAAACGTAAAAAACACCAAAAATATTTTTCCACATTTTTTTCATAATTATTTGATATTTGTTCCATTTTAATAGCTTATGTGTGTAAATAATATAAATACTTTTATACTAAAACCCTAAAAAATAGTATAAAAAATATGTTTATTTTTTAGTTGTTATTTTTATTTATATCTTGAAAATATTTTCTTAAATGTATATTTTATATATATACAGAAATAATTAATTTTATCTTTTATATTTAATAGGTTTAGTAAATATATATATATAAATACTTGTATATTATATTTATTAGAATACTTAGTATAAAAATATAGAAATAATACATTTTTATTTTTATTAATATATGACACTAAAAATACTTTTTTTTTTACAATATACTTTTTTTTAATATATATTGTACATAATTAATAAATATTACTATTTATTTAAAAACTAGGGTTTTGCCCTAAATGACAAAAATATTCAAATTTGACCTTTTTTATTTTTGTTTATATTTCACATTGAAAAATACTTTTTACATACATGAAAAATCCCTTTTTTAGCATAATGCATTTTATTTGATATTTATTTATTTGTACTTATTTAAATATTAGATATTTGTCTTGTATATTCAATATGGATGTAATAGCTTAGAATTTAATTTCTTGTCAAATATCCCCAAATTCAAACTTGTACCCCCATCCCCATAATCATTGTTGTAATAGCTTAGCATTTAAATTTTCGCATTTAAAAGCTTTCAATTATGCCATGTTTAGACTTAGGATTTGTATGCAAATCAAATCAACAAATAGCTTGACTTAATCCAAGATAAATATGCATGAAAAAACAAACACAATGCACACTTTCACCCTTAGGGTTACTCCACTTGTTGCCTTCAAAAATGGGCCATGTTTGCATGTCAAGTACTTTGGCAAAACAAAAACAAATCAAAATGATCATAGTCCCTCGATGACGCTATCAAGTTGCCTAAACAAAAATGATCAAGTCCCTCAAGAAAATTGCCAAAATACTTGACACTATTGCATTCATGGTCTAAACGATGACCCGCGCCCGTCCCGTTAACATCCTAACGCAAGGTTGTTCATCAAATACAATGGTGAAACAACATTGTTAAAAGGGTTAAAACATGAGAAAGATCTTTGAGTAAAATAGGGTAGACAAACTCTTAGTTACTTGATCAAACTTGCAAAGAAAACATCCTTGCCATTTTTCAAAACACACTTCACAAACACAACTTCCAAAATAACTTTCAAAAACATTGAAACATCTTTTAAAAAAGACAAACACCTTTGTAAAACATTCGAGTAAAGAATTGTTACAATGGTTGCCTAGACAAAGCATCTTTTTCAAAACATTTTCAAAACCACACACAAAGCACCATTTCAAACAATTGAAAAGCAAAGGCAAGTGATCTAAGCAAGTAACTAAGAGCCCATGGATAACCATGGATAGAAAGGGTGCTAATACCTTCCCTTTCTATAATCTACTCCCCGAACCCAAGAAAACATCTCAAAGGTCTTTCCTGTGCTTTTTGACCTTTCCTTAGGATAAAATAAAAAGTCGGTGGCGACTCTTGCTCAACCGAAAAATTTGGAAAAACAAACGCAAAACCTCAAGTCAGTTCTCCCACCGTATCACATGGTTCATCGCCTTCCTACCAAGGAAGACTGTCCTCCAGTAAAACAGAAGGTCCGCCGAATGCGCCCAGAGATGTCTGAGAAAATTAAGGCCGAAGTTATGAAACAGTTTGACGCTGGTTTTCTAGCAGTTACTTCTTACCCTCAGTGGGTTGCCAATGTGGTTCCTGTGCCGAAAAAGGATGGTAAGGTTCGAATGTGTGTTGACTACAGGGATTTGAACAGGGAAAGCCCCAAGGATGATTTTCCTCTACCTCATATCGATGTTCTGGTTGACAACACCGTGCAACACAAGGTATTCTCCTTCATGGATGGCTTCTCCGGTTATAATCAGATTAAAATGGCTCCCAAAGACATGGAGAAGACTACCTTTGTTACTCAGTGGGGTACCTTTTGCTACAAGGTCATGCCTTTTGGACTGAAAAATGTTGGGGCAACGTATCAACGTGCCATGGTTGCTTTGTTTCATGACATGATCCACCATGAGATTGAAGTATACGTCGACGACATGATTGCAAGATCCCAAACATAGGAAGAACACCTTGACCATCTGCAGAAGCTGTTTGACAGGTTGAAGTTGTACAAGCTGAGGTTGAATCCGAACAAGTGCACCTTCGGGGTGAGATCTGGTAAACTACTGGGTTTCGTCGTAAGTGACAAAGGTATTCAAGTGGACCCTGCCAAAGTGAAAGATATACAGGAGATGCCAGCTCCCAGAACAGAGAAAGAAGTCAGAGGCTTCCTGGGACGACTGAATTACATTGCCCGATTTATCTTACACCTAACTGCTACTTGTGAGCCGATCTTCAAGATACTGAAGAAAGATCAAGTAGTACGCTGGAACGATGAATGCCAGGCTGCTTACGAAAGGATCAAAGAGTATCTCCAAGAGACACCTATTCTGATGCCTCCAGTTGAAGGGAGACCTTTGATCTTATACTTGACAGTACTCGACAACTCAATGGGGTGTGTGCTGGGCCAGCATGACGAGTCTGGCCAAAAAGAGCATGCTATTTATTACCTTAGCAAAAAGTTTACCGACTGTGAGACCCGATACTCACTGCTCGAGAAAACTTGCTGCACTTTGGCATGGGCTGCTCGCCGGCTGAGACAGTATGTGTTGACTCACACTACTCTGTTGATATCAAAGATGGATCCAATCAAGTATATCTTCGAAAAGCCTTCCTTGTCCGGAAGAATAGCGAGATGGAAGATGATCTTGACTGAGTATGACATCCAGTATACGACCCAAAAGGCAATTAAGGGAAGTGTGTTGGAATACCATTTGGCACATCAGGCAGTGTATGATTACCAATCTATGAACTTTGAGTTTCCAGACGAGAATATCATGTTGGTAACTAATTGTAAAACACCTGGACCGGATGAAGGACCTGAGGAAGGATCCTGATGGTCTATGTACTTTGATGTAGCTTCAAACGCTTTGGGTAATGGCATTGGCGCCATGATCATATCTCCTAAAGGCTCTCATACTCCGTTTACCGCCCGACTATGTTTCAACTGCACCAACAATATGGCAGAGTATGAAGCGTGCATCATGGGTCTTCGAGTAGCAATTGACCTAAGGATTAAGTTTCTAAGTGTCTTCGGAGATTCCGCTCTCGTGATCAGTCAGATTAAAGGCGAGTGGGATACGAAACACCTAAATCTTATTCCTTACAAGGAGTATGTATTGACGTTGCTTCCCCATTTTGAGGAGATAACCTTTGAACACTTCCCGAGAGAGGAGAATCAGTTGGCGGACGCGCTGGCTACGATGTCTTATATGTTCAAGGTCAATTGGGACAACGAGGCTCCCCGGATCATCATTGAAAGATTGGACGAACCTGCGCATTGTTGTGACATTGAGACTGAAGAAATAACAGAAAAGCCCTGGTTTCATGAGGTGAAGAGGTATCTTGAAGCTCAGGAGTACCTTGAGGGTGCATCTGTTAATGACAAGAAGTTTCTGAGAAGGTTCGCAGCAAAGTTCTTCATCAACAATGGCATCCTTTACAAGCGCAACCATGATTCGACCTTACTGTGACATGTGGATAAGAATGAAGCAGAAAGGATCATGGCGGAGTTACATGAAGGTACTTTCAGAACTCATTCCAATAGACATACCACGGCAAAGAAAATCCTTCGGGCAGGATATTATTGGTCCACAATGGAAGCCGACTGTTATCAGCATTCTCGGACATGTCACAAGTGCCAAGTCTATGCTGATAAGGTGCACATACCTCCAGTCCCTCTGAACGTCTTAACGGCACCTTGGCCTTTTGCAATGTGGGGCATTGATATGATCGGCGAGATCAGACCTACAGCATCCAACGGGCATCGTTTCATCCTGGTAGCAATTGATTACTTTACGAAGTGGGTTGAAGCAGCTTCCTTTTCTACTGTAACCAAGAACGTCGTGGCACGATTCATTCGGCATAATCTGATATGTCGATACGGTGTACCAGAGAGGATTATTATGGACAATGGTACCAATCTCAACAACAAGATGATCACCGAGCTCTGCGAGCAATTCTAGATACAGCATCACAACTCTTCTCCCTACCTGCCGAAGATAAATGGGGTTGTAGAAGTGGCTAATAAGAACATTAAGAAGATTGTGCAGAAGATGACAGTGACATACAAAGACTGGCACGAGATGTTACCATTTGCTCTTCATGGGTACCGTACCTCAGCACTAACGTCAACAGGGGCAACACCCTATTCCTTGGTATATGGCATGGAGGCAGTCTTGCCCATTGAAGTTCAAATACCCTCTCTTCGGATCATGAAGGATGCAGGTTTGAGTGAAGATGATTGGATTCAGACCCGGCTTGATCAACTAAACCTAATTGACGAAAAGAGACTTACTGCTATTTGTCATGGTCAGACGTACCAAAAACGGATGATCAAGGCATTTAACAAGAAAGTTAGACAACAAGAGTATCAAGTTGGGGATCTGGTAATCAAGCGCATTATCCTACCTCAAGGTGATCCCCGGGGCAAATGGACCCCTACTTACGAAGGGCCATTTGTGGTTAAGAACATTTTCTCAGGAGGAGCTATGATTCTAACCACCATGGATGGTGACGACCTTCCTCACCCCATCAATGCAGACATAGTGAAAAGATACTACGCATGATCAAAGACCCGCTAGGTTGACTGGCCTAGGCAAAAATAAGGGCTTCCCGGCGAACCAAAAGGGTTCAGGCAAAAATAAGGGATGAAAATGAAAAAAATCAGTACACCCGGCAAGTCGAAAACCTGGAAAGGCGGCTTGGGCAAAAAAGGGTATCCCGGTGGACTGAAAACCCGAAAGGGCGGTCCAGGCAAAAATTAGGGATCAAAGCATAACACTATGTCTCATTGAATCACCTTGCATCCAGATTCCGGTATCGACTATCAAGCTCAGACGACACTAATCAATCTGATCTACCTTCAACCAAGTAGCAAAGTGATGAGATGCTCAAGGACATAAGGGCAATAGCAGAGTTGGAACCCAGTGGGATCATTCACATAGCTGTTTTGTTTTCTTTTCACAAATTGTAAATTCTATCTGTTCGGCGGCGTTCTCTTACTAGGACGTCAGCCTCTTGTACAAAAACGCCTATTTACAGGCCAAACTTAAAAATCAATACAAATTCATTTGCATACCAATTTCAAACTGTTTTTCCTTTATCTGTTTTGTTTTGCAAAGAACGTCCAATGTTTGTTTTTGATATATGTATTTGACATTAATTGCTGATCATAAATATTTACATGCGAAACAAAAGATGAATTACAGTAATATCAGAAGCAGGGGAATAAGAAGTGTCCAAGCTGTGTAGTTGCTTTGTCCATCAGGTACAAAGGTAGATTCAGCTGAAGAATATGGCTAAGATACCTTCACTCCCTACAGAATAAGACAGTAATGGTAGCTCTCCCCAACCGAGACTTGCAACCGTGAACGAATCAGCAATACTCTCTCCAAGCAGAGTTGGTCTACCATTACCACTAAACTTGCTTGGTATCCCCAGAAGGTCTTAATATTCCCCCAGCGTAGTATAAGAATATTCCCAAGCAAGTATAAGAGTATCCCCGGCAGTCTTAATATTCCTCAACGGAGTATAAGAACGTTCCCCGGCAGAATACAAGATACCCCAGTGGAGTCAATATTCCCCCAGCATGGTCTGAATAAGCTTCCCCAACAGAGTTGAATCATCTTCCCCAGTAGACTCTGGAATTTTATCCCCAGCGGAGTACAAAAATAAATCTCCCCAGCCAAGTTTAAAGGATCATTCCTAGCAGAATTCAGAGATGTATCCCCACAAAAGTCTAACAAGATTATCCCCAGCAAGTTACAACTGAAAGATCATCCCCAGTTGTTGTACCCCAAAATTTGCCCTCCCATTTCCTCAACATTTTCTCACCACAAGACCCTTGAAGCTCAAGATCAAGTTAGGGTTTTGCTCTGCTCAAGACTTCTCCTTGCACTGTTGACCCAAATTAGGGTTTGAGTTTGCACAAAGATGTTTTGGCCTAAAAGGCCCAAAGTAACTTTCATGCTTCATGTTGGACTCACAAGTTTATCCATACCAAGTTTCAATCCTTGATTCCAATCTTTGCCCAGTCAATTGGACAGTTGACCTAGAAATCAGCTGTATTGGGGAAAAAGTCAAATATGGTCAATTGACAGTCAAACCTCATGATTTTTGACCCACATCAACATTATGAACTCATATGGACCATTTGATCAAGTTTGGATCACAATTCCACAAGAAATTTGATCAGATCACCAAAAGGGCAAAATGGTCATTTTTAGGGTTTTGACTGCACAAAGGCAATTTTTGACTGTTTGACCTAGCCAATGGCAAACCAAGCTCACATATGGACTCAAGGACCGAATGGCATTGTCTTGACATGTTCAATAAGTTCAAAAGATCCCAAATGCACAAGATTGACAGATGAATTTTCCAGTCAACTGAGCCAAATTTAACTGTATACTGAAAAGTCAAACTTTGACTTTTTGGTCAAAATCAAGTGTCAAGATTCATTTTTCATCAAGACATGTCAAATTATGAAACTTGTTCATCAAGAAATCAAAAATCACAAATTAGGGTTTGAAATGAAGAATTTTCATAACTTAGAATTTTTCTAAGTTATGAAAATCCCTAATTTTTTCCTAACTTTGTCCCACTTTCTCATCAAGATGCATTTGGATTCAAACAAAACTCAAAACATGAAAGTTGTAGTCCATTGAAAAATCTACAACTTTTATTCACAAAGTTTCCTCAAAAGAAGCATGTAGCTCAAGTTATGATTTTTGGAACAAGGGTGCAAAACATTCTTAACTTTGAAAAAATTTAACCTATTCTAGGCAGGATTTTTGCCTAACTTCATGGCCACTTTTTACATGCTTCCACTTGGAATTTCAACTTGCATTACAAATATGGATTGTAGTACACATTCCAAGCTTTCCAAATTGTCCAAGAACTTCTCAAACACCCTTGTGGTTAGGGAGAATCGAATTTGGCAATATGGGCAAAAGTCACTTTGATTCATGGTCAAATACATGTTCATAACTTTGCATTTTTAAAATCAGCATGGTTCAAGCTAGTTACAGGCCTCTAATCTCATTTACACTCAATAATTAAATGCCAATCCATTGTGTTCTAGCATTATTTTTTGCATTTGGACATTACATGAAGAATTAAGCCATATTTGGAAAAAGTGACTTATCCATTCTTGTAAAGAGCAACTTTATGTCAAACACAAATCTAAGAAGTACCAAAGCAAATCTCTGAGGCACAAGTTGATGAACATATCCCACTGATCAATACTAACATTTGCAGCATACTTGAGGGCCCTAGAGGAGCTTGTAACCTAACTTGACAAACTTTCCTTAAGAGAGAAGAAACTTGCATTTTGAAACACAACATTGAGTTCATGTCCACACATGCCTAAACAAACTTATTGAGCACATTCCAAACATCAAACCTGACCTGAAACACGAGCCAACCATCTTCAATACCTCCCCAAACACAGAAACACCTCCTTGCTGCAAAAACAGAGTCCCTTCTGCAACTTGACTTCCACAAACACTTCCACTCGTGCGTTTTGGCTGAAACCTTTGCAAACACATTCCGTATCACCCACTGAAGCTATCCCAAGCATTGAACACGTACTGTAACATCCCTAACATCATTTGCCATTTTCAGTTTTCAACTTTGCAGGTGAACTTCCATAGCTCGATTCAGCTAGTTTCAAAGCAAGCTAGAGGTTGGAGAAGCATCCCTGGACCTCAAGCAAGCTATACAAGTCCTCACATTGCATTGGAAGTACCTCCATTGTCATACACGAATCAAGCTGAACAGGTAAGTTTTTGAACTTCTATCTCTCTATCCAGGCATAGTTAGGTTTAAGTTTGTGAAGAAGGCATGTTCTAATTATAGCCCTGAAGTCATCCATATAGTTGCTTTTCATTTATATTGTGTGTGCTAAGAGAATTTTGAACCTGAACATCTGAAAAAAGCTAGGTCAGGAATTGGGGGAGAAGAAATTCTCTCTCATTTCTGAGAGTTAGATCAAGTTCTTTATATATTTGAAATCGTGGCTTCAAGCTCTACACGTTTCATGTTTTAAGATTTATCAAAAGATCAAAGAATCAGAAGTTAGGGAGATGAACAAGAACGCGCTATTTTTTGTTGTTTGAACAGTCTGGAGGTTGAAGACAACCCTTTTGGGCTGGGCTTGGTTGCTTTTCTGTTTACACCCTCATTTTTTACATACACCCCCCTGGCCCATTGCATGATTTATTTGTCATTTTTAACTTTTTCTTTTTGATTCTGATTTGTTATTTTTTGTTAAGATATAAAAAACATAAAAATTATTTTTCTCACATTTTTTGCATTTTATTTGGTATTTATTTTGTTTCATTTAGTTACATATATAAATAAACATATATACTTTTTTGTTTAAAATACTAAAATAATACAAAATACATTTTTATTTTCTGATTTTTTATTTTAGTTTATCTTTTGAAAACATTTCCTAAAAAATATACTTTTTTTTGTAAATAATAAATATTTTATTTTTTGTACATATTTAATATATTTAGTAAATAATATAAATACTTATATATTTATTAGAATATTTAGAAAAAAAATACAAAAATAATACATTTTTATTTTTATTAATATTTAACCTCAAAAGTACTTTTTTTACAATACACTTCCTTTTTATTTATTTTCTTGTACATAATTAATAAATGTTGTATATAATAAATAATTAATACATTTTATTTAGCAAATTAGGGTTTTGTCCTAAAAACATAAAAATACCCAAAAATTAACCTTTTTTTTTGTTTATTTGACACATAAAAAACACTTTTTACATACATATAAAAATCATTTTTTGCATCTTGCATATTTATTTTATTTTATTTAATTATTGTACAATTAAATACCTTGTAAATTCCATTTGGATTGTAATAGCTTAGATTTAAATTTCTTGCTAAATATCCCCCATTTGAACATTTGTATCCCCCATCCCATAAATTGCGTCGTAATAATTTAGGACTTTATTTTTCGCATTTTAAAGCTTTCTAAATATGCCATGATTAGACTTAGGGTTTGTATGCAAAAATCAACCAAAAATAGCTTGACCTAATTCAAAGATAACAAAGCATGAAAATGAACAACACTAATCACACTTTCACCCCTAGGGTTACTCCACTTGTTGCCTTCAATAATGGGCCATATTGCATGTTAAGTGTTTTTGGCAAAACAAATAATAACAAATGATCATAGTCCCTCGATGACGCTTTCGAAAGTTGCCTAAAAATTATCAAGTCCCTCAAAGGAAAAAGTTGCCAAAGACACTTGGCACCATTGCAATCATGGTCTAAACGATGACCCGCGCCCGTCCCGTTCACATCCTAACACAAGATTGTCCACCAAATACAATGGTGGAACAAAATTGTTAAAAGGGTTAAAAACATAGGAAAGATCTTTGAGAAATTTAGGGTAGATAGCTCTTGGTTACTTGCCAACTTGCAAAACAAAAACACTTGCCTATTTTTCAAAACCACACATCACAACACACTTTCAAAACAACTTTCAAAAACATTGAAAACTTTTCAAAAGATAAGTACACCTTTGTATACATCCCAACATGGATCATTACAAAGGTTGCCACCACATTGGCCTCTTTTCAAAACATTTTCAAACCCGCACACAAAGCACCATTTCAAACAATTGAAAATCAAGGCAAGTTGATCTAAGCAAGTAACTAAGAGCCCATGGATAACCATGGATAGAAAGGGTGCTAATACCTTCCCTTTCTATAATCTACTCCCCGAACCCAAGAAAACATCTCAAAGGTTTTTGCTGTGCTTTTTAATCTTTCCTTAGGATAAAATAAAAAGTCGGTGGCGACTCTTGCTCAACCGAAACATTTGCGAAAACAAACGCAAAACCCAAGTCAGTTCTTCCACCGTATCACAGAACAGGCGACTCTGCTGGGGAGAACTTTAAAGTGTAGTAACCTTAGGGCCTAGATCACCCTCTTGCATGACTAATTGTTTGCTTTGATTGCTTTATATCTTGGCTCTCTTGTTTGGGTTTGCAATCCTACACCCGGATTTTGGGAAACATTCATAGATTGCAATACGTTGTGGAAACTATGCGGGGTATACCAACACGGTTGAAGCAATAGCTATATTAGTGTGACATATTTGTGAGTACCGGTAACCCTTGAGTTCAATCAAGGAGAGTACGGGGCCGCTGAGTGATGTCACTAAGCACTAATGACCTAGAACCTTACTTGACCATCTTGGCCTTTCATTAGGGGTAGTGAGATGACCGGCTTTGGTTCAGTCCGAAGTTGGTAGATACTCGATACTACACTCATTGAGGGTTGTTTCCTTGGAATATTTTGGTCGCTAGTTAAGTGGCTAAACCAAAACAATGAACATAGAAAACAATCCAATGATATTGAGCTCCTTAGAACCCGGTTACTATTTATAGGATGGGTTTTTAAGCCAACTACGCTCAAGAGGGTACTTACCTATGAAACCTCATGCAAGCCTGAAACTAGGGTTTGGTGTGAATTGCTTGTACATATGTTTTGTGCATACATCATGAACATCATAAAGCATCATATGCATTCACTAACCATTTCAAGGGTTTGGATCTTCATCTTTGTTCTTGTTTTTTAGGTCATGGAAATTCTTCGCAGGAAAACTATCCAAGTCAACCTTGTGATAATCCCTCCTCAACTCAAGGAGCTCACATCCAGGATTTCGGAAAGCTCTCCCTTCAGTGAAAGACATGGTAGACTGCTCAACCTAGTCAACACCAGCATTGAAGAGGACATGGTAAAGGTGTTGTTCCAGTTCTTTGACCCCCTTCACCACTGTTTCACTTTCCCCGACTACCAATTGGTGCACACTTTGGAGGAATTTTCTCAACTATTGAGAATTCCTATTCTTAATCAACTACCCTACAACGGTATGGAAAAAGAACCAAAGCCTGAAGATGTTGCTCAAGCACTACACTTGCAACCATCTGACATCAAGGGGCATTGGGAAACTAGAAGCGGTGTCAAAGGCTTCTTGGCAAAATTCTTGTTTGAGAAGGCACAAGAGCGTTGGAATTCATTGGATCTACAAGCCTTTGAAGAAATTGTGGCACTCCTCATTTATGGGTTGGTCTTGTTCCCAAATCTTGACCAGCTTGTAGATGTTAACGCCGTCAAAATCTTCTTATCCAGAAATCCAATACCAACATTGCTTGGGGACATCCTTCACTCATTTTACACACGAACAATGAGAAAGAGGGGTGTTCTCATGTGCTGTACTCCTCTCCTTGCAAGGTGGTTTATTTCGCACCTTCCACAATCTGTTCTGAAGAATGACCAAGGCTCAAAGTGGTCACAACGGTTGATGACCCTCACTCACTCTGATGTACATTGGTGTTCTCGGTCCAGAGAAAATGTCATCATCGTCGATCGTTGTGGAGAGTTCCCTAATGTTCCATTGCTTGGCATTAGAGGAGGCATTACCTACAACCCTTGTCTAGCTTTGAGACAATTTGGATATGCACGGAGGGATGGCCCTCACGACATATTGATTCCTGACTTAGTTTTTGAATTCGACAACGATGCGCAAGGACTTCGCCAAAGGTTCATCAGAGCTTGGAGGATGCCTAACAAGGTAGACAACAAGACACTGGGGCACAAGAACTCCATCCCTCTTGAGCCTTATCTCAAGTGGGTACGAACCCGAGCCCAGAGTCTAATGATGCCTTACCCTCATGTTCTCCCTGTGATTAAAGAGCCCGTTAAGGAAGGAGAGGTTCCCTACACCATCCTATATCCTGACATGCCTACATCGTGGGAGGAGATGCAGAAGAGTTGGATCCAACTCAAGGAGGAACGGAACACTTTTGAAGCCAGCTTCTATGCCAGTGAGAAGAAGGTTTTAGAGCTTACCCGCCGACTCCATGAGGAAGAGACCCTCAACACTTACATCGCACCAAAGAGGATGCGCAACGTCTTTTTACCTTGAGAATTTTTTTGTAATATTTGGCCCATGGGGCATTTATGTACTAACAAATTTCTTCTTATTAATATGACGTGCGTTCTTTTTGTTTGCAACAATTTTGAATTTTCTAAATCCTTGAATGCATTTCATAAACAAACATATCATTCATCATGCGCATAAGCAGGTCTCCACACCAGGTTTCCTTATCTATCTGCTGTCTATTTCAGTAAGATGGATCTCGAACAGACGGTCAAGGACTTGCAGTCTCAGAACTCACAGTTTCAACATCTCCTGATGACCTTGGCTAAGGGTCAGGAGGATCTAAAAGCCCTGCTTGGGAACAAAGAGCAAGTGAAAAAGAAGAAGAAGAGAATCGGGGTGGCTACCCTAGGAAGAAGGTTTGAGGGTGAAGCCAGAAGAGTGCTTGAATTTCCCCCTACATCTGAAGAGGGAACCAGTAAAGGGAATGCGGCTGCGGTACCTTTCGAATCCGAAGCTGAAGAAGGAGAGGCTGAAGAAGACGAAGACTACTTTGAGCAACAATACTCGCCCGCCGATGATAAGTATAAAGGCTTGGAAGACAGGTTTGCAGCTATGGAGCTGCAGACAGTTCCCGGCTTAGATTTCGAAGATTTGGGATTAGTTGCTGGAATTGTGATCCCCCCGAAGTTCAAAGTGCCAGTTTTTGCGAGATATGACGGGCTATCCTGCCCGAAGATGCATCTCAGATCATATGTAAGGAAGATCCAACCTTACACTGCAGACAAGAACCTATGGATCCATTTCTTTCAGGATAGCCTGTCAGGGGCTCAACTCGAGTGGTTCTATCAGCTGAATGGAGCCAGTATCCGAAACTGGGAGGACTTGGCTACTGCATTTTATAAACAGTATCAGTACAATTCTGACCTTGCTCCCACGCGTACCCAACTTCAGGGTATGTCACTGGGGACGGGCGAAGGATTCAAGGAGTATGCGCAAAAGTGGAGAGACCTGGCTGGCAGGGTGCAGCCACCGCTGACTGACCGTGAACTTGTTGACATGTTCTTAGGGACCCTGTTTGGTCCATTCTTCAACCACTTGATTGGTAATTCTTCTGCTGGGTTTACAGATTTGATCTTAACTGGTGAGAGAATAGAAGCTGGTATCAAGTCAGGGAAGATACAGAAAGGTGCCTCCGCGAGTACTGAAAAGAAGCCCTTCAAGAAGGAAGCCAGTGCTGTTTATGGTCCCAGAAGACAGATTAAACCGGAACGCCGCCAAGCTGTCAATGCATTGGTAATTTCAAAGCCTGTTGCTGCTCCTCAGCAGTATAATCAACAAAGGGGTGAGAGACCCAAAAGGCAGTACACTCGGCTCAGTATGACCTTGTCTCAGATATTGCCGCAACTACTGTCAACCAATCTGGTAACTGTCAAAGAAGCTCCGAAGGTAGTGAACACAGCTTCTCCAAAGTACAACCCCAATGCCCGTTGCGCTTATCACTCTGATAGCCCGGGGCATACTACGAACGATTGCTGGGCTCTGAGGAATAAGGTTCAAGACCTTACTGATGCTAAATAAATACAGTTTGAGGTGCCCGAAAGGCCCAATGTTGTGACTGCTCCCATGCCCCAGCATGGAGTGAATGCTGTGGAAGAAGACTGGTATGTAGCCTCCGTGGAAGAGATTGTTACTCCGTTATTGACTGTTAAAAGGAACCTGTTGCTAGCCGGTTTATTTCCGGGATGTGGTAAAGGTTGCCTTTTGTGTGCTGTTTCACCTGCTGGTTGTCCTTTGCTGAAATCGGGTATCCAAAGCCTGATGGATAGCAAAGAAATCTTGTTCGAGAAGATTGTTGTTCCTGCTGTCCCTACTGAAGAAGTTTCTATTATCACTATTTTCAACAACCCTCCCAAGGCTCCTTCAAAGAAGCCTGTCAAAATCATGTCCGCTCAGAAGATTGCTCCTATCATCATTACTGTTCCGGGGCCCCTCCCCTATACATCCGACAAAGCTGTCCCTTGGCACTATGGGGCAGATGTTTATGTGCTTGGAGTTAAGCAAGAGTTTGATACAAGTATCGGCGTCAGTAACATCACCGGGCCTACCAAAATTACTCGCAGTGGTAGGCTGTTCTCACCAGATATTGCGCCACCAGCTATTCAGAAACCTCTTATCATCACACCTGCAAGTGTGCCTGTTCCCCTTCCTAATCAAGTTCTTATTTCTACCCCTGCTGCCGAGTCATCTGACGCTCGGGGCAAAGGGATTGCTACTGATTTTCCTGCCCTAACGGAGGCACCAAAGACAACCACTGTTGAAGCTTCCCAGCAAGAGATGGAAGAGATCCTCAAGATTATCAAGAAAAGTGATTTCAACGTAGTTGAGCAGCTGGGGCACACCCCATCAAAGATTTCTATGCTATCACTGTTGTTGTGTTCAGAGGCCCACGCCAAGGCTCTGATCTCCTTCCTGAAGACGGCTCATGTGCCACAAGAAACATCTGCTGATCAATTTACCGATTGTGTGGCCAACTTGACTGCCGATAATGGTTTGGGCTTCTCTGACGCCGATCTGACTGCCAAAGGAAAGAACCATAATGATGCCCTGCATGTCTCCATTGAATGCAGGGGAACTACTCTTGCCCATGTGTTGGTAGACACCGGTTCTTCATTGAATGTATTACCCAATAAGGCCCTAGACAGGTTGGATTGTGAGGGTTTAGAGCTCAAGCCTAGTAACATTGTTGTTCGGGCCTTTGACGGTTCGAAAATGATGGTACATGGGGAAGTTGACATTCCAATCAGGGTTGGTTCTCATGTTTTTTATTCAACGTTCTATGTGATGGACATCCGTCCATCCTACTCTTGTTTGCTGGGTCGTCCATGGATCCACAAGGCTGGAGCAGTGACCTCCACACTACATCAGAAGCTTAAATACCCGGTCAGAGGGAAGATCGTAACAGTTCAAGGGGAAGAAGAGTATATGGTCAGCCACCTCAACTCGTTCCGGTACATAGAGATGGATGGGGAGTTCATTGAGACCCCCTTTCAACACTTTGAAGAGGTGCCTCAGACACTGGCATCAGCTGAAACTGTGATTGAAGACCCTCCTTTGAAGATGGCTTCCTTAAAGGATGCTCGGGTTGTGATTGAGAAGGGAGAGTGCGCAAACTGGGGCCGACTTCCTGATTTCACTCCAAAGACTGACAAGTTTGGTTTCGGCTTCACTGCAGAGGCTCAGAGGGCTGTTCGTAAGGCAAGGATTGGAAAACCTCCTGTGTTCATCACCAACCCGGGAGTAAATGCTATTGAAGACGACGTGGAGGAATCTGAATTCGACAGCTGGATCTACCCAACAACCGACAGTGGACCAAGAAACTGGACTGCCAAAGACTTCACACCTATTACTTTTGTCACTCAGTAATGAACTCTTTTGTTTTCAATTTGTAACAAACAATATGTTGAAACTTTTATGGCTCGGTGTCTTACCCGGGGCACCGTGGCTTCATTTGTGAGGGCTTTTGTATGTCATTTTCATATATCATTAATCAAAACATTGGACGTTTATTGCATTTCAAAATCTTGCGCTCCTTTTCTTTCTTTATTATATATTGCAAAACATCTATATTTACACACACTCACCTATACAGGTTCCAATCCACTCTGGATCTCACTGGTAACGACTCTACTACTGCCAGTTATGACTTCGAAAATCCGATCAACTTAGCCGAAGACGAAGGTGAAGATGATTACGAAGTGCCTGGTGAACTTGCAAGACTGCTACTCCAGGAAGAGAGGGCCATTCAACCACATGAAGAGCCAGTGGAAACAGTAAATATGGGTACTGAGACGGACAGAAAGGAAGTCAAGATTGGTGCCAATCTAGAGCTCAGTGCGAAACAATGGTTGATTCAGATGCTACATGACTATGTGGAAATATTTGCATGGTCCTATGAAGACATGCCTGGGTTGGATACCGACATTTTGGTTTATCACCTGCCTACCAAGGAAGATTTCCCTCCGGTAAAACAGAAGGTCCGCCGTATACGTCCAGAAATGTCCGAGAAAATCAAAGCTGAGGTTATGAAACAATTTGATGTCGGGTTTCTAGCAGTGACTTCTTATCCTCAGTGGGTTGCTAATGTGGTTCCAGTGCCGAAAAAGGATGGTAAGGTCTGAATGTGTGTTGATTACAGGGATTTGAACAGGGCCAGCCCTAAGGATGATTTCCCTCTGCCTCATATCGACGTTCTGGTTGACAACACTGCTCAGCATAAAGTATTCTCCTTCATGGACGGCTTCTCCGGTTATAATCAGATCAAGATGGCTCCTGAAGACATGGAGAAGACCACTTTTGTTACTCAGTGGGGCACCTTTTGCTACAAGGTCATGCCTTTTGGATTGAAAAATGCTGGGGCAACCTACCAACGCACCATGGTTGCTTTATTTCATGATATGATCCATCACGAGATAGAAGTATACGTCGATGATATGATTGCAAGGTCCCAAACTGAGGAGGAACACCTTGACCATCTACGGAAGTTGTTTGACCGTCTGAAGTTGTACAAGCTAAGGTTGAACCCAAACAAGTGCACCTTCGGGGTAAGATCTAGAAAACTGCTAGGTTTCGTTGTGAGCGACAAAGGCATTCAAGTGGACCCTGCCAAAGTGAAAGCCATACAAGAGATGCCAACTCCTAAGATAGAGAAAGAAGTCAGAGGCTTTCTAGGATGTCTGAATTACATTGCCCGATTCATCTCGCATCTAACTGCTACCTGTGAACCAATCTTCAAGCTGCTGAAGAAAGATCAAGTAGTACGTTGGAATGATGAATGTCAGGCCGCTTTCGAAAAGATCAAAGAGTATCTCCAAGAACCACCCATTCTTATGCCACCGATTGAAGGGAGACCTCTAATA
Source organism: Vicia faba (assembly GCA_948472305.1). NCBI lineage: Eukaryota > Viridiplantae > Streptophyta > Magnoliopsida > Fabales > Fabaceae > Vicia > Vicia faba. The sequence goes on from OX451740.1 coordinate 630,603,708, forward strand.
CTATACTTGACAGTACTGGACAACTCAATGGGGTGTGTGATGGGTCAGCATGACGAGTCTGGCCGAAAAGAGCACGCTATTTATTACCTTAGCAAAAAGTTTACCGACTGTGAGACCCGATACTCACTGCTCGAGAAAACTTGCTGCGCTTTGGTATGGGCTGCTCGCCGGCTGAGACAATATATGTTGACTCACACTACTCTGTTGATTTCAAAAATGGATCCAATCAAGTACATATTCGAAAAGCACGCTTTGTCCGGAAGAATAGCAAGATGGAAAATGATCTTGACGGAATATGACATCCAGTACACGACTCAGAAAGCAATCAAAGGAAGTGTATTGGAAGACCATTTGGCACACCAGGCAGTGGATGATTACCAGTCGATGAACTTTGAGTTTCCAGACGAGGATATCATGGTAGTGACTGATTGTGAAGTACCTGGACCGGATGAAGGACCTGAGGAAGGATCCCGATGGTCTATGCACTTTGAAGGAGCCTCAAACGCTTTGGGTAATGGTATCGGCGCTGTGATCATATCCCCTAAAGGCACTCATACTCCACTCACCGCCCGGTTATGTTTCAACTGCACCAACAACATGGCAGAGTATGAAGCATGCATCATGGGTCTTCAAGCTGCAATCGACCTAAGGATCAAGTTTCTGAGTGTATTTGGAGATTCCGCTCTCGTGATCAATCAGGTCAAAGGCGAGTGGGATACGAAACACCCAAATCTTATTCCTTACAAGGAGTATGTGTTAACGTTGACTCCCCACTTCGAGGAGATAACTTTTGAACACTTCCCAAGAGAGGAGAATCAGTTAGCGGACGCGTTAGCTATGATGGCTTCTATGTTCAAAGTCAAATGGGATAACGAGGCTCCCCGGATCATTATTTGGAAGTTGGATGAACCTGCACATTGCTGCGATCTTGAGACTGAAGAGGTAACTGAAAAGCCTTGGTATCATGAAGTGAAGAGGTACCTGGAAGCTCAAGAATACCCTGAAGGCACATCCGTTAATGACAAGAAGTTTCTGAGAAGGTTCGCAGCAAAGTTCTTCCTCAGCAATGGCATTCTCTACAAGCGAAACCATGATTCAACCTTACTGCGTTGTGTGGATAAGACTGAAGCAGAAAGGATCATGGTAGAGCTACATGAAGGTACCTTCGGAACGCATTCCAGCGGACATACCATGGCAAAGAAAATCCTTCGGGCAGGATATTTCTGGTCCACAATAGAAGCCGACTGTTATCAGCATTCTCGGACTTGTCATAAATGCCAGATCTATGCTGATAAGGTGCACATTCCTCCGGTTCCTCTGAACGTCTTGACAGCACCCTGGCCCTTTGCAATGTGAGGCATTGATATGATCGGCGAGATCCGACCTACGGCATCTAACGGGCACCGCTTCATCTTAGTAGCGATTGATTACTTCACAAAATGGGTTGAAGCAGCTTCCTACGCTACCGTTACCAAGAACGTCGTGGCACGGTTCATTCGGCACAACCTGATCTGTCGGTACGGTGTACCTGAGAGGATCATTACGGATAATGGTACCAATCTCAACAACAAGATGATCACCGAGCTCTGCGAGCAATTCAAGATACAACACCACAACTCTTCTCCCTACCGGCCGAAGATGAATGGGGCTGTAGAAGCAGCTAATAAGAATATCAAGAAGATTGTGCAGAAGATGACAGTGACGTACAAAGATTGGCACGAAATGTTACCGTTTTCTCTTCACGGATACCGTACCTCAGCACGGACGTCAACAGGGGCAACACCCTTTTCCTTGGTCTATGGCATGGAGGCAGTCTTGCCTATTGAAGTCCAGATACCCTCTCTCCGAATAATGAAGGATGCAGACTTGAGCGAAGATGACTGGATCCAGACTCGGCTTGATCAATTAAACCTAATTGACGAAAGGAGACTCACTGCTATTTTTCATGGTCAGACGTACCAAAAGCGGATGATCAGGGCATTTAACAAGAAGGTCAGACGACAAGAGTATCAAGTCGGAGATCTGGTAATCAAGCGCATCGTTCTTCCTCAAAGTGATCCCAGGGGAAAATGGACCCCTACGTACGAAGGGCCATTTGTGGTTAAACATATCTTCTCAGGAGGAGCCATGATTCTAACCACCATGGATGGTGACGACCTTCCTCACCCTGCCAATGCATACATAGTAAAAAGATACTACGCATGAATTAAGGACCCGCTAGGTTGACACACCTAGGAAAAATAAGGGCTTCCCGACGAACCAAAAGGGTTCGGGCAAAAATAAGGGATGAAATGAAAAAATCTGTACACCCGGCAAGTCGAAAACCTGAAAAGGCGGCTTGGGCAAAAATGGGTATCCCGGTGGACTGAAAACCCGAAAGGGCGGTCCAGGCAAAAGTTAGGGATAAAGCGTAATACTATGTCTTGTTGGATCACCTTGCATCCAGAATTCGGCATCAACTATCAGACTTCGGCATCGATCAATCAGCTTCATCTTCAACTAAACAACAAAGTGATGAGACACTTGAAGACATAAAGGCGATAAGAGAGTTGGAACCCAGTGGGATTATTTTTCACATAGCTGTTTTGTTTCCTTTTCAAAATTGTATAAACTCCATGTTGCTCGGCGGCGTTCTCTTACTAGGACGTCAGCCTCCTGTACATAAAACGCCTATTTACAAGCAAATTTCAAAATCAATACAAGTCCAATTTTTCATACAAATTACCCATCGTTTTTTCTTTTTCTGTTTTGTTTTGCAAAGAACGTCCAATGTTCATTCTTGATATATGCATTTGACACTAATTGCTAATCATAAATATTTGCATGCGAAACAAAGGACTAATTACAGATGACATCAGAAACAGGGGCAATTTAGAATTGTCCAAGCGGTCTAGTTGCTCTGTCCACCAAGGTACCGAAGTAGGTTCGGCTGAAGAATGTAACCAAGTTACCTCAACTCCCCACAGAATAAGACCAGATTCAGCAATACTCTCCTCAAGTAGAGTTGGTTTCCCATCAGCCTTGAAAAGGCACAATGTTCCCCTAGCAAGTCGGCGGTACTCTCCTCAAGCAGAGCTAGTCTACTGTCAGCTTTAAGGAAGTTGGGTATCCCCAGAAGATCTCAGCATTCCCCAGCGGAGTATAGATATTCCTCAGCAAGCATCCCCGACAGTCTTAATATAAGATTGTTCCCCGGCGGAATGCAGATACCCCAGTGGAACCCTTCCCCAGTACAGTCTGAAAAGTTTCCCCAGTAGATTCTGGAAGCTTATCCCCAGTAGATTCTGGAAGCTTATCACTTGTAGAGTACGAACGTCTCTCCCCAATTTTATTCAACAGGTTATTTCCCCACCAGGGTATAACTGGGTTATCCTCAGCTAATTACCACTGAAAGATCATCCTCGGCAAAGTTCTTTCTATCCCCAGCGGAGTTCATCAAATTCCCCAACATAACTTATCAGTGGAATCCCCAGCGGAGTTCTCATCAAAACCTCAGTGAAGTATCTTTTCCCACAGAGTAGTTCCCCGCAGAGTAATCTCTCCAACAAGTTTATTCCCCGACGGAGTCGTCTTCTCCTACCGGTTTATTCTTACAATCATCATCCCTAGCGGAAACGAAGAACTCTACTCTTCAACATCATCCCAGGATTCAACAAAGTTCCCGGCACTCGTCAAGGATTTATTTTCCTATATGAAAATACATTCATAGACATCCCACATTTCATACATCCTGCTTACATACATGATAAAGTGCATACAACATTATCTCATTTTAAAACATCATGACATCATGCATCTCATACAACATGACATTGCATACAGCTAATGTTTTGCCTTTTCAGGAAAAGTTCAACCCAAAGATGATTACTATCAACTATCGCAATTCCAGATTCGATACATGTATCTAGCCAGGGCATATCTGTGAGCGATTGATTGTAGATTCGATACCTGTATCTAGCCAGGGCATATCTGCATGAAGAGTTTGAAGATCAACCCCTGTAACAGGCCAGGAAATTATCTTTCATTCTTAGGGCAGAGGTTTACACCTGTATCCAGCCAGGAAAGCTATCTCTACCAACCTTTTGCAAATTCCAGATTCGATACCTGTATCCAGCCAGGGCATATCTGTAGACGATAATTTCCAGATTCGATACCTGTATCCAGCCAGGGCATATCTGTAGACGACAATTTCCAGATTCGATACCTTTATCCAGCCAGGGCATATCTGTAGACGACAATTTCCAGATTCGGTACCTGTATCCAGCCAGGTCATATCTGTAGACGACCAATTCCAGATTCGATTCCTGTATCTAGCCAGGGCATATCTGTGAGCGTTTGATTGTAGATTCGATACCTGTACCTAGCCAGAGCATACCTGCATGAAGAGACTGAAGATCAACACCTGTAACAGGCCAGGAAACCATCTTCCTTTCTCAAAGTACGCAAGTTCTCGCTAAGGAATCTCTTACGCGATCAACACTTCCAAATGGCATCTATAAGCCCATTCCCGACAAGGTTCTGCCACACCTCCAGATGGCATCTATAAGCCCATCCCCCTATCCACCATCTCTCCAAATGGCATCTATAAGCCCATTCCCGGCATCACATTGATGATACTCCAGCATGCGAGTGCAAATTTCTGGGCACTCTAGTGTTCAATCATCTACCACCCTCGGATCACGAAAGGCACACAAGCCAATCTACATCCTCAGGTCTAAGAAGATTGAATAGGGGCAACTGTTGTATCCCAAAATTTGCCCTCCCATTTCCTCAACATTTTCTCACCACAAGACCCTTGAAGCTCAAGATCAAGTTAGGGTCTTGCTCTGATCAAGACTTATTGCACTGTTGACCCAAATTAGGGTTTGAGTTTGCACAAAGATGTTTTGGCCTAAAAGGCCCAAAGTTACTTTCATGCTTCATGTTGGACTCACAAGTTTATCCATACCAAGTTTCAAGCCTTGATTCCAATCTTTGCCCAGTCAATTGGACAGTTGACCTAGAAATCAGCTGTATTGGGGAAAAAGTCAACTGTGGTCAATTGACAGTCAAACCTCATGATTTTTGACCCACATCAACATTATGAACTCATATGGACCATTTGATCAAGTTTGGATCACAATTCCACAAGAAATTTGATCAGATCACCAAAAGGGCAAAATGGTCATTTTTAGGGTTTTGATTGCACAAAGGCAATTTTTGACTGTTTGACCTAGCCAATGGAAAACCAAGCTCACATATGGACTCAAGGACCCAATGGCATTGTCTTGACATGTTCAATAAGTTCAAAAGATCCCAAATGCACAAGATTGACAGATGAATTTTCCAGTCAACTGAGTCAAATTTGACTGTATACTGAAAAGTCAAACTTTGACTTTTTGGTCAAAATCAAGTGTCAAGATTCATTTTTCATCAAGACATGTCAAATTATGAAACTTTTTCATCAAGAAATCAAAAATCACAAATTAGGGTTTGAAATTAAGAATTTTCATAACTTAGAATTTTTCCAAGTTATGAAAATCCCTAATTTTTTCCTAACTTTGTCCCACTTTCTCATCAAGATGAATTTGGATTCAAAAAAAACTCAAAACATGAAAGTTGTAGTCCATTTAAAAATCTACAATTTTGATTCACAAAGTTTCCTCAAAAGAAGCTTGTAGCTCAAGTTATGATTTTTGGAACAAGGGTGCAAAACATTCTTAACTTAGAAAATTTTTGACCTATTCTAGGCAGGATTTTTGCCTAACTTCCTGGCCACTTTTCACATTCTTCCACTTGGAATTTCAACTTGCATTACAAATATGGATTGTAGTACACATTCCAAGCTTTCCAAATTGTCCAAGAACTTCTCAAACACCCTTGTGGTTAGGGAGAATCGAATTTGGCAATATGGGCAAAAGTCACTTTGATTCATGGTCAAATACATGTTCATAACTTTGCATTTTTGAAATCAGCATGGTTCAAGCTAGTTACAGGCCTCTAATCTCATTTACACTCAATAATTAAATGCCAATCCATTGTGTTATAGCATGATTTTGTGCATTTGGACATTACATGAAGAATTAAGCCATATTTGGAAAAAGTGACTTATCCATTCTTGTAAAGAGCAACTTTATGTCAAACACAAATCTAAGAAGTACCAAAGCAAATCTCTGAGGCACAAGTTGATGAACATATCCCACTGATCAAGACTAACATTTGCAGCATACTTGAGGGGCCTAGAGGAGCTTGTAACCTAACTTGACAAACTTTGCTTAAGAGAGAAGAAACTTGCATTTTAAAACACAACATTCAGTTCCTGTCCACATATGCCTAAACAAACTTACTGAGCACATTCCAAACATCAAACCTGACATGAAACACGAGCCAACCATCTTCAATACCTCCCCAAACACAGAAACACCTCCTTGCTGCAAAAACAGAGTCCCTTCTGCAACTTGACTTCCACAAACACTTCCACTCGTGCGTTTTGGCTGAAACCTTTGCAAACACATTCCATATCACCCACTGAAGCTATCCCAAGCATTGAACACGAACTGTAACATCCCTAACATCATTTGCCATTTTCAGTTTTCAACTTTGCAGGTGAACTTCCATAGCTCGATTCAGCTAGTTTCAAAGCAAGCTAGAGGTTGGAGAAGCATCCCTGGACCTCAAGCAAGCTATACAAGTCCTCACATTGCATTGAAAGTACCTCCATTGTCATACACGAATCAAGCTGAACAGGTAAGTTTTTGAACTTCTATCTCTCTATCCAGGCATAGTTAGGTTTAAGTTTGTGAAGAAAGCATGTTCTAATCATAGCCCTGAAGCCACCCATATAGTTACTTTTCATTTATATTGTGTGTGCTAAGATAATTTTGAACCTGAACATCTGAAAAAAGCTAGGTCAGGAATTGGGGGAGAAGAAATTCTCTCTCATTTCTGAGAGTTAGATCAAATTATTTATATATTTGAAATCGTGGCTTCAAGCTCTACAGATTTCATGTTTTAAGATTTATCAAAAGATCAAAGAATCAGAAGTTAGGGAGATGAACAAGAACGCGCGCTTTTTTGTTGTTTGAACAGTCTGGAGGTTGAAGACAACCCTTTTGGGCTGGGCTTGGTTTCTTTTCTGTTTACACCCTCATTTTCCACATACACCCCCCTGGCCCATTGCATGATTTATTTGTCATTTTTAACTTTTTCTTTTTGATTCTGATTTGTTATTTTTTGTTAAAATATAAAAAACATAAAAAATATTTTTCTCACATTTTTTGCATTTTATTTGGTATTTATTTTGTTTCATTTAGTTACATATATAAATAAACATATATACTTTTTTGTTTAAAATACTAAAATAATACAAAATACATTTTTATTTTCTGATTTTTTATTTTAGTTTATCTTTTGAAAACATTTCCTAAAAAATATACTTTTTTTTGTAAATAATAAATATTTTATTTTTGTACATATTTAATATATTTAGTAAATAATATAAATACTTATATATTTATTAGAATATTTAGAAAAAAAATACAAAAATAATACATTTTTATTTTTATTAATATTTAACCTCAAAAATACTTTTTTTACAATACACTTCCTTTTTATTTATTTTCTTGTACATAATTAATAAATGTTGTATATAATAAATAATTAATACATTTTATTTAGCAAATTAGGGTTTTGCCCTAAAAACATAAAAATACCCAAAAATTAACCCTTTTTTTTTGTTTATTTGACACATAAAAAACACTTTTTACATACATATAAAAATCATTTTTTGCATCTTGCATATTTATTTTATTTTATTTAATTATTGTACAATTAAATACCTTGTAAATTCCATTTGGATTGTAATAGCTTAGATTTAAATTTCTTGCTAAATATCCCCCATTTGAACATTTGTATCCCCCATCCCATAAATTATGTTGTAATAATTTAGGACTTTATTTTTCGCATTTTAAAGCTTTCTAAATATGCCATGATTAGACTTAGGGTTTGTATGCAAAAATCAACCAAAAATAGCTTGACCTAATTCAAAGATAACAAAGCATGAAAATGAACAACACTAATCACACTTGCACCCCTAGGGTTACTCCACTTGTTGCCTTCAATAATGGGCCATATTGCATGTTGAGTGTTTTTGGCAAAACAAATAATAACAAATGATCATAGTCCCTCGATGACGCTTTCGAAAGTTGCCTAAAAATGATCAAGTCCCTCAAAGGAAAAAGTTGCCAAAGACACTTGGCACCATTGCAATCATGGTTTAAACGATGACCCGCGCCCGTCCCGTTCACATCCTAACAAAAGATTGTCCACCAAATACAATGGTGGAACAAAATTGTTAAAAGGGTTAAAAACATAGGAAAGATCTTTGATAAATTTAGGGTAGATAGCTCTTGGTTACTTGCCAACTTGCAAAACAAAAACACTTGCCTATTTTTCAAAACCACACATCACAACACACTTTCAAAACAACTTTCAAAAACATTGAAAACTTTTCAAAAGATAAGTACACCTTTGTATACATCCCAACATGGATCATTACAAAGGTTGCCACCACATTGGCCTCTTTTCAAAACATTTTCAAACCCACACACAAAGCACCATTTCAAACAATTGAAAATCAAGGCAAGTTGATCTAAGCAAGTAACTAAGAGCCCATGGATAACCATGGATAGAAAGGGTGATAACACCTTCCCTTTCTATAATCTACTCCCCGAACCCAAGAAAACATCTCAAAGGTTTTTGCTGTGCTTTTTAACCTTTCCTTAGGATAAAATAAAAAGTCGGTGGCGACTCTTGCTCAACCGAAACATTTGCGAAAACAAACGCAAAACCCAAGTCAGTTCTCCCACCGTATCACACCAGCGAAGTTATTTCCTTTCCCCAAGCAGAAGGTCAATCCTCAACAGATTCAGTATCACCGGCAACGGTAACCCATCCCCAGCGGAGTTTATCAGCAGAATCCCCAGCGGAGTTTATCGTTAAAATCCTCAGCAGAGCATCTCTTCCCCATAGAGTAATCTCTTCATCAGTTTATTCCCCAATGGAGTTCTCTTCTCCCGCAGGTTTATTCTCACAGTCATCTTTGTTCATCATCCTCAGCGGAAACGAAGAATTCAACTCTATTCTCCAGCAGCTTCGGGATTTATTTTTCCTAGCTAAAGCATTACATTTCCATACATCATAATACATGCATATACGCATCATACAAATACAATCTCATTTATATTGAGAACATCATTGCTTGATCCCCATCATGCATTGCATATGACTGACCTTTATCTTTCAGGAAAAGATGCAGTTAAGTTCTCAGCTATGCCAAAGGAGACAAAACCAATTAAATCGATTCCTAAAGATTTTTCTGAGGCCAGGCCAGTCAAAGGAGACAAAACTAGTTAAATCGATTCCTAAAGATTTTTCTAAGGCCAAGCCAGTCAAAGGAGACAAAACCAGTTAAATCGATTCCTAAAGATTTTTCTGAGGCTAAGCCAGTCAAAGGAGACAAAACCAGTTAAATCGATTCCTAAAGATTTTTCTGAGGCCAAGCCAGTCAAAGGAGACAAAACCAGTTAAATCGATTCCTAAAGATTTTTCCGATGCTAATACAGTCAAAGGCTACAAGTCCAGTCAAAGGAGACAAATCCAGTCAAAGGAGACAAAACCAATTCAAAGGAGACAAATCCAGTCAAAGGAGACAAATCCAGTCAAAGGAGACATATCCAGTCAAAAGAGACAAGACCCCCTCTGGTCTGGTTAAGTCAATTCCTAAAGATTTTTCTGATGCCAATCCCGTCAAAGAAGACAAAACCACTTACCAACAATCTCTAAATGACATCCATAAGCCCATTCCCGTCATCACAATGCTAATACCAGTTCATGCGAGTGCAAATTTCTGGGCACTCTAGTGTTCAATCATCTTCCACCTTCGGATCACGAAAGGCCCGAAAGTCAATCTAAATCCTCAGGTTTAAGAAGATTGAATAGGGGCAACTGTTGTACCCCAAAATTTTCCCTCCCATACTTCTCAAGACATTGCAAAAATAATCTCCAAATGGCTCAAGATTGCTCAAGAGTTGGACAGTCAAATCATCTCCTAAGGCAGTCAATCTCAAATTAGGGTTTTGTGTTGCACCAAGGTCCTTACATCCAAATGAACTCAAGTGCTGCCCAATGTCCTAATATGTTCTCAGGTTCAACCATGTCAAATTTCAAGCCTTGCAGAGGAAGTTTGGTCAGTCAATTGCTCAAGAGGTCCAAAAATCGATTGTGCTAGGGCAAAAGTCAACTGTGTCCTACAAACAGTCAAAGCTCAAGATTTTTTGTCAACATTCTCATTTTGAAGGATAATTCATCATTTGATCAAGGGTTGATCATGATTCATCAAGGATTGCTCAAGATTCATCAAGATTCAAAAGTTGCTAAATTAGGGTTTTGCAGGAAAAGTCAACTCAACTTTGACCAAGCATAACTTTCTCATACTTTATGATGAATGACACATCCAAAACTTATTATGTAGAGGATGCAAGTTCCTACAATCCATCTTCACACCCCAAGATCAAGAAATGCACTCACAAAAAGTTACAAAAACACATTTTTCCAAAGCATATAACTTGAGCATGGAATATCAAAATGATATTATAACAAAAGGGTTGGTTAGGGGACATCTCAAGGTTTCTAAAAAGTCCAAGAACACCTCCAAAAGTTCAAAATTGAAGAAGTTATGCATTGTTGAAGTTGGGCATTTTTTCAAAATTGCCAAAAGTCAACTATCCCCAAAACTTCAAATTTTGTCAAAAGGGCCCACTTTTTTCCACTTGATTTGATCTTGTCACACCACACACGTATCCTATCTTCAGTTTTATGTCCACTCATTAATTTTTCTATTTTATTTGATTTTTATTGATTTAATTCATTTTAAATCAATTTAAATCCAAATAAAATCCAAATATTGATGAAATAGGATCTTTTTGATTGATACAACTTTCAATTATCATGATGGACACAATCAAACTCGTATCAAGCTATCTCATGAACAAAATATTGGATTTGGGACAAATTGGGAAGCTTGTTCATGGAGGATCAAAGCAAATCCTAAATCATCAATGCTCATGGATTCAAAGCCCAAAACTAAACCTAATTCATTCCATTATACTTGTACAAGGCAAAGGCACGAAAATCAGGACCTAGAGGCTGCTAATTCACAAGAACAAAAACTTGAAAAAGCTTGAAAAAGTGGGAAACTGAAATCTTGGTTAGAGGCTGATTCAGAGCAAAACCTCCACGCTATCTTCTTGCTAGACATCCATTGAGGCTAAAGCAATCAGAATCAAACCCTCTCCCTCCATAAATCACATTGTAAGTCTTCTTGAACATACCCCTGTACACGAAATTGCAACCTCTCATTCTTGCATTTTTTTGACAAATTATTGGCATGGTTATGATCCTTGTGTGATTTCTAAGCTTTCTGCAATATTTGATTTCATTTTTATGGCCTATAATGTAACACCCAAACCTAGGGTTTTCGTTTCTTATTTTTAGGCGTTTACTTTGTAGGAAAAATTAGGACCAATAATGGATATAGATGAACTCAGGAGGAAGAGACGATCACGTCCATGTTCTTGGATTGTATTTTTATGGCTTAGAATGAATTTTAGGAGCAAGCCACGAATTTAGCTGCGGATGAAATCTGCAGGTAAATAACCAGGCTTTTCAACGAAGAAGATGATCACGTGTCTCTTCCCCACTAGTTGTTTCAAATCTCGCGCGTTTTTGTTTTTTTTAATTCCAGCATATTATTTGTTTTCCTTATAATAATTTGTATCCATTATATTAACAATTGAGTGCGTTGGTTGAGTTGGCAAGCGTGTAGTGCAGAATCCATTGGGACCTGGGTTCGAATCCCAAGTCCCCCAAAAACCTTGTGTTATTTTGTTTTAGATATTCCAACGCATTTCAGCAAGCGTATCACACCATACTCCTCAAATCTCCAGGCGCCAGATGGCCTCCAGGCCAAATCTAAAGGTCAAGATTGAGTGACCACCATGCACCCAAGTCAACACACGCGTGGAGAAACAGGAAGTCAACCCAGGCCTGCGTGTAAATGGGCCTCCAAATGCCAAGTCTCACCTCCTGATTTGGGCCTGAACCCCCTTGGGTTATTTCTTTTCCTCTTTATATTTTCATTTTATTTATTTTGTTTTAATTATTATTTTTATTGTTTAATTAACCAATTAAGTTTTTTCCTCATAAAATCAAAAACACAAAAATATATTTTATTTATTAAAATTAAATTCATCACTTTTATTTTTGTAAATAAATTAATTTAATTAATTTAGTGTTAATTAGGTTTAACTTTTAATATCTTTTGCAAAATAATTAAAATTAATGTAGAATTAGGTTTTTACTAACTTTTAATCAATTTATTTTATTTCTTTAAATATAAAAAAAATCCAAAAATATCCTTTTTTATTAATTAATTAATAATTAGCTTAGGTTTAATTCCATTTAATTCAAAAATAACAAAAATATTTTCTTTAATAAAAAAGGGTCAAACCCCTAAAAAATGCGCCTTTTTAATTTCTCGCACGCGGTCCATTTTACCAATATTGTATTTGCTTCTGGGATGTAATAAGTTTTAATAGGACTTTAATTATTTTATCGCTTTCTTTTATTTTCCGCATTTTAAATTAAAGGGTTGTTTTTGGCGGTGTAAATACCCGACGCCTTGTAATAGTTTAGATTTAATTTCCGCAAATTTAAATTTCGCGACTATAAATTGTTAGATGTTTGATAATAGGGAATGCATGACAAGATCAAATATATGGACTTAAAATCAATATAGCTCACCCATGACATGTACAAAGATAAATTAACTGAAACAATACACTCGCACATGCGCACTCTTAGGGTACACCTCACTTGGTTGCCTTCGAACGCGGTCATTGAGTATAGGAAGTTTTAGAGGTCACCCTCTTGTCCAAAGATCATAGTTGCCTAGAAACGGTTACCTCGGATAAAATGATCTAAGACATTAGGGTTACCGCTAAGGCATCCTAACGTTGTTGTAGTTACCACACGTCCCTTAATCGAATTGACCCTTAAAACTCCAACGACAGTGCTACCTACTCCTCAATAGTGGGATAACATTGTCTAAAGGACATTAGCATAGAACGATTCTTTTTTCGAGTAGGTAGATGGTTCTTAAGTACTTTCTCCTTTGAAAACAAAATAAAACTTTTCACACTTACACTCCTTTCAAACCAAAAACTCTTTTCAAAACCCACAAACACAAAGAAAAGCAAATTTTGAAAACACTTTGAGCAAGTACCTAAGAGCCCGTGGATAACCACGGATAGAAAGGGTGCTAACACCTTCCCTTTCTATAATCTACCCCCCGGGCCCGAGTAACATCTCGAAAAAAGGAATTTCTCTGTGCTTTTTTCCTTTCCTTGTTGGATAAAATAAAAGACGGTGGCGACTCTTGCTTACCGCGACATTTTGCAAAAACAAATGCAAAATGCAAACCAGTATTCCAAAAACAGTCAGTTCTCTTCCCACTGTATCACACACGCCTTTGTTGTACCGGTGGTTCATCTCTCATATGCCTCAGTCCGGTGCTTTTTGGGATGTCAAGAAGGAACCTCGTTGGGCTCCTAAGATCATGGCACTTACTCACTCGGATGTTGATTGGTATCATCGAGCTTATTAGGATATAGAGATTATTGACAGTTGTGGTAGTTTCCCCAATGTACCTCTTCTTGGTACAAAGGGAGGAATTAACTATAACCCTGTTCTTGCATGGAGACAACTTGGTTATCCGATGAGGGATAAACCGAACAGTATTCATTTGAGTAGTTTCTTTATGAAGGAAGGAGAAGACCACAGGGAAGCTAGGGAGCAGATTGCAAAGGCTTGGAGTCACATTCATAAGAAGAGTAGGAAGGATTTGGGACCTAGGGGTGTTGTTTCTTTGGAGCCATATCTTCAGTGGGTCCGATCGAGAGCCATTCAGTTAAAGATGTCGTATACTCAGGAGACACCCATGCCTGATCTGTTTGTGAAGACCACTCCTCCCTTATTAGATGATCTAGAAGAGCTGCAACTTGCTTTGGTTAGGATGCAACAGGAAAGAGATGCTTGGAAGAAGAAGTTCTAGACTTTATAGAGTTCCTACAGAGCAGACTTGAAGGAGAAAGATGATTTGATCGAGATCCTTGAGAGTCGAGCGGTGGAGTCTATAGAGAGGCAAGGGGATTTATTTTCCCCTAAGCCTCAAACAGGTGCTGATCGTTCACTTCCTGATTCAGATGATTGGAAGGAGGTTTCCATCAGACATATGGAAGAAAACCAGAGGTTGAGAGCTCAGATTGCCAGGCTCACAGGGAAGCGCCAGGGTACAGATTGATCTCTATCAGTTCCTTTTCTCGGGATTTTAGATTATATTCTCGTCTTGTACTTGGGATCATTGAAACTTGTAACCCATTTTGAAGTTATTATAATTAAAGTTTTTAGTATTTCAAATGCTTTATTATTTTGATGTTTGCAATATGTCTATAAACGTTAAATCCCTTGAAATGTAAAATGATAAAGTAAAAATAATCATATGCATTGCATATCATGCATCATATTGCACATATTTCTTGCATTTACTATGCATATCCAGGTGCCTTACCCAGCTTTTTACTTTGTTCAGCAAGCTGACTCATCACTATAACACTCGGGCTAACTTCAAAAAGAAGATGGACAACTTGGAATAGGAGAATCGCGAGCTGCGCGAAGAAGTTTCTCCTTTGAAGGCTGGTTTGGCAAATTTGACTACTCTGATGGAAGCTCTGGTGGTTGCTCATAATCAGCCACCGAGTGTTCAACCACAACCAACAAGGGCAAATGCTGAAGTTCCTGCTGTTCTTGTATCCGCTACTCCGACTGTTGTTCAAAACCGTATGCCTCAGAGTTATCTGTGGGGAATGCCAGAGAATTTTTCACCTGAAGGTTTCAATTTGGGCCCCCAAGATGCTCCAGTGGTTCGAAATGTTGTTACTCCAGCACCTCCTGTGGTGCATACTGTTCCTGCTGCACCTCCTTCGGTAAATCTGGTTCCGATTGTTAATGAAGATGTGTGTCGTCCTTTCCCTTCACCGAGTGAAGACTTGGGTCTTTATGACAGAATGGATGATCTCCAAGAGCAGTTTGATAGAATGCAAAGAGAGATGAAGGCTCTTAGGGGAAAAGAGTTATTTGGGTAGAATGTGAATGAGTTGTGTTTGGTCCCGAATGTCAAAGTGCCTGCTAAGTTCAAGGTCCCTGAGTTTGAGAAGTACAAGGGCAACACTTGCCCTCATGCTCACTTGGTGATGTATGCAAGGAGAATGTCTACCCACACCGATGATCAGCGTCTACTGATTCACTTTTTCCAGGATAGTCTGACCGGCGCAGTGTTGAAATGGTACATGAGTTTAGATAGCGCCAACATCCATACCTTTAATGATTTAGGAGAAGCATTCATAAAACAATACAAGTACAATATGGACATGGCGCCTGATCGTGACCAGCTTAGAGCCATGGTTCAGAAAGACAGAATGGTTCAAAGAGTATGCACAAAGATGGCGTGAAGTGCCTGCACAAGTGATTCCCCCTATGGAGGAGAAGGAAATGACTAAAATTTTTCTGAAGACGCTGGGTGCCTTCTACTACGAAATAATGGTAGCAAGTGCCATGAGTGATTTTACAGAGATGGTAGGAATGGGTGTCTGCCTAGAAGAGGCAGTAAGAGAAGGTCGTTTGACAAAGAGTGAAGGATCCGGAGGTGTGAAAAAACATGCTTATGGGTTTACAAAGAAGAAAGAGGGGGACACCAATGTTGTCATGCAAGAGAGGAGAGTGAATGCTCCTAGGAGGAATTATCAGCGTCACCAGCAAGTTGCTTCAGTTACTCCTGTTATGATTATCGCTCCGACTACCGTTGCTTATCAGAGACAGTCCCAGTAGGGGAACCAGGGGAATAATCAGAGAAGGGAGAACTATGACCCTATTCCCATGAGTTATGCAGAGCTATTACCAATAATGATCCAGAAGAAGTTGGTCCAGACACGACCACCTCCAGCAATACCATCTCTATTGCCTTGGTATTACAAAGCAGACCAGACGTGCGCTTTTCATCAGGGAGCACCAGGGCATAATGTTAAGAATTGTTATCCCTTGAAGACTGAAGTGAAAAAGTTAGTGAAGTTTGGAATTCTATCTTTCAAGGACATGGGACCTAATGTGAAAGATAATCCTCTACCCAAGCACGGGGGGAGTAAATGCTATAAATATGGTGGCCAGTTGTCCAGGTGACTTCCGGATTTTTGAAATTAATCTGGTTAGAGGAGATTTGGTGAAAATGCACACAGACCTTTGTGAATTCAGTTATTATACGCATGACCATGTCGGTTATGCTATTTGCAGTACAAATATACAGGGTTGCGAGAAGATAAAGGCTGCTTTGCAGGAGATGATGAATGAAGGTTTAATCCATTAATCAGGCCTAGGGAAGAGTATGAAGAGGAAGTGAATATGGTTTCTAGATGTCCTGGTGAATTCAGAATTTTTGATGTGGAGTATTTGAATGAAGATCTCGTACAGTTGCATGCTACCTTTTGCCGTACTGCTGGTCAGGTGGAACACCAATATGGATCTTGCATAGTTTGTTGTCAAAACCCCCGTGGATGTTCTATTGTGAAAGAGGGTGTTCAATTGCTGTTAGACAATAGGACTATCAAGATCACAGGCCAGAGAGATGATTATCACGAGATTGATATGGTTGAAGTTTGTTTGATGGGAGAAGAGTCCGAGGAAGAATATGCCTCGACAGATGAGTATTTTTCTTCAGACGAAGATTTGTTGGCTGAAAATGGTCTTTTGAGGGCTGATTGTGTCGAGGAAGGTGTAAACGTCATTGTACCTTGTTTTGGTGCACCCACTCATCTTGAGGTGGAGTACCATAGCAAACCAGTTGTTACCCCACTGGTAATTAGTCTGCCAGGTCCTGTTCCCTATAAATCAGTTAAGGTTGTGCCTTACAAATACAACGCTACAATCTTGGAAGATGGGGTGGAAGTTCCCATCCAGCCAATGCCAGATGTTGGAAATATAGCTGATAATATCAGGGTGACCCGTAGTGGTCGTGTGTTTGCGCCAGTTATTCAAAAAAGACGTTGTTACTGGAAAGAAAATTGTTGAGAATGATGAACCGAATAAGACTGCAGGAGAGACTAGTGGAGCTACATTGGAGAAAGAGGTGGATGATATCTTGAAAATAATTAAAATGAGCTACTACAAAATTGTGGATCAGCTATTGCAGACTCCTTCAAAGATATCCATCCTAGCTTTATTTATGAATTCCTACGCTCATAGAGAATCACTAATGAGAGTACTAGACCAAGCTTTTGTGGAGAATGACATGTCGTTAGATTAATTTAGCAGCGTAATTGGAAACATTACATCATCTAACAACTTGAGTTTCTGCGATGATGAGTTACCAGATGAAGGGAGGAATCACAACTTGGCCCTCCATATTTCTATGAATTGCAAGAATGATTCGCTGTCCAATGTGCTAATTGATAATGAATCTGCATTGAATTTTATACTGAGAAGTACTCTTATGAAGTTAAAGTATCAGGGAACACCTATGCGCCCAAGTGGCATCATTGTGAAGGCTTTTGATGGGTCAAGAAAATCTGTCATTAGTGAAGTGGACTTGCCCATCCATATAGAACCACACTTGTTCTTGATAACTTTCCAGGTAATGGACATTATTCCTGCATATAGTTGTTTACTTGGACGGCCATGGATACACGAAGCAGGGGCTATCACTTCAACTCTGCATCGGAAGCTAAAATCTGTGCGTGAAGGGAAGGTAGTGATCATAAATGGGGAACAAGCGTTGTTGATATCCCATCTATCCTCTTTCAGTATTGTAGAAGCGGATGAGGCTGCTATTGGAACCCAGTTCCAAGCCCTATCCATTGACAACATAAGGAAGAATGAGAATTTTGTGGTTTCCCTGAAGGATGTGCAATAGGTGGTGCGCAATGGTCATGATGCAGTTTGGGGACGACTTGTGGATCCACCTGTGAACAAAAACAAAGTTGGTTTGGGTTTCTCTTCAAGGAGTGTCAAAGGCGAAAGTATGAAGTTGAGGTATACCGTGAATAGTTATCAAGATGTTTTCCGCAGCGGAGGTTATCTCCATCCGATTGGTTCTGGAATTAATGTTGTTGAAGAGGATGAAGCGGAGCAGGAAGTACCGACTTATGTGACGCATGGAGTCCGAGTTCAGAATTGGGTCACCATTGATATTCCTTCTTGCATACATGTTTCAAAGTAATTTGTTTTTCTAATCTGTTTCTTTGTTTTGAAAAACTTTCACTCTGCCCAAAGTGGAAGTATTGATGTTATAGGGCTTATCTGTTTGCTATAACTGTTAAGATCATTAATAAAAGTTGTTTTTGCTTCCAAATTATGTCTTTTATTTTCTGCCTTTTTCTTGGGAATTGGTAAAAAAAACCTTTCAAAATAAATAATAACTGAAAATTAATTTGCATGATCACTTGTTATATGTGTCAGTTTCTAAAAGCAATCATAAATCATATGTGCAGATTAATTAAAAAACCTGTTGAATACAATGACCCTGCACCCTCTCCCAACTTTGAATGTCCTGTGTTTGGGGCTGAAAAAGAAGATTACGATGAGATTCCAGAAGAGGTCTCACGGTTGCTTGAGCACGATGAGAATACCATTCAGCCATATAAGGAGCCTTTGGAAGTGGTTAATTTGGGTTCAGAAGAAGATCCGAAGGAGGTTAAGATTGGAGCATCATTGCATCCTGATGTAAAGAGCGGGTTGATTGAGTTGTTGAAAGAGTATGTGGATATTTTTGCTTGGTATTATCAAGATATGCCTGGTCTAGATATAGACATTGTTGAGCATCATTTGCCGTTGAAGCCAGAGTGTCCGCCAGTTAAACAAAAGTTGAGAAGAACCCATCCAGATATGGCAGTAAAGATCAAAGAGGAGGTCCTAAAGCAGATTAATGTTGTTTTTCTTGTGACGTCAGTGTATCCTCAATGAATTGCCAATATTGTCCCAGTACCGAAAAAAGACGGAAAAGTCCGCATGTGCGTAGATTACAAAGATCTAAATAAATCTAGTCCAAAAGATGATTTTCTATTGCCACACATTGATATGTTAGTGGATAGCACAACAAAATTCAAGGTATTCTCGTTCATGGACGGATTTTCCGGGTATCAGATAAGAATGGCTCCAGAGGACATGGAAAAAATAACGTTTATCACACCCTGGGGAACATTCTGGTACAGAGTGATGCCCTTCAGGTTAAAGAACGCTGGTACAACATACCAGAGGGCTATGACAACCCTATTCCATGATCTGATGCACAAAGAAATCGAAGTATATGTTGATGATATGATTTCCAAATCCCAAACTGAAGAATGGCATATAGAAGATTTGTTGAAGTTGTTTCAGCATTTGAGGAAATATCGTCTCCGTTTGAATCCAAATAAATGCACCTTCAGAGTTAGATCGGGGAAATTATTGGGTTTTATTGTTAGCCAAAAGGAATTAAAGTTGACCCTGATAAAGTCAAAGCAATTCAAGAAATTCCAGCACCAAGAACTGAAAAGCAATTCAGGAGTTTCCTTGGGCATTTGAATTATATCTCCAGATTTATTTCCCACATGACTGCAACGTGTGAACTGATCTTTAAGTTTTTAAAGAAAGATTAAGGTTGTGTATGGACAGATGACTTCCAAAAGGAATTTGAAAGTATTAAAGAGTATCTGCTTGAACCTCCTATCTTGCTCCCTCCCGTAGAAGGAAGACCGTTAATTATGTATCTAACAGTGTTGGATAAATCCATGGGTTGTATTCTGGGACAACGGGATGAAACGGGAAAGAAAGAGTTTGCCATTTATCATCTCAGCAAGAAGTTCACTGATTGTGAGTCGCGGTATTCTATGCTAGAAAAAACATGTTGTGCTTTAGCCTGGGCAGCAAAGCGTTTGCGGCAGTATATGTTGAATCATACCACTTGGCTGATCTCCCAAATGGATCTAATCAAGTATATTTTTGAAAAGCCTGCTCTTACTGGGAGAATTGCCCATTGGCAGACGTTGTTGTCTGAATATGATATCGAGTACCACACTCAAAAAGCTATCAAAAGTAGTGTGTTTGCAGATTCCCTTGCTCACCAGCCGGTGGAAGATCATCAGTTTGCTAAATATGAATTCCCCGATAAAGATGTGATGTTCTTGAAAGTGAAAGATTGTAATGAACCATTTCCCTAGGAGGGCCCCGACCCTGAATCTCGTTGGAGTATGGTATTTGATGGAGTTGTGAATGCTTATGGAAAAGGAATTGGTGTTGTGATTGTTACTCCTCATGGATCGCATATTCCTTTTACTGCAAGGTTAACATTTGATTGCACTAATAATATGGCAGAATATGAGGCTTGCATCATGGGTATCGAAGAAGCTATTGATCTCAGAATCAAAATTCTAGATGTGTATGGCGATTCAGCATTGGTAAAAAATCAGATTAAAGGAGAATGGGATACTCATCACTCTAGCTTGATCCCTTACAAAGATTATGCTAGAAGATTATTACCCTTCTTCAATAAAGTTGAATTCCATCACATTCCTAGGGATGAAAATCAGATGGCGGATGCTCTGGAAACTCTGGCTTCCATGTACCAAGTGAATACTTGGAATTATATACCCCGAATTATAGTTCGACGGCTCGATAGGCCCGCTTACGTGTTTGTGATAGAGGAGGTAACAAATGAGAAACCTTGGTATTGTGATATCAAGCATTTTCTTCGGACTCAAGAATACCCGTTTGGTGCGTCAAAGAAAGATAGGAAGACACTGAGAAGATTGACAGGCAGTTTCTTCCTCAGTGAAAATGTGTTATACAAGAGGAATTTTGACATGGTATTGCTCAGATGCGTGGATAGACACGAAGCAGACATGTTGATGCATGAGATCCATGAAGGTTCATTTGGCACTCATGCTAATGGATATTCAATGGCTAAAAGGATGCTAAGGGCAGAATATTATTGGTTGACAATGGAATCTGATTGTTACAAGTTTGCAAAAAAGTGCCATAAGTGCCAGATTTACGTAGATAAGATCCATGTACCTCCGACACTGCTCAATGTGATTTCCTCCCCGTGGCCTTTCTCTATGTGGGGTATTGACATGATCAGGATGATAGAACCTAAAGCTTCAAATGGACACCATTTTATCTTGGTAGCAATTGACTACTTTACCAAATGGGTAGAGGCTGCTTCATATGCCAATGTTACCAAACAGGTGGTTGTGTGTTTCATCAAAAACAATCTTATATGCTGGTATGGTGTGCCGAGCAGAATCATCACTGACAATGGCTCAAATTTGAATAACAAGATGATGACTGAACTATGCGAAGAATTAAAGATTGTCCATCACAATTCATCTCCATACAGGCCAAAGATGAATGGGGTTGTTGAAGTTGCTAATAAGAATATCAAGAAGATCATCCAGAAAATGGTTGTCACTTATAAGGATTGGCATGAAATGCTCCCTTTTTCTCTACACGGATATCTGTGATACGGTGGGAAGAACTGACTGTTTTGGAATGCTGGTTTGCGTTTTGCGTTTGTTTTTGCAAAATTTCGCGGTAAGCAAGAGTCGCCACCGACTTTTATTTTATCTAACAAGGAAAGGAAAAAAGCACAGAAAAATTCCTTTTTTCGAGATATTTCTCGGGTTCGGGGGGTAGATTATAGAAAGGGAAGGTGTTAGCACCCTTTCTATCCGTGGTTATCCACTGACTCTTAGGTACTTGCTCAATTGTTTTCAAAAAATTGATTTCTTTGTGCTTGTGGGTTTGAAAAAGCTTTTGTTTGAAAACTTCGATTTAACTCTTGCTTCTGTCCTCAAGAGCGTATGAAGTGTTTTTTGAAAACTTTGTTCGAAAAGGAGTGTAAGTGTAAAAAATGATTTTGTTTTTTTGAAAGAGCAAGTATCTAAGAACCATCTACCTACTCGAAAAAGGAATCGTTCTATGCTATCTTCCTTTAGACAATTGATCGCACTAAATCGCACTATGTTTCTGACTCAAATATCACATGTTTTCCTTAGTTTTTATTATCATTTTCTCGTATTATGTTCCTTTTTCCTTTGTTTTCAGGATTCTTGTCATTTCAGAGCCTTCTGTGAAGAAACAAGCCAAAACGCAAAGAAATTAGGGTTTTTCAAGATATTCTGCACTTATGGCGTTCAGCGCCGCGCCGGCTACAGGGAACGCGATGACGTGGCCCACTTTCACCCAGAGACCAACTGCCACGTTCCCACGATCTGGCAGTCCCAGCCACCGCGCCCGCGGCCACTGCCACCGCGCCCGCGGCCTTCACAAAAGTTTCCCGCTCAGAAGAAGTTGAGGGGCATGCTGGTCTTTACGCATCTCAAGGATCCTCTATAAATAGTTTTCGATTTTCATTTTTTAGTTTCATCCAAGCTTAGTACAATCTTAAGCCATATACTATCAGTTTCTGTAAAGTAATAATCTCTTCACATCGGGGAGTTATTGCGGTGTAGATTGAGTTGTAATCGAGTCTTGGAGCACTTTGGTTGAAGTTCATCATACCAGCCTTACCATTCCGCAGATTTGTATCAGATTCAAGTCTCCGACTGGAGCAAGGTTCTATTTTATTGCATTTCTTTACTTATAATTGCTCTTACCATAGTCTACACGTTTTATAGACTCTAAATGCTCTTACCATAATCTACACGTTTTATAGACTCTAAATGCTCTTACCATAGTCTACACGTTTTATAGACTCGCACTCTTTTACTTACTCGCTCTTATCATAGTCTACACGTTTTATAGACTCGCACTTATTATGTCTGGCTAAACTATAAAGGTTTGGATGTAATGATTGTCATCATGGTCGTGTTCCAATTATCATGCTAGTGAAAATACTCTGGGGATGTTTTGCTTTTAACTTAAGTCAATTATGTTTAAATGTTTATTGGGTAAGATCGAAAGCCTTCCAAACTAATGATACGACTTGATTATTATTTAACCAAACAAAAAGAGCGAAAGCCGTTGATTGGTTAAATAGGAATCATTGACCTTTTTAGAAAACGATTTTGAAACTATTTTCGGACGCGTTTGTAGGTTTGAAATCTGACTCTTGGTCAAAAGCCAAAAGTCTCTTTAAGTTAATCTTTCCAAGTAAAATTACTTTTCTGTTAAGTCAAAACTATCAATTTCTTAAAAATAGGTTTACCTCTTTAACACGGAAGGCACCCTTTATATGTGACAATAAAGGAATTTAATTTAAAGAGTAAATTTGGTTCTTAGTAGTCAAAAGCTACAAGTTCCCGTTAAATTGATTCTTTGCTATTAATAGAAAATACTGCCCCATAAGTAGTTTCATCTACGCATGACCGGACCAATATCTGATTACATGATTTACATTCCAACCTGTCTTTTAAACTGTTATTTACCTCGCTCATTTACTTTGTTACACTGCACTCACATCAATATTCTTGTTCACCTTAGATAAGCACCTTAGCAATAGAGTTGATAGATTGACAATTGGTCTCTGTGGTTCGATAATCTTATATATTACTTCGATAGGCTGTGCACTTGCAGTACTATATTTAGGCTATATGTTACAGATCCCCATCAAGTTTTTGGCGCCGTTGCCGGGGACCAACTTCGTCAAATTTCGTACCCTATTGTTATTCCGTTTAGACTAAGGCTATTCTAGCCGGTAGATGCGTAGAAATCGTAGCACCGATAACCTAATAGATCCTTTAGTAGAACCTGAACGTTACGCTCGTGCCCGTCTTTTTATACGCAAGATAAGAAGAGCTATGGCAGAAGATCGTAACCAAAGACCACTCAAGGAATTCGCCCAACCATCTAACGAGGAACCTAGTTCTAGTATAGTAAACCCTACTATAACTACCAACAACTTTGAACTAAAGCCCTCATTATTACAATTAGTACAACAAAACCAATTCGCTGGTCTCGCTACCGAGAACCCGAATCAACATTTAAAGGTATTTATCCAGTTAGCTGACACCCTTAAGGCAAATGGAGCCACACCCGAAGCCATCCGTTTAAGACTGTTTCCTTTTTCCCTTAGAGGTAAAGCTCACGACTGGTTAGACGCCCTTCCAGCTAACTCAATAACAACTTGGGAAGACCTTAGGAGAGCTTTTCTTGCGAGATATTTTCCACCAAGCAAGACCGCTGTTCTTAGGAACCTGATCACTTGTTTCACCCAAAACCAAGGCGAATCACTTTTTGATGCCTGGGAGAGATATAAAGAACTTTTAAGAGCTTGTCCGCACCATGGCCTGGAGCAATGGTTAATCATACATACCTTCTATAATGGACTCCATTACAACACAAAGATGTCCATAGACGCTGCCGCTGGCGGAGCGTTGATGAACAAACCTTACCCTGACGCTTGTGCCCTAATAGAGGACATGGCCCAAAACCACGCCCAGTGGGGATTAGAACGAGCGACAGTAGAGAAAAAGGAGAGCCATGGAGGAAAGCATGAGGTAAGTTGCATGGACATGATTAATGCCAAGATGGACGCCCTAGCTTTGAGAGTCGAGAACATGTCTCAAAACCCAACCACAGTAGCAGCAATCCAATCGGAATGCGAACTCTGTGGAACTCAAGGACATCAAACCGTTGACTGTAACCTTTTGAACGAATCTAGCTCAGACCAAGTTAACTATACCTAAGGGAACCCTTTCTCGAATACCTTCAATCCTGGATGGAGGAACCACCCGAATTTCTCTTACAAAAACAATAACCCTATCCAAAATCCCGGACCTTCGAGACCTCAAGGATTCCAAACGCAAAAACAAAACCAACCTATGCAAATAGTGCCCCCAAGACCAAACCTTAAAGAAACCATAGACACCTTTATTCAGACTCAAACTCAGCAAAATAAGGAGTTTATGAACCAACACATTCACACGAACGAACTAGTTACTCAACTGGCAACCAAGTTTGACCAGATGATAACCCACACCAAAATGCTTGAGACTCAGATTTCCCAAGTAGCACAAAATACCCCTGTACAAGTTGCACCTGGAGGACAATTTCCTGGACAAACTCAACCAAATCCAAAAGGCCAAGCAAATTCTATCACCTTAAGAAGTGGAACTGCTTATGAAGGGCCTAGAAATCCTAACTTAAGCACATCAGAAAAACCTATGGAAGATGCTACACCTAAAGACCAGGTAGAGGAACCAGAGAAACCAGAAAAGCAATCAAAACCAGAAGTAGGGAATAACACTAAACAACCTTATAAACCACCTATTTCGTTCCCACAGAGGCTGAAAAACACCAAAGTAGAAAACCAGTACCAAAAGTTTATTAAGGTAATAGAGAAACTCCATGTAGAGATTCCTTTTACTGAAGCTATAACCCAGATACCATCATATGCTAAGTTCTTGAAAGATATTTTGACCAATAAACGGCGACTCGATGATCCCAAGCCTTTAGAATGTCATTCTATATCCGAAAATAAACTCGCCAAGAAAGATAAAGACCCTGGAAGTTTTTCTATCCCTTGCATCCTAGGTAACCATATGATAGACAAAGCATTTTTAGACTTAGGAGCAAGCGTAAGTCTGATGCCTCTGGCCGTCTGTAAGAGGTTAAAATTAGGAGAACTTCAACCTACTAAGATGTCCTTACAACTAGCTGATAGATCTGTCAAATATCCCATGGGTATTTTAGAAGACATACCTGTCAAGATTGGTCAGTTGTACATTCCGACCGACTTCGTCATAATGGATATTAAAGAAGATGAAGACATCCCAATCCTCTTAGGAAGACCATTCCTATCGACCGCCGGAGCTATAATAGATGTTAAGAAAGGGAAACTGACTTTCGAGGTAGGAGATGAAAAGATTGAGTTCATTTTATCAAAGTTTCTAATGGCACCAGTGATAGGAGATGCGTGTTATGCCATCAACGTCATTGACGAATGTGTAAATGAGCTCGAACAAAACGAATCTTTAATCAAATTACCATCAACCCCTATTTTAGAGGATGACGGATTTAAGAGTATCGAACCGTACATTGACGACAACCTTTTCGAATGCTTAGCTCTTACCCCTGACCTTATGCCGCGTACTGAGAAACCCACTATAGAACTTAAGGAACTACCCAAGAATCTAAGATATGAGTTTTTGGATGAGGAGATGAATAGACCTGTTATAATTAGCGCCGCTCTAAACCAAATAGAAACAAATCAACTCTTAGATACCTTGCAAAAATATCCCTCAGCTTTAGGGTATAAAGTTTCAGATTTAAAAGGTATTAGCCCATCCGTATGCATGCATCGGATTATGCTAGAAGAAGATTCAAAACCCTCAAGAGAACATCAAAGAAGAATAAACCCTATCATGAGTGATGTAGTCAAGAAAGAAGTTCTTAAGTTATTAGAAGCTGGTATCATATACCAAATTTCGGATAGTGAATGGGTAAGCCCAGTCCATGTGGTACCCAAGAAAGGAGGTATCACTGTTATGGAAAATGAGAAAGGTGAGCATGTGGCAAAACGAACAGAAGGAGGATGGCGTATGTGTATAGATTACAGAAAGTTGAATAAGGCAACGAGAAAAGACCATTTCCCTCTCCCATTTATAGATCAGATGCTTGAACGTCTAGCAAGACACTCATATTTCTGCTATCTTGATGGGTATTCGGGGTTTTTCCAAATCCCTATTCACCCAGAGGACCAAGAAAAAACCACATTTACTTGCCCTTATGGAACATTCGCTTATAGACGAATGCCCTTTGGACTCTGTAATGCACCTGCCACTTTCCAACGTTGTATGATGTCAATTTTCGCAGACTACCTAGATGGAATTATGGAAGTATTTATGGATGATTTTTCAGTGTGTGGGTTTGATTTCAAAAACTGCCTCTCAAACTTAGAGAAAATCTTAAAAAGATGTGTGGAAGTAAACCTTGTGTTGAATTGGGAAAAGTGCCACTTTATGGTAAATGAAGGGATAGTCTTGGGACACATTATTTCTGAAAGAGGTATAGAAGTTGATAAGGCCAAGATAGAAGTTATAGAAAACCTAAACCCACCTAAGACCGTTAGGGAAGTAAGAAGTTTTCTAGGACATGTCGGGTTCTACCGACGTTTCATCAAGAATTTTTCCGGAATAACAAAACCTTTAACTAACTTATTGATGAAGGATGTCGAGTTTGAATTCGACCAAAAATGTCTTGAGGCCTTTGAAGTTTTAAAGCAAGCTCTTATTTCAGCACCTATCATAAGACCACCTGATTGGACACAACCCTTTGAAATCATGTGCGATGCTAGTGATTTCGTTGTAGGAGCTGTACTAGGGCAAAGAAAAGACAAGAAACTGCATGCTATTTACTACGCTAGTAGAACACTAGACGCTGCCCAGCTAAATTATACAACCACAGAAAAGGAATTGCTAGCCGTAGTTTTTGCTATTGATAAATTTCGATCTTATTTGGTGGGAGCAAAAATAATAGTATACACAGATCATGCAGCAATCTGGTACTTGTTAAGTAAGAAAGATGCTAAGCCTAGATTGCTCAGATGGGTTCTTTTACTCCAAGAATTTGACTTGGATATTAAGGATAAAAAAGGAGCTGAAAACTTAGTAGCTGATCATCTCTCTAGGTTAGAACACCTTAAACCTGAACTTATACCTATAGACGATCACTCTACTTATGAAAGATTAATAGCTGGGATAAACTCAACTGAAGAAGAGACCTATGAGGAAATCTCAACCTTGAACAACATACCATGGTACACAGATATTGTGAATTATCTGGCCGCTGATATCATACCCCCTGACTTAAGCTACCAACAGAAGAAGAAGTTTTTTAGTGATGTTAAACACTTCTTTTGGGATGAACCCCTCCTATTCAAAAGAGGAATAGATAATATATTCAGACGATGTGTGCCGGAAGAAGAAGTAGGCAACGTCATTAAACATTGTCATGCTGCATCTTATGGTGGACATGCAAGCACATCTAAAACATGCGCCAAAATATTTCAAGCAGGTTTTTATTGGCCTACTGTATGGCGCGATGTCCACACTTACATTACAAAATGTGACCGATGCCAACGCACTGGGAACATCTCAAGACGTGATGAAATGCCTTTAAGTAACATCCAAGAAGTGGAAATATTTGATGTCTGGGGTATAGATTTCATGGGACCTTTTCCTTTCTCAATGGGTAACAAGTATATCCTAGTAGCTGTCGATTATGTCTCAAAGTGGATAGAAGCTGTTGCATCACCCACAAACGATACCAAGGTAGTTATCAAACTGTTTAAGAATATTATTTTTCCTAGGTTTGGAACCCCGAGGTTAGTCATAAGTGATGGAGGATCGCATTTTATATCTAAGATATTTGACAAGCTTCTAAGCAAATACGGAGTAAAACATAGAGTAGCAACACCATATCACCCGCAAACCAGTGGCCAAGTAGAAGTGTCGAATAGGGAGATTAAGCAGATCCTAGAGAAAACCGTATCATTATCCAGAAAAGACTGGTCTGGAAAACTTAAAGACGCCTTATGGGCTTATAGAACGGCTTATAAAACCCCTATTGGAACAACTCCTTATCAATTGGTTTATGGAAAGTCCTGTCATTTACCCTTCGAACTAGAACATAAAGCCTATTGGGCCATTAAATCCTTGAATCTAGATTACCTAAAAGCCGGAGAAAAACGTATCCTGGACATTCACAAGCTGGAAGAGCTTCGCTTGAATGCCTATGAGAATGCCATCATATATAAGGAAAGAACCAAGATGTGGCATGATAAAAAAATCATCAAGAAAGATTTCAACATTGGTGACCCTGTTCTCCCATTTAACTCAAGGTTACGACTTTTTCCTGGTAAGCTTCGTTCAAGATGGACAGGTCCATTTGAAGTGTCAAAAGTTCTAAAGTCTGGAGCAGTAGAAATCAAAAACAATTCATGCGCTCCATTTGTGGTAAATGGACAAAGACTGAAGCTATACAAAGGAGGCGATTTGCCTGTTGACTACTCTAGTCATATTCTTATAGACCCACCAATACCCACATAAAGTAAGATCTAATCGTCAAGCTAAAGACGTTAAACAAGCGCTGCATGGGAGGCAACCCATGGTTTATTCTTAATTTTATTTTATTTTATTAATTTATATATG
Source organism: Vicia faba (assembly GCA_948472305.1). NCBI lineage: Eukaryota > Viridiplantae > Streptophyta > Magnoliopsida > Fabales > Fabaceae > Vicia > Vicia faba. The sequence goes on from OX451740.1 coordinate 630,632,978, forward strand.
TTTTATCTGGACTAATTTCTTGTGTTTATATTTTCAGGATGCATTACCCCGATGGTATGGTTGTGATTTTCAGGGATGAAGCACAAAAAGCCCGATTTGCTACCTTATCTGCTAGACCTATGGTACCCACTAGGTACCCCGATCAGAGCTGCATGGAGGCACTCGGGATTGAGCCAAGTATTAGGTATCTGTGCAACCAACTTGGCTGGGATTATTATGCTGATGATGTCCACAAAACCTACAGGAACCTTACTCTGGAGTTTCTTAGCTCTGTGGATTATAACCCATGGGTGGGTGAAGGAGATGAGCAAGGATGCCTAAGTTTAAGATTGTTTGGTACCGAGTATACCCTGACCATCAAAGAATTTGGGGATTTGCTTGGTTTCCAAACTGGACCGACCGCTATCACTGAGTTACCATTGAGTTACTATATGGACAGAGATATTGATAAATTTTGGCAGGACATTACTGATGGAGCCAGCCTTGACCCCTCTACCCAGCTGTCCAGGAAGATCCATAACCCGGCTTTCCGATACTTCGAGATGATTCTGTGCCACACTTTCTTTGGGAGGAGTTACTGTGACCACTTAGTCACCGCTGAGGAGATCCTTTTCCTATACTGTGCCAGTCAGTCCAGACCTATAGCTAGTGGAGGTTTTCTGATAGAGAGCCTCGAGCAGACTGCTCGATCCGCTGTAGGACTCATTCATTCCGGAGGGAATATGACACAGATAGCTTCTGCTTTGGGTTTGGACAGTATGATAGCACAGCTGACCCTATACTGTGGATATACTTTCCTGGATTTAGACTTTTGCATGGATCGTGGGCTCATGAGGAGGGCCTCTTTCCACCCATATCAGTACAGATTGCTCATCGATGACCAGACAGTTTACACCTTCACACTGCCAGACCCTCAGATGACTTGTGTTTCCAACCCTGCTAATTGGAACTATTCTGTAGAAGGTTGGGGTGAGATATCAGAGTATGCCCCAGAATATACTCCTGCTTCCGAAGATCCCACTCCAGAATACACTCCTGCTTCCGAAGATCCTACTCCTGAATACACTCCTGCTCCCGAGGACTCTACTCCAGATCACACATCCCGACCCGAGGTTACACGCACTACTGTTCTTACTAATAACCTCAGCTTGCAGGAACCTGATATTCGCACTCTATTGACTGCTATGCGCACTGAGATAGCCACTCTCCACAATGAGGTGGCTGACCTTCATTTACAGTTGGAACTGAATGATGTTACCTTTGCTGGTGAGTTAGATGAATTAGCTCACGAGGTGGCAGAGATTCGACGCCAGCTGACTGAGCTGCGTGGCCCAGACACTCCTGCAGAGCATCCTCCCGGTTGGCGATAGATCTGTGTTATTCACAAGATCTCTAGTTCTAGTATTATTAGTATTATGTTGATTTCCTTTTCAGACTCATTTTTTATTTGCATTATCTGTTTCCTGCATTATTAATAACTATTTTGGTGACCCGATGTCCGTACCTATATATATATATATATATATATGCATATGTGTTTTTTTCTCTATATATATCTTTCATTTAATAATGTTTTTGTTTTTCTGGTCACCATAATGAAAATTTTGATATAAAAATAAATAAATATACATGTATATATGTATTCACATACATATATGCACGTTCGTAAGAAAACTAGGTACACCTCCAAAAATTGAAGCTAATGGCAAGGAAGGAAAAGCCCAATGGAAAGGAAGCAAGACCGGCCCAACTTGGCTCGCCCTGACCGCGCCCGCGGTGATCCCTGCCGCGCCCGCGGTGACGTAACGGTCACCTAACGGCTAGTGGCTCGGTTTTCCCCCCATTTTGCCTCTTTTTCCACTTCCAATCCCATTTTTCTTCCATTCTTAACCCCCCATAACTTCCTTTATTATCCATACCTACCCCACTACATTTATTCCCATCATAAATATTCATCAACCACCATTTTTCTTCACTACCTATAAATACCCCCACTATTTCATTTTCTTCCTCACACCTTCACTACTTCTACATCCCATTCTTTCTCTTTATATTCATCCACAAGAAAATCCTATGGAGTATCACGGCTACATTTTGCGAGATGGCCAACCCGGAGAAAGACAACAAAAGCGGCTTGAGAAATTGCTGACAACACCAATACACTCTACCAGGTATATCGATGAAAACTGTCTATATTCATTAGGTATATACCATAGTGTATTTTTCCTTCTCGACAAACTAGGCATGCATGATATTTTTGCTACTCAAGCACCAACCTACCCTAGGCTGACGTTCGAATTTTTGAGTTCTTTAATTTATAACGTCTCTCCTAACACTGCTAGCGCCGTAGGTGGAGTAAAATTTAGAATGTTTAATGTTGAATATGACTACTCCACTGACGGTCTAGCTGCCATGTTAGGATGGCCTTATGGGGATGGTGCCGTTTGTGAAGCACCTTTAGACACGGATTGGGCATTTGAAGCATTTTGGGCCAGGATTACTAAACAAAATGCAACATCTTTTGATGGCCTACTTGCTTCTCATATCCACAATCCTGCCCTTCGTGTTTTTAGATTTCTTTTAGCATCCACCATCTTTGCTCGGGAAAACCCAAACAAGGTGAATGCTAAAGAATTAATTATCATGCAGAGCTGCCTCACAGACACCAAAGTTAATCCAGTCCCATTTATGATTGCCCACATGCACCATGTTTTAAGAAAAGGTGGGCCGATTTCCTTTGGTGGACTGATTACTACTATTGCCCGTGCCATAGGATTGGATACAGAACTTGCCACCCTTGAGCCACTTCCTCCTCGTATTGCAAATCTTAAATTTTTAAAGGATATGCGTTTATGCAAGACGAGGAGGGAAGGTGGTTACTTCCTCATGGTTGGAGGTGCCGCTGTACCCAGTGTTGTTATTCCTTGCACCCGTCGTACTGATATCAGATTTGAGCGTAACTGGACCTACGATCTCAACGCTCCTGCTTTTATTGATCCGTTGCCCCCAAATCTACCTTTAAATGAGGGTAACAACACTGATGATGAGTACGATTTCCGTACGGAAGAACCACCCCACTTTTCACCACCACACACGACACCATCTACTTCTAACCCACATGCAGGTGCAGCTCCTAGTTTCCATGTCACTGAGGACATGTGGCGTGAGCATATGGCCCGAGAGGCCCAGAGGGACACCCTCCTTGCTACTTTGCAGCAACAGGCGACCGATAACATGGCCTTCATGCAAGCATCCCAACAGCAAAATGCTAGCTCTCTGCGCACTATTATGGAAAGTCAGCTGGCTTTCCAGAGAGAACAACACCTTAACCAGACCACATACGCTCGTCACTTCCAATTGATGGAGGCAACCCAAGGCACCCTCATTGGTAGGACCCAAGAGCTACAAGCGGCAAATGCCGCCTTGACAGAGAGAATGGAGCAGCTAGTTTTGGACCGAGAGAGCCGCCGTCGCAGCCGTAGCCGCCGTTCCGGTCGTACCAACCAGGATGGTGAAGGTCCTAGTGGCCCCCACTAGCGTTTTCAGGTACCTCCTCCTACCTTATTTTGGAACATTGAGGACAATGTCCGATTTAAGTGTGGGAGGAGCATTTATCGCTTTTATTTCCCGTTTTTCCTGCTTTTATTTCCCTTCTGCATTTTTCCTTTTAGGTATGTTATATTCGTAGTTAATAAAATGCATGTGATAGGCGAGTCTTTCTGCGTAGTGTACCCTTTCATTTCCCCCACTTTTTAGCCTTACAAAATTTTTACAAAATCTTTTTCAAAGAATTGTGGTTGTTTTTAAGGATTTGGGCTATGAGACAGGTCCTAGATAGGGTCTATTTCTTGGGCACTCACTTTTTGAAAAATTCGTTATCGTTTTAACACCGTAAGCCTTTTTGAACATTTAGATTAGATCCTTTCTTCCCAATATGCTATGATTTTGAATAAAACTGTACAAATAGGTCTTCAAGTAGTTTATCTTAGCAGTCAGCTCCGGCCTAAGCATGCTCTAAGTGTAGGATCGATGAATATAAGTGGATGATCTCTATTTTGCCTTAAAAGTTTATAAAATAAAGTATGAATACGACTACGAGTTGGGTGATCCTCACAAAGATTACTCAACTCAAGAAAGTTGTAAGCACTAATAAAAACAAAGAAAAAAATATATATAAGGCACATCCGTTGTAGTTGGTCCAGAGGTATCTGGTGCTGGACTTGGTAGGGCGGACTACGGTCCGATCCCCCGCAACTGCAAATGGGTAAAATAAAAAGGGGTTAAACCAACTCTTGTACCAGAATCCCATCACTTGAGATCAGAGTCACTAACCGGTCACTACACCATGAGTATGTACGGATAACGGGCTTAATGTGATTGCGCCTGAATGAAAAAGGACCTCGTACAAAAAGAAGTCTTAGCATAGTAAGGATATTAGGATCGATCTGTATACTTATGAGGTTTATGTCCGCATTTCTGCGAGTAGTGTAATTACGATACCCTTAGTTCAGATAGTTAGTGCCTGACAACACACCCTTACTCGAACATAGAAGCCCTCTTTGCCCAAAACCTGTATACACCATAATTTTCTTTCATCTACTTCTAAGAGTTGTTGCTTGAGGACAAGCAAAGGTCTAAGCATGGGAGGATTTGATCGCACTAAATCGCACTATGTTTCTGACTCAAATATCACATGTTTTCCTTAGTTTTTATTATCATTTTCTCGTATTATGTTCCTTTTTCCTTTGTTTTCAGGATTCTTGTCATTTCAGAGCCTTCTGTGAAGAAACGAGCCAAAACTCCAAGAAATTAGGGTTTTTCAAGATATTCTGCACTTATGGCATTCAGCGCCGCGCCGGCTACAGGGAACGCGATGACGTGGCCCACTTTCACCCAGAGACCAACTGCCACGTTCCCACGATCTGGCAGTCCCAGCCACCGCGCCCGCGGCCACTGCCACCTCGCCCGCGGCCTTCACAAAAGTTTCCCGCTCAGAAGAAGTTGAGGGGCATGCTGGTCTTTACGCATCTCAAGGATCCTCTATAAATAGTTTTCGATTTTCATTTTTTAGTTTCATCCAAGCTTAGTACAATCTTAAGCCATATACTATCAGTTTCTGTAAAGTAATAATCTCTTCACATCGGGGAGTTATTGCGGTGTAGATTGAGTTGTAATCGAGTCTTGGAGCACTTTGGTTGAAGTTCATCATACCAGCCTTACCATTCCGCAGATTTGTATCAGATTCAAGTCTCCGACTGGAGCAAGGTTCTATTTTATTGCATTTCTTTACTTATAATTGCTCTTACCATAGTCTACACGTTTTATAGACTCTAAATGCTCTTACCATAGTCTACACGTTTTATAGACTCTAAATGCTCTTACCATAGTCTACACGTTTTATAGACTCGCACTCTTTTACTTACTCGCTCTTATCATAGTCTACACGTTTTATAGACTCGCACTTATTATGTCTGGCTAAACTATAAAGGTTTGGATGTAATGATTGTCATCATGGTCGTGTTCCAATTATCATGCTAGTGAAAATACTCTGGGGATGTTTTGCTTTTAACTTAAGTCAATTATGTTTAAATGTTTATTGGGTAAGATCGAAATCCGTCCAAACTAATGATACGACTTGATTATTATTTAACCAAACAAAAAGAGCGAAAGCCGTTGATTGGTTAAATAGGAATCATTGACCTTTTTAGAAAACGATTTTGAAACTATTTTCGGACGCGTTTGTAGGTTTGAAATCTGACTCTTGGTCAAAAGCCAAAAGTCTCTTTAAGTTAATCTTTCCAAGTAAAATTACTTTTCTGTTAAGTCAAAACTATCAATTTCTTAAAAATAGGTTTACCTCTTTAACACGGAAGGCACCCTTTATATGTGACAATAAAGGAATTTAATTTAAAGAGTAAATTCGGTTCTTAGTAGTCAAAAGCTACAAGTTCCCGTTAAATTGATTCTTTGCTATTAATAGAAAATACTGCCCCATAAGTAGTTTCATCTACGCATGACCGGACCAATATCTGATTACATGATTTACATTCCAACCTGTCTTTTAAACTGTTATTTACCTCGCTCATTTACTTTGTTGCACTGCACTCACATCAATATTCTTGTTCACCTTAGATAAGCACCTTAGCAATAGAGTTGATAGATTGACAATTGGTCTCTGTGGTTCGATAATCTTATATATTACTTCGATAGGCTGTGCACTTGCAGTACTATATTTAGGCTATACGTTACAGATCCCCATCAACAATGTCATCCCGTTATTGATGAGTAGGTAGCATCGTCGTTGGAGTTTGAGGGTCAATTTGAATGCGGGACTTACGATCACTAAAGCAATGCTAGGACGCCTTAGCGGTAACCCTAATGTCTTAGATCATTTGTTTGAGGCAACAATATCCGAGGCAACCGTTACGAGGCGACTATGATCTTTTAGACAAGAGGATGACTTCTAAAGTGACCTATACTCAATGACCGCGTATGAAGGCAACCAAGTGGGGTATACCCTAAGAGTGCGCATGTGCGAGTGTGTCGTTTTCAGTTATTTTTATCTTTGTACATGTTAAGGGTCATCTAAGTTGATTTTAGGTTAAAACATTTAGTCTTGTCATGCCATCCTATTATCAAACATCTAACAATTTATATTTGCGGAAATAAAATGCAGAATTTAAATTACAAGGCGTCGGGTATTTACATCGCCAAAGACAAACCCTTTAAAAATAAATAAAGCGATAAAAAATAAATAAAAGTCCTATTAATTATTACAATCCGGAAGCAAGTACATTATTGGATGAAAGAAAATAAATCGCGGCGGGAAATTAAGTCGAGCGCATGATTAGGGTTTTGACCCTTTAAAGAAGACATTTTTTTGTTGTTTTTATTTTAAGAAAGAAATTAATCTAAATTAATTACTAAATTAATTAATTAATTAATTAATAAAAATAAATTATTTTTGGGTTTTTTGTTATTTTAAGAAAGGAAAATAAAAATGATTAAGTTAGTAATTAAACCTAATTAAATCTAATTTAATTTTAATTATTTACAAAAAATAGGTTAAAATTATTCCAATTAAAACCTAAATTAATTTAATTAGTGTTTATTAATAAAAATTAAAATTAAAATTTGATTAAATATAAAAAATATTTTTGTGGTTTTTTATTTGATAAAGAAAAGAATTTTTTATTGGTTAGTAAATGAAATAAAAATAATAAAATAAATTAATAAAGCAAAATAAAATAGAAGAGAATAGGGGGTATGGGCCTGAATTTGGGAGTGTTGATAGCAAATATGTGGCCCAATTGTAGCTGGCCTTGTTTGACTTTGTGAGATCTGGTAGGCGTGTGTTGACTTGGTTCCATGTGGGCTATCAGCTTGGAACCATCAGATTTGGCCTTTAGGCCTTCTGGCTATTAGATGTATGAAGGTGCATGGTACACTGCAAGCCTGAATATACACGTGATCACCTGAAGAAGAAAAATATCCAAGAAAGTGGGGGACCTGGGATTCGAACCCAGGTCCTGATGGATATTGGATGCTTGCCTTGCCACTACGCTGAACTGATTTGTTTGCTAATATATTACATAATAATAATAATAATATAACAAAACAGCAATTATTGGTCAGAACGAATAAAAATGCGCGCGCGGTTTGACCGCACCAATGGGCAGGGGACACCTCATCGTCCCTGTCCTGAAACCTGTAAAAGATTACCTGCGGATTTGAATCTGCATCTAAAAACGCAGGTCTGTCCTAAAATCTTCCGTAGGTCACATAAATCAATTCCAAGGACATGGTTGGGTTCGTCTTGGCTTCCTGATCAACACCATGCCCTTCTTGAGTCCTGATTTTACCTGAAATAGAAAACCCCAAAAACAAACGAAGAAACCTAACTATGGTGGTTCTTCGTTCAGGCCAGATAAAAGTAATTGGATAATACCAAACGCTTGCAAATGTCATGTAGATTCAAAATATGGTATTGATTCAAGAAAAGAATGCTTAAATTATGAGTTGTGAAATCAAGAACAGAGGTATATCTCGTGGTACTTACAGCGCGTTATGGGGTGTGAAGAAGCTTGATTTTGGTCCAGGTAGATTGAGTGAACACCCAGAAAGAGATTGGGACTAGTCTTAGCCCTTGAAAACGTCTCTAAGCACGATTTTGATTTCAAGCTTTTGGTCACTTTTTTCCAACTTTGTTTTGCCTCTTTCTGCAGCCTTCAACTCTTGTTTCAATTCCTTTTGCTTGCTTATGTACTATGGAGTGTATTAGGGTAAGAATTATGGATTAAATCTTCCCATATCAATGTATACATATTTGATTTGATCTCTTCTTTAAAGCTTGCCAATTTTGCCAAATCTCAATCTTTTTGCACATGAATTGGTGTGATTCGAATTTTATGATGATAATGATGATAATCAAAACCTGAAACAGCCAAAAAATCTTATGTAATCAAAGTTTTAGATTTTATATGATTTAATTTGATTTAAAATGAATAAATTCAATAAAAAATTAAATTAAATAATAAAAATAAAATATGGGTTCATGGCTGAAGCTAGGAAACGTGGGAAATGATGCAAGCTCAAATCAAGTGGAAAATAATGGGCCCATTTGAAAAAATTTGAAGTTTTGGGGATAGTTGACTTTTGGCAATTTTGCAAAAATGTCTAACTTCAACAATGCATAACTTATTCAATTTTGAACTTTTGGAAGTTTTCTTGGACTTTTTAGAAATATTTAGATGTCATCTAACCAACCCTTTTGGTCTCATCTCATTTTGATGTTCCATTCTCCAGTTATAAGCTTTGGAAAAAAAAGGTGTTTTTGTTTACTTTCAAAAATGACCTATAATGTCCAAATTTATAACTTCTTGTGAGTAAATTTTTTGATCTTGGGGTATGAAGATGGATTGTAGGAAATTGCATCTTATTCAAAATTAGCTTTGGATGGGCCATTTCTCATAAAGTATGATAAAGTTATGCTTGGTCAAAGTTGAGTTGACTTTTCCTATAAAACCCTAATTTAGTAACTTTTGATTCTTGATGAATTTTGAGCAGTCCTTGATGAATCATGATCAACCCTTGATAAAATGATGAAATATCCTTCAAAATGAGAATGTTGACAAAAAAACTTGAAGTTTGACTGTTTATAGGTCACAGTTGACTTTTGCCCTAGCACAGTCGATTTTTTGGGCCCTTTGAGTAATTGACTGAGAAAACTTCCTCTGCAAGGCTTGAAACATGACATGGATGACCTTGAGAACATATTAGGACATTGGGGAGCACTTGAAGTCATTTGGACTCAAGGATCTTGATTCAACACCAAACCCTAATCTGGGGTTGACTGCTTTAGGAGATAGCTTGTCTGACCAACTCTTGAGCAACCTTGAGCAACTTGGAGATTTTTCTTGCAATGTTTTGAGGAATATGAGAGGGAAAATTTTGGGGTACAACAATATCGAACATTTGTCCTCACTTCAACAGGAGAAACCCCGTTTTCTCTAGTATATGGAATGGAAGTTGTACTCCCTGTCGAGGTAGAGATTTCCTCGTTGCGTGTGATAATGGAAGCCAAATTGACAGAGGCTGAATGGGTTCAGAACAGGTTTGACCAATTGAATTTGATTGAAGAGAAGATAATGACAACTTTGTGTCATGGGCAGTTATATTATAAAAGAATGAAGAAAGCATTTGATAAAAAGGTCAAACCTCGTGAATTTGGAGAAGGCGATCTCGTGCTCAGGAAGATCATGTCTTTCAACACTGATTCTAGGGGCAAGTGGACTCCCAATTTTTAAGGCTCGTATGTTGTCAAGAAAGTCTTCTCTGGTGGTGCATTAATTCTTGAAACTATGGATGGCAAGGAGTTCCCACGTCCCATGAATGCTGACGCAGTCAAGAAATACTTCGCCTAAAGAAATAAAAGAACAGCTTGCTAAGTTGAAAACCCGAAAGGGCGGCTTAGGCAAAAAGGAGCGTCTCGGTAGGCCGAAAACCCGAAAGGGCGGTCTAGGCAAAAATTAGAGACATAAACATAATAAGTTTCTCGCTAAGTTGAAAACCCGCAAGGGCAACTTAGGAAAAAAGTTTGGGACTTTCTTGGCAAGTAACTACGTCAGACAAGACCTGATCATTGAAGCAACAATCTTCTCGGGTCCTCACCATACTTCAATGAAAGCTGCTGCTCAGGATTTCAAAAGTTTTTAGGGGGGATAGTGGTCATTGTATCTCGATGTATCTTTTCAATTATGTATTACCATTTCCCAAACTTTGTAATCATCCATGGAGTCTCTCCATTCGCAGACTACCATTCTATTAATGAAATTCGAGCTTTTGCCCAATTCTAGTGTTTTTATTTTTATTTAGCTTGCAAAGACTTCATTTATTACTGATAATAACTTTTAAAGAAAAGAGATTAAAAAGAAAAATTTACTTTTCAAAAAAAAGAGAGATCTTTACAATTCAATTTACTTTGGAATTTGTGATGAAATAATGACAACAAGAATGGCAATCCCAGGAATGGACAAACTCCGATTGTTTTAAGAAAGGTTACTCCCTTCATGAAAGTTTTTCTCAGGTCATTTTGCTGGTAGATGCGCAATCCTTGTGTGCTTCTTAGATGGATAAAGACGATATCAGTGGGTGAAAGGTGCAGTATTGGATTTGTGACCCCGTTATCCCCAGTTGACTTCTTGATTTCCCAGGAAGGTTATCCCAGGGCATCTCTTGTTGGTATTGAGTATTCGTGATGAAAGGTTTCTCCAGGGAGGTAGGCTTGAATCCCCCAATGAATTTTGGTTGTGTCAGTGTCAGTCCGCTTTGTTTGAGGCTGGTCTCGCAATCTCCAGTAGGCATGTTGCTTTTGAAAAGCTGTTTTCTCCGATGAAACCGGAAGAACGATGTTCTATCCCGATATTTGTTTGGCTTGATTACATCCAGATTATGTTTCTCCTCAATAAAGTTAAGGCAGGCAATGGGTTTGGTTTCTGCCGTTGCTTTTACCCTTTTGGATTGATCTTTCTGGTTGGAGTTAGCCTATTGTTGTTAGTACCTGAGGCGGTTTTGTTTGTTTGTGCTGATTATGTATCCTTTTATCAGCATATGCACGATAACACTCGTACATTCATACATGCATCATGCATAACTAAAATCATCCTTCATTAGCATTGTGTTCTGACCTTCCCTACAATGTTCTTGGCTCAGTTGATTTTGGTTGTCCCGCTTGGGTTTATTTCTCAAAGGATGTATCTACACTGGCCGTCTTGCTCCAGTTTATTTCTGAATTGAATTTATGGATCTCTGGAAACTTTGAGTTTTGGTTCGTGCATTTATTTTGCACAGGAAGACTTTATCTCCTCAGCAGGAATATCATGGCATGTCCCGGGGAAGTCATATCGCTATTCCCAGAAAGTCATTTCTCTTTGCATATTCCCCTTGACAATAAGTGGAAGTCTCTTTATTTGAGATAGATTATGTATTACCCTTTCCAGGCAGATTTCCTTGGTTAAAGAAGAAGTTGGGACCCGTACTTGACAAAACACCAGAATTTTGGGGAAACTTTATGTTTTCTCTTTCTACCTTCAGTGAACGTTGGTAGTACATCGGCAGTGAACGTCGGTGTTGGTTATCTTTTTTCTATCTTCAGTGAACGTTGATGGTTCATCACCAGTGACCGGTGATGATATGTTATGTTTTCTCTTTCTACCTTCAGTGAACGTTGGTAGTACATCCATAGTGAACGTTGGTGTTGGTTATCTTTTTGCCATCTTCAGTGAACGTTGATGGTTCATCACCAGTGAACGGCGGTGATATGTTATGTTTTCTCTTTATACCTTCAGTGAACGTTGGTAGTACATCGGTAGTGAACATCGGTGATTTGTTATGTTTTCTCTTTCTATCTTCAGTGAACGTTGGTAGTACATCGGCACTGAACGTCGGTGTTGGTTATTGTGATACGGTGGGAAAGAACTGACTGTTTTTGGAATGCTGGTTCGCGTTTTGTGTTTGTTTTTGCAAAATGTCGCGGTAAGCAAGAGTCGTCACCGTCTTTTATTTTATCCAACAAGGAAAGGAAAAAAGCACAGAAAAATTCCTTTTTCGAGATGTTTCTCGGGTTTGGGGGGTAGATTATAGAAAGGGAAGGTGTTAGCACCCTTTCTATCCGTGGTTATCCACGGGCTCTTAGGTACTTGGTCAAAGTGTTTTCAAAAAAAAAATTTCTTTGTGTTCGTGGGTTTGAAAGAAGTTTTTGTTTGAAAGGAGTGTAAGTGCGAAAAGTTTTGTTTTGTTTTAGAATGAGCAAGTACTTAAGAACCATCTACCTACTTGAAAAAGGAATTAATCTGTGCTAATGTCCTTTAGACAATGCTATCCCACTATTAAGGAGTAGGTAGCACCGTCGTCGTAGTTTAAAGGGTCAATTAGATTAAGGGACGTATGGTCACTAAAGCAACGTCAGGACGCCTTAGCGGTAACCCTAATGTCTTAGATCATTTTTCTGAGGCAACTGTTTCGAGGCAACTATGATCTTTGGACAAGAGGGCGACCTCTAAAACTTCCTATACTCAATGACCACGTTCGAAGGCAACCAAGCGAGGTGTACCCTAAGAGTGCGCATGTGCAAGTGTGTTATTTCGGTTAATTTATCTTTGTACATGTCATGGGTGAGCTATGTTGTTTTAAGTTCATACATTTGATCTTGTCATGCATTCCCTATTATCAAACATCTAGCAGTTAATATTTTTGCAGAAATTAAATTGTGAAAATTAAATCTAAACTATTACAAGGCGTCGGGTATTTACATCGCCAAAGACAACCCTTTAATTTAAATTGCGGAAAGTAAAATAAAGCAATAAATAAATTAAAGTCCTAATTAAAAGCTATTACATTCCGGAAGCAATTAAAATATTGGAATCAAATGGATCGCGTGCAAGAAATTAAATCGGCGCATTTTTAGGGTTTTGACCCTTTTTTGAAAAAGAAAACATTTTTGTTTATTTTTTGAATTAAAAGAAATTAAATCTAGGATAATAATTAAATTAATTAATTAATGAAAATATTTTTGGATTTTTTGAGTATTTAAAGAAATAAAATAAATTGATTAAAAGTTAGTAAAACCTAATTATCTAAATTAATTTTAATTTATTGCAAAAAATGGTAAAAGTTAAACCTATTTAAAACTGAATTAATTAAGTTAGTATTTATTTATAAAAATAAAATGATGTAATTAAATTTAATAAATAAAAATAATATTTTTTGTGTTTTCTGATATTACGAGGAAAATATTTAATTGGTTAGTTTATACAATAAAAATAAATATTGACAAAATAATTAAATAAAAGGAAATATAAAAAGAAAAGAAATAACCCATTGGGGGGGGGGGGGGGTGTTGGGGGTTGGGCCCAAATCTGGATGTTTGTTCAGCAATTCAGAGGCCCATTCACGTTCAAGCCTGGTTGACCTTCCAGATTCTCTATGCTTGGGTTGACTGGAGAACGTGATACACGTTCAATCCTGGCCTTTATATTTGGTCTATAGGCCATCTGGCGCCTTGAAATTTGAGGTCCATAGTAGGCTGCAATGCATGAGGTACACTGGAATGCCTGAAGGAAAATAGTAACAAATATATGGGGGACCTGGGATTCGAACCCAGGTCCCAATGGACTTTCCACTAGCGCCTCCACCACTAGACCACTGTGCTGCTTTTGTAACTATAATAAATAACAAATAATATATGGACAAAACAAATAATATGCTGGAAACAAAAAAAATAAGCGTGAAATATGAATCCACGAATGGGACAAGGCCACGTGATCGTCTTCTTCGCTGACACCCCTGGTTATTTACCTGCGGAATTCATTCGCAGCAAAATCCGTGGCCTCATCCTAAAATGAATTGTAGGCCATATAAATGCAAACGGAGACCATCACCATGCTCGTCTCTCCTCCCTGAACACAACCATGTCCATGGTTTGCCCTAATTTTACTTGTAGTAAAAACGCCTAAAAACAAGAAACGAAAACCCTAGGTTCGGGTGTTACATTACAGGCCATAAAAACGAAATCAAATATTGCAGAACGCTTAGAAATCACACAAGGATCATAACCATGCCAATAGTTTGTCAAAAAAATGCAAGAATGAGAGGTTGCAGTTTCGTGTACAGGGGTATGTTCAAGAAGACTTACAGCGCGATTGGGGATGTTTCAGGGCTTGTGACTGGTTGCTTTTGCTTCAGTGGATCTCCAGCAAGAGGTCTATGTTGAGATTCTGCCTTGAATTGGACTCTAAGGCTGATTTCGATTTCAAACTTTTCAAGATTTTTTCAAGTTTTGGTTTCTCTGATTTTCAGCCTCCTAGGTCGTGTTCTTTGTGCCTTTGCCTTGTGTGAGTATAATAGAGTGAATTAGGTTTAAGTTTGGGCTTTGAATCCATGAGCATTGATGTTTGAAGATTTGATATGAATCACCATTAAAAAGCTTCTAAAATTGTCTCAAATCAAATATTTTGTTCATAACATGGCATGATTCGGATTTGATCTTGTCCATGATGATATTTAAGACTTGTAATGATAAAAAAAGATGCCAAGTGATTAAGATTTGGATTTTATTTGGATTTAAATTGATTTAAAATGAATTAAATCAATAAAAATCAAATAAAATAGAAAAATTAATAAATGGACATGACGCTGAATATAGAGCACGTTTGTAGTGTGACAAAATCAAATCAAGTGGAAAAAAGTGGGCCCATTTGGCAAAATTTGAAGTTTTGGAGATAGTTGACTTTTGGCAATTTTGGAAAAATGTCCAACTTCAACAAGGCATAACTTCTTCAATTTTGAACTTTTGGAGGTGTTCTTGGACTTTTTAGAAACCTTGGGGATATCCTATAACCAACAATTTTGGTCTCATCTCATTTTTATATTCCATGCTCAAGTTATAAGCTTTGGAAAAAAGGTGTTTTTGTTGACTTTCAAAAATGACCTATAATGTCCAAATTTTTAACTTTATGTGAGTGCATTTCTTGATCTTGGGGTGTGAATATGGATTGTAGTAAATTGAATCCTTTTCAGAATGAGCTTTGGATGGGTCATTTCTCATAAAGTATGAGAAAGTTATGCTTGGTCAAAGTTGAGTTAACTTTTCCTACAAAACCCTAATTTAGCAACTTTTGAATCTTGATGAATTTTGAGAAATCCTTGATGAATCATGATCAACCCTTGATCAAATGATGAATTATCCTTCAAAATGATAATGTTGACAAAACAATCTTGAGGTTTGACTGTATTTGGGTCACAGTTGACTTTTGCCCTAACATAGTCGATTTTTGGGCTTCTTGAGCAATTAATTGACCAAACTTTCTCTGCAAGGCTTGAAATTTGATATGGATGATATTGAGAACATGTTAGGACATTGGGGAGCACTTTAGGCCATTTGGATGTAAGGACCTTGATGCAACACAAAACCCTAATTTGAGATTGATTGCCTTAGGAGATGATTTGACTGTCCAACTCTTGAGCCATCTTGAGCAACTTGGAGATTATTCTTGACATGTCTTGAGAAATATGGGAGGGCAAATTTTGGGGTACAACATCTTCCCCTGTTCAATCTTCTTAAACCTGAGGATATAGATTGGCTTTCGGGCCTTTCGTGATCCAAAGGTGGAAGATGATTGAACACTAGAGTGCCCAAAAATTTGCACTCACATGGACTGGTATCAGCTTTGTGATGTCGGGAATGGGCTTATAGATTCCATTTGGAAATTGTTGGTAGGTGGTTTTGTCTTCTTTGATGGGATTGGCATCAGAAAAATCTTTAGGAACCGATTTAACTGGAACAGAGGGGGTTTTGTCTCTTTTGACGGGATTGTCTTCTTTGACGAGTTGTCTCCTTTGACGGGTTGTCTCTTTTGACGGGTCGTTTCCTTTGACGGGTTGTCTCTTTTGACGGGTTGTCTCCTTTGACGGGTTGTCTCCTTTGATAGGTTGTCTCTTTTGACGAGTTGTCTCTTTTGACTGGTTGTCTCCTTTGACGGGTTGTCTCTTTTGACGGGTTGTCTCCTTTGACGGGGTTGTCTCTTTTGACTGCGTTCGCATCAAAAAAATCTTTAGGAATCAATTTAACTGGTTTTTGTCTCCTTTGACTGGATTGGCCTCAGAAAAATCTTTAGGAATCGATTTAACTGGTTTTGTCTCCTTTGACTGGCTTAGCCTCAGAAAAATCTTTAGGAATCGATTTAACTGGTTTTGTCTCCTTTGACTGGCTTCGCCTCAGAAAAATCTTTAGGAATCGATTTAACTGATTTTGTCTCCTTTGACTGGCTTCTCCTCAGAAAAATCTTTAGGAATCGATTTTAACTGATTTTGTCTCCTTTGAATGGCTTCGCCTCAGAAAAATCTTTAGGAATCGATTTAACTGGTTTTGTCTCCTTTGACATAGCTGAGAACTTAACTGCATCTCTTCCTGAAAGGTAAAGGTCAGCCATATGCAATGCATGATGGGGATCAATTAATGATGTTCTCAACCTAAATGAGATTGTATTTGTATGATGCGTATATGCATGTATCATGATGTATGGAAATGTAATGTTTTAGCTGGGGAAAATAAATCCCGGAGCTGTTGGAGAATAGAATTGAATTCTTCGCTTCCGCTGGGGATGGTGAACGAAGGTGATTGCAAGAATAAACCTGTGGGGAAGAGAACTCCGTTGGGGAATAAACTGATGAAGAGATTGCTCTGTGGGGAAGATATGCTTTGTTGAGGATTTTAACGATGACCTCCGCTGGGGATTCCACTGATAAATTCTGTTGGGGATGGATTATCGTTGCTGGTGATATTGAATCTTTGAGGATTGACTTCCTGCTTGTGAAAGGAACGAACTCCGCTGGGGATGATCTTTCAGTTGCAACTTGCTGGGGATAAACCTGTTAGACTTTTGTGGGGATAACCTTCTGAGTTTGGCTGGGGAGATTTATTGCTGTACTCCGCTGGTGGATAAACTTCCAGAATCTAATGGGGATGATGATTCCACTCCGTTGGGGAAGCCTTTTTTAGACCATGCTGGGAAATATTGACTCCACTGGGGTATCTTGTATGCTGCCGGGGAACATTCTTATACTCCGTTGAGGAATATTAAGACTTCCGGGGATACTCTTATACTTGCTGAGGGACATTCTTATACTCCGCTGGGGAATATTAAGACCTTTTGGGGATACCAAGCCTTTTTAATGTTGATGGTGAATAAACTCTGTTTGGGGAGAGTTTTGATGATTCGTTCATGGTTGTAAGTCTCTGTTTAGAGAGCTATCATTATTGTCTTACTCTGCGGGGAGTGAAGGTATCTTAGCCAAATTCTTCAGCTGAATCTACCTTATACCTGGTGAACAAAGCAACTATACAGTTCGGACAATTCTTATTGCCCCTGCTTCTGATATTACCAGTAATTCGTCTTTCGTTTCGCATGTAAATATTTATGAGCAGCAATTAATGTCAAATGCATATATCAAAAATGAACATTGGACGTTCTTTGCAAAACAAAACAGATAAAGGAAAAACAGTTTGAAATTTCTTTGAAAATGAATTGTATTGATTTTGAAGTTTGGCCTGTAAATAGGTGTTTTTGTACAAGAGGCTGACGTCCTAGTAAGAGAACGCCGCCGAACAAATAGAATTTACAATTTGTGAAAAGAAAACAAAACAGCTATGTGAATGATCCCACTGGGTTCCAACTCTGCTATTTCCTTTATATCCTCGAGCATCTCATCACTTTGCTACTGGTTGAAGATGAATCAGATTGATTAGTGCAGTCTGAGCTTGATAGTTGATACCGAAGTCTGGATGCAAGGTGATCCAATGAGACATAGTGTTACGCTTTGATCCCTATTTTTTTCCTGGACCGCCCTTTTGGGTTTTCAGTCCACCGGGATACCCTTTTTTTCCCAAGTTACCTTTTCAGGTTTTCGACTTGCCGGGTGTACAGATTTTTTATTTTTGCCCGAACCCTTTTAGTTCGCCGGGAAGACCTTATTTTTTCCTAGGCTAATCAACCTAGCGGGTCTTTGATCATGCGTAGTATCTTTTTACTATGTCTGCATTGATGGGGTGAGGAAGGTCGTCACCATCCATGGTGGTTAGAATCATAGCTCCTCCTGAGAAAATGTTCTTACCACAAATGGCCCTTCGTAAGTAGGGGTCCATTTGCCCCTGGGATCACCTTGAGGTAGGATAATGCGCTTGATTACCAGATCCCCAACTTGATACTCTTGTCGTCTGCCTTTCTTGTTAAATGCCTTGATCATCCGTTTTTGGTACGTCTGACCATGACAAATAGCAGTAAGTCTCTTTTCATCGATTAGGTTCAGCTGATCAAGTCGGGTCTGAATCCAGTCATCTTCGCTCAAACCTGCATCCTTCATGATTCGGAGAGAGGGTATCTGAACTTCAATGGGCAAGACTGCCTCCAAGCCATAAACCAAGGAGTAGGGTGTTGCCCCTGTTGACGTCCGCGATGAAGTACGGTACCCATGAAGAGAAAATGGTAACATCTCGTGCCAGTATTTGTATGTCACTGTCATCTTCTGCACGATCTTCTTAATGTTCTTATTAGCCGCTTCTACAACCCCATTCATCTTCGGCTGGTAAGGAGAAGAGTTATGATGTTGTATCTTGAACTGATCGCAGAGCTCAGTGATCATCTTGTTGTTGAGATTGGTACCATTATCCGTAATGATCCTCTCTGGTACACCGTATCGACAGATCAGATTGTGCCGAATGAACCGTGCCACGACGTTCTTGGTTACAGTAGCAAAGGAAGCTGCTTCAACCCACTTCGTAAAGTAATCAATTGCTACCAGGATAAAACGATGCCCGTTAGATGTCGTAGGTCTGATCTCGCCGATCATATCAATGCCCTACATTTCAAAAGGCCAAGGTGTCATCAAGACGTTCAGAGGAACTGGAGGTATGTGCACTTTATCAGCATAGACTTGGCACTTGTGACATGTCCGAGAATGCTGATAGTAGTCAGCTTCCATTGTGGACCAATAATATCCTGCCCGAAGGATTTTCTTTGCCATGATGTGTCCACTGGAATGAGTTCTGAAAGTACCTTCATGTAACTCTGTCATGATCCTTTCTGCTTCAGTCTTATCCACACAACGCAATAAGGTCGAATCATGGTTACGCTTGTAAAGAATGCCATTGCTGATGAAGAACTTCGCCGCGAACCTCCTCAGAAACTTCTTGTCATTAATAGATGCACCCTCGGGGTATTCCTGAGTCTCAAGATATCTCTTCACCTCATGAAACCAGGGTTTTTCTGTTACCTCTTCAGTCTCAATATCACAGCAATGTGCAGGTTCGTCCAGTCTTTCAATGATGATCCGGGGAGCTTCGTTGTCCCAATTGATTTTGAACATAGAAGACATTGTAGCCAGCGCATCCTCCAACTGATTCTCCTCTCTAGGGAAGTGTTCAAAGGTTATCTCTTCAAAATGTGGGAGCAACGTCAACACATACTCGTTGTATGGAATAAGATTTGGGGGTTTCATATCCCACTCGCCTTTGATCTGACTGATCACGAGAGCGGAATCTTCGAAGACACTTAGAAACTTAATCCTTAGGTCAATTGATGCTCGAAGACCCATAATGCACGCTTCATACTCCACCATATTGTTGGTGCAGTTGAAATATAGTCGGGCGGTAAACGGAGTATGAGAGCCTTTAGGAGATATGATCACAGCGCCAATGCCATTACCCAAAGAGTTCGAAGCTCTGTCAAAGTACATAGACCATCGGGATCCTTCCTCAGGTCCTTCATCTGGTCCAGGTGTCTCACAATCAGTCACTACCATGATATTCACGTCCGGAAATTCAAAGTTCATAGACTGGTAGTCATCCACTGCTTGATGTCCCAAATGGTCTGCCAATACACTTCTCTTGATTACCTTCTGGGTCGTATACTGGATGTCATACTCAGTCAAGATCATTTGCCATCTCACTATTCTTCCGGACAAAGCAGGCTTTTCGAAGATATACTTGATTGGATCTATCTTTGATATCAACAGAGTAGTGTGAGTCAACATATACTGTCTCAGCCGGCGAGCAGCCCATGCCAAAGCGTAGCAAGTTTTCTCGAGCAGTGAGTATCGGATCTCACAGTCGGTAAACTTTTTGCTAAGGTAATAAATAGCATGCTCTTTTCGGCCAGACTCGTCATGTTGACCCAGCACACACCCCATTGAGTTGTCGAGTACTGTCAAGTATAAGATCAAAGGTCTCCCTTCAACTGGTGGCATCAGAATAGGTGGCTCTTGGAGATACTCTTTGATCCTTTCGAAAGCGGCCTGACATTCATCGTTCCAACGTACCACTTGATCTTTCTTCAGTAGCTTGAAGATTGGCTCACAAGTAGCAGTCAGGTGTGAGATGACTCGAGCAATGTAATTCAGACGTCCCAAGAAGCCTCTAACTTCTTTCTCAGTTCTGGGAGCTGGCATCTCCTGTATGGCTTTCACCTTTGCAGGATCCACTTGAATACCTTTATCGCTTACGACGAAACCCAGTAGCTTACCAGATCTCACCCCGAAGGTGCACTTGTTAGGGTTTAACCTCAGCTTGTACAACTTCAACCTGTTAAACAACTTCTGCAGATGGTCAAGGTGTTCCTCCTCAGTCTGGGACCTTGCAATAATATCATCGACGTATACCTCAATCTCATGATGGATCATTTCGTGAAACAAAGCAACCATGGCACGCTGATACGTTGCCCCAACATTTTTCAACCCAAAGGGCATGACCTTGTAGCAAAAGGTACCCCACTGAGTGACAAAGGTTGTCTTCTCCATGTCTTCGGGAGCCATTTTAATCTGATTATAACCGGAGAAACCATCCATGAAGGAGAATACCTTATGCTGAGCGGTGTTGTCAACCAGAACGTCGATATGAGGTAGAGGGAAATCATCCTTGGGGCTTTCCCTGTTCAAATCCTTGTAGTCAACACACATTCGAACCTTACCATCCTTCTTCGGCATAGGAACCACATTGGCCACCCACTGAGGGTAAGAAGTAACTGCTAGAAAACCGACGTCGAACTATTTCATAACTTCAGCTTTGATTTTCTCAAACATCTCTGGGCGCATTCGGCGTACCTTCTATTTCACTGGAGGACATTCTTCCTTGGTAGGCAGGCGATGAACCACAATATCAGTATCCAACCCGGGCATATCTTCATAAGACCAGACAAAGATCTCAACGTAGTCACGCAGCATCTGAATCAACCGTTGTTTTACACTAAGCTCTAGATTTGCACCGATCTTTACCTCTTTCTTATCTGTCTCGGTACTCAGATTCACTGATTCCACCGGCTCTTCATCTGGATGAATGGCCCTCTCTTCTTGGAGTAACAGTCTTGCAAGTTCACCAGGCACTTCGCAATCATCTTCACCTTCGTCTTCGGCTAAGTTGATCGGATTTTCAAAGTCATAACCGGCAGTAGCAGAGTCGTTACCAGTGAGATCCAGAGTGGATATGGACCTGTATATGTGAGTGTGTGTAAAATAGCTGTTTTGCAATATATAATAAAGAAAAACAAGGAGCGCAAAATTTGAAATGCAAGAACGTCCAATGCTTTTATTAATGATATATGAAAATGACACACAAAAGCCCTCACAAATGAAGCCACGGTGCCCCGGGTAAGACACCGGGCTATAGAGTTTAAAACATTGTCGGTTACAAATTCAAAACAAAAAGTTTCATTACTGAGTGATGACAGAAACGAGCATAGAATCCTTCGTTGTCCAGTTGCTTAATCCACCATCGGCATTTGGGTAGATCCAGTTGTCAATGTCAAACTCTTCATCATCATCATCCCTGATAGCATTCACCCCTGCATCTTGTTTAGGCTTTTCTGGTGCTCCGAACTTGATCTCTTTTGCATCAATCAAATCTTGTACCTTGTTCTTCATAACCCAACAATCATCTGTATTGTGTCCCAGGCTATCAGAGTGATAAGCACAGCGGGCATTAGGTTTGTACTTTGGTGATGTTGTATTTGGATTCTTCAGAGCTTCCTTTAGAATCACCATATTAGTCTTCAGCAACTGTGGCAGAATCTGAACAAAGTCATGCTGAGACGGGTGAACTGCCTTCGAGGCCTCTCATCCTTTTGTTGATTGTTATGTTGAGGAGCACCAACAGGTTTTGAAATAACAACCGCATTGACAGCTTGGCGGTGTTCAGGTCTACTCTGGCTTCTCGAACTGTAGACAACACTGGACTCTTTCTTAAATGGCTTCTTCTCGGTGCTTGACGAAGCACCCTTCTGTATCTTACCAGCCTTAATACCAGCCTCAATCCTCTCACCTGTCAAAATAAGCTCTGTAGACCCAGATGAAGAACTTCCAATCAAGTGGTTGAAAAATGGACCAGACAGGGTCCCCAGAAACATGTCCACAAGCTCCCGATCAGCCAAGGGCGGTTGTACTCTCCCGGCGAGGTCCCTCCACTTCTAAGCATAATCTTTGAAACCTTCTCCCGTTCCCATTGACATACCCTGGAGTTGGGTACGCGTAGGAGCGAGGTCGAAATTATACTGATACTGCCTTTAGAATGCAGTAGCCAAATCTTCCCAACTGCGGATACTGGCTCCGTCTAACTGATAGAACCACTCAAGCTGAGTCCTTGAGAGACTGTCTTGGAAGAAGTGGATCCATAGGTTCTTATTAGCGGTGTAAGGCTGAATCTTCCTCACATATGAATGGAGGTGTAGCTTCGGACAAGAAACTCTGTCATACTTAGCAAAGGCTGGTGCTTTGAATTTGTGGGGAATCACCACCCCAGATGATAGACCTAGATCAGCAAAGTCCAGACCAGGCACTTTCTAAACTTCCATAGCACTCAACCTTCTTCCAGTTTCTTGTATCTATCCTTGGCAGGAGGATACTGCTCTTTGTCGAAGTCCGTCTCGTTGTCGGAGACCACAGGACTAGGAGCCCTCCTTTCCTCTTGACTATCTTTCCCTCCAGATGAGGTGGTCAGATCAACTTCATTCTGTAGCCTGTTTCCAAACCTGTGCCATGTGTTGAACGGGATGGTCCTCTTCTTCTTCTTCTTCTTCTTCTTCTTCTTCTCTTTCAGAATCAGGGTCTTCAGGTCTTGCTGACCCTTAGCAAGATTCATGAACAACTCTTGAAATTGGGCATTCTGGGCCTGGAGGGCCTTGATGGCTTGCTCAGTTGAAGGTTCAGCAGACATGATGAGTGCTGAAATAAACAGCGAAGAAGATAAGAGACCTGTAATGGGTACCTGTTTATGAAGTGCATGGGATGAAATGCGTATGACATGATTTCAAAGACAATCGGGAGATTCAAATTTGTAAACAAGAAAGGAAACACACTTTATTAGATAAACTTTAAAATTCAATTGTTCAACTGATGCCATTAAGGAGTTACATGAAAGGAAATACTGAAAAGTAAATAAAAACTGGAAAGGAAATCATCAAAGGCCAATCAAAGCTCCCATGGTCTCTTCTTGTCGGTGCAGACATAATTATTAAGAATCCGCTCGTTCTCCAGCTGCCTAGTCAACTTCTGGATTTTCTGCTCTTGCTCGTTGAAGTTTTCCCGGTAAGAATCTTGTTCCTCCCTCAGCTGCATCCAATACCTTTTCAGTGCCCCAATGTCAGTGGGCATATAAGGATGGATGATGGTTGGAAGAACCCCTTCTTCATTAGCAACTTCAAGAGTGACAGGCCGGACGACTTCATAAGGCATACCCAGCTTTTGGGCACGGATACGGACCCATCTGAGATATGGCTCCATTGGAAGGGAAGTCTTTGGACCCAACTCATGTGGATTAGATTGGTGAACTCTATCCCAAGACCTTATGAATCTCCGACGTTGCTCGTCGCTATCCCCTTAAAAATCAAAGATGATATTAGGCATTAGCAGCTCATGAGGTCCTTCTCTTCTGGCTCTGCCAAACTGACGGAGAGCTAAGCATGGGTTGTAAGAAATTCCTCCATAGGTTCCTATCAGGGGAACATTGGGGTACTCCCCACATTGATCAATAATAGTCACCTCATCCATACCCTTGAGATTCCAGATAATATCATTATGACATAGAGACATAACCCTATAAGCCCAACCCATTCATTCTTTGTTCTTCAGTACTGACTTAGGGAGGTGCGAAATAAACCACCTCGACAATAATGGAGCACAACACATCAAGGTTCCTCGCTTTCAGGCAATACGATCATAGAGCTGATGAAGGATGTCACCCAAGAGAGTGGGTACAGGATTCCGAGAGATGAAGATTTTCACCGCATTCACATCAACAAAAGTGTCAGGATTCAGAAACAATACCAAGCCATAAATCAGAAGAGCCAGAATATCCTCGAATGCCTTGAAGTCTAGACTATCCTATAAATAGTTAGCCTTACCAACCAAGAACTTAGTCAGAAAGCCCTTTGCTCCACTTCTAGTCTCCCAATTAGCCATTACCTCCTCTTTGGTCAAATGAAGGGCTGCAGCAATCTCTTCGGGCCTAAGAGTCTTTTCCCAACCAGTAAACAGGGTCTGCTCTAGAACAGAGATACCGAGCAGCTCAGAGAACTCTTCTAAGGTGGGAACCAGCTGATAATCCTGGAAAGTAAAGCAGTGGTACAACAGATCATAGAATTGGACCAGAACGCTCATCATTTGCTCGTCCAATTTGGAGGTGACCAAACTGAGAAGAGAACCATGCCTCCTGATGAAGGAAGTAGTGTCAGGCATCTTAGCAACCAACTCTTTAAGCAAGGTGGGAACCTGGACAAAGTTGATCCGGATGGTATTCTTACGCATGGGCATCATGATGACCTACAAAATAGAACAAAGATGAATCGCTCCTGTCTTTGAAATAGGTTAGTCCAATGCAAGATGTATGCAATGTTATGATGTCATGATGTCATGATAGTAAGCACACCACAAGTATCCACAAATAGCAAACATGGTAAAGGCACACAAGTCACACAGAGAGCCCTTAGATTTCAGGCTGGCAAGGAGCTTAGATACTACCCTCTTTCAGTTCAGTTGGTTTAAACCTGTCCTAAAAATAGTAACCGGGTTCTAGAGGATCTCAATATCACTGACTACCCTCGATTGGTCATAATTCCAGTTTAGCAACCTTTTCTTGTGGCCGGAATCATCGCGAGAGTTTAGTCTCAATGAGTGTAGCATACTGCTACTGTTCTATGGCCAAGTTGGTCAATTTAAGGTTCTAAGGTCAGTTGGTGCTTAATGACCCCTTAGAATACCCATATTCTCCTCGTTCCAACACAAGGGATATCAGTACAGACTAAAGTGCCACACCAACGTAGCTACTGCTTCAACCGTGTTAGTCTACGTCGGACAGTTCCCTCACAGTCTATTGCTACTTACCTAAAGGGTATCCCCTAGATCCGGGTTAGGATCTATAGTAACTCCAATACAAGCCCACAAAGATAAATCATACAAAGCATACAATTGAAAACACAATGATCTATTCCTAAGGTACACCTCACTTATAATATGTCCCCAACAGAGTCGCAAGTTCTGTGATACGGTGGGAAAGAATTGACTGTTTTTGGAAAGCTAGTTCGCGTTTTGCGTTTGTTTTCGCAAAATGTCACGGTAAGCAAGAGTCACCGCCGTCGTTTATTTTATCCAACAAGGAAAGGAAAAAAGCACAGAAAAATTCCTTTTTCGAGATGTTTCTCGGATCCGGGGGGTAGATTATAGAAAGGGAAGGTGTTAGCACCCTTTCTATCTGTGGTTATCCACGGGCTCTTAGGTACTTGCACAAAGTGTTTTCAAAATTTGCTTTTCTTTGTGTTCGTGGGTTTGAAAGAAGTTTTTGTTTGAAAGGAGTGTAAGTGCGAAAAGTTTTGTTTTGTTTTAGAATGAGCAAGTACTTAAGAACCATCTACCTGCTCGAAAAAGGAATTAATCTGTGCTAATGTCCTTTAGACAATGCTATCCCACTATTGAGGAGTAGGTAGCACCGTCGTTGGAGTTTTAAGGGTCAATTCGATTAAGGGACGTGTGGTCACTAAAGCAACGTTAGGACGCCTTAGCGGTAACCCTAATGTCTTAGATCATTTTTCCGAGGCAACCGTTTCGAGGAAACTATGATCTTTGGATAAGAGGGCGACCTCTAAAACTTCCTATACTCAATGACCACGTTCGAAGGCAACCAAGTGAGGTATACCCTAAGAGTGCGCATGTGCAAGTGTGTTATTTCGGTTAATTTATCTTTGTACATGTCATGGGTGAGCTATGTTGATTTTAAGTTCATACATTTGATCTTGTCATGCATTCCCTATTATCAAACATCTAGCAGTTAATATTTTTGCGAAAATTAAATTGCGAAAATTAAATCTAAACTATTACAAGGCGTCAGGTATTTACATCGCCAAAGACAACCCTTTAATTTAAATTGCGGAAAGTAAAATAAAGCAATAAATAAATTAAAGTCCTAATTAAAAGCTATTACATTCCGGAAGCAATTACAATATTGGAATCAAATGGATCGCGTGCAAGAAATTAAATTGGCGCATTTTTAGGGTTTTGACCCTTTTTTGAAAAAGAAAACATTTTTGTTTATTTTTTGAATTAAAAGAAATTAAATCTAAGCTAATAATTAAATTAATTAATTAATGAAAATATTTTTGGATTTTTTGAGTATTTAAAGAAATAAAATAAATTGATTAAAAGTTAGTAAAACCTAATTATCTAAATTAATTTTAATTTATTGCAAAAAATGTTAAAAGGTAAACCTATTTAAAACTGAATTAATTAAGTTAGTATTTATTTATAAAAATAAAATGATGAAATTAAATTTAATAAATAAAAATAATTTTTTTGGTGTTTTCTGATATTACGAGGAAAATATTTAATTGTTTAGTTTAAACAATAAAAATAAATATTGACAAAACAATTAAATAAAAGGAAATATAAAAAGAAAAGAAATAACCCTTTGGGGGGGGGCCAAATCTGGATGTTTGTTCAGTAATTCAGAGGCCCATTCACGTTCAAGCCTGGTTGACCTTCCAGATTCTCTATGCTTTGGTTGACTGGAGAACATGATGCACGTTCAATCCTGGCCTTTAGATTTGGCCTAGAGGCCATCTGGCGCCTGGAAATTTGAGGTCGATAGTAGGCTGCAATGCATGAGTTACACTGGAATGCCTGAAGGAAAATAGTAACAAATATATGGGGGACCTGAGATTCGAACCCAGGTCCCAATGGACTTTCCACTAGCGCCTCCACCACTGGACCACTGTGCTGCTTTTGAAATTATAATTAATAACAAATAATATATGGACAAAACAAATAATATGCTGGAAACAAAAAAAATAAGCGCGAAATATGAATCCACGAATGGGAAAAGGCCACGTGATCGTCTTCTTCGCTGACCCCCCTGGTTATTTACCCGCGGAATTCATTCGCAGCAAAATCCGTGGCCTCATCCTAAAATGAATTGTAGGCCATATAAATGCAAACGGAGACCATCACCATGCTCGTCTCTCCTCCCTGAACACAACCATGTCCATGGTTTTCCCTAATTTTACTTGTAGTAAAAACGCCTAAAAACAAGAAACGAAAACCCTAGGTTCGGGTGTTACATTACAGGCCATAAAAACGAAATCAAATATTGCAGAACGCTTAGAAATCACACAAGGATCATAACCATGCCAATAGTTTGTCAAAAAAATGCAAGAATGAGAGGTTGCAGTTTCGTGTACAGGGGTATGTTCAAGAAGACTTACAGCGCGATTGGGGATGTTTCAGGGCTTGTGACTCGTTGCTTTTGCTTCAGTGGATCTCCAGCAAGAGGTCTATGTTGAGATTTTGCCTTGAATTGGACTCTAAGGCTGATTTCGATTTCAAACTTTTCAAGCTTTTTTCAAGTTTTGGTTTCTCTGATTTTCAGCCTCCTAGGTCGTGTTCTTTGTGCCTTTGCCTTGTGTGAGTATAATAGAGTGAATTAGGTTTAAGTTTGGGCTTTGAATCCATGAGCATTGATGTTTGAAGATTTGATATGAATCACCATTAAAAAGCTTCTAAAATTGTCTCAAATCAAATATTTTGTTCATAACATGGCATGATTCGGATTTGATCTTGTCCATGATGATATTTAAGACCTGTAATGATCAAAAAGATACCAAGTGATTAAGATTTGGATTTTATTTGGATTTAAATTGATTTAAAATGAATTAAATCATTAAAAATCAAATAAAATAGAAATATTAATAAATGGACATAAGGCTGAAGATAGAGCACGTGTGTAGTGTGACAAAATCAAATCAAGTGGAAAAAAGTGGGCCCATTTGGCAAAATTTGAAGTTTTGAGGATAGTTGACTTTTGGCAATTTTGGAAAAATTCCCTACTTCAACAAGGCATAACTTCTTCAATTTTGAACTTTTGGAGGTGCTCTTGGACTTTTTAGAAACCTTGAGATGTCCTATAACCAAACCTTTTGGTATCATCACATTTTGATATTCCATGCTCAAGTTATAAGATTTGGCAAAAAAGGTGTTTTTGTTGACTTTCAAAAATGACCTATAATGTCCAAATTTGTAACTTTTTGTGAGTGCATTTCTTGATCTTGGGGTGTGAATATGGATTGTAGGAAATTTCATCCTATTCAGAATGAGCTTTGGATGGGTCATTTCCAATACATTATGAGAAAATTATGCTTGGTCAAAGTTTGATTGACTTTTCCTACAAAACCCTAATTTAGCAACTTTTGAATCTTGATGAATTTTGAGCAATCCTTGATGAATCATGATCAACCCTTGATAAAATGATGAATTATCCTTCAAAATGAGAATTTTGACAAAAAAATCTTGAGGTTTGACTGTATTTGGGTCACAGTTGACTTTTGCCCTAGCACAATCGATTTTTGGACTTCTTGAGCAATTGACTTACCAAACTTTCTCTGCAAGGATTGAAATTTGATATGGATGATCTTGAGAACATGTTAGGACATTTGGGAGCACTTGAGGCCATTTGGATGTAAGGACCTTGATGCAACACAAAACCCTAATTTGAGATTGATTGCCTTAGGAGATGATTTGACTGTCCAACTCTTGAGCCATCTTAAGCAACTTGGAGATTATTCTTGACATGTCTTGAGAAATATGGGAGGGAAAATTTTGGGGTACAACAGTTATCTTTTGCTATCTTTAGTGAACATTGATGGTTCATCACCAGTGAACAGTGGTGATATGTTATGTTTTCTCTTTCTACCTTCAATGAACGTTGGTAGCACATCGGCAGTGAACGTCGATGCATGTTATCCTCCTCTCTGATTCTTTTCTTGTGGTTTACCAGTGATTTATTTTCCTGGTGGGACTGCTCTTTTGATGTTACATTTCATGTCACATCCCCAATGCTACTTTGTGTCTCTTTTATTCCATTCATATGCATTCATATGCATAATTGTTTGCATGGCATCTAAGGGCCAAAAACATGGTTTGTTTTATATTTAAGTGTCTTCGATCACGTCGACACGAAGATTTTTTAACCTTCGTATCTCTGGATAGAAGAAACTTAAATAAGGGCAGCTGTTGTACCCCAAAATTTTTCCCTAAGATCCCTTCATCATACCATATTGTTTCAATCACCACAAAATCACATTAGGGTTTTTGGTTCTTCTACTTATATTTAGCTTTTCTCTTTGAGAAGTTGCCAAGCACTTTAACTTGTGTTATCTTGTGTTCATGGATATTTTTCTTTGATGTTATCTCTAATTAATAAAATGCAATATTGGTTTGTCTTACTTTCTAATAATATAGGTAAAAGCAATGAGGTCTAGCAAGTTGCATCATGGGTTCATGAGTTTATTTCCATGCCCTAGTCAAAGCTTGAGAGATTCAAACCTCACCCATGAAGTTGTTTTGAAGTTGGTATGGAAGTAGTTTTTATGGCCATGAGTCCTCATCATCATCCTCAACAATCTCTATTACCAGGAAGAACATTGGCACAAAAATTTCGTTCAAACTTGGCAAAGTTCCACCAAGCTTTCTCTTGATTTAAAGGCTAGGGTTTTGGACTTCAAAGGGGCATATCTTTCTCATATTTTGGTATTTTTGAGTGGTTCCAAGAACATTCTTCTCTTAAAAGAGTTACCAACAAATCACTTCAAAAGTCCCAAGGAGTTTTCATGTAGAAGGAACTTGGTGAAGAATAAAGATTACAAGTCATCCAGATGAATCCCCAATTTTCCATATGTGACTTCAAATGATCATAACTTGGTCAATTTTTATCACCTTGGGCCCATTCTTTTTTCATGATGATCCTAAGGATGTTTAATTCATGCCTTATTTTATGTGCAAAGTGAAAAATGTATTGAAGTTGCCTTAAGAATGTAAAATATTATAGGTCATTTCTTGATTTTTGGACAACTTCAGCAAGTCATAACTTGCTCAAATTTTGGAGATTTTGAGTGGTTCAAATTGAAAAATGTCATTCAAGAGGTCTACTTCATTCCATCTTTTTTGATAAAGAGCAAATTCTAAGTGCAAGGCCATGTTTGGAAGCAAGAGATTATAGGTCATTTTTAAAGAAGAATTTGAAATATTTTTAAGTATGGAAAGTCAACTCTTTTTCCTCAACTTTGACTCCATGTAACTTTTAGCTCAAGCATCCATTTGATTCCATTCCTTTTCCATTACAAAGCTTGTAACATCATATTTCCAAAGCATCAAGAATCTTACCCTAAGACCCCTTGAGGTGGAAATGCCATTGGATTGAACTTGGTAACTTGGAATTGAAGTTTCACCATGAGTCAGAATTTGAAATCCATGTTTTGGCCTTTAAACATCAAATTAGCATGTGTTTGTGTATCAGGTTCACACGATTTCCCTCCAATTTGCATCATTCCACACGCTTGAGCATTCCATTTGATTCCCTATAAGTAGAGGGTCATCCCCCATTCAAATTCCTAAGCTTAGATAGCCAGAATTACCCTGCCAAACTTACTTCACAACTCAGAATTCAGCTACTTCGAATCCTATTCTCAAGCCTTTTTCAATCAATTTTCTCCATCAATTCACCTTCCTTGATCTTCCCTAAACCTAACCATACATTTACATTCAAGAATCGTGCACTACATTGCTCCATAGAAGTCCAGTTTCAGAGCTCTACAACTCAACTTCAATAGGTAGATTCCTTCATCAATTCTCTAAAACTTTGATATCATTGTGTTGCTCTCATTGCCCTAGTTCTAGTCGCAACAATTACTTTCATCTGGAAGCACGTTTTGACCATGAATTTTCAAATCCCCTTTCCGAACTTTCTTTCCAAATTGCTTGAGTTACAGTTTATATAAATTCGTCGCGAAGGTTTGGTTGTCTTTGTCTTGAAGAGACGAAGCGAATGGCATAGGTCTAAGCTTCTAATTTTACAGTTGGAGAGACCTGCAATTCTGAGGGCTGGAGGTTGAAGATGACCAACGTGTCATCTTCTAACCAATGAAAGCGTGACATTTGTTATTTTCAAATTCTGATTTATTAAATGATTCTGTATATTATTCAGTAAAGACCATGATATACACAGCGCGCCAGATCCTTTGGATTTGATTACTAACGCGTTTTGATTCTCATCCAATGGTCCACATCTTTTTCTTTTATTTTCTTTTTCTGATTTTTATATTTTAATTGTTTTAAATTTCAAAAAATCATAGAAAAATCATTTTTAGTCAAAAAAATCTGGAAAAATTATGAAAAATATTTTTGATTATTCACTTTCTGATTTTTATTTTTTCACAATTTATTTTTGTGTTTTGGTATTTTTTATGAATTTTACACTCATTTGATTTGTTTAAAATGTTTAAAAATACTTTTACACATTTTTTAATTCTGAAAAAATTATGGGATGATCCAATGACATTGTGACAAATACTGGTGACTTTATTTTATTTTTGTTTCTGACTTTACTATTTTTTACCATTTTTGTTTATTTTACCCATTTATTTTAATTTTTAAAAATAGTTTCTGACTTTTAAAAATTCCCAAATTTTTTTAAACAATATTTGGACCCATTTCTGATTTTTCTATGGTTTTATTTTTCATTTCTTGATTAATTTGAATAATATTGATATTTTCCCCATTATTTTTTAGTTTATTTTAATACTTTTCATCCTTTAATACATATATTAAATATTATATCATTTTGTGGATATTTTCTGGCTGTCTTGGGTTGATTTTTTTGGTCATGGCTTTATTAACATCATTGGATCCATGGTGTTGAGTCTAACTCCACAAAAAAATGGATGAATGATTTTAATAATAGTTTGATTAAATATTAATTCAAATATGGTTTTCTTTTTACCCTAATTCCCCTTCATCTCATTCCCTTCTTTTTGCACTAAATGTTGTTGGAGCATGATCTCTATATCATGTCTCAAAACAAATGGTGCATAGATTGCTATTGAGCGGCCTCAAAATAGGTGCGACTTCTATATAAGTCCACTTACGATTGCTTAATATAGCGCTAAATTTTGTCCCGATTCGAATAAATGATCATTCGTGGCCCAAACTTATGATTGCAAGCCCAAGTATGTTAATTTGATCTCTTTGATCCAATAACTTTGAGATTCATTGTGTGGAGGCTTTGGTTCTACCAATCCTCTAATGGATCTACAACACCTTTGGTCAACGCGGATCACTTAAACATCATTGATCATTAAATGGTATTTATGAGAATTCTAAAATGGATGATATACTTGACAAAAAGCAAATGCAACTTGTTGTGTGGAGGCTTTGGTTCTACCAATCCTCTAATGAGTTCCAAATGCAAGTTTCAAGATGGTCATCCAACTAACCACTAATTATTAACTTGCTTTATTTTATGCTTTTTATTATTTTATGCTTTATGTATTATTTATCTTTTAGCATTTTTACAATTCATGCCATTTTCATCTTTGCTCTTTTGAGCATTTATTTTCTTGTCATTTTTACTTTGCTCACTTGAGATTTTCTTTTTCCTTTTTCTAAGATACTTAATAATCAACATAAACCATAAAAATATTTTAATGACACTTGGACTATTTGGTTACTATCCTTGGCATGATGAAGCAGTGGACTTTCTTGGACTTAGGATTAGAAACCTTGGCCTATCTTGGAGACCTTTTGATCTTATCTGATTATTTTGTCTGGAGCTCTTGAGGTTTACCTCAAGACATTGGGTTGCTTGTTTTTTTTTTGTGTGCAGGTTTTTGTGATTACACTCTTTGTTTTGTAATCTGAAATTCACCCGCATACAGCCGTTACTCTGCCTAATTTTTTAGAAGACTTAATAAACTTGAAGAGGTCTAGTATGTTTTTTGCTTGCTTGGTTTCATTCCAAAGAATGGGAATTTTATCTTGGCTCATAATGTCAAGTTTTGGCTTCTTTTTGGTTAGGTCATCCTTATCTTTAGCTTTTACCTTATGATTTAGGATAGCCTCTTCTTCCCCTCCCATCTTCTTTAATTTCAAAAAATCTTCTCCCTCCTTTTGAAAACTCTTCTTGTTTTGGAACTTAAACCACTTTTATAATAAACTTGGACTTATGTCCAGGCCTTTTCAAAAAATATTTTCATAAATAAACCCCAATCAATTTAATAATACCTTGACATTTTTGTGAGAAGACTAAAAGTCAACCAATCTCATTTCAAACCATTTTGCCACTTTGGCTTTTATCTTTAAAACTCTTTTCTCAAAAGATTAAGGCTCTTGTCAATCCTTGTAGTGATGCAAACAACTATACTTCTACAATATGTAGGGAAGAGAGATATTTTCCACTTGGGTGTTGAGTTAGGCATTGTTGATTTTAAAATCCAAGCCATATCCTCCACTTTGAGATGATGAAAATTCTCCTTCCTCATGATTGTGGGTAGTAAGTATGTTTTCCACACGGACAGTGACGATGATGTCTTATCTCTTAAAACCAACCAACACACTTGTGTTTCAAACTTTTTAAAAGAGGAACTACGTGTACCCTGATCCCCTATTGCACGAAAGGTGGTACGTAGGTGTGATCGGTGGATCTGGAACTAACTGTTTAACGCTGGTTCGCGAAATGTCGCGGAAGCAAGAGTCGCCACCGTCTTTTATTTTCTCCAAATGGAAAGGACAAAAGCATAGAAAAATTCCTTAAAGAGATTGCTCTCGGTTCGGGAGGTAGGTTATAGAAAGGGAAGGTGTTAGCACCCTTTCTATCCATGGTTATCCATGGGCTCTTAGATACTTGCTCATTGTGTTTTCAAAATTTTTGTTTGCTTTTCAATTGTGGGT
Source organism: Vicia faba (assembly GCA_948472305.1). NCBI lineage: Eukaryota > Viridiplantae > Streptophyta > Magnoliopsida > Fabales > Fabaceae > Vicia > Vicia faba. The sequence goes on from OX451740.1 coordinate 630,667,280, forward strand.
TTTAAAAAGTCTCTTTGAAAATTTCAGTTCGACTCTTGTATCGGTCCTCAAGAGTGTTTGAAAAATTGCTTTCGAAAGCTTTTTGAAAAGGTGTCGGTGTGAAAAGTATTTTTGATTTGTTTTGAAATTTAGAGCAAGTATCTAGAGTCGTCTACCTACCCTAAGGAATTCGTCTGTGTAGATGTCCTTTAAAGTAGTGCCATCCCACCATTGAGAGGTAGGTAGCACCACCGTTGGAGGTGTTCAGGTCAATTCGAGTTTGTAGGGACATGGTGATCACCAGAGCAATGGGAAGACACCTTAGAAGCTACCCTCATGCCAGGTTCTCGGATCATGAGGACTTACTAAGACATCCTCTACTCGACGATCACCTTTCGAGGCAAGGCAACAATGAGGCGTACCCTAGGGGTGGTGTGTGCGATTTGTGTGTCGTTTTCATTTGCATTTATCTTGTCATGTTATTGGTGTTCTACGCTTGTTTTTATTTTGTCCATACATTCTTTCATGCTTTGATTTAACAGTTAAAAGTTGCGGAAAAGGTAAATTCTAAGCTATTACAAAAGGCGCGGGTCCACATCGCCAAAATTAAACCAGGACCCGATTTGACGGAAAATAAAGAAATTAAAAGAATTAAAAGTGCGAGGAATTGAAAGGTTACATGGCCTTGGGAGAGATACATAATATTATAAAGAAATAAAAATAAATGCGAATTAATAGGAACTAAAACGAAACGAGGGCGTTGGACCTTTTTTTGCAAAAATTGAATTAACGATGAATTAATTAATTAAAAAGAAAAGGAATTATTTTTTTGGTATTTTTAATATTTTATGTTTTAATATGAAAAAGAGAACTAATTAAAATAAAAATAAAATGCTAAACCTAATTCTAATTATTTTTAATTTATTAAGAAAAATGTGGAAGTTTTTAACCTAAATTAAACCTAATTTTTATGCAAATTTAATTATAAAATAAATATTTAATTATTTATGAAAGAAAAATAAAAAGGATGAAAAATTATTAATTAAACCTATTTCTACATTTTTTAGATTTTATTATGAAAAGAATTAAAATTGCAAACCTAATTTAAAACTAAATAATTATATACAATTTATTTATGGAAAATATTAAGACAAAAATATTTATTGTATTTTCCCTTTTTTCTGATTTTTATTGGTATTTTATATTTTGTGACAATAATAAAATTAATTACTAAAACAACAATTAAAAAAGAAAAATAGAAAATAGAAAACATAAAGAGAATAGGAAGAATTGCAAACCAAAGGGGGTTCAGATCCCAAATTAGGAGGTATTCTTTAGAAATCCAGGCCCAATAAGACATTGATCCGTTTGACTTTCCAGGTAGTGTGCTGCAGCGTTGACTGGACCTTATGCTGTTCCTCCAATCTGCACCCTTGGATTGCTTTAAACGCACGCGTGGCTGGCCTGATGAGGAGGTGTATCATGGTCTTCAGTAAGCGAAACTGCATGTGATGGTTAATTGAAAAATAACATTGAAATTATTGAAGACCTGGGGCTCGAACCCAGGTCATGAGGATTAACAACAACAACGCTTGCCACTGGACCATCTCACACGCGTTTAACATTAAATAATCAACAAATATTATAAAAGAAGCAAAAGTGTTAGTGGGTCTTTGCGCGCGAAATTCAAACCAGCTTATCACGTCTTGCCACCACACCATCTTCTTCATTGTGTTTTATTTTTCCTGAAACAATAACAACATAAGCAACGGTTTTCACGCGTTGCCTAAGATACCATTCAAGGAAATAGCGATTAGGCATGGAGCGCTCATAAATTGAGCGCGACACATGTATTCCCTTCGTCCAGACGCGCTGATCACAACCATGGCCCTGTGGTGTTCCAATTTTGTCTCATCTTGAAACCCCTAATTTGAAGCTCTGTAAACCCTAGAAAACAATCATGGCATAATCGCGTGTAGCACATAAAAATGCAATTAAATATATTGGTTAGCTTCAGAATTTCATAAGGAACATGAATCAATGAATAAAATGTTATGAGGATGCCTGCAAATCAAAATACGAATGTGCATTTTTCATGAAACATATTGAATTCTGTATACCGATTCCTGAGGTTTTGACGAGCGTTAGTGATTGGAATATGTCCTATGAACCTTCAGCAAGCTAATGGAAAGGAAATCTTGGCTTGAAACCTCCTGCAAGTTTGTTTTCAGAATTCAGTTTTTAGACCAAATTTTCAAGTTTTGTTTATGCTCTTCTGCGCAGCTTAGTGTGTGTGATGATTAGGGTTGTGTTCCTGGCTTATGTATGAATCAATTAGGTTAAGAAAAACAAATCAAATCCCTTGCAATGATGGTTTTGAAGATTGGATTTTCAAGCTTTGTTTTTTCAATCTTTTCTATGCAATTTTGTATCAATTAAGATCAATTCAATCCAAATCTTTCTATATTGAGATATGCACGAATTATTGAGGATAAAACATGCACAAAAAGATTGAAAAAATTTAGGTTAGCATTTTTCATGTATTTATTTTAATTTAAATGAATTATTATTAATAAAAATCCAAATAAATAAATAAAAAATGAATAAAAACTTCCCTTTGGGCCAAGTGGTCGTGCACATGTCATGGATGATGAATTATGGAAGAAAAATGGGCCCATTAGCAATTTTAGGTCATTTGAGTCAATGTTGACTTTTCAAAATATCCAAAAATTTCCCAACTTCCACAAGGCATAACTTGCTCAATTTTTAAGCTTTTCTCATGTTCTTGGACATTTTGGAAAGGTCTTTGAGTCCTCTAACCAATTTCTTTGGTCCCATGTCATTTTGATTTACCAATCTCAAGTTATGGCCTTTGACCTAAAGTCCCTTTTTGTTGACTTTTGAAAATGACCTATAATGTTGAAATTGATAACTTTTTGTGAGAGCATTTCTTGGACTTGAAGTATGAAGATGAGTTGTAGGAAATGTCTTTCTCTTCAAAATGAGCTTTGGATGGAATTTTTTGATAATCCATGTGAAAGTTATGCCCTGGTCAATTTACAGTTGACTTTTCAGCTGTCCAAATAAGGAAACTTTTGCATCTTGATGATTTTTGAGCCAAGCTTTGAGAATCATGATCAAGCATTGATCAAATGATTTTTGTGGCTTCAAAATGATGTGTTGACCAAAAATTTGAACTTCTGACTGTCAAATGACCATTTTGCCCCTACAGTTGACTGTAGTGCAATTTAGGGTTTTGACTGTGCAATTTTGAGCTGAATGTCTTGAAACTTGGTATGAGGATACTTGACCATATTTGTAGGCATGTGGGACTTGATTGGACCTTTGAAAACTTCATTTTCTTGATCAGAACACAAACCCTAATTTTGACTGTATAGGAGACCTTTGACTGTGCAACCCTTGGGGAGTTTTGAAGCTTTGATTTGGCAATTTCTTGAAGAATATGGGAGGGCAAATTTTGGGGTACAACAGTTGCCCCTGTTCAATCTTCTTAGACCTGAGGATGCAGATTGGCTAACGTGCCTTTCGTAATCCGAGGGTAGAAGATGATTGAACACTAGAGTGCCCAGAAATTTGCGCTCACATAGTAGCAGTGATGATGGAATGAGCTTATAGATGCCATTTGGAGATTGGTGAATAGGATGATGGGCTTATAGATGCCATCTGGATGTTGATCGCGTAAGAGATTCCTTAGCGAGAACCTGCATACCTGCAAAACAGAAAATGATTACCTGACACGTTGTAGGAGCTGATTTTCAGATGCTTGGTATAGATGTGTCCTGACTGGTTACAGGAGCTGAGTCTGGAGCTTCACAAGAGGATGAATGAACCAGGGATGGTTACTACCTTAGCATGAACGGTAAGAGAACCTTGGGTGACTTTAACTTCAACAACGCTCGCTGAGAAAATCTTGGTGGGAATTACCATCTTTGCAGGATCGGGAAGAGAACCATAGGCCATTATAATCTAAAAGGGAATCACCTCACTCACCGTCGGAGAGGGAACCCTAGGAAATTATAATCTGAAAGGAATTATCACCTCACTCACCATCGGAGAGGGAACCATAGGAAATTATAATCTGAAAAGGAATTATCACCTCACTCACCGTCGGAGAGGGAACCATCTGAAAAGGAATTATCACCTCACTCACCGTCGGAGAGGGAACCATCTGAAAAGGAATTATCACCTCACTCACCGTCGGAGAGGGAACCATTATAATCTGAAAGGAAGTATCACCTCACTCACCGTCGGAGAGGGAACCATAGGAAATTATAACCTAAAAAGGAATTATCACCTCACTCACCGTCGGAGAGGGAACCATCTGAAAAGGAATTATCACCTCACTCACCGTCGGAGAGGGAACCATCTGAAAAGGAATTATCACCTCACTCACCGTCGGAGAGGGAACCATTATAATCTGAAAGGAATTATCACCTCACTCACCGTCGGAGAGGGAACCATAGGAAATTATAACCTAAAAAGGAATTATCACCTCACTCACCGTCGGAGAGGGAACCATCTGAAAAGGAATTATCACCTCACTCACCGTCGGAGAGGGAACCATCTGAAAAGGAATTATCACCTCACTCACCGTCGGAGAGGGAACCATTATAATCTGAAAGGAATTATCACCTCACTCACCGTCGGAGAGGGAACCATCTGAAAAGGAATTATCACCTCACTCACTGTTGGAGAGGGAACCATTATAATCTGAAAGGAATTATCACCTCACTCACTGTCGGAGAGGGAACCATAGGAAATTATAACCTAAAAAGGAATTATCACCTCACTCACCGTCGGAGAGGGAACCATCTGAAAAGGAATTATCACCTCACTCACCGTCGGAGAGGGAACCATTATAATCTGAAAGGGAATTATCACCTCACGCACCATCGGAGAGGGAACCATTATAACCTAAGAGGGAATTATCACCTCACGCACCATCAGAGAGGGGACCAATAGGATATTATAACCTGAAAGAGAATTACATCTCACGCACCGTCGGGGAGAGAACCATAGGAAATTATAACCTGAAAAGGGAATTACATCTCACGCACTGTCGGGGAGAGAACCATAGGATATTATAACCTGAAAGGGAATTACATCTCACGCACCGTCGGGGAGAGAACCATAGGAAATTATAACCTGATAACTTCTACTGAGTCTTCATCAGGAAAATCTGTTGGGAGTCGATTTAGCTGGAATAGAGAAGGCCTGGGACTGGATAAGAAATCTTTGGAGTCGATTAACTGAACCGGTCTAGGTCTTGAAATATGATTGAGAATTTAGTTGAATCTTTCCTGAAAGGTAAAGGTCAGTCATATGCAATGCATGATATGGATCAAGCAATGATGTTCTCAACATAAATGAGATTTGTATGACATAATGCGTCTATGTATGCTATAATGATGTATGTGATGTTTATGTATGTATTCGTCTAGGAAAGTAAATCCTTGACGGGTGCCGGGAAGTCACTCCTGGGCTGATGTTGAAGGATAAGTTTTGCTTCCGCTGGGGATGATAACTGCAAGAATACCGGTAGGAGAAGATGACTCCGTTGCAGAATAAACTTGGCAAATGGAAGATTCTGCGGGGAGAAAAGATACTCTAGCGACCATGCTGGGAAGCAATACTCTGTGGGAAGAGGGATGCCTTGCTGAGTGTTGATGATAATTTGCTGGGGATACCCTTGTTGTTGGAAGTGTCGATGGACTTCGCTGGGGTAAGAAGACTTCGTCGAGGACGCTCTTTCCGTGACTTTTGGCTGAGGATAACCCAGTTATATCCGGTTAAGGAAATAACTCTTTAAATAAAGCCGGGCGACGCGTTCGTGCTCTGCGAGGATAAGCTTCCAGAATTTACTGGGGATAAGCTTACTGTTTGGGGAGATAAATTCCAACTTTCCTGGGGGATTAGGCTGGACTCTCCTGGGGAAGTTTTGAACTACAGGGGAAGTGGTTCCTTTGAATGTTGATATGCCGCCGGGGAACAATCTTTAGACCAAGACTGCCGGGGATGCTCGTTATGAATATATGTGCTGCTGGGGAGATGTTGGGATTTGCTGGAGGATACCCAACTTCCTTAAGAGTTGATAGCTTTGCTTGGAGGAGAGTGCACTGACTTGCTGGCTCACTCTCTGGGGAATCAAGATATACTGGTTATGTTCTTTAGCTGAACCTATCTTGGTACCTTGGAGGGAAGAACAATTAGCTTGCTTGGACAGCTCATCCTTGCCCCTGTTTCTGAGGTGGGAGAGGAAGACCTGTGAGGTGCTGATATTTGTTGATGGACACACCTTCTTTTGGTAGGCCAGTGACAAGATGACAGGATATAGTCGTACGCTTTGATCCCTAACTTTTGCCTGGACCGCCCTTTCGGGTTTTCAGTCCACCGGGATACCCATTTTTGCCCAAGCCGCCTTTTCAGGTTTTCGACTTGCCGGGTGTACAGATTTTTTTCATTTCATCCATTCATTTTGCCCGAACCCTTTTGGTTCGCCGGGAAGCCCTTATTTTTGCCTAGGTATGTCAACTTAGCGGGTCTTTGATTTTGCGTAGTATTTTTTTCGACTATGTCCGTTCTCAGAAAGTAGGGAGTTGCCCCTGTTAGAATTGTTTTGTCATGCCACCAGAAGGTATTTGATCAGGCAAGATTCGTTGTTGGAATGCCCCAAGTGACTCAGGCGGAGACTTGCCCCAGGCTATTTGGCCTTTGAGAGATTCTCCGAATCTTGATTGGATTGCCCCAGATAATGGACTATGGTCATGTCTGCCCCTTGATTGGAAGTACTTCTGTTCATTAGACATTCGTCGTGCGAATTTCTATGCTGTTCAAACAAATAGTCATATGCAAACAATGTTATGTTAAAAATGCAAAGCCTATGTCTGTCTTGGATATTTTGAAAATACCTTTTTTCCATAAGACAAATGAGTGTTTGTGAAACGTGATGTCAACTCCTTCTTTATAGTAAGCCTTAAGGAGTCAGGATACCTTTCGTCACAGTATGCTTTCGAACTATCCCATGCTTCAGCTAGGACTTTTAAGGGTTATAACGTGGCCTGGTTCACGGTTTAAGAAACAACGGATAAAGGCTCAAATTTTATTTGTACCCACCCGCTCTTCGTGATGTTCTCCAAACCTAAACTCAGTTGATCATGCGTTAGACCTTGCTTGAGTCTTTGCTCTGATTTTCCGGTGATGATTCGGATGTTGATAGTTTATTTTGAATAGGCAGTCATTCCTTTTTGTTATTGAGGGTTTGTGTGACCTCTTTCCCTTTTTTTTGATTTCGTTATCCCTGTTTTTTGCCTGAACTGTTTCTTTTGTGATTACAGTCAGCGGGATGCCCCAGTTTTGTAAGTCTCCTTCATAGGTTTTGACTAAATGGGCTTTTTGATTTTGGTAATGACTGCCTATCTTTGTGATTATTCGGAACCATCACTGTCTTTTGTTTCAGAAGGACTTCTTTTGATGCCATTCGTTATGCACTTGGATCAACTGAGAGACTACCCTGCCCCAGGTTATGATTAAGGGTTTTAAATTTCGAAAAGAAAAACTCCTACTTCTTTGGCTCAGAGAGGTTGACGAGGGATTATCATCCTTATAACTCCAGTGTTTGGGAATTGAAACAATGCCTATACCTCATCAGCGGGGTCTGTTCAAAAGCATACTGTAGAGATCGTGGTATCGTTTTCGTCATCCTCCCTCAAGAGGCTTAGAATTATTAATTAAGAGTTGATCATCAGAAAAACATGAAAATATTTTGCATTTAGTGAATACGAATATATTGTTTCAGAACAGACATATGCGATGCATTAATAACTAACAACGTTTAATCATGAATAAATGTTTGAACAGTTAAAAGAAAGTTACAACTTGAAAATTCTAATAAACAAAAATTTCTCAATCCTAGCCATGTTTTGGCAAGGGAGCAGTGATCACGTTGGGAGTCTCGGCGGGCTCGAACTCGATCTCTTTAGCGTCGATCATGTTCTGAATCTTGTACTTCAGTGCCCAACAATCCTCAGTATCGTGCCCTGGGCTACCAGAATGGTAAGCGCACCTTGCTTCTGGGTTGTAATTTGGAGAGGAAGTCTTTGGATTTGCAGGAGGGTTGATCACCGCAATCAGGTTCATCCTTAACATGTGCTGCAAAGCTCGTGACCATGGCATGTTGATGTTGGTGAATTGTCTCTTAGGCTCGTCCAACCTGTTCTGATCAACCCGCTGTTTTTGGCGAGGTCGTTGTTGGACCTGTGAAGTAGTAGCAACTCGGAGAGGTCTATTCATTGGACCCGACCTTTTCCCTCTTGGAAGCTGTTCCATGGCCTGGTCCCTGATTTGGGCTGGTTGCTTCATGCCTTGAGGAAGCTGACTGATCATGGCTCTCAGCTCTCCTTGCTCCTGAGCTAAACCTTGAATGAGGGCCCTTTGCCCCAGCATCTGGGTTTTCAATGTGTCTACCTTAGCTTGTAGACGTTTCAGCTGTTCGTCCTTGTCATCTTCAGGACTTTTTCTGATCAGATTCCCCATGAGGAGTGTCCTCAACTCTTCTTGCCCCTTGGATAGACCTAGGAAGATTTCCCTGAACTGAGTCTCTTGGACATGAAGACCCTGGTTACCTTGTTGGGAAGCCATTGCTGAAATAAACAGCGAGAAGGGTAAGTGACCTGCAACAAGGATACCTGCTATGCAATGATGTGTATGATATGCATACAATGTTTTCAAGGACCTCGCGGGGTAAACAAGAAAATTGGTTAGCATCTGGATCCGGTAGCTTGATTGAAAGAAACTTCATATTTGTTGAGAATCTCTCTTCCAAGGGTCAAAGGCTCACCACATCAAGTGGGTCATAGCCCCTGACTTTAGTCATCATGTCTGGTTTTGATTTCCAAACAACCTTGGTTAGGGGAACCTTCTTCAGGAGTTAGAGCTCACCATATCAAGTGGGTCATAGCCCCTGACAACCTTCGCTAGAGGAAAATAAATCCTCTTTGCCCCTTGCTGGGATAGTTGATTCGCCCTGACCTGCATCACAAGCCCTTGAGATCCTTGAAATGGGTTAGGATGTATGCAATGGTATGATGTTATGCTATGCATGGGGTAATATGGGTCAACCTTGTTATAAGTCCCTATTAAGGACTATAAACAAAACCTGCAAGCAAACTCAGTAAACCCTGTTATGAGTCCTAGTTAAGGACTAAAACAAAAACCTGCAAGAAACTTAGTAAGCCCTGTTATGAGTCCTAGTTAAGGACTATAAACAAAACCTGCAAGAAGCTCAAGTGTCAGACAACAAGCATGCAAATAGTCAGGTACGAAGGCACACAAGTCACACAAGAGAGGCCCTTAGAGTTTAGGCCAGCATGGGGTCTGGGTATTACCCTCTTGAAGTTGGTGGGCTCAACCTGTCCTATTAGAAGTAACCGGGTTCTAAGGGTCCCAATATCACGGGGTTGCTTTCATTGTTCATCGTTTCGATTTAGCCACTGAACTGGCGACCGAAATATTCCAGGAAAGCAACCCTCAATTGAGTGTAGCATCGAGTATCAACCAACCTCGCACTGCACCAAAGTCAGTTATCTCACTACCCTAAAGAGGCTAAGATAGTTCAATTAAGGTTCCTAAGGTCTGTTGATGCTTCACGACACCACGCGGAGGCCCCGTACTCTCCTTGACTGAACTCAAGGGTTACCGGTACACACCAAAGTGCCACATCAACGTAGCAGACTGTTTCAACCATGTCGGTATACCCCGCACAGTTCCCTCACAGCCTTGTTGCTACTTTCTAAGAAGGTATCCCCAGATCCGGGTTAGGATCTATAGAACTCCCAAGACAGTCCCACAATAATAAAGCAAGCAAGTCAATACAATTGAAAACACAGTTATGAACTATCCCTAAGGTACACCTCACTTTAAGTTTGATCCCCAGCAGAGTCGCCAGTTCTGTGATCGGTGGATCTAGAACTGACTGTTTAACGCTGGTTCGCGAAATGTCGCGGAAGCAAGAGTCGCCACCGTCTTTTATTTTCTCCAAATGGAAAGGACAAAAGCACAGAAAAATTCCTTAAAGAGATTGCTCTCGGTTCGGGAGGTAGGTTATAGAAAGGGAAGGTGTTAGCACCCTTTCTATCCATGGTTATCCATGGGCTCTTAGATACTTGCTCATTGTGTTTTCAAAATTTTTGTTTGCTTTTCAATTGTGGGTTTTAAAAAGTCTCTTTGAAAATTTCAGTTCGACTCTTGTATCGGTCCTCAAGAGTGTTTGAAAAATTGCTTTCGAAAGCTTTTTGAAAAGGTGTCGGTGTGAAAAGTATTTTTGATTTGTTTTGAAATTTAGAGCAAGTATCTAGAGTCGTCTACCTACCCTAAGGAATTCGTCTGTGTAGATGTCCTTTAAAGTAGTGCCATCCCACCATTGAGAGGTAGGTAGCACCACCGTTGGAGGTGTTCGGGTCAATTCGAGTTTGTAGGGACATGGTGATCACCAGAGCAATGGGAAGACACCTTAGAAGCTACCCTCATGCCAGGTTCCCAGATCATGAGGACTTACTAAGACATCCTCTACTCGACGATCACCTTTCGAGGCAAGGCAACAGTGAGGCGTACCCTAGGGGTGGTGTGTGCGATTTGTGTGTCGTTTTCATTTGCATTTATCTTGTCATGTTATTGGTGTTCTACGCTTGTTTTTATTTTGTCCATACATTCTTTCATGCTTTGATTTAACAGTTAAAAGTTGCGGAAAAGGTAAATTCTAAGCTATTACAAAAGGCGCGGGTCCACATCGCCAAAATTAAACCAGGACCCGATTTGACGGAAAATAAAGAAATTAAAAGAATTAAAAGTGCGAGGAATTGAAAGGTTACATGGCCTTGGGAGAGATACATAATATTATAAAGAAATAAAAATAAATGCGAATTAATAGGAACTAAAACGAAACGAGGGCGTTGGACCTTTTTTGCAAAAATTGAATTAACGATGAATTAATTAATTAAAAAGAAAAGGAATTATTTTTTTGGTATTTTTAATATTTTATGTTTTAATATGAAAAAGAGAACTAATTAAAATAAAAATAAAATGCTAAACCTAATTCTAATTATTTTTAATTTATTAAGAAAAATGTGGAAGTTTTTAACCTAAATTAAACCTAATTTTTATGCAAATTTAATTATAAAATAAATATTTAATTATTTATGAAAGAAAAATAAAAAGGATGAAAAATTATTAATTAAACCTATTCCTACATTTTTTAGATTTTATTATGAAAAGAATTAAAATTGCAAACCTAATTTAAAACTAAATAATTATATACAATTTATTTATGGAAAATATTAAGACAAAAATATTTATTGTATTTTCCCTTTTTTCTGATTTTTATTGGTATTTTATATTTTGTGAAAATAATAAAATTAATTACTAAAACAACAATTAAAAAAGAAAAATAGAAAATAGAAAACATAAAGAGAATAGGAAGAATTGCAAACCAAAGGGGGTTCAGATCCCAAATTAGGAGGTATTCTTTAGAAATCCAGGCCCAATAAGACATTGATCCGTTTGACTTTCCAGGTAGTGTGCTGCAGCGTTGACTGGACCTTATGTTGTTCCTCCAATCTGCACCCTTGGATTGCTTTAAACGCACGCGTGGCTGGCCTGATGAGGAGGTGTATCATGGTCTTCAGTAAGCGAAACTGCATGTGATGGTTGATTGAAAAATAACATTGAAATTATTGAAGACCTGGGGCTCGAACCCAGGTCATGAGGATTAACAACAACAACGCTTGCCACTGGACCATCTCACACGCGTTTAACATTAAATAATCAACAAATATTATAAAAGAAGCAAAAGTGTTAGTGGGTCTTTGCGCGCGAAATTCAAACCAGCTTATCACGTCTTGCCACCACACCATCTTCTTCATTGTGTTTTATTTTTCCTGAAACAATAACAACATAAGCAACGGTTTTCACGCGTTGCCTAAGATACCATTCAAGGAAATAGCGATTAGGCATGGAGCGCTCATAAATTGAGCGCGACACATGTATTCCCTTCGTCCAGACGCGTTGATCACAACCATGGCCCTGTGGTGTTCCAGTTTTGTCTCATCTTGAAACCCCTAATTTGAAGCTCTGTAAACCCTAGAAAACAATCATGGCATAATCGCGTGTAGCACATAAAAATGCAATTAAATATATTGGTTAGCTTCAGAATTTCATAAGGAACATGAATCAATGAATAAAATGTTATGAGGATGCCTGCAAATCAAAATACGAATGTGCATTTTTCATGAAACATATTGAATTATGTATACCGATTCCTGAGGTTTTGACGAGCGTTAGTGATTGGAATATGTCCTATGAACCTTCAGCAAGCTAATGGAAAGGAAATCTTGGCTTGAAACCTCCTGCAAGTTTGTTTTCAGAATTCAGTTTTTAGACCAAATTTTCAAGTTTTGTTTATGCTCTTCTGCGCAGCTTAGTGTGTGTGATGATTAGGGTTGTGTTCCTGGCTTATGTATGAATCAATTAGGTTAAGAAAAACAAATCAAATCCCTTGCAATGATGGTTTTGAAGATTGGATTTTCAAGCTTTGTTTTTTCAATCTTTTCTATGAAATTTTGTATCAATTAAGATCAATTCAATCCAAATCTTTCTATATTGAGATATGCACGAATTATTGAGGATAAAACATGCACAAAAAGATTGAAAAAATTTAGGTTAGCATTTTTCATGTATTTATTTTAATTTAAATGAATTATTATTAATAAAAATCCAAATAAATAAATAAAAAATGAATAAAAACTTCCCTTTGGGCCAAGTGGTCGTGCACATGTCATGGATGATGAATTATGGAAGAAAAATGGGCCCATTAGCAATTTTAGGTCATTTGAGTCAATGTTGACTTTTCAAAATATCCAAAAATTTCCCAACTTCCACAAGGCATAACTTGCTCAAGTTTTAAGATTTTCTCATGTTCTTGGACATTTTGGAAAGGTCTTTGAGTCCTCTAACCAATATCTTTGGTCCCGTGTCATTTTGATTTACCAATCTCAAGTTATGGCCTTTGACTTAAAGTCCCTTTTTGTTGACTTTTGAAAATGACCTATAATGTTGAAATTGATAACTTTTTGTGAGAGCATTTCTTGGACTTGAAGTATGAAGATGAGTTGTAGGAAATGTCTTTCTCTTCAAAATGAGCTTTGGATGGAATTTTTCTGATAATCCACGTGAAAGTTATGCCCTAGTCAATTTACAGTTGACTTTTCAGCTGTCCAAATAAGGAAACTTTTGCATCTTGATGATTTTTGAGCCAAGCTTTGAGAATCATGATCAAGCATTGATCAAATTATGTTTGTGGCTTCAAAATGATGTGTTTACCAAAAATTTGAACTTCTGACTGTCAAATGACCATTTTGCCCCTACAGTTGACTGTAGTGCAATTTAGGGTTTTGACTGTGCAATTTTGAGCTGAATGTCTTGAAACTTGGTATGAGGATACTTGACCATATTTGTAGGCATGTGGGACTTGATTGGACCTTTGAAAACTTAATTTTCTTGATCAGAACACAAACCCTAATTTTGACTGTATAGGAGACCTTTGACTGTGCAACCCTTGGGGAGTTTTGAAGCTTTGATTTGGCAATTTCTTGAAGAATATGGGAGGGCAAATTTTGGGGTACAACAGTAGGCACTAAAAGTTCGCAACCGCGGCGGGTGCAAAAATCATAAATGATATATTTATTTTCTCACCTCCACCATCCATTTCATATATAACACATTTTATAGCCAAAATATACAGATTCTACAAAGAGGCTCCTGCGGAGTACCGTAGATGTTTAGGATGCTAATACCTTCCCTTTGCATAACCAACCCCCTTACCTTGAATCTTTCCCCCATTTTTTTGGGTTATTCGCTCTTTTCCCATTCCTTTGGAAACAATAAAGCACGGTGGCGATTTTTATTTTGATTTGTACAAAGTCTAGTCATCCCAATGGCTTAGTCTTGAACATTTCTACCACTACAGAAAAATGGCGACTTCACTGGGGAAAGATTGACCTCTTGTTGGTCTATCCCTAAGTGGGTTAAGCCTATCTTTGTTTATATATTGTAGCGATAAAAAATGTAGCGGGGTAAATCGGAGATTGAATTATTGATTAATTCGTCTCACAAAAGCAAGAGTCGCCACCGCGCTTTATTATTTCCAAGGGAAAAGGGAAAAGAGCGAAATAAAACCCTAAATATGCAATGTAAAATAATACTTTTTTAAAAGTAATAAAAATACAAGGCGTTTTGAAAAGAGATCTATGGTTCGGGGGTTGGTTATACAGTAGGAAGGTATTAGCACCCAATGTATCTATAGTACTCTATAGGAACCTTTTGAAATATCTGTTTATTAAAATTGTTCGTTTGATTGAAAAATAAATTGTTTTGGCCGAAAAGGGGGTACGGACGGGTTTTTGAAGATACGATGACCTAGTGTCGAAGTTTTTGCTTAAAAGGTATGAGTTTTGAAAAGGTCGATATTTGGGGAAAAATTGTCTTAAGTTTTAATGAAATGCAAATATTCGCGTGATTGGATTTGAGGACATGAAGTCAACAAATTTAATCGTTTTTCCCTTAGATTTAGAAGTAAACGGAATAAACAAGTAACGACAAAATAATTAAACAGAAATTTATGCGGATGATGATTAAATAGCAACAATTAAATAATAGACTAAATGGTGTGAACATGCATTTTTTAGATTTTTGTTTAATATTAATAACGCAAGAGAATTAATTAAATAAAATGTTTTTTTTAGTTCTTAAATTCTATTTTTCTTTATGTTTCTTCAATATTAATATGAGGTGTTATTTAAGAATTATTGAATAACTCTAAACCAAATTAAGAATTAAAAGCTATTTAACTAAGCCTAATAAAAAAAATACTAAAATTACTAGATTAAACCTAAAGTTAAACTAATAAAATTGATCAAATATTAAAATTGTTTTCATTAAATTATCTATTATTTAATTAATTTTTACTAATTAACTAAGTTGATAACAATTAAAAAAAGAAACAAACTAAAGAAGGCTAATAGAAAAGGGGGTGGCAAAAAAATAAAAGGGGGGTAAACAATAATAAGCAAGTGGGCTAAATGGTTTTGAGAGGGCCCAACTCAGAAGCGACAAAAACGGGGGTGTATCCTGTGGGAATTCGTTGGGCTAGGCAGGAAACGGGATTAAGTCCATACGTTATTTCATAATTTGTTGTTTTAGGGGTTAAACGCTTTGTTCAGTTTTGGAAAAGGGATTAGGGTTTGGTTACGCATCGCCGTTCTTCCTCTCGTTCACGCGTTCATCTTCTTCGATCTCTCTTCGTCTTCCTCATGCTTGCTTCTGCGCTTTCCCAGCCCAAGGCCACCAGCATTCTCCACCTCTTCTTCCCTCCAACGACAGTGTTATGGCGATTGATTTAAGGTGATTTCGTCCTTTTTTAATTCGTTAGGGTTTTGTTACAAATTGCCTGTTTATGATTTTTTATGTCCATTTCTGATTCTTATTCTCTATTGCAATGATTATTTGAGGTATTAAAAGAGAAGAAGGATAAAAAAAATTACCCTTGGAGACGGAGGAGGGAGGCTGGAGCGTGTGTAGGAGGCCAAGGCGCGAGGAAACGGCGGAGGCGTGCTAGCTACTTGACCCTGGTACTTCGTTCTTACTTCTTTATTTTTGGGGTTTTGACGATGATGGTGAAAACCTAGCTTCTGAATACATTTGATTTTTTTCTCTTCTTCCTTGCTGTACCCTTTGCGTTGCCTTTGTTAGATGCCTTATTGAGTTGCCTAATGATGAGATTCTGAAGGCCTTGACGCTTGAATATGCTACTGTTGAAATGCTTCCATTTTGATTAGCTTTTCTCTTCTTCTTTCTGACTTCTATTGCCTTTTTTTTGCGTTTGCCTACGATGATAACTTCTGAGGTTTTCCTGTATGCTTGAGTTTGGACATGATTTGATAAAATTTTGCCTTGTTGTGGTATTTTGCTTTGGTGGGATTGACAGGTTTTTAGGTTGTGGCCTTAGAACTGGTTTTGCAGGTTTGGCGTTGACATGGTTTTTGATATTGTCTTAGGCCAAAGTTATTGGTTTTCTTTTAGGCCTTTGAACTGGTTTTGGTAAGGCTTGAACAGGCTTGATGATGGTTATGCAGGTTAATGGTTTAGGCCATATTGTTTTTTCTTTTTTCTGGTTTTTCTGCAGATTATGGAAATATGTTTTGGTTTGACAGTAGGTGGAAGATTATGCAGGTTAATGGTCTTTAGGCCATAAGGCAGCAGGTTTGGAATGGTTTTTGGTTTTAGTTTTTGGTTATGGTTGATGGTGTTTTGCTTAGAGCCTTTGAAGACTGACTTGTATTTTGTTTTTTGACAGTTTTTGAGTTGGTTTGAGGGTTTGGGAAACAGGTTGAACTCTCTTTTTTGAAAGGGTTTTTGTTATGTTATTTGTTTGATGGCCTTTTTTGTTTTTTTTTTTATGGCTCAGGTTTGAATATTTTAACCACTCTTCTCTGATGCTTTTGCGCTCTATACTGCTCCATCAGTTTGTTTGTATTCCTTTTCATGCTTTCTTATTTCCTACTGTATGCTGCTGCAGTTTGTTTTGTATCTCTTCCTGCCTAAACCAAAACCTGCAAAACCATACTTTTATCTCTCTTCTCTCTCTTAGTACAATTTGATACATTAAAATGATGTATGTTGTACTTGTTCTGAAATAGCATAGGCTGGAAAATGATGAGAATAGAAAGATACATTGCTTGCAAATTGATTTTTAAACTGCACACTTCTTTTGTCTACTGCATGGGAGCCTAAGTTTTTGGCCTCTTCCCACATGTTTACGTTGGACTTTGGCTTGTGTATGTAACTTGATTATGCATATGCTGTTTGAAATATGCAGTGGACTTTTGAAAATGCAATTGATTTTTAATTATGCAGTTTTGAAAACAAAATGAATTTGTGCATCTTTTTAAATTGTGCATTCATTTTTGAAAATAAAAAATCATCCCTTTTTGTGAACCGGGAGAAATCCCGCGATTTGCAAAAAGGGTAAAAAAACTGATTCCAGCCGTTTGCTTTTAATGATGAACACTAAAATAATTTTCTGCTTTTAATTATATTTATTTCTGACTTTTCTTTTAATTCTTTTGCAGGTAAAATTAAATGAGCAGACAAAGAAGCATTGGATAGAAGATAAAGATTTAGAATCTTAGAAAAATATAGTTTTTATTTTACTTTAAACTTTTTATGTAATTGTCATTATAAATACTTTGTACAATAGTATTTAAACAACAATTGTAATAATTAGAATAAAGATGAATAAAAATTCTATTATTTACCAATTAATTCTTAATTCTTTTTCTTTCCAATTATTTATTTTATCATTTATAATTCTTTAAATTATGTAACAACTGAAAATCAAATCCAATTATTTAAATTTAGAATGATAAATAATTAAATAAATACCATTGATCAATTAACTTCTTTTCAATCTATTCCATTATTTATAATTCTCTAAATTATAATAACTGAAAAAGTAAATTTCAACTATTAAACTTAGGATAATAAATAATTAAATAACATTGTTGATCAATTAATGAACTCCCCTTCAAATATTTATTATATTATCTATAAATCTTTAAATTATATAATAACCGAAAATAAATTCCAATTATTTAAATTTAAGATAATAAATAATTAATAAACATTGTTTTAGCATTGATCGATTAATAGATTTAGCGTTCAAAAATAAACAGCTCTCGACTTGGAAAAGTTATGAATTTTTAAAATCAATAGATCAAAACGCTTGCAATGTAATGATGCAGATGGGGGGATGGTATCTTAGGTCAAAATTTGGGGTACAACATATATGTATATGTGCTATTATTGTTTATGTGTTATATGTTGTATATATGTTTGTTTGGATTTTCCTGGTTTTCAGGGTGCTCGGTGATTACTCATAAGTCCTATACCCGGACTTGGGCAAACTTTAAGATAGGACGGGCGGTATAGTCATGTTAACTTTGGGATGAAAATGAAAAAATCTGTACATCCGACAAGTCGAAAACCTGAAAAGGCGGCTTGGACAACAAAGGGTATCCCGGTGGACTGAAAACCCGAAAGGGAAGTCCAGGAAAAAATTAGGGATGTAAAGCGTATCACTATGTCCCATTGGATCACCTTACAGTTAGACCTCATTATCGACTATCAAGCTCGAACGACACCCATCAATCTAATCAACTTCGAACAAGTAGCAAAGTGATGAGACGCTCGAAGAAATAGGGGCAATAACAGAGTTAGAACTCAATGGGATTGTTACACATAGTTGTTTTCTTTTTACACAAAATTGTATAGCTTCTTTTTTTACGGTGGCGTTCTCTTACTAGAGTGTCAGTCTCCTTGTACAAAAACGCCTATTACAGGCCAACTTCAAAAAAGAAAATTAATATAAAATCATTTTCACAAGAAACTATGAGTTTTTCCTTTTCTGTTTTATTTTGCAAGAACATCCAATGATTTATTCTTGACATATGCATTTGAATATGATTGTTGCTCATAAATATTTACATAAGAAATGAAAAGACAATTGCTCGTAACTTAAGAAACAGGGGCAAAAACAGGAAATGTCAAACCCGACAGTTACTCTGCCCAACAGGTACCAGGATAGAGACAGCTTTGGAGCACCGTCATCAGTACATACACTCCCCGCAGAATAAAAGTATTCAAAGCATTGATGTCAGCTTTCCCAAAACAGGAAGTAATCTCCCCAGCCAGGGTCTTTCAGAAACCTGACAGCTATATCCCCCAGCCGAATGTCATAATCGCGAGCGGGGCATCATAATTTTTATCTCCCCAAGTAGAGTTTATTTCTCTGGATACAGAAGCTCAATCCCCGACAAAGCCTATTACTTCAGCTACGGAAATTCACTTTCCAAGTTATTCCCCGTAGAGTTATTCTCAAACAGAGTCTCTCCCTGGCAGAATATTTACAAACAACAAGGAATAAATCTCCAGTACAGTCATTTCCATTTACCATCCCCGGCGAAATTAGAAGAACCATAATTCTCTACAACAATCAGGAATGCTATACCCTCCAACAGTAGTCAGGGATTTACTTTCCCAGGCTTGGACATGTCCCAACAGCATTTCATGTACATACATCATGACATGCGCATACATATCACAGAGAAAGATTTGTATGAGACAAGACAATGCTGGAGGAATCAAACACCAACAAAACACAGACATGGATTATAAACTACTGGGGAAACGAGCCATCGACTTCAAATGACAGACTCTTGACAGCGGATAAAATTGAGGGAATACGACCTCTGACCCTAACAAAGAAGGCATCTTGCATAGGCCATAAAACATATTATTGACCCAAAAATATCAGTGAGTTCGCAACTCAAGGTCAGCGATAGACAAAGAGTATCAAATTTGCTGATAATGGATTACCGACTTCGGAAGGTAATGATTCATGACAAGCTTCTCTGCGAGATTTCCGGAGATATACCGATTAATGCTGAGATATAATAAGATTGTAGATACACAAGTTGCCTCAAATAAAGAAGTTGCCACTTGCTGTCTTCCCAAAAAATATTATGACATACGAGCTGCTCAAATAAAGAGGCCGCCACTTGCTGTCGTCCAGGGGTGTCAATAACATACAAGCTGCTCAAATAAAGAAGCCGCCACTTGCTGTTTTCCAAGAAAATACCAATAACATACAAGCTGCTCAAATAAAGAAGCTGCCGCTTGCTGTATTCCAGAAAAATAATAACGTACAAGTTGCTCAAATAAAGAGACTGCCACTTTTCGTTTTCCAAAAATAATTAATAACGCACAAGTTGCTCGTGAAGAGCTGCCTCTTGTCGTTTTCCAAAAATAATTAATAACGCACAAGTTGCTCGTGAAGAGCTGCCGCTTGTCGTTTTCCCAAAAATAATAATAACGCACAAGTTGCTAGTGAAGAGCTGCCGCTTGCCGTTTTCCAATGATAATAATAACGCACAAGTTGCTCGTGAAGAGCTACCGCTTGCCGTTTTCCAACGGTGTCTATAACGTACAAGTTGCTCGTGAAGAGCTGCCGCTTGTCGTTTTCCAAAAAATAATAATAACGCACAAGTTGCTCGTGAAGAGCTGCCGCTTGTCGTTTTCCGAAATAATAATAACGCACAAGTTGCTCGTGAAGAGCTGCCGCTTGCCGTTTTCCAATGATAATAATAACGCACAAGTTGCTCGTGAAGAGCTGCCGCTTGCCGTTTTCCAACGGTGTCTATAACATACAAGTTGCTCGTGAAGAGCTGCCGCTTGTCGTTTTCCAAAAAATAATAATAACGCACAAGTTGCTCGTGAAGAGCTGCCGCTTGTCGTTTTCCGAAATAATAATAACGCACAAGTTGCTCGTGAAGAGCTGCCGCTTGTCGTTTTCCAACGATGTCTATAACGCACAAGTTGCTCGTGAAGAGCTGCCGCTTGTCGTTTTCCAACGATGTCTATAACGCACAAGTTGCTTCTGAAGAGCTGCCGCTTGTCGTTTTCCGAAATAAACTCAGAAGGAAATTGCAATGAAACTGGCAGAGAATAAAATCTTCATCAAGGAGAATCATGAATCAATCCTTCCCGAGGAGATCACATACTTAAATGTGCAAAATAAATGCACCATACGTCTAGGTCGCGACTTCATTGGGGAAAATCATGAGATAGCCTACGCAAGAGACAACAACTTCATCCAGGAATAACTAGAGAGAAAACAGTCAAACAAGACTCCACCCAATGAGAAAGCAACTCGATTGGGGAATTCATCCTATCCAGAAATGGACAAGGTGAGCTAAATCAAAAATCATCCATGAGGATTAGCTCAGTTGGGGAATTTAGAAAGGAAGCACATTTTCTGCCTAAGCTAACCTTCCACTTGGAAAGAAACATGTACATTGTTTGAATAAACAGAGTACAACCAAAATCAACGGCAAATGTGAATATGCGTGCGGGATATGAGTGTAAATGAATAAATGAATGTTATGCTGACAAAACGAACAGATGGAATATCTTGAAGATTATAAGATGTCACAGCATAATAGATACTCGGCCAATCTTAAAAAAAAAGACGGAAAATAACTGGAACTGGAACCCCAAAGCAACGTCAGAGCGTATCACGCTACAAGGCTCAAATCTTCTGAGGAGAAAAGCATTCAAATCCAATCTTACAATACCAATAGACCACTGGCAAGAGACAAAGCGTACCACACTTCCGAAATCTGCTCAAATAAAGATAACTGAAACAAATCTTAACTGGAACAGCTGGGGAGTCACCAAACTTAGTACCACCAGAAACACAAGCTTACACAACCAACACCTCATGACGATTTTGAAATAAAACATGTTCATCATGCAATGATAAACTACTGTATTGTTTTGCATTTCATGGCTTGACCATCCTCGGAACAACTGTTAATATTCCCTTCGCTATTCACGACATATTTTAAAAATAAGAATACTTTAAATAACTTTGTTTAAAATATTGCCGAAAAAATTAAAATTTTGCCCACAAAAGGTAAATGCTCAAATTTCATTAATAAGATGGTAGTTCGCTAACAATGCGATTCCAACGGTTTACAAAAGTTTGGGAAATAGTACATGAAATAAAAGGTTACACAAGAAACAATGATCACTATTCTCCCTAACAACTTCGAATTCTGAAATATGCTCAAGTGCCAGGACTGGTCTGACCAAAAGCTCGCCTAAGCGAAATACTTCTTGACTGCATCGGCGTTCAAAGGGCGCGGGAGCTCGTCACCGTCCATATTGGTGAGAATCAAGGCACCTCCAGAGAAAACTTTCTTGACGACATACGGTCCTTCATAATTCGGGGCCCACTTGCCCCTAGAATCAGGTTGGAAAGATAATATCTTCTTGAGCACAAGGTCACCTTCTCTGAACTCACGTGGTCGAACTTTCTTATCAAAAGCCTTCTTCATTCTCTGCTGATACAATTGACCGTGACACAAAGCTGTCAATCTCTTCTCTTCAATTAAATTCAACTGATCATATCTACTTTGACACCATTCAGCCTCATAAAGTTTAGCTTCCATCAACACTCTCAGAGACGGAATCTCAACCTCCACGGGGAGTACTGCTTCCATACCATAAACCAGGGAAAAAGGGGTTGCACCTGTTGAAGTTCGAACTGAAGTACGATATCCATGTAAAGCAAACGGAAGCATTTCATGCCAATCTTTATAAGTTACCACCATCTTCTGGACAATCTTTTTGATATTCTTGTTAGCAGCTTCAACAGCTCCATTCATCTTCGGTCTGTAAGGAGAAGAATTATGATGTTCGATCTTGAACTCTTCACAAAGCTCTCTCATCATCTTGTTATTCAAATTCGAACCATTATCAGTGATGATCTTGCTCAGGATACCGTATCGACAAATGATCTGATTCTTGATAAATATGACTACCACTTGTCTGGTTACATTAGCATAAGATGCTGCTTCAACCCATTTAGTAAAATAATCGATCGCTACCAATATGAAACGATGACCATTTGAAGCTTTGGGTTCAATCATTCCAATCATATCAATGCCCCACATAGAGAAAGGCCAAGATGAAGAGATAACATTGAGGAGGGTCGGCGGCACGTGCATCTTGTCCGCATAAATCTGGCATTTATGACATTTCTTCACATATTTGCAACAATCAGATTCCATTGTCATCCAATAGTAACCGACTCTCAACATCTTTCTAGCCATCGCATGTCCGTTGGCATGAGTGCCAAAGGATCCTTCATGTACTTCTTGCATCAGCATGTCTGCTTCACGTCTGTCTACACATCTGAGAAAGACCATGTCATAATTCCTCTTATATAAAACCTCTTCATTAAAGAAGAAACTGCTTGTTAATCTTCTCAATGTCTTCCTATCTTTATTGGATGCTCCAGGCGGGTACTCTTGAGTTTGAAGAACACGTTTAATGTCATAGAACCACGGTTTGTCATCGGTGACCTCCTCTACTGAGAACACATGAGCAGGTCTGTCAAGGCGCATAACCCAGATTGTAGGCACATCGTTCCAACCATTTACTTGAAACATTGAAGACAAAGTAGCTAAAGCATCAGCCATTTGGTTCTCATCTCTAGGGATATGATGTAATTCCACTTTGTTGAAGAAGGTTAACAATCTTCTAGCATAGTCTCTGTAAGGGATCACACCAGGATGACGAGTCTCCCATTCTCCTTTGATTTGATTAATTACCAACGCCGAGTCTCCGTAAATATCAAGAATCTTAATCCTTAGATCCACTGCTTCTGCGAGACCCATAATACATGCCTCATATTCAGCCATGTTGTTCGTGCAGTCAAACTTCAATCTCGCCGTGAACGGGATATGAGTACCTCGGGGAGTGACAATGATTGCCCCAATTCCATTTCCATAGGAATTCACAGCTCCGTCAAATATTAAACCCCAATGCAATTCGGGATCAGGTCCTTCTTCAGGTGACGGCTCTTCACAATCTTTAGCTTTCAAGTACATAACATCTTCATCTGGGAAATCAAACTTGATGGATTGATAATCGTCAATTGGTTGGTGAGCCAAATGGTCGGCTAAAATACTCCCTTTGATTGCTTTCTGAGTGTGATACTCAATGTCATATTCAGATAACAACATCTGCCAACGGGCTATTCTTCCAGATAAGGCGGGCTTCTCAAAGATATACTTGATCGGATCCATTTTGGAGATCAACCAAGTGGTGTGGTTAATCATATACTGGCGCAGACGGCGAGCAGCCTAAGCTAAAGCACAATAGGTTTTCTTAAGCAATGAGTATCGAGACTCACAGTCTGAATTTCTTACTCAGATAATATATGGCATGTTCCTTTCTTCCAGTCTCATCTTGTTAACCAAGCACACATCCCATGGAATCTTCCAATATAGTCAGGTACATAATCAAAGGTCTTCCTTCCACCGGAGGAATCAAAATGGGAGGTTCAAGAAAATATTCTTTGATGCTATCAAAAGCTCTCTGACAATCTTCTGCCCACACACATCCTTGGTTCTTTCGGAGAAGTTTGAAAATCGGCCCACAGGTAGCAGTCATATGAGATATAAATCTAGAGATATAGTTCAGTCTCCCAAGGAATCCTCTTACTTGTTTTTCCGTCTTGGGTGCGGGCATTTCCCGAATAGCTTTGACTTTATCAGGATCTACCTCAATACCTTTCTGACTGACAATGAAACCCAGAAGTCTTCCAGAACAAACACCAAAAGTGCACTTGTTGGGATTCAGACGGAGTTTATACTTTCTCAAACGCTGGAATAACTTCAATAAATGTTCCAAGTGATCTTCTTCAGTTTGTGATTTGGCAATCATGTCATCTACATACACTTCTATCTCTTTATGCATCATATCATGGAACAAAGCATTCATGGCCCTTTGGTATGTTGCACCAGCATTCCTCAGACCAAACGGCATAACCCGATAACAAAATGTTCCCCAAGGTGTAATGAAAGCTGTCTTCTCCATATTTTCTGGTGCCATCTTGATTTGATTGTAACCAGAGAAACCGTCCATGAAAGAAAAGACTTTGAACTTTGCAGTACTGTCGACCAATACGTCAATGTGCGGTAATGGGAAGTCATCCTTTGGGCTAGCTCTATTCAAATCTCTATAGTCTACACACATCCGAACTTTGCCATCTTTCTTAGCAACAGGCACTATGTTGGCTAACCACTGAGGATAGACTGATGTAACAAGGAAACCTGCATTAATCTGCTTTTGAACTTCTTCTTTGATCTTGTCAGCCATATCGGGACGAGTCCTTCTCAGCTTATGCTTAATCGGCGGACATTCAGATCTCAACGGTAAACGATGCTCCACAATATCGTTATCCAAACCCGGCATATCTTGGTAGGACCAAGAAAACACATCAACATACTCTTTGAGAAGCTCCAACATTTTCTCTTTAACCTCTGGGATAAGCAATGCTCCGACTTTGACTTCCTTTTTATCTTCTTCATCACCCAAGTTGACAAACTCTAAAGGTTCTTCAAACGGTTGAATGATCTTCTCATCATGCTCAAGCAAACGGGAAATTTCAATAGGAACCTCTTCACTATCCTCTTCTTCGGCTCTGAACACAGGGAATTCAAAGTTGGGAGAGGGCATAGGATCATTGTTTTCAATGGTTAAGTCATGGATTAATCTGCACATATGATTATGCTTTATTTTAGAAATCGATTTGTGCAAATAAAACAAAAGGTTATTATATTTTCCTATTACTACCAATTAATTTTCATTACTATTTCCCAGAAAAAGTGAAAAATAAAACAGTAGTGGACAAAATAACAATTTTATTCATTGAAGGGAAATACTTGAAACAAAGAGCCCAAACATTTCTCTTTTGCCTTGGGCAGAGCAAAAGGATTTATTTTTATCA
The DNA here is from genome assembly GCA_948472305.1 of Vicia faba. Lineage (NCBI taxonomy): Eukaryota > Viridiplantae > Streptophyta > Magnoliopsida > Fabales > Fabaceae > Vicia > Vicia faba. The sequence continues at coordinate 630,692,745 of OX451740.1, forward strand.
TAGCCCGACACAAAATACTTTTCGCCTTGGGCATAGCGAAAGTTTTTCAAAAAACAAAACAAAACATTACTCGGAAATGTGCATCACAACAGGAACATCAACAATAATCCAGTTTTGGCAAGCCACTCCATGCGTCACAAAATCGGGTAAATCCTCCTCGGAATCGTCTTCTATGATAACATAAACCTCAGGAGGAGTCGGATGGATAAAACCAGCGCTTCGGAAAACCTCTTGAATCAGACGAGCAACCACCTCCTGCTTGACTCTCGCAGACACGGGACGAAAACCAAGACCTTCTCCAGATTTGTTCTCGGGAAAAGTCAACACTTGGCCCCATCCTTCGGCCGAACCACTTTCCACCACTCGTCGCGCATCCTCAAAAGAATAAATGGATTCCCCTTGCTTCTTCACTTCATTCTTAGCAACAGATAGGCCTTGGAATCGGGTTCCAACATCCTCATCAGCATCAATAAAAGAGAAAGACGACAAATGGCTCACCACCATAGCCTGCTCTCCACCAATCATTACCAGCTTTCCATGCCTTACAAACTTCAATCTCTGATGGAGCGTGGAAGTGACTGCCCCTGCATCATGGATCCATGGACGACCCAATAGGCAACTGTAGGCAGCACGAATATCCATTACTTGAAAAGTGATCTGTAAAGTATGAGGACCAATTACTATAGGAAGATCCACTTCACCAATGACAGTCTTCCTAGAACCATCAAACGCTTTGACAATTACTCCACTGGGTCTCATGGGGGCACCTGGATACGAGAGTCGAGATAATGTAGTCTTGGGCATTACATTCAACGACGAACCTGTATCCACCAACACACTTGATAAGGTATCATTTCCACAACTTATTGAGATATGCAAAGCCATATTATGGTTCCTTCACTCCTCCGGGAGTTCTTCATCACTGAAACCAAGATTGTTACACGAAGTAATATTTCCCACACTTCCATCAAATTGGTCAACCGTCACATCATGATCCACGAACGCCTGGTCTAAGACCTTCATCAAAGCTTCTCTATGGGCACCAGAATCTCTCAGTAAAGCAAGCAAAGAAATCTTGGAAGGAGTTTGCAAAAGTTGGTCCACAATCTTATATTCACTTCTCTTGATAAGCTTCAGAATCTCATCATCCTCAGGGCGAGGGATAGGTTCATTGGATCGGCCTATCTCAACCCTTGGTTCAACATTTCTCACTGGAATTTCTGCAGGTATGGGTCTCCTAACTTGAACTTCTGGTCTCTTCAAAGGTACTGCTGCAAAGACACGTCCACTTCTCGTAACTCTACTCACATCAGCAATGTTTACAAAAGACGGTCTTGTTGGTATAGGGACTTCTACCCCATTCTCAATCATTGTGGCATTATACTTATACGGTACATCTTGGTCTGAGTTGTAAGGCACAGGACCAGGTGGGTAAATGGTCAAAGGAGCAACAGGTGCAGTCTGACTGTCGTAAACGATCTCTACTGATTCAGGCAAATTGAATTGTGGTATTATAACATTCACTTCATCCTCCGGATCTCTGTCATATGTAATAGTGATAACTCTCTGGTCTAACAACTTTTGAATATCCTCCTTCACAATAGGGCAATCAACCTCTCTTGAACAAAATTCACAAACATCATAATCATGATGATGCCTAACAAAGGCAAGTCTTCTCAAACTCTGATGTAACCTGATCAACGACTCTCTTATGTGTTTAACTTGAAAAATTCGAAACTTTCCCGGACAACCTTCCACCATATTCACTGATGCTGCCCCATGTCGAGGCAAAGGATTATCTCTAACATTTGGATTAACATCCTTGAAAGACAAGATACCATTCTTAATCAATCTCTGCACGTCCACCTTTAGAGCAAAACAACTTTCAAGGTTGTGCCCCGGTGACCCTTGATGATATTCACAAAACTGATCCGCCTTGTACCACAGAGATGTACTGTTCGGTGCGACAGGAGGAGGCTTTATCGTTATGAGATTCTTTCTGATAAGAGCAGGGAACAATTCAATATAAGTCATAGAAATGGCATCGAACTGCGGTTTTCTGGGTGAACGGTTCTGATTGTTGAATGGATAAGCCTGTTGTCGAGGCTGCTGCTGAAATGGCCGTTGTTGAGTTGGTAGGGTTTGATGAGCTGGGCGGACAGCCGGAGTGACTGCCGCAACGTGAGAGTAACCTCTCCTTGGTCTCCCTGGGAACAATGTGCTGACATCCTGCTCTTTTCTTTTCGGAAAAACACTTCCAAACTTCTTAGTACTGCTAGACGGACTTCCTTCTTTAACCAAACGCCCTTCACGAATCCCTTCCTCTAATCGCATGCCCATGCTTACCATTTCGGTGAAGTCACTGGGTGCGCTGGCGATCATTCTTTCATAGTAAAAGGAACCTAAAGTCTTCAAGAATATCTTCGTCATCTCTTTCTCCTCAAGAGGAGGATAGATTTGAGCAGCAATTTCACGCCACCTCTGGGCGTATTCCTTAAAAGATTCTCTGTCCTTCTAGGACATCGCCCGGAGTTGATCCCTAACCGGTGCCATGTCAACGTTGTACTTATATTGGTGAACAAAGGCATCGCTAAGATCGTTGAAGTTGCGGATCCGAATACTGTCTAAACCCATATACCACTTTAGAGCAGCACCCGTCAAACTGTCTTGAAAATAGTGAATCAACAAGTCATGATCATCGGAATACGTAGACATCTTTCTCACGTACATAGTCAAATGACTTCGAGGACACGAATCACCCTTATATCTCTCAAAGTCTGGCACTTTGAATTTTGCTGGAATCTTGACATTCAGAACTAAACAAAGGTCATGCGTGTTCTTCCCAAACAAATCCTTCCCCTTTAACGCTCTAAGCTCCTTCTGCATTTCTTGGAATTGATCCTGAAATTCTTCCATTTTATCAAAAAGACCCAAACTTTCAGCAGGCTCGGCAGGATAAGTAGGTTCATTCAAGTGTGGCACGGAGTGAACCACAGGAGCGACAGTTGTCATTACCGGTTGCGGAAAAGGTGTTACAGACGGGATTACTGGCGACATGGAAGTTGTCTCTGGCTGAGGAAGAGACAAAGCAGGTTGAAACAAAGGCTGTACGGCAGGCTGATACCCCTCTGGCACAAAGTTGTAAGGCATTCCCCACGGAAAGCCTTTCGGCATATGATGTTGAAGCGGAGAGTTGATTTGAGTCACAGATGTTGGAACAGTGACAATCTCGGAAATCACTGTAGTTGAAGTCTGAATCTCAGCAGCTGTAGTCGATGGCTGATTCTGAACAGCCATCAAACTTTCCACTAGCGTAGTTAACTTTTCCATACTGACACGAAGGGTAGCGACCTCCTCACGAAGCTCATGGTTTTCCTGTTCCAGATCCTCCATCTTTCTCTGACGATTGGCTCGAGTATCGTATCGATGAGACAGCTTGACAACCTTTTAGAGTGGAAAAAGAAACAAGGATAAGACTCTAGAAAACATGTGAAGTGGAATTTTGGATGATGCATGATATGTGATGCAAATGATGATTCATTTTAATAGTTTTTCAAGGAACTTCGATAATTTTGCACACATCAATGGTAAAGGAATTTGGAATAACAAAAACTCAATCCATTAATCAAAAACAGTAAATTACAACTTACAACTTTGGAATAACAAAATAATAAATTACAACTTTGGGATAACAACCCAATAATAAAAGCAGTAAACTACAACTTTGGAACATGAAGCCCATAATAAAGCAATAAATTACAACTTCGGAACATGAAGCCCTTTTACAGAGTTTTACAAAATGACATCAGTAAAAATAAAAACTAAGAACTAAAGATCACTCAGAATCATCAGATGAATGACCAAATGCCAACTGTAACCGGAGCTTATTGATCTTCTCTTCATAAAAGTCTTCCATCTCTTTCTTCTCAGCTACCAGTCGATCAACGATTTCCTTTTGCGGATTAAGAACAAGAGCAAATCTTACCGAACCTTCCTTCTTTCTCTTCCTTTCACTAGCATACTTCTTCAGTAAAGCATCCTTTTGACGAAGCTTCTCATCATGATCAACGAACCAGCCATCTTGAATAAAGAGTAAATCCTCCTTTTCCTTTAGTTGTCGAGTCAGGACTCGATTCTCATATTCAGACATATTGTACTTTTCTTTCCAAGCATCTCTCTCGGACTTCATCCTAGCCAGATTTCCTTGGTATTCTCCTATATTCTCGATAGGGACAACAACAGATGACGATGCAACGGTAGGGAATAAAGGTTTCTCAAGTTTATAGGGCATCTTGAGAGCACAAGCCCTAGCACGGACCCACTGTAGGTAAGGCTCCAAAGAAACGGCACCTCTATGTCCTAACATATCTCTCCCTTTCCTATGGGTGTGGCGCCAAGCTCCTTCGATCTCCCTCTTAGCTGCCTAATGATCTTGTCCTTCTTGTAAAAAGAAACCACTCACATGAATGTTATTTGGCCTGTCCCTCATCGGGTATCCAAACTGACGGCGCGCGAGAACAGGATTATAAATAATTCCACCTTTCGTACCAAGAAGGGGCACGTTAAGAAAAGCACCACAACTATCGATGATCTTCACGTCATAGTAAACTCGATTATACCAATCAATGTCGAAATGAGTGAGGGCCATAATTTTTGGCGCCCATCGCAGCTCCTTCTCGAGATCCCAGAAAACATCAGACCCAGGTAGATGAGAAACATACCACTGATACAGTAACGGTGCATAACAAATAATCATTCCTCCTTGATAAAAGTTCCGAAGATGGATGGAGTAGTAGGTATCTCCTAGCAACGTAGGGACCGGATTTCCAATCAAGAAAATTCTGATGGCGTTGATATCCACAAACTTATCAACGTTAGGGAACAAGAATAGACCATAAGCGAGTAAAGCAAATACGTCTTCGAAGGCAATAGTATCTTTTATCTCAGCAAAATGACGAGCTTTCCTCAACAAAAACTGCGCAGACAAGCCTCGGATTCCCCCTTTTGTAGTCATGTTCTCCTCTATCTCTGACTTCTTCAAGTGAGTGATGGTCGCTATCTCGTGAGATTTGGGTTCCTCTTCTAAGCCAGAAAAAGGAACACGGTCGGTGATTGGCAGACCAAGTATGTAGGAGTACTCCTCTAAGGTGGGCATCAACTGGTAATCCGGAAAGGTGAAACATCGGTACAAAGGATCGTAGAATTGGACCAACGTACTAAGGATGCCTTCCTTCATCTTGCGCTTCATGAGAGGTATAATGGACCCATACTTTCTCTGAAAATTCGTCGGGTTCTCGATCTTAGGAATCAAACTCTTCAGCTCTTCGATCTCGGGCTCCTTAAAACTAAAACTTTGAGTGTTTCTCCTTCCAAATTCCATAATACTTGAGGTGTCTGCAAAAACCATTCCTAAGTTCCTTGAAAAACAAGTTTTTTACAAAAATGTTGATGAATGCATGAATGAATGATAATGCAACAGCTACACACAAGTTCACAAACATGGGGTTCAAAGGTTCAACGTTTCAGCATGGAGTCAAAGGTAAAGCCCACCCCAAGGTATGTACTAATGGTTCAATCACACCTGCAAGACAAGGTTCTAAGAGTTCCCAGAGTCTACATTCCTCCTTCGGATATTACCAACGTCTTGATTACTCAATAATTAGCAATATTCTCAAGAGAAACTCATCTGAGCGTAGCATCGCGTGACAACTACTTCCGAATTACTCCGTGATAGTCTCCGCGCTACACCTAAAAAGGCCAAGATGGGTTAAGGTTCTACGGTCCTCAATTTCTCTGGCTCCTAGGTCGAAAATAATAATGTCTTCTCGATTACTCGGTAAACAAATATTAAGTTCAAGAAGGCCTTCCATTGAGTGGGGGATCTCATGCCTCCTTCTTCGGGATTACTCCCTCAAAGTTAACATGACTATACCGCCCGTCCTATTCCTTAAGTGTAACTTAATCCGGGTATAGGATTCGTCCTTTAAAAAAAACCCAAAAAACCCCAATTTAAACACATAATCAAACAAATCAAATAATAATAAAACAGATAAAACAAACTAGGCTTAACCCACTTAGGGATGGACCAGCAAGAGGTCAATCTTTCCCCAGCAGAGTCGCCAATTCTGTAGCGATAAAAAATGTAGCGGGGTAAATCGGAGATCGAATTATTGATTAATTCGTCTCACAAAAGCAAGAGTCGCCACCGCGCTTTATTATTTCCAAGGGAAAAGGGAAAAGAGCGAAATAAAACCCTAAATATGCAATGTAAAATAATACTTTTTTAAAAGTAATAAAAATACAAGGCGTTTTGAAAAGAGATCTATGGTTCGGGGGTTGGTTATACAGTAGGAAGGTATTAGCACCCAATGTATCTATAGTACTCTATAGGAACCTTTTGAAATATCTGTTTATTAAAATTGTTCGTTTGATTGAAAAATAAATTGTTTTGGCCGAAAAGGGGGTACAGACGGGTTTTTGAAGATACAACGACCTAATGTCGAAGTTTTTGCTTAAAAGGTATGAGTTTTGAAAAGGTCAATATTTGGGGAAAAATTGTCTTAAGTTTTAATGAAATGCAAATATTCGCGTGATTGGATTTGAGGACATGAAGTCAACAAATTTAATCGTTTTTCCCTTGGATTTAGAAGTAAACGGAATAAACAAGTAACGACAAAATAATTAAACAGAAATTTATGCGGATGATGATTAAATAGCAACAATTAAATAATAGACTAAATGGTGTGAACATGCATTTTTTAGATTTTTGTTTAATATTAATAACGCAAGAGAATTAATTAAATAAAATGTTTTTTTTTAGTTCTTAAATTCTATTTTTCTTTATGTTTCTTCAATATTAATATGAGGTGTTATTTAATAATTATTGAATAACTCTAAACCAAATTAAGAATTAAAAGCTATTTAACTAAGCCTAATAAAAATACTAAAATTACTAGATTAAACCTAAAGTTAAACTAATAAAATTGATCAAATATTAAAATTGTTTTCATTAAATTATCTATTATTTAATTAAGTTTTACTAATTAACTAAGTTGATAACAATTAAAAAAAGAAACAAACTAAAGAAGACTAATAGAAAAGGGGGATGGCCAAAAAATAAAAGGGGGGTAAACAATAATAAGCAAGTGGGCTAAATGGTTTTGAGAGGGCCCAACTCAGAAGCGACAGAAACGGGGGTGTATCCTGTGGGAATTCGTTGGGCTAGGCAGGAAACGGGATTAAGTCCATACGTTATTTCATAATTTGTTGTTTTAGGGGTTAAACGCTTTGTTCAGTTTTGGAAAAGGGATTAGGGTTTGGTTACGCAGCGCCGTTCTTCCTCTCGTTCACGCGTTCATCTTCTTCGATCTCTCTTCGTCTTCCTCATGCTTGCTTCTGCGCTTTCCCAGCCCAAGGCCACCAGCATTCTCCACCTCTTCTTCCCTCCAATGACAGCGTTATGGCGATTGATTTAAGGTGATTTCGTCCTTTTTTAATTCGTTAGGGTTTTGTTACAAATTGCCTGTTTATGATTTTTTATGTCCATTTCTGATTCTTATTCTCTATTGCAATGATTATTTGAGGTATTGAAAGAGAAGAAGGATAAAAAAAAATTACCCTTGGAGACGGAGGAGGGAGGCTGGAGCGTGTGTAGGAGGCCAAGGCGCGAGGAAACGGCGGAGGCGTGCTAGCTACTTGACCCTGGTACTTCGTTCTTACTTCCTTATTTTTGGGGTTTTGACGATGATGGTGAAAACCTAGCTTCTGAATACATTTGATTTTTTTCTCTTCTTCCTTGCTGTACCCTTTGCGTTGCCTTTGTTAGATGCCTTATTGAGTTGCCTAATGATGAGATTCTGAAGGCCTTGACGCTTGAATATGCTACTGTTGAAATGCTTCCATTTTGATTAGCTTTTCTCTTCTTCTTTCTGACTTCTGTTGCCTTTTTTGCGTTTGCCTACGATGATAACTTCTGAGGTTTTCCTGTATGCTTGAGTTTGGACATGATTTGATAAAAGTTTGCCTTGTTGTGGTATTTTGCTTTGGTGGGATTGACAGGTTTTTAGGTTGTGGCCTTAGAACTGGTTTTGCAGGTTTGGCGTTGACATGGTTTTTGATATTGTCTTAGGCAAAAGTTATTGGTTTTCTTTTAGGCCTTTGAACTGGTTTTGGTAAGGCTTGAACAGGCTTGATGATGGTTATGCAGGTTAATGGTTTAGGCCATATTGTTTTTGCTCTTTTCTGGTTTTTCTGCAGATTATGGAAATAGGTTTTGGTTTGACAGTAGGTGGAAGATTATGCAGGTTAATGGTTTTTAGGCCATAAGGCAGTAGGTTTGGAATGGTTTTTGGTTTTAGTTTTTGGTTATGGTTGATGGTGTTTTGCTTAGAGCCTTTGAAGACTGACTTGTATTTTGTTTTTTGACAGTTTTTGAGTTGGTTTGGGGGTTTGGGAAACAGGTTGAACTCTCTTTTTTGAAAGGGTTTTTGTTATGTTATCTGTTTGATGGCCTTTTTTGTTTTTGTTTTATGGCTCAGGTTTGAATATTTTAACCACTCTTCTCTGATGCTTCTGCGCTCTATACTGCTCCATCAGTTTGTTTGTATTCCTTTTCATGCTTTCTTATTTCCTACTGTATGCTGCTGCAGTTTGTTTTGTATCTCTTCCTGCCTAAACCAAAACCTGCAAAACCATACTTCTATCTCTCTTCTCTCTCTTAGTACAATTTGATACATTAAAATGATGTATGCTGTACTTGTTCTGAAATAGCATAGGCTGGAAAATGATGAGAATAGAAAGATACATTGCTTGCAAATTGATTTTTAAACTGCACACTTCTTTTGTCTACTGCATGGGAGCCTAAGTTTTTGGCCTCTTCCCACATGTTTACGTTGGACTTTGGCTTGTGTATGTAACTTGATTATGCATATGCTGTTTGAAATATGCAGTGGACTTTTGAAAATGCAATTGATTTTTAATAATGCAGTTTTGAAAACAAAATGAAATTGTGCATCTTTTTAAATTGTGCATTCAATTTTGAAAATAAAAAATCATCCCTTTTTGTGAACCGGGAGAAATCCCGCGATTTGCAAAAAGGGTAAAAAAACTGATTCCAGCCGTTTGCTTTTAATGATGAACACTAAAATAATTTTCTGCTTTTAATTATATTCATTTCTGACTTTTCTTTTAATTCTTTTGCAGGTAAAATTAAATGAGCAGACAAAGAAGCATTGGATAGAAGATAAAGATTTAGAATCTTAGAAAAAAATAGTTTTTATTTTACTTTAAACTTTTTATGTAATTGTCATTATAAATACTTTGTACAATAGTATTTAAACAACAATTGTAATAATTAGAATAAAGATGAATAAAAATTCTATTATTTACCAATTAATTCTTAATTCTTTTTCTTTCCAATTATTTATTTTATCATTTATAATTCTTTAAATTATGTAACAACTGAAAATCAAATCCAATTATTTAAATTTAGAATGATAAATAATTAAATAAATACCATTGATCAATTAACTTCTTGTCAATCTATTCCATTATTTATAATTCTCTAAATTATAATAACTGAAAAAGTAAATTTCAACTATTAAACTTAGGATAATAAATAATTAAATAACATTGTTGATCAATTAATGAACTCCCCTTCAAATATTTATTATATTATCTATAAATCTTTAAATTATATAATAACCGAAAATAAATTCCAATTATTTAAATTTAAGATAATAAATAATTAATAAACATTGTTTTAGCATTGATCGATTAATAGATTTAGCGTTCAAAAATAAACAGCTCTCGACTTGGAAAAGTTATGAATTTTTAAAATCAATAGATCAAAACGCTTGCAATGTAATGATGCAGATGGGGGGATGGTATCTTAGGTCAAAATTTGGGGTACAACATATATGTATATGTGCTATTGTTGTTTATGTGTTATATGTTGTATATATGTTTGTTTGGATTTTCCTGGTTTTCAGGGTGCTCGGTGATTAATCATAAGTCCTATACCCGGACTTGGGCAAACTTTAAGATAGGACGGGCGGTATAGTCATGTTAACTTTGGGATGAAAATGAAAAAATTTGTACATCCGACAAGTCGAAAACCTGAAAAGGAGGCTTGGACAACAAAGGGTATCCCGGTGGACTGAAAACCCGAAAGGGAAGTCCAGGAAAAAATTAGGGATGTAAAGCGTATCACTATGTCCCATTGGATCACCTTACGATTAGACCTTATTATCGACTATCAAGCTCGAAGAAATAGGGGCAATAGCAGAGTTAGAACTCAATGGGATTGTTACACATAGTTGTTTTCTTTTTACACAAAATTGTATAGCTTCTTTTTTTACGGTGGCGTTCTCTTACTAGAGCGTCAGTCTCCTTGTACAAAAACGCCTATTACAGGCCAACTTCAAAAAAGAAAATTAATATAAAATCATTTTCACAAGAAACTATGAGTTTTTCCTTTTCTGTTTTATTTTGCAAGAACATCCAATGATTTATTCTTGACATATGCATTTGAATATGATTGCTGCTCATAAATATTTACATAAGAAATGAAAAGACAATTGCTCATAACTTAAGAAACAGGGGCAAAAACAGGAAATGTCAAACCCGACAGTTACTCTGCCCAACAGGTACCAGGATAGAGACAGCTTTGGAGCACCGTCATCAGTACATACACTCCCCGCAGAATAAAAGTATTCAAAGCATTGATGTCAGCTTTCCCAAAACAGGAAGTAATCTCCCCAGCCAGGGTCTTTCAGAAACCTGACAGCTATATCCCCCAGCCGAATGTCATAATCGCGAGCGGGGCATCATAATTTTTATCTCCCCAAGTAGAGTTTATTTCTCTGGATACAGAAGCTCAATCCCCGACAGAGCCTATTACTTCAGCTACGGAAATTCACTTTCCAAGTTATTCCCCGTAGAGTTATTCTCAAACAGAGTCTCTCCCTGACAGAATATTCACAAACAACAAGGAATAAATCTCCAGTACAGTCATTTCCATTTACCATCCCCGGCGAAAGTAGAAGAACCATAATTCTCTACAACAATCAGGAATGCTATACCCTCCAGCAGTAGTCAGGGATTTACTTTCCTAGGCTTGGACATGTCCCAACAGCATTTCATGTACATACATCATGACATGCGCATACATATCATATACAACATAATCTAATTTATTTTGAGAACATCATTTCACAAAGAATTTCATGCATTACACATATAATTAACCCTATTATATTTTCAGGAAAGACAATTATCACCAACAATCCCAGCAGTTATATATGTCATATCTATAAACAGCCAGTGGAAAATCAATTCCCGAAGATCAAACGGATCAACTAATCTCTATAACCAAAAATGAAGTAACCCTACTATCCAGGTTCCTTCCCATAAGCCCTACTATCCAGGCTTTCATCCCGAAGAAACCCTACGACCCAGGTTCCTCCCCATAAGCCCTACTATCCAGGCTTTCATCCCGAAGAAACCCTACGACCCAGGTTCCTTCCCATAAGCCATACTATCCAGGCTTTCATCCCTAAGAAACCCTACGACTTAGGTTCCTTCTCATAAGCCCTACTATCCAGGCTTTAATTTAAAAGTAACCCTACTATCCAGGTTCCTTCTCATAAGCCCTACTATCCAGGCATTCATTTCGAAGTAACCCAACTATCCAGGTTCCTTCTCACAGCCCTACTATCCAGGCTTTCATCTTGAAGTAACCCTATGACCCAGATTCCTTCCCATAAGCCCTACTATCTAGGATTTCATCCCGAAGAAACCCTACGACCTAGATTCCTTCCCATAATCCCTATTATCCAGGCTTTCATCCCGAAGAAAACCTATGACCCAGGTTCCTTCCCATAAGACCTATTATCCAGGATTTTATCCCGAAGAAACCCTACGACCCAGGTTCCTTCCCATAAGCCCTATTATCCAGGCTTTCATCCCGAAGAAACCCTACGACCTAGGTTCCTTCTCATAAGCCCTACTATCCAGGCTTTCATCCCGAAGAAACCCTACGACCCAGGTTCCTTCCTATAAGCCCTACTATCCAGGCTTTCATCCCGAAGAAATCCTACGACCCAGGTTCCTTCTCATAAGCCCTACTATCTAGGCTTTCATTTCTAAGTAACCCTATTATCCCGGTTCCTTCTCATAAGCCCTACTATCCAGGCTTTCATTTCGAAGTAACCCTACTATCTAGGTTCCTTCTCATAGCCCTACTATCCAGGCTTTCATCTTGAAGTAACCCTACGACCCAGGTTCCTTCTCATAAGCACTATTATCCAGGATTTCATTCTGAAGTAACCCTACTATCCAGGTTCCTTCTCTTTTATCTCTAGACAACCGTTTACAACACTGTAAGACCTGGACCCGACCCGATACAGTCAATTTCACAAATTCCCCAGTAAGTTACGGTGCAGCCTGGACCCTGACCAGATATGTAGTACACTTCCACTTCCTCAACCAGGAGCTATCTCCCCAGTAGAATAATGGACAACCGAAGCTCATATACTATATCTCCCAAGACACAAATGAACATTCCTCGGTGAAGTTCTCCTCAAAGGTAGGTACACGAATTCTCGCAAAGGAATCTCTTATGCAACCGATATCTTTTTTAGATGGCATCTTTAAGCCCGTCTCTAGAGATTCTCTATCGACTTCCAAATGGCATCTGTAAACCCATTCCCGATATCACTAATCAGTATTACTTCATGTGAGTGCAAATTTCCGGGCACTCTAGTGTTCAATCATCTTCCACCTTCAGATCACGAAAGGCAGACCAGCCAATCTACATCCTCAGGCTTAAGAAAATTGAACAGGGGCAGATGTTTTACCCAAAATTTTCCCTCCCATTTTAATCAACATATGTTCATTGAGATCCTGAACTTGCTCAAGGATGCCCAAGAGTTGACCAAACAAACTCTCTCCTAAAACAATGAACCTCCAACTAGGGTTTCCATTTTCATCAAGATGGGTGAGCTCCAAAGGCCTCATATGCTCTCCATAGTCCTAATATGTTCTCAAGACCCTCTATGTCAAGTTTCAATCCTTGTATAAGAAGTTTGCTAAGTCAGCTGCTTAGATGCTTGAAAATCAACTGTATTAGGTCAAAAGTCAATTGTGGCCCACATATAGTCAAACTTCATAATTTTTGGTCAACATCAACATTTTGAAGTTATATCCATCATTTGATCAAGGGTTTACCATGATTCCCCAAGGAATGCTCCTAATTCATCAAAACTCAAAAGTTGCTAAATTAGGGTTTCTCAGGAAAAGTCAACCAAACTTTGACCAAGCATAACTTCCTCATACTTTATCAAACATTTATCATCCAAGGATCATTTTGAAGAGAATCCAATCCCCTACAAATCATCTTCATCCATCAAGTTCAAGAAATGCACTCATCAAAAGATATGGATTCAAACATTATAGGTCATTCCAAAAAGTCAACAAAAACACCTTGTGGGTCAAAAATCCTTACATGAACATGGAAGATCCAATTGAGATGAAACCAAAGAGGTTGCTTAGGGTACACCTTAAGCTTTCTAAAAAGTCCAAGAACACCATCTTAAGGTCAAAATCGAGAGAGATATGCATTGTCAAAGTTGGCCATTTTTGGAAATTTGCATAAAGTCAACAATGCCCAAATTTGCATTTTTTTCCACATGGGCCCATCTTTTCAAGATTGAATCTCAGTCCTAGCATAGTCCACGACCTTTGGGACCCTCCATGATTTATTTATTTGCTTATTTAATTTATTTTTATTTTTATTCATTTAAAAATCAAATAAAATCAAATAAATCCAAATAAATCATTTAATTTGTTTTAGGAAAGATTTTTGTATTGAATAGAGATCTTATATGCTGTCAATAGCCAAGAGAAACGTGCAAGATTGAAAAGAGAAGAAATCTCTATGTTTGGAAAGATTGGATGCAAGAATTGAAATCCATTATTCTTTGGATTCTTGCCAAAATTATTGACCTAATTGGATTCAATACATATACTGAAGTTAGTTGAACCCTAAGGAAGGGAATTTTTGTGTGCAGCCTGCTTCCAAAGCAAGAAACAAAACTCAAAATTTTGTCCAAAAAGTGAAATATCTATCTTCTTCCACAGGCTAGTTCAAGACGTTCTGAAGGTCAAATCTTGTTCCTGGGCGATCATTGGGGCGATAGCAAGCATCATCAAGGCCTGAAGCATCAAGAAACGAGCGCTAGCCATAACACAGTTTGTTCATATTTTTGAATTTGGTTTTTACAATTCACGCATGATAAATGAGTTATAAGTATATGTTCGTGTTTATATCATCCTTTAGAATGTTTTTGCATACTTAATTGCATGTTTTGGTTCCTGTTGGATGAAACGCCATTGCTAGGGTTTACAAGGTCGTTTTAGGGCTTTCAAATGCAGGAATAATTGGACCTCAAGATGGGTACTATCATGATCAGAGGATCAAACCCAATCGATCCATGATCTTGAATCTAATTTATGTTGCCTAGACAATATATTTAAGGATTGCAAGTTTGTAGTTATGGCCAATGTCTGTGGGTAAAAGCTTCGTACCTAAGACGACAGTCCCCTGGAGAAGACGAATGCGTGTCACAACCTGAGTGGGCAGTTTTAACTTTACGCACGTTTTGGTTACAATCACTGACCATCTTTCAATATATTGTTTATTATGTGTTTATGTTAACAAATAGGAAGTTGGCTCAGTTGGTGAAGCGAATGGTCTTAAGGCATTCATGTGTAGGAGGTCAGGGGTTTGATCCCTGCCTCCTACATTTTATTCTCCATAATATTTCCTTGCAGATCCAGCGTATCTCAATGCCTAGTGTCCACCGTACGCCCCAGATCTCATCCCTGAGATCAATTATCATGTATATCTCACGCTCCAGCCTTGAAGGGCCACCATGAATCATCAGAAGAGAGGTGCATTGGATCAGGCGCAGACTCTAGGCCTCCAGCTTTGGGCCTAACAAGAATTTGGCAGCACACCCCCTTAATTCCTTCCAGCAATAGGCCCTAGTTTCAATTCTTTTTTAATTTCTTATTTCTTTATTTGTTTTAATTATTTTACAAAATCAGTTGTTTTAATTATTTTACAATAAAAATCTTTTTTAATTAAATCATAAAATCATAAAATCACAAAAAATGTATAACTAGGTTTTTTTAGTAAAATTAGTTTTTGTGGGAAATTAATTAATTTTGATTTGATTGTTTTCACAATTAAAATTAATTGGACAAATTAGGTTTAGTTCATAAATATTTAGTTTTCTCAATAAAATACCAAAAAAATGTTTTTTTAATTAATTAGATTTAGGTTAAGATTTCAAATATTTTTCTCAATAATAAAATACAAAAAATGTTTTCTCTTTAATTGATTAGATTTTTTAGGACTTAGACTTCATTCTCGTATTTAATTCGTCGCGTGCGCCTTACTTTCTTTTAATTCAAATTATTGTATCTGCTTTGGGTTTGTAATAGATTAATTAGGATTTTGAATTTCCGCATCTTCATTTTCAATTCAAATATTTGTGTATCTGTCCAAAAGCCTTGTAATAGTTAGGGTTTTTATTTCTCGCTTTTAATTTCCGCAACTATTAAAATGTTAGATGTATGGACATTAGGATTGCATGCGAAAGATATATCAAATTAAAATGGTATACAACCCTAAATGCGCAAGATAAATGAACTGAAACAATACACTTGCACATATGCACCCTTAGGGTATCTCCCACTTGGTTGCCTCGGAAATAATGGTCATGTCCCTCGAATATAGGGATACCTTAGCAATGACCCGCAACTCAAAATCGTCATAAAAATCTTTGTCCCTACTTGTCCCTCGAGTTGCCTACGAATTGATCTTATGACGATAGTCCCTTCAAAATGCTAAGGTATCTTTACTTGTTGCCTTCAGAGACCATTTCGTCCGTTCGAACGTCCCTTTACAAATCCAACGATAGGGCTACCTACTGCTTAATAGTAGGATAACATTGTCTAAAGGAAAATGAACAGACTTTTTTTGAGTAGGTAGATAGTTCCTAGGTACTTGCTCAAACAAACAAATTTAACACAAACACTTTCAAAACAATTTTCAAAAACAACTTCGTCACACTCTTGAGGATTGATACAAGGGTTATCACGAAGTTAAAACTTTTCAAAACACACACAAGCAATTTAAAAATGAGAAAGTACCTAAGAGCCCTTGGAAAACCACGGATAGAAAGGGCGCTAACACCTTCCCTTTCTATAATCTACCCCCCGTACTCAGAAACATCTCGAAAAAGGTTTTTTCTGTTCTTTTTCTTTTTCCTTTTCCTTAGTTGGATGAAATAAAAATCGGTGGCGACTCTTGCTTACTGCGACATTTACAAACACAAATGCAAAACCAGTATAATAGTCGGCTCTTCCACCGTATCACACAACCATTTACTACACAATGCATAAAAAATTATAAAAACAACAAAATATGCCACATAAACTGTATAAAAAATATAATAGAGAAAAACCACCATGAAGATGATCCAGACGCAGAGAAAATTTTTTTTACCGCTTTGTCCATAAAAATAATTTCAAAATGGTCTTTGTTATTGTTGTACCCCAAAATTTTCCCTCCCATTTTACTCAACATATGTTCAATTAGATCCTCAATTTTCTCAAGGATGCCCAAGAGTTGACCAGACAAACTGTCTCCTAAAGCAATGAACCTCCAACTAGGGTTTCCATTTTCATCAAGATGGGTGAGCTCCAAAGGCCTCATATGATCTCCATAGTCCTAGTATGTTATCAAGACCATCCATGCCAAGTTTCACTCCTTACACAAGAAGTTTTCTCAGTCAACTGCTCAGATGTTTGAAAATCAACTATATTAGGTCAAAAGTCAACTGTGGCCCCCATACAGTCAAACTTCAAGATTTTTGGTTAACATTAACATTTTGAAATAATATACATCATTGATCAAGGGTCGATCATGATTCCCCAAGGAATACTCCTAATTCATCAAAACTCAAAAGTTGCTAAGTTAGGGTTTCTTAGGAAAAGTCAACCAAACTTTGACCAAGCATAACTTTCTCATACTTTATCATAAATTTTCCATCCAAGGCTCATTTTGAAGAGAACCCAATTACCTATAACTCATCTTCAGCCCTCAAGTTCAAGACATGCACTCATGAAAAGATATAAATTCAGACATTATAGGTCATTCTAAAAAGTCAACAAAAACACCTTTTGGGTCAAAGCTTCTTACATGAGCATGGAAGATCCAATTGAAATGAAACCAAACAAGTGGTTTAGGGGACATCTTAATATTTCTAAAAAGTCCAATAACACCCTCTTAGGATCAAAATTGAAGGAGATATGCATTGTTAAAGTTGGCCATTTTTGGAGAATTGTCAAAAGTCAACAATGCCCAAAATTGCATCTTTTGTCAAATGGCCCCAACTTTTTATGCTTGCATCTCACTTCCAACATGGTCCACGACCCAAACACCCTTCCACATGTTATTCTCTTTATTTATTTAATTTATTTTTGATTTTAATTATTTAAAAATCAAATTAAATCAAATAAATAATCAAAATAATAAAAGAGTTTATTGCAAATCTTTTTCTCATCAATTGACAATCAACAAAAGCTGGCTAATCAAGGAAAATTCATGGAGAGAGAGTAAGAGTGGATTTGTTCCAAAAATAGACAAAATAAAATAATTGAATGCAAATATTTTCTCACTAAAAGCCTGGATATTCTTCCTCTTTTGTTACCCTAATTTGATTTGCTACATATACACAGTAACCCTAAGTCAAACGAACAGGCTGCCTGCCTCACTCAAACCCTAAAGGTGTTCAAATTTTCTCAAAAAAAGTGCAAGCATATATCATACAATCCAAGCTATTTTTGTCTAACCTAAGCCTTCTATCATACTCCTGAAAGTGCCAGGAATCCATCCCTGCCAATCTCCAGGCTTGCAACCCTCTCAAACAATCAGGCCAAGCATCTTCGGTTTGTGGTAAGGTTGGGATCCAAAACTTTGCAAAAACACAATATAAATTAACTTTCATTACATATTCATGCTCATATCATTGTTTTTATCCATTCTAACGTGAAGCATAAGAGTATGGATGCAGATTTAAGTGGTTGCCATTGTTAGGGCTTTGAAACAGCCATGGCACGAATAAGATTATACAAGCACTTTCAGGCAAAACTAAGGCCATATTTGGATTCCTGGGAAAATTTCAGGGGGAGTAGGGTCTTTTGCCCCCTTTAAATTCCATGTTTTTGTAGGTTTTGGGATTTTCACCCTCCCGGAGAAGACGACCGGAGCGCAGCTCTGGTGTCGTTGACTCGTCTCCCTCAGGCGAAGACATTTTGACTACAGGCGTGGAATTTCCTTATAACATGATTGGTTCTGGAAATGCTGACGTGTTTATGTTTTGCTGACTAGGATCTAATGGCTTGTTTGATATATATATATTATTTTTATTTGATTATATGTATGAGTTAACATCCAGCGTAGCTGGTCAGGGGAAGGAAGTATGAAGCTCATGTCCTGGGTTTGATATCAGGCGTGAGCTTTTGGTATTTTCTCCATTATTTTCACCAGATCCAGCACATCTCACCTTCTAAGGATCATCACACACCCTCTGATCTCATCATCTGGATCCATCTCCAGCCAGATCCAACGGCCGACATACGCAGGTCCACCGTGAATCATCAGAGGAAGGATGCATTGAATCAGGCACGATCCTCTAGGCCACAAGCTTTGGGCCCATCCTTCTGGGTTTCAGAGATTCAGCACACCCCCCCCCCCCCCAGTCTGCTCATGACATCAGGCCCAATTCCTTTAATTCTTGTTTTTTTCTCTCTCTCAATTTCCTTATTTATTTTGTCTTAATATCTTTTTTTAATTATTTTCACAATAAAAACATTTTTCAATTAAAATCAAAAAATAAAAAAAATCATTAAAAAAGTTAGGTTTAGTTTTTTTTCATAAAATATTTAATTGCTATTAATTAATTAGTCTAATTAGATTAATTCAAATTCCTCTTTTTTTGTAATTAAAATTCAATAAAAA
Organism: Vicia faba; assembly: GCA_948472305.1. Classification (NCBI taxonomy): domain Eukaryota; kingdom Viridiplantae; phylum Streptophyta; class Magnoliopsida; order Fabales; family Fabaceae; genus Vicia; species Vicia faba. The sequence goes on from OX451740.1 coordinate 630,711,835, forward strand.
ATTAGGTTAATTTAAAAAAACTTTTTTTTATATAATTAAAAATAAATAGAAATTAGATTAATTGCTTTTCTCAAAAATCCAAAAAGATATCTTTTCCTCATTCCCGTCCCAATTCTTCGCGCGCGTTTTTATTTATTTTCAGATTATTGTAACTGTTCTGAGTTTGTAATAGATTAATTAGGATTTTAAATTTCTGCATCTTTATTTTTCAGCCAAATATTGGTGTATCTGCCCAAAAGCCCTGTAATAGCGTAGATTTTTCTTTTCCGCTTTTAATTTCCGCAACTATTAAAATGCTAGATGTATGGATAATAGGATTGAATGAAAAGACAAATAACTTTAAAATGGTAGATAAACCTAATTGTGCAAAGATAATTAACTGAAAAGAAGGCACACTTGCACATGCTCACTCTTAGGGTTTGCCCCACTTGGTTGCCTCGGAAATAATGGTCGTGTCCCTCGAACGTAGGGATACCTTAGTGTTGTACCCCAAAATTTTCCCTCTCATTTTTTTAAGATTTCTCCTTACAAGACTCTTTGAACTCAAGGCCAAGCTAGGGTTTGCTCTGCTCAAGACATCTCCTTGCACTGATGACCTGAATTAGGGTTTGAGTTTGCACAGGGATTTTTGGACTTTCAATGCTCAAAGTGACTTTCATACTTCATGTTGGACTTACAATATTACCTCTACCAAGTTTCAAGCCTTGAAGCAAATTTTTACCCAATCAATTGGACAGTTGACCTAGAAATCAACTATATTGGGGAAAAAGTCAATTGTGACCAATTTACAGTCAAAACTCATAATGTTTTATCCACATCAACATTATAGACTCATATGAACCATTTGATCAAGTTTGGACCACAACTCCTCAAGAAATTTGATCAGATCATCAAAAGGGCAAAATGGTCATTTTTAGGGTTTTGACTATATAATGGCAATTTCTAACTTTTCACCTAGCCAATGGAAAATTGGGTTCAAGCATGGGTTCATGGACTCAATGGCATCATCTTGACCTATTCACAAGGTTCAAAAGATCTCAATTGCATTGGATTCACAGATGAATTTTCCAGTCAACTGATCAAAAATCAGTTGTACACTAAAAAGTCAAACTTTGACTTTTTGGTCAAAATCAAGTTCCAAGGGTCATTTTTCATCAAGATGTGTCAAAATATGAAAATTGTTCATCAAGAAACCCAATTTTGCAAATTAGGGTTTAAGATTGAAAAATTTCATAACTTAGAATTTTTCTAAGTTATGAAATTTCCTTAATTTTTCCCAACTTTGTCCAACATTTTCACCATGATGCAATTAGATTCAAACAAAACATCCAACATGAAATCTGTAGTACTCCATAAAGTATACAACTTTTATTCACAAAGTTTTCCCAAAAGAAGCTTGGATCTCAAGTTACTATTTTTGGAACAAGGGTTCATGAAACTTTTAACTTAGTGAAATTTTGCCCTAGTTTAGGCAGGATTTTGACCTATCTTCATGACCATTTTTCACATAGTTCCACTTGGAATCCCAAAATTCATTTCAAAGATGGATTGTAGATAATGTCACAAGCTTTCCAAAATGTCCAAGAACTCTCCAAAATCATTTGTGGTTAGGGAGAATCGAAGGATTGAATTTGGCAAAAACTCACTTTTGATCCATGGCATTTTCATGTTGATACAAGTTGCAACTTCCATCCAGCATTATTTGTACTTAATTACAGGTCCCTAAACCCTTTCATACTCAATAATTAAATGAAAATTCATTGGTTTGAAGCTTTGTTCTGATCATGGGAGGATTACACAAGAGATTAATCCAAAAATAGCAAAAAGGCAATATTGCCATTTTTGTCAAAATTGCTTTATGTCAAATTGCATTCTTGAGCCTTGAGCAAAATCTGGTACAGAAAACAATATCTACAAAGGGAGGGGGCCAAGATCATAAAGTGCAAGCTGGTAGATAGCCTGTGCAGGCCTGTCTTGCATCACTTGTTACTTTTGCTTAAAATACAAGAAAACTTGCCAAAGAGCCACAACTTGCATATCTGATATAACCAACCCTTGCAAGCTTTTGAAACAAGTTTTGTGCATTTCCTTAAGCCAGAAACACGAATTGTTGAACCCTCAAGCCTTCCAAAACACTAAATCACATTCTTCTTGCAAAACAGGGCACTCCCTGCAGATTCACATCCATCACACAAACCACTCATGCGTTTTGCCTCAAACCTGTTCAAACACATTCCATATAACCTATCCAAGCTATTCCAACCATTAGACACTAATTGTAACTCCATTTGCAAGCTTCACCATTTCTGTTTTCAGCTTGTGTAGGTTGAGTTCTATAAGCTTGTTCAAGCACATCCAAGGCAAACTAAACATTGGGGAAGGTCAGAGGAAGTTCAAGCAAGCTCCCAAGCATCTCAGGCCTCACTGAAAAGCTCCACATTGCCATACACGAGTTCATCTGAAACAGGTATTTGTCAACTTCCTATCTCTCTATTTATGAATCATTAGGCTTAGGTTTGTGAATAAAAAATGTAGTACTCATAGCCATGAAGCTGTACATATGCTCAGTTTTCATTTAAGTTAAGTGTGTTGAGAGAATTTGATTCATGAACTTCCTGAAAAAGTTAGGTTAGAAATTAGGGCCAGAGAAATTCTCTCTGGTCTTTGAGAGTTAGATTAAGTTTCTTATATGGTTGAAATCGTCTTGAAAAATGCTACAACTTTGATGTTATGAGTTTTTGCATTAGAGCACATATGCAGGATCTGGACATTTTGTACAGGGCGCGCGTTTTCTGAGTTTCAAAGGTTGAAGATGAAGTTCAGTGGGTTGGGCTTTGGCTTGGCCTTCTTTTTGCACCTCCAATTTGCTGACTGCACCCCCCTGGCCCATTTCTTTATATTTTTGCATTTTTCTATTTATTTTTTATTTCTGATTTTATTTTTTTATTTTCTAAACATAAAAAATATTAAAAAACATTTTCATAAATTTTCATATTTTATTTTATATATTTTTATTATTTTTCTAACATGAAAATAATTTTTAGATAATATACTTTTATTTTATTTAGTAAAAAAACTTGAAAATAATACATAAAAATACTATGCCTTTATTTTTATTATTTATACTTAAATAATATTTTTTCTAATATATTTTTATTTTTTTATATATTTTATTTTATTTTTATTGTACATAAATAATATAATTAATATATATACTTTCTTAAAGAAAATTATGGTTTTTACCCTTAATAAAAAAAATAATCTTTTACTTCTTTTGAATACATTAAATATTTTATTTTTACATACATAAAAATAAACAAAAACATTTTTGCATATTCATAATATTTTATATTTTTATTTAATTGACCATTTAAATACTTGCCTATTTATTTAGTTGTATCATTTATTCAATTTGGATGTAATAGTAAATATTAGGGTTTTATTTTCTTGCAAATACTCCCCATTCAAAATTGTATCCCTCCTTCCCATATCAAATGTTGTAATAGTGTAGATTTATTTTATGCACTTTATGCTTTCAAATATGCCATGTTAGAGATTAGGGTTTGTATGCAAAAATCCAAAATCAAAACAAATAGCTTGACTAATACAAAGACAAAAAGCATGTAAATTGACAACACAATGCACACATGCACCCCTAGGGTTTCATCCACTTGTTGCCTTGAAAATGACCATGTTATGCATGTTGAGTATCTTGGCAAAACAAAAACAAAACAAAAGATCATAGTCCCTCGATGACGCTATCTTGGTTGCCTATACAAAAATGATCTAGTCCCTCAAAAATTTGCTAAAGATACTTAGCACAATTGCTATCATGGTCAATACGATGACCCGCACCTGTCATGTTTAACATCCTAATACAAGGTTGTTTACCAAATGCAATGGTAAAACAACACTGTCAAAAGGGTTAAAAATGTGTAGGAAAGATCTTTGAGTAAAATAGGGTAGATAACTCTTAGTTACTTGATCAAAACTTGTAAAAACATCCTTGTTATTTTCAAACACACCTCACAACACAATTTTTCCCAAAACAAACTTTCAAACATTGAAATATCTTTTCAAAAGACAAAAACACCTTTGTATACATTCAAACAAGAATCATTACAAAGGCTGCCACAACGATGGCCTCTTTTTAAAACATTTTAAAAAACCACACACAAAGCACCATTTCAAACAATTGAAAAGCAAAAGCAAGTGATCTAAACAAGTAACTAAGAGCCCATGGATAACCATGGATGAAAAGGGTGCTTGCACCTTCCCTTTTCATAATCTACCCCCCGAACCCAAGAAAACATCTCAAAGGTCTTTCCTGTGATTTTTGACCTTTCCTTTGGATAAAATAAAAAGTCGGTGGCGACTCTTGCTAAACCGAAACATTTGCAAACACAAACGCAAAACCTCAAGTCAGTTCTCCCACTGTATCACACTTAGCAATGACCCGCGATTCAAAATCGTCATAAAGATCATAGTCTTTACTTATCCCTAGAGTTTCCAACAAATTGATTTTATGACGATAGTCCCTTCGAAATGCTAAGGTATCCTTACTTGTTGCCTTCAGAGACCATTCCGTCCCTTCGAACGTCCCTTTAAAATTCCAATGATAGGGCTATCTGCTCCTTAATAGTATGATAACACTGTCTAAAGCAAACAAAAACGAACAAACTTTTTTCGAGTAGGTAGAAAACTCTTAAGTACTTGCTCAAGACAAAAACTTTTCACTTAAACACTTCTCAAAAACAGTTTTCAAAACAACGTCGTCACACTCTTGAAGACAGATACAAGGGTTATCACGAAGTAAACAAAACTTTTTAAAACAAGTACACACAAGAAATTTAAAAAATGAGCAAGTACCTAAGAGCCCATGGAAAACCACGGATAGAAAGGGTGCTAACACCTTCCCATTCTATAATCTACCCCCGTACTCAAAAACATCTCGAAAAAAGGGTTTTTCTGTTCTTTTTCCTTTTCCTTTGTTAGATGAAATAAAAGTCGGTGGCGACTCTTGCTTACCCGACATTTGCGAATACAAAACGCAAACCAGTATTAACTGTCAATTCTGCCACCGTATCACAGAACTGGAGACTCTGCTGGGGATTTTTATAAAGTGGGGTTTACCTTAGGATCTAGGTCATTTTTAAATTGCTTTCTTGTTTTTTTGCCTGCTTTATCTTAAAGGGTTTTGTTTGGGCATTGTTAAAGATCCTACACCCGGATCTGGGGGCACTTATTAGGTAAACAATAATAGATCATGGAGACTGTACATCGTAGACCGATATAGTTTAAGCGATATCTGTGTTGGTGTGACACTTTAGTTGGTGCCGGTATCTTTCATGTTGAAACAAAGAGAATACGGGGCCGCCGCGTGGTGTCGTGAAGCACTAACGGACCTTAGAACCTTTGTTGAACAAACTTAGCCATTAGAAAGTAGTGAGATAGCCGACCTCGGTATAAAGCTGAGGGTTGGTTGATACTTGATGCTACACTCATTGAGATCAGACTTTTGGGATATTTCGGCCGCAAGAAAAGATTGCCTGAGCTGAAACAATGCCCGATAAAGGATGATCAGTGATATTGAGAATCCTTAGAACCCGGTTACTTTTCTAAGAGAGGTTTGAAACCAACTAAAGTTCAAGAGGGTACTTACCTTTAACCTCATGCAAGCCTTTGAACCTAAGGTCTATTGTGTGCTTTTCTTGTGTGTGATTTACTCTGTTTAAGCATAACATCATGCATCATAACATAGTATCGTTTCTCATTACACTGACCATTTCAAGGACCCGGGGAATTTATCTTTGTTCTGTTTTGCAGATCATGGATTCCGCTCGTAGAAACACTATCCAAATCAGCTTTGTGAGAATACTTCCCCAACTCAAGGGACTAGTATCAAGGGTTCCTGGAACTTCTTCATTCACTAAGAGACATGGTCGACTTCTCAACCTGGTTACTTCGAGCTTTGATGAAAATATCATGGGTGTACTCTTTTAGTTCTTTGATCCCAAGCACCATTGCTTCACCTTTCCAAACTATCAGTTGGTTCCTACCATGGAAGAGTTCTCTCAGTTATTGAATCTACCCATTCTTGACCAGGTGCCTTTCACAAGTTTAGAAGAGGTTCCTAAGCCAGAAGTCATTGCCTCAGCTTTGCATCTGAAACGGGCCGACGTGGTGTCTAATTGGGAAATAAGAAGCGAAGTCAAGGGTTTTCTAGCCAAGTTCCTAATAGATAAGGCCCAGCTATTTTGGGATGATTTGGACTTTCAGGCTTTTGAGGAGGTCTTGGCCCTTCTAATATATGGGTTAGTACTGTTCCCTAATCCAGACTTACTCATAGATGTGAATGCTATCAAGATCTTCCTCTCTTGCAACCATGTGCCTACCTTGCTCGGAGATATCTTGCATGCTCTCCATACTCGTACCATGAAGAGAAGAGGGGTTCTTATGTTCTGCATGCCATTATTGTCGAGGTGGTTTATTTCTCACCTCCCTAAGTCAGTGTTGAAGAATGAAGAAGGTTTGGGTTGGTCGCAAAGGATAATGTCACTTTCTCACGCAGATATTCTCTGGTATTCCCAATTTATGAGATATATTTCTATTATTGATCATTGTGGGGAGTTCCATAATGTCCCACTACTTGGCATTAGGGGAGGCATAACTTACAATCCTTGTTTGGCTCTGCGAAAATTTGGTTACGCTCGAAGGGATGGTCCTCATGAGATGCTTATCAAGAGCATTGTGTTTAACTATGAGGATGATGTTCAAGGGTATCTCCAGAGGTTCATACGAGTTTGGGGCATGGTAAACAGATCTGACGCCAAGACTTTGGGGCCAAAGAATTCCATTCCTATGGAACCTTATCTCCAATGGGTACGAGCTCGTGCTCAGAAACTTATGATGCCCTACGTAGCCGTCTTACCAGTGATTGTGGAACCCATTACTGAAGGGGATATCTCTACACGGTTCCTCATCCTGATATGCCCACCGATCTTAGAGAACTACAGAGGTCCTGGATTCAGTTGAAGAAGGAGCGGGATACTTAAAGGGACCAGTTCTATGCCCAGGAGAAGAAAGTTTTAGAGCTTACAAAGTAGCTTCATGAGGAAAGAAGCCTTAATGTTTATCTCGGCACGAAGAGGAAGCATCCATGGGAAACTTGATTTCTTTTAGTTTTTAGAATTTTCAATTGAAACGCCTAAAAGGAAATTGTATTTTGAATTCTACAAATAAAATCTTTGTTTCATTTTGGTTCGCAAATTTAAATTTCCCAAAGTCCTTGAAATCATGGCATACGCATCCCATCCATATCATTGTATAAACAGGTGCCATTACAGGTTTCTCATCTTCTTTGTTGTTTATTTCAACAAAAATGTCTTCTGAACAAAGCATCAAAGATCTTCAGGCACAAAATGCCCAATTTCAACAAATGTTCATAACTCTTGCAAAAGGGCCGGAGGATCTGAAGACCCTCATCCTGAAAGATAATAATAAGAAGAAGAAGAAAAAGAAGAAGAGGTCCGCTGGTCTCCTTAATATGGGCAGAAGATTCAAAGGGCCGCTAAAGCAACCAATCTATATGACCTCCTCGTCCAAAGAAGGGGAGAATCAAGAGAGGGAGACAAGGGAGGAGGACCCCAGTCCTGAAGTTTCTGACAATGATACAGACTACAATGATGATCAGTATCCTCCCACTGAGGATAGATACAAGCAGTTAGAGGATCGGTTGAGCGTTATGGAAGTCCAGAGAATACCTGTGTTGGATTTTGAAGAACTGGGATTGGTGTTGAGATTGGTCATCCTGCATAAATTTAAGGCTCCGGTTTTCGTAAAGTATGATGGGGTGTCTTGCCTAAAGCTCCATCTTTGTTCCTATGTAAGGAAGATCCAGCCCCACACCGCTGATAGAAACTTGTGGGTTCACTGCTTTCAAGACAGTTTGTTAGGGTCTCAGCTTGAATGGTTCGACCAACTAGAGGGAATCAATGTCCGAAACTGGGAGGATTTGGCTGCTGCTTTTTATAAGAAGTATCAATACAACATCAACCTTGCCCCTACTCGTACTCAACTCCATAGTATGTCCATGGGGTCAGGTGAAGGCTTTAAGGACTATGTGCAGAAATGGAGAGATTTGGTTGGGAGAGTCCAACCCCCTTTATCTGACAGGGAGTTGGTTGACATGTTTCTTGGAACGCTGTCTGGTCCATTCTTTAATCATTTGATTGGTGGCTCATCAGCTGGTTTCAACGAGTTGATATTAATTTGAGAAAGGGTAGAAGATGGGATCCGGAGCGGCAAAATACAGAAAGACACCTCTTCGAGTTCAGTAAAGAAGCCCTTCACCGGTAAGAAGGAAGCCAATGCTATCTATAGCCCAAGAGGTCAGAGCAGAGCTGAACACGTCCAACAGTAAGTGCTGTAATGATACCTAGGCCTGTGGCTACCCCACAACGAGGCAATCAACAAAGGGTAGAAAGACCACAAAGGAAGTTTACCCAGATTAACATGACATTGACAGAGGTTCTACCCCATCTGCTGAGATCCAATTTGGCAACCTTGAAAGAGGCTCCCAAGAATCCTAATACCACATCTCCTCGATACAATCCAAATGCTCGGTGTGCCTACCATTCTGAGAGTCCTGGCCACGATATAAATGACTGTTGGGCTCTGAGAAATAAAGTATAAGATCTGATTGAAGCCAAGGAGATTGAGTTTGATGCTCCGGAGAAGCCCAATGTCATAACTGCTCCCATGCCTAAGCACAACCGTGGAGTTAATGTCGTTGATACCGATCTATTTGTGACCTCAGTTGATGAAGTTTCTACTCCTCTTATGACTGTTAAGAAGAATTTGTTGTTGGCCGGTTTATTTCCGAGTTGTGGTGAAGGTTGCCACATGTGTTCATCTCTGCCTTCTGGTTGCTATTTTCTGAAAACAGGTATCCAACGCCTGATAGACAGCAGAGAAATTTTGTTCGAGAAAACTTTGATTCCAACTGTTCCGTTCGAAGATGTTGATATTATAACCATTTTCTCCAATCCTTCCAAGGTCTCCTCGAGAAGACCTGTTAGGATTACACCCGCTCCGAGAGTTGCTCCGTTAATAATCACTTTTCTTGGTCCTGTCCCATACGCCTCGGACAAAGTTGTCCCTTGGCATTATGGCACTGATGTTTACTATTATGGCATTAAACAAGATCTGAAGAATGAAGAGGTTGATCTCGATGTCAGTAACATCGTCAGGACCAGTAAAATTACCAAAAGTGGAAGGGTTTTATCTTCTGAGATTTCCCCGAAGACTGTCAGCAGACCTGTTGTTATTCCATCTGCTATTCCTGCCGGTACATCCGTCACTACTCTTGTTCTTACTCCAACTGTTACTCCTACCGTCGATTCATTTGGGATTCAAGGAAAAGAAGTTATAGGTGATCCTGCCCGAACGGAGGCACCTAGAAAGATTGTCGTAGAAGCCTCTAAGCAAGAGATAGAGGAAATATTAAAAATAATCAAAAAGAGCGACTACAATATGGTCGAGCAACTGGGGCAGACCCGCTCAAAGATATCAATGTTGTCTCTGTTGTTGTATTCTGAAGCCCATGCGAAGGATTTGATCGCATTCCTTAAGACTACGCATGTGCCACAGGAAACGTCAGCCGATCAATTCAAAGACTGTGTGGCCAGTTTGACTGCTGACAATGGGATGGGTTTTTTAGATGCCAACTTGACACCGAAAGGGAGGAAACATAATGATGCTCTGCATGTCTCGATCGAATGCAGAGGCACCACTATGGCTCATGTGTTGGTGGATACTGGGTCTTCACTGAATGTTCTGCCTAAGAAGGCCCTTGATCGGCTAGATTGTGAAGGCTTGACCTTAAAGCCTAGTAACATTGTGGTAAGGGATTTTGACGGGTCAAAGATAATGGTGCATGGAGAGGTGGACATCCCTGTCAAGGTAGGCTCTCAGTCCTTTGAGTCCACCTTCTATGTGATGGACATCAGGCCGTCATACTCTTGTTTGTTGGGTTGTCCTTGGATCCATGAAGCTGGGGCTGTTACTTCTACACTGCACCAAATGCTGAAGTATCTAGTGAAGGGGAAGATTGTAATTGTGCGTGACGAAGAGGAGTATATGGTGAGTCACCTGAACTCCTTCAGGTATGTGGAGATGGATGGAGAATTCATAGAAACACTTTGTCAAAACTTTGAAGAAGTTCCCCAGATTTTGGCGTCGACCGAAACTACCACCAGCAACAAACCTCCTTTGAAGATGTCTTCCCTCAAGGATGCCAGAGCAGTGGTCGAAGAAGGTGGGTGTACCAATTGGGGATAACTCCCTGATTTTACTCATAAAACTGACAAATTTGGTTTGGGCTTTACTTCAGGAGCTCAAAGGGATGTTCGACGCGCTCGGGCTGGAGGACCTCCCCTACGCATCAGCAATCATGGGGTTAATGCTATTGAAGACAATGGGGAAGACTCTGGAATTGACAGTTGGATATACCCGACTATCAATGATGGACTGAGTAATTGGACGGCCATAGATTTTATACCAGTTTCTTTTATTCTGCAGTAATTCTCTTACTTGTGTTCTTAATTTGTAATAAACAATTTAAACTTTATGGCCTTGTGTCTTACCCGAGGCACAGTGGTTCTCTCTGTGAGGGTTATTATGTTTCATTTCATATATCATCAATAAAACATTGGACGTTTCTTTGCATTCAAATTTTGCGCTATCTATTTTTATTTTTTGCCTTTACTTTATCAATACAGCTATGCTCTTACACACACTCACGTATCAAACTGCAGATCCATATCCACTCTGGATCCCATTGATAACAATTCTACTACTGCCAGTTATGATTTCGAAAATCTGATCAACCAAGCCGAGGACGAAGGTGAGGACGATTGTGAGGTGCTGGAGAATTGGCTAGACCGTTACAACAGGAAGAAAGGGCTATACAGCCTCACGAAGAGCCAGTTGAGACGATAAACTTGGGTGTGGAGTTGGACAGAAAAGAAGTCAAGATCGGCACAAATCTGGAGACTAAGATCAAATAGCGATTGATACAGATGTTGCACGACTACATTGAGATCTTTGCCTGGTCATATGAAGACATGCCTGGTTTAGACACTGATATTGTGGTACATCGTCTGCCAACTAAAGAAGATTATCCTCCGGTTAAACAGAAGGTTTGTCGTATGTGCCCTGAAATGTCAGAGAAGATCAAGGCAGAGGTTATGAAGCAGTTTAACACAGGGTTCTTAGATTTCACCTCCTATCTGCAATGGGTTGCTAATATTGTTCCGGTGCCAAAGAAAGATGGCAAGGTACGGATGTGTATGGACTACAGAGACCTGAATAGGGCAAGCCCCAAGGATGAATTCCCGCTTCCCCACATCGATGTCCTGGTTGACAACACCGCATAACACAAAATCTTTTCCTTCATGGATGGTTTCTCTAGCTACAACCAGATCAAGATGGCACTCGAAGACATGGAAAATACAACCTTCGTCACACAGTGGGGCACTTTCTGTTACAAGGTGATGCCTTTCGGATTAAAGAATGTTGGGGCAACCTATCAACGAGCCATGGTCTCCTTATTCCATGATATGATTCACCATGAGATCGAGGTTTATGTTGAAGACATGATAGCCAGGTCTCAAACCAAAGAGGAACACCTTGATCATCTACAAAAGTTGTTCGACATGTTGAAGACATACAAGCTGAGGTTGAATCCGAACAAGTGCACCTTCGGGGTAAGGTCTAGTAAGCTTTTGGGTTTCATCGTCAGTGACAAAGGTATTTAGGTAGACCCCACAAAGGTAAAGGCCATACAAGAGATGCTGGCTCCCCGTACAGAGAAGGAAGTTAGAAGTTTCTTGGGACGCTTGAATTATATCGCCAGGTTCATTTCACATCTAACTGCTACTTGTGAGCCCATCTTCAAGATTCTGAAGAAAGATCAAGTGGTAAAGTGGAATGACGAATTCCAGACTACTTTCAAAAGAATCAAGGAATACCTTCAAGAACCACCAATTCTGATGCCTTCGGTTGAAGGAAGACCATTGATATTATACTTAACAGTGCTATACAATTCAATGGGGTGTGTGTTGGGGCAGCATGATGAGTCTGGTCGAAAAGATCATGCAATATACTACCTTAGTAAAAAATTTATCGACTGTGAGACAAGATACTCATTGCTCGAGAAAACTTGTTGTGCTTTGGAATGGGCTGCTCACCGACTAAGACAGTATATGCTGACTCACACTACTTTGTTGATATCTAAGATGGATCCAATCAAGTACATCTTCGAGAAGACCGCTCTCTTCGGAAGAATAGCGAGATGGCAGATGATCTTAACTGAATATGATATACAATATACAACCCAAAAATCAATCAAGGGAAGTGTATTGGATGATCATTTGGCTCATCAGGCCGTGGATGACTACCAGTCTATGAATTTTGAGTTCCCGAACGAGAACATTATGCTGGTGACTGACTACGAAGAACTTGGACCGAATGAAGGACCCGAGGAGGGATCCCGATGGACTATGGTTTTTGATGGAGCTTCAAACCCACTCGGTAATGGCATCCGGCGCTGTAATCATATCTCCTGAGGGTTGTCATACTCCTTTCACTGCTCGATTATGTTTCAACTGCACTAACAACATGGAAGAGTATGAAGCCTGTATTATGGGTCTCAAATCCGCTATTGACCTCAGGATCAAGTTCTTAAATGTCTTCGGGGATTCTGCCTTGGTGATAAGTCAAATCAAAGGTGAATGGGATACGAAGCATCTGAATTTCATCCCATACAAAGAGCATGTACTGACATTGCTCCCACACTTTAAGGAGGTAACCTTTAAACATTTCCCACGAGAGGAGAACAATTAGCGGATGCGCTAGCTACCATGTCTTCAATGTTCAAAGTCAGGTGGGACAATGAAGCTCCCCGAATCACCATTGAAAGGTTGGATGAACCAGCACACTGCTGTGAGATTGATACTGAAGAGGTAGCAGACAAGCCCTGGTTTCACAAAGTAAAAAGGTACCTCGAGACTCAAGAATATCCTGAAGGGGCATCTGTCAATGATAAGAAGTTTTTGAGAAGATTCACTGCAAAGTTCTTCCTCAGTAATGGAATCCCCTACAAGCGCAACCATGACTCTACCTTACCGCGGTGTGTAGACAAGAGCGAAGCAGAGAGGATTATGACAGATCTACATGAAGGTACCTTCGGAACCTATTCAAGTGGACATACCATGGCTAAGAAGATCCTACGGGCAGGATACTACTGGTCCATTATGGAAGCAGATTGTTATCAGCACTCCCGAACTTGTCATAAGTGCCAAATCTACGCTGATAAGGTGCATGTGCCTCCGGTTCCTTTGAATGTCTTGATATCTTCGTGGCCCTTTACAATGTGGGGCATTGACATGATCGGAGAAATCAGGCCTACCGCTTCCAATGGACATCGCTTCATCCTGGTGGCCATTGATTACTTCACAAAATGGGTTGAGGCGGCCTCTTTTGCTACTGTGACCAAGAACATCGTGGAGCGGTTTATCCGACATAATCTGATCTGTCGGTATGGTGTGCTAGATAGAATTATTACTGAAAATGGTACAAATCTCAACAACACGATGATCACCAAGCTCTGTAAATAATTCCAGATACAGCATCATAACTCTTCTCCCTACTGGCCGAAGATGAATGGCGTTGTTGAAGCGGATAACAAGAACATCAAAAATATTATACAGAAGATAACAATGACTTACAAAGACTGGCATGAGATGTTACCATTCGCTCTTCATGGGTACCGTACCTCAGCATGGATGTCGACAGTGGCAACACCCTACTCTCTGGTATATGGCATGGAGGCAGTCCTACCCATCGAGGTCCAGATTCCTTCTTTAAGGATTATGAAAGATGCGGGTTTGAATAAAGACGACTAGATCCAGACTCGACTTGATCAACTAAATATGATCAACAAGAAGAGACTTACTGCTGTCTGTCATGGTCAGACGTATAAAAAACGAATGATTAAGGCTTTCAACAAAAAAGTCAAACGTCAAGAGGATCAAGTCGGAGATTTGGTAATCAAGCGCATCATACTGCCGCAAGGTGATCCCAGAGGCAAATGGACTCCCACCTACGAAGGGCCATTTGTGATTAAAAACATTTTCTCGGGTGGAGCCATGATTCTAACCACCATGGATGGTGACGACCTCACTCACCCTGTCAATGCAGACATAGTGAAAAGATACTACGCATGATAAAAGACCCGCTAGGTTGATTGGACTAGGCAAAAATAAGGGCTTCCCGGCAAACCAAAAGTGTTCGGGAAAAAATAAGGGATGAAAATGAAAAAATCTGTACACCCGGTAAGCCGAAAACCTGAAAAGGAGGCTTGGGCAAAAAAGAGTATCCCGGTGGACTGAAAACTCGAAAGGGCAGTCCAGGAAAAATTTGGGATGTAAAGCGTATCGTTATGTCCCATTGGATCACCTTGCGATCAGACCTCATCATCAATTATCAAGCTCGAACGGCACCGGTCAATCTAATCAGCTTCGGACAAGCAGTAAAGTGATGAGACACTCGAAGACATAGGGGCAATAGCAGAGTTGGAACCCAATGGGATTGTTGCACATAGCTGTTTTCTTTTTACACAATATTGTATAGCTTCTATTTTTATGGCGGTGTTCTCTTACTAGAGTGTCAGCCTCCTTGTACAAAAATGCCTATTACAGGCCAACTTCGAAAATCAATACAAATCATTTTTACAAAAAAACCTACGAGTTGTTTCCTTTTCTGTTTCGTTTTGCAAGAACATCCAATGATTTATTCTTGACATATGCATTTGAATATGATTGTTGCTCATAAATATTTACATAATAAACAAAAAGACAATTGCTCGTAACTTAAGAAACAGGGGCAAAAACAAGAAATGTCAAATCCGACAGTTACTCTGTCCAATAGGTACTGAGGCATAGATAACTTTGAAACACAGTCATCAGTACAATGACCTTGTAACATGTACACTCCCCACAGAGTAAAGGTAATCAAAGCATTGGTATCAGCTTTCCTAAAACAGGAAGTAATCTCCCCAGCCAGGGTCTTTCAGAAACTTGACATCTATATCCCCCAGCCGAATTTCATAATCGCGAGCGGATCATCATAAATTTTATCTCCCCAAGCAGAGTTTATTTCTCTAAATAAAGAAGCTCAATCCCCAACATAGCTTATTACTTCAGCTATGGAAATCCACCTCCCAATAGAATTATTCCCCGCGGCGTTATTCTCAAATAGAGTCTCTCTCTGGCAGAATATTCATAAATAACAAGGAATAAATGCCTAGCATAATCATTTTCGTTCATCATCCCCAGCAGAAGTAGAAGAACCACAATTCTCAACAACAGTCAGGAATGCTTTACTCTCCAGCAGCAGTCGGGGATTTACTTTCCCAGACTCGGACATTTCATAATAGCATCACATGCTCATACATCAAGTCATGCGCATACATATCACATAACAAACATAATCTCATTTATTTTGAGAACATCATCTCACAACTACATTCCATGCATCACATATAATTAACCCTGTTATCTTTTCAGGAAAGATAATTATCACCAACAATTCCAGCAGTTATACATGTCATATCTGTAGACATCTAATGGAAAATCAGTTCCCGAAGATCAAACGGGTCAACTAATTTTCATTTTGAAGTAACCCTACTATCCAGGTTCCTTCCCATAAGCCCTACTATCCGGGCTTTCATTTTGAAGTAACCCTACTATCTGGTTTCCTTCCCATAGCCCTACTATCCAGGCTTTCATTTCGAAGTAACCATACTATCCAGGTTCCTGTTCATAGCCCTACTATCCAGGCTTTCATCTCAAAGTAACCCTACTATCCAGGTTCCTTCTCATAGCCCTACTATCCAGGCTTTCATTTCGAAGTAACCCTAATATCCAGGTTCTTTCTCATAGCCCTACTATCTAGACTTTCATTTCGAAGTAACCCTACTATCCAGGTTCCTCCTCATAGACCTACTATCCAGGCTTTAATTTCGAAGTAACCCTACTATACAGGTTCCTTCTCATAGACCTACTATTCAGGCTTTCATTTCGAAGTAACCCTACTATCCAGGTTCCTTCTCATAGCCCTATTATCCAGGCTTTCATCTCGAAGTAACCTTACTATCCAGGTTCCTTCTCATAGCCCTATTATCCAGGCTTTCATCTCGAAGTAACCCTACTATCCAGGTTCCTTCTCATAGCCCTACTATCCAGGCTTTCATTTCTAAGTAACCCTACTATCCAGGTTCCTTCCTATAGTCCTACTATCCAGGCTTTCATTTCGAAGTAACCCTACTATACAGGTTCCTTCTCATAGCCCTATTATCTAGGCTTTCATCTCGAAGTAACCTTACTATCCAGGTTCCTTCTCATAGCCCTACTATTCAGGCTTTCATCTCGAAGTAACCTTACTATCCAGGTTCCTTCTCCTAGCCCTACTATCCAGGTTTTCATCTCGAAGTAACCCTACCATCCAGGTTCCTTTTCGTAGCCCTACTATCCAGGATCTCATCTCGAAGTAACCCTACGATCTAGGTTCCTTCTCCCTTATCTCCAGACAACAGTTTACAACATCGTAAGGCATGGACCCGACTAGATACGATCAATTTCATATTTCCCTAGTAAGTCGTTGTGCAGCCTGGACCCTAACCAAATATGCAGTGTACTCCCTCCTCCTCAACCAGGAGTTAATTCCCCAATAGAGTAATGGACAACCGACGCTCCTATACTTTATTCTCCCAGACGTAAATCAACATTCTCCAGCGAAGTCCTCCTCAGCAGCAGGTATAGGAATTCTCGCAAAGGAATATCTTATAAAATCGATAGCTTTTTTGGGTGGAATCTTTAAGCCCATCTTAGACGACTCTCTGTTGATTTCCAAATGGAATATGTAAGCCTATTCCCGATGTCATCTGATCAGTATTACTTCATGTGAGTGCAAATTTCCGGGCACTCTAGTGTTCAATCATCTTCCACCTTCAGATCACGAAAGGCAGACCAGCCAATCTACATCCTCAGGCTTAAGAAAATTGAACAGGGGCAGATGTTGTACCCCAAAATTTTCCCTCCCATTTTACTCAACATATGTTCATTGAGATCCTCAATTTGCTCAAGGATGCCCAAGAGTTGACCAGACAAACTCTCTCCTAAAGCAATGAACTTCCAACTAGGGTTTCCATTTTCATCAAGATGGGTGAGCTCCAAAGGCCTCATATTCTCTCCATAGTCCTAATATGTTCTCAAGACCATCCATGCCAAGTTTCATGCCTTGCACAAGAATTTTACCCAGCCAACTACTCAGATGTTTGAAAATCAATTGTATTAGGTCAAAAGTCAATTGTGGCCCCCATACAGTCAAACTTCAAGACTTTTGGTCAACATCAACATTTTGAAATAATATCCATCATTTGATCCAGGGTTGATCATGATTCCCCAAGGAATGCTCCTAATTCATCAAAACTCAAAAGTTGCTAAATTAGGGTTTCTCGGGAAAAGTCAACCAAACTTTGACCGAGCATAACTTTCTCATACATTATCAGAAATTTTCCATCCAATGCTCATTTTGAAAAGAAACCAATTTCCTACAACTCATCTTCAGCCCTCAAGTTCAATACGCGCACTCATGAAAAGATATAAATTCAGACATTATAGGTCATTCCAAAAAGTCAACAAAAATACCTTTTGGGTCAAAGCTTCTTACATGAGCATGGAAGATCCAATTGTAATGAAACCAAAAAGGTTGTTCAAGGGACATCCTAAGATTTCTAAAAAGTCCAAGAACACCCTCTTAGGGTCAAAATTGAAGGAGATGTGCATTGTCAAAGTTGGCCATTTTTGGAGAATTGTCAAAAGTCAACAATGCCCAAAATTGCATCTTTTATCAAATGGGCCCAACTTTTTATGCTTGCATCTCACTTCCAACATGGTCCACGACCCAAACACCCTTTCACATGTTATTGGCTTTATTTATTTAATTTATTTTTTATTTTAATCATTTAAAAATCAAATTAAATCAAATAAATAATCAAAATAATAAAAGAGTTTATTGCAAATCTTTTTCTCATCAATTGAAAATCAACAAAAGCTGGCAAATCAAGGAAAATTCGTGGAGAGAGAGTAAGAGTGGATTTGTTCCAAAAATAGACAAAATCAAATAATTGAATGCAAATATTTTCTCACTAAAAGCATGGATATTCTTCCTCTTTTGTTACCCTAATTTGATTTGCTACATATAGACAGTAACCCTAAGTCAAACGGACAGGAAGCCTGCCTCACTCAAACCCTAAAGGTGTTCAAATTTTCTCAAAAAAAGTTCAAGCATATATCATACGATCTAAGCTATTTTCGTCCAACCTAAGCCTTCTATCATATTCCTGAAAGTGTTGTACCCCAATTTTATCCTCTAAGATCCCTTCATCATGCCATGTTGATTCATTCACAACAAGATCACACTAGGATTCTTTGTTCCCCTCCCTATATTTAGCTTTTCCCTTTTGAGTAATCACCAAGCACCTTGACTTATGTTATTTTGTGATCATGAATATTGTTTTGATTTCTTCCTTTAACTAAATAAAATTTAATGTTGGTTTGTCTTGCTTGTTATCCATGTAGGTAAAGGCAATGGGATTTAACAAGTTACCCCATGGGTTCATGAGTTTATTTCCATGCCCTAGTCAATAAAGCTTGAGAATTTCAAACCTCACCATTGGATTGTTTTTGGAAGAATTGGCATGGCAAGGTTGTTTTGGTTCATCAGATTTCAAGGTTATCAAATTTGGTTGAAAAGCACAAGGGATTGATTGGAGAAGTTGTCATGGTTAGACAAGATTTTATTCCATTTGGTTACAAGTTCATATTTCTCTCAATGTTCAAGATATGTAAGTGGTTTTGGTGGGTATTAATTCTCATTATCATCCTCAACAACTTATATTTACAAATCATGTGTTTTGGTACAAGAAGTTTGTTCAAAATTGTCAAAGTTCCTCAAAGCATTCTCTTGATCTAAGGAGCTAGGGTTTTGAACTTCAAAGGAATATATCTTGCTCATCTCTTGGTATTTTTTAGTGATTCCAAAGAAATCTTTCTCTTTAAAGGTTTATCAAAAAATCACTTCAAAAGTTTCAAGGAGTTGTCATGAGGAAGAGACTTAATGAGGAAGAAAGATTACAAGTCCTTCAGATGAATCCCCAATTTTCCATGTGTGACTTCAAATGATCATAACTTGGTCAATTTTTATCACCTTGAGCCCATTATTTTTCCATAATGATCTTAAAGGTGTGAACTTTATGCCTTATTTTATGTGAAGAGTGAGAAAATGGATGGAAGTTGCCTTAAGGATGCAAAAGATTATAGGCCATTTCATGATTCTTTTTCCAACTTCAACAATTCACAACTCTCTCAATTTTTGGAGATTTTGAATGGTTCAAGTTTCAAAATGTCATCCAAGAGATCTACTTCATGCCATATTTTTTGGTCAAGAGCAAATTCCAAGTGGAAGGCCATGTTTGGATGCAATACATTATAGGTCATTTTTGAAGAAGAACTAGAAATATTTCTAAGTATGGAAAGTCAACTCTTTTTCTCCAACTTTGACTCAAAACAACTTTCAGCTCAAGCATCCATTTGATTCTATTCTTTTTCCATTTCAAATCTTGTAACCTCATATTTCTAAAGCATCAAGAATCATGCCCTAAGACCCCTTGAGCTGAGAATGCCATGATTTTGAAATTGGTAACTTGGAACTGATGTTTCCTCACAAGTCAGATTTCTAAATCTTTATTTTGGCTTCTAATCACAAGTTTTCCACGTGTTTTTGGCTCTAAACATGTTTAGTAAACTTCCAGAATGGATTAGCACAACAAAACGCGCGTTTTGGATGAGTTTTGATCAAGTTTGAAGTCACACTTTTCTTGTTTGCAACTTCACACGATTTCCCTCCAAACTTCATCATTTCACATGCTTGAACATTCCATTTGATTCCCTATAAATAGAGGGTCATTCCCCCATTCATTTTCTCAAGCTTGGATAGCCAGAATCACCCTGCCAAACTTGTTCCATAACTCAGAATTCAGTAACTTCAAAATCCATTCTCAAGCCTTTTTCAATCCAGTATTTCCAACAATTCACCTTACTTGATCTTCCCTGAAGCTAAGCACATAATTACATTCAAGAATCGTGCCCTATACTACTCCATAGAAGTCCAGTTTCAGAGCTCTACAACTCAACTTCAATAGGTAGATCCCTTCATCAATTCTTCAAAACTCTGATATCATTGTCTTTCTCTCATTCCCCTGGTTCTAGTCGCAACACTTAACTTTTACTGGAAACACGTTTTGACCATGAAATTTCAAATCCCTTTTCAAAATTTTCCTTCCAAATTGCTTGAGCTACAGTTTATATAAATTTGGCGCGAGGGTGTGGTTATCTTCGTCTTGAAGAGACGAAGCGAACGGCATAGGTCTAAGCTTCTGATTTTACAGTTTGAGAGACCTACAAATCACGTTGGCCAGAGGTTGAAGATGACCTACGTGTCATCTTCCAACCAATGATGGCACGCCACTTGTTATTTTTGAAAATCTGATATATATATATATATATATATATATATATATATATATATATATATATATATATATATATATATATATATATATATATATATATATATATATTTGATTCTGTACTTTATTCACTAATGACCATGATATGCACAGTGCGCCAGATCCCTTGGATTTGATTACTAATGCGTTTTGACTCTCATCCAATGGTCCACATATTTTTACTTTTATTTTCTTTTCTGATTTTTATATTTTAATTGTTTTAAAATTTAAAAAATCATAGAAAATTCATTTTAAGTCCAAAAAATCTGAAACAATTATGAAAAAATATTTTGATTATTCTCTTTCTGATTTTTATTTTTTCATAATTAAATTTTGTGTTTTGGTATTTTTATAAATTTACACTTTATTTGAATTTTTTTAAATGTTTAAAAATATTTTTATACATTTTTAAATTCTGAAAAAATTATGGAGTGATCCAATGATATTGTGACAAATATTGGTGACCTTATTTTATTTTTGTTTCTGAATTTACAATTTTTTATCATTTTTGGTTTATTTTACCCATTTCTTTTAATTTTAAAAATAGCTTATGACTTTAAAAAATTGCCAAAAAATTTGTAAAATTATTTGAGCCATTTTCTGATTTTTCTATGGTCTTACTTTTTATTTCTTGATTAATTTGAATATAGTTGATTTTTTTCTCTTTATTTTCTATTTTTTAAAATTATTTTTAAACTCTTTTGTATATATTAAAATGTAATATTATTTTGTGACTATTTTCTGGCTGATCTTGGGTTAAATTTTGGATCATGATCTTTATTAACATCATTGGATCCATGGTGTTGAGTTTAACTCCACAAAATGGATGAATGATTTTAATAATAGTTTGATTAAATTTAATTCAAAAGTGGTTTGTATATTCTCTCCCATCCCTCTTCGTCTCATACCCTTCTTATTGCACTAAATATTGTTGGAGCATGATCTCTATATCATGTCTCAGAACAAATGGGGCATAGATTACTATTGACCGGCCTCAAAATAGGTGCAAATTCTATATAAGTCCGCTTACGATTGCTTAACATAGCACTAAATTTTGTCCCGATTCGAATAAATGATCATTTGTGGCCCAAACTTATGTTTGCAAGCCCAAGTATGTTAATTTGATCTTTTTTATCTAATAACCTTGAGATTTATTGTGTGGAGGCTTTGGTTCTACCAATCCTCTAATGGATCTACAACACATTTGGTCAATGCGGATCACTTAAACATTGTTGATCATTAAATGACACTTGTGAGAATTCCAAATGGATGATATATTTGACAAAAAGCAAATGCAAATTGTTGTGTGGAGGCTTTGGTTCTACCAATCCTCTAATGAGTTCCAATTGCAAGCTTCAAGATGGTCATCCAACTAACCACTAATTATTTACTTGTTTTACTTTATGCTTTTATTTTTTTTATGCTTTATGTACCATTTACTTTTAGCATTTACATTTCATGCCATTTTCATCTTTGCTCATTTGAGCATTTACTTTCTTGTCATTTTTATTTTGCTCACTTGAGCTTTTCTTTTCCTTTTTTTAAGATACTTAATAATTAACATAAACCATAAAAATCTTTAATGGTACTTAGACTATTTGGTTACTATCCTTGGCATTATGGAGCATGGGACTTTTTTCTTGGACTCAGGATTAGAAACATTGGCCTATCTTGGAGACCTTGTGATCTTATCTGACTATTTTGTATGGAGTTCTTGAGGTTTACCTCAAGACATTGGGTTGCTTGTTTGTTTTTGTGTGCAGGTTTTTGTGATTACACCCTTTGTTTGTAATCTGGGATTCACCCGTATGCAGCCGTTACTCTGCCCAATTTTTTAGAAGACTTAATACACTTGAAGTTTGGTTCTCTCAAGAGGTCTAGTATTTTTTTTGCTTGATTGGTTTCAATTCAAGGAATGGGAATTTTATCTTGGCTCATAATGTCAAGTATTGACTTCTTGTTGGTTAGATGGTTCTTATCCCTAGCTTTTACCTTATGCTTTAGGATAATCCATTCTTCTCCTCCCATCTTCTTTAATTTAAAAGAACTTCTTCCTCCTTTTGCAAACTCTTCTTGTTTTTAAACTTGAACCACTTTAATAATAAACATGGACTTATGTCCATGCATTTTCAAAACATTTTCATAAATAAAGTCCAATCAACTTAATAATACCTTGACATTTTTTGTGAGAAGACTAAAAGTCAATCAATCTCATTTCAAACCATTTTGCCACTTTGGCTTTTATCTTTAAACTTTTCTCAAAAGATTGAAATCTTGTCAATCCTTATAGTGATGTAAACAACTATACTTCTATAATATATAGTGAAGAGAGATATTTTCCACTTGGGTGTTGAGTGAGGCATTGTTGATTTTAAGATCCAGGCCATATCCTCTACTTTGAGATGATGCAAATTCTCCTTTCTCATAATTGTGGGTAGTAGGTATGCTTTCCACACGGATAGTGACGATGATGTTTTATCTATTAAAATTAACCAACACATTTGTGTTTTAAATTTTTAAAAGAGGAACTACGTGTACCCTGATCCCCTATTACACGAAAAGGTGGTACATAGGCACTAAAGATTCGCAACCGCGGCGGGTGCAAAAATTATAAAATAAATATATTTCTTTTCTCAGCTCCACCATCCATTTTTATACAACATTTTTCATAGCCAAAATATACAGATTTCACAAAGAGGTTCATGCGGATTACCGTAGATGTTTAGGGTGCTAATAGCTTCCCTTTGCATAATCAACCCCTTACCTTGAATCTTTCCCCTTATTTTTGGGTTATTCGCTCTTTTCCCATTCCTTTGGAAACAATAAAGCATAGTGGCGATTTTTATTTTGATTTGTATAAAGTCTAGTCAACCCAATGGCTTAGTCTTAAACATTTCTACCGCTATAGAAAGTTCCAGGAATCCATCCCTGTCAATCTCCAGGCTTGCAACCCTCTCAAACACTCAGGACAAGCATCTTCAGTTTATGGTAAGGTTGGGATCCAAAACTTTTCAAAAACACAATATAAATTAACTTTCATTACATATTCATGCTCATATCATTGTTTTGATCCATTCTAATGTGAAGCATGAGAGTATGGATGTAGATTTAAGAGTTTGCCATTGTTAGGTCTTTGAAACAGCCATGGCACAAATAAGATGATACAAGTACTTTCAGGAAAAACTAAGGCCATATTTGGATTCCTGGGAAAATTTCAGGGGGAGTAGGGTCTTTTGCGCCCTTTAAATTCCATATTTTTGCAGGTTTTGGGATTTTCACCCTCCCGGAGAAGACGACCGGAGCGCAGCTCCGACGTCATTGACTCATCTCCCTCAGGTGAAGACATTTTGACTGCAGGCGTGGCATTTCCTTATAACATGACTGGTTCTGGAAATGTTGACGCGTTTATGTTTTGCTGACTAGGATCTAATGGCTTGTTTGATATATATTATTTTTATTTGATTATATGTATGAGTTAACATCCAGCGCAATTGGTCAGGGAAAGGAAGTATGAAGCTCAAGTCCTGGGTTCGATCCCAGACGTAAGCTTTTGTCATTTTCTCCATTATTTTCACCAGATCCATCATATCTTACCTTTTGAGGATCATCAGGCGCCCTCTGATATCATCCTCTGGATCCATCTCCAGCCAGATCCAACGCCCAGCATATGCAGGTCCACCATGAATCATCAGAGGAAGGATGCAATGAATCAGGCACGGTCCTCTGGGCCACCAGCTTTGGGCCCATCCTTCTGGGTTTCAGAAGTTCAGCACACACCCCCCAGTTTACTCATGACATCAGGCCCAATTCCTTTAATTCTTGTTTTTTTCTCTCTCAATTTCCTTATTTATTTTGTCTTAATATCTTATTTTAATTATTTTCACAATAAAAATCATTTTTCAATTAAAATCTGTAGCGGTAGAAATGTTTAAGACTAAGCCATTGGATTGACTAGACTTGTACAAATCAAAATAAAAATTTCCATCGCGCTTTATTGTTTCCAAAGGAATGGGAAAAGAGCGAATAACCCAAAAAAGGGGGAAAGATTCTAGGTAAGGGGGTTGGTTATGCAAAGGGAAGGTATTAGAACCCTAAACATCTACGGTACTCCGCAGGAACCTATTTGTAAAAGATGTATATTTTGGCTATGAAAAATGTTGTGTAAAAATAGATGGTGGAGGTGAGAAAAGAAATATATTTTTTATGGCTTTTTGCACCCGCCGCGGTTGCGAACTTTTAGTGCCTACGTACCACCTTTTCGTGCAATAGGGGGTCAGGGTAGACGTAGTTCCTCTTTTAAAAAATTTTAAAACACAAGTGTGTTGGTTAATTTTATGAGATACGACATCATTATCATTGTCCGTGTGGAAAACATACTTACTACCCACAATTATGAGAAAGGAGAATTTGCAGCATCTCAAAGTGGAGGATATGGCTTGGATTTTAAAATCAACAATGCCTCACTCAACACCCAAGTGGAAAATATCTCTCTTCACTACATATTGTAGAATTATAATTGTTTGCATCACTACAATGATTGACAAGAGTCCAATCTTTTTGAGAAAAATTTAAAGATAAAAGCCAAAGTGGCAAAATGGTTTGAAATGAGATTGATTGACTTTTAGCCTTCTCACAAAAGGGTGTCAAAGTATTATTAAGTTTATTGGAGTTTATTTATGAAAATGTTTGAAAATGCATGGACCTAAGTCCAAGTTTATTATGAAAGTGGTTCAAGTTTAAAACAAGAAGAGTTTTCAAAAGGAGGGAGGAGATTTTTGAAATTAAAGAAGATGGGAGGAGAAGAAGAGGTTATCCTAAAGCATAAGGTAAAATCTAGGGATAAGAACCATCTAACAAACAAGAAGCCAATACTTGACACTATGAGCCAAGATAGAATTCCCATTCTTTGGATTGAAACCAAACAAGCAATGATATTAGACCTCTTGAGAGAACCAAACTTCAAGTGTATTAAGTCTTCGCAAAAATTGGGCAGAGTAACGGCTGTGTACGGGTGAATTCCAGATTACAAATAAAGGGTGTAATCACAATAACACAAAAAAACAACCCAATGTTTTGAAGTAAACCTCAAGAGCTCTAGAAAAATAATCAGATAAGATCATAAGGTCTCCAATCATAAGCCAAGGTTTCTAATCCTAAGTCCAAAAAGTCTAATGCTCCATAATGCCAAGGATAGTAACCAAATAGTCCAAGTATCATTAAAGATTTTTAGGGTTTGTGTTGATTATTAGGTGTTTTAAAAAGAAAAGTAAAACTCAAGTGAGCAAAAATAAAATGACAAGAAAGTAAATACTCAAATGAGCAAAGATGAAAATGACATGAAATTTAAATGCTAAAAGTAAATAGTGCATAAAAATAAAAGGGGCATATAATAAAAGAATAAAGGATAAAGTCAGTTATTAATGATTAGTGGTTAGTTGGTTGATCATCTTGAAACTTGCATTTGGAACATATTAGAGGATTGGTAGAACCAAAGCCTCCACACAATAAGTTGCATTTGCTTTTTGTCAAGTATATCATCATTTGGAATCCTTATGAGTATCATTTAATGATCAACGATGTTTAAGTGACCCGCGTTGACCAAAGGTGTTGTAGATCCATTAGAGGATTGGTAGAACCAAAGCCTCCACACAATGAATCTCAAGGTTATTGGATCAAAGAGATCAAATTAACATACTTGGGCTTGCAAACATAAGTTTGGGCTACGAATGATCATTTATTCGAATCGGGACAAATTTAGCGCTATGTTAAGCAATCGTAAGTGGACTTATATAGAAGTCGCGCCTATTTTGAGGTCGGTCAATAGCAATCTATGCACCATTTGTTTTGAGACATGATATAGAGATCATGCTCCAACAACATTTAATGCAATAAGAAGGGGATGAGATGAAGTAGGATGGGAAAGAAAATATAAAACACTTTTGGATTAAATTTAATCAAACTATTATTAAAATCATTTATCCACTTTTATGGAGTTAGACTCAACACCATGGATCCAATGATGTTAATAAAGCTCATGATTAAAAATTTAACCCAAGATCAGCCTGAAAATAATCACAAAATAATATTACATTTTAATATATACAAAAAGGTTTAAAATTAATGTTTAAAAATAGAAATAAAAGAGAAAAATATTAACTATGTTCAAATTAATCAAGAAATGAAAAGTAAAACCATAGAAAAATCAGAAAAGGACTCAAATGATTTTATAAATTTTTTGGTAAATTTTTTAAAGTCAGAAACTATTTTTAAAATTAAAAGAAAGGGGCAAAATAAACCAAAAATTATAAAAAATAGAAAAGTCAGAAACAAAAATTAAATAAGGTCACCAATATTTGTCACGATATCATTGGATCATTCCATAATTTTTTCAGAATTTAAAAATGCATAAAAGTGTTTTTAAATATTTAAAACAATTCAAATAAAGTGTAAATTTATAAAAAATACCAAAACACAAAATTAAATTGTGAAAAAATAAAACCCAGAAAGAAAATAATCAAAAATATTTTCCATAATTTTTTCAGATTTTTTGGACTTAAAATATTTTCTATGATTTTTTGGAGTTTAAAACAATCAAATATAAAAATCAGAAAAGAAAAGAAAAGTCAAAAATATGTGGACCATTGGATGAGAGTCAAACCGTGTTAGTAATCAGATCCAAAGGATCTGACGCGCTGTGTATATCATGATCATTAGTGAATAAAGCACTGAATCAATTATTAAATCAGAATTCAAAAATAACAAGTGGCACCTCATCATTGGTTGGAAGATGACACGTTGGTCATCTTCAACGTCCAGCTAATGTGAATTGCAGGTCTCTCAAACTGTAAAATCATAAGCTTAGACCTATGTCATTCGCTTCGTCTCTTCAAGACGAAGACAACCACACCCTCGCGCCAAATTTATATAAAATGTAGCTCAAGCAATTTGGAAGGAAAGTTTTGAAAAGGGATTTGAAATTTCATGGTCAAAACGTGTTTCCAGTAAAAAGCCAGTGTTGCGACTAGAACCAGGGCAATGAGAGTATCACAATGATATCAAAGTTTTGAAGAATTGATGAAGGAATCTACCTATTGATGTTGAGTTGCAGAGCTCTGAAACTATACTTCTATGGAGCAATAAGGGCACGATTCTTGAATGTACTTATATGGTTAGCTTCAGGGAAGATCAAGGAAGGTGAATTGATGAAAAAATTGGATTGAAAAAGGCTTGTATATGGATTTCGAAGTTGCTGAATTCTGAGTTCTGGAACAAGTTTGGCAGCGTGATTCTGGCTATCCAAGCTTGAGGAAATGAATGGGGAATGACCCTTGATTTATATGGAATCAAATGGAATGTCCAAGCATGTGAAATGATGAAGTTTGGAGGGAAATCATGTGAAGTTGCAAACAAGAAAAGTGTAACTTCTATTTTGATCAAACCTCATCCAAAACGCGCGTTTTGTTATGCTAATCAATTATGGAAGTTCACTAAACATGTTTAGAAGCAAAAACACACAGAAACAAAGTGTTTAGAAGCCAAATCAAGGATTTCAAACTTCTGACTTGGTGAAAAATTCAGTTTCAAAGTGCCAACTTTTTACCAATGGCATTCTCAGCTCAAGGGGTCTTAGGGTATGATTCTTGATGCTTTAGAAAGATGAGGTTATAAGCTTTTCAATGTGAAAATAATGGAGACAAATAGATGCTTGAGCTGAAAGTTATAACGAGTCAAAGTTGGGAAAAATGTTGACTTTCCATACTTAGAAATATTTCAAATTTTTCTTCAAAAGTGACTTATAATGTCTTGCATCCAAACATAGCCTTCCACTTGGGATTTGCTCTTGACCAAAAAAGATGGAATAAATTAGAACTCTTGAATAACATTTTGAAACTTGAACCATTCAAAAATCCAAAAATTGAGAAAGTTATGACTTATTGAAGTTGGCCAAAATTCATAAAATGACCTATAATCTTTTATATCCTTGAGGAAACTTCCATCCATTTTATCACTTTGCATATAAAATAATAGATAAAATTAACATCCTCAATATCATTATTGAAAAATAATGGGATCAAGGTGATAAAAATTGACCAAGTTATGATCATTTGAAGTCACACATGGAAAATTAGGGATTCATCTAGAGGACTTGTAATCTTTCTTCTTCATAAAGTTTCTTCCACATGAAAAATACTTGGAACTTTTGAAGTGATTTGTTGATAACCCTTTGAAGAGAATTATGTCTTTGGAACCACTCAAAAATACCAAAATAATAGCAAGATATACTCCTTTGAAGTTCAAAACCCTAGCTCCTAGATTAAGAAACATGCCTTGAGGAACTTTGACAATTTTGAACAAACTTCTTGTACCAAAACAAATGTTTTGTAAATATAAGTTGTTGAGGATGATAATGAGAACTATAGAAACCACAACCTCTTCCATATCTTGAGAATTGATAGGAACATGCACTTGTGACCAAAAGGAATAAAATCTTGTCCAAACATGACTATTTTTTCAATCAACCCCTTGTACTTTTTTGGATCAAATTTGATAATCTTGAAATATGGTGAACCAAAATAAGCTTGCCATGCCATTTCCTCCAAAACAACTTCAATGGTGAGGCTTGAACTTCTCAAGCTTTATTGACTAGGGCATGGAAATAAACTCATGAACCCATGGGCCAACTTGTTAAATCTCATTGCCTTTACCTACATGGATAACAAGCAAGACAAACTAACATTGCATTTTATTAATTAAAAGAAGAAATCGAGACAAAAAATATTCATGATCACAAAAGAACACAAGTAAAGGTGCTTGGTGATTTCTTAAAGTGCAAAGCTAAATATAGGGAGGGGAACCAAGAATCCTACTGTGATCTTATTGTAATGGAATCAACATGGTATGATGAAGGGATCTTATGGGAAAAAATTGGGGTACAACAGCTGCCCTTATATAAGTTTCTTCTATCCGGAGATACAAAGGTTAAAAATCTTCATGTCAACGCGATCGAAGATACTTAAATATAAAACAAACCCTATTTTTGGCCCTAAGATGCCATGCAATGTTTATGAGCATGATTGCATATGAACAAGATCAAAGAGACGCAAAACACCATTGGGGATGTAACAATAAAAAAGAAACAAGAGAGCAACACGACCAGGAAAATAAATCACTGGTGGATCAAAATACCTGACTCAGAGAGGATGGTAAAATGGTCAAAGGATACACCAACTCCTACTGGAGGTAAAGCTACCAACGTTCACTGAAGGTAGAAGGAAAAGAAATATCAACGCTGATGTTCAATGATGGTGAGCTACTAACGTTCATTGAAGGTAGAAGGAAAAGAAATAACAACACCGACGTTCACTGACGGTGAGCTACCAACGTTCACTGAAGGTAGAAGGAAAAGAAATATCATAGCATCGCCATTCACTGACTATGAACTACCAACGTTCACTGAGGGTAGCAAAAAGATAACAATCATCGACGTTCACTGCCAATGACCTACCAACTTTCACTGAAGGTGGAAAGAGAATATATCATAGCACCGCCGTTCACTGATGATGAACTACCAACATTCACTGAGGATAGCAAAAAGATAATAAACACCAACTTTCACTGATGGTGATCTACCAAATTTCACTTAAGGTAGAAAGAGAATATATCATAGCACCGCCGTTCACTGACAATGAACTACCAACGTTCATTGAGGGTAGCAAAAAGATAACAATTACCAACTCTCACTTATGGTGATCTACAAACTTTCACTGAAGGTAGAAAGAGAATATATCATAGCACCGCCGTTCACTTACGATGAACTACCAACATTCACTGAGGGTAGAAAAAAGATGAAAAATCACCAACTTTCACTGATGGTGATCTACCAACTTTCACTGAAGGTAGAAAGAGAATATACCATAGCACCGCCGTTCACTAATGATGAACTACCAACATTCACTGAGGGTAGCAAAAAGATAACAAGCACCAACTTTCACTGATGGTGATCTACCAACTTTCACTGAAGGTAGAAAGAGAATATATCATAGCATCACCGTTCACTGATGATGAACTACCAATGTTCACTGAGGGTAGCAAAAAGATAACAATCACCAACGTTCACTAAAGGTGACCTACCAACTTTCACTGAAGGTAGAAAGATAATAGTCATAGCACCGCCATTCACTGACGATGAACTACCAACATTCACTGAGGGTAGCAAAAAGATAACAATCACCAACGTTCACTGAAGGTGACCTACCAAATTTCACTAAAGATAGAAAGAGAATAATCATAGCATCACCATTCACTGACGATGAACTACCAACATTCACTGAGGGTAGCAAAAAGATAACAAACACCAACTTTCACTGATGGTGATCTACCAACTTTCACTGAAGGTAGAAAGAGAATATATCATAGCATCGTCGTTCACTGATTATGAACTACCAACATTCACTGAGGGTAGCAAAAAGATAATAATCGTCGATGTTCACTTCTAATAACCTACCAACTTTCACTGAACGTAGAAAGAGAATATATCATAGCATCGCCGTTCACTGACGATGAACTACCAACGTTCACTGAGGGTAGCAAAAAGATAATAATAACCAACTTTCAATGATGGTGATCTACCAACTTTCACTGAAGGTAGAAAGAGAATATATCATAGCATCGCCGTTCACTGACGATGAACTACCAACGTTCACTGAGGGTAGCAAAAAGATAACAAACACCAACTTTCATTGATGGTGATCTACCAACTTTCACTTAAGGTAGAAAGAGAATATATCATAGCACCACTGTTCACTGATGATGAACTACCAACATTCACTAAGGGTAGAAAAAAGATAACAATCATCGGCTTTCACTGCCAATGACCTACCAACTTTCATTGAAGGTAGAAAGAGAATATGTCATAGCACCGCCGTTCACTGACGATGAACTACCAACAATCACTGAGGGTAGAAAAAAGATTACAAGTTTCCCTAAAATTCTGGCATTTCACCTAGAACGGGTCTCAACTTCTTCTTTAACCGAGGCACTTTGCCAGGAAAGGGTAATATGTAAACTGTCTCAAATAAAGAGACTTCCACTTGCAAAGATTTCACAACGAGTTGTTTTTGTGAATTTGAAAGTCTTGCCATCCACTGGCGTAAATTGACGACGGACTGTAAACTATACACTCAAAGAGGAGATAGCAAAAAAAGTTACGTCGACTTTTACAGGGAAGCACCAGTTGCTCAAATAAAGAGACCTGCTACTTGTTTTCATGGAGGATTGTAAAAAGAAATGACTTTCTAGGGATAGAAATATGGCTTCCTGGGGAAATGCCACGATATTCCTGCTGAGGAGATAAAGTCTTCTCGTGTAAATAAATGCACAACCCAAAACTCGAAGCTTTCAGAAATCCAAAGTAAATAATATTGTTGTGGAACTGCAGATTCAAACCAGAAATAAACTGGAATGAAACAATCAACCAAAATACATCCTTTGAGAAATAAACTCAAAAGGAAAAACCAAATCCATCCAAACAAGGAGCTGTACAGGAAGGCTAAAGCAAAAATCTTCCCCGAGGGATAACTCAGTGAGGAAATTGAAAGAATATACGCTTTCTGCTTAAGGACAACACTCTATTGAAGAGAGGATAATGTAACTCCACAAAACAGGGTGATATGTCAACAAAAAATATTAACAAATGTTAATGAACAATGATTTGCCAATTTTAGCTATGCATGATGTATGTATGAATGTGTGAGTTTTATCGTGCGTATGTTGACAAAACAGATATACAAGACTGGGAGTAACCAGGAAAAACCACCTCGGGCACAAACAACACTCGGCTAAACCACATCCAAGATGATCATTCCAAAAAAATAAATGCCAACTGAGGAAACAAAACCTACTTCCTGCTTTAGCTTTACTGGGGAGAAACATAATCTGGAAGTAAACAAAACAAAGTGATAGAAAAGTACAGATACAGGGATAGAACATCCTTCTTCAAGCTTCACTTGGGAAACAAATGTTTTCAAAAGTAACACTTCTACTGAGGATTGCAAAACAAATTTCAAGCAAAGTAGATGGACACCACCTCATCAAAACATTCACTGGGGAATTCAGGCCCATGTCATCGGGGAGGTTAACACCACATTCACAAAGGAAAAATCCAAAATATGTTCTTCACTGGGGAAACCTCGGATTGAAAACCTTACATCATGAAAACTCAAACAAGAGGGGAAATGAATCCAAACTTGAACGAGGATACCGGAGTTACAAACCAAATACGGCGAATCATCCTGAGTAAACCTTCCCGAGGGGAACAAACACTTCTTAAAACAAATTGGAGTTTGTCCATTCCTGGGATCACCGTTTTTGTTGTCATTATTTCATCACAAATTCCAAAGTAAAAGAAAATTGTAAATTCTTTTTGAAAAATCGATTTTGTCATTTAATCTTTTTGCTTTGAAAGTTATTATCAATAATAAATGGAGTCTTTGCAAGCTAAATAAAATAAGAAATACAAAGAATTGGGTAAAAGCTCAAATTTCATTAATAGAATGGTAGTCTGCGAATGGCGAGACTCGATAGATGATTACAAAATTTGGAAAATGGTAATATATAATGGAAAAGATACATTTAGATACAATGACCATTATCCTCTCTAACAACTTTTGAAATCCTGAGCAGCAACTTCTGTTGAACTGTGATGAGAACCTGAGAAGATTGTTGCTCCAATGATCAAGCCTTGTCTGATGTAGTTACTTGCCAAGAAAGTCCCTAACTTTTGCCTAAGCTTCCCTTACGGGTTTTCAGCTTAGCGGGAAATTTATTCTGTTTATGTCTCTAATTTTTTCCTAGACTGCCCTTTCGGGTTTTCGGCCAATCGAGACGCTCTTTTTTTCCTAAGCCGCCCTTTCAGGTTTTCAACTTAGCAAGTTGTTCTTTTATTCCTTTAGGAGA
This sequence comes from Vicia faba, assembly GCA_948472305.1. NCBI lineage: Eukaryota > Viridiplantae > Streptophyta > Magnoliopsida > Fabales > Fabaceae > Vicia > Vicia faba. Next base: position 630,745,481 of record OX451740.1, read on the forward strand.
AGTATTTCTTGACTGCATCAGCATTCATGGGACGTGGGAACTCCCCGCCATCCATAGTTTCAAGAATTAATGCACCGCCAGAGAAGGCTTTCTTGACAACATATGGGCCTTTAAAATTGGGAGCCCACTTGCCCCTAGAATCAGTGTTGAAAGACATGATCTTCCTGAGCACGAGCTCGCCTTCTCTAAATTCACGAGGTTTGACCTTCTTATCAAAAGCCTTCTTCATCCTTTTTTGATATAACTGGCCATGACACAAAGCCTTCATCCTCTTCTCCTCAATCAAATTCAATTGGTCAAACCTGTTCTGGATCCATTCAGCCTCTGTCAACTTGGTTTCCATTATCACACGCAAAGAGGGAATCTCAACCTCAATTGGGAGCACAGCTTCCATTCCATACACAAGAGAGAATGGGGTTTCTCCTATTGAAGTGCGGACAGATGTTCGATATCCATACAAAGCAAAAGGGAGAATTTCGTGCCAATCCTTATAAGTAACAACCATTTTCTGGATAATTTTCTTGATATTCTTATTAGCAGCTTCAACATCCCCATTCATCTTCGGTATGTACAGAGATGAATTATGATGGACAATCTTGAATTCCTCACAAAGTTCTGTCATCATCTTGTTGTTCAGATTCGAGCCATTGTCAATGATAATTATGCTCGGCACACCATACCGACATATAAGGTTATTCTTGATAAAGCGCACAACCATCTGCTTAGTAACATTGGCATATGAAGTAGCCTCCACTCATTTGGTGAAGTAATCAATTGCTATCAAGATGAAATGGTGTCCATTCGAAGCTTTGGGTTCTATCATCCCAATCATGTCAATACCCCACATGGAGAAAGGCCACAGGGCAGAAATCACATTGAGAAGTGTCGGAGGCACATGGATCTTATCTACATAAATCTGACATTTATGACACTTCTTTGCGAATTTATAACAACCAGATTCTATTGTTAGCCAATAGTAACCTGCCCTTAGCATCTTTTTAGCCATCGAATGTCCATTGGCACGAGTGCCAAATGAACCTTTATGAACCTCATGTATCAACATGTCTGCTTCGTGTCTATCCACGCATCTGAGCAAGACCATGTCATAATTTCTTTTATACAACACATTTTCACTAAGGAAGAAACTGCCTGCCAATCTTCTTAATGTATTTCTATCTTTCTTCGAAGCACCAATCGGGTATTCCTGAGTCTGAAGAAAATGCTTGGTGTCATGATACCAAGGTTTTTCATCTGCTACCTCCTCTATTGTAAACACATGAGCGGGCCTATCCAGTCGCCGAACCGTAATTCGAGGTATATCATTCGAAGTATTTACTTGGTACATAGAAGCTAGAGTTGCCAGAGCATCCGCCATTAGATTTTCATCTCTAGGAATGTGATGGAATTCAACTTTGTTAAAGAAGGGTAACAATCTTCTAGCATAATCTTTATAAGGGATCAAGCCATGGTGACGAGTATCCCATTCTCCTTTAATATGATTTATTACCAGAGCTGAATCACCATACACATCTACAATTTTAATTCTGAGATCAATAGCTTCTTCGAGACCCATGATGCAAGCCTCGTATTCAGCCATATTATTAGTACAATCAAACATTAACCTTGCGGTAAAAGGAATGTGTGATCCATGGGGAGTGACAATCATGGCACCAATTCCTTTACCATAAGCATTCATAGCTCCATCAAATATCATACTCCAACGAGATTCAGGGTCAGGACCTTCCTCAGGCAATGGTTCATCACAATCTTTCACTTTCAGGAACATTACATCCTAACCGGGGAATTCATATTCTACAGACTGGTGATCCTCCACTGGTTGGTGAGCAAGATAATCTGCCAACACACTGCTTTTAATAGCTTTTTGAGTGCGGTATTCGATATCATATTCAGATAACAACATCTTCCAGCGGGAAATCTCCCAATAAGAGCAAGCTTTTCAAAAATGTACTTGATTGGATCCATTTTGGAGATCAACCAAGTAGTGTGATTCAACATATACTGCCGCAAACACTTTGCCACCCAGGCCAAAGCACAACATGTCTTTTCCAGCATGGAATACCGTGACTCACAATCAGTGAATTTTTTACTGAGATGATAAATGGCGAACTCCTTATTCCCTGTTTCATCTTGTTGTCCTAGAATATAACCCATGGATTTATCTAACACTATCAGATACATAATCAATGGTCTTCCTTAAACAAGAGGGAGCAAGATAGGAGGTTCAAGCAAATATTCTTTAATACTTTCAAATGCCCTTTGGAAGTCATCCATCCACACATAACATTGATCTTTCTTTAACAACTTAAAGATCGATTCACATGTTACAGTCATGTGGGAAATGAATCTAGAAATATAATTCAAACGCCCAAGGAACCCTCTGACTTGTTTTTCAGTTCTTGGCGCTGGCATCTCTTGAATTGCTTTGACTTTATCAGGGTCAACTTCAATTCCTTTCTGGCTAGCAATGAAACCTAACAATTTCCATGATCGAACACCGAAGGTGCATTTATTTGGATTCAAGCGGAGACGATACTTCCTCAAACGCTGAAACAACTTCAACAAATCTTCTATATGCCCTTCTTCAGTCTGGGACTTGGAAATTATATCATCAACATATAATTCAATTTCCTTGTGCATCAAATCATGGAATAGGGTTGTCATAGCCCTCTGGTACGTTGCACCAGCGTTCTTCAAACCAAAGGGAATCACTCTCTAACAGAATGTTCCCTAGGGTGTGATAAACGTTGTTTTTTCCATGTCCTCCGGAGCCATTCTTATTTGATTATACCCGGAAAATCCGTCCATGAACGAGAATACTTTGAATTTTGTTGTGCTATCCACTAACATATCAATGTGTGTGTCGTACCCAAAAATTTTCCCTCCCATATTTCTCAACAAATGTCAAGTGAGGTCCTCAAATTGCTCAAGGAAGTTCAAGAGTTGACCAGACAAACTCTCTCCTAAGGCAGTCTACCTCAAATTAGGGTTTCATTTTTTATCAAGATGCTTGAGTTCAAAGGATCCCAAATGCTTTCCATTGTCCTAATATGTTCTCAAGATCATCCATGTCAAGTTTCAAGCCTTGCAGAGGAAGTTTGCTCATTCAATTGTTCAACTGCCTGAAAATCAACTATGCTAGGTCAAAAGTCAATTGTGGCCCATATACAGTCAAACCTCAAGATTTTTGGTCAACATCCTCATTTTGAAGCATTATCCATCATTTGATCAAAGGTTGATCATGATTCCTCAAGGATTGCTCACAATTCATCAAGACCCAAAAGTTGCTAAATTAGGGTTTTGCAGGAAAAGTCAACTCAACTTTGACCAAGCATAACTTTCTCATACTTTATCAAAAATGGCCCATCTAAAGCTCATTGTTAAGGGTATGCAATTCTATACAATCCATATTCATATCTCAAGTTCAAATTATTCACTCACAAAAAGATATGAATTTTGACATTATAGGTCATTTTGAGGAGTCAACAAAAACACCTTTTGGGTCAAAGCTTCATAACATGAGTAGGGAAGACTCATTTGAGATGAGGCCAAAAAGGTTGCCTAGGGGACATCCTAAGCTTTCTAAAAAATCAAAGAGCATCCTCATAGGGTCAAAATTGAAATAGATATGCCTTGTCAAAGTTGACCATTTTTGCAAAATTGCAAAAAGTCAAATGTGTCCAAAATTGCATTTTTTGCTAAATGGGCCTAACTTCTTATGCTGGCACTGAACTTGTGATGTGATCCACGACCCATGAGCCCTTCCACTTGTCATTCTTTTATTTTTATTATTTATTTTGATTTTATTTCATTTAAATCAAATAAAATCAATATAAAATAATGAAAATATCAATTAAACCTTGAGATTTTGTGCATGATTAGAGTCATTATACAGCTGGTGACAAGATCAAATCGTGCATGGCTTCATATGGACAGAAAAAAGATTTAAAATGTTTGTTTTGGAAAGATTTGGTGCAAGGAATAAATGAATGGTCAATCTTCATAAATGGCAAAGATTTGATGCAAATTTTTACCCTAATGCATTCTCTAATATATATTGAACATTCCCAAAGCAAAAAAAAGGAGGAGACAGTCGTGCAGAGGTGAAAGAAAAATTGAAAAAATTGCAAGAAAAGTGGTGATCCAATTTCTGTGTTAGAGGTCAATTCGTGCCATTCTCATGTTGCCAATAGGTTGCTGGACGTTCCAAGAGCAATTTTCAATCAGATTCAAGCCTTTCCACGCCTGGAATTGCAAGATAGAGGTATCACGATATGCCTCCAAATTTAAATTCAATTTCGTTGATTCACTCACCCGTTATATATTTTAATGATATATTTTTGTTTGTCTTTGAGTTTGCAAGCTTTTGATACCATTTAATTGTATTTCTAACGCATGTACATAAAGATGCCATTGTTAGGGTTTGCTCTTATGTTTTAGGGTTTCTCTGTATCAATAAAATTGGTCCAGGAAAGTAGTACCATAGTGTTCTTGGGTTCAAAACAAACAGAACCATGTAATTAGAATTCATTTAGCATGCGTTATCTTGATGATTGAAAGTTACAGGGTTGTAGCTACAGTGACGTGTCTGTAGGCAAAAGTTCAGAACTTTAAACGATGGTTCTAGGGAAGAAGACAATAGCGTGTCACAGCCTGACTGACTGGTTCAAATTCAGGCGCATTATTCTGGCCATAAACCTGTAGTTCTGATATATTTTGTTTGTTTCTATTATATTAATAAACTAACATCCAGCGCAGTTGGTCAGAAGAAGGAAGTCAGAAGCTCATTGTACTGGGTTCGACCCCTGGCGTGAGCTTTTGGTATTTTCTCCTTTGTTTTCGCCAGAGCCAGCATGTGCATCTTCTGAAGATCATCACCTTCTGGATCCACTAGCCAACATCAGATCCAGTCCACCATCTTCTGGATCCCAGTCAGAACCAGATCTAGTACGTGTTGGCCACCATCTTTTGGATCCCATTCAGAATTAGATCCAGCACACCCCACCTTATGAGGGTAATCATCTGCTGGATCCACCAGCCAGGAGCAGGCCCAATGTCCCCATCTTCTGAGGGCCACCATCTTCTGGACCATCATCCTCTGATCAGAACTGCTGACAGCAGGCCCTTGGGTTATTTCTTTTATTTTTCTTTAATTTTCTTTTCTTTAATTATTCTGTTTTTTTATCAACACCAAAATTATTTTTCTCCTAAAATTAACCAACCAAAAATCACAGAAAAAAGACTTATTTTCTTAATAAATGTTTTTTTAAATAATCAATTTAATTAATTTAAGGAAATTCTAATTTCTTTCACAATTAAAATTAATTAGAATTTAGGATTTTCTTTTTTTTTTAATTCAATTATTTCATTACTTTCTTAAATAACAAAAAAATGACCAAAAAAAACATGTTTACTTTAATAAATTACAATTAGGTTTAGTCAAAGGTCAAAACCCTAGTCGCTTTGCATTTAGCTCGCTGCGCGCTGATTATTTACTTTTGCCAATATTGTGGTAACTGTTCACTGGCATGTAATAGTTTAATTTAGGGCTTTTACTTATCGCTTATTTTTCTGGGTTTTTTGGCTATTTAATTAATCCCTCTCCCCGAAGCCTTGTAATGGCGTAGATTTCCTTTCTCGCATTTTTAATTCTCGCAAATATTTAACTGTCTAGATGTATGTTAATAGGATTGTATGACAAGATTTCATGATAATTTAATACAGTTAGAGAACCCTAATGTGCAAAGACTAAATAATTGAAAACAGATCACCCGCACATATCACTCTTAGGGTATACTCACACTTCGGTTGCCTTCGGTAAAACGATAATTAAGTATAGGGTGTCTTAGTGGTTGGCCTCCTGTCTAACAAAGATCAAATGTCTCGTTCGGAAATGTTGCCTCGGAAATGTTGCCTCGGAAATGTTTCCTCGGAAATGTTGCCTCGAATATGATCTTAAGACTCTAGGGTAATTACTAAGGTGTCCTAACATTGCTTTAGTGATCACACGTCCCTTACGAATTAACCCTTACAACTCCAACGATGATGCTACCTACTTCTCAATAGTAGGACAGCGTTGTCTAAAGGAAACGAGAATAGAAACGGTCTTTTTTTGAGTAGGTACTTGCTCAAATCAAACTTTTCACACTTACACTTATCAAATAAATTTTCAAAACAACTTTGTCACACCTTTGAGGACTGATACAAGGGTTATCACGAAGTAAAACATTTTCAAAACAAAGCACATACACAAGAAATTTAAAAAGATGAGCAAGTACCTAAGAGCCCATGGAAAACCATGGATAGAAAGGGTGCTAACACCTTCCCTTTCTATAATCTACCCCCCGTACTCAAAATCTCAAAAAAGGATTTTTTTCCGTACTTTTTTCCTTTCCGGTTGGATGAAATAAAAGTCGGTGGCGAATCTTGCTTACTGCGACATTTTGCAAACCCAAAACACAAACCAGCATTTCAAAACAGTCGGTTCTGCCACCATATCACAGAACTGGCGACTCTGCTGGGGAATTAATAAGTGGGGTATACCTTAGGATCTAGTTCATCATAATTTCTTCTCTTGTTTGTTTTGATTACTTTACTTTTAAGGGTTTTGTTTGGGAGTTACTATAGATCCTAACCCGGATCTGGGGACACCTTTTAGGTAAGTAGCACTAGACTGTGAGGGAACTGTACGGCATAGACCGATACGGTTGAAGCAGTAGCTACGTTGATGTGGCACATTGGTTGGTACCGGTATCCCTTGTGGAGAAACGAGGAGAATACGGGGCCGCTGCATGGTGTCGTTAAGCATCAACTGACCTTAGAAACTTTAATCGACCAACTTGGCTAATAGGAAGTAGTGATATAGCCAGCCTCGGTGTAAAGCTGAGAACTGGTTGATACTCGATGCTACACTCATTGAGACCATACTCTCGAGATAGTTCCAGCCGCAAGAAAAGATTGCGTGAGTTGAAACCATGACCGATGGAGGATGGTCAGTGATATTGAGATCATCTAGAACCCGGTTAATTTTTGTAGGACGGGTTGAAACCAACTTAACTTCAAGAGGGTATTACCTTTGACCTCATGCAAGCCTTAAACTTAAGGGCTTTATGTGATTTGTTTGTCTTTGCCATGCATGCCTGTTATCTTTTATACCTGTTGTTTTTTATCATGACATCATGCATCATAACATAGCATACATACTTCACTATACTAACCAATTCAAAGACCAAGGGAATTTATCTTTGTTCAGTTTTGCAGATTATGGCTTCTGTGCGCAGAAATACCATCTGAGTCAACTTTGTGCAAATACCTGCTAAACTTAAAGAGTTAGCCTCAAGAGTTTCTGAGACTTCCATGTTCATTAAGAGGCATGGTCAGCTTCTCAGCCTGGTCACTTCAAATCTTGATGAGCAGATGACGAGTGTACTTTTCCAGTTCTTCGATCCTGTGCATCATTGCTTCACCTTTCCAGACTACCAGCTGGTTCCCACCTTGGAAGAGTTCTCTCACCTTTTGGGCATATCCATTCTTGAACAAGTACCCTTTACAGGTATGGAAGAAGTTCCTAGACCAGAAGACATTGCCTCAGCTCTGCATTTAAAACGGGCTAATGTAGTATCCAATTGGGAGACGTGAAGCGGGGTCGAAGATTTTCTAGCCAAATTTCTAATAGACCAGGCTCAGCTATTCTGGGATAATTTGGATTTTCAGGCTTTCGAAGATATCTTGGCTCTCCTTATCTATGGGTTGGTTCTCTTCCCAAATCCAGATTCCTTTATAGATGTGAATGCTGTCAAGATTTTCCTTTCTCGCAATCCTGTGCCTACCCTACTGGGTGATATCTTGCATGCCCTTTATACTCGTACCGTGCGAAGAAGAGGGACTCTTTTGTGTTGCATGCCGCTGCTGTCGAGGTGGTTTATTTCACACCTCCCTAAGCCTGTGTTGAATAACGAAGAAGGTTTGGGTTGGTCCTACAGGATAATGTCGCTTGCCCATACAGATATTCTTTGGAGTTCCCGGGCTATGGAAGACACTGTTGTTATTGACTGTTGTGGGGGATATCCTAATCTCCCATTGCTTGGAATCAGAGGGGGTATAACCTACAATCTTTGTCTAGCTTTGCAACAATTTGGTCGTGCTCGGAGAGATGGTCCCCATGAGCTACTTCTTGAGGATATTGCATTTGACTACAAGGAGGACGTTAAGGAGAACCTCCGGAGGTTTATACGAGCTTGGGGCATGGTGAACAGATCTGACCCCCAAGAGCTGGGACCAAGGACTTCCCTTCTTATGCAGCCTTACCTCCAATGGGTCCGAGCTTATGCCCAGAAGCTTGGGATGCCCTATGAAGCCGTATTTCCAGTGATTGTGGAGCCCACCAATGAAGAGGGTATCCCCTACACGGTTCTTTATCCTTACATGCCCACTGATCCTGGGGAATTGCAGAGGTCTTGGATTCAGCTGAAGAATGAGCGGGATACTTACCGGGAAAAGTACCTTGATCAAGAAAGGAAGATTTTGAAGCTCACCAGACAGCTCGAGGAGGAAAGAGTGATCAACGACTACATCGAAACAAAGAGGAAGCGTCCATGGGACTTTTGATATTGTTTTTCTAGTTTTTTAGAGTGTGTTTTATTTACTTCTTTGTAATTCCTTAAAGGCATTGTTGAACCTTTCAAATTTAATCTAATAAAGTTTATTTATTTTTTTGGTTTGCAAATTTAAATCTCCCAAAGTCTTTGAAAACATTACATGCATCCCATTATCATGCACACTATTACATGTACCATTACAGGTTTCTCATCTTCTTCGCTGTTTATTTCAGCAGAAATGTCTTCCGATCAGGCTATCAAAGATCTTCAGGCGTAGAACGCCCAATTCCAACAAATGTTCTTAAGTTTGGCTAAAGGGCAAGAGGACCCGAAGACCCTTATTCTGAAAGAGAAGAAGAAGAAGGTCGGTATTCTGAACATGGGTAGAAGATTCAGAGAAAGGTATAGACAACCAGCGGATCTGACCTCCTCGTCCAAAGACGGGGAGAACCAAGAAAGGACAAAGGACCCTAGTCCTGCAGTTTCTGATAACGATACGGATTATGATGATGAGAAATATCCTCCTGCTGAGGACATGTACAAGCAACTAGAAGACCGTTTGAGTGCTGTGGAGATTTAGAAGATCCCTGGTTTGGATTTCGGAGAACTAGGACTGGTATCGGGAGTGGTGATCCCTCATAAGTTCAAAGCTCTGGTTTTTGCCAAATACGATGGAGTATCCTGTCCAAAACTCCATCTCTCCTCTTACGTAAGGAAAATCTAACCCCACACTGCTGATAAAAATTTGTGGGTACACTTCTTTCAAGATAGTCTAGCAGGGACTCAGCTTGAATGGTTTTATCAGTTGGAAGGAGCCAGTGTCCGAAACTGGGAAGACCTTGCTGCTTCTTTTTACAGGCAGTATCAGTATAATACCGACCTTGCTCCCACTCATACTCAGCTCCAGGGTATGTCCATGGTTGTAGGTGAAGGCTTTAAGGATTTTGCTCAGAAGTGGAGAGACTTAGCTGGAAGAGTCCAACCCTTTTGTCTGATAGGGAGTTGGTCGACATGTTTCTAGGGATGTTGTCTGGTCCATTTTTCAATCACTTGATCGGTAGTTTGTCATCTGGGTTTATTGAGTTAATTTTAACTGGAGAGAGAGTAGAAGCTGGCATTCGAAGTGGTAAAATACCGAAGGATGCTTCATCAAGTGAAGTAAAGAAGCCTTTCACCGGTAAGAAGGAGGCTAGTGCAGTCTATGGCCCGGGGGGCCAAAGCAGACCTGAACACCGTCAAGCGGTAAATGCTGTTATAATGCCAAGACCCACGGTTGCTCCTCAACGCAACAATCAGCAAAGGGTAGAAAGACCACAATGGCAGTTTACCCGTATCAACATGACTTTGGCTGAAGTTCTGCCTCATCTGTTAAAATCTAACTTGGCAACCTTGAAAGAGGCTCCCAAGAATCCAAACACTACTTCTCCCAGATACAATCCCAACGCACGGTGCACCTACCATTCGGAGAGCCCAGGCCATGATACAAACGATTGTTGGGCTCTGAGGAATAAAGTGCAAGATTTGCTAGAAGCTAAAGAGATTGAGTTTGATGCTCTAGAAAATCCAAACATTATAACTGCTCCTATGACTAAACATGGTCGTGGAGTCAATGTTGTGGACACCGATTCGTTTGTAACCTCTGTGGAAGAAATCTCTACTTCTTTGATGACGGTTAAGAAGAATTTGTTGTCGGCCAGTTTATTTCGGGGATATGGTGAAGGTTGCCACATGTGTTCAATTCTTCCTTCCGGTTGCTGTTTATTGAAGTCAGGTGTTCAACGCCTAATGGGTAATAAGGAAATTTTGTTTGAGAAGACTATGATTCCATTTGAAGATGTTGCCATTATCACCATTTCTGCCAACCCTTCCAAGGTTTCCTCGAGAAAACCTGTTAGGGTTACACCCGTTCCAAGAATTGACCCGTTAATAATCACCACTCCGGGTCCCATCCCATATACCTCAAATAAGGCTATCCCATGGCATTACGGTGTTGATGTATATTACCATGGTGTTAAACAAGATTTGAGGACTGAAGAAGCCGATATGGATATCAGTAATATTGTTGGGACAAGCAAAGTCACCAAAAGTGGAAGACTCTTTTCTCTCGAGATTTCCCCTCCGACTGTCCACAAACCTGTTGTTATTCTGTCTGCTAGTACATCCACTATTGTCCCAGTTCCCACTCCAGTCATCACCCCTTTCGCCAAGCCATTTGGGACTCGGGGCAAAGAAATCATAGGTGAGCCTGCCTGGATGGAGTCACCTAAGAAGATCATTGTAGAAACCTCTAAACAAGAGATAGAGGAAATACTAAAGATTATCAAGAAGAGCGACTACAACATAGTCGAGCAGCTGGGGAAGACGCCGTAAAAAATATTCATGTTGTCCTTGTTGTTGTGTTCTGAAGCCCATGCAAAGGATTTAATTACATTCCTCAAAGTTGCACATGTGCCACAGGAAACTTCAGCCGATCAGTTCAAAGATTGCGTAGCTAGCCTGACTGTCGACAACGGGTCGGGCTTCTCAGATGCGGATCTGACTGCTAAAGGAAGGAATCATAATGATGCTCTGCACGTCTCAATCGAGTGCATGGGGCATCGCTATGGCCCATGTACTGGTAGATACCGGGTCCTCATTGAATGTTCTGCCAAAGAAAGCGTTAGACCGTCTGGATTATGAAGGTTTGATTCTAAAGCCAGGTAATATTGTGGTAAGGGCTTTTGATGGGTCCAAAAGAATGGTGCACGGGGAGGTGGACATTCCTGTCAAGGTGGGTTCTCAGACCTTTGGGTCCACTTTCTATGTAATGGATATCAGACCATTGTATTCTTGCTTGCTGGGTCGCCCTTGGATCCATAAGGCTGGGGCAGTGACTTCCATGCTCCATCAAATGCTAAAATATCTGGTGAAGGGGAAGATTGTCATGGTGCGAGGTGAAGAGGAGTATATGGTGAGTCATCTCAACTCCTTCCTCTATGTGGAAATGGACGGGGAATTCATCGAAACCCCTTGTCAGAACTTTGAAGAGATCCCCCAGACTTTGGCGTCAACCGAAGTTGCTACCAACAAACCTCCGCTAAAGATGGCTTCTCTCAAGGATGCCAGGGTTGTAATTGAAGAAGGTGGGTGTACCAATTGGGGTCAGCTCCCTGATTTCACGCATAAAACTGACAATTTTGGTTTGGGCTTTACTACAGGGGCTCAAAGGGCTGTTAGGCACGCACGGATTGGAAGACCTCCTCTGCACATCAGCAATCAGGGAGTTAATACCATTGAAGATGGTGAAGAAGATTCAGATATCGACAGATGGATCTACCCAACAACCAATGGTGGATTAAACAACTAGACGACGAAGGACTTCATACCTGTTTCTTTTATTCCACAGTAATTGACTTTTGCTTTAAGAGTTGTAATAGACAGTTTGAAACTTTACGGCCCGGTGCCTTGCCCGAGGCACCTTGGCTTTGCTTGTGAGGGCTTATTATTTATCATTTTCATATATCATTAATAAATAATTGGACGTTTCTTGCATTACAAATTTTGTGCTCTTTGTTTTTCTTTTCTGTCTCGTACTCTATCAAAAACAGCTATTCTCTTACACACACTCACGTATCATAATGCAGATCCATATCCACTCCGGATCCCATTGATAACGACTATGCTACTGCCAGTTATGACTTCAAAAATCCGATCAACCAAGCCGAGGAAGAAGGTGAGGATGATTGTGAGGTGCTTGGAGAACTTGCTAGACTGTTACAGCAGGAAGAAAGGGCCATACAGCCTCATGAAGAGTCGATTGAGTCAGTGAATTTGGTTACAGGGGAAGACATGAAAGAGGTTAAGATATGTGCGAATCTGGAGCCTAGTGTCAAGCAACGGTTGATACAAATGCTACGTGACTATGTTGAGATCTTTGCCTGGTCCTATGAAGATATTCCTGGTTTGGACACTGATATTGTGGTACACCACCTGCCGACCAAAGAAGAGTGTCCTCCGGTAAAGCAGAAAGTTTGCCGTATGCGCCCTGAAATGTCAGAGAAAATCAAAGTAGAAGTCAAGAAACAGTTCGATGCAGGGTTCTTAGCTATTACTTCTTATCCGCAGTGGGTTGCCAATGTTGTTCTGGTACCTAAGAAGGACGGTAAGGTACGGATGTGTGTGGACTATAGAGATCTGAATAGGGTAAGCCCCAAGGATGACTTCCCGCTTCCTCACATTGATGTTCTGGTTGACAACACCGTGCAGCACAAGATCTTCTCCTTCATGGATGGTTTATCTAGCTACAACCAGATCAAGATGGCTCTTGAAGACATGGAGAAGACAACCTTCGTTACACAGTGGGGCACCTTCTGCTACAAGGTAATGCCTTTCGGGTTGAAGAATGCTGGGCAACTTATCAGCGCGCCATGGTCGCTTTGTTCCACGACATGATCCATCATGAGATTGAGGTTTATGTTGACGACATGATAGTCAGGTCCCAGAATGAGGGAGAGCACCTTGATCATCTCCAGAAACTGCTTGACAGGTTGAAGACTAACAATCTGAGGTTGAATCCGAGCAAGTGTACCTTCGGGGTAAGGTCTGGTAAGCTTCTGGGTTTTGTTGTCAGTGATAAAGGTATTCAGGTGGATCCTACAAAGGTGAAAGCCATACAGGATATGTCGGCTCCCCGCACAGAAAAAGAAGTCAGAGGTTTCTTAGGACGTCTGAATTACATCGCCAGGTTCATTTCACATCTGACTGCTACTTGTAAGCCGATCTTCAAGCTGCTGAAGAAAGATCAAGTGGTAAAGTGGAATGAGGAATGCCAGACCGCTTTCGAAAGAATCAAGGAATACCTTCAAGAACCACCAATTCTGATGCCTCCAGTTGAAGGAAGACCTTTGATTTTATACTTGACAGTACTGGATAATTCAATGGGGTGTGTGTTGGGGCAGCATGACGAGTCTGGCCGAAAAGAGCATGCCATCTACTACCTTAGCAAACATTTTACCGACTATGAGACCCGATACTCATTGCTCGAGAAAACTTAATGCGCTTTGGCATGGGCTGCTCACCGGCTGAGACAGTATATGCTGACTCACACCACCTTATTGATATCAAAGATGGGTCCAATTAAGTATATTTTTGAAAAGCCCGCTCTCTCCGGAAGGATAGAAAGATGGAAGATGATCCTAACCGAGTACAACATCCAATACACAACCCAAAAAGCAATTAAAGGGAGTGTATTGGCGGATCATTTGGCGCATCAGGACGTGGATGACTACAGTCCATGAATTTTGAGTTCCCGTATGAGAATATTATGTTGGTAACTGACTGTGAAGAACCTAGACCGGATGAAGGACCTGGGGAAGGATCCCGATGGTCTATGTATTTTGATGGAGCATCAAACGCTTTGGGTAACGACATTGGCGCTGTAATTATATCTTCGGAGGGCTGTCATACTCCATTCACCGCCCGATTATGTTTTAACTGCACCAACAATATGGCGGAGTATAAAGCGTGTATCATGGGTCTTCGAGCTTCTATTGACCTGAGGATTAAGTTCTTGAGTGTATTCGGAGATTCTGCCCTGGTGATCAGTCAGATCAAAGGAAAGTGGGATACGAAGCACCCAAATCTTGTTCCTTATAAAGAATAATGACTGACATTGCTCCCACACTTTGAGGAGATAACCTTTGAACACTTCCCGAGAGAGGAGAACCAGTTAGTGGACGCGCTAGCTACCATGTCTTCTATGTTCAAAGTCAGGTGGGACAATGAAGCTACCCAGATTACCATCGAGAGGTTGGACGAACCCGCACACTGCTGTGACATTGAGACTGAAGAGGTAACAGATAAACCCTGGTTTCACGAGGTAAAGAGGTATCTTGAGGCTCAAGAATACCCCGAGGGGGCATCTGTTAATGATAAGAAGTTTCTGAGAAGGTTCGCTGCGAAATTCTTCATCAGCACTAGTATCTTTTATAAGCGTAACCATGATCAACCTTACTGTGGTGCGTAGACAAAAGCGAGGCAGAAAGGATCATGGCAGAGTTACATGAAGGTACCTTCGGAACTCATTCCAGTGGACATACCATGGAGAAGAAAATTCTACGGGCAGGATATTACTGGTCTACTATGGAAGCCGATTGTTATCAGTACTCTCGGACCTGTCATAAGTGCCAAGTTTATGCTGATGAGGTACATGTACCTCCAGCCCCTCTAAATGTTTTGACAGCTCCTTGGCCTTTTGCAATGTGGGGCATTGACATGATCGGTGAGATCCGACCTACTGCATCTAACAGGCATCACTTCATTCTGGTAGCAATTGATTATTTCATAAAGTGGGTCGAGGCAGCTTCCTTTGCTAAAGTAACCAAAAACGTCGTGGCACGATTTATCCGACACAATCTAATCTGTCGATATGGTGTACCAGAGAGGATCATTACAGACAATGGTATAAATCTCGACAATATAATGATCAGCAAGCTCTGTAAACAGTTCAAGATACAACATCATAACTCTTCTCCCTATCGGCCGAAGATGAATGGCGTTGTTGAGGTGGCTAACAAGAACATCAAGAAGATTGTGCAAAAGATGACGGTGACATACAAAGAATGGCACGAGATGTTACCATTCGCTCTTCATGGATACCGTACCTCAGCACGGACATCGACAGGGGCAACACCCTACTCTTTGGTGTATGGCATGGAGGCAGTCCTACCCATCGAAGTCCAGATACCCTCTCTCAGGATTATGAAGGATGCAGGCTTGAACGAGGACAACTGGATCCAAACCCGACTTGATCAGCTGAATTTAATCGACAAAAAGAGACTTACTGCTATCTGTCATGGTCAGACGTATCAAAAGCGAATGATCAAGGCTTTTAACAAGAAAGTCAGACGTCAAGAATATCAAGTCTAAGATCTAGTGATTAAGCGCATCATACTGCCGTAAGGTGATCCCAGGGGCAAATGGACCTCTACATACGAAGGGCCATTTGTGGTTAAGAACATTTTCTCAGGAGGAGCTATGATTCTAACCACCATGGATGGTGACGACCTTCCTTACCCCGTTAATGCAGACATAGTGAAAAAATACTATGCATAATCAAGGACCCACTAGGTCGACTGGCCTAGGCAGAAATAAGGGCTTCCCGGTGAACCAAAAGGGTTCAGGCAAAAGTAAGGGATGAAAATGAAAAAATTGTACACCTGGCAAGTCGAAAACCTGAAAAGGCGACTTGGGCAAAAAAGGGTATCCCGTTGGACTGAAAACCCGAAAGGGCAGTCCAGGAAAAAATTTGGGATCGAAGCGTAACACTATGTCTCATCGGATCATCTTACAACCAGACTTCGGTATCGACTATCAAGCTCAGACGGCGCCAATCAATCTGATCCACCTTCAACCAAATAGAAAAGTGATGAGACGCTTGAAGATATAAAGGCAATAGCAGAGTTGGAACCCAATGGGGTCTTTTCACATTGTTGTGTTTCTTTCTTTTACACAAATTGTAATATCTATCTTTCGGCAGCGTTCCCTTACTTGGACGTCAGCCTCTTGTACGAAACGCCTATTACGGGCCAACTTTAAAAATAAATACAATTCATTTTCCCAAGAAATTTCAACTTGTCTTTTCTTTTTCTGTTTTGTTTTGCAAGAACGTCCAATGATTCATTTTTTATATATGCATTTGAAAATAATTGCTGCTCATAAATATTTACATAAGAAACAAAAGGCAATTACTCGTAATTCCAGGAACAGGGGCAGACAAGAAGTGTCTAAGCCTTACAGTTACTTTGGCCATCAGGTACAAGGATAGAGCCAGCTGGAGAACATGAGAGGTGGTACATACACTCCCCACAGAGTAAAAAGTACCCAAAGACGGTGATTTCAGCTTCCCCAAGCAAGACGCAACTCTCCCCAGCCGAGGTTCACAATCGCGAGCGAGTCAGTAAATTTTGCCCCAAGCAGAGTTTATTTCTCTTACCAACAGAACTCATCATCACCAATAACGGTAATTCATCCCCAGTTGAGTTGTCTCTCCAAGTCAGCAGAGCATCTCCTCTCTAACAGAGTTATTCCCCGCAAAGTTATCCTCAGACAGTGTCTCTTCCGGTAGAACATTTACTAGCCAAGGGGCAAATCCCCAACACGGTCATATTTGTTCACCATCCCTAATAGAGGAGGAGGAACTATGGTTTTCATAGCAATCAGGGATTTATTTTCCCATATTCAGATTATCACGTCATCATTTCATGTTTATACATCATGACATATGCATACACCACATATAACATGGTCTCATTTATTTTGAGAACGTCAACACATAATGCATCTCATGCATCACATATGGCTAACCTTGTATTTCTTTTAGAAGGATATTGTGATCGGTGGATCTGGAACTGACTGTTTAATGCTGGTTCACGAAATGTCGCGGAAGCAAGAGTCGCCACCGTCTTTTATTTTCTCCAAATGGAAAGGACAAAAGCACAGAAAAATTCCTTAAAGAGATTGCTCTCGGTTCGGGAGGTAGGTTATAGAAAGGGAAGGTGTTAGCACCCTTTCTATCCATGGTTATCCATGGGCTCTTAGATACTTGCTCATTGTGTTTTCAAAAATGGTTTGTTTGCTTTTCAATGTGGGTTTTAAAAAGTTTCTTTGAAAATTTCAATTCGACTCTTGTATCGGTCCTCAAGAGTGTTTGAAAAATGCTTTCGAAAGCTTTTTGAAAATGTGTTGGTGTGAAAAGTATTTTTGATTTGTTTTGTTTTGAATTAGAGCAAGTATCCACGAGTCGTCTACCTACCATAAGGAATTCGTTTGTGTAAATGTCCTTTAAAGTAGTGCCATCCCACCATTGAGAGGTAGGTAGCACCACCGTTGGAGGTGTTCGGGTCAATTCGAGGTTCGGGACATGGTGATCACCAGAGCAATGGGAAGACACCTTAGAAGCTACCCTCATGCCAGGTTCCCGGATCATGAGGACTTACTAAGACATCCTCTACTCGACGATCACCTTTCGAGGCAAGGCAACAGTGAGGCGTACCCTAGGGGTGGTGTGTGATTTGTGTGTCGTTTTCATTTGTATTTATCTTGTCATGTTATTGGTGATCTATGCGCTTGTTTTTGTTATTGTCCATACATTCTTTCATGCCTTGATTAACAGTTAAAAAAATTGCGGAAAGTAAAAGATTCTAAAGCTATTACAAAAGGCGCGGGTCCACATCGCCAAAATTTCCAGAACCCGATTTGACAGAAAAAATAAAGAATTAATGAAAATAAAGCGCGAGAAGTTAATTACACGGCTTCGGGAGAGATACATAAATATTTAAACGGAATAAAATAAATATGTGATTTAATAAGAATTAAACGAGGGCGTTGGACCCTTTTGCAAAATTAAATTACATGGAATTAATTAATTAAAAAAGAAAGGAAATTGTTTTTTTGGTATTTTATGATTTTTAGGATTTTAATGAAAAAGAATTAATTAAGATAAACGCTAACCCTAATTCTAGTTATTTTAATTTATTAAGAAAAGAAGATTAAAACCTAATATTAACCCTAATTAATTTACATGCAAATTTAATTATAAAAATATATCTAATATTTAATTATTATGGAATAAAAATAAAAATAAAAAAGGATGAAAATTAATTAAACCCTAATTCTATATTTTTTAGACTTTTTGTTAAAAGAATTAAAATTAAAACCTAATTTAAAACTAAATTTAATTATATGCAATTTAATTACAAAAAATATTAAAATAAAAATATTTATTATATTTTTCTCTTTTCTGATTTTTTTTAATTTTTTATGTTTTTATGAAAATAATTAATTAATTAAACAAATAATAATTAAAAGAAAATAGAATTAATAAAAAAAATAACATGGCAAACCTAGGGGGTCTGCCCCTTAATATGGAGGTTAAGTCCAATAATTCTGGCCCATTTGGAGGCCTTGTTGACCTTTCCATGGCGCGTGTACACGCGTTGACTAGGAATTATCATGTTCCTCACATCTGTGCCTTTGAATTCATGAAACTGAACGCGTGGCATGCTTGATGGTGTAGGTGCACGGTGCGTCTTCAGGGCATAATCTGCATAGAACCATTAATTGAAAAATAATGTGAAAGGGGTGAGGACCTGGGGCTCGAACCCAGGTCCTGAACGTTACCAATAGTAAGCCTTGCCAATTGATCCACACGCGTTTGCTGTACCTTTAATATCAAACAATTAATATAAAATAAAAAACAAACGTTAATGATATTTTAGCGCGAACTTTTAAACGCCCCACTCAGAGCCTTACACATCATCATCTTCCTCACGTCTTCGTTCTTCCTGAAAACATAACAAACATAGGCAACGGTTTTTACACCGTTCCCTTAGGCAACATATCAGAAAATAGCGACTAGCCCCAGGGGCTCCATAAATTAGGCGCGAGGGTAGCCTTGTGATCGTCTGAGCATGCTGGATTCAATGGTCTAAGTCTTGAAGGCCAATTTTTCCTTATTTGAAAAACCCTAATCTAAGGTCCTGTAAACCCTAAAACACGACCATGGCATCTTTGCATACAGCTCGTAATAATCCAATCAAAGCATATGGTTAGCTTGCAAACATTATTCCAAACACAAAAATAATAATGAAATATGTTAACAATGCATGAATGATAGAAAGCGATTCTGAAATTTTCTTTACCAACTTCAATGGTGATTTCACGTTTCCTTGAGTATGAGGCTTAGGGAATGATTGGAATCGTTTACTGGCAACCCTGGCAAGCTAATGGAATAAGTTTTGAGGCTTGAATCGACCTGCAAGTAGGTTTTCAGAATTTGAGTTTTCAAAGAAAATTTCAAGTTTGGTTTTCTATGTTCTTGCGCAGCTTAGTGGTCTTTTGCATTAGGTTTGTGATCAGGCTTAAGTATAGAATGAATTAGGTCAAAGAAAACAATCCAAATCCTTGGCATTCATGGTTTTTGAGATTTGATTTTCAAAGATCTTTTTCAATATTTTTCATGCACTTTTGCTCCTAATCATGATCAATTCTCTTCAAATCTTTCCATATTTGATTATGCACGAATTATTGAGGATATTTCATGCACAAAAAGATTGAAAAACTTAGGTTAAATATTTTTCATGTATTTAATTGATTTAAATGAATTATTATTAATAAAAATTCAAATAAATAAATAAAAAATGAAGAAATACTTCCCTTTGGGCCAAGTGGTCGTGCACATGCCTTGGATAATGAATTGTGGAAGAAAAATAGGCCCATTAGCAATTTTAGGTCATTTGAACCAATGTTGACTTTTCAAAATATCCAAAAATTTCCCAACTTCCACAAGGCATAACTTGCTCAATTTGTAAGCTTTGCTCATGTTCTTGGACATTTTGGAAAGTTTTTTGAGTCCTCTAACCAATGCCTTTGGTCCCATGTCATTTTGATTTACCAATCTCAAGTTATGGCCTTTGACTTAAAGTCCCTTTTTGTTGACTTTTGAAAATGACCTATAATGTTGAAATTGATAACTTTTTGTGAGAGCATTTCTTGGACTTGAAGTATGAATATGAGTTGTAGGAAATGTCTTTCTCTTCAAAATGAGCTTTGTATGGAATTTTTCTGATAATCCATGTGAAAGTTATGCCCTGGTCAATTTACAGTTGACTTTTTCAACTGTCCAAATAAGGAAACTTTTGCATCTTGATGATTTTTGAGCCAAGCTTTGAGAATCATGATCAAGCATTGATCAAATGATGTTTGTGGCTTCAAAATGAGATGTTGACCAAAAATTTGAACTTTTGACTGTCAAATGACCATTTTGCCCCTACAGTTGACTGTAGTGCAATTAGGGTTTTTGACTGTGCAATCTTGTGCTGAAAGTCTTGAAACTTGATATGAGGATGCTTGACCATATTTGTAGGAATATGAGACTTGATTGGACCTTTGGAAGCTTCATTTTCTTGATCAGGACCAAAACCCTAATTTTGACTGCTTAGGAGGCCCTTACACTGTGCAACCCTTGGGGAATTTTGCAGCTTGACTTGGCAATTTCTTGAAGAATATGGGAGGGCAAATTTTGGGGTACAACAGTTGCCCCTGTTCAATCTTCTTAGACCTGAGGATGCAGATTGGCTGACGTGCCTTTCGTAATCCGAGGGTGGAAGATGATTGAACACTAGAGTGCCCAGAAATTTGCGCTCACATAGTAGCAGTGATGGTGGAAATGGGCTTACAGATGCTATTTAGAGGTTGATGAATAGGATGATGGGCTTATAGATGCCATCTGGATGTTGATCGCGTAAGAGATTCCTTAGCGAGAACTTGCGTACCTGCAAAAGAAAAAAATGAGTACCTGACATGTTGCAGGAGCTGTTTTCAGATGCTTGGTATAGATGTGTCCTGACTGGTTACAGGAGCTGGATCTGGAGCTTCAAACGGTGATGAATGAACCAGGGATGGTTACTACCTCAGCATGAACGGTGAGAGAACCTTGGGTGACTTTAACTTCAACAGCAATCATTGAGCAAAATCTTGGGATTACTACCTCCGCAGGATCGGGAAGAGAACCAATAAGCAATTATAATCTCAAAAGCGGACGTTTGAGAAAAACCTGGAATGGAATTATCGTCTCCGCACCGCTGGGGAGAGAACCATAGGAAATTATAATCTCAAAAGCGGACGTTTGAGAAAAACCTGGGAGGGAATTATCATCTCCGCACCACTGGGGAGAGAACCAAAGGAAATTATAATCTCAAAAGCGGGCGTTTGAGAAAAACCTGGGATGGAATTATCATCTCCGCACCGCTGGGGAGAGAACCATAGGAAATTATAATCTCAAAAGCGGACGTTTGAGAAAAACCTGGGATGGAATTATCATCTCCGCACCGCTGGGGAGAGAACCATAGGAAATTATAATCTCAAAAGCGGACGTTTGAGAAAAACCTGGGATGGAATTATCATCTCCGCACCGCTGGGGAGAGAACCATAGGAAATTATAATCTCAAAAGCGGACGTTTGAGAAAAACCTGGGATGGAATTATCATCTCCGCACCGCTGGGGAGAGAACCATAGGAAATTATAATCTCAAAAACGGACGTTTGAGAAAAACCTGGAATGGAATTATCGTCTCCGCATCATTGGGGAGAGAACCATAGGAAATTATAATCTCAAAAGCGGACGTTTGAGAAAAACCTGGAATGGAATTATCGTCTCCGCAGCATTGGGGAGAGAACCATAGGAAATTATAATCTCAAAAGCGGACGTTTGAGAAAAACCTGGAATGGAATTATCATCTCCACAACATTGGGGAGAGAACCATAGGAAATTATAATCTCAAAAGCGGACGTTTGAGAAAAACCTGGAATGAAATTATCGTCTCCGTAGCATTGGGGAGAGAACCATAGGAAATTATAATCTCAAAAGCGGACGTTTGAGAAAAACCTGGAATGGAATTATCATCTCCGCACCGTTGGGGAGAGAACCATAGGAAATTATAATCTCAAAAGCGGACGTTTGAGAAAAACCTGGGTTGGAATTATCATCTCCACAACATTGGGGAGAGAACCATAGGAAATTATAATCTCAAAAGTGGACGTTTGAGAAAAACCTGAAATGGAATTATCATCTCCACAACATTGGGGAGAGAACCATAGGAAATTATAATCTCAAAAGCGGACGTTTGAGAAAAACCTGATAACTTCTACTGAGTCTTCGTCAGACAAATCTGTTGGGAGTCGATTTAGCTGAACTAGAGAAGGCCTTGGACTGGATAAGAAATCTTTGGAATTGATTAACTGAACCGGTCTAGGTCTTGAAATATGATTGAGAATTTAGCTGAATCCTTCCTGAAAGGTAAAGGTTAGTCATATGCAATGCATGATATGGACCAAGCAATGATGTTCTCAATATAAATGAGATTTGTAAGATATGATGCGTCTATGCATGCTATAATGATGTATGTGATATTTAGGAATGTATGTTTTCGTCTAGGAAAGTAAATCCTTGACGGGTGCGGGAGGTCATATCCTGGGCTGATGTTGAAGAATAAGCTTTTACTTCCGCTGGGGATGATAGTTGCAAGAATACCGGTAAGAGAAGATAACTCCGTTGGGGAATAAACTTGGCGAATGGAATATTTTGCGGGGAGAAAAGTACTCTGACGATCTTGCTGGGAAGCAATACTCTGTGGGGAGAGAGGTACTTTGTTGAATTGTTGATAACAACTTGCTGGGGATACCCTTGTTGTGTTGGAAGTGTTGATAGACTTCGCTGGGGATAAGGAGACTTCATCGAGGACGCTCTTTCTGTGGCTTTTAGCTGAAGATAACCCAGTTATATCCTGGTAAGGAAATAACTCTTGAATCAAGCCGGGCGACGCGTTCGTGCTCTGCGAGGATAAGCTTCCAGAATCTACTGGGGATAAGCTTACTGCTTGGGGAGGTGGATTCCCACTTTCCTGGGGAAACTGGATTAGATTCTCTTGGGGAAGTTTTTTGAATTGCGGGGGAAGTGATTCCTTTGAATGTTTGATATATCGCCGGGGAACAATCTTTAGACCAAGACTGCCGGGGATGTTTGTTAAGGATGTCGGTATATTGCTGGGGAATGTTGAGATCTGCTTGGGGATACCCAACTTCCTTAAGATTTGATAGCTTAGTTTTGCTTGAGGAGAGTACACTGTCTTGCTGGTTCACTCTCTGGGGAATTAAGATATCTTGGTTGTTCTTCAGCCGAACCTATCTTAGTACCTTGGTGGAACAGAGCCATTAGATCGTTTGGACAACTCATCATTGCCCCTGTTTCTGAGGTTGGAGAAGAAGACCTGTGAGGGGCTGATAGTTGTTGATAGGCCAACCTTCTTCTGGTAGGCAGGTGACAGGACATAGTCGTACGCTTTGATCCCTAACTTTTGCCTGAACCGCCCTTTCGGGTTTTCGGTCCACCGGGATACCCATTTTTGCCCAAGCCGCCTTTTCAGGTTTTCGACTTGCCGGGTGTACAGATTCTTTTCATTTCATCCCTTCATTTTGCTCGAACCCTTTTGGTTCGCCGGGAAGCCCTTATTTTTACCTAGGTGTGTCAACCTAGCGGGTCTTTGATTATGCGTAGTACTCTTTCGACTATGTCCGTGCTTTCCTGATGCAAGGAGTTGCCCCTGTTAGAAGTGTTTTGTCATGCCCCAGAAGATGTTTGATCGTGCAAGATTCGTTGTTGGAATGCCCTAAGTGACTCAGGCGGAGATTTGCCCTAGGCTATTTGGCCTTTGAGAGATTCTTTGAATCTTGACTTAACTGCCCCAGATGATGGACAATAGTCATACCATGCCCCTTGATTGGAAGTGCTTTTGTTCACTAGGTATTCATCGTGCGAATTTCCCTGCTGTTCGAACAAATAGTCATATGCAAACAATGTTATATCAAAAATGCAAAGCTTATGTCTGTCTTGAAGATTTTGAAAATGCATTCTTTTTCATAAAACAAGTGAATGTTTGTAAAACGTGATGTCAACTCCGTATTTACCGTAGGCCTTAAGGAGTCAGGATACCTTTCGTAACAGTATGCTTTCGAACTAACCTATGCTTCAGCTAGGACTTTTAAGGGTTATAACGTGGCCTGGTTCACGGTTTAAGAAACAAAGGATAAAGGCTCAAATTTTATTTGTACCCACCCGCTCTTCGTGATGTTCTCCAAACCTAAACTCAGTTGATCATACGTTAGACCTCGTTTGAGTCTTTGCTCTGATTTTCCGGTGATGATTCGGATGTTGATAACTTATTTTGAATAGGCAGTCATTCCTTTTTTGTTGAGGGTTTGTAAGACCTCTTTCTTGATTTTTGTTATCCCTTTCTTTTTTTTTTGCCTGAACTGTTTCCTTTTTTGGAATTACAGTCAGCGGGATGCCCCAGTTTTGTAAGTCTCCTTCATGGGTATTGACTTAATGGGTTTTTTATTTTTGAGATAATGACTGCCTTTCTTTATTGATTATTTGGAACCATCACTGTTTTTCTTTGCTTTGTAAGGACCTCTTTGGTGCCATTCGTTATGCACTTGGATCAACTGAGAGACTACCCTTCCCCAGGTTATGATAAAGGGTTTTAATTTCCGAAAAGAAAAACTCCTACTTCTTTGGCTCAGAGGGGTTGACGAGGGGTTATCATCCTTATAACTCCAGTGTTTAGGAATTGAAACAATGCCTGTACCTCATCAGCGGGGTCTGTTCAGAAGCATACTGTACATTGTGGTATCGTTTTCGTCATCCTCCCTCAAGAGGCTTTAGAATTTTAGATCAAGAGTTGACATCAGAAAAAATATGAAAACAATTTGCATATAGTGAATGCGAATATATTGCTTCAAAACAGACATATGCGATGCATTAATGAACTAACAACGTTTAATCATGAATAAATGTTTGAACGGTTAAAAGAAAGTTACAACTTGAAAATTCTAATAAACACAAGTCTTCCAGTCTCAGGGCTTATTACTTCGACTGGTGCATCTTGTAGGGATGGCAGGAGCATTCAGCCTGGCCCATCTGGGTGAAATCCACAGCTCTTTCATTAATCAGATCTTGAATCTTATTCTTCAAAGCCCAGCAGTCGTCGGTGTC
Source organism: Vicia faba (assembly GCA_948472305.1). NCBI lineage: Eukaryota > Viridiplantae > Streptophyta > Magnoliopsida > Fabales > Fabaceae > Vicia > Vicia faba. The sequence continues at coordinate 630,770,683 of OX451740.1, forward strand.
ATGTCCTGGACTGTCAGAGTGGTATGCACATCTTTCCTCAGGATTGTACTTTAGGGAGGTTGTGTTGAGACGCTTAGGAGGGTCCCTTAACGTCACCAGATTCAACCTCAACAATTGTTGTAAAGCTTGAGACGGTGACACGTTGAGTTTGGTGAACTTCCTTTTAGGCTTGTCTGGCTTGCTCTGATCAGCCCGTTGTTCTGGGCGAGGTCGTTGTTGGACCTGAGAAGTAGTAGCAACTCGGAGAGGTCTATTCATTGGACCCGACCTTTGCCTTCTTGGAAGCTGTTCTATGACCTGGTCCCTGATTTGGGCTGGTTGCTTCATGTCTTGATGAAGGTGGCTGATCATGGCTCTCAGTTCTCCTTGCTCCTGAGATAAACCTTGAATGAGGGCCCTTTGCCCCAGCATCTGGGTTTTCAATGCGTCTACCTCAGCTTGTAGACGTTTCAGCTGTTCGTCCTTGTCGTCTTCAGGACTCTTTCTGATCAGATTCCCCATGAGGAGTGTCCTCAACTCTTCCTGCCCCTTGGATAGGCTTAAAAAGATCTCCCTGAACTGAGTCTCTTGAGCACGAGGTCCCTGGTTATCTTGTTGGGAAGCCATTGCTGAAATAAACAGCGAAGAAGGTAAATGACCTGCAAAAGGGATACCTGTAATGCAATGATGTGGATGTATGCATGCAATGTTTTCAAGGATCTCGCAGGGTAAACGAGAAACCGTTAGAGTTTGAATTTTGTAACTTGATTGAAGGCACTGCATATTGTTGAGAGTTCTTCTTCAAGGGTCAAAGGCTCGCCATATCCAGTGGGTCATAGCCTCTGACTTTAGTCATCACGCCTGGTTTTGATTTCCAAACAACCTTGGTTAGGGGAACCTTCTTCAAGAGTCAGAGCTCACCATATCAAGTGGGTCATAGCCCCTGACAACTTTGTCTAGAGGAAAATAAATCCTCTTTGCCCCTTGCTAGATGTTTGATTTATCATGACCTGCATCACAAGCCCTTGAGCTCCTTGAAATGGGTTAGGATGTATGCAGGATGCATGCAATGATATGATGTTATGCTATGCATGGGGTAATGTAGGTGAACCCTGTTGTGAGCCCTGATTAAGGACTGCAAACCAAAACCTGCAAGGAACTCAAGTAAAACCTGTCATAAGTCCCAGTTAAGGACTAAAAGCAAAACCTGCAAGAAACTCGGTAAACCCTGTTAGGAGTCCCAATTAAGGACTGCAAACCAAAACCTGTAAGAAACTTAGGTATCCTGTTATGAGTCCCTATTAAGGACTATAAACAAAACCTGCAAGTAGTTCATGTGTCAGATAACAAGCATGCAAGTAGTCAAGTACGAAGGCACGCAAGTCACACAAGAGAAACCCCTTAGAGTTTAGGCCAGCATGGGGTCTGGGTATTACCCTCTTGAAGTTGGTGGGCTCAACCTGTCCTATTAGAAGTAACCGGGTTCTAAGGGTCCCAATATCACGGGATTGCTTTCATTGTTCATCGTTTCGATTTAGCCACTGAACTGGCGACCGAAATATTCCAGGAAAGCAACCCTCAATTGAGTGTAGTATCGAGTATCAACCGACCTCGGGCTGCACCAAAGTCAGTTATCTCACTACCCTAAAGAGGCCAAGATAGTTCAATTAAGGTTCCTAAGGTCTGTTGATGCTTCATGACACCACGCGGAGGCCCCGTACTCTCCTTGACTGAACTCAAGGGTTACCGGTACACACCAAAGTGCCACATCAACATAGCAGACTATTTCAACCATGTCGGTATACCCCGCACAGTTCCCTCACAGTCTTGTTGCTACTTTCTAAGAAAGGTATCCCCCAGATCCGGGTTAGGATCTATAGAACTCCCAAGCAACCCACAATTTAAAGCACACAAGGAAAACAATTGAAAACACAGTGATCTTAATCCTAAGGTACACCTCACTTTAAGTTAAGTCCCCAGCAGAGTCGCCAGTTCTGTGATCGGTGGATCTGGAACTGACTGTTTAACGCTGGTTCGCGAAATGTCGCAGAAGCAAGAGTCGCCACCGTCTTTTAATTTCTCCAAATGGAAAGGACAAAAGCACAGAAAAATTCCTTAAAGAGATTGCTCTCGGTTCGGGAGGTAGGTTATAGAAAGGGAAGGTGTTAGCACCCTTTCTATCCATGGTTATCCATGGGCTCTTAGATACTTGCTCATTGTGTTTTCAAAAATGGTTTGTTTGCTTTTCAATGTGGGTTTTAAAAAGTTTCTTTGAAAATTTCAGTTCGACTCTTGTATCGGTCCTCAAGAGTGTTTGAAAAATGCTTTCGAAAGCTTTTTGAAAATGTGTTGGTGTGAAAAGTATTTTTGATTTGTTTTGTTTTGAATTAGAGCAAGTATCCACGAGTCGTCTACCTACCCTAAGGAATTCGTCTGTGTAAATGTCCTTTAAAGTAGTGCCATCCCACCATTGAGAGGTAGGTAGCACCACCATTGGAGGTGTTCGGGTCAATTCGAGGTTCGGGACATGGTGATCACCAGAGCAATGGGAAGACACCTTAGAAGCTACCCTCATGCCAGGTTCCCGGATCATGAGGACTTACTAAGACATCCTCTACTCGACGATCACCTTTCGAGGCAAGGCAACAGTGAGGCGTACCCTAGGGGTGGTGTGTGATTTGTGTGTCGTTTTCATTTGTATTTATCTTGTCATGTTATTGGTGATCTATGCGCTTGTTTTTGTTATTGTCCATACATTCTTTCATGCCTTGATTAACAGTTAAAAAAATTGCGGAAAGTAAAAGATTCTAAAGCTATTACAAAAGGCGCGGGTCCACATCGCCAAAATTTCCAGAACCCGATTTGACAGAAAAAATAAAGAATTAATGAAAATAAAGCGCGAGAAGTTAATTACACGGCTTCGGGAGAGATACATAAATATTTAAACGGAATAAAATAAATATGTGATTTAATAAGAATTAAACGAGGGCGTTGGACCCTTTTGCAAAATTAAATTACATGGAATTAATTAATTAAAAAAGAAAGGAAATTGTTTTTTTGGTATTTTATGATTTTTAGGATTTTAATGAAAAAGAATTAATTAAGATAAACGCTAACCCTAATTCTAGTTATTTTAATTTATTAAGAAAAGAAGATTAAAACCTAATATTAACCCTAATTAATTTACATGCAAATTTAATTATAAAAATATATCTAATATTTAATTATTATGGAATAAAAATAAAAATAAAAAAGGATGAAAATTAATTAAACCCTAATTCTATATTTTTTAGACTTTTTGTTAAAAGAATTAAAATTAAAACCTAATTTAAAACTAAATTTAATTATATGCAATTTAATTACAAAAAATATTAAAATAAAAATATTTATTATATTTTTCTCTTTTCTGATTTTTTTTAATTTTTTATGTTTTTATGAAAATAATTAATTAATTAAACAAATAATAATTAAAAGAAAATAGAATTAATAAAAAAAATAACATGGCAAACCTAGGGGGTCTGCCCCTTAATATGGAGGTTAAGTCCAATAATTCTGGCCCATTTGGAGGCCTTGTTGACCTTTCCATGGCGCGTGTACACGCGTTGACTAGGACTTATCATGTTCCTCACATCTGTGCCTTTGAATTCATGAAACTGAACGCGTGGCATGCTTGATGGTGTAGGTGCACGGTGCGTCTTCAGGGTATAATCTGCATAGAACCATTAATTGAAAAATAATGTGAAAGGGGTGAGGATTTGGGGCTCGAACCCAGGTCCTGAACGTTACCAATAGTAAGCCTTGCCAATTGATCCACACGCGTTTGTTGTACCTTTAATATCAAACAATTAATATAAAATAAAAAACAAACGTTAATGATATTTTAGCGCGAACTTTTAAACGCCCCACTCAGAGCCTTACACATCATCATCTTCCTCACGTCTTCGTTCTTCCTGAAAACATAACAAACATAGGCAACGGTTTTTACACTGTTCCCTTAGGCAACATATCAGAAAATAGCGACTAGCCCCAGGGGCTCCATAAATTAGGCGCGAGGGTAGCCTTGTGATCGTCTGAGCATGCTGGATTCAATGGTCCGAGTCTTGAAGGCCAATTTTTCCTTATTTGAAAAACCCTAATCTAAGGTCTTGTAAACCCTAAAACACGACCATGGCATCTTTGCATACAGCTCGTAATAATCCAATCAAAGCATATGGTTAGCTTGCAAACATTATTCCAAACACAAAAATAATAATGAAATATGTTAACAATGCATGAATGATAGAAAGCGATTCTGAAATTTTCTTTACCAACTTCAATGGTGATTTCACGTTTCCTTGAGTATGAGGCTTAGGGAATGATTGGAATCGTTTACTGGCAACCCTGGCAAGCTAATGGAATAAGTTTTGAGGCTTGAATCGACCTGCAAGTAGGTTTTCAGAATTTGAGTTTTCAAAGAAAATTTCAAGTTTGGTTTTCTATGTTCTTGCGCAGCTTAGTGGTCTTTTGCATTAGGTTTGTGATCAGGCTTAAGTATAGAATGAATTAGGTCAAAGAAAACAATCCAAATCCTTGGCATTCATGGTTTTTGAGATTTGATTTTCAAAGATCTTTTTCAATATTTTGCATGCACTTTTGCTCCTAATCATGATCAATTCTCTTCAAATCTTTCCATATTTGATTATGCACGAATTATTGAGGATATTTCATGCACAAAAAGATTGAAAAACTTAGGTTAAATATTTTTCATGTATTTAATTGATTTAAATGAATTATTATTAATAAAAATTCAAATAAATAAATAAAAAATGAAGAAATACTTCCCTTTGGGCCAAGTGGTCGTGCACATGCCTTGGATAATGAATTGTGGAAGAAAAATAGGCCCATTAGCAATTTTAGGTCATTTGAACCAATGTTGACTTTTCAAAATATCCAAAAATTTCCCAACTTCCACAAGGCATAACTTTCTCAATTTGTAAGCTTTGCTCATGTTCTTGGACATTTTGGAAAGGTTTTTGAGTCCTCTAACCAATTCCTTTGGTCCCATGTCATTTTGATTTACCAATCTCAAGTTATGGCCTTTGACTTAAAGTCCCTTTTTGTTGACTTTTGAAAATGACCTATAATGTTGAAATTGATAACTTTTTGTGAGAGCATTTCTTGGACTTGAAGTATGAAGATGAGTTGTAGGAAATGTCTTTCTCTTCAAAATGAGCTTTGGATGGAATTTTTCTGATAATCCATGTGAAAGTTATGCCCTGGTCAATTTACAGTTGACTTTTTCAGCTGTCCAAATAAGGAAACTTTTGCATCTTGATGATTTTTGAGCCAAGCTTTGAGAATCATGATCAAGCATTGATCAAATGATGTTTGTGGCTTCAAAATGAGATGTTGACCAAAAATTTGAACTTTTGACTGTCAAATGACCATTTTGCCCCTATAGTTGACTGTAGTGCAATTAGGGTTTTTGACTGTGCAATCTTGTGCTGAAAGTCTTGAAACTTGATATGAGGATGCTTGACCATATTTGTAGGAATATGAGACTTAATTGGACCTTTGGAAGCTTCATTTTCTTGATCAGGACCAAAACCCTAATTTTGACTGCTTAGGAGGCCCTTACACTGTGCAACCCTTGGGGAATTTTGCAGCTTGACTTGGCAATTTCTTGAAGAATATGGGAGGGCAAATTTTGGGGTACAACAGATATTATTATCAACTATTTCCGGCAAGCTCATGAACAATACTCGAAGCTAAACAGAGTAATCATCAGCACAACAAAAGCAGCCCTACTATCCAGGTTCCTTCTCACAGCCCTACTATCCAGGCTTTCATATCGAAGTAACCCTACTATCCAGATTCCTTCTCACAACCCTACTACCCAGGCTTTCATATCAAAGTAACACTACTATCCAGGTTCCTTCTCACAACCCTACTATCCAAGCTCCCATGTTGAAGTAACCCTACTATCTAGGTTCCTTCTCACAACCCTACTATCCAGGCTTTCATATCGAAGTAACCCTACTATCCAGGTTCCTTCTCACAACCCTACTATCCAGGCTCCCATATTGAAGTAACCCTACTATCCAGGTTCCTTCTCACAACCCTACTATCCAGGCTTTCATATCGAAGTAACCCTACTATCAAGGTTCCTTCTCACAGCCCTATTATCCAGGCTTTCATATCGAAGTAACCCTACTATCCAGGTTCCTTCTCACAATGCTACTATCCAGGCTTTTATATCGAAGTAACCCTACTATCCAGGTTCCTTCTCACAGCCCTACTATCCAGGCTTTCATATCGAAGAAACCCTACTATCCAGGTTCCTTCTCACAACCCTACTATCCAGGCTTTCATATCGAAGTAACCCTACTATCCAGGTTCCTTTTCATAACCTTACTATCCGGGTTCTTCCTCTCTTATCCCCGGATAGTAGTGCACAACACTGTAAGACCGGGACCCGATCAAACACAATTGATTTCACATTTCCCCAAAAAGTCGCGGTGCAGCATATACCCCGACCAAACACACAGTTCACTTCCGCTTCCCAAACCAGAATTATTCCCCAGTAGAGTAACGGACAACTGAAGCTCCTAAAACTCTATTTCTCTCTCAAGACAAAAACCAGCATTCCCCAGCGAAGTATTCCTCAACAACGGGTATGCGGGTTCTCGCAAAGGAATCTCTTGTGCGATCGACATTTCTTCGAATGGCATCTTCAAGCCCATCTCCGACAATTCTCTAGCAACTACCAAATGGCATCTATAAGCCCATTCCCAATATCACAAGTCAAGTATCACTTCATGCGAGTGCAAATTTCTGGGCATTCTAGTGTTCAATCATCTTCCACCTTCAGATCACGAAAGACAGACGAGCCAATCTACATCTTCAGGTTTAAGAAGATTGAACAGGGGCAGCTGTCGTACCCCAAAATTTTCCCTCCCATATTTCTCAACAAATGTCAAGTGAGGTCCCCAAATTGCTCAAGGAAGTTCAAGAGTTGACCAGACAAACTCTCTCCTAAGGCAGTCTACCTCAAATTACGGTTTCATTTTTTATCAAGATGCTTGAGTTCAAAGGATCCAAAATTCTTTCTATTGTTCTAATATGTTCTCAAGATCATCCATGTCAAGTTTCAAGCCTTGCAGAGGAAGTTTGCTCATTCAATTGCTCAACTGCCTGAAAATCAACTATGCTAGGTCAAAAGTCAACTGTGGCCCATATACAGTCAAACCTCAATATTTTTGGTCAAAATCCTCATTTTGAAGCATTCTCCATCATTTGATCAAGGGTTGATCATGATTCCTCAAGGATTGCTCACAATTCATCAAGACCCAAAAGTTGCTAAATTAGGGTTTTGTAGGAAAAGTCAACTCGACTTTGACCAAGCATAACTTTCTCATAATTTATCAAAAATGGCCCATTCAAAGCTCAATGTGAAGGGGATGCAATTCCCTACAATCCATCTTCATATCTCAAGTTCAAATTATTCACTCACAAAAAGATATGAATTTTAACATTATAGGTCATTTTGAGGAGTCAACAAAACACCTTTTGGGTCAAAGCTTCATAACATGAGTAGGGAAGAATAAATTGAGATGAGGCCAAAAAGGTTGCCTAGGGGACATCCTAATCTTTCTAAAAAATCCAAGAGAACCCTCATAGGATCAAAATTGAAAGAGATATGCCTTGTCAAAGTTGACCATTTTTGCAAAGTTGCCAAAAGTCAAATGTGTCCAAAATTGCATTTTTTGCTTAATGGGACTAACTTCTTATGCTGGCACTGAACTTGTAATGTGATCCACGGCCCATGAGGTCGTTCTTTTATTTTTATTATTTATTTTTATTATTTATTTTGATTTTATTTCATTTAAATCAAATAAAATCAATATAAAATAATGAAAATATCAAAAATCAATTAAACCTTGAGATTTTGTGCATGATTAGAGTCATTATACAGCTGGTGACAAGATCAAATCGTGCAAGGCTTCATATGGACAGAAAAAAGATTGAAAATGCTTGTTTTGGAAAGATTTGGTGTAAGGAATAAATCAATGGTCAATCTTCATAAATGGAAAAGATTTGATGCAAATTTTTACCCTAATGCATTCTCTATTATATATTGAACATTCCCAAAGAAAAAAAAAGGAGGAGACAGTCGTGAAGAGGTGAAAGAAAAATTGAAAAAATTGCAAGAAAAGTGGTGATCCAATTTCTGTGTTAGAGGTCAATTCGTGCCATTCTCAGGTTGCCAATAGGTTGTTGGACGTTCCAGGAGCAATTTCCAATCAGATTCAAGGCTTTCCATGCCTGGAATTGCAAGATAGAGGTATCACGATATGCCTCCAAATTTAAATTCAGTTTCATTGATTCACTCACCCATTGCATATTTTAATGATATATTTGTGTTTGTCTTTGAGTTTGCAAGCTTTTGATACCATTTAATTGTATTTCTAACGCCTGTACATAAAGATGCCATTGTTAGGGTTTGCTCTTATGTTTTAGGGTTTCTCTGTATCAATAAAATTGGTCCAGGAAAGTAGTACCATAGTGTTTGTGGGTTCAAAATGAACAGAACCATGTAATTAGAATTCATTTAGCATGCGTTATCTTGATGATTAAAAGTTACAGGGTTTTAGCTACAGTGATGTGTCTGTAGGCAAATGTTCAGAACTTTAAACGACGGTTCCAGGGAAGAAGACAATAGCGTGTCACAGTCTGACTGGCTGATTCAAATTCTAGCGCTTTATTCTAGCCAGAAACCTGTAATTCTGATATATTTTGTTTGTTTCTATTATATTAATAAACTAACGTCCAACGCAGTTGGTCAGAAGAAGGAAGTCAGAAGCTCATTGTTCTGGGTTCGACCCCAGGCGTGAGCTTTTGGTATTTTCTCCTTTATTTTCGCCAGAGCCAGCATGTGCATCTTCTGAAGATCATCACCTTCTGGATACACTAGCCAGCATCAGATCCAGTCTACCATCTTCTGGATCCCAGTCAGAATCAGATCCAGCACGTGCAGGCCACCATCTTCTGGATCCCATTCAGAACTAGATCCAGCACACCCCATCTTCTGAGGGTCATCATCTGTTGGATCCACCAGTCAGGAGCAGGCCCAGTGTCCCCATCTTTTGAGGGCCACCATCTTCTGGACCATCATCCTCTGATCAGAACCGCTGACAGCAGGCCCTTGGGTTATTTCTTTTATTTTTCTTTAATTTTCTTTTCTTTAATTATTCTGTTTTTTTATCAACACCAAAATTATTTTTCTCCTAAAATTAACCAACCAAAAATCACAGAAAAAAGACTTATTTTCTTAATAAATGTTTTTTTAAATAATCAGTTTAATTAATTTAAGGCAATTCTAATTTCTTTCATAATTAAAATTAATTAGAATTTAGGATTTTCTTTTTTTTAATTCAATTATTTCATTACTTTCTTAAATAACAAAAAAATGACAAAAAAAACATGTTTACTTTAATTAATTACAATTAGGTTTAGTTAAGGGTCAAAACCCTAGTCGCTTCGCATTTAGCTCGCCGCGCGCTGATTATTTATTTTTGCCAATATTGTTGTAACTGCTCACTGGCATGTAATAGTTTAATTTAGGGCTTTTACTTATCGCTTATTTTTCCAGGTTTTTTGGCTATGTAATTAATCCCTCTCCCCGAAGCCTTGTAATAACGTAGATTTCCTTTCTCGCATTTTTAATTCTCGCATTTTTAATTCTCGCAAATATTTAACTATCTAGATGTATGTTAATAGGATTATATGACAAGATTGCATGATAATTTAATACAGTTAGAGAACCCTAATGTGCAAAGACTAAATAATTGAAAACAGATTACCCGCACATATCACTCTTAGGGTATACTCACACTTCGGTTGCCTTCGGTAAAACGATCATTAAGTATAGGGTGTCTTAGTGGTTGCCCTCCTGTCTAAAAAAGATCAAATGTCCCGTTCGGAAATGTTGCCTCAGAAATGTTGCCTCGAATATGATCTTAAGACTCTAGGGTAATTACTAAGGTGTCCTAACATTGCTTTAGTGATCATACGTCCCTTACGAATTGACCCTTACAACTCCAACAACGACGCTACCTACTTTTCAATAGTAGGATAGCGCTGTCTAAAGGAAACGAGAATAGAAACGATCTTTTTTCGAGTAGGTAGATGCTAGTAGGTACTTGATCAAATCAAACTTTTTACACTTACACTTCTCAAACAAATTTTCAAAACAACTTCGTCACACCTTTGAGGACTGATACAAGGGTTATCACGAAGTAAAACATTTTCAAAACAAAGCACATACACAAGAAATTTAAAAAGATCAGCAAGTACCTAAGAGCCCATGGAAAACCATGGATAGAAATGGTGCTAACACCTCCCATTTCTATAATCTACCCCCCGTACTCAAAATCTCGAAAAAGGATTTTTTCTGTACTTTTTTACTTTCCGGTTGGATGAAATAAAAGTCGGTGGCGAATCTTGCTTACCGCGACATTTTGCAAACACAAAACCAGCATTTCAAAATAGTCGATTCTGCCACCGTATCACAATGTGGTAATGGAAAATCATCTTTTGGACTAGCTTTATTTAGATCTTTGTAATCTACGCACATGCGGACTTTTCCGTCTTTTTTCGGTACTGGGACAATATTGGCAATCCATTGGGGATACACTGATGTCATAAGAAAACCAACATTAATCTGCTTTAGAACCTCCTCTTTGATTTTCACTGCCATATCTGGGTGAGTTCTTCTCAACTTTTGTTTAATTGACAGACACTCTGGCTTCAATGGAAAATGGTGCTCTACAATATCTATATCTAGACCAGGCATATCTTGATAATACCAAGTAAAAATATCCACATACTCCTTCGACAGCTCAATCAACCTGCTTTTCACATCAGGATGCAACAATGCTCCAATCTTGTCTTCCTTCGGATCTTCTTCGGAACCTAAATTGATCACTTCGAATGGCACTTTATATGGCTGAATGGTATTTTCCTCGTGCTCAAGCAACCGTGAGACCTCTTTTGGAATCTCATCATAATCTTCTTCTTTGGCCCCATACACAGGACATTTAAAGTTGGGAGAGGGTGCAGGGTCATTGTATTCAACGGGTTTTTTAATTAATTTGCACATATGATTTATGATTGCTTTTAGAAACTGACACATATAACAAGTGATCCTGCAGATTGAATTTCAATTATTATTTATTTTGAAGGGTTTTTTTATTACCATTATCCAAGAAAAAGCAGAAAATAAAGACATAATTTGGGAAACAAAGACAACTTTTATTATTGATTTTAAAAGTCACAGCAAACAGATAAGCCCTACAACATTAATACTTCCACCTTGGGTAGAGTGAAAGCTTTTCAAAAATATTAACAAAAAAAATTAATTTGAAACATGTATGCAAGAGGGAACATCAACGGTGATCCAGTTCTGAACCCTAACTCCGTGCGTCACATAATTCGGTCTTTCCTGCTCTGATTCATCTTCTACAATGGCATTAATACTAGAAACAGTTGGATGAAGATAACCCCCTCTATGGAAGATGTCTTAATACTTGTTCACAGCAGACTTCAGCTTCATGCCCTTACCTTTGTCATTCTTCAAAGAGAACCCCATGGCAGCTCTGTTCTTGTTCACAGGCGGATCCATAATCTGTCCCCATGCTTCACTATGACCCTTACGCACAACCTGATGTGCATCCTTAAGTGAAACCATGGAATTCTCATTTCCTCTTATATTTTCAATGGATAAGGCTTCGAACTGGGTTCCAACAGTAGCTTCATCCACCTCCATAATGCTGAAAGAAGACAAATGAGATATCAATAATGCATGATCCCCATTTATGATCACCACTTTCCATTCACGTACAAACTTCAGTTTCTGGTGTAAAGTTGAAGTGACAGCCCCTGCCTCATGTATCCACAGCGTTCCTAGAAAATAGCTATAAGTGGGTACGATATCCATGACCTGGAAAGTTACCTGAAACAAATGTGGTCTTATATGAATAGGCAAGTCCACTTCACCAATAACAGATTTCCTTGATCCATCAAATGCTTTCACAATGATTCCACTCGGGCGCATAGGCGGTCCTTGATATTTCAACTTCATAAGCATACTCCTCGGTATAACATTCAACGCGGATCCATTATCAATCAACATATTGGATAGTGAATCATTCTTGCAGTTCATGGAGATGTGGAGGGCTAGGTTGTGATTCCTTCCTTCATCTGGTAATTCATCATCGCAGAAACTCAAGTTATTACATGAAGTAATGTTCTCTATTACACTGCTGAATTGGTCTATTAGCATGACACTCTCCACAAAAGCTTGGTCTAGTACCCTCATCAAGGATTCTCTATGAGCATAGGAGTTTATCAATAACGCCAAGATAGATATTTTTGAAGGAGTCTGCAGTAGCTGATCTACAATTTTGTAGTCACTCATCTTGATTATCTTCAAAATATCATCCACTTATTTCTCTAACGCAGCCCCACTAGTCTCACTCGTAGCCTTCTTGGGTTCAACATTCTCAGTAATTTTCTTTCCAGCACTAACATCTCTTTGAACAACTGGTGTAAACACACGACCGTTGCAGGCCACTCTTCTATTTTCAGCAATATTCCCAACATCAGGCATTGGCTAGATGGGAACTTCCACTCCATCCTCTAAGATTGTAGCGTTGTATTTGTAAGGCACAACCTTATCTGACTTATAGGGGATAGGACCCGGCAAACTAATCACCAATGGGGTAACAACTAGCTTGATATAATATTCAAATTCAAGATGGGAGGGTGCCTCAAAACAAGGTACAATGATGTTTACCCCTTCTTCAACACAATTAATCATTATTGGGTCATTTCTGGAAAACAAATCCTCATCTGAGGAAAAATACTCATACGCGGAGGCATACTCTTCATCCGACTCTTCTTCAGTCAAACAAACCTCAACCATATCAACTCCATGGTAATCATCCCTTTGACTTGTAACCTTGATAATTCCATTATCTAACAACAACTGAACACCCTTCTTCACGATTGAACATCCTCGGGAATCTCAACAGCAAACTCGGCAATATCCATATTGGTGCTCCACCTGACCATCCATATGGCAGAAAGTAGCATGAAATTGCACAAGGTCCTCATTTATATACTCTACATTAAAAATTCTGAATTCTCCAAGACATCCAGAAACCATATTCACCTCCTCTTCATACTCTACCCTAGGCCTGATTATGTGGATGAGGCCCTCATCCATCATCTCCTGTAAATCATCCTTTATCTTATCACAACCCTGTATGTCTGTACTGCAAATAGCACAACCAACATGGTCATGCGTATAGTAGCTAAATTCATAAAGGTATGCATGCATTTTCACCAAATCTCCTCTAACCAGATTAATATCAAAAATACGAAAGTCGCCTGGACAACCGATCACCATATTTACAACATTTACTCCCGCATGCTTGGGTAGGGGATTGTCTTTCACATTAGGTCCCACGTCCTTGAAAGATAGAACACCAGACTTCACCAACTTTTGCACCTCAGTCTTCAAAGGATAACAATTCTAAACATTATGCCCTGGTGCTCCCTGATGAAAAGCACATGTTTGGTCTGCCTTGTAATACTAAGGCAGTGGTGATGGTACGGCGGGAGGTGGTCGGGTCTGAACCAGCTTCGTCTGAATCAATGCCGGTAGTAACTCTGTATAGCTCATAGGAATAGGGTCATAACTCTCCCTTCTCTGATTATACCCTTGATTCCCCTGTTGGGACGGTCTCTGGTAAGTAATGGTAGTTGGAGCTGCACCCACAACTTGAGTAACTGAGGCGACTTGCTAATGATGCTGATAATTCCTTCTAGGAGTATTAACCCTTCTCTCTTGCATAACAGCATTTGCATCCCCTTCCTTTTTCTTGGTAAACCCATAAGATGGTTTCTTCACACCTCCAAAACTTTCACTCTTTGTTAAATGGCCCTCTCTTACAGCCTCTTCTAAGCGGATACCCATTCCTACCATTTCAGTAAAGTCACTTGGCGCACTTGCTACCATCCTCTCGTAGTAGAAAGCACCCAGCATTTTCAAGAAAATCTTAGTCATCTCCTTCTCTTCCATAGGAGGAATCACTTGGGTGGCTACCTCACTCCATGTCTGTGCATATTCTTTGAATGATTCCATGTCTTTCTGAATCATGGCCCTGCGTTGATCATGGTCAGACGCCATATCCATGTTGTACTTGTATTATTTGATGAATGCTTCTCCCAAATCATTGAAAGTATGGATATTGGCATTGTCCAAACTCATAAACCACTTCAGTGCAGCACCAGTCAAACTATCCTGAAAAAATTGAATCAGCAGACGTTGATCATCAGTATGGGTAGACATTCTCCTCACGTACATCACCAGATGAGCACGAGGGCAAGTGTTGCCCTTGTACTTCTCAAACTCCAGGACCTTAAACTTAGCAGGTATCTTAACATTCAGGACCAAGCATAACTCATTCACATTCTTCCCAAATAGCTCTTTTCCCCTGAGGGCCTTCATCTCTCTTTGCATCTTGTCAAACTTCTCTTGAAAATCATCCATTTTGTCATAAATACCTAAGTCTTCACTCAGTGGAGGGAAAGGACGACACACATCATCGTTAACAAACAGAACCAAATTCACCGAAGGAGGCACAGCAGGAGCAGCATGCACCACAGGAGGTGTCGGAGTAACAATAGTCTGAACAACTGGAGTATCTTGAGGACCAAGATTGAAACCTTCAGGTGCAAAATTCTCTGGCATTCCCCATGGATAACCTTGAGGCATGCGATTCTAAACAATAGCTGGAGTAGCAGATACAGGAACACTTGGAACTTTAGTAGTTGCCCTTGTTGGTTGAGGTTGGACACTCGGTGGATGATTCTGAGCAGCCACTAGAGCTTCCATCAGAGCAGTCAGATTTTCCATGCCGGCCTTCAAAGCAGAAACCTCCTCACGCAGCTCGCGATTCTCTTGTTCTAAGTTGTCCATCTTCTTTCTGAAATTAGCCCGAGTGTTGTAGTGGTGAGTCAGCTTGCTGAACGAAGTAAAGAAGCTTGGTAAGACACCTAGATATGCATAACAAATGCAAGAAATATGTGCAATATGATGCATGATATGCAATGAACATGATTTTATTTTATTATTTAATATTTCAAGGGATTTAAAATTTATGGACATATTGCAAATATCAAAGTAATAACGCATTTGAAATACTGGAAAAAAAATTATTATAACAACTCCAAAATGGATTACAAGTTTCAATGATCCCAAGTACAAGATGAAAATAAAATCTAAAACCCTGAGAAGTAAAACTGATGGAGATCACTCTATACGTTGGCGCTTCCCCGTGAGCCTGGCAATCTGAGCCTTCAACCTCTGATTTTCTTCCGCATATCTGGTGGCAACCTCCTTCCAATCACCTGAATTAGGGAGTGAGAAAATGGCATCTGACTGAGGCTTAGGAGAAAATAAACCCCCTTTCCTCTCCATGGTTTCTACAGCCCATCTCTCAAGAATCTCAATCAAGTCATCTTTCTCCTTCAAATCTGCTCTATAAGAAATCTCTAATGTTTGGCACTTGTTCTTCCAAGCATCCTTTTCTTGTTGCATCCTGACTAAAGCAAGTTGTAGCTCTTCTAGATCATCCAATGAGGGAGAAGGGGTTTTTACAAATAAATCAGTCATAGGTGTTTCCCGGGAATACGGCATCTTTAATTGAATGGCTCTCATTTAGACCCACTGAATATATGGCTCCAAAGAAACAACACCCTTAGGTCCCAAATCCTTCCTACTCTTCTTATGAATGTGACGCGAGGCCTTCACAATATGCTCCCTAGCTTCCCTATGATCTTCTCCCTCCTTAAGAAAGAAACTACTCAAATGAATACTATTTGGTTTATCCCTCATCGGATAACCAAGTTGTCGTCGTGCAAGAACAAGGTTATAGTTAATTCCTCCCTTTTTACCAAGAAGAGGTACATTGGGGAAACTACCACAACTGTCAATAATCTCTATATCCTGGTAAGCTCGATGATACCAATCAATATCCGAGTGAGTAAGTGCTATGATCTTAGGAGCTCAATGGGGTTCCTTTTTGACATCCCAAAAAGCATCAGACTGAGGCATATGAGAGATAAACCACCGGTACAACAGAGGCGTGCAACAGATAATCATCCCCCCATGATAAGAATTCCAAAGATAAATAGAGTAATAAGCATCACCCAACAAGGTAGGAATTGGGTTTCCAATAATGAAGATCCTGATAGCATTAATGTCAATAAACTTGTCCACATTAGGAAATAAGAACAACCCGTAAGCAAGTAGAGCAAATATGGCCTCAAAAGCGACTGTACTCTTCATCCTGGCAAAGTAACGAGCTTTCTCCAATAAGAACTGAGCTGGTAATCCTCTAATCCCTCCTTTAGTAGTTATATGGGCTTCCACCTCAGACTTCCCCAGATGAACCAAAGCAACAATCTCATGTGGTTTTGGCTCACCCTCCAAACCAGTAAAAGGAACACGATCGGTAACAGGTAAATCCAATAGATAAGAATACTCCTCCAGTGTGGGCATTAACTGATAGTCTGGAAAAGTAAAGCAATGATACATCGGATCATAGAATTGGACCAAGGTCGAAAGAATACCCTCCTTCATCTTCAGCTTCATGAGAGGAATAATGGATCCATACTTCTTCTAAAAGTCTGCATAACGCTCGATCTCGGGGATTAGACTGATCAACTCATCTATCTTGGGATCCTTGAAACTGTACTTCCCGATCTTTCTTTTCCCAGAATCCATGATTACCTAAGATATTCACAAATGGTCAACTTTTAAATCCCTTGAAATAAAATTTCTTCAAAAGATACTTATGAGTGCATGGATTCATGATGCAACAATCACACACAAGATCACACATATAAGGTTCATAGGTTCAACGTCACAAGCATGAGGTCGAAGGTACTACCCATAAGGAGTTGGTCTAAAAGTTATCACCTTCCGAACAAGGTTCTAGAGGTTCCCATAGTCTACATCCTTCCTTCGGATATTACCAACTTCCCGATTAACTCGGTAATTAGTAATATTCTCAAGAAAAAATCTTCCAAGTGTAGTATCGTGTGACAACTATTTCTGGATTACTCCTTTATAGCTTCCGCACTACACCTAAAAGGCCAAGATGGGTTTGGTATTCTACGGTACTCAGTTTCAGCAGGCTCCCAGGTCAAAAGCAGTACATCTTCCCAATTACTCGATAAACGACACTACAATCAAATGGGCCTCCACTGAGTGGTGGATCTCATGCCTCCTTTTTTGGGATTACTCCCTCAAAGTTAACATGACTATATCGCTTGTCCTATCTTAAAGTTTGCCCAAGTCCGGGTATAGGAATTATGAGTAATCACCAAGCACCCTGAAAACCAGGAAAATCCAAACAAACATATATACAACATGTAACACAAAAACAATAATAGCACATACACATATATAAACAAGGATAGGCTCAACCCACATAGGGATGGACCAGCAGGAGGTCAATCTTTCCCTAGTGAAATCGCCATTTTTCCTGTAGCGGTAGAAATGTTTAAGACTAAGCCATTGGATTGACTAGACTTGTACAAATCAAAATAAAAATCGCCACCGCGCTTTATTATTTCCAAAGGAATGGGAAAAGAGCGAATAACCCAAAAAAGGGGGAAAGATTCTAGGTAAGGGGATTGGTTATGCAAAGGGAAGGTATTATCACCCTAAACATCTATGGTACTCCGCAGGAACCTCTTTGTAAAATCTGTATATTTTGGCTATGAAAAATGTTGTATAAAAATAGATGGTGGAGGTGAGAAAAGAAATATACTTTTTATAGTTTTTTGCACCCGCCGCGGTTGCGAACCTTTAGTGCCTATTTACCACCTTTTTGTGTAATAGGGGATCAGGATACACGTAGTTCCTCTTTTAAAATTTTTTAAAACACAAGTGTGTTGGTTAATTTTATGAGATAAGACATCATTATCATTGTCCGTGTGGAAAACATACTTACTACCCACAATTATGAGAAAGGAAAATTTGCATCATCTCAAAGTGGAGGATATGGCTTGGATTTTAAAATCAACAATGCCTCACTCAACACCCAAGCGAAAAATATCTCTCTTCACTATATATTGTAGAAGTATAGTTATTTGCATCACTACAAGGATTGACAAAAGTCCAATCTTTTTGAGAAAAATTTAAAGATAAAAGCCAAAGTGGAAAAATGGTTTGAAATGGGATTGATTGACTTTTAGCCTTCTCACAAAAAGGGTGTCAAAGTATTATTAAGTTTATTGGAGTTTATTTATGAAAATGTTTGAAAATGCATGGACCTAAGTCCAGGTTTATTATGAAAGTGGTTCAAGTTTAAAACAAGAAGAGTTTTCAAAAGGAGAGAGAAGATTTTTGAAATTAAAGAAGATGGGAGGAGGAGAAGAAGAGGCTATCCTAAAGCATAAGGTAAAAGTTATGGATAAGAACCATCTAACCAACAAGAAGCCAATACTTGGCACTATGAGCCAAGATAGAATTCCCATTATTTGGATTAAAACCAAACAAGCAATGATATTAGACCTCTTGAGAGAATCAAACTTCAAGTGTATTAAGTCTTCACAAAAATTGGGCAGAGTAACGGCTGTGTATGGGTGAATTTCATATTACAAACAAAGGGTGTAATCACAATAACCAGCACACAAAACAAACAAACAACCCAATGTCTTGAGGTAAACCTCAAGAGCTCCATACAAAATAATAAGATAAGATCACAAGGTCTCCAATCATAGGCCAAGGTTTCTAATCCTAAGTCCAAAAAGTCTAAGGCTCCATAATGCCAAGGATAGTAACCAAATAGTCCAAGTATCATTAAATATTTTTAGGGTTTGTGTTGATTATTAGGTGTTTTAAAAATAAAAGTAAAACTCAAGTGAGCAAAAATAAAATGACAAGAAAGTAAATACTCAAATGAGCAAAGATGAAAATGGAATGAAATGTAAATGCTAAAAGTAAATAGTGCATAGAAATAAAAGGGGCATTTAATAAAAGAATAAAGGATAAAGTCAATTATTAATGATTAGTGGTTAGTTGGGTGATCATCTTGAAACTAGCATTTAGAACTCATTAGAGGATTGATAGAACCAAAGCCTTCACACAACAAGTTGCATTTGCTTTTTGTCAAGTATATCATCTATTTGGAATCCTTATGAGTATCATTTAATGATCAACAATGTTTAAGTGATCCGCGTTGACCAAAGGTGTTATAGATCCATTAGAGGATTTCTAGAACCAAAGCCTCCACACAATGAATCTCAAGGTTATTGGATCAAAGAGATCAAGTTAACATACTTGGACTTGTAAACATAAGTTTAGGCCACAAATGATCATTTATTCGAATCGGGACAAAATTTAGCGCTATGTTAAGCAATCGTAAGTGGACTTATTTAGAAGTCGCACATATTTTGAGGCTGGTCAATAGCAATTTATGCACCATTTATTTTGAGACATGATATTGAGATCATGCTCCAACAATTTTAATGCAATAAGAAAGGGATGAGATAAAGTAGGGTGGGAAAGAAAATATAAACCACTTTTGGATTAAATTTAATCAAACTATTATTAAAATCATTCATCCATTTTTGTGGAGTTAGACTCAACACCATGGATCCAATGATGTTAATAAAGCTCATGATAAAAAATTTAACCCAAGATCAGCCCGAAAATAATCACAAAATAATATTACATTTTAATATATACAAAAAGGTTTTAAAAATAATGTTTAAAAATAGAAATAAAAGAGAAAAATATCAACTATGTTCAAATTAATCAAGAAATAAAAAGTAAGACCATAGAAAAATCAGAAAAGGACTCAAATGATTTTATAAATTTTTTGGTAATTTTTTAAAGTCAGAAACTATTTTTAAAATTAAAAGAAAGGGGTAAAATAAACCAAAAATGATTTAAAAAAATAGCAAAGTCAGAAACAAAAATAAAATAAGGTCACCAATATTTGTCACAATATCATTGGATCATTCCATAATTTTTTCAGAATTTAAAAATGCATAAAAGTATTTTTAAACATTTAAAACAATTCAAGTAAAGTGTAAATTTATAAAAAAATATCAAAACACAAAATTAAATTGTGAAAAAATAAAAATCAGAAAGAGAGTAATCAAAAATATTTTCCATAATTTTTTCAGATTTTTTGGACTTAAAATGAATTTTATATGATTTTTTGAAGTTTAAAACAATTAAATATAAAAATCAGAAAAGAAAAGAAAAGTAAAAAATATGTGGACCATTGGATGAAAGTCAAAACACGTTAGTAATCAGATCCAAAGGATCTAGCGCATTGTGCATATCATGGTCATTAGTGAATAAAGCACTGAATCAATTATTAAATCAGAATTAAAAAATAACTAGTAGCACGCCATCATTGGTTGGAAGATGACACGTTCATCATCTTCAACCTCCAGCCAACGTGAATTGCAGGTCTCTCAAACTGTAAAGTCAGAAGCTCAGACCTATGCCATTCGCTTTGTCTCTTCAAGATGAATACAACCACACCCTCGCGCCAAATTTATATAAACTGTAGCTCAAGCAATTTGGAAGGAAAGTTTTGAAAAGGGATTTGAAATTTCATGGTCAAAACGTGTTTCCAGTAAAAAGCAAGTGTTGAGACTAGAACCAGGGCAATGGGAGCATCACAATGATATCAAAGTTTTGAAGAATTAATGAAGGAATCTACCTATTGAAGTTGAGTTGCAGAGCTCTGAAACTGGACTTCTATGGAGCAATATAGGACCCGATTCTTGGATGTAATTATATGGTTAGCTTCAGGGAAGATCAAGGAAGGTGAATTGATGAAAAAATTGGATTGAAAAGGCTTGTATATGGATTTTGAAGTTGCTGAATTCTGAGTTATGGAATAAGTTTGGCAGGGTGATTCTGGCTATCCAAGCTTGAGGAAATGAATGGGGAAATACCCTCTATTTATAGGGAATCAAATGGAATGTCCAAGCGTGTGAAATGGTGAATTTTGGAGGGAAATCGTGTGAAGTTGCAAACAAGAAAAGTGTGACTTCTAATTTGATCAAAACTCATCCAAAACACGCGTTTTGCTATGCTAATCAATTCTGGAAGTTCACTAAACATGATTAGAAGCAAAAACACGCAGAAACAAAGTGTTTAGAAGCCAAATCAAGGATTTCAAACTTTTGACTTGGTGAAAAATTCAGTTTCAAAGTGCCAACTTCTGACCAATGGCATTCTCAGCTCAAGGGGTCTTAGGGCATGATTCTTGATGCTTTAAAGATGAGGTTACAAGCTTTGAAATGTGAAAAGAATGGAGACAAATGGATGCTTGAGCTGAAAGTTATAACGAGTCAAAGTTGGGAAAAAATGTTGACTTTCCATACTTATAAATATTTCAAATTTTTCTTCAAAAGTGACTTATAATGTCTTGCATCCAAACATAGCATTCCACTTGGAATTTGCTCTTGACCAAAAAAGATGGCATGAATTAGATCTCTTGAATGAAATTTTGAAACCTGAACATTCAAAATCTCTAAAAATTGAGAAAGTTATGACTTGTTGAAGTTGGCAAAATTTCATAAAATGACCTATAATCATTTGTATCCTTGAGGAAACTTCCATCTATTTTCTCACTTTTCACATAAAAGAAGGGATAATATTCACATCCTCAAGATCATTGTGGAAAAATAATGGTCTGAAGGTGATAAAAATTAACCAAGTTATGATCATTTGAAGTCACACATGGAAAATTGGGGATTCATCTGGAAGACTTGTAATCTTTCTTCTTCATCAAGTTTCTTCCACATGAAAACTACTTGGAACTTTTGAAGTGATTTGTTGATAACCCTTTGAAGAGAATGATGTCTTCAGAATCACTCATAAATAACAAAAGATGAGCAAGATATACTCGTTTGAAGTTCAAAACCCTAGCTCCTAGATTAAGAAACATGCCTTGAGGAACTTTGACAATTTTGAACAAACTTCTTGTGCCAAACAAATGCTTTGTAAATATAAGTTGTTAAGGATGATAATGAGAACTAATAGCAACCACAAACTCTTCCATATCTTGAGAATTGAGAGGAACATGCACTTGTGACCAAAAGGAATAAAATCTTGTCCAAACATAGTGAACCAAAATAAGCTTGCCATCCCATTTCCTCCATAACAACTTCAATGGTGAGGCTTGAACTTCTCAAGCTTTATTGACTAGGGCATGGAAATAAACTCATGAACCCATGGGGCAACTTGTTAAATATCATTGTCTTTACCTACATGGATAACAAGCAAGACAAACCAACATTGCATTTTATTAATTAAAAGAAGATATCAAGACAAAAAATATTCATGATCACAAAAGAACACAAGTCAAGGTGCTTGGTGATTCCTCAAAGTGCAAAGCTAAATATAGGGAGGGGAACCAAGAATCCTAGTGTGATCTTATTGTAATCGAATCAACATGGTATGATGAAGGGATCTTAGGGGAAAAAATTGGGGTACAACAAAATCAAAAAATAAAAAAAAAACATTAAAAAAATTAGATTTAGTTTTTTTTTCATAAAATATTTAATTGTTATTAATTAATTAGTCTAATTAGATTAATTCAAATTCCTTTTTTTTTTGTAATTAAAATTTAATAGAAAATTAGGTTAATTTAAAAAAACTTTTTTTTACATAATTAAAAATAAATAGAAATTAGATTAATTGCTTTTCTCAAAAAATTCAAAAAAAATATCTTTTCCTCATTCCCGTCCCAATTCTTCGCGCACGTTTTTATTTATTTTCAGATTATTGTAACTGTTCTGAGTTTGTAACAGATTAATTAGGATTTTAAATTTCTGCATCTTTATTTTTTCAGCCAAATATTGGTGTATCTGCCCAAAAGCCCTGTAATAGCGTAGATTTTTTTTCCCTCTTTTAATTTCCGCAACTATTAAAATGCTAGATGTATGGATAATATGATTTAATGGCAAGACAAATAACTTTAAAATGGTAGATAACCCTAATTGTGCAAAGATAATTAACTGGAAAAAAGGCACACTTACACATGCTCACTCCTAGGGTTTTCCCCACTTGGTTGCCTCGGAAATAATGGTCGTGTCCCTCGAATGTAGGGATACCTTATCAATAACCCGCGATTCAAAATCTCCATAAAGATCATAGTCCCTACTTGTCCCTTGAGTTGCCTACGAATTGATCTTATGACGATAGTCCCTTCGAAATGCTAAGGTATCCTTACTTGTTGCCTTCAGAGACCATTTCGTCCCTTCGAACGTCCCTTTAAAATTCCAACAATAGGGTTATCTACTCCTTAATAGTAGGATAGCACTGTCTAAAGGAAACGAAAATGAACAGACTTTTTTCGAGTAGGTAGAAAACTCTTAAGTACTTGCTCAAAACAAAAACTTTTCACACAAACGCTTTTCAAAAACAGTTTTCAAAACAACGTCGTCACACTCTTGAAGACAGATACAAGGGTTATCACGAAGTAAACAAAACTTTTCAAAACAAGCACACACAAGCAATTTAAAAATGAGCAAGTACGTAAGAGCCCGTGGAAAATCACGGATAGAAAGGGTGATAACACCTTCCCATTCTATAATCTACCCCCGTACTCAGAAACATCTCGAAAAAAAGGTTTTTTCTGTTCTTTTTCCTTTTCCTTTGTTGGATGAAATAAAATTTGGTGGAGACTCTTGCTTACCGCGACATTTGTGAATACAAAACGCAAACCAGTATTAACAATCGATTCTGCCACTGTATCATAGTTATTAATCAACACATTCCACTTATGATGAACCCTGATTGCAAGCTTCTGTATTTCTTTACCGTCATTGATGCCACATATTCTTTTAATAGGCATTTGTAACGCCCGTTAATTTAATTAAGTATTTAATTAAATTAATTATGGATTAATGGTTGAATATGTTGTTGAAATTGCTGAAGTTGCGAAATGTCGAGAAATATTGATTTAAGTTGCTAAGTTTTATTTGGTTGATATTTAATTGATTCTACAACCCTTGATTAGAGTTTTGATGATAACAAAATACAAAGAATAAATAAATTCAAAGATATATATATAAAACAAATATTCTTCTTAAAATTATGTTTTGTATATACAGAAGTTCTGATGGAATCAGCATCAGAAGATCAGTAATATGTGCTACACGCTGAAGCTACCAGATTATACGCTGAAGCTTGATGACCAAAATCTACGCATAAACAAATACACTCTGACTCTGATCAAAGATCTTTACCAAGTCATCAACACTCTGAAGCGTTATCATAAGTTAAAGCAAAGAAGACTCTGAAGTATTATTAATTATTCAAGACAGAATTAAATGCTAACGGCTCTCTTCAGACAAGATCTTCTTCAAAAGGAAAGTGCGTTATTATCATTAAACTGGCTTTATGGACAACGTATCTTTGCCTTGCCTATGTAAACAAGTCTGCTTGAGAAAAGACACACGCATGCACTCACATAATTTGCTAAGCCTTCAAAACTGCTTATTCAAACGCTTTAGCAAATTCAGTTTACTCCAAGCTTAAGTTGTGTAATTATCACAGTTGTGATATATTGTTTTGTTAGAAAACGTTAACACATCCTTGTTCAATTATTTGTAAAAGATTTCCTTGATATAAACCGGTTTGTGGTTATACTCAAGAAGACTTTAATAGTTGTTAAAGTAGCTGTTGTAATCCTTTGAAAATAGTGGATTAAGACCTCGTTGGAGAGAGGCGAAATCACCTTGACGGGTGGACTGGATTAGTTTTAGATTAAACGAACCAGGATAAAAATACTGTGTTGTCAAAGCATTTGTTTTAAGTTTTACAATTCAACCCCTCCTTCTTGTGTTTTTCACATCTTCAATTGGCATCAGAGCGCCTGGTTCTGAGCTTATAACACTTAACCGTGTCAGTACAAGATCCATCGTCAGAAAAACACAATGGCAGGACCAAGTCAAAACATCAGCAATGACAACAATGAAGAAAGGGACAGATTCAGTGGCAAACCTCCAGTCTTTGATGGAGAGAACTTTGACTACTGGAAAGACAAAATCGAGAGTTTCTTTCTGGCCCATGATGCTGATCTGTGGGACATGGTGACTGATGGATACACGCACCCAGTGGATGGACGTGGTCAGAAGATTGACAGGAAAATGATGTCTGATCAGCAAAAGCGTGAGTTCAGAAATCATCACAAGGCCATAACAATTCTTCTCAGCGCCATCTCTTATTCAGAATATGAGAAGATATCAAACATAGACACTGCAAAGAATATGTTTGACTCTCTGAGAATGACGCATGAAGGCAACATTCAAGTCAAAGAAACCAAAGCCCTTGCACTCATTCAGAAGTATGAGGCATTCAAGATGGAAGAGAGTGAATCAATAGAAACTATGTTTTCAAGATTTCAAATTCTTGTTGCTGGTCTAAAAGTTCTTGACAAAGGGTATTCCACTGCTGATCACGTTAAGAAGATCATCAGAAGCTTGCCAAAACAATGGAGGCCAATGGTCACAACGCTTAAGCTAGCCAAGGATCTCAACAAAATCTCTCTGGAGGAACTTATCAGCTCCCTCAGAAGTCACGAGATAGAGCTAGAAGCAGATGAACCTCAAAAGCAAGGTAAGCCTTTAGCTTTAAAATCTAACAGAAAATCTGACTCCAAAGTTTTGCAGGCTGTGGAAGAAACCTCTGATAGGTCCTCATCAGAAGAAGATGAATTGTCTCTCCTCTCCAGAAGGGTGAACCAATTGTGGAAGCAGAGGCAAAGGAAGTTCAAGAATCCCAGAAGATCAGAAAATCAGAATGAATCTTTCTCCAGATACAGAAGGTCAGAATCCTCCTCTGGACACAGAAGATCTAAAGGCTCTTCAGGAAACAGAAAGCCAAACAACAAATACATCATTTGCTGTGAATGTAACGAGCAAGGGCACTACAAAAGTGATTGCCCAAAGCTTCAGAAGGAGAAGCCCAAAAAGAAGTTTGGAAAGGAAAAGAAGAAAAGTCTCATGGATACATGGGATGATTCTGACACATCTGAAGCTGACTCAGAATCAGATGATGAAAGAGCAAACATAGCTCTCATGGCAAACATAACAGAAGACAGTGAAGCTTCTGAGTCAGACTCTGAATCGGATACAGAAGAGGTATTCCCTGACTTTACTATAAACTTTACTAAGGCAGAACTAGCTGAAAGCCTTAATGAAATTCTGGAAAGAAATCAGCAGATCAGAGTCAAATTCAGAAACCTGAAAAGGAATCTTGCTTCTGACTCTGATAAGACTGAGAGTCTCAAATTGGAGAATTCTGAGTTAAAAGATAAAATTTCAAAATTAGAAAACCAATTTCAAAACTCTCAGAAGGAAACAATCCCTGAAACTCCCAGCAATGCTGATGAGATCATCAAGGAGTATGATCACAGCTTTCAGAAATTTCTAGCTAAAAACATAGACAGAAGAAAAATGGCTTCAATGATCTATGGAGTTAGCAGAAATGGCAGAAAAGGGATAGGATATCAAGGTAAGGTACCTACACCAAAAAATGCCATGGATTTAGTTATAAAACGTACTCCACTTGATTCACACTTTATATATGGGCACACACATGACATAAAATATACAAGTAGTGATTACTCTGTCAAACCAAAATTCAACCAGAGTTTTGGTAAAACTAACAAATCAGGACCCAAGAAAATGTGGGTACCTAAGGATAAAATAATACATGTGGCAGATATCTTTAGCAGCAAAGCAAAAACACCAATCATGGTACCTGGACTCTGGCTGCTCACGACACATGACGGGAAGAAGGCATATGTTCCAAAGCCTGGAACTTAAGCCTGGAGGCCACGTAGGCTTTGGAGGAAATCAGAGAGGAAAGATTATTGGCTCTGGAACAGTAGGTAATGGAAATCTTCCCTCTATAAGTAATGTTTTATTAGTTGATGGATTAATGCATAACCTGTTATCCATAAGTCAATTAAGTGATAACGGTTATGATATAATCTTCAATCAAAATTCATGCAAAGCTGTTAGTCAGAAAGATGGGACTATCCTATTTAATGGAAAGAGGAAAAATAACATTTATAAAATAAAACTTTCTGAACTAAAAAGTCAGAATGTAAAATGTCTACTGTCTGTTAACAACGAGCAATGGATCTGGCACAGAAGATTGGGACATGTTAGTATGAGAAGAATATCTCAGATTAACAAACTCAATCTGGTCAGAGGACTTCCTAACCTGAAGTTCAATTCAGATGCTCTGTGTGAAGCATGTCAGAAAGGAAAGTTTGCAAAACCAGCTTTTAAATCCAAAAACGTTGTTTCCACCTCCAAGCCATTAGAACTTCTGCACATTGACTTATTTGGACCAGTTAAAACTGCTTCAGTCAGTGGCAACAAGTATGGGTTAGTAATCGTAGATGACTATAGCAGATGGACATGGGTAAAGTTCTTAAGGCACAAGGACGAGTCACACTCTGTGTTTGTCACCTTCTGCAACCAAGTTCAGAATGAAAAGGATCTTAGAATCGTCAAAGTCAGAAGTGATCATGGTGGAGAATTTGAAAACAAAGATTTTGAGTTATTCTTTAATGATAAAGGCATTCTGCATGATTTCTCTTGTCCTAGAACTCCCCAGCAAAATGGAGTTGTAGAATGAAAGAATAGAACATTGCAAGAAATGGCCAGAACCATGATCAACGAGACTAACGTTGCTAAGATCTTCTGGGCAGAGGCAATAAACATAGCGTGTTACATTCAGAATAGAATCTCCATAAGACCTATTCTGGAAAAGACTCCATATGAATTGTGGAAGAACAGAAAGCCCAACATTTCCTATTTTCACCCATTTGGATGTACATGTTTTATCCTGAATACAAAAAATTATTTGAACAAGTTTGACTCTAAAGCACAAAAGTGTATTATGTTAGGATATTCTGAACGCTCAAGAGGGTACAGAGTATACAATACAGAAACACAGATTGTGGGGGAGTCAATCAGTGTTCGTTTTGATGATAAGCTTGACTCTCAAAATTCAAAGCAGAATGAATTCCTTGCAGGTATGGAAGTTGAACTCACAAGTACTGAAGACAAATCATCAGAAGCTCTCAACAGAGACACTCCCTCAACATCATAAAGAGTAACTGCAAGCAATCCAGCACCTTCTGTTGATCAACTCCAGAAAAGACCATCCAGAAGCAGCATGGATCACCCAGAAGAAACAATCTTAGGAAGGAAGGAAGATCCAATCAGAACAAGATCTAGCTTCAGAAACTCTGAAGAATCCCTCATGGGACTGGTTTCTCTAATTAAACCAACAACAATTAATGAAGCACTTTTGAACAATGACTGGATTCTAGCAATGCAAGAGGAGCTAAACCAATTCATAAGAAATGACGTATGGGATCTAGTTCCCAAACCAAAAGGATTCAACGTCATTGGTACAAAATGGGTGTTCAGAAACAAATTGAACGAACAAGGTGAAGTCATCAGAAACAAAGCACGACTGATAGCACAAGGTTATAGTCAGCAAGAGGGAATAGACTATACAGAAACCTTTGCTCCAGTCGCCAGGTTAGAATCTATCAGACTCTTAATTTCATTTGTTGTTAATAAAGGAATCACTCTGTATCAGATGGATGTTAAGAGTGCATTCTTAAATGGCTATATAGAAGAAGAGGTATATGTGCACCAACCCCCTGGTTTTGAAAGTTCCAAAAATCCAAAATATGTTTTCAAACTAAAGAAGTCACTCTATGGTATGAAACAAGCTCCCATAGCTTGGTATGAAAGACTAAGTAACTTCCTGCTAGAAAAGGAATTCACCATAGGGAAAGTGGACACAACCTTGTTCTGTAAAACAGTTAAGAATGACATTTTAGTATGTCAGATTTATGTTGATGACATCATATTTGGATCCACTAAACCCTCTCTGGGAAGAAAGTTTGCTAAATGTATGCAGGCAGAATTTTAGATGAGCCTAATGGGGGAACTAAAATTGTTTCTGGGCATTCAGATCAATCAAACCCCAGAAGGAACTTACAATCATCAGAGCAAATATGTCAGAGAACTACTGAAGAAATTTGATCTCTCAGAATGTAAGGCATCAAAGATTCCAATGCATCCCACGTGCATTCTGGAAAGAGAAGAGGTAAGTAAAAAGGTAGAACAGAAGGTCTACAGAGGTATAATTGGTTATCTTCTCTATCTGACGGCTTCAAGGCCTGACATTCTATTCAGTGTTTGCATTTGTGCTAGATTCCAATCAGATCCTAGAGAATCTCACTTAACAGCAATTAAGCGAATTTTCAAGTATCTGAAAGGTACTACTAATCTGGGTTTGTTTTATAGAAAATCAAGTGATTACAGCTTGATAGGATATTGTGATGCTGATTTTGCTGGAGACAGAGTAGAACGTAAAAGCACTTCTGGAAGCTGCCAGTTTTTGGGAGAAAATCTGATCTCATGGTCCAGCAAAAGATAATCCACAATAGCTCTATCAACAACAGAAGTTGAATACATAGTAGCAGCTGGATGCAGCACACAGATGCTCTGGATGAAAAGTCAACTTGAGGACTTCAAAATATTTGAGAGTAACATCCATATCCTCTGTGACAATACTTCTGCTATTTGTCTCAGTAAAAATCCTATTTTGCATTCTAGGGCTAAGCATATAGAAATAAAACATCATTTTATTAGGGACTATATTCAGAAAGGGATTCTAAATTTAAAATTTATTAACACAGACCATCAATGGGATGATATCTTTACAAAACCTCTTTCTGAAGATAGGTTCAACTTCATTCTGAAACATCTCAGCATGAAGCTCTTCCCAGAATAAAACTGTTTTGATTCCATATCTTAACCTTCAGAACTTTGTTTATTTTTCCGTGAACTACTGATCAATCTTTCTTCAGATCTTTAGAAGTACATATTATATCAGAATCTATCCATGAAGACCCACGCGCTTCATTTCAAGGATAGAAATGTGCAGTTCACTCAAGCAAATAAGTGTCATCCAGTCATCAGCTACTTTCTGAGGCTGAACACGCATTCACGTTTCTGAAAGGTCAAAAGCGCTGATTGGATGCATTGGGACACATGTCATGGGTAACCGTTTCAATATCTTTCTGAATCCCCCAAAATCAGCTATCATTAAATGCTCATAATCATTTAATTTATTTCTCTCTCTTACCGTTTATGTTTTCAAAATCTTTTTTAAAAACTATTTAAACACATTTCTCACTATTTACAGTTTTTACTTTCACTTTCATTTTCTCTACAATCTTATTGATTTCAGTTTGCATCCTTTCTCAAAACCCTTTCAATTTCTTCACAAAACCTTCGTGTGAACATGGCTTTCTCAAGCAACCCTACTTCTAGTTCTCAGAAAACAGATTCCTCCAAACAATATGAAGAACCCTACAAAACTCTTCTCATACCCATCAAAAATCTAGAAGTTCTTTTAGAATTGATTGTGGACTTTAACAGTCTTCAAGAGAACGGATTTAATCTCTCTGAAGAAGTCAAGGCTCAAGGTTGGGACAGATATTTTGACCGTCTGGTAGGTCCAACTTTCCCAATCCTTGTGAAGGAATTTTGGATTCATGCTTCATCTTCCAACCATCAAGTTACTTCATACATAATGGGGAAGAAGATAGTCATAACTGAGGACCTCATTGCAAGATTAATAGGCTACAGTGGTGGTGGTGTATGATGCATTGACATGGCTGAAAGATGCGCTGATGTCTCCCTAATTGCTAGAGAAATATTCACTCTGGGTCTTCCCTCCAGCAAGATAAGGGATCTAAAAGACCATCACAGAATATGGGCCAAGATTATTCTGGGATGCATAAACCACAGGAAGCCTACCAGCTCTCCTGACTACATCAATATTGATCAGCAATTTCTGATCTACTTCATCTTCCAGAAGATTAAGGTGAATCTGGCTCATTTGTTGTTTAACCATCTAAGGACTAGTGTTAAGGAAACCAGAGAAGAGGAGCGCACAAAAAGGGACTGGATACCCCTAGGAAGGCTTATATTAGATATTCTAACAGAGAATAAGTTGATTGATCATCTAACAGAAGCTTAGGAAATCAGCTCTTTGGAAGCTACTGTTGGCAAACAGTTGAATGCAAAGAATCTGAAAAAGATGAAGTTAATTGAGAACATCAAGAAGGAACCCAGTGTCACTCCTTTTGCAGCAATCTCCAACAGAAGAATCCCTCTGGATAACTTTCCCCTGTTCTCAGAGATTGATTTTAAACCTGATATAATGGTCAGATATCTGGATGCATACAAGGCGGATGGTACAACACCAGATTTGAACATTCAGGATCTGCAACAGAAGGCTCCATAAGTTGTGCTGAAGAAAACCAAGAAAAGGAAAGCTGTAGCAGAAGGATCATCCCAGCGGACTCCTAAAAAGAGAGGTAATCCTTCTTCTGTAACTGTTTTAAACTCAATTTCTGTATCAACATCTATACCAATTCCCACTCAATCAGAAAACCCCACACCATAAACATTTGATGATTTTGACATTGAATTCGACCCCTCAGAAACCTTAACTCTTAGAAGATCTCGCTCCCTACCTCCAAATCCAAATATTGAAGCAACCCAACAAGAACTTGCAAAAGTTCTATCAGATATAGAAACCTTTGACCAACATACTTCTGCTCTCGTGCCAGAAAATCCAAACCCTGAAACCACCACAGAAGCACCACAACCAGAAATTCCCCTCTCTCTATAACCAGAAATACCACTACCTCCATCTCCTCAACCAGAAATTCATCCACCTTCT
This sequence comes from Vicia faba, assembly GCA_948472305.1. Classification (NCBI taxonomy): domain Eukaryota; kingdom Viridiplantae; phylum Streptophyta; class Magnoliopsida; order Fabales; family Fabaceae; genus Vicia; species Vicia faba. The sequence goes on from OX451740.1 coordinate 630,802,550, forward strand.
CCACAACCTGAACTATTTCAACCAGAAGTTCAAACTTCTGAGGCTCAGCCTTCTGAATCCTGTGAACCAGAACCTCATAACAATCAATCAAACCAAACTGTTGATTCTGATACCATTCCTATTCTTGGAATCACTGAACCTCTGGCCATACGTATGCCCCTAACCATCCTGGATATTCCCCAAATTCCCTCTTCACTAGAATCAACTCCACCAAACTCCCCAACTAGTCCAATAATTATTCCAGACTCTCCCACTCCCTCACCAAAGAACAATCCAGATGACAACATCAAGATTGTCATTGATTTAACGATTTTTTAACGTCTTGCTGCCATAACCCACAAAACATCTATTCCAAAACCAAAACCATCTGAACCCTCTCTTGATGTTGGTACCATCTTATTGATATTTGAAATAGAAGTACAGAAGTGGATCACTTCTCTGAAGCAAGCTAGTCTTGAGCTGATTGATCCTGCTGCATCAGACTACCTTTGGACAAGGTTCAGAAGATGGGTATGTTCTGAAACTCGTAAGATGCAAGAACAGAGCTACGGACAAGTTCAATAGAACTTCAGTAATCTACTGAAAGTAATTGAAGATCAGGTTCTGAGCCAGCTGCTCAAGGAAGAATTTCTCCCTCTGGACAATGCTCCCTGGTCTGAACATCGTCCAACATACAAAGTTCAACCAGAGTCAGAAGATCTCAATCTGACTTATACTCAAGAGCAGATGATTCCTGCTGAAGAACTGGGTCAAAAAGAGGATATTGAAGAATGCTCTGAGAAACATCCAGTCACTGAAGATCCTCAAGCTTCCTCCTATGAAAGGCAGACTCTAGAAGACCTGAAAAGATCTGATATTTTGATGAAGGAAATAATGGATAAACAGGACGACAAAATTGAGGTAATCACAAGCATGTTAACCCAGCAACAGGAAACCAACATCCAGATCAAGAGCATGTTGGAAGCTTTGTTCACGCGTCTACCTCCTCCCGCTTAGAATTTCCTCGTTTTTAAAACATGTTTATCTATAATATTCTTACATTGTTGTTATTCTGAACTTTTCGTTGATTCTGGTTTTTCATATAAACGCATTTTGGCTCTGATTATATGTTCTTTTTGATAACTGACAAAAAGGGGGAGAAAGAATGATATTTTTCAATAACGGATTATTGAGACATAAGTCTCAGACATTCTGATCTATTTAAATTTCTCTCTTCTGAAAAGCTTGAACAGGTACAAAAATCTGATGAAAGATACAGTAAGGTTCTGATGCTCAAAGACTCATGGAATTAAAGGGAAGTAATCAACTCAGGGGGAGTTTCTCTTCTTAATTCTATACTTTTTATTCTTTATTTTTAATTGAAAATTTTGGTTTTTGTCATCATCAAAAAGGGGGAGATTGTTAGAACATAGTTTGATTCTACAACCCTTGATTAGAGTTTTGATGATAACAAAATACAAAGAATAAATAAACTCAAATATATATATATATATATATATATATATATATATATATATATATATATATATATATATATATATATATATATATATATATATATATATATATATATATATATATATATATATATAACAAATATGCTTCTTAAAATTATGTTTTGTATATACAAAACTTCTGATGGAATCAGCATCAGAAGATCAGTAATATGTGCTACACGCTGAAGCTACCAGATTATACGCTGAAGCTTGATGACCAGAATTTGCGCATAAACAAATACACTCTGACTCTGATCAAAGATCTTTACCAAGTCATCAACACTCTGAAGTGTTATCATAAGTTAAAGCAAAGAAGACTCTGAAGCGTTATTAATTATTCAAGACAGAATTAAATGCTAACGACTCTCTTCAGACAAGATCTTCTTCAAAAGGAAAGTGCGTTATTGTCATTAAACTGGCTTTATGGACAACGTATCTTTGTCTTGCCTATATAAACAAGTATGCTTGAGAAAAGACACACGCATGCACTCACATAATTTGCTAAGCCTTCAAAACTTCTTATTCAAAAGCTTTACAAATTCAGTTTACTCCAAGCTTAAGTTGTGTAATTATCACAATTGTGATATATTGTTTTGTTAGAAAACGTTAACACATCCTTGTTCAATTATTTGTAAAATATTTCCTTGAGATAAATCGGTTTATGGTTATACTCAAGAAGACTTTAATAGTTGTTAAAGTAGCTGTTGTAATCCTTTGAAAATAGTGGATTAAGACCTCGTTGGAGAGAGGCGAAATCACCTTGACGGGTGGAATGGAGTAGTTTGAGATCAAACGAACCAGGATAAAAATACTGTGTTGTCAAAGCATTTGTTTTATGTTTTACAATTCAACCCCCCCTTCTTGTGTTTTTCACATCTTCAAATATTACCAATAATATTAATATAGATATTAGAATAATATAAGGCTTATTAGTTGGACTCATTATTTAGTTGTATGGAGTAATAGGTGAGGTGTGAAAGTTAGGCCCAATAAGAATATTAATAATTATAAGGTTAAGCTAATTATAAGGAGAATTAGGTTAATTGAACAAGTATTGGAGAATTTTGTGGGAACGCGAGAAGTTGCAAAGTTACAGAGAAGAGGCAAAGGTTGGAAGCTACGACGATAGACTCTAACTGGTAGAATAGAGCGATCTCCAATCCAAGGTAAGAGTAGGGTTCTGACTCTATAATGAGAATTATGATAAATAATATGTGGGGTTTAGGTTGTTAAAATTGTTGATGGGTGTATATGTTGAGTTATTGTGAATATTTTTGATGAAATTGGTTACTATCGATAAATTCGTTGTTGAAAATTGTTCCATGTTGATGTTGGTGTAGTTGTTTGTTATTGTAATTAATCGTTGTATTGGTCTAGGATGAGAATCGAATGGAATAAAAACTAGGTAATTTGCTGAAGTTTGTGTGGCTGGAGGATAAAGTACCGACCAGAGGGGCATGTCCGAGCGACACCTATTGGTTAGAAAAAGAGTGTTGAATGGTGTTGTTGTACCCCGAAATTTTCCCTCTCATTTCTCAAGAAATCTCTCATAAGATCTCCATTGATTCAAGACTACACAAGGTTTGATCAGCTCAAGACACCTCCTCCAACACTGTCAACTCAAAATTAGGGTTTGAGTTTGCACAAAGATAATTGAACTTCTAATGCCTTATATGACTTAATGGATCATTTTGGATCCCCAAGATTGCTCATGTCAAGTTCAAGCTTTGGATCATATTTTTGCCCAGTCAGTTGATCAGTTGACCTAAAATCAACTATGTTAAGGAAAAAGTCAATTGTGGTCAATTTGCAGTCAAACTTCATAATTTTTTATCCATATCAACATTATTGTCCAAATCTCATCACTCTTGCAACTATTGTCCAAAAAAAACATCCAAACACTTCATATATATCATATAGAAACTATTCATACCCTTGTTTCCTCACGTAACATCATTTTCATCATCCACCATTTTCAAAATTCACCATTGTAACTTGACTTGAGTAGACCAATCCAGACACTTTCAAGGAAAAGTAAAAGTTGCAACATACTCACTAAGGTCCCAGGAAGCTAAAGCAATCATCATATTGCTTCTGGAAGTCATGTAGAGGCCATTGAATTTTTGCATCAAGAGGTAAGTTTTTCTAACTTTGAAATCTTGATACAAGCATCATTTGCACTTACTTTCAAAAGATAAAATGTATATATCATGTCTATGAAGCTAACCATATTCTTAAATTTCATTTTAATTGACTGTGGGATGAGAATTTTGAAACTGAATTTTTTGGATATTTAGGTTTTCAGTTTGGTATAGGTAGAAACTCCTGAGTTATAGTGGTAATAAATAAAAAATAATTATATATTTGAAATCCTTGCGAAATTCTAAGCAAGTTTCATTTTTACATTTTTGAATTTGGTTGAGAAATGAGGAAGTTAGAGTTTTTTTTGAAAAAAATGGAAAAATATGTTATTACAGGAGGAAGAAGAAGGAGGGCTTGGCCATTTTCAAAATTTTACATCTAAGTTCATTTTATATTTAATGATTGTTATTTCACTAACAGATGTAGCAGCCACCCTAGTGGCAAGCAATGCGCGTTTCATGTCACTTCTTATCCTAAGGGTGTGGGTTCGAACCATAGTGAACCCCCCTTTTGCATTTTTTGTGTTATTTTTGTGATTTCAGAAAGCAACCTATATTAGGAAAGCGCATGGTTGACAAGGAAACATGCCTGGCCTAGTGGTATTATTTTGAGCTAGCAACCTGAATGTCTTGAGTTCAAGCCTTGGCAGGACCAAAATCTCATTTTTATCACTTGACTCATTTTACATTTTTTACAAACTTTAACAATTTATTTAACCCATCAAAGTAACTCCTTTTGAACTAATTTTTTGCACACTACTAGTTTATTAGGTCCATTTTATGAATATGTAAAAATCTCCCCAAAAATATTTTTATTTTCATTATTCATGATTTATTAAAAGAAGCATCTTTTAGGGTTTTTTTCTTTATTAAAAAACAGAAAGAAAAAATATTTTTCTTAACAAATTTCTTTTCTTGATTAAATTAAATTTTAACTTAGTTTTTGCTTTGACTTTCTTTTCTAATTAAATCAACTTAGTATTTAGGGCTTTTAATTAATTAAATTCTTTCCTTTTATTAGTTTAATTAAATCAAGACTTTTCATAAACAAAAACACTTTTCTTTTCCTTTCACATTGCTTTTATATTCTTGCACATTTTATCTTGAAATATTCAATATGGTTGTAATAGTATAATTAGAACTTTATTGCTTTCATCCCTCATTTGTAAATTTATATACCCCATCCCCAAATGATTGTAATAGCATAGTGTTGTACCCCAATTTTTGCCCCTAAGATCCCTTCATCATACTATGTTGATTCACTTTCAACAAGATCACACTAGGATTCTTGGTTCCCCTCCCTACATTTAATTTTTCCTTTTTGAGGGATTACCAAGCACCCTGACTTATGTTCCTTTTGTGATCATGAATATTGTTTTGTTTTCTTCATTTAACTAATAAAATGCAATGTTGGTTTGTCTTGCTTGTTATCCATGTAGGTGAAGGCAATGAGATTTAACAAGCTACCCCATGGGTTCATGAGTTTATTTCCATGCCCTAGTCAATATAGTTTGAGAAGTTCAAACCTCATCATTGGATTGGTTTTGGAAGAATTGACATGGCAAGGTTTCTCTGGTTCATCACATTTCAAGGTTATTAGATTTAACTCAAAAGTACAAGGGGTTGATTGGAGAAGTTGTCATGTTTGGACAAGGCCTCGTTCATATTGGTCACAAGAGCATATTTCTCTCAAATTTCAAGATATGGAAGTGCTTTTGGTGGATATGATTCCTCATTATCATCCTCAACAACTTTTATTCCAAAGCAAGAATATTGGTCCAAGAAGTTTGTTCAAACTTGTCAAAGTTCCTCAAGGCATCTTCTTGATCTAGAAGCTAGGGTTTTGAACTTCAAAGGAGTATATCTTGATCACCTTTTGGTATTTTTAAGTGATTCCAAAGACATCATTCTCTTCAAAGGGTTATCAAAAAATCACTTCAAAAGTTCCAAGGAGTTTTCATGTGGAAGAGCCTTGATGAAGAAGAAAGGTTACAAGTCATCCAGATGAATCCATAATTTTACATAAGTGACTTCAAATGATCATAACTTGGTCAATTTTTATCACCTTGAGTCCATTATTTTTCCATAATTATCTTGAAGATGTTAACTTTATGCCTTCTTTTATGTGAAAAGTGGGAAAATGGATGGAGGTTTCCTTAAATATGAAAAAGATTATAGGTCATTTCATGATTTTTTGCCAACTTCAACAAGTCATAACTTTATCAATTTTTGGATATTTTGAATGGTTCAAGTTTCAAAATGTCATTAAAGAGATCTACTTCATTCCATCTTTTTTGGTCAAGAGCAAATTCCAAGTGGAAGGCCATGTTTGGATGCAAAAGATTATAGGTCATTTTTGAAGAAGAATTTGAAATATTTCTAAGTATGGAAAGTCAACCATTTTTCTTCAACTTTGACTCAATGCAACTTTCATCTCAAGCATCCATTTAACTCCATTATTTTTCCATTACAAAGCTTGTAACCTCATCTTTCTAAAGCATCAAGAGTTATGCCCTAAGACCCCTTGAGTTGAAAATGCCATTGGTCAGAAGTTGGCACTTTGAAATTGAATTTCTTACCAAGTCAGAATTTTGAAATCCATAATGTGGCCTCTAATCAAAAGTTTTCCACACGTTTTTTCCTCTAAACATGTTTAGTGAAGTTCCAGATTTGTTTAGCACATCAAAACGTAAGAATTAGATGAGTTTTAATGAAGTTTGTATCACACTTCACTTGTGCATCAGTTGTGCATGATTTCCCTCCAAAATGCATCATTCACTCTTCCTTTTGATCCCATTCGCTTTTCCTATAAATACATGAACTATCCCATTCAATTTCCCAAGCTTGGATAGCCAGAATCACCCCGCCAAACTTGTTTCACAACTCAGAATTCAACAACTTCAAAATCCACTCACGACCCTTTTTCAATCCAATTTTTCCCTCAACTCACCTTCCTTGATCTTCCCTGAAGCTAACCATATAATTACATCCAAGAATCGTGCCCTATACTGCTCCACAGAAGTCCAGTTTCAGAGCTCTGCAACTCAACTTCAATAGGTACATTCCTTCATCAATTCTTCAAAACTCTGATATCATTGTGTTACTCTTATTGCCCTGGTTCTAGTCGCAACACTTACCTTTCACTGGAAACACGCTTTGACCATGAAATTTCAAATCCCTTTTCGAAACTTTCTTTCCAAATTGCTTGAGCTACAGTTTATATAAATTTGGCGCGAGGGTGTGGTTGTCTTCGTCTTGAAGAGACGAAGCGAATGGCATAGGTCTGAGCTTCTGATTGTACAGTTTGAGAGACCTGCAATTCGTGATGGCTAGAGGTTGAAGATGACCAACGTGTCATCTTCCAACCAATGAAGGTGCGCCATCTATTTTTTTCAAAATCTGATTTAATTAATGATTTTGTACATTATTCACTAATGACCATGATATGCACAGCGTGCCAGATCCCTTGGATTTGATTACTAATGCATTTTGACTCTCATCCAATGGTCCACATATTTTACTTTTATTTTCTTTTTCTGATTTTTATATTTTTATTGTTTTAAATTTCAAAAAATTATAGAAAATTCATTTTTAGTCCAAAAAATCTGAAAAAAATTATGAAAAATGTTTTTGATTATTCTCTTTCTGATTTTTATTTTTTCAAAATTTAATTTTGTGTTTTTGTATTTTTTTTAAATTTTACACTTATTTGGTTTGTTTTAAATGTTTAAAAATACTTTTATATATTTTTAAATTCTGGAAAAATTATGGAATGATCCAATGATATTGTGACAAATATTGGTGACCTTATTTTATTTTTTGTTTCTGACTTTACCATCTTTTACTATTTTTTGTTTATTTTACCCATTTATTTTATTTTTAAAAATAGTTTCTGACTTTAAAAAATTTACCAAAAAATTTGTAAAATTACTTGGCCCTTTTTCTGATTTTTCCATGGTCTTAGTTTTCATTTCTTGATTAATTTGAACATAGTTGATATTTTTCTCATTATTTTCTATTTTTAAAACATTTTTAAAATCCTTTTTTGTGAATATCAAATGTGATATTATTTTTTGATTATTTTCTGGCTGATCTTGGGTTAGATTTTGGATCATGAACTTTATTACCTTCATTGGATCCATGGTGTTGAGTTTAACTCCATAAAAATGGATGAATGATTTTAATAATAGTTTGATTAAAATTTAATTCAAATGTGGTTTGTATATTTTTTTTCTCCATCCTTCTTCATCTCATCCCTTTTCTTATTGCACTAAATGTTATTGGAGCATGATCTCTATATCATGTCTCAAAATAAATGGTGCATAGATTGCTATTGACCGGCCTCAAAATAGGTGCGACTTCTATATAAGTCCACTTACAATTGCTTAACATAGTGCTAAAATTTGTCCCGATTTGAATAAATGATCATTCGTGGCCCAAACTTATGATTGTAAGCCCAAGTATGTTAATTTGATCTCTTTGATCCAATAACCTTGAGATTCATTGTGTGGAGGCTTTGGTTCTACCAATCCTCTAATGGATCTACAACACCTTTGGTCAATGCGGATCACTTAAATATCGTTGATCATTAAATGGTACTTATGAGAATTCCAAATGGATGATATACTTGACAAAAAGCAAATGCAACTTGTTGTGTGGAGGCTTTGGTTCTACCAATCCTCTAATGAGTTCCAAATGCAAGCTTCAAGATGGTCATCCAACTAACCACTAACTATTGACTTGTTTTACCTTATTCTTTTATTCTTTTTATGCTTTATGTACCATTTACTTTTAGCATTTACATTTCATGTCATTTTCATCTTTGCTCATTTGAGCATTTATTTTTCTTGCCATTTTTACTTTGATCACTTGAGCTTTTTCTTTTCCCTTCTTAAGATACTTAATAATCAACATAAGCCCTAAAGAATCTTTAATGGCACTTGGACTATTTGGTTATTATCCTTGGCATCATGGACCATGGGACTTTTCTTGGACTTAGGATTAGAAACCTTGGCCTATCTTGGAGACCTTGTGATCTTATCTGATTATTTTGTCTGGAGTTCTTGAGGTTTACCTCAAGACATTGGGTTGTTTCTTTGTTTTTGTGTGCAGGTTTTTTTGTGATTACACCCTTTGTTTATAATCTGGGATTCACCCATATACAGCCGTTACTCTGCCCAATTTTTATGAAGACTTAATACACTTGAAGTTTGGTTCTCTCAAGAGGTCTAGTGTTTCTTTGCTTGATTGGTTTCAATCCAAGGAAGTGGAATTTTGTCTTGGCTCATAATGTCAAGTTTTGGCTTCTTGTTGGTTAGATGGTTCTTATCTCTAGCTTTTACCTTGTGCTTTAGGATAGTCCCTTCTTCTCCTCCTATCTTCTTTAATTTCAAAAATCTTCTTTCCCTTTTTGAAAACTCTTCATGTTTTTAAACTTGAACCATTTTCATAATAAAATTGGACTTATGTCCATGCATTTTCAAAACATTTTCATAAATAAACTTCAATTAACTTAATAATACCTTGACATTTTTTGTGAGAAGACTAAAAGTTAATCAATCTCATTTCAAACCATTTTGCCACTTTGTCTTTTTATCTTTAAAACTTTTCTTAAAAGATTAAACTCTTGTCAATCCTTGTAGTGATGCAAACAACTATACTTCTACAAAATGTAGTGAAGAGAGACATTTTACACTTGGGTGTTGAGTGAGGCATTATCGATTTTGAAATCCAAGCCATATCCTCCACTTTGAGATGATGCAAATTCTCCTTTCTCATGATTGTGGGTAGTAGGTGTGTTTTCCACACGGACAATGACGATTATGTTTTATCTTATAAAATTAACCAACACATTTGGGTTTTTAAATTTTTAAAAGAGGAACTACGTGTACCCTGATCCCCTATTGCACGAAAGGTGGTACGTAGGCACTAAAGATTCGCAACCGCGGCGGGTGCAAAAAAATTATAAAATAAATATATTTCTTTTCTCACATTCTTCATCCATTTTTTTTATATATATACAACATTTTTTATATCCAAAATATATAGATTTTACAAAGAGCCTCCTGCGGAGTACCGTAGATGTTTATGGTGCTAATACCTTCCCTTTGCATAACCAACCCCCTTACCTTGAACCTTTCCCCCTGTTTTTGGGTTATTCTCTCTTTTCCCATTCCTTTGGAAATAATAAAGCGCGGTGGCGATTTTTATTTTGATTTGTATAAAGTCTAGTCAATCCAATGGCTTAGTCTTGAACATTTCTACCCCTACAGAAAAATGGAGACTATGCTGGGGAAAGATTGACCTCTTGCTGGTCCATCCCTAAGTGGGTTAAGCCTATCTTTGTTCATATCTGTATATGTGTTATTACTGTTTTTGTGTTCTATGTTGTATATATGTTTATCTGGATTTTCCTGGTTTTCAGGGTGCTTGGTGATTACTCATAAGTCCTATAACCGGACTTGGGAAAACTTTAAGATAGGACGGGCGGTATAGTCATGTTAACTTTGAGGGAGTAATCCCAAAAAAGGAGGCATGAGATCCCCCACTCAGTGGAGGCCCCTTTGAATGTAGCATCGTTTACCGAGTAATCGAGAAGACGTGCTGCTTTTGACCTGGGACCTTGTTGAAACTGAGGACCGTAGAATACCAAACCCATCTTGGCCTTTTAGGTGTAGTGCGAAAGCTATGACGGAGTAATCCGGAAATAGTTGTCACGCGATACTACGCTCGGACGAGTCTTTCTTGAGAATATTACTAATTACCGAGTTAATCGAGAAGTTGGTAATATCCGAAGGAAGGATGTAGACTCTGGGAACCTCTAGAACCTTGTTCGGCAGGTGATAACTTTTAGACCACACCTTATGGGTAGTACCTTCGATCTCATGCTCGTGACGTTGAACCTATGAACCCTATATGTGTGATCTTGTGTGTGATTGTTGCATCATGCATCCATGCACTTATAAGCATCTTTTGAAGAAACCATATTTAAAGGGATTTAAAGGTTGACTATTTATGGATATCTCAGGTACTTTTAACCATGGATTCTGGAAAGAAAAAGACCGGAAAATACAATTTCAAGGATCCCGAGATAGATGAGCTGATCAGTCTAATTCCTGAGATTGAGTGTTCTGCAGACTTTCAGAAGAAGTATGGGTCCATTATTCCTCTCATGAAGCTGAAGATGAATGAGGGTATTCTCTCGACCGTGGTCCAGTTCTATAATCTAACGTATCATTGCTTTACTTTTCCCGACTATCAGTTGATTCCTACATTGGAGGAGTATTCTTATCTATTAGATTTACCTGTTACCAATCGTGTTCCTTTTACTGGTTTGGAGGGTGAGCCAAAGTCACATGAGATTGCTTCCTTGATTCATCTGGGGAAGTCTGAGGTGGAAGCCCATATGACTACTAAAGGAAGGATTAGAGGATTACCAGCTCAGTGCTTATTGGAGAAAGCTCGTTACTTTGCCAGAATGAAGAGTACAGTTGCTTTTGAGGCCATATTTGCTCTACTTGCTTACGGGTTGTTCTTATTTCCTAATGTGGACAAGTTTGTCGACATTAATGCTATCAGGATCTTCATGATTGGAAACCCAGTTCCTACACTATTGGGTGATGCTTATTACTCTATTCATCTTCGGAATTCTTATTATGGGGGGATGATTATCTATTGCACGCCTCTGTTGTACCGGTGGTTTATCTCTCATATGCCTCAGTCTGATGCTTTTTGGGATGTCAAGAAGGAACCCCGTTGGGCTCCTAATATCATGGCACTTACTCACTCGGATATTGATTGGTATCATCGAGCTTACCAGGATATAGAGATTATTGACAATTGTGGTAGTTTCCCCAATGTACCTCTTCTTGGTACAAAGGGAGGAACTAACTATAACCCTGTTCTTGCACGGCGACAGCTTGGTTATCTGGTGAGGGATAAACCGAATAGTATTCATTTGAGTAATTTCTTTCTGAAGGAAGGGGAAGACCATAGGGAAGCTAGGGAGCAGATTGCGAATGCCTGGCGTCACATTCATAAGAAGAGTAGGAAGGATTTAGGACCTATGGGTGTTGTTTCTTTGGAGCCATATCTTTAATGGATCCGATCGAGAGCCATTCAGTTAAAGATGTCGTATACACGGGAGACACCCATGCCTGATCTATTTGTGAAGACCATTCCTCCCATATTAGATGACCTAGAAGAGCCACGGCTTGCTTTGGTTAGGATGCAACAGGAAAAGGATGCTTGGAAGAACAAGTTCCAAACTTTAGAGAGTTCCTACATAGCAGACCTGAAGGAGAAAGAAGACTTGACTGAGATCCTTGAGAGTCGAGCGGTAGATTCTATGGAGAGGCAAGGGGATTTATTTTCTCCTGAGCCTCAATCAGGTGTTGATCACTCACTTCTTGATTCAGATGATTGGAAGGAGGTTGCCATCAGGCATGTGGAAGAAAACCAAAGGTTGAAGGCTCAGATTTCCAGACTCACGGGGAAGCGCCAGCGTATAGAGTGATCTCCATCAGTTCTTTTTCTCATGATTTTAGATTGTATTTTCATCTTGTACTTGAGATCATTGAAACTTGTAATCCATTTTGGAGTTATTATAATATATAAAAAAATTCAGTATTTCAAAAGCGTTGTTACTTTGATGTTTGCAATATGTCTATAAACGTTAAATCCCTTGAAATATTAAATAATAAAGTAAAAATAATCATGTGCATTACATGTCATGCATCATATTGCACATATTTCTTGCATTCTTATGCATACCCAGGTGTCTTACCTAGCTTCTTTACTTCGTTCAGCAAGCTGACTCATCACTACAACACTCAGGCTAATTTCAAAAAGAAGATGGACAACTTAGAATAGGAGAATCGCGAGCTGCGCAAAGAATTTTCTGCTTTGAAGGCCGACATGGCCATTCTGACTACTCTGATAGAAGCTCTAGTGGCTGCTCAAAATTAGCCACCGAGTGTTCAACCTCAACCAACAAGGGAAACTACTGAAGCTCCAATTGTTCCCGTATCTGCTACTCCAGTCGTTATTCAGAATCGCATGCCTCAAGGATATCCATGGGGAATGCCAGAGAATTTTTCACCTGAAGGTTTCAATATTGGTCCTCAAGATACTCAAGTGGTTCAGACTATTGTTACTCCGGCACCTCCTGTGGTGCATGTTGCTCCTACTGCACCTCCTTCGGTGAACATGGTTCCGTTTATTAATGATGATGTGTGTCGTCCTTTCCCTCCGCCGAGTGAAGACTTGGGTCTTTATGAAAGAATGGATAATTTTCAAGAGCAGTTTGACAAGATGCAAAGAGAGATGAAGGCCCTCAGGGGAAAGAGCTATTTGGGCAGAATGTGAATGAGCTATGTTAGGTCCCGAATGTTAAGATACCTGCTAAGTTCAAGGTCCCAGAATTTGAGAAGTATAAGGGAAACACTTTCCCTCATGCTCACCTGGTGATGTACGTAAGGAGGATGTCTACCCATACTGATGATCAGCATCCGCTGATTCACTTTTTTTAGGATAGTTTTACCGGTGCTGCGCTGAAGTGGTGTATGAGTTTAGACAGCGCCAATATCCATACTTTTAATGATTGGGAGAAGCATTCATCAAACAATACAAGTACAGCATGGACATGGCGCCTGACCATGATCAACTTAGGGCCATGGTTCAGAAAGACAGGGAATCATTCAAAGAGTATGCACAGAGATTGCGCGAGGTAGCCGCCCAAGTGATTCCTCCCATGGAAGAGAAGGAGATGACTAATATTTTCTTGAAGACGTTGGTTGCTTTCTACTACGAGAGGATGGTAGCAAGTGCGCCAAGTAACTTTACTGAAATAGTAGGAATGGGTATCCGCTTAGAAGAGGCTGTAAGAGAAGGCCGTTTAACAAAGAATGAAGGGTCTGGAGGTACGAAGAAGCCATCTTATGGGTTTACCAAGAAGAAAGAAGGATATGCAAATGTTGTTATACAAGAGAGGAGGGTAAACACTCCTAGAAGGAATTATCAGCGTCATCAGCAAGTCGCCTCAGTTACTCCAGTTGTGGGTGCAGCTCCAATTACCGTTGCTTATCAGAGACCGTCCCAGTAAGGGAATCAAGGGTATAATCAGAGAAGAGAGAGTTATGACACTATTCCCATGAGCTATAAAGAGCTACTACCAACATTGATTCAAAAAAAGTTGGTCCAGACACGACCACCTCCCGTCGTACCATCACCATTGCCTTGGTATTACAAGGCAGACCAAACATGTGCTTTTCATCAAGGAGCCCCAGGGTATAATGTTGAGAATTATTATCCTTTGAAGACTGAGGTGCAGAAATTGGTAAAGTCTGGTGTTCTATCTTTCAATGACATGGGACCTAATGTGAAAGATAACCCTCTACCCAAGCACGGGGGAGTAAATGCTGTAAATATGGTGGCCGATTGTCCAAGCGACTTCCAGATTTTTGACATTAATCTGGTTAGAGGAGATTTGGTGAAAATGTATGCAGACCTCTGTGAATTTAACTACTATAAGCATGGCCATACCGGTTGTGCTACTTGCAGTACAGATATACAGGCTTGCAATAAGATAAAGGCTGATTTACAGGAGATGATGGATGAGGGCCTCATCCACATAATCAGGCCTAGGGAAGAGTATGAAGAGGAAGTGAACATGGTTTCTGGATGTCATGGTGAATTTAGAATTTTTGATGTGGAGTATATGAATGAGGATCTCGTGCAGTTGCATGCTACCTTCTGCCATACGGCTGGTCAGGTGGAACACCAATATGGATCTTGCCTAGTTTGCTGTCAAGATCCCCGAGGATGTTCAATCGTGAAGAGGGGTGTTCAGTTGCTGTTAGACAATGGAACTATCAAGATCACAGGTCAGAGGGATGATTATCATGAGGTTGATATGGTTGAGGTTTGTTTAACGGAAGAAGAGTCAGAGTAAGAGTATGCCTCCGCGGATGAGTATTTGTCTTCAGACGAAGATTTGATTTCCAAAAATGACTTATTGATGACTGGTTGTGTTGAAGAAGGGGTAAACGTCATTGTGCCTTGTTTCGATGCACTAGCCCATTTTGAGGTAGAGTATCATAGCAAGCCAGCTGTTACCCCATTGGTAATTAGTTTGCCAGGTCCTATCCCCTACAAATCAGATAAGGTTGTGCCTTACAAATACAACACTACAATCTTAGAAGATGGGGTAGAAGTTCCCATATAGCCAATGCCCAATGTTAGAAATATAGCTGAAAATAGCAGAGTGGCCCGTAGCGGTCGTGTGTTTGCGCTGGTTGTTCGAAGAGATGTTGCTGCTGGAAAGAAGATTGCTGAGAATGATGAACCTAAAAAGTCTATAGGATAGACTAGTAGAGCTATGCTAGAGAAAGAAGTGGATGATATTTTGAAGATAATCAAGATGAGCGACTACAGAATTGTAAATCAACTATTGCAGACTTCTTCAAAGATATTTATCTTAGCTTTATTAATGAACTCCTCTGCTCATAGAGAATCCTTGATGAGGGTATTGGACCAAGCTTTTGTGGAGAGTGACATGCTAATAGATCAATTCAGCAGCGTAATTGGAAGCATTACCTCATGTAATAACTTAAGTTTCTACGATGATGAATTACCAGATGAAAGGAGGAATCACAAGCTGGCCCTCCACATCTCTATGAACTGCAAGAATGATTCTCTATCCAATGTGCTAATTGATAATGGATCCGTGTTGAATGTAATACCAAGGAGTACTCTCATGAAGTTGAAATATCAAGGAACACCTATGCGCTCGAGTGGGATCATTGTGAAAGCATTTGATGGGTCGACATTTGTTCCAGATAACCTTCCAAGTCATGGACATCATTCTCGCTTATAGTTGTTTGCTAGGACGGCCATTGATACATGAAGCAGGGGTTGTCACTTCAACTTTACATCAGAAGCTAAAGTTTGTGCATGAAGGGAAGGTAGTGATCATAAATAGGGAGCAGGCATTGTTGATATCTCCATTGTCCTCCTTCAGTATTGTAGAAGCGGATGAATCTGCTGTTGGAACCCAGTTCCAAGCCCTATCCATTGAAAACATAAGGGTAAATGAGAATTCCATGGTCTTTCTGAAGGACGCGCAACAAGTTGTGCGTAATGGTCCTAATGCAGTTTGGGGATGAATTGTGGATCCACCCGTGAACAAGAACAGAACTGGCTTGGGTTTCTCTTCGAAGAATGGCAGAGGCGAAAGTTTGAAGTCAAAGTCTACTATGAGTAGCTATCGTGATGTTTTCCGTAGCGGAGGTTACCTCCATCCAACAGATTTTGGAATTAATCTTGTTGAGAAGGATGAAGCAGAGCAGGAAATGCCGAATTATGTGACGCATGGAGTCAGGGTTCAGAACTGGGTCACCATTCATGGTCCCTCTTCCATACATGTTTCAAAGTAATTTGATTTGATTAATGTTTTTTCTTGAAAGGCTTTCACTCTGCCCAAGGTGGAAGTATTAATGTTGTAGGGCTTATCTGTTTGCTGTGACTTTTAAGATCATTAATAAAAGTTGTCTTTACCTCCCGTATTATGTCTTTATTTTCTGCTTTTTCTTGGAAAATGGTAATCAATAAAAAAAAACCTTTCAAAATAATAACTGAAATTCAATTTGCATGATCACTTGTTATATGTGTCAGTTTCTAAAAGCAATCATAAATCATATGTGCAGATTAATTAAAAACCCCATTGAATACAATGACCCCGCACCTCTCCCAACTTTGAATGTCTTGTGTTTGGGGCTGAAGAAGAAGATTATGACGAGATTCCAGAAGAGGTCTCACGGTTGCTTGAGCACGAGGAAAATACCATTAAACCATGTAAAGAGCCTTTAGAAGTGATTAATTTGGGTTCAGAAGAAGATCCGAAGGAAGTCTAGATTGGAGCATCATTGCATCCCGATGTGAAGAGAAGGTTGATTGAGTTGTTGAAAGAGTATGTGGATATTTTTGCTTCGTCTTACCAAGATATACCTGGTCTAGATACAGATATTGTCGAGCACCGTTTGTCGTTGAAGACAGAGTGTCTGCCAATTAAAAAAAAGTTGAGAAGAACTCACCCAGATATGGCAGTAAAGATCAAAGAGGAGGTTCTAAAGCAGATTAATGTTGGTTTTCTTATGATGTCAGTGTATCCTTAATGGATTACCAATATTGTCCCAG
Source organism: Vicia faba (assembly GCA_948472305.1). Taxonomy (NCBI): domain Eukaryota; kingdom Viridiplantae; phylum Streptophyta; class Magnoliopsida; order Fabales; family Fabaceae; genus Vicia; species Vicia faba. The sequence goes on from OX451740.1 coordinate 630,819,381, forward strand.
TACCGAAAAAAGATGGAAAAGTCTGCATGTGCGTAGATTACAGAGATCTAAATAAAGCTAGTCCAAAAGATGATTTTACATTGCCTCACATCGACATGTTAGTGGATATCATAGCAAAATTCAAACTATTCTCGTTCATGGACGGATTTTCTGGGTATAATCAAATAAGAATGACTCCAGAGGACATGGAAAAAACAACGTTTATCACACCCTGGGGAACATTCTGTTACAGAGTGATGCCCTTCGGATTGAAGAACGCTGGTGCAACGTACCAGAGGGCTATGACAATCCTATTCCATGATCTGATGCACAAGGAAATTGAAGTATATGTTGATGATATGATTGCCAATTCCCAGACTGAAGAAGGGCATATAGAAGATTTGTTGAAGTTGTTTCAGCGTTTGAGGAAGTATCGTCTCTGCTTGAATCCAAATAAATGCACCTTCAGTGTTTGATCGGGGAAATTGTTGGGTTTCATTGTTAGCCATAAAGGAATTGAAGTTGACCTTGATAAAGTCAAAGCAATTCAAGAAATGCCAGCACCAAGAACTGAAAAGCAAGTCAGAGGTTTCCTCAGGCGTTTGAAATATATTTCCATATTCATTTCCCACATGACCGCAACATGTGAACCGATCTTTAAGTTGTTAAAGAAAGATCAAGGTTGTGTGTGAACTGATGACTGCCAAAGGGCATTTGAGAGTATTAAAGAAAATATGCTTGAACCTCCTATCTTGCTCCCTCCCGTAGAAGGAAGACCGTTGATTATGTATCTGACAGTGTTAGATAAATCCATGGGTTGTATTCTGGGACAACAGGATAAAACAGGGAAGAAGGAGTTCGCCATTTATCATCTCAGTAAAAAGTTCACTGTTTGTGAGTCGAAGTATTCCATGCTGGAAAAAACATGTTGTGCTTTGGCCTGGGCGACAAAGCGTTTACGACAGTATATGTTGAATCACACCACTTGGTTGATCTCCAAAATGGATCCAATCAAGTACATTTTCGAAAAGCCTGCTCTTACTGGGAGAATTTCCCGCTGGCAGATGTTGTTATCGGAATATGATATCGAATACCGCACTCAAAAGGCTATTAAAAGTAATGTGTTGGCAGATTATCTTGCTCACCAACCAGTGGAAGATCACCAGTCTGCAGAATATGAATTCTCCGATGAGGATGTGATGTTCCTGAAAGTGAAGAATTGTGATGAACCATTACCTGAGGAAGGTCCTGACCCTGAATCTCGTTGGAGTATGATATTTGATGGAGCTGTGGATGCTTATGGTAAAGGAATTGGTGTTGTGATTGTCACTTCTCATGGATCGCACATTCCTTTTACTGCAAGGTTAACATTTGATTGCACTAATAATATGGCAGAATATGAGGCTTGCATCATGGGTCTCGAGGAAGCTATTGATCTCAGAATCAAAAATATAGATGTGTGTGGTGATTCAACTTTGGTAATAAATCAGATTAAAGGAGAATGGGACACTTGTCACCCTGGCTTGATCCCTTACAAAGATTATGCTAGAAGATTATTACCATTCTTCAATAAAGTTGAATTCCATCACATCCCTAGAGATGAAAATCAAATGGCGGATGCTCTGGTAACTCTGGATTCTATGTACCAAGTGAATACTTGGAATGATATACCCCGAATTATGGTTCGACGGCTGGATAGGCCCGCTCATGTGTTTACAGCAGAAGAGGTAGCAGATGAAAAACCCTGGTATTATGATATCAAGCATTTTCTTCAGACTCAGGAATACCCGATTGGTGAGTCGAGGAAAGATAGAAAAACATTGAGAAGATTGGCAGGCAGTTTCTTCCTCAGTGAAAATGTGTTATACAAGAGAAACTTTTAGGGTTTAAGATCATTTGTAAGGCAACTTTGAATAGCGACATCGAGGGACTATGATCTTGTATTTAGATTGGTTTTGCTAAGGCAACCCGCATGTGTAACATGACCACTTTTAGGCAACAAGTGAAGTTAACCTTAAGGGTGCAAGTGTCTTTGATTACATGCATTTTAGTCTTGATTAGGGTGATCTATTTGTTGATTTTATCTTGTCATACACACCCTAATTACTAGCATTTATATTGGAAAGCGATAAATTGCAGAAATGTAAAGTCCTATGCTATTACAATATTTGGGGGATGGGGGTACATATTTATGAACGGGGATTGCAAATAAAATTAAATCCTAAATTATTATTACAACCATATTGAATGGATAAGAATGTACAAAAGATGTAAAATGGACTTATTTTATTTTAAGAAAATATTTTTGATCTTTTGTTTAAAGAAATAAAATAAAGCATGTAAAAAATAAAATAAAAATGTTTTTGGTGTCTTTTTGATTAATGAAAAAGAAAGTAATGGCAAAAATAGTGATAAAAATAAAATTAGAATCAGCGTATTGCTGACTAAAAGAGGTCAGAAGTTCTGACTCTGGCCTGTTGCAAAACAGATATCCTGTTAGTGAAAAAATGGGTGAACTCAGAAGTTCTGGGTCCACTAGGAACAAGGTAGTTTTCAGAAGTTCTGATACCACCGGCAACAAAGTAGATTTCAGAAGTTCTTATACCACTGGAAGAACTTGGTCTCCCTCTCCATGCTAGTCAGAACATCTGCAACTTGGTCATTTCTCAACAAAACAGAAGATGTGCTTATGACAGTTATAGCAGGTGTCATAGTGTTTCAGAAACAAGAAATATCATAAATAAAAATCAGAGGCAAGTATGAATTTGCTAATCCTAATTCTGAGTTCCAATTCCTTCAAGAAGTTATGAACTGATTTATTCCCTACTTAGGCAGGCAGATGCATGAAATCTCAGAATATGTACAATCATCAGAAACATGATATCTACATTGTATTTTTGAACATGCAATTCTGGTAAGGCTTAAGTAATGTGGTGAGAGTCAGCAGAAACTTACCTTGTAACTGGAAAAGATTATGTGAAACAGAGTTAACCTCAACTATGATGATGTTCTGAGCAGCTTCTTCACGCACTCAGCAGGCTGGAAGTTTTCAACTTCTGGAACAGCAAAGGGGTGATATTCTGATTTCTTTGAGGTGGAGGTGGTTGAAGAGTGTATAGCAGTATGAACACAGAAGTTAGGATAACTTCTAATATGCAAGGAATCAAAAGTTAACAGTTTTTTTATGTTGTGTTTACAGTTTTTGGAACTCTTGGAATTTTGGCAAGGGTTCAAGGCTTTTCTTTTCTCAAATTTTTGACCCTTTCACAGTTGCAAATGTAGTTTAATTTATAGGCAATGATTTAGTAGCTTGGAGAAATCAAAGGTACAGCCATCATATGCTAGGCGCTAACTTGTTCTTGAAGCAAGTTCAAACAAGTATGGTTCAAGGCACAAAGTAAGATGGCTAGCAGCTTTTAGCCGTGCCTAAGATAGATTTGTAAGCATGAATCAAGGAAAAGTACCCTCAGAAGCAAAAGTGAAGCACGGGCCCAGCATATACTTTGTACAAAATCTGCTTTTCAAGGACAACAAAGGTATTTTTATGCCACACGTGGGGAAATTCTTTGGATAAAGACTAAAAAGTGGTTGTGAGCATTAAATGATGATGAGATTTATCAAATCAGAAATCCTGCCATATGAAACTCTGCCTCATTGTTTGATTCCGGGTCAGAAGTTCAGCTTCAGCATCATTTAGAGTGAACATCCAACTTCTGATCTTTGTATCTTCTGGCTCTAGCGTGTTCTGAAGGAGCGTCATGTTCTGAACCGTGTTTGCAACTTCTGACTGCACTTGCATAGAGCCTGGCTCAGAAGTTCTGAAGTATCATATTCTCTAGACACTTAGAAAATTTTCTAAACATTTAGAAAATTTTGTTTTCAAAGTAACTTTTGACTTTTAATTTTTGATGAACCAATTTCATGCCTTAATGAAATATGATTCTTGGAACTTGATTTTTTGATTCAAAAGTCATAGTTTGACTCCTTTGGTATGCAAATGACCATTTTGCCCTTGTGAGTGATTTTCTTGAAAAGTTGTAATTCAAGACTTGGAACTTGACAGAAACAAACCTGAGAGTCCAGTATGATCCTTTGAGAAATGGGAGGGAAAATTTTGGGGTACAACAGTTGCCCCTGTTCAATCTTCTTAATCCTGAGGATGTAGATTGGTTGATCTGCCCTTCGTGATTTGAAGGCGAAAGATGATTGAACACTAAAGTGCTCAGAAATTTGCACTCGCATGAAGTAATACTGATTGGTGACATCGGGAATGGGCTTACAGATGCCATTTGGAAGGCGACGGGAAATCACAGGAGACGGGCTTAAAGATGCCATCCAGAAAAGATTGGTTGCATAAGAAATTCCTGGATGAGAGTTCCTGTACCTGCTGTCGAGAGGGAACTTTGTTGGGGGGTGTTGACTTATGCACTGGGAAGTAAAGTCTAGGAGCTTTTGGTTGTCCATTACTCTACTGGTGAATTAACTCTTGATTGAAGAGGTGAAAGCAGACTGTATACCTGGTCAGGGTCCAGGCTTGTACAGCAACTCTCTGGGGAAATGTGAAATCGATCGTATTTGATCGGGTCCAGGCTTTACAGTGTTGTAACCTGTTGTCTGGAGAAAAGGGAGAAGGAACCTGGATAGTAGTGGTTACTTCGAAATGAGGGCCTGGATAGTAGGGCTTGTGGGAAGGAACCTGGATGGTAGGGTTACTTCGAAATGAAAGCGTGGATAGTATGGCTGTGAGAAGGAACCTAGATAGTAGGGTTACTTCGAAATGAAAGCCTGGATAGTAGGGCTGTGAGAAGGAAACTGGATAGTAGGGTTACTTCGAAATGAAATCTTGGATAGTAGGGCTTGATGAAGGAACCTAGATAGTAGGGTTACTTCGAAATGAAAACCTGGATAGTAGGGCTTGATGAAGGAACCTGGGTGGTATGGTTACTTCGAGATGAAAGCCTGGATAGTAGGGCTTGATGAAGGAACCTGGGTAGTAGGGTCACTTCGAGATGAAATCCTGGATAGTAGGGCTTGATGAAGGAACCTGAGTAGTAGGGTTACTTCGAGATGAAAGCCTGAATAGTAGGGCTTGATGAAGGAACCTGGGTAGTAGGGTTACTTCAAGATGAAAGCCTGGATAGTAGGGCTTGATGAAGGAATCTGGGTAGTAGGGTTACTTCAAGATGAAAGCCTGGATAGTAGGGCTTGATGAAGGAACCTGGGTAGTAGGGTTACTTCGAGATGAAAGCCTGGACAATAGGGCTTGATGAAGGAACCTGGGTAGTAGGGTTACTTCGAGATGAAAGCCTGGACAGTAGGGCTTAATGAAGGAACCTAGATAGTAAGGTTACTTCGAAATGAAAGCCTGGATAGTAGGGCTTGATGAAGGAACCTGGGTGGTAGGGTTACTTCGAGATGAAAGCCTGGATAGTAGGGCTTGATGAAGGAACCTGGGTAGTAGGGTTACTTCGAGATGAAAGCCTGGATAGTAGGGCTTGATGAAGGAACCTGGGTAGTAGGGTTACTTCGAGATGAAAGCCTGGATAGTAGGGCTTGATGAAGGAACCTGGGTAGTAGGGTTACTTCGAGATGAAATCCTGGATAGTAGGGCTTGATGAAGGAACCTGGGTAGTAGGGTTACTTCGAGATGAAATCCTGGATAGTAGGGCTTGATGAAGGAACCTGGGTAGTAGGGTTACTTCGAGATGAAATCCTGGATAGTAGGGCTTGATGAAGGAACTTGGGTAGTAGGGTTACTTCAAGATGAAATCCTGGATAGTAGGGCTTGATGAAGGAACCTGGGTAGTAGGGTTACTTCGAGATGAAAGCCTGGATAGTAGGGCTTGATGAAGGAACCTGGGTAGTAGGGTTACTTCGAGATGAAATCCTAGATAATAGGGCTTGATGAAGGAACCTGGGTAGTAGGGTTACTTCGAGATGAAAGCCTAGATAGTAGGGCTTGATGAAGGAACCTGGGTAGTAGGGTTACTTCGAGATGAAAGCCTCGATAGTAGGGCTTGATGAAGGAACTTGTGTAGTAGGGTTACTTCGAGATGAAAGTCTGGATAGTAGGGCTTACTCCTCTTGATCATGTAGATTAGTTGACCCATTTGATTTCGGGAATTGAGTTTCCATTAGTTGTCTGTAGATGTGATCTGTGCAACTGCTGGATTCATTGAATCTAATTGCCTTTTCCTGAAAAGATATCAAGGTTAGTTATATGCGATGCATGAAATGCAGGGTGAGATGATGTTCTCAAAATGAATGAGATTATGTTATATGTGATATGTGTGCGCACGTCATGATGTATATTCATGAAATTCTAGTTGTGACACATCCGAGTCTGGAAAAATAAATCCCTGACTGCTGCTGAAGAATAAAACATTCTGTCGAGATGAGATGCTGGAGAATAACTCTGCGGGGAACCAATTTAGAGGAAGGGATGCTCCGTTGGTAGACTTGCTGTCCTGGAGGAAATAAACTCAGCTGGGGATGAAATTCCGGTTGTGGAGATGTTAAGCTCTTGTTGGAGATTGAGCTTTCGTACCCATAGAAATAGACCCTGCTCAGGGAGATGAAAATTACTGACCTGCCTGCGATTATGAACCTTGGTTGGGGAAAGTTAACATCAAATTCCTTCGGATACTCTTACTCTATGGGGAGTGTACGTAACAACAGTTATGTTTCCAAGCTGGCTCTATCCCGGTACCTGCTGGGCAGGGTAACCGTAGGGTTTGGCACTTCTTGTTTTTCTCGTTTCTGGAATTACGAGTAATTGTCTTTGTTTTTTATGTAAATGTATATGAGCAGCAATTATTTTCAAATGCATATATCAAAAATAAATCATTGGACATTCTTGCAAAACAAAACAGAAAAAGAAAAACAAATAGCTTTGTAAAAATGATTTGTATTATTTTTAAAGTTCGCATGTAATAGGCATTTTTGTACAAGGAGGCTAACGCTCTAACAAGAGAACACCGCCGAAAGATAGAAATTATATAATTTGTGTAAAAAGAAAAAACAGCTATGTGAAATAACCCCATTGGGTTCCAACTCTGCTATTGCCTTTATGTCTTCAGGCATCTCATCACTTTGCTTCTTGGCCGAAGGTTGGTCAGATTGGTTGGCGCCGTCCGAGCTCGATAGTCGATACTGAAGTCTGGTCGCAAGATGATCCGATGAGACATAGTGATACGCTTTATATCTCTAACTTTTTCCTGGACCGCCCTTTCGAGTTTTCAATCCACCGGGATACCCCTTTTTTCCCAAGCCGCCCTTTCGGGTTTTTGACTTGCCGGGTGTACAGATTTTTTCATTTTCATCCCTTACTTTTTCCCGAACCCTTTTGGTTCGCCGGGAAGCCCTTATTTTTGCCTAGGCTAGTCGACCTAGCGGGTATTTTATCATGTGTAGTATCTTTTCACTATGTCTGCATTGACATGGTGAAGAAGGTTGTCACCATCCATGTTGGTTAGAATCATAGCTCCTCCCGAGAAAATGTTCTTAACCACAAATGGCCCTTTGTATGTGGGGGTCCATTTTCCCCTGGGATCACCTTGCGGCAGTATGATGCGTTTGATTACTATATCCCCGACTTGATAACCTAGACGCCTGAATTTCTTATTAAAAGTCTTGATCATTCTCTTTTGATACGTCTGACCATGGCAGGTAGCATTGAGTCTCTTTTCATCGATTATATTTAGTTGATCAAGTCGAGTCTGGACCCAGTCGTCTTCGTTTAAACATGCATTCTTCATAATCCTGAGAGAAGGTATCTGGACCTCAATGGGTAGGACTGCCTCCATGCCATATACCAGAGAGTAGGGTGTTGCCCCTGTCGACGTCCGTGCTGAGGTACGGTACCCATGCAGAGTGAATGGTAACATCTCATGTCAGTCTTTATATGTCATTGTTATCTTCTGTACAATCTTCTTGATGTTCTTATTAGCTACTTCAACAACTCCATTCATCTTCGGCCGGTAGGGAGAAGAGTTATGATGTTGTATCTTGAACTGTTTACAGAGCTCAGTGATCATTGTGTTATTGAGATTTGTACCATTGTCGGTAATAATCCTCTCTGGTACACCATATCAACAGATCAGGTTATGCTTGATAAACCGCGCCACGACATTCTTGGTTACTGTAGCAAAGGAAACCGCCTCAACCCACTTAGTGAAGTAATCAATGGCTACTAGAATGAAACGATGCCCGTTAGATGCAGTAGGTCTGATCTCGCTGATCATGTCGATGCCCCACATTGCAAAGGGCCACGGGGATGTCAAAACATTTAAGGGGACTGGAGGCACATGCACCTTATCAGCGTAGATTTGGCATTTATGACAAGTTTGAGAGTGCTGATAACAATCGGCTTTCATAGTGGACCAGTAGTATCCTGCCCGTAGGATCTTCTTATCCATGGTATGTCCACTGGAATGGGTTCCGAAAGTGCCTTCATGTAGATCTCTCATGATCCTTTCTGCTTCGCTCTTGTCCACACACCATTGTAGTGTGGAGTCATAGTTGCGCTTATAGAGGATTCCATTACTGAGGAAGAACTTCGCGGCGAACTTTCTCAGAAATTTCTTATCGTTGACAGATGCCCCTTCAGGATACTCTTGAGCCTTGAGATACCTTTTGACTTTGTGAAACCAGGGTTTATCTACCACTTCTTCGGTATCAACCTCGTAGCAGTGTGCTGGTTCATCTAACCGCTTAATGGTGATTCGGGGAGCTTCGTTGTCCCACCTAACTTTGAACATGGTAGCTAGTGCGTCTGCTAACTGATTCTCCTCTCATGGGAAATGTTCAAAAGTTACTTCCTCAAAGTGTGGGAGCAATGTCAGTACGTGTTCTTTGTAAGGAATGAGATTCGGGTGCTTTGTATCCCATTCGCCTTTGATCTAACTTATCACCAAGGCTGAATCCCCGAAGACATTTAGGAACTTGATCCTGAGGTCAATAGTGGCTTTGAGACCCATGATACATGCTTTATACTCCGCCATGTTGTTGGTGCAATTGAAACATAATCGGGCAGTGAACAGAGTATGACAGCCCTCGGGATATATGATTACAGTGCCAATGTCGTTACCCAGTGCATTTGAGGCTCCATCAAAATACATAGACCATCGGGATTCTTCCTCAGGTCCTTCATCTGGTCCATGTCCTTCGTAGTCAGCCACCAGCATAATGTTCTCATCTGGGAACTCAAAATTCATGGACTGATAGTCATCCACTGCCTGATGAGCCAAATGATCAGCCAATACACTCCCCTTGATTGCCTTCTGGGTTATATATTGTATATCGTATTCAGTTAAGATCATTTGCCACCTTGCTATCCTTCCGGAGAGAGCGGGCTTCTCGAAAATGTACTTGATCGGATCCATCTTTGATATCAATAAGGTAGTGTGAGTCAACATATACTGTCTCAGTCGGCGAGCAGCCCATGCCAAAGCGCAACAAGTTTTCTCGAGCAATGAGTATCGTGTCTCACAGTCGGTAAACTTTTTGCTAAGGTAATAAATGGCGTGCTCTTTTCGACCGGACTCGTCATGCTACCCCAACACACACCCCATTAAATTTTCAAGTACTATCAAGTATAATATCAAAGGTCTCCCTTCAACTGGAGGCATCCGAACTGGTGGTTCTTGAAGGTATTCCTTGATTCTTTCAAAAGCAGTCTGGCATTCATCATTCCACTTTACCACTTGATCTTTCTTTAGAAGCTTAAAGATTGGCTCACAAGTAGTAGTTAGATGTGAAATGAATCTGGCGATATAATTCAAGTGTCCCAAAAAACCTCTAACTTCCTTCTCTGTACGGGGAGATGGCATTTCTCGTATAGCTTTTACCTTTGCAGGGTCTACCTGAATGCCTTTGTCGCTGACAATGAAACCCAGAAGCTTACCAGACATTACCCCAATGGTGCACTTGTTCGGATTCAACCTCAGCTTGTATATATTTAACCTGTCGAACAACTTTTGAAGATGATCAATGTGCTCTTCCTCAGTCTGAGACCTGGCTATCATGCCATCAACATAGACTTCGATCTCGTGGTGAATCATATCATGGAACAAAGCGACCATGGCTCGTTGATAGGTTGCCCCAGCATTCTTTAACCCAAAAGGCATCACCTTGTAGCAGAAGGTGCCCCACTGTGTAATGAAGGTTGTCTTCTCCATGTCTTCAGGAGCCATCTTGATCTGGTTGTAGCCAGAGAAACCATCCATGAAGGAGAATATTTTGTGTTGTGCAGTGTTGTCAACCAGAACATCAATATGGGGGAGTGGGAAGTCGTCCTTGGGGCTTGCCCTGTTTAGATCTCTGTAATCCATACACATCCATACCTTGCCGTCCTTCTTAGGTACTGGAACAACGTTAGCAACCCACTACGGATAGGAGGTGACAGCTAAGAACCCTACGTCGAACTGCTTCATGACCTCTGCCTTGATCTTCTCTGACATTTCGGGACGCATACGATGGACCTTCTGTTTAATCGGAGGATAATCTTCTTTAGTTGGCAGGCGATGTACCACAATATCAGCGTCTAAACCAGGCATGTCTTCATAGGACCGGGCGAAGATCTCAACATAGTCGTGCAGTATCTGTATCAACCTCTGTTTGATGTTGAGCTCCAGATTTGCACCTATTTTAACCTCCTTTTTGTTCTTCTTAGAACCCAAATTCACTGTCTTAACCTGCTCTTCATGAGGTTGTATAGCCCTCTCTTCCTGTTGTAGTAGCCTAGCCAGTTCTCCAGGCACTTCACAATCGTCCTCACCTTCGTCCTCGGCTTGGTTGATCGGATTTTCGAAGTCATAACTGGCAATAGTAGAGTTGTTATCAATGGGATCCATGGTGGATATGGGTTTGCAGTGTGATATGTGAGTGTGTATAAGAGCATAGCTGTATTGATAAAGTAAAGGCAGAAAAGAAAAACAGAGAGTGCAAAATTCGTATGCAAAGAACGTCCAATGCTTCATTGATGAAATATGAGATGACATATAATAACCCTCACAATAGAACCATCGTGCCTCGGGTAAGACACAAGGTCAAAAAGTTTAAATTGTTCATTACAAACTCAAAACGAATAAGACAATTACTACGGAATAAAAGAAACTGGAACAAAATCTCTAGCCGTCCAATTACTCGGTCCACCGTCGGTAGTTAGGTAATCCAGCTGTCAATATCAAAATATTCCTCATTGTCTTCAATAGCATTGACTCCTTGATTACTGATGCGTAGGGGAGGTCCTCCGACTCGAGCACGTCGAACAACCCTTTAAGCCCCTGAAGTAAAGCCCAAGCCAAATTTGTCAATTTTATGAGTGAAATCAGGGAGCTGACCCCAATTGGCACACCCACCTTCTTCAACCACAGCCCTGGCATTTTTGAGAGAAGCCATCTTCAAAGGAGGTTTGTTGCTAGTAGTTTCAGTTGATTCCAAGATCTGAGGGACCTCTTCAAAATTCTGACAAGGAGTTTCGATAAATTCTCTGTCCATCTCGATGTAGTGGAAGGAATTGAGATGACTCACCATATACTCCTTTTCACCCCGTACAGTGACAATCTTCCCTTTCACCGGATATTTCAACATTTGGTGGAGTGTGGAAGTAACTGCCCCAGCCTCATGGATCCAAGGACGACCCAACAAACAAGAATACGATGGCCTGATATCCATCACATAGAAAGTGGACTTGAAAGTCTGAGAGCCTATCTTTACATGGAGGTCCACTTCCCCATGCACCATTCTTTTTGACCCGTCAAAAGCTCTTACCACAATGTTACTAGGATTTAAAGTCAAACTCTCGCAATCCAACCGGTCCAACGCCTTCTTGGGCAGAACATTCAGCAAAGACCCAGTATCTACCAGCATATGAGCCATGGTAGTGCCACTGCATTCGATTGAGACATGCAGAGCATCATTGTGTTTCCTTCCCTTCGGTGTTAAGTCTGCATCTGAAAAACCCAGCCCATTGTTAGCAGTCAGGCTAGCCACGCAATCTTTAAATTGATCAGTTGAAGTCTCTTGCGGCACATGCGCAGTTTTGAGGAATGCAATCAAAGCCTTCGCATGGGCCTCGGAGCACAACAGTAGGGATAACATGGATATCTTTGAGGGGGTATGCGCCAGCTGTTCGACCATATTGTAGTCACTCTTTTTAATTATTTTCAATATTTCCTCTATATCTTGCTTAGAGGCTTCCACAACAATCTTTCTAGGTGCCTCCGTCTGGGCAGGCTCGCCTACAACTTCTTTGCCTCAAATTCCAGATGACTTATCGGCAGGGGTATCGGCCGGAGAAAGAACAGGAATAGTAACTGAAGTACTGGCGGGTGGAGAAGATGGAATAATTACAGGCTTAGTGACAGTCTTTGGGGAGATCTCAGGAGAGAAGACCCTTCCACTTTTAGTAATCTTACTGGTCCCAACAATGTTACCGACATCGGGATCAGCTTCTTCGGTCTTCAAATTTTGTTTAACGCCATGATAGTAAACATCGGCGCCATAATGCCAAGGGACAGCTTTGTCTGAGGCGTATGGAACAGGACCAGGACATGCGATTATCAACGGAGCGACTCTCGTAGTGGGTGTAATCCTAACAGGTTTTCTCGAGGAAACCTTGGAAGGACTGGCGGAAATGGTTATAATAGCAATATCTTCACATGGAACAGTTGGAATCAAAGTTTTTTCGAACAAAATTTCTCTGTTGTCCATCAGGCGTTGGACACCTTGAAGATGTGAAAAACACAAGAAGGGGGGTTGAATTTTGAAACTTGAAATCAAATGCAGATAACACATTATTTTTATCCTGGTTCGTTTGATCTCAAACTACTCCAGTCCACCCGTCAAGGTGATTTCGCCTCTCTCCAACGAGGTCTTAATCCACTATATTCAACTGAATACAAAGTTGATTCAACAACTGCTAAAGCCTTCTTGAGTCTAAACCACAGACCGATTTCTCAAGGAAATTCTTTCTTACAGATAAATGAACAATTATGTATGTTTGATGTTTTCTAGAAAAACAATATATCACAACTGTGATAATACACAAAATGAAGCTTATGTAAAACTAGATTGCTAGAACTATGGAGTAATCAATTGAGAGCTTTTAGAAAAAATGAGAACGAGCTTGATGATGATAGGCTTTTGGCGTGTATATGCGTGTAGAGTATTGTAGAGCATTAGCCATTTCACTTCTCACTGATTTGTTTAAATAACCTTGGAATAGATACGTTGATGCCAATAATTCCATTTCAATTCTCATTACGTTCTTTCCATTTTGAGAAGATCTTTGTCTTGGAATAAAGTTGTTGGTAATAAATCTGCCTTGAATGCATGACCGTTGACACTTCAGAATGTTCTGCTTGATTAAGATCAGAGTGTGTTGGCTTTAGCTTATTCTAATTGCTTCTGAGTGCTAATGACATTGTTAAGATCTTGATCAGGATCAAATTATGTTGAGCGCAGATTCTGTTCATCAGACTTCAGCGTAGCATATGTATTGATCTTCTGATGTTGATGTTGATACTGATGTTCTGATGCTGATTCCATCAGAGTTTCCTGTAAATACACAACATATTTTTTAAGTAGCATATATGTCTTATATAAAACTTATAATTCATTTAATCTTGTATTTTGTTATCATCAAAACTCTAATTGAGGGTTGTAGAATCAAACTATGTTCTAACAATCTCCCCCTTTTTTATGATGACAAAAACTAGATTTTTTCAATTAAACTAAAATGATGAAAGTATCAGAGTTTAAGGATAGAGAGGAAACGGTCTCAGAGATAATCAGATAATTAGCAAAAGGTATTAGAGCTAAGAGAGTAAGGAATAAAAAGTATCAGAGTAATGATGAGAAAAACTCCCCCTGAGTTGATTATTTCCCTTTGACTCCTTAAGACCTTGAGTATCAAAACTTTATTGAACCTTTCTTTGATCATCAGAATTTTTCTTTATCAGAGTTCTTTGGATTCTTGTACCTGTAAGCTTTTCAGAACAGCAAATATTTATGTATGTTAGAATGTTTGAGACTTTTGTCTCAGTAAACCGTTATTGAAAAATATCATTCTTTCTCCCCCTTTTTGTCAGCGGTCAAAAAGCATATATAATCAGAGTTAAAAAACATTAGAGCAAAACATGTTTGTTATTAAAACAGAAGCAAGGATAGTTTAGAACAAGTAGAAATATTACAGACAAACATAAGAAAACAAGGAAAACATAATAAAAATCTAAGAAGAAGAAGGAAGTCGTGTGAACAGAGCTTCCAACATGCTCTTGATTTGTTCGCTGGTTTCGTTTTGCTTGGCTACCATGCTTGCTATAGATTCAATCTTGATATCCTGCTTGTCCATCCGTTCATTCATCAGCATATCTGATCTCTTCAAATCCTCCAGAGCTTGCCTGTCAAGAGAGGAAGCTTGAGGATCTTCAGATACAGGCTGCTTCTCAGAGCTTTCTGTAGCTTCTTCTGCTTGACCTAAGTCTTCAGCTTGAATAGTCTGTTCTTCTACAGGTTGAACTTTAGATGCTGGACGCTTTTCAGACCAAGGCTCACTGTCTAGATGGAGAACTTCTTCCTTCAGCAGCTTGCTCAGAACTGGACCTTCCATTTCCTTCAGCAGTTTGCTGAAGTTCTGTTGAGCCTGTCCATAACTCTGGTCTTGCAACTTGAAGGTTTCAGTGCAAACCCATCTTCTGAATTGAGTCCAGAGATGATCTGATACAACAGGATCAACCACTTCCAGACTTGCTTGTTTCAAAGAAGTGATCCACTTCTGCATATCTGATTCAAAGTTCAAAATACTGGAACCAACATCTGGTTGTTTCGGTTTAGGGATGGCAGTTTTCTGGTTTATTGCAGCAAGGCGTTCAAGGATTGTTAGGTCAATGACTGTCTTGCTGTGGTTTTCTGTATTTTTCTTAGGTGAGGGAGTAGGAGAATCAGAAATAACGATTGGACTATGTGGAGTGTTTGGAGGAGTTGTTTATGGTGAGGAGGGAAGTTGAGACATATTAACAGTAGTACCACGGGGCAATTGAATGGCCAAGGGTTGTGGTTCAGGGGACTCAGAGGTTTGAGCCTCAGAGTTTTGAGTCTCAGGTTGTGGAGATTGTGCATGTGGAGGAGATGGTGGATTACTTTCTGGTTGAGGAGAGGGAGGTTGTGGAATTTCTGGTTCTGGTATTGGAGAGAGAGGAGTTTCTGGTATTGGTGAAAGTGGAATGTCAGGTTGTGGAGAAATGGGAATTTGGATTGTTTGTTTCAGGAGCAGAAGAGTGTTGTTCTATATCAGAAAGAACTTGAGCAAGTTCTGGTTCTGGTATGGTTGCAGTGTTTGGATTTTGTGGTTTGGAGCGGGATCTTCTGAGGGTTAAGGACTCAGAAGGGTCAAAGTCAATGTCAAAATCTTCAAAGGTTTGTGGTGTTGGGATATCAGCTGGAATTGGAGTTGGAATGGGAGTAGGAATAGATGAGGAATCAGCAGTTGAATTTAAAACAGATATAGAAACAGGATTACCTCTTTTCTTTGGAGTCTGTTATGATGATCCTTCTGGAGCAGCTTTTCTCTTCTTCGTCTTCTTCAGAACTACCTCTGGTGCCTTCTGCTGAAGATCTTGAATGTTTAGATTGGGTGTTGTACCATCAGCTTTACAAGCATCCAAGTATCTCAGAATGATCTGAGGCTTGGAGTCAATCTCTGAGAACATGGGGAAGTTGTCCAGAGGGACTCTTCTGCTGGAGATTTCAGCAAAAGGAGTAACGTTGGGCTCCTTCTTAATGTTCTCTATCAGCTTCATCTTCTTTAGATTCTTGGCGTTCAGCTGCTTGCCAACAGAAGGTTCCAGGGTGCTGATCTCTTATGCCTCTGTCAAGTGTTTAATCAGCCTATTCTCAGTCAG
This sequence comes from Vicia faba, assembly GCA_948472305.1. Classification (NCBI taxonomy): domain Eukaryota; kingdom Viridiplantae; phylum Streptophyta; class Magnoliopsida; order Fabales; family Fabaceae; genus Vicia; species Vicia faba. The sequence continues at coordinate 630,835,265 of OX451740.1, forward strand.
AATATCTGATATCAATCTTCCAAAGGGTATCCAATCCCTTTTAGTGCGTTCATCTTCTCTTGTTTTCTTGATGCTTGTTCTCATATGGTTGAACAGAAGATGAGCTAGATTAATCTTTACCCTCTGAGAAATAAAATAGATCAGAAACTGCTGATCTATGTTTATGTAATCAGGAGAGCTTGTAGGCTTCCTGTGATTGAAACAGCCCAGAATAATCTTTGCCCCAATTCTGTGCTTATCTTTCAGATCCCTTATCTTGCTGGAGGGAAGCCCCAGCATGAAAATTTCCCTTGCTATAACAGCAACATCTGAGCATCTTTTTTCCATGTCTATACAGCGAATACCACCACCATTGTACCCAATGAATTTTGCAATTAGGTCTTCAGTAATCACAATTTTCTTCCCCATGATGTAGGAAGTGACTTGGTGATTTGAGGAAGAGGCGTGAATCCAGAATTCCTTAACCAAGATAGGAAAAGTTGGACCCACCAACCTGTCAAAGTATTTCTCCCATCCTTGAGCTTAAATCTCTTCTGATAAATCAAAACCATTTTCCTTCAAACTGTTGAAATCCACTATAATCTCTGACAAAACTTCAAGGTTCTTGACTGGAGTGAGTAGCGTTCTGAGAGGAACCTCATATTGCTCAGCTGATGCATCTTTCTGGGAACCTGAAGAGAGATTGCTGGAAGATACCATTGTTCACACGAGGTTTTTTGAAAAAAAATTTGAAAAGGTTTTCTTGAGCAGGAAGAACACAAACACAGATATCGGAAAAATTAATTGAAAACGAAAGTAAGGGTAAACGTTGTGAGTAGTGTGAATGGTGTTTAAATAGATTTTGAAAAAGTTTTTGAAAACATAAACGCTTAAGAGAGAGAAATAAATCATGATTAATAGCATTTAATGATGGCTGATTTTAGGGGATTTCAGAAAGATACTTAAACGGTTACCAGTGACATGTGTCTCAATGCAACCAATCAGTGCTTTGCCTTTTCAGAAGCGTGAACGCGTGTTCAGCCTCAGGAAACAGCTGATGACTGGATGACACTTGTTTGCTTTGAGTGAACATCACTTCTATCCTTGAACTGAAGAGCTCAAAGCTTCATGGATAGATCTGATACAATCTGCATTTCTAAAGACTCTGAAAGAAGATTGATCAGAAGTTCAGAGTAATAAACATAATTCTGAAGGTTAATATATAAAATTAAAACAGTTTTATTCTGGACAGAGCTTCATGCTGAGATGATTCAGAATGAAGTTGAACCTATCTTCAGAAAGTGGTTTTGTAAAGATATCAGCCCATTGATGGTCTGTATCAATAAATTTTAAGTTTAAGATTCCTTTCTGAATATAGTCCCTAATAAAATGATGTTTTATTTCTATATGCTTAGCCCTAGAATGAAAAATTGGATTTTTACTTAAGCAAATAGCAGAAGTATTATCACAGAGTATAGGAATGTTACTCTCATAAATCTGGAAGTCCTCAAGTTAACTTTTCATCCAGAGCATTTGTATGCTGCATCCAGCTCTTGCTATGTATTCAGCTTCTGTTGTTGATAGAGCAATGGTGGATTGTCTTTTGCTGGACCACAAGATCAGATTTTCTCCCAGAAACTGGCAGCTTCCAGAAGTGCTTTTACGCTCTACTCTGTCTCCAGCAAAGTCAGCATCACAGTAACCTACTAAGCTGTAATCACTAGATTTTCTATAAAACAAACCCAGATTAGTAGTACCTTTCAGATACTTGAAAATTTGCTTAACAGCTGTTAAGTGGGATTCTCTAGGATCTGATTGGAATCTTGCACAAATGCATACACTGAATAAAATATCATGCCTTGAGGCTGTCAGATAAAGAAGTGAACCAATCATACCTCTGTAGACTTTCTGTTCTACCTTTTTGCTTACCTCTTCTCTTTCCAGAATGCACGTGGGATGCATTGGAATCTTTGATGGCTTACATTCTGAGAGATCAAATTTCTTTAGAAGTTCTATGAGATATTTGCTCTGATGAATGTAAGTTCCTTCTGGGGTTTGATTGATCTGAATGCCCAGAAAGAATTTCAGTTCCCCCATTAGGCTCATCTCAAATTCTGCCTGCATACACTTAGCAAATTTTGTTCCCAGAGAGGGATTAGTAGATCCAAATATTATATCATCAACATAAATCTGGCAGACTAAAATGTCATTCTTAACTGTCTTACAGAATAGGGTTGTGTCCACCTTCCCTCTGGTGAATTCCTTTTCTAACAGGAAGTTACTTAGTCTTTCATACCAAGCTCTGGGAGCTTGTTTCAGACCATATAGTGACTTCTTTAGTTTGAAAACATATTCTGGATTTTTTGAACTTTCAAAACCAGGGGGTTGGTGCACATATACCTCTTTTTCTATATAGCCATTTAAGAATACACTCTTGACATCCATCTGATACAGAGTGATGCCTTTATTAACAGAAAAAGAAATTAAAAGTATGATAGATTCTAACCTGGCGACTGGAGCAAAGGTTTATGTATAGTCTATCCCCTCTTGCTGACTATAACTTTGTGCTACCAATCGTGCCTTGTTTCTGATGACTTCACCTTGTTCATTCAGCTTGTTTTTGAACACCCATTTTGTTCCAATGATGTTGAATCCTTTTGGTTTAGGAACTAGATCCCATACGCCTTTCCTTGTGAATTGATTCAGCTCCTCTTGCATTGCTAGAATCTAGTCATTGTCCAAAAGTGCTTCATCAATTGAAGATGGTTCAATCAGAGAAACAAGTCCCATGAGGGATTCTTCAAAGTTTCTGAAGCTGGCTCTTGTTCTGATTGGATCTTCCTTTCTTCCTAGGATTGTTTCTTCTGGGTGATCCATGCTGCTTCTGGATGGTCTTTTCTGAGGTTGATCAACAGAAGATGCTGGATTGCTTGTAGTGCCTCTTTCTGATGTTGAGGGAGTGTCTCTGTTAAGAGCTTCTGATGACTTGTCTTCAGTACCTGTGAATTCAACTTCCATAACTGCAAGTAATTCATTCTGCTTTGACTTTTGAGAGTCAAGCTTTTCATCAAGACAAACACTGATTGATTCTTCCACAATCTGTGTTTCTGTATTGTATACTCTGTACCCTCTTGAGCGTTCAGAGTATCCTAACATAATACACTTCTGTGCTTTTGAGTCAAACTTGTTCAAATAATTTTTAGTATTCAAAATAAAGCAAGTACATCCAAATGGATGGAAATATGAAATGTTGGGCTTTATGTTCTTCCACAATTCATATGGAGTCTTTTCCAGAATAGGTCTTATGGAGATTCTATTCTGAATGTAGCACGCTGTGTTTATCGCCTCTGCCCAGAAGATCTTAGCAACGTTAGTCTCGTTGATCATGGTTCTGGCCATTTCTTGCAATGTTCTGTTCTTTCGTTCTACAACTCCATTTTGCTGGGGAGTTCTAGGACAAGAGAAATCATGCAGAATGCCTTTGTCATTAAAAAATGATTCAAAATATTTATTTTCAAACTCTCCACCATGATCACTTCTGACTTTGACGATTCTAAGATCCTTTTCATTCTGAACTTGGTTACAAAAGGTGACAAACACAGAGTGTGACTCGTCCTTGTGTCTTAAGAACTTTACCCATGTCCATCTGCTATAGTCATCTACGATTACTAACCCATACTTCTTGTCACTGACTGAAGCAGTTTTAATTGGTCCAAATAAGTCAATGTGCAGAAGTTCTAATGGCTTAGAGGTGGAAACAACGTTTTTAGATTTAAAAGCAGGTTTTGCAGACTTGCCTTTCTGACATGCTTCACACAGAGCATCTGAATTGAACTTCAGGTTAGGAAGTCCTCTGACCAGATTGAGTTTGTTAATCTGAGATATTCTTCTCAAACTAACATGCCCCAATCTTTTGTGCCAGATCCATTGCTCGTTGATAACAGACAGAAGACACTTTACATTATGACTTTTCAGTTCAGAAAGTTTGATTTTGTAAATGTTGTTTCTCCTCTTTCCATTAAACAGGATAGTCCCATCTTTCTGACTAACAGCTTTACATGAATTTTGATTAAAGATTATATCATAAGCGTTATCACTTAATTGACTTATTGATAACAGATTATGCATTAATCCATCTACTAATAAAACATTACTGATAGAGGGAAGATTTTCGTTACCTACTATTCCAGAGCCAATGATCTTTCCCCTCTGATTGCCTCCAAAGCCTACATGGCCTCCAGGCTTAAGTTCCAGGCTTTGGAACATATGCCTTCTTCCCGTCATGTGTCGCGAGCAGCTAGAGTCCAGGTACCATGACTGGTGTTTCTGCTTTGCTGCTAAAGATATCTGCAACATGTATTATTTTATCCTTATGTACCCATATTTTCTTGGGTCCTGATTTGTTAGTTTTACCAAAACTTTGGTTGAATTTTGGTTTGACAGAATAATTGCTACTAGTGTATTTGATGTCATGTGTGTGCCCATATACAAAGTGTGAATTAAGAGGAGTTCATTTAATAACTAAATCCATGGCATTCTTTGGTGTAGGTACCTTACCTTGGTATCCTATTACCTTTCTGCCATTTCTGCTAACTCCATAGATCATTGAAGCCATCTTGCTTCTATCTATGCTTTTAGCTAGGAACTTCTGAAAGCTGTGATCATACTCCTTAATGATCTCATCAGCACTACTGGGAGTTTCAATAATTGTTTCCTTCTGAGAGTTTTGTAATATATTTTCTAATTTTGAAACTTTATTTTTCAACTCAGAATTTTCCAACTTGAGACTCTCAGTTTTATCAGAGTCAGAAGCAAGATCCCTTTTCAGGTTTCTGAATTTGACTCTGATCTGCTGATATCTTTCCAGAATCTCATTAAGGCTTTCAGCTAGTTCAGCCTTAGTAAAATTAATAGCAAAGTCAGGAAATACCTCTTCTGTGTCTGATTCAGAGTCTGATTCAGAAGCTTCACTGTCTTCTGATATGTTTGCCATGAGAGCTATGTTTGCTCTCTCATCATCTGATTCTGAGTCAGCTTCAGATGTGTCAGAGTCATCCCATGTGGCCATGAGACTTTTCTTCTTTTCCTTGCCAAACTTTCTTCTGGGCTTTTCCTTCTGAAGCTTTGGGCAGTCACTCTTGTAGTGTCCTTGCTCGTTACATTTATAGCAGATGATGTCCTTGTTGTTTGGCTTTCTGGTTCCTGAAGAGCCTTCAGATCTTCTGTGTCCAGAGGAGGATTCTGACCTTCTGTATCTGGAGGAGGATTCGTTCTGGTTCTCAAATCTTCTGGGATTCCTGAACTTTCTTTGCCTCTGCTTCCACAGTTGGTTCACACTTCTGGAGAGGAGAGACAGTTCATCTTCTTCTGATCAGGACCCATCAGAGGTTTCTTCAACAGCCTGCAAAACCTTGGAGTCATATTTTCTGTTAGATTTTAAAGCTAATGGCTTACCTTGCTTTTGAGGTTCATCAGCTTCTAGCTCTATCTCGTGACTTCTGAGGGAGCTAACAAGTTCCTCCAGAGAGATTGTATTGAGATCCTTAGCTAGCTTCAGCGCTGTGACCATTGGCCTCCACTGTTTTGGCAAGCTTCTGATGATCTTCTTGACATGATCAGCAGTAGAATAACCTTTGTCCAGAACTTTAAGACCAGCAACCAGAATCTGAAATCTTGAGAAAATTGTTTCAATAGATTCACTTTCTTCCATCTTGAATGCCTCATACTTCTGAATGAGCGCAAGAGCTTTAGTTTCTTTAACTTGAAGGTTTCCTTCATGCGTCATTATGAGAGAATCAAACATATTCTTTGCAGTGTCTCTGTTTGATATCTTTTCATATTCAGAGTAAGAGATAGCACTGAGAAGAATAGTTCTTGCTTTGTGATGGTTTTTGAAATCACGCTTTTGTTGATCAAACATTGCTTTCCTGTCAATCTTCTGACCATTTGCATTCACTGGGTGCATGTATCCATCTGTCACCATATCCCACAGATCAGCATCGTGGGCCAGAAAGAAGCTTTCAATTCTGTCTTTCCAGTAATCAAAGTTCTCTCCATCAAAGACTGGAGGTTTTCCACTGAATCTGTCTCTTTCTTCATTGTGGTCATTGCTGATGTTTTGATGTTGTCCTGCCATAGTGTTTTTCAACGCTGGATCTTGTACTGACACGGTTAAGTGTTATAAACTCAGAACCAGGCACTCTGATGCCAATTGAAGATGTGAAAAACACAAGGAGGGGGGTTGAATTGTTGAAACTTGAAATCAAATGCAGATAACACGTTATTTTTATCCTGGTTCGTTTGATCTCAAACTACTCCAGTCCACCCGTCAAGGTGATTTCGCCTCTCTCCAATGAGGTATTAATCCACTATATTCAACTGAATACAAAACTGCTTCAACAATTGCTAAAGCCTTCTTGAGTCTAAACCACGGACCAGTTTCTCAAGGAAATTCTTTCTTACAGATAAATGAACAATTATGTGTGTTTGATGTTTTCTAGAAAAACGATATATCACAACTGTGATAATACACAAAATGAAGCTTATGTAAAACTAGATTGCTAGAACTATGGAGTAATCAATTGAGAGCTTTTAGCAAAAATGAGAATGAGCTTGATGATGATAGGCTTTTGGCGTGTATATGCGTGTAGAGTATTGTAGAGCATTAGCCATTTCACTTCTCACTGATTTGTTTAAATAACCTTGGAATAGATATGTTGATGCCAATAATTCCATTTCAATGCTCATTGTGTTCTTTCCATTTTGAGAAGATCTTTGTCTTGGAATAAAGCCGTTGGTAATAAATCTGCCTTGAATGCAGTACCGTTGACACTTTAGAATGTTCTGCTTGATTAAGATCAGAGTGTGTTGGCTTTAGCTTATTCTGATTGCTTTTGAGTGCTAATGACATTGTTAAGATCTTGATCAGGATCAGAGTATGTTGAGTGCAAATTCTGTTCATCAGACTTCAGCGTAGCATATGTATTGATCTTCTGATGCTGATGTTGATATTGATGTTCTGATGCTGATTCCATCAGAGTTTCCTGTAGATACACAACATAATTTTTAAGTAGCATCTATGTCTTATATAAAACTTATAATTCATTTAATCTTGTATTTTGTTATCATCAAAACTCTAACTGAGGGTTGTAGAATCAAACTATGTTCTAACACACCTGTCTTCAACAAATGGAAACCGGAAGGTAGAAATGAACACATGTGGCAACTTTCACCACAACCCAGAAATAAATCGGCCAACAGCAAATTCTTCTTAACGGTCACAAGAGGAGTAGAAATTTCGTCAATTGAGGTCACAAACAGATTGGTGTCAATGGTGTTAAGTCCATGGTTGTGCTTAGGCATGGGAGCAGTTATGACATTGGGCTTCTCTGAAGCATCAAACTCAATTTCCTTGGCTTCAATTAGATCTTATACTTTATTTATTAGACTCCAACAGTCATTTGTATCGTAACCAGGACTCTCAGAATGGTAGGCACACTGAGCGTTAGGATTGTACCGAGGAGATGAGGTATTAGGATTCTTGGGACCCTCTTTTAAAGTTGTCAAGTTGGATCTCAGCAGGTGAGGTAACACTTCAGCTAATGTCATGTTGATGCGGGTAAACTGTCGTTGTGGTCTTTCTACCCTTTGTTGATTGTTGCATTGTGAAGTAACTACAGGTCTAGGTATCATTACGGCACTTACTGTCTGACGATGTTCAGCCCTGTTTTGACCCCTCGGGCTATAGATGGTGTTGGCTTCCTTCTTACTAGAAAATGACTTCTTTACTGAGCTTGAAGAGACATCTTTTTGTATTTTACCACTTCGAATCCAAGCTTCTACCCTCTCTCCAGTTAAAATCAACTCAGTAAAACCGGGCAATGAGCTATCGATCAAATGGTTTAAGAATGGACCAGACAGCGTCCCAAGAAACATGTCGACCAACTCCCTATCAGACAAAGGGGGTTGGACTCTCCTGGCCAAATCTCTCCACTTCTGTGCATAGTCCTTGAAGCCTTCCCCTGCACCTATGGACATACTCTGGAGTTGAGTACGAGTAGGGGCCAGGTCGGCATTGTATTGGTACTGCTTGTAAAAAGCGGCAGCCAAATCCTCCTAGTTTTGGACATTAATTCCCTCCAATTGGTAGAACCATTCAAGCTGAGTCCTCGACAGACTGTCTTGAAAGAAGTGGACCCACAAGTTTCTATCAGCGGTATGGGGCTGGATCTTCCTTACATAGGAACGGAGATGAAGCTTTGGGCAAGAGACCCCATCATACTTTGCGAAAACCGAAGCCTTAAATTTCTGCGGGATGACCACTCCTGACACCAATCCTAGTTCTTCGAAATCTAACCCTGGTATTCTCTGAATTTCCATGGCACTTAAACGATCCTCTAGCTGCTTGTACCTATCCTCAGTGGGAGGATATTGCTCATCATTATAGTCGGTATCATTGTCAGAAATTTCAGGACTGGGGTCTTCTCCCCTTGTCTGCCCTTCTTGATTTTCCGCCTCTTTGGATGAGGAAGTCATATCAACTGATTGCTTTAGTGGTCCCCCGAATCTTCTGCCCATATTGAGGGCACTGACGTGCTTCTTCTTCTTCTTCTCTTTCTCTTTCAGTATGAGGGCCTTCAGATCCTCCTGCCCTTTTTCCAGAGTTACGAACATCTGTTGAAATTGGGCATTTTGTGCCTGAAGATCTTTGATGCTTTATTCAGAAGACATATCTGCTTGAAATAAACAGCAGAGGAGATGAGAAACCTGTAACAGAACCTATTTATGCAATGTCATGGATGGTATGCGTATGCAATGGTTTCAAGGAATTTAGAGATTTAAATTTGTTCAGACCAAAAAAGGGAACACACGTCATATTATTAAATCCAAGTTTGAGTACATTATGCCTCTTTAGGCTTACAACAAACATACAACAAAACTCTTAAGACAAAAAGGTTGAACGCATCCTCTTTGGCGCAATGTAGGCGTTTAGATTTCGTTCTTCATGAAGCTGCTTGGTGAGTTCCAGAACCTTCTTCTCACTGGCGTAAAATTGGGTTTCAAAGGTGTCCCGCTCTTCCTTCAACTGAACCCAAGATTTCTGCAATTCTTCGAGGGAGGTGGGCATGTCAGGATGAAGGACAATGTATGAGACATCTCCTTCAACAACAGGTTCTATGATAACATGGAGGATAGAAGGGTAAGGCATTAAGAGACTTTGAGCACGAGCTCGTACCCACCTAAGGTATGGCTCGAGTGGGATAGAGTTTTTGCATCCCAAAGTCCTACTTTCCACCTTGTTCACCATTTTCCAAGCTCGTGTAAACCTCTAGCGATAACCTTGGTTTTCCTTGTCGTAGTCAAACAACAGACCTTGAATGAGCATCTCATGAGGGCCGTCTCTTCGGGCATACCCAAACTGTCGAAGAGCTAAGCATGGATTGTAGGTGATACCTCCCCTAATACCAAGCAAAGGGACGTTATGGAATTCCCTACAGCGGTCAATGATGGAGACGTCTTCCAAGGATCTTGAACACCAACGGATGTCAGCATGGGTGAGGGACATTATCCTTTGAGACCATGTCAGTCTTCGCTCGTTCTTCAATACGGATTGAGGTAGGTGTGAAGTGAACCACTTGGTGAGTAGGGGAATACAACATAAAAGAGTACCTCTCTTCTTCATGGTGCGGGTATGAAGACAATGCAAGATGTCTCCCAATAAGGCAGGTACGGGATTGCGAGAGAGAAAGACTTTGATGGCGTTAACATCTATGAATTGGTCCGAGTTGGGGAATAAAACCAAACCATAAATGACAAGAGCCAGGATGTCTTCAAAAGCTTGGAAATCCATGTCGTCCCATAATGAACGAGCCTTCTCCAATAGAAACTTGGCTAGGAAACCTTTGACCCCGTTTCTTGTCTCCTAATTGGCTATGATGGCGGCTCTTTTCAGATGCAAAGCTTTGGAGATGACTTCAGGTTTTGGAATCCCCTCTAGACTGGTGAACGATATCTGATCAAGCATGGGCACCCCTAAGAGTAAAGAGAACTCTTCCAGTGTAGGTACCAACTGATAGTCTGGGAAAGTGAAACAATGATGTACGGGATCAAAGAATTGGAACAATACACACATTATTTCTTCTTGGACACTGGATGTATCCAAACTGAGGATTCGACCATATTTCTTGGTAAAAGGAGAATCCCCGGGAACTCTTGAGGCTAACTCTTGAAGCTGAGGGTGTGCTTTTATAAAGCTGATTCGGATGGTGTTTCTTCGGACGAAATCCATGACCTACAAAACAAAAACAAAGATAAATTTCTAAATCCTTGAAATGGTTAGTGAGCATGCGTAGGATGCTCATGATGTTTATGATGTTATGTACAAGTATATATATATATATATATATATATATATATATATATATATATATATATATATATATATATATATATATATATATATATATATATATATATATATATATATATATATATATATATATATATATATATATATATATATATATATATATATATATATATATATATATATATATATATATATATATATATATATATGCACATAAAGCAGACAAGTTCCTATGTTTTAGGCTTGCATGAGGTTTTATAGGTAAGTACCCTCTTGAAGTTTAGTTGGTTCAACCTGTCCTAGTAATAGTGATCAGGTTCTAAAGGATCTCAATATCACTGACCTTTCTCTTAGGCATTGTCTCAGCATAATCAATCTTTTCTTGCGGTTGAGATATCCCAAAAGTCCAGCCTCAATGAGTGTAGTATCGAGTATCAACCAATTTTCAACTCTACACCGAAACCGGTTATCTCACTACGTCCTAATGGCCAAGTTGTTCAATTAGGGTTCTAAAGTCAGTTAGTGCTTCATGACGCCACTCAGCGGCCCCGTATTCTCCTCGATTCACCACGAGGGATATCGGTACCCACAAATACATTACACTAACATAGCCATTGCTTCAACCATATCGGTCTACGTCGTACAGTTTCCACAATCTATTGCTACTTACCTAAAAAGGTGTCCCAGATCAGGGTGGAGGATCAAAGCAAGCCCAAACAAAGAACCATAATGTAAAGCATACAAATCAAACAAAGAAATCAAGTAAGTGATCTAACCCTAAGGTAACCCCACTTGTAAGTATTTCCCCAGCAGAGTCGTCAGTTCTGTGATACGGTGGGAGAACTTACTTGAGGTGTTTTGTGTTTGTTTTTGCAAATGTTGCAGTTTAGCAAGAGCCGCCACTGACTTTTATTTTATCCAAAAGGAAAGGTGAAAAAGCACAGGAAAGACCTTTAGAGATGTTTTCTTGAGTTCGGGGGGTAGGTTATGAAAAGGGAAGGTATTAGCACCCTTTTCATCCATTGTTTTCCATGGGCTCTTAGTTACTCGCTAGATCACTTGCTTTTGTTTGAATGTGTTTGTGGTGTGGGTTTTGAAAGTATTTTAAAAATGTGACTTTGTAATGATTCTCGTTTCTATAAGAATGCATACAAAGTGTTTGTTTCGAAAAAAATTTCAAGAAAGTATTTGTGAGATGTGTTTTTGAAAGTGATTTTGAAAAGGGTTTTCTTTTTAATGGCTCTCGTTTCTATAAGAACGCGTACAAAGTGTTTGTCTTTTGAAAAATGTTTCAAAGTGAGAGTGTTGGTGTATAAAATGTTTTTGTTGTGAGCAAGCGAGTAACTAGGAGTGAATCTACCTACTCAAAAGGTCTTAAATGTGCTTTTCCTCCTCCTTTAGATATTGATATCCTACCATTGATTTGGTAAGAAGCCCCATCGTTGGATGAGAAGGGACGGGCGCGGGTCATCGTATAGTCATGATAGATATATTGTGAGGTATCTTAGCATTTTTCTTTTAGGGACTAAGATCATTTATAAGGCAACTTTGAATAGCGTCATCGAGGGACTATGATCTTGTATTTCGATTGGTTTTGCTAAAGCAACCCGCATACGTAACATGACCACTTTAAGGCAACAAGTGGAGTTAACCTTAAGGGTGCTAGTGTGCAAGTGTGTTTGATTACATACATTTTAGTCTTGATTAGGGTGATCTATTTGTTGATTTTATCTTGTCATACACACCCTAATTACTAGCATTTATATTTGAAAGCGATAAATTGCAGAAATGTAAAGTCCTACGCTATTACAATATTTGGGGGATGGGGTACATATTTACGAATGGGGATTGCAAATAAAATTTAAATCCTAAATTATTATTACAACCATATCGAATGGATAAGAATGTACAAAATATGTAAAATGGACTTATTTTATTTTAAGAAAATATTTTTGATCTTTTGTTTAAAGAAATAAAATAAAGCATGTAAAAAATAAATAAATAATGTTTTTGGTGTCTTTTTTATTAATGAAAAAGAAAGTAATTGCAAAAACAGTGAGAAAAAGAAAAATAGAATCAGCGTATTGCTGACTAAAAGAGGTCAGAAGTTCTGACTCTGGCCTGCTGCAAAACAGATATCCTGTTAGTGAAAAAAAGGGTGAAGTCAGAAGTTCTGGGTCCACTGGGAACAAGGTAGTTTTCAGAAGTTTTGATACCACCAGCAACAAAGTAGATTTCAGAAGTTCTGATACCACTGGCAGAACTTGGTCTCCCTCTCCATGCTAGTCAGAACATCTGCAACTTGGTTATTTCTCAACAAAACAGAAGATATGCTTATGACAGTTATAGCAGGTGTCATAGTGTTTCAGAAACAAGAAATATCAGAAATAAAAATCAGAGGCAAGTATGAATTTGCTAATCCTAATTCTGAGTTCCAATTCCTTCAAGAAGTTCTGAACTTATTTATTCCCTACTTAGGCAGGCAGATGCATGAGATCTCAGAATATGTACAATCATCAGAAACATGATATCTACATTGTATTTTTAAACATGCAATTCTGGTAAGGCTTAAGTAATATGGTGAGAGTCAGCAGAAACTTACCTTGCAACTGGAAAAGATTATGTGAAACGGAGTTAACCTCAACTCTGATGATGTTTTGAGCAGCTTCTTCATGCACTCAGCAGGCTGGAAGTTTTCAACTTCTGGAACAGCAAAGGGGTGATATTCTGATTTCTTTGAGGTGGAGTTGGATGAAGAGTGTATAGCACAGTATGAACACTGAAGTTAGGATAACTTCTAATATGCAAGGAATCAAAAGTTAACAGTTTTTGTATGTTGTGTTTACAGTTTTTGGAACTCTTGGAATTTTGGCAGGGGTTCAAGGCTTTTCTTTTCTCAAATTTTTGACCCTTTCACAGTTGCAAATGTAGTTCAATTTATAGGAAATGATTTAGTAACTTAGAGAAATCAAAGGTACAGCCATCATGTGCTAGGCGATGACTTGTTCTTGAAGCAAGTTCAAACAAGTATGGTTCAAGGCACAAATTAAGGTGGTTAGCAGCTTTTAGCTGTGCCTAAGCTGGATTTGTAAGCATGAATCAAGGAAAAGTACCCTCAGAAGCAAAAGCGAAGCATGGGCCCAGCACATACTTTGTACAAAATCTGCTTTTCAAGGACAGCAAAGGTATTTTTATGCCACACGTGGGGAAATCCTTTAGATAAAGACTCAAAAGTGGTTGTGAGCATTAAATGATGATGAGATTTATCAAATCAGAAATCCTGCCATATGAAAATTTACCTCATTGTTTCATTCTGGGTCAGAAGTTCAGCTTCATCATCATTTAGAGTGAACATCCAACTTCTGATCTTTGTATCTTCTGGCTCCAGCGTGCTCTGAAGGAGTGTCATGTTCTGAATCGTGTTTGCAACTTCTGACTGCACTTGCATAGAGCCTGGCTTAGAAGTTCTGAAGTATCATATTCTCTAGACACAAAATTTTCTAAACGTTTAGAAAATTTGATTTTCAAAGTAACTTCTAACTTTTAATTTTTGATGAACCAATTTCATGCCTTAATGAAATATGATTCTTGGAACTTAATTTTTTGATTCAAAAGTCATATTTTGACTCCTTTGGTATGCAAATGACCATTTTTCCCTTGTGAGTGATTTTCTTGGAAAGTTGTAATTCAAGACTTGGAACTTGACAGAAACAAACCTGAGAGTCCAGGATGATCCTTTGAGAAATGAGAGGGAAAATTTTGGGGTACAACAGGCATCTTAGGCAAAAGTTAGGGATTTTCTTGGCAAGTAACTACGTCAGACAAGACTTGATCGTTAAAGCAACGATCTTCTCGGATCCTCACCATACTTCAACAGAAGCTGCTGCTCAGGATTTCAAAAGTTGTTAGGGGGGATAGTGGTCATTGTATCTCAATGTATCTTTTCCATTATGAATTACCATTTCCCAAACTTTATAATCATCTATGGAGTCTCGCCATTCGCAGACTACCATTCTATTAATGAAATTCGAGCTTTTACCCAATTCTTTGTATTTTTTATGTTATTTAGATTGCAAAGACTCAATTTATTACTGATAATAACTTTCAAAGCAAAGAGATTAAATAACAAAATTGATTTTTCAAAAAAAAAGATTTTTACAATTTACTTTTACTTTGAGATTTGTGATGAAACAATGACAACCAAAATGGTGATCCCAGGAATGCACAAACTCCAGTTGTTTTGAGAAGTTTTTGTTCCCCTCGAGAATTTCTACTCAGGATGTTTTTGCCGCACGAGGTTTATGATTCCGGTATCCTCGGTCAAGTTTGGATTCATTTCTCCTTTTTTAAGTTTTCATGATGTGAAGTTTCAATCTTCATTTTCTCCAGCGAAGTGGGTCTGAATTCCCCAGTGAATGTTTGGATGTTTCAGTGTCATTCTGCTTTATTTGAGACTGGTCTTGCAATCTCCAGTAGGCATGTTACTTTTGATAAATAATGGTTTCCCCAATGAAGCCCGAAGAATGATGTTCTACCCTGGTATCTGTTTGATTTGTCTACCTCCGGATTATGTTTCTCCTCAGTAAAGTTAAAAGTAGGCAGTAGGTTTGGTTTCCGCAGCTGGCCTTTACCTTTCTTGGAATAATCATCTTGGTTGAAGCTTAGCTAAGTGTTGTTAGTGCCCGAGGCAGTTTTGCCTGGTTGTTCCCCATGTTGTGTATCTGTTTTGTCAGCATGCACACGATAACACTCATACATTCATACATGTATCATGCATAGCTAAAATTGACAAATCATTGTTCATTGACATTTGTTAATATTTTTGTTGACATATTACCCTGTTTTGTAGAGTTACGTTACCCTCTTTTCATTAGAGCATTGGTCTTAAGCAGAAAACGTACATTATTTCAATTTCCCTACTGAGTTGTCCCTCATAGAAGATTTTTGCTTTAGCCTTTCGGTACAATTCCTTGTTTGGATGGATCTTGTTTTCCCACTTGAGTTTATTTCTCAAAGGATGTATTTTGGTTGACTGTTTCATTCCAGTTTATTTCTGGTTTGGATCTGTGGTTCCTCGGCAATATTATTTACTTTGGAATTCTAAAAAACTCCAAGCTTTGGTTGGTGCATTTATTTTGCACAAGAAGACTTTATCCCCTTAGCGAGAATATCATGGAATCTCCACAGGAAGTCATACCTCTTGCCCAAAAAAGTCATTTCCTTTTACAATCCTCCGTGACCACAAATAGCAAGTCTCTTTATTTGAGACATCTTATGTATTATCCTTTCTAGGCGGAGTGCCTTGGTTAAAGAAGAAGTTGAGACTCGTTCTAGGCGAAACACCATAATCTTGGGGAAACTTGTTATATTTTTGCTATCTTCAGTGAACGTTGATAGTTCATCATCATTGAACGGTGATGATATGATATATTCTCTTTCTACCTTCAGTGAAACTTGGTAGGACATCGGCAGTGAACGTCAGTGTTTGTTATCTTTTTGCTACCTTCAGTGAACTTTGATAGTTCATCGTCAATAAACGGCGATGCTATGATATATTATCTATCTACCTTCAGTGAAAGTTGGTAGGACATTGGCAGTGAACGTCGCTGTTTGTTATCTTTTTGCTATCTTCAGTGAACGTTGATAGTTCATCATCAGTGAACGGCGGTGATATGATATATTCTCTTTCTACCTTCAGTGAAAGTTGGTAGGACATCGGTAGTGAACGTCGGTGTTTGTTATCTTTTTACTATCTTCAGTGAACGTTGATAGTTCATCGTCAGTGAACAGCGATGATATGATGTATTCTCTTTCTACCTTAAGTGAATGTTGGTAGGACATCGACAGTGAACATCGGTGTTTGTTATCTTTTTTCTATCTTCAGTGAACGTTGATAGTTCATCGTCAATAAACGGCGATGCTATGATATATTATCTTTCTACCTTCAGTGAAAGTTGGTAGGACATTGGCAGTGAACGTCGGTGTTTGTTATCTTTTTGCTATCTTCAGTGAACATTGGTAGTTCATCTTCAGTGAACGGCGATGATATGATATATTCTCTTTCTACCTTCAATGAAAGTTGGTAGGACATCCGCAGTGAACGTCGGTGTTTGTTATCTTTTTTCTATCTTTAGTGTACATTGATAGTTCATTGTTAGTGAACAGCGATGATATGATATATTCTCTTTCTACCTTTAGTGAAAGTTGGTAGACCATCGGCAGTGAACGTCGATGTTTGTTATCTTTCTCTCTGCCTTCAGTAAACTTCGGTAGCTTCACATTCAGTAGAAGTTAGTGTGTCCTTTGACCATTCTACCATTCTCTCTGATTCAGTTCTCTGAGTCCACCAGTGATTTATTTTCCTGGTGGGGGTGCTCCTTTGTCTCTTTTATTATCGTTACATCCCTAGTGTTATTTTGTGTCTCTTTGGTCCTGTTCATATGCATTCATGATCACAAGCATTTGCATGGTATCTTAGGGCCAAAAATAGGGTTTGTTTTATATTTAAGTATCTTCGATCGTGTCGACATGAAGATTTTTAACCTTTATATCTCCAGATATAAGAAATCTAAATAAGGGCAGCTGTTGTACCCCAATTTTTGCCCCTAAGATCCCTTCATCATACCATGTTGATTCATTCACAACAAGATCACACTAGGATTCTTGGTTCCCCTCCCTACATTTAATTTTGCCTTTTTGAGGGATTACCAGGAACTCTGACTTATGTTCCTTTTGTGATCATGAATATTGTTTTGTTTTCTTCATTTAACTAATAAAATACAATGTTGGTTTGTCTTGCTTGTTATCCATGTAGGTGAAGGCAATGAGATTTAACAAGCTACCCCATGGGTTCATGAGTTTATTTCCATGCCCTAGTCAATATAGTTTGAGAAGTTCAAACCTCATAATTGGATTGGTTTTGGCAGAATTGACATGGCAAGGTTGCTTTGGTTCATCACATTTCAAGGTTATTAGATTTGACTCAAAAGTACAAGTGGTTGATTGGAGAAGTTGTCATGTTTGGACAAGGCCTTGTTCCTATTGGTCACAAGAGCATATTTCTCTCAAATTTCAAGATATGGAAGTGATTTTGGTGGCTACGAGTCTTCATTATCATCCTCAACAACTTCTATTCATAAAGCAAGAATATTGGTACAAGAAGTTTGTTCAAACTTGTCAAAGTTCCTCAAGGCATCTTCTTGATCTAGAAGTTAGGGTTTTGAACTTCAAAGGAGTATATCTTGCTCACCTTTTGGTATTTTTGAGTGCTTCCAAAGACATCATTCTCTTCAAAGGGTTATCAATAAATAACTTCAAAAGTTCCTAGGAGTTTCCATGTGGAAGAGCCTTGATGAAGAAGAAAGATTACAAGTCATCCAGATGAATCCACAATTTTACATAAGTGAATTCAAATGATCATAACTTGGTCAATTTTTATCACCTTGAGTCCATTCTTTTTCCATAATGATCTTGAATATGTGAAGTTTATACATTCTTTTATGTGCAAAGTTGGAAAATGGATGGAGGTTGCCTTAAATATGCAAATTATTATAGGTCATTTCATGATTTTTTGCCAACTTCAACAAGTCATAACTTGCTCAATTTTTGGATATTTTGAATGGTTCAAGTTTTAAAATGTCATTCAAGAGATCTACTTCATTCCATCTTTTTTAGGCAAGAGTAAATTCCAAGTGAAAGGCCATGTTTGGATGCAAAAGATTATAGGTCATTTTTGAAGAAGAATTTGAAATATTTCTAAGTATGGAAAGTCAACCCTTTTTCTTCAACTTTGACTCAATGCAACTTTCATCTCAAGCATCCATTTAACTCCATTCTTATTCCATTGCAAAGCTTGTAACCTCGTCTTTCTAAAGCATTAAGAATCATGCCCTAAGACCTCTTGAGTTGAAAATGCCATTGGTTAGAAGTTGGCACTTTGAAATTGAATTTCTCACCAAGTCAGAATTTTGAAATCCACAATGTGGCCTCTAATCATACGTTTTCCACGCGTTTTTTCCTCTAAACATGTTTAGTGAAGTTCCATATTTGTTTAGCACATCAAAACGCAAGAATTGGATGAGTTTTGATGAAGTTTGTATCACACTTCACTTGTGCATCAGGTGTGCATGATTTCCCTCCAAAACGCATCATTCACTCTTCTTTTTTATCCCATTCGTTTCTCCTATAAATACATGAACTATCCCATTCAATTTCCCAAGCTTGGATAGCCAGAATCACCCTGCCAAACTTATTTCACAACTCAGAATTCAGCAACTTCAAAATCCATTCTCGACCCTTTTTCAATCCAATTTTCCCTCAATTCACCTTCCTTGATCTTCCCTAAAGCTAACCATATAATTACATCCAAGAATTGTGCCCTATACTGCTCCATAGAAGTCCAGTTTCAGAGCTCTGCAACTCAACTTCCATAGGTAGATTCCTTCATTAATTCTTCAAAACATTGATATCATTGTGTTGCTCTCATTTCCCTGGTTCTAGTCGCAACACTTACCTTTCACTGGAAACACGTTTTGACCATGAAATTTCAAATCCCTTCTCAAAACTTTCTTTCCAAATTGCTTGAGCTACAGTTTATATAAATTTGGCGCGAGAGTGTGGTTGTCTTCGTCTTGAAGAGACGAAGCGAATGGCATAGGTCTGAGCTTCTGATTTTACAGTTTGAGAGACCTGCAATTCGTGATGGCTGGAGGTTGAAGATGACCAACGTGTCATCTTCCAACCAATGAAGGTGCGCCATCTGTTTTTTTTAAAATCTGATTTAATTAATGATTTTGTACATTATTCACTAATGACCATGATATGCACAGCGCACCAGATCCCTTGGATTTGATTACTAACGCGTTTTAACTCTCATCCAATGGTCCACATATTTTACTTTTATTTTCTTTTTCTGATTTTTATATTTTTATTGTTTTAAATTTCAAAAAATCATAGAAAATTCATTTTTAGTCCAAAAAATATGAAAAAATAATGAAAAATATTTTTGATTATTCTCTTTCTGATTTTTATTTTTTCACAATTTAATTGTGTTTTGGTATTTTTTATAAATTTTACACTTATTTGATTTGTTTTAAATGTTTAAAAATACTTTTATACATTTTTAAATTCTGGAAAATTATGGAATGATCCAATGATATTGTGACAAATATTGGTGACCTTATTTTATTTTTTGTTTCTGACTTTACCATTTTTTACTATTTTTTGTTTATTTTACCCATTTATTTTAATTTTAAAAATAGTTTATGACTTTAAAAAATTTACCAAAAAATTTGTAAAATTACTTGGCCCTTTTTCTGATTTTTCTATGGTCTTACTTTTCATTTCTTGATTAATTTGAACATAGTTGATATTTTTCTCATTATTTTCTATTTTTAAAACATTTTTAAAATCCTTTTTTGTGTATATTAAATGTGATATTATTTTGTGATTATTTTTTGGCTGATCTTGGGTTAGATTTTGGATCATGAACTTTATTACCATCATTGAATCCATGGTGTTGAGTTTAACTCCACAAAAATGGATGAATGATTTTAATAATAGTTTGATTAAAATTTAATTCAAATGTGGTTTGTATATTTTTTTCCCCATCCGTCTTCTTCTCATCCATTTTCTTATTGCACTAAATGTTGTTGGAGCATGATCTTTATATCATGTCTCAAAACAAGTGGTGCATAGATTGCTATTGACCGGCCTTAAAATAGGTGTGACTTCTATATAAGTCCACTTACGATTGCTTAACATAGCGCTAAATTTTGTCCCGATTCGAATAAATGATCATTTATGGACCAAACTTATGATTGTAAGCCCAAGTATGTTAATTTGATCTCTTTGATCCAATAACCTTGAGATTCATTGTGTAGAGGCTTTGGTTCTACCAATCCTCTAATGGATCTACAACACCTTTGGTCAACGCGGATCACTTAAACATCGTTGATCATTAAATGGTAGTTATGAGAATTCCAAATGGATGATATACTTGACAAAAAGCAAATGCAACTTGTTGTGTGGAGGCTTTGGTTCTACCAATCCTCTAATGAGTTCCAAATGCAAGCTTCAAGATGGTCATCCAACTAACCACTAACTATTGACTTGTTTTACCTTATGCTTTTATTCTTTTTATGCTTTATGTACCATTTACTTTTAGCATTTACATTTCATGTCATTTTCATCTTTTCTCATTTGAGCATTTATTTTCTTGTCATTTTTACTTTTCTCACTTGAGCTTTTTCTTTTCCCATCTTAAGATACTTAATAATCAACATAAGCCCTAAATAATCTTTAATGGCACTTAGACTATTTGGTTACTATCCTTAGCATCATGGAGCATGGGACTTTTCTTGGACTTAGGATTAGAAACCTTGGCCTATCTTGGAGACCTTGTGCTCTTATCTGATTATTTTGTCTAGAGTTCTTGAGGTTTACCTTAAAACATTGGGTTGTTTCTTTGTTTTTGTGTGCGGGTTTTTTTGTGATTACACCCTTTGTTTGTAATCTGGGATTCACCTGTATACAGTCGTTACTCTGCCCAATTTTTATGAAGACTTAATACACTTGAAGTTTGGTTTTCTCAAGAGTTCTAGTATTTCTTTGCTTGATTGGTTTCAATCCAAGGAATGGGAATTCTGTCTTGGCTCATAATGTCAAGTTTTGGCTTCTTGTTGGTTAGATGGTTCTTATCTCTAGCTTTTACCTTGTGCTTTAGGATAGTCCCTTCTTCTCCTCCCATCTTCTTTAATTACAAAAATCTTCTTTCCCTTTTTGAAAACTCTTCTTGTTTTTAAACTTGAACCATTTTCATAATAAACTTGGACTTATGTCCATGCATTTTCAAAACATTTTCATAAATAAACTCCAATCAACTTAATAATACCTTGACATTTTTTGTGAGAAGACTAAAAGTCAATCAATCTCATTTCAAACCATTTTTCCACTTTGGCTTTTTATCTTTAAAACTTTTCTTAAAAGATTAAACACTTGTTAATCCTTGTAGTGATGCAAACAACTATACTTCTATAATATGTAGTGAAGAGAGACATTTTCCACTTGGGTGTTAAGTGAGGCATTGTCGATTTTGAAATCCAAGTCATATCCTCCACTTTGAGATGATGCAAATTCTCCTTTCTCATGATTGTGGGTAGTAGGTGTGTTTTCCACACGGACAATGATGATGATGTTTTATCTAATAAAATTAACCAACACATTTGGGTTTTTAAATTTTTGAAAGAGGAACTACGTGTACCCTGATCCCCTATTGCACGAAAGATGGTACGTAGGCACTAAAGGTTTGCAACCGCGGCGGGTGCAAAAAAATTATAAAATAAATATATTTCTTTTCTCACCTCCACCATCCATTTATATATATATATATATATATATATACAACATTTTTTTATATCCAAAATATACAGATTTTACAAAGAGGCTTCTGCGGAGTACCGTAGATGTTTAGGGTGCTAATACCTTAACTTTGCATAACCAACCTCCTTACCTTGAATCTTTCCCCCTCTTTTTGGGTTATTCGCTCTTTTCCCATTCCTTTGGAAACAATAAAGCGCGATGGCAATTTTTATTTTGATTTGTATAAATTCGTGTCAATCCAATGGCTTAGTCTTGAATATTTCTACCGCTACACGTAGAATATTTACTTTCCGCAATTTATCGCTTTTATATAAATGCTAGTAATTAGGATTTGTATGGGAAGATAAAAATCAACAAGTAGATAACTCTAATCAAAGATTAAATGCATGCAAATAAAACACACTATTCACACATGCACCCCTTAGGGTAATTCAACTTGTTGCCTAAAAAATGGTCATGTTACGCATGTGGGATGTCTTAGCAAAAACAATCAAAATACAAGATCATAGTCCCTCGATGATGCTTTAAATGTTGCCTTACAAATGATCTTAGTCCCTCAAGATAAATGCTAAGACATCTTACAACATTTCTATCATGACTATACGATGATCCACGCCCGTCCCTTTTACATCCAAAGATAAGGCTTCTTACCAAACAATGGTGAGATAGCAATATCAAAGGAAGGAAGAAATGAACAAAGACTTTTAAGTAGGTAGAAACATTCTTAGTTGCTTGCTCACTTTCAAAACAAAACATACACCAAACATTTTCAAAAACAAACATCTTTTCAAATACACCAACACTTTCCATGAAATATTTTCAAAAGTCCAACACTTTGTATACGTTCTTACAAAACGAGAACCATTACAAAGTTTGCCTAAACGAAGGCGCCTTTTCAAAAATACTTTCAAAAACCACCACAAAGCATATTTTCAAACAAAAGCAAGTGATCTAGCAAGCAACTAAGAGCCTATAGATAACTATGGATGAAAAGGGTGCTAACACCTTCCCTTTTCATAATCTACCCCCCGAACTCAAGAAGTAATCTCAAAGGTCTTTCCTGTTCTTTTCAGCCTTTCCTTAATGGATAAAAGAAAATTCGGTGGCGACTTTTGCTAAGCACAATGTGATACGGTGGGAAGAACTGACTGTTTTTTTGAATGCTGGTTTGCGTTTTGCATTTTGCGTTTTGTTTTTGCAAAATGTCGCGGTAAGCAAGAGTCACCGCCGACTTTTATTTCATCCAACAAGGAAAGGAAAAAAGCACAGAAAAATTCCTTTTTCAAGATGTTTCTAGGGTTCGGGGGGTAGATTATAGAAAGGGAAGGTATTAGCACCCTTTTTATCCGTGGTTATCCACGGGCTCTTAGGTACTTGCTCAATTGTTTTCAAAATTGTTTTCTTTGTGCTTGTGGGTTTGAAAAAGTTTTTGTTTGAAAACTTCAATTTAACTCTTGCTTCTGTCTTCAAGAGTGTAATGAAGTGTTTTGAAAACTTTGTTCGAAAAGGAGTGTAAGAGTGAAAGGTTTTTTGTTTTGAAGAAGAGAAAGTATCTAAGAACCATTTACCTACTCGAAAAAGGAATCGTTCTATGCTAATGTCCTTTAGACGATGCTATCCCACTATTAATGAGTAGGTAGCACCGTCGTTAGAGTTTAAGGTTCAATTTGAATGAGGGACTTACGGTCACCAAAGCAATGTTAGGACGCCTTAGCGGTAACCCTAATTTCTTAGATCATTTGTTTGAGGCAACAATATCCGGGGCAACCGTTTCGAGGTAACTATGATCTTTTAGACAAGAGGGCTACCTCTAAAGTTACCTATACTCGATGACCGTGTATGAAGGCAACCAAGTGGGGTGTACCCAAAGAGTGCGCATATGCGAGTGTGTCGTTTTCAGTTATTTTATCTTTGTACATATTAAGGGTGATCTAATTTGATTTTAAGATTAACATTCAGTCTTGTCATGCAAACCCTATTATCAAACATCTAGCAGTTATAATTTGCAGAAATTAAAATGCGGAATTTAAATTACAAGGCGTCGGGTATTTACATCGCCAAAGACAAACCCTTTGAAAAATAAAATAAAGCAATAAAAAATAATTAAAAGTCCTATTTAATTATTACAATCCATAAGCAGATACATTATTGGATAAGGAAAAGTAAATCGCGTTGCAAAATTAAATCGGACGCATGATTAGGGTTTTGACCCTTTAGGTTAAAGAAAATATCTTTTTGTTGTTTTTTATTTTAAGAAAGAAATAAATCCTAAATTAATTACTAAATTAAATTAAATGAATTAATTAATAAAAATAAATTATTTTTGGAGTTTTTGATTATTTAGGAAAGAAATTACAAATGATTAAATTAGTTGCTAATATCTAATTAAATCTAATTAATTAAAATTATTTACGAAAATGGATTAAAGTTTTCTAATTAAAAACCTAGTTAATTAACAAATTTATTAAGAAAAATAAAAGTTAAAAATTTGATTGAAATAAAAAAGTATTTTTTGTGATTTTATTTAATAAAACAGAATTTTGTGATTGGTTAGAAATTAAATAAAATAAAATAGAGTAAATAAAATAACTAAATAAAATATAAAGGGAATGAGGAATTGGGCCTGTTTTTATGGTGTGAGTAGCAATTTCGTGGCCCATTATCAGCTGACCTTTTTGACTTTCTGGGATCCAGTATGCACGCATTGACTTGGACTATGGTGGACCTCCAGCTTTTGACCACCAGATCTGGCCTTTGGCCATCTGGCGCTTGAGTAGATGAGGATGTATGGTGGATAGTAAGCTAACGCGCGCATGTGATTATCTGTAAACAAATAAGAAAATACAGAGTGCTGGAGGCAGGGATCGAACCCCTGACCTCCAGCCCCTAACGCCTTGGAAACTGACTTGTTGACCACTGGGACACGCTGCTGGATTTGTTATAATAATACAAAAGATATATATTATATAAAAAAACAAAATCATTGCCAGAAAATAAAAAAAATGCGCGTAACATTTGAATCCACCAATGGACGGGGGACACCTCATCGTCCCTGTCCTTAAACCTGTAACAAAAATACCTGCAGATTTGAATCTGCAGCTAAAAGCGCAGGCCTATGCTAAAATCTTCTCCAGGCCATATAAATCCATTTCAAGAACATGGTTTGATTCGTCATAGTCTCCTGATCAAAACCATGTTCTTCTTGTATCTCAATTGTGCCTGAAACAAAAACCCCCAAAACCACGAGCCAAACCCTAGCAATGGTGTTTCTTCATACATAGTACATAAATGAAATTAAACAATGCAAAAAGCTTAAACATGTTCTTGTGATCACGAATATACCATTAGTTTGTTCAATGGATGCTAGAATGCTTCAAATCAAAATCAAGAACAGAGTTATGTTACGTGCGACTTACAGTGAGTTAGGGCGTCTGAAAATGCTTGGTTTTGATTGGAACGGCTTGTGTGAATGCCCAGGAAGCGATTGGAACAAGTCTCGCATCCTGAAACTGCCTCTAACTTGGACTTTGGTCTCTCACTTTTTTGTGAATTTTTCAATTCTTGTTCTTCCTCTCTCAACACTTTCCAACCCTTGTTTTCGTGTCTCTTTCTTCCTTATGTAATGCTCAGTGTATTAGGTCAAGAAACAAGGTCCAAATCTCTCCCTATCAATGCACATGAATTGGATTTGATTCCTATTTATAAACTTGACAAATTTGCATAATTCCAATCTTTTTGTACATGATTTGATTTGATACGAATTTGATGATGATAATGATTGTAATCAAAGCCTGAAATAGCCAAAAGATCATGTGTTATCAAAGTTTTGGATTTTATATGATTTTATTTGATTTAAAATGAATAAATTCAATTAAAAATCAAATTAAATAATAAAAATTAAATATGGGCTCACGGCTGAAGCTAGGACACGTGGGCAACTATGCAAACTCAAATCAAGTGGAAAAGAATGGGCCCATTTGGCAAAATTTGAAGTTTTGTGGATAGTTGACTTTTGGCAATTTTGCAAAAAAGTCCAACTTCAACAATGCATAACTTCTTCAATTTTGAACTTTTGGAAGTGTTCTTGGACTTTTTAGAAATATTGAGATGTACTCTAACCAACCCTTTTGGTATCATCTCATTTTGATATTCCATTCTCAAGTTATAAGTTTTGGCAAAAAAGGTGTTTTTGTTGACTTTCAAAAATGACCTATAATGTCCAAATTCATAACTTCTTGTGAGTGCGTTTTTTGATCTTCGGATATGAATATGGATTGTAGGAAACTGCATCCTATTCAAAATGAGCTTTGGATGGGTCATTTCTCATAATGTATAAGAAAGTTATGCTTGGTCAAAGTTGAGTTGACTTTTCCTGCAAAACCCTAATTTAGCAACTTTTGAATCTTGATGAATCTTGAGCAATCCTTGATGAATCATGATCAACCTTTGATCAAATGATGAAATATCCTTAAAAATGAGAATGTTGACAAAAAATATTGAAGTTTGACTGTATTTGGGTCACAATTGACTTTTGCCCTAGCACAGTCGATTTTTGGACCTTTTGAGCAATTGACTGAGCAAACTTCCTCTGCAAGGCTTGAAATTTGACATGGATGATCTTGAGAACATATTAGGACATTAGGGAGTACTTGAGGTCATTTGGAATCAAGGTTCTTGATACAACACCAACCCCTAATTTGGGGTTGACTACCTTAGGAGATAGCTTGTCTGACCAACCCTTGAGCAAACTTGAGCAACTTGGAGATTTTTCTTGCAATGTTTTGGGAAATATGAGAGGGAAAATTTTAGGGTACAACAGCTGCCCCTGTTCAATCTTCTTAAACCTGAGGATGTAGATTGGCCTTAGTGCCTTTCGTGATCCGAAGGTGGAAGATGATTGAACACTAGAGTGCCCAGAAATTTGCACTCGCATGAAGTGGTATCAGCCTTGTGATGTCGGGAATGGGCTTACAGATGCCATTTGGAGATTATTGGCGGGAGGATAGGCTTAAAGATGCCATATGCAGGAGTTTCGATCGCATAAGAGATTCCTTAGCGAGAACTTGCATACTTGTTGTTGTGGAAGATTCCGCTAGGGAATTCTGATTTTTGCTGAGATTTAGGAATTTGCCTGTACTTCAACTGAGAGAATATCTTTGCTGAGTTTTAAGAACTTGTCCGTAATTCAACTAGGGAAACATCTTCGTCGAGATTTAATAACTTGCCCGTAATTCAACTGAGAAAACTCTGCTGAGATTTAGGAACTGTCTGTATTTCGACGGAGGAGAACTGTCGAGATTTAGAACCTTATCTGTAATTCAATTGAGGATAATTCTGTTGAGATTTAAGGACCGGTCAGTAATTCAACTGAGAGAAACATCTTCATCGAGATTTAGGACTTGTTTGTAATTCAACGGAGGATAATTCTGTTGAGATTTAAGAACTGTCAGTAATTCGACAGAGGAACTTTGCCGAGATTTAGAACCTTATCTGTAATTCAACCAAGGATAATTCAGTTGAGATTTAAGAACCGGTCGATACTTCAACTGAGGGAAATATCTGCATCGAGATTTAGGACTTGTCTGTAATTCAACGAAGGATAATTCTGTTGAGATTTAAGAACTATCAGTAATTCGACGAAGGAACTTTGTCGAGACTTAGAACCTTATCTGTAATTCAACCGAGTATAATTCAGTTGAGATTTAAGAACCGGTCGGTACTTTGACTGAGGGAAACATCTTCATCTAGATTTAGGACTTGTCTATAATTCAACGGAGGATAATTCTGTTGAGATTTAAGAACTGTCAGTAATTCGACAGAGGAACTTTGTCGAGACTTAGAACCTTATCTGTAATTCAACCGAGGATAATTCAGTTGAGATTTAAGAACCGGTCGGTACTTCGACTGAGGGAAACATATTCATCGAGATTTAGGACTTGTCTGTAATTCAACGGAGGATAATTCTGTTGAGATTTAAGAACTATCAGTAATTCGACGGAGGAACTTTGTCGAGACTTAGAACCTTATATGTAATTCAACTGAGGATAATTCAGTTGAGATTTAAGAACCGGTCGGTACTTCGACTGAGGGAAACATCTTCATCGAGATTTAGGACTTGTCTGTAATTCAATGGAGGATAATTCTGTTGAGATTTAAGAATTGTCAGTAATTCGACGGAGGAACTTTGTCGAGACTTAAAACCTTATCTGTAATTCAACCGAGGATAATTCTGTTGAGATTTAAGAACCGTTCGGTACTTCGACTGAGGGAAACATCTTCATCGAGATTTAGGACTTGTCTGTAATTCAACAGAGGATAATTCTGTTGAGATTTAAGAACTGTCAGTAATTCGACGGAGGAACTTTGTCGAGACTTAGAACCTTATCTGTAATTCAACCGAGGATAATTCAGTTGAGATTTAAGAACCGGTCGGTACTTCGACTAAGGGAAACATCTTCATCGAGATTTAGGACTTGTCTGTAATTCAACGGAGGATAATTCTGTTGAGATTTAAGAACTGTCAGTAATTCGACGGAGGAACTTTTTCGAGATTTATAACCTTATCTGTAATTCAACTGAGGATAATTCGGTTGAGATTTAAGAACCGGTCAGTACTTCGACTTGGGTAAAAGCTTCATAGCTGAGAACTTAACTGCATCATTCCTGAAAGGTAAAGGTCAGTCGTATGCAATGCATGATATATATCAAGCAATGATGTTCTCAAAATAAATGAGATTGTGTTATATGATGCGTATATGCATGTGTCATGATGTATGGAAATGTAATGTTTTTAGCTGGGGAAAATAAATCTCGGATAGCTGCTGGAGGAAAGAACTGAATTCTTTGTTTCCGCTGGGGATGGCGAACGAAGATGATTGTGAGAATAAACCTGCAGGTGAGGATAACTCCGTTGGGGAATAAACTGATGAGGAGATTACTCTTGTGGGGAAGAGATGCTATACTGAGGATTCCACCGAAAATTTCCACTGGGGTTAAATTACCGTTGCTGGTGATACTGAATCCTGTTGGGGATTGAGTTCCTGTTTGTGAAATGAAAGAACTTCGTTGGGGATGATCTTTCAGTTGCGACTTCACTAGGATAAACTTTAAGACTCTGATGGGGATAACCCTTTGAGCTCTGCTGGGGACAATCTTCCAAAGTCTACTGGGGATGATTCTCCAAATTCCACTAGGGAAGCTTTTTCATACTGCGTTGGGAAAAATTTCAAACTCCACTGGGGATATCTTGTATTCTGCCGGGGAATATTCTTATACTCCGCTGGGGAATATTAAGACCTTTCAGTGTTGATGGTAAATAAACTCTTCTTGGGGAGAGTACTATTGATTCATTTACAGTTGCAAGTCTCAGCTGGGGAGAGTTGACATTACTGTCTTTTCTTACTCTGCGGGGAGTGAAAGCACCATGGCCATATTCTTCAGCTAAATCTACCTTGTACCTGGTGGATAGAGAAACTGTAAAGCTTGGACACTTTTTATTGCCCCTGTTTCTGATATTACCAGTAATCGTCTTTTGTTTTGCATGTAAATTTTTATGAGCAGCAATTAATGTCAAATGCATATATCAAAATGAACATTGGACGTTATTTGTAAAACAAAACAGAAAAAGGAAAATCAGTTTGAAATTTCTCTGAAAATAAATTGTATTGATTTGGCAGTTTGGCCTGTAAATAGGCGCTTTTGTACAAGAGGCTGACGTCCTAGTAAGAGAACATCGTCGAATAATAGAGTTTACACAATTTGTGAAAAACTAAACAAAACAGCTATGTGAATAATCCCACTGGGTTCTAACTCAGCTATTGCCTTTATGTCCTTGAGCATCTCATCACTTTGCTATTTGATTGAAGGTAGATCAGATTGATTAGTGTCGTCC
The DNA here is from genome assembly GCA_948472305.1 of Vicia faba. NCBI lineage: Eukaryota > Viridiplantae > Streptophyta > Magnoliopsida > Fabales > Fabaceae > Vicia > Vicia faba. The sequence goes on from OX451740.1 coordinate 630,864,883, forward strand.
GAGCTTGATAGTCGATACCGAAGTCTGGTTGCAAGGTGATCCAATGAGACATAGCGTTACGCTTTGATCCCTAATTTTTTCCTGGACCGCCCTTTTGGGTTTTTAGTCCACCGGGATACCCTTTTTTGCCCAAGCCGCCTTTTCAGGTTTTCGACTTACCGGGTGTACAGTTTTTTCATTTTCATCCCTTATTTTTGCCCGAACCCTTTTGGTTCGCCGGGAAGCCCTTATTTTTGCCTAGGCCAGTCGACTTAGCGGGTCTTTGATTATGCGTAGTATCTTTTCACTATGTCTGCATTGACGGGGTGAGGAAGGTCGTAACCATCCATGGTAGTTAGAGTCATAGCTCCTCCTAAGAAAATGTTCTTAACCATAAATGGCCCTTCGTAAGTAGGGGTCCATTTGCCCCTGGGATCACCTTGAGGTAGAATAATGCGCTTGATAACCAGGTCCCCAACTTGATACTCTTGTCGTCTAACTTTCTTGTTAAATGCCTTGATCATCCGCTTTTGATACGTTTGACCATGACAAATAGCAGTAAGTCTCTTTTCGTCGATTAGGTTCAGCTGATCAAGACGGGTCTGAATCTAGTCATCTTCGCTCAAACCTGCATCCTTCATAATCCGAAGAGAGGGTATCTGAACTTCAATGGGCAAGACTGCCTCCATGCCATATACCAAGGAATAGGGAGTTGCCCTTGTTAAAGTCCGCGCTGAGGTACGGTACCCATGAAGAGCAAATGGTAACATCTCGTGCCAATCTTTGTATGTCAACGTCATCTTCTGCACAATCTTCTTAAAGTTCTTATTAGCCGCATCTACAGCCCCATTCATCTTCGGCCGGTAGGGAGAAGAGTTGTGATGCTGTATCTTGAACTGCTTGCAGAGCTCGGTGATCATCTTATTATTGAGATTTGTACCATTGTCTGTTATGATCCTTCTGGTACACCATATTGACATATCAGATTATGCTGAATGAACCGTGCCACGACGTTCTTGGTTACAGTAGCAAAGGAAGCTTCTTCAACCCACTTTGTAAAGTAATCAATTGCTACCAGGATGAAACGACGCCCGTTGGACGTTGTAGGTCTGATCTCACCGATCATATCAATGCCATACATTGCAAAAGGCTACGGAGCTGTCAAGACGTTCAGAGGTACTGGAGGTATGTGCACCTTATCAGCATAGACTTGGCACTTGTGACAGGTCCGAGAATGCTGATAACAGTCGTCTTCCATTGTGGACCAAAAATATCCTGCCCGAAGGATTTTCTTTGCCATGGTGTGTCCACTGGAATGAGTTCCGAAAGTACCTTCATGTAACTCTGTGATGATCCTTTCTGCTTCGTTCTTATCCACACAACGCAGTAAGGTCAAATCATGGTTACACTTGTAAAGAATAACATTGCTGATGAAGAACTTCGCCGCGAACCTCCTCAGAAACTTCTTGTCATTAACAGATGCACCCTCGGGGTACTCCTGAGCTTCAAGATACCTTTTCACTTCATGAAACCAGGTTTATCCGCTACCTCTTCAGTCTCAATATCACAGCAATGTGCAGGTTCGTCCAACCTTTTAATGATAATCTGGGGAGCTTCATTGTCCCAGTTGACTTTGAACATATAAGACATCGTAGCTAGCGCGTCCGCCAACTGATTTTCCTCTCTAGGTAAGTGTTCAAAGGTTATTTCCTCGAAATGTGGAAGCAACGTCAATACATACTCCTTGTAAGGAATAAGGTTTGGGTGTTTCGTATCCCACTCGCCTTTGATCAGACTGATCACGAGAGCGGAATCTCCGAACACACTTAAGAACTTAATCCTTAGGTCAATAGCTGCTCGAAGACCCATGATGCACGCTTCATACTCTGCCATGTTGTTGGTGCAGTTGAAACATAGTCGGGCGGTAAACGGAGTATGAGAGCCTTTAGGAGATATGATCATGGCGCCAATGCCATTACCCAAAGCGTTTGAAGCTCCATCAAAGTACATACACCATCGATATCCTTCTTTAGGTCCTTCATCCGGTCCATGTGTCTCACAGTCAGTCACCAACATGATGTTCTCATCCGGAAATTCAAAGTTCATAGACTGGTAATCGTCTACTGCCTGATGTGCCAAATGATTTGCCAACACACTTCCCTTGATTGCCTTTTGGGTCGTATATTGGATGTCATACTCAGTCAAAATCATATGCCATCTTTATATTCTTCCGGACAAGGCAGGCTTTTCGAAGATATACTTGATGGGATCCATTTTTGATATCAATAGAGTAGTGTGAGTCATCATATACTGTCTTAGCCAGCGAGTAGCCCATGCCAAAGCGCATCAAGTTTTCTCGAGCTGTGAGTATCGGGTCTCACAGTCGGTAAACTTTTTGCTAAGGTAATAAATAACATGCTCTTTTCGGCCAGACTCGTCATGCTGCCCCAGCACACACCCCATTGAGTTGTCGAGTACTATCAAGTATAAGATCAGAGGTCTCCCTTCAACTGGAGGCATCAGAATAGGTGGCTCTTGGAGATACTCCTTAATCCTTTCGAAAGCGGCCTGACATTCATCATTCCATCTTACCACTTGATCTTTCTTTAGTAGCTTGAAGATTGGCTCACAAGTAGCAGTCAGGTGTGAGATGAATCGGGAAATATAGTTTAGACGTCCTAGAAATCCTCTGACTTCTTTCTCTGTTTGGGGAACTGGCATTTCCTGTATGGCCTTTACCTTTGCAGGATCCACTTGAATACCTTTATCGCTTACAATGAAACCCAGCAGTTTACCAGATCTCACTCCGAAGGTGCACTTATTCGGGTTTAACCTCAGCTTGTACAACTTCAATCTGTCAAATAACTTCTGAAGGTGGTCAAGGTGTTCTTCCTCAGTCTGGGATCTTGCAATCATGTCGTCGACGTATACCTCAATCTCATGATGGATCATGTCATGGAACAAAGCAACCATGGCACGCTGATGAAGAAGTGAAAAACACAAGAAGGGGGGTTGAATTGTAAAACTTAAAATCAAATGCAGACAACACGTTATTTTTATCCTGGTTCGTTTGATCTCAAACTACTCCAGTCCATCCGTCAAGGTGATTTCGCCTCTCTCCAACGAGGTCTTAATCCACTATATTCAACTGAATATTACAACTGCTTTAACAACTGCTAAAGCCTTCTTGAGTCTAAACCACAAACCGGTTTCTCAAGGAAATTCTTTCTTACAGATAAATGAATACAGTGTGTTGAATGTTTTCTACAAAAACTTTATATCACAACTGTGATAATACACAAAATTAAGCTTAGGTGAAACTAAGATGCTATATCTAAAGAGTAAGCAATTTGAGAGATATAGCAAGCTGTATGAGTGAGGATGAAGATGATTTGCCTTTTTGCGTGTAAAGAGTTGTAGAGCATTAGCCAATTCATTTCTCACTGACTTGTTTATATAGCCTTGGAAAAGATACGTTGTAGTCAATTATTCCATTTCAATGCCCATTACGTTCTTTCCATATAGAGAAGATCTTTGTCTTGGAATACAGCTGTTGGTAATAAAGTGTCTTAAATGCACAGTACCGTTGTCAATTAAGCGTGTTATTGGCTTTGGCTTATTCTGACGCTTCTAGCTGCTGATGATATTGTTTTGGTCTTGATTAGAGTTTAGAGTATGTTACGCGCAGATCTGTTCATCAAGCTTCAGCGTAAGCACATGCTTTGATCTTCTGATGCTGAGTCCCCGACAGACTGTCTTGAAAGAAGTGGACCCACAAGTTTCTATCAGCGGTATGGGGATGGATCTTCCTTACATAGGAACGGAGATGAAGCTTTGGGCAAGAGACCCCATCATACTTTGCAAAAACCGGAGCCTTAAATTTCTGCGGGATAACCACTCCTGACACCAATCCTAGTTCTTCGAAATCCAACCTTGGTATTCTCTGGATTTCCATGGCACTTAAACGATCCTCTAGCTGCTTGTACCTATCCTCAGTGGGAGGATATTGCTCATCATTATAGTCAGTATCATTGTCAGAAATTTCAGGACTGGGGTCTTCTACCCTTGTCTGCCCTTCTTGATTTTCCGCCTCTTTGGATGAGGAAGTTGTGATCGGTGGATCTGGAACTGACTGTTTAACGGTGGTTCGCGAAATGTCGCGGAAGCAAGAGTCGCCACCGTCTTTTATTTTCTCCAAATGGAAAGGACAAAAGCACAGAAAAATTCCTTAAAGAGATTGCTCTCGGTTCGGGAGGTAGGTTATAGAAAGGGAAGGTGTTAGCACCCTTTCTATCCATGGTTATCCATGGGCTCTTAGATACTTGCTCATTGTGTTTTCAAAAATGGTTTGTTTGCTTTTCAATTGTGGGTTTTAAAAGTTTCTTTGAAAATTTCAGTTCGACTCTTGTATCAGTCCTCAAGAGTGTTTGAAAAAATGCTTTCGAAATCTTTTTGAAAATGTGTCGGTGTAAAAAGTATTTTTGATTTGTTTTGAAATTAGAGCAAGTATCTACGAGAACCTACCTACCCTAAGGAATTCGTCTGTGTAAATGTCCTTTAAAGTAGCGCCATCCCACCATTGAGAGGTAAGTAGCACTACCGTTGGAGGTGTTCGGGTCAATTCGAGGTTCGGGACATGGTGATCACCAGAGCAATGGGAAGACACCTTAGAAGCTACCCTCATGCCAGGTTCCCGGATCATGAGGACTTACTAAAACATCCTCTACTCGACGATCACCTTTCGAGGTAAGGCAACAGTGAGGCGTACCCTAGGGGTGGTGTGTGCGATTCGGGTGTCGTTTTCATTTGCATTTATCTTGTCATGTTATTGGTGTTCTACGCTTGTTTTTATTTAAGGCCATTCATTCTTGCATGCTTTGTTTAACAGTTAAAATATTTGCGAGGAAAAGTAAATCTAAAGCTATTACAAACGGCGCGGGTCCACATCGCCAAAAGTTTCTCGAACCCGATTTGACAGAAAATAAATAAGTTGAAAGTGCGAGAAGTAATTACAAGGCTTCGGGAGAGGTACATAATTATTTAAGCAAAATAAGATAAATATGCGAAATAACGAGAATTAAACGAAACGAGGGCGTTGGACCCTTTTGCAAAAATTAAAACTAATAAGGAATTAAAATTGAAATTAAAAGAAAATGTTTTTGATATTTTTAGTATTTATGATTTAATAGAAAAAAGAAAGAATTAATTAAAATTAACTATTAACCCTAATTCTATTTTATTATAATTTATTTAAGAAAATATTGAATCTTTTAACCTAAATTGAACCCTAATTAATTTACAAGTTTAATTATGAAAATGAAATAAATAATATTATTGTAAAAAAAAGAAAAATTAAAAAGAATAAAACATTTATTAAACCTAGTTCTATATTTTTTATATTTTTTGTTATGAAAGAAATTAAAATTAAACTAATTCAATTATATACAATTTATTTATGAAAATAATTAAAAGAAAATACTTATTATATTTTTGATCTTTTCTGATTTTTTTATCATTTTTTATATTTTATAGAAATAATTAATTAAAGTAAAACAATAAAGAAAATAAAATAATAATTGGAAATAAAATATAAGAAAGATATAGAAAATTGCAAACCAGGGGGGGGTAGTCCCCAAAGTGGAGGTCTTGGCCTTAGAAATCTGGCCCATTTAGCAAGGCCTGGTAGACTTTTTAGAATCACGTGTGGTGCGTTGACTAGGGCGTAGCGTGCTCTCCAATTTTCAGCCTTTGATCTGATTCCAATGTGCACGTGGATGACTGGATGATGAAGGAACATGATGGTCCTCAATATGACGACTGCATGTGATGATGAATTGGAAAAGAATATGGAAATAACGTAGACCTGGGGCTCGAACCCAGGTCTTGTATATTACCAGCACCATCGCCTGCCACTAGACCAATTCAATGCGTTTGATATATAAATAAACAACAAATATTATAAGAGAAAACAAAGGAGTTAGTGGGTAGCGCGCGAATTTTTCAAACAGACCAATCAAGCCTCGCCACCACATCATCTTCTTCGTTCTGTTTTTATTTTTCTGAAATACTAATAACATAGGCAACGGTTTCCATATGTTTCCTTAGGCCCTTTTCAAGAAAATAGCGACTAGAGCTCAGGCATTCATAAATTGGGCGCGATGGGTGTTTCTTCTTCGTCTCCATGCGCTGAATTGAATGGTCTTGGTCTGGAGGACCAATTTTTCTTTAACAAGAAACCCCCAATTTAGAACTCTGTAAACCCTAAAAATCAAACATGGCATATTTGTATACAACGCATAAAAACACAATCAAATATATTGGTTAGCTTCAGAACTTCATAATGAACATGAATCCATGAATAAAATGCTGTAAAAATGCTTAGACTGGAGAATACGATTATGCAATTTTCATGAGATATCTCAGGTTCTGTATACCAATTCCTTGGGCTTTGATGAGTGTTTTTGATTGAGAATCGTTCAGGGGACCTTGAGGAAACTAATGGAACAAGAATTATCCTTTGAATCGCCCTCAAAAGTGGTTTTCAGTATTGACTTTTTTTGAGAAAATTTTAGGTTATCAATGGAGTATTCTGAGCAGCTGTGCGTCTAGCATGATTAGGTTTATGTTTATGCTTATGTAGTGAACAAATTAGGTTAACAAAATTGATCAAAATCTCTTTCATTCATGATTTGAAGATTTGATTTTTTCACCATGATTTCCATATCTTTTTCCATGTGCTTTTGTGTCAATTAGGATCCAATCAAGCCAAATCTTTCCACATTTGCATATGCACGAAATATTGAGTCTAAAACATGTATAAAAAGATTGGTTAGGTTAAGTTAAATATTTTTCATATATTTAAATGATTTAAATGAATTAATATAAATAAAAATTCAAATAAATAAATAAAAAATGAGAAAATACTTCCCTTTGGGCCAAGTGGTCGTGCATATGTCATGGATGATGAATCATGGAAGAAAAGTGGGCCCATTAGCAATTTTAGGTCATTTGAATCAATGTTGACTTTTCAAAATATCCAAAAATTTCCCAACTTCCACAAGGCATAACTTGCTCAATTTTTAATCTTTTCTCATGTTCCTGGACATTTTGGAAAGGTCTTTGAATCCTCTAACCAATGCATTTTGTCCCATGTCATTTTGATTTACCAATCTCAAGTTATGGCCTTTGACTTAAAGTCCCTTTTTGTTGACTTTTGAAAATGACCTATAATGTTGAAATTGATAACTTTTTGTGAGAGCATTTCTTGGACTTGAAGTATGAAGATGAGTTTTAGGAAATGTCTTTCTCTTCAAAATGAGCTTTGGATGGAATTTTTCTGATAATCCATATGAAAGTTATGCCCTGGTCAATTTCAGTTGACTTTTTCAGCTGTCCAAATAAGGAAACTTTTGCATCTTGATGATTTCTGAGCCAAACTTTGAGAATCATGATCAAGCATTGATCAAATGATGTTTGTGGCTTCAAAATGATATGTTGACCAAAAATTTGAACTTTTGACTGTCAAATGACCATTTTGCCCCTACAGTTGACTGTAGTGCAATTTAGGGTTTTGACTGTGCAATTTTGTGCTGAATGCCTTGAAACTTGATATGAGGATACTTGACCATATTTGTAAGCATGTGAGACTTGATTGGACCTTTGAAAACTTCATTTTCTTGATCAGCACACAAACCCTAGTTTTGACTGTATAGGAGACCTTTGCACTGTGCAACCTATTGGGGGAGATTTGAAGCTTGACTTGGCAATTTCTTGGGGAATATGGGAGGGCAAATTTTGGGGTACAACAGTTGCCCCTGTTCAATCTTCTTAGACCTGAGGATGCAGATTGGCTGACGTGCCTTTCGTAATCCGAGGGTAGAAGATGATTGGACACTAGAGTGCCCAGAAATTTGTGCTCACATAGTGGCAGTGTGGTGGGAATGGGCTTATAGATGCCATTTAGAGGTTGCTAGATAGGATGATGGGCTTATAGATGCCATCTGGATGTTGATCGCGTAAGATATTCCTTGGCGAGAACCTGCATACCTGCAAAACAGAAAATGAGTACCTGACACGTTGCAGGAGCTGATTTTTAGATGCTTGGTATAGATATGTCCTGACTGGTTGCAGGAGCTGGGTCTGGAGCTTCGAAAGATGATGAATGAACTATGGATGGTTACTACCTCAACGGGACGGTGAGAGAACCTTGGACGATTACTACTCCAACAGGAACGCTGAGAGAATCTTGGGTGTCTTCTACTGGGATAAGAATCAGGGAGATCTTAGGGTCGATCTGACTGAACCAGAGGAGGCCTTTGACTGGATAAGAATCAGGAAAATCTTAGGGTCGATTTAACTGAACCGGACAAGGTCTTGAAATATCTTCAACTGGATAAGAATCAGGGAGATCTTAGGGTCGATCTGACTGAACCGGACAAGGTCTTGAAATATCTTCAACTGGATAAGAATCAGGGAGATCTTAGGGTCGATCTGACTGAACCAGAGAAGGCCTTTGACTGGATAAGAATCAGGAAAATCTTAGGGTCGATTTAACTGAACCGGACAAGGTCTTGAAATATCTTCAACTGGATAAGAATCAGGGAGATCTTAGGGTCGATCTGACTGAACCAGAGAAGGCCTTTGACTGGATAAGAATCAGGAAAATCTTAGGGTCGATTTAACTGAACCGGACAAGGTCTTGAAATATCTTCAACTGGGTAAGAATCAGGGAGATCTTAGGGTCGATCTGACTGAACCAGAGAAGGCCTTTGACTGGATAAGAATCAGGAAAATCTTAGGGTTGATTTAACTGAACCGGACAAGGTCTTGAAATATCTTCAACTGGATAAGAATCAGGGAGATCTTAGGGTCGATCTAACTGAACCAGAGAAGGCCTTTGACTGGATAAGAATCAGGAAAATCTTAGGGTCGATTTAACTGAACCGGACAAGGTCTTGAAATATCTTCAACTGGATAAGAATCAGGGAGATCTTAGGGTCGATCTGACTGAACCAGAGAAGGCCTTTGACTGGATAAGAATCAGGAAAATCTTAGGGTCGATTTAACTGAACCGGACAAGGTCTTGAAATATCTTCAACTGGGTAAGAATCAGGGAGATCTTAGGGTCGATCTGACTGAACCAGAGAAGGCCTTTGACTGGATAAGAATCAGGAAAATCTTAGGGTTGATTTAACTGAACCGGACAAGGTCTTGAAATATCTTCAACTGGATAAGAATCAGGGAGATCTTAGGGTCGATCTGACTGAACCAGAGAAGGCCTTTGACTGGATAAGAATCAGGAAAATCTTAGGGTCGATTTAACTGAACCGGACAAGGTCTTGAAATATCTTCAACTGGATAAGAATCAGGGAGATCTTAGGGTCGATCTGACTGAACCAGAGAAGGCCTTTGACTGGATAAGAATCAGGAAAATCTTAGGGTCGATTTAACTGAACCAGGCTAGGTCTTAGAATGTGATTGAGAATTTAACTGCATCTTTCCTAAAAGGTAGAGGTCAGTCATATGTTATGCATGATATGAACCAAGCAATGATGTTCTCAACATAAATGAGATTTGTATGATATGATGCGTCTATGCATGCTATAATGATGTATGTGATGTTTTATGGATGTATGTTTTCGTCTAGGAAAGTAAATCCTTGACGGGTGCCGGGAAGTCACTCCTGGGCTGATATTGAAGAATAAGCTTTTACTTCCGCTGGGGATGACAGTTGCAAGAATACCGGTAGGAGAAGATAACTCCGTTGGGGACTAAACTTGGCGAATGAATAATTCTGCGGGGAGAAAAGATACTCTAGCGACCATGCTGGGAAGCAATACTCTGTGGGAAGAGGGATGCCTTGCTGAGTGTTGATGATAATTCGCTGGGGATACCCTTGTTGTATAGGAAGTGTTGATGGACTTCGCTGGGGTAAGAAGACTTCGTCGAGAACGCTCTTTCCGTGGCTTTTGGCTGAGGATAACCCAGTTATATCCTGTTAAGGAAATAACTCTTTAAATCAAGCCGGACGACGCGTTCGTGCTCTGCTAGGGGATAAGCTTCCAGAATTTACTGGGGATAAGCTTACTGCTTGGGGATATGAATTCCAAATTTCCTGGGGAACTGAATTGGACTCTCTTGGGGAAGTTTTTGATATGCTGGGGAAGTGATTCCTTTGAATGCTGGTATGCCGCGGGGAACAATCTTTAGACCAAGACTGCCGGGGATGCTTGTAATGGATATACATGCTGCTGGGGAATGTTGATATCTGCTGGAGGATACCCAACTTCCTTGAGATTTGATAATTTTGTTTGGAGAATAATGCACTGTTTTGCTGAACCACTCTCTGGGGAGTTAATATGTACTTGGCATGTTCTTTAGCTGAACCTACCTTGGTACCTTGGAGGATAGAACAATTAGACTGCTCAGACAACTCTTTATTGCCCCTGTTTCTAGTGTCACATGTAATTAATCCCTTTGTTTCGTATGCAAATATTTATGAGTTAGCAAACTATTGTCAATGCATATATCACAAATTGAACCTTGGACGTTCTTCGCAAAACAAAACAGAAAAAGAAAAACACTTGGCACGTTTAACTGAAAAGTATATTTGTATTGATTTTTTGAATAGCCTGTGAATAGGCATTTTGTGTACAAGAGGCTGACGCCCTAGTAAGAGAACGCCGCCGAGCAAAAGAGTTTATACAAGTTTGATATAAAAGAAAATAAAACAGCTGTGTGAAATATGAGTAATCCACTGGGTTTCAACTCTGCTATTGCCTTTATAACTCCGAGCGTCTCATCACTTGATGACCTTGGTTGAAGGTGAAGCTGACTGATCGATGCCGTCTGAACTTGATGTAGATACCGGATTCTGGATGCAAAGTGATCCAATGAGACATAGTATTACGCTTTTATCCCTAATTTTTGCCTGGACCGCCCTTTCGGGTTTTCAGTCCACCGGGATACCCATTTTTGCCCAAGCCGCCTTTTCAGGTTTTCGACTTGCCGGGTGTACAGATTTTTTTCATTTCATCCCTTCATTTTGCCCGAACCCTTTTGGTTCGACGGGAAGCCCTAATTTTTGCCTAGGCATGTCAGCCTAGCGGGTCTTTTTTATGCGTAGTATTTTTTAACTATGTCTGCATTGGCGGGGTGAGGAAGGTCGTCACCATCCATATTGGTCAATATCATTGCTCCTCCTGAGAACACATGCTTAACCACAAATGGCCCTTCGTACGTAGGGGTCCATTTGCCCCTTGGATCACTCTGAGGAAGGATGATTCTCTTGATTACCAGATCCCCAACTTGATATTCCTGTGGTCTGACCTTTTTGTTAAATGCCCTGATCATCCGTTTCTGATACGTCTGACCATGACAGATAGCAGCAAGTCTCTTTTCGTCAATGAGGTTGAGTTGATCAAGTCGTGTCTGGATCCAATCATCTTCGTTCAGATTTGCATCCTTCATTATCCGGAGAGAGGGTATTTGTACTTCAATGGGCAAGACTGCCTCCATGCCATAAACCAGAGAGAAAGGAGTTGCCACAGTTGATGTCCTAGCTGAGGTGCGGTACCCATGTAGAGCAAACGGTAACATCTCGTGCCAATCTTTATAGGTTACTGTCATCTTCTGCACGATTTTCTTGATGTTCTTATTTGCTGCTTCGACAGCCCCATTCATCTTCGGTCTGTAAGGAGAAGAATTGTGGTGCTGTATCTTGAACTGTTCGCAGAGCTCAGCAATCATCTTGTTGTTCAGATTGGTACCGTTGTCTGTAATAATCCGCTCAGGGACGCCGTACCGACAGATCAGGTTGTGCCGAATGAACCGTGCCACAACAGTCTTGGTTACCGTAGCATAGGATGCTGCCTTAACCCACTTCGTAAAATAATCAATCGCCACTAGGATGAAGCGATGCCCATTAGATGCCGTAGGTTTGATCTCACCGATCATGTCTATGCCCCACATTGCAAACGGCCAAGGCGCAGTCAGAACATTCAGGGGAACCGGAGGAACATGCACCTTGTCTGCATAAATCTGGCACTTGTGGCATGTCCTGGAATGTTGGTAGCAATCAGCTTCCATGGTGGACCAGTAATATCCTACCCGTAGGATCTTCTTAGCCATGGTGTGTCCACTGGAGTGTGTACCAAAGGTCCCTTCATGTAGCTCTTCCATGATTCTTTCTGCTTCAGTTTTATCCACACAACGTAGTAAGGTTGAATCATGGTTTCGCTTGTACAAGATGCCGTTGCTAAGGAAGAACTTTGCTGCGAATCTCCTCAAGAACTTCTTATCGTTGACAGATGCACCTTCAGGGTATTCCTGAGCTTCTAGATATCTCTTTACCTCATGGTACCAAGGCTTCTCAGTCACCAATTCAGTCTCGAGGTCACAACAGTATGCCGGTTCGTCCAGTTTCCAGATGATGATTCGGGGAGCTTCATTATCCCATTTGACCTTGAACATAGAAGCCATTGTAGCTAACGCGTCCGCCAACTGATTCTCTTCTCGTGGAAAGTGTTCAAAGGTTATCTCTGTGAAGTGGGGGATCAGGGCCAACACACATTCTCTGTAAGGAATAAGATTCGGATGTTTCGTATCCCACTCTCCTTTGATCTGATTGATCACAAGAGCGGAATCTCCGAAGACACTCAGAAACTTGATCCTTAAGTCGATTGCAGCTTGGAGACCCATGATACACGCCTTATACTCCGCCATGTTGTTGGTACAGTTGAAACACAGCCGGGCAGTGAGTGGAGTATGAGTACCTTGAGGAGATATGATTATGGCGCCGATACCGTTACCCAAAGCATTGGAGGCTTCGTCAAAGTGCATAGACCATCGGGATCCTGGTTCAGGTCCTTCATCCGGTCCGGGTACTTCACAATCTGTCACTATCATGATGCTCTCATCTGGAAATTCAAAGTTCATTGATTGATAGTCATCTACGGCCTGATGTGCCAAGTGGTCTGCCAATACACTTCCCTTGATGGCTTTCTGGGTTGTGTACTGAATGTCGTATTCCGTCAAGATCATTTGCCATCTTGCAATTCTCCCAGACAGAGCAGGCTTTTCGAATATGTACTTTATAGGATCCATCTTTGAGATCAACAAGGTAGTGTGAGTCAGCATATACTGTCTCAGCCGGCGAGCAGCCCATACCAAAGTGCAGCAAGTTTTCTCAAGCAGTGAGTATCGGGTCTCACAGTCGGTAAACTTTTTGCTAAGGTAATAAATGGCATGCTCTTTTCGGCCAGACTCGTCATGCTGCCCCAGCACACACCCCATTGAATTGTCAAGCACTGTCAGGTATAATATCAGAGGTCTCCCTTCAACCGGTGGCATAAGGATAGGTGGTTCTTGGAGATACTCTTTGATTCTGTCGAAAGCAGCCTGACATTCATCGTTCCAACGTACCACCTGATCTTTCTTCAGCAGCTTGAAGATTGGCTCACAGGTAGCAGTCAGATATGAGATGAACCGAGCAATGTAATTTAGGCGTCCTAAAAAGCCTCTGACTTCCTTCTCTGTCTTAGGAACTGGCATCTCTTGAATAGCTTTGACCTTAGCAGGGTCCACTTGAATACCTTTATCACTGACCACGAAGCCTAGCAACTTCCCAGATCTTACCCCGAAGGTGCACTTGTTCGGGTTCAATCTCAGCTTGTATAGTTTCAACCGGTCAAACAACTTCTGCAGATGATCTAGATGTTCTTCCTCAGTCTGGGACCTTGCGATCATGTCGTCCACATACACTTCTATCTCATGATGGATCATGTCATGAAATAAGGCAACCATGGCACGTTGGTAGGTTGCCCCAGCGTTCTTCAACCCGAATGGCATGACCTTGTAACAGAAGGTGCCCCACTGAGTAACAAATGTAGTCTTTTCCATGTCTTCAGGTGCCATCTTAATCTGATTGTATCCTGAAAAGCCATCCATGAAAGAGAACACCTTATGCTGAGCTGTATTATCAACAAGGACATCAATGTGAGGTAAGGGGAAGTCATCTTTGGGGCTGGCCCTGTTTAGATCCCTGTAGTCGACACACATTCTGACCTTACCGTCCTTCTTAGGTACCGGCACCACATTAGCAACCCACTGAGGGTAAGAAGTCACTGCAAGGAACACAGCATCAAACTGTTTCATGACCTCGGCTTTAATCTTCTCAGACATCTCTGGACGCATCCGACGGACCTTTTGTTTAACTGGAGGGCAATCTTCCTTAGTTGGCAAGTGATGGACCACAATGTCGGTATCCAACCCTGGCATGTCTTCGTAGGACCAGGCAAATATCTCCATATAATCATGCAGCATTTTAGTCAACCGTTGCTTCACGCTGAGCTCTAGGTTGGCACCAATCTTTACCTCTTTCCTGTCTGTCTCTGTACCCAGGTTTATGGTTTCCACTGGCTCTTCATGGGGTTGAATTGCCCTCTCTTCCTGAAGCAACAGTCTTGAAAGCTCGCCAGGCACTTCGCAATCATCTTCACCTTCGTCTTCGGCTAAGTTGATCGGATTTTCGAAGTCATAATTGGCAGTAGCAGAGTTGTTATCAGTGAGATCCAGAGTGGATTGGAACCTGTATGAGTGAGTGTGTGTGTAAATACAGTTGTTTTGAAATATATGTAAAGGAAAAGAAAGACAGAAAAGGAGCACAATATTTGCAATGCGAAAAAACGTCCAAGATTTTCATTCATGATATATGAAATGACAATTTGTATGCCCTCATAAATAGAACCACGGTGCCTCGGGTAAGACACCGGGCCATAGAGTTTATCATTGTTTATTACAAAATAACGAAACAAAGAAATTTATTACTGCGTCACAAAGGTAACAGGAGTATGATCCTTAGCGATCCAGTTGTTCAATCCGCCTTCGGTCGTCGGATAGATCCAGCTATTAAATTCCGCTTCATCCACTTCGTTGTCTTCCCCAACCGCATTCACTCCTGAACTTGTAATGAATACAGGAGGTCTTCCGATCTTCGCTTTCCTCATAGCTTTCTGACCTTCTGTGGTAAATCCCAGCCCAAATTTATCAGTCTTATGAGTAAAGTCTGGAAGTCTGCCCCAGTTGGCGTTTTCACTCTTCTGAACTACAGCCCGGGCATCTTTTAGGGAGGCCATCTTCAAAGGACCAATTTCTTCTGATGTTTCTGACGCTGCTGTAATTGGAAGCACCTCCTCGAAATGCTGAAAGGGGGTTTCAATAAACTCCCCATCCATCTCAATGTATCTGAAGGAGTTCAGGTGGCTCACCATATACTCCTCCTCTCCCTGCACAGTGACGATCTTCCCTCTGACGGGGTACTTCAGCTTCTGATGCAAGGTAGAGGTCACTGCCCCAGCCTTATGTATCCAAGGTCGACCCAATAGACAAGAGTAAGATGGACGGATATCCATCACATAAAAAGTGGAGTCGAACACCTGAGAGCCCACACGAATCGGAATGTCAACCTCTCCATGAACCATCCTCTTTGAACCATCGAAGGCCCTGACGATGATATTGCTGGGTTTTAATTCCAGGCCTTCACAATCTAGACGGTCCAAAGCCTTCTTGGGTAGCACATTCAAAGATGAACCAGTATCCACCAACACATGTGCCAAGGTAGTGCCCCTGCATTCAATAGATACATGCAGAGCATCATTATGGTCTCTTCCCTTTGCGGTCAAGTCAGCGTCTGAGAAACCCAAGCCATTGTCTGCCGTCAGATTTGCTACGCAATCAGTGAACTTGACTGCAGATGTCTCATGTGGCACATGGGCCGTCTTGAGGAATGAGATTAAGGCCTTGGCATGGGCCTCGGAGCACAGCAATAAAGAGAGCATGGAGATTTTAGAGGGCGTATGCCCCAGCTGTTCCACAACATTGAAGTCACTCTTCTTTATAATTTTTAGAATCTCCTCCATCTCTTGTTGGGAGGCCTCAGCAGTTATGGGTACAGGTGCCTCCATCTGGGCAGGCTCAACCTCAACTCCTTTGCCCCGGGCATTGGATGACTCGGCAGCAGGAGAAACAATTGGATCAGCAGCAGGAACAAGTATATTTGTAGGAGTTATCAGGAGCGGTCTTCGGGCAGCAGGCGGTGCAATGTCAGGCGAGAAGAGCCTGCCACTGCGGGTAACTTTGGCTGGGCCAGTGATGTCATAAATGCTGGCGCCAGCGTTGAACTCTCGTTTAATCCCATTTACATATACGTCTGCCCCATAGTGCCAAGGGACAGCTTTATCAGATACATAGGGCAGGGGCCCCGGAACGGTGATAATAACAGGTGCAACGGTCATGATTTGAACGGGCTTCTTCGGGAGAGCCGGGATTGGATTATTGAAAATAGTCACCACAAAAACTTCTTCCATTGGAACCAACTGAACAGCAGACTTCTTAAACAGAATCTCCTTGCTATCCATTAGGCTTTGGATGCCTAATTTTAGCAAGGGACAACCAGATAGGGACACAGCACAGAACAGGCAACCCTCACCGCAACCCGGAAATAAACCGGCCAGCAGCAGGTTCTTTTTGACAGTCTTCAGAGGAGTGGCTAGATCATCCACAGAAATGGCATAAACATCTTCATCCACAGCATTTACCCCATGCTGAGGCATAGGAGCAGTAACTACATTCGGCTTCGCAGGCGCTTCGAACTGTATCTCCTTTGCGTCGATAAGGTCTTGCACCTTATTCTTTAACGCCCAACAGTCATCAGTAGAATGCCTCGGGCTATCTGAATGGTAGGAACAACAAGCATTCGGGTTGTACTTGGGGGATGCAGTGTTGGGGAACTTCGGAGCCTCCCTGACAGTCACTAAATTGGTTGAGAGCAACTGTGGCAGGATCTGCGACAAATTCATGCTTAAGCGGGTGAATTCTCTCCGGGGTCTTTCAACCTTTTGAGGATTAGTTGGCCGAGGAGCGGCAGCAGGCTTAGCAATCGTTACCGCACTGACAGATTGGCGGTGCTCAGATCTCTCTGATTTCCTGGAACCATATACGGCACTAGACTCCTTCTTGAAGGGTTTCTTCTCAGAACTAGATGATGCATCCTTCGGAATTTTTCCAGACTTTAACCCAGCTTTAATCCTCTCTCCAGTCAAGATTAGATCAGTGAACCCTGCAGACGAATTCCCGATGAGATGGTTGAAAAATGGCCCAGATAGGGTCCCCAAGAACATGTCCACCAATTCCCGATCAGTCAACGGTGGCTGCACCCTGCCAGCCAGGTCTCTCCACTTCTGAGCGTACTCCTTAAAACCTTCGCTTGCACCTAACGACATACCCTGGAGTTGGGTATGTGTGGGGGCAAGGTCGGCATTATATTGATACTGCTTGTAGAAAGCAGTAGCCAACTCCTCCCAATTACGAACCTTGGTCCCATCCAGCTGATAGAACCATTCGAGATGAGTCCCTGAAAGACTCTCCTGGAAGAAGTGGATCCATAAATTCTTATCCGCAGAGTACGGCTGAATTTTCCGAACATAGGACCTTAAATGCAGCTTGGGACAAGACGCCCCGTCATACTTAGAGAAGGATGGTGCTTTGAATTTATGAGGGATGATCACACCAGTTGATAAACCCAGATCTCCGAAATCCAGCCCAGGTACCTGTTGAACCTCCATAGCCTTCAATCTGTCTTCCAGTTGCTTATATCTGTCTTCTGCAGGAGGGTACTGCTCTTCATCAAAATCTGTCTCGTTGTCGGAGACTACCGGACTAAGAACCCTTGCTTCTGCCTGAGGAGAATTCTTATCAACAGAAGAACCAGCCTCTTCCTGTTGCAGAGTATTATTAAACCTTCGGCCCGAGTTGAACAGAACAGTTCTTCTCTTCTTCTTCTTCTCCTTCTTTAGGAGCATAGCCTTCAGCTCTTCTTGGCCTTGAGCCAAACCCTTGATTAGTTCCTGAAACTGCGCATTCTGCGCCTGAAGAGCCTTGATGGAAGTCTCAGTTGATGAAGAGGCGGGATCCATGATGCTGAAATAAACAGCGAAGAACTGTAAGCAACCTGAAAAGAGGAAAAACCTGCTATGCACATGATGTATGAAATGCGTATGATTTATGTTTTCAAAGACAATCGGGAGTCAACTTTGTAAACAAAAAGGAACACACTTCATTAGATTTAACTTTGCAATTGAAATTATTCAACAAGTTGCCCTTAGGCGTTACATGAAGAGAAATACTGAAAAGGAAAATAAAACTGCAAAAGCACATCTGGGGCTCCTTATTGATCCCATGGTCTCCTCTTCTCAGCACGGATGTAGGCATTCAGAGCTCTCTCATTCTCCAACTACTTTGTCAGCTTCTGGATCTTTGATTCCTGCTCGTTGAACTTTTCCCGATAAGAATCCCGCTCTTCTCGCAGTTGCGACCAAGATCTCTTCAATGTCTCATAATCAGTAGGCATCTGAGGAGGAAGGACAGTTGGAGGAACACCATCTTTATCAGGACACTCTAGAATGACGGGTCTGACAGCTTCATACGGCATACCTAACTTCTGAGCACGGATGCGAACCCATTTGTAGTAGGCTTCCATAGGTAAAGAAGTCTTTGGCCCTAACTCTTGTGGGTCAGCTTTATGAACTTTATCCCAAGACTTGATGAACCTACGACGCAGCTCGTCACTATCCACCTGAAACTCGAAACTGATGTGAGGCACCAACATCTCATGGGGCCCTGCTCTTCTTGCTCTTCCAAACTGACGAAGTGCTAGACATGGATTGTAAGAGATCCCTCCTTGGGTACCAATCAGAGGAACATTAGGGTATTCCCCGCATCGATCAATAATAGCTATCTCATCCAAACCTCTGCAAGTCCAAATGATGTCTTTATCGGTGAGAGACATTAACCTATGAGCCCAACCTCTTCCTTCTTGGTTCTTTAGTATGAACTTAGGGAGGTGCGAAATAAACCACCTCACCCACAAAGGGATACAACACCATAGGGTTCCTCGTCTTCGAGTAGTAGGGGCATGAAGTTGTTGCAAGATGTCACCCAAGAGAGTGGGTACGGGATTCTGAGACATAAAGATCCTTATGGCAGTGACACTGATGAAGTTGTCAGGATTAGGGAACAGGACTAACCCATAGATTAGGAGAGCCAAGATGTCTTCATATGCCCTAAAGTCCAGGTCATTCCAGAAATTGTTAGCTTTACCAATCAGAAACTTGGCCAAGAAACCCTTAACTCCGCTTCTAGTTACCCAGTTGTCTGTTACCTCTTGATGGGTCAAAGGAAGAGCTGCAGCAACATCCTCAAGCCTGAGGGTCTTTTCCCAACCAGTAAAGGGAGTCTGATCCAAGATGGGGATACCAAGCAAATCAGAGAACTCTTCCAGGGTAGGGACCAGCTGGAAGTCTTGAAAGGTGAAGCACTGGTACAGAGGGTCATAGAACTGGGTCAGAACACTCATCAATTGTTGATCCCGCTTTGCAGTGACTAAACTGAGAAGAGAACCATGCCTCTGAATGAAGGAAGTGGTATTTGGAATTCTGCTAACCAACTCATCAAGCAACTCAGGTGAACAAACAAAGTTGAACCGGATAGTATTCCTTCGCACAGGCATCATAATGTCCTACAAAACAGAGCAAAGGTGAAACCCTCTTGTCTTTGAAATGGTCAGTCCTTATGCAGGATGCATGCAATGCTCATGATGCTATGATGTTATGATAAAGCACATCACATATAGATACAAAGACAAACATGGTAAGGCACACAAGTCACACAAGGCAAGCCCCTAAAGTTTAGGCCAGCATGAGGTCTAGGCACTACCCTCTTTCAGTTCGTTGGTTCATACCTGTCCTAATCAAAAGTAACCGGGTTCTTAGAGGATCCCAATATCATTGACTACCCTCAATCGGTCATAACTCCAGCATCGCAATCTTTTCTTGCAGCCAGAACCATCACGAGAGTTTAGCCTCAATGGGCGTAGCATACTGCTACAATTCTAAAGGCCAAGTTGTGTCAATTAAGGTTCTAAGGTTGTTGGTGCTTAATGACTCCTTAGAAGACCCATATTCTCCTCGTTGCGACACAAGGGATATCGGTGCAGACCAAGGTGCCACACCAACGTAGCCACTGTTTCACCCGTGTCGGTCTATGCCGGACAGGTCCCTCACAGCTTATGCTACCTAAACAGGGTATCCCCAGATCCGGGTTAGGATCTATGTAACTCCGATACAACCCACAATAGTAAAGCAAGCAAATCAATACAAGTGAAAACACAGTTATGAGCTATCCCTAAGGTACACCTCACTTTAAGTTTAGTCCCCAGCAGAGTCGCCAGGTCTGTGATCGGTGGATCTGGAACTGACTGTTTAACGCTGGTTCGCGAAATGTCGCGGAAGCAAGAGTCGCCACCGTCTTTTATTTTCTCCAAATGGAAAGGACAAAAGCACAGAAAAATTCCTTAAAGAGATTGCTCTCGGTTCGGGAGGTAGGTTATAGAAAGGGAAGGTGTTAGCACCCTTTCTATCCATGGTTATCCATGGGCTCTTAGATACTTGCTCATTGTGTTTTCAAAAATGGTTTGTTTGCTTTTCAATTGTGGGTTTTAAAAGTTTCTTTGAAAATTTCAGTTCGACTCTTGTATCAGTCCTCAAGAGTGTTTGAAAAAATGCTTTCGAAATCTTTTTGAAAATGTGTCGGTGTGAAAAGTATTTTTGATTTGTTTTGAAATTAGAGCAAGTATCTACGAGAACCTACCTACCCTAAGGAATTCGTCTGTGTAAATGTCCTTTAAAGTAGCGCCATCCCACCATTGAGAGGTAAGTAGCACTACCGTTGGAGGTGTTCGGGTCAATTCGAGGTTCGGGACATGGTGATCACCAGAGCAATGGCAAGACACCTTAGAAGCTACCCTCATGCCAGGTTCCCGGATCATGGGGACTTACTAAAACATCCTCTACTCGACGATCACCTTTCGAGGTAAGGCAACAGTGAGGCGTACCCTAGGGGTGGTGTGTGCGATTCAGGTGTCGTTTTCATTTGCATTTATCTTGTCATGTTATTGGTGTTCTACGCTTGTTTTTATTTAAGGCCATTCTTTCTTGCATGCTTTGTTTAACAGTTAAAATATTTGCGAGGAAAAGTAAATCTAAAGCTATTACAAACGGCGCGGGTCCACATCGCCAAAAGTTTCTCGAACCCGATTTGACAGAAAATAAATAAGTTGAAAGTGCGAGAAGTAATTACAAGGCTTCGGGAGAGGTACATAATTATTTAAGCAAAATAAGATAAATATGCGAAATAACGAGAATTAAACGAAACGAGGGCGTTGGACCCTTTTGCAAAAATTAAAACTAATAAGGAATTAAAATTGAAATTAAAAGAAAATGTTTTTGATATTTTTAGTATTTATGATTTAATAGAAAAAAGAAAGAATTAATTAAAATTAACTATTAACCCTAATTCTATTTTATTATAATTTATTTAAGAAAATATTGAATCTTTTAACCTAAATTGAACCCTAATTAATTTACAAGTTTAATTATGAAAATGAAATAAATAATATTATTGTAAAAAAAAGAAAAATTAAAAAGAATAAAACATTTATTAAACCTAGTTCTATATTTTTTAGATTTTTTGTTATGAAAGAAATTAAAATTAAACCTATTTTAAACTAATTCAATTATATACAATTTATTTATGAAAATAATTAAAAGAAAATACTTATTATATTTTTGATCTTTTCTGATTTTTTATCATTTTTTATATTTTATAGAAATAATTAATTAAAGTAAAACAATAAAGAAAATAAAATAATAATTGGAAATAAAATATAAGAAAGATATAGAAAATTGCAAACCAGGGGGGGTAGTCCCCAAAGTGGAGGTCTTGGCCTTAGCAATCTGGCCCATTTAGCAAGGCCTGGTAGACTTTTTAGAATCACGTGTGGTGCGTTGACTAGGGCGTAGCGTGCTCTCCAATTTTCAGCCTTTGATCTGATTCCAATGTGCACGTGGATGACTGGATGATGAAGGAACATGATGGTCCTCAATATGACGCCTGCATGTGATGATGAATTGGAAAAGAATATGGAAATAACGTAGACCTGGGGCTCGAACCCAGGTCTTGTATATTACCAGCACCATCGCCTGCCACTAGACCAATTCAATGCGTTTAATATATAAATAAACAACAAATATTATAAGAGAAAACAAAGGAGTTAGTGGGTAGCGCGCGAATTTTTCAAACAGACCAATCAAGCCTCGCCACCACATCATCTTCTTCGTTCTGTTTTTATTTTTCTGAAATACTAATAACATAGGCAACGGTTTCCATATGTTTCCTTAGGCCCTTTTCAAGAAAATAGCGACTAGAGCTCAGGCATTCATAAATTGGGCGCGATGGGTGTTTCTTCTTCGTCTCCATGCGCTGAATTGAATGGTCTTGGTCTGGAGGACCAATTTTTCTTTAACAAGAAACCCCCAATTTAGAACTTTGTAAACCCTAAAAATCAAACATGGAATATTTGTATACAACGCATAAAAACACAATCAAATATATTGGTTAGCTTCAGAACTTCATAATGAACATGAATCCATGAATAAAATGCTGTAAAAATGCTTAGACTGGAGAATACGATTATGCAATTTTCATGAGATATCTCAGGTTCTGTATACCAATTCCTTGGGCTTTGATGAGTGTTTTTGATTGAGAATCGTTCAGGGGACCTTGAGGAAACTAATGGAACAAGAATTATCCTTTGAATCGCCCTCAAAAGTGGTTTTCAGTATTGACTTTTTTTGAGAAAATTTTAGGTTATCAATGGAGTATTATGAGCAGCTGTGCGTCTAGCATGATTAGGTTTATGTTTATGCTTATGTAGTGAACAAATTAGGTTAACAAAATTGATCAAAATCTCTTTCATTCATGATTTGAAGATTTGATTTTTTCACCATGATTTCCATATCTTTTTCCATGTGCTTTTGTGTCAATTAGGATCCAATCAAGCCAAATCTTTCCACATTTGCATATGCACGAAATATTGAGTCTAAAACATGTATAAAAAGATTGGTTAGGTTAAGTTAAATATTTTTCATATATTTAAATGATTTAAATGAATTAATATAAATAAAAATTCAAATAAATAAGTAAAAAATGAGAAAATACTTCCCTTTGGGCCAAGTGGTCGTGCATATGTCATGGATGATGAATCATGGAAGAAAAATGGGCCCATTAGCAATTTTAGGTCATTTGAATCAATGTTGACTTTTCAAAATATCCAAAAATTTCCCAACTTCCACAAGGCATAACTTGCTCAATTTTTAAGCTTTTCTCATGTTCTTGGACATTTTGGAAAGTTCTTTGAATCCTCTAACCAATGCCTTTGGTCCCATGTCATTTTGATTTACCAATCTCAAGTTATGGCCTTTGACTTAAAGTCCCTTTTTGTTGACTTTTGAAAATGACCTATAATGTTGAAATTGATAACTTTTTGTGAGAGCATTTCTTGGACTTGAAGTATGAAGATGAGTTGTAGGAAATGTCTTTCTCTTCAAAATGAGCTTTGGATGGAATTTTTCTGATAATCCATATGAAAGTTATGCCCTGGTCAATTTCAGTTGACTTTTTCAACTGTCCAAATAAGGAAACTTTTGCATCTTGATGATTTCTGAGCCAAACTTTGAGAATCATGATCAAGCATTGATCAAATGATGTTTGTGGCTTAAAAATGATATGTTGACCAAAAATTTGAACTTTTGACTGTCAAATGACCATTTTGCCCCTACAGTTGACTATAGTGCAATTTTGTGCTGAATGCCTTGAAACTTGATATGAGGATACTTGACCATATTTGTAAGCATGTGAGACTTGATTAGACCTTTGAAAACTTCATTTTCTTGATCAGCACACAAACCCTAGTTTTAACATCCGTTTACTTGGAGAACCCGTGAACTATTTTCAGAAATCTTGAAGTTGAATCAGCAATAGAGCCGCATCCGTTGTTGGGAAGCGTCCGTAAACTAAATTCAAAGGTTGCATCTGAACAAGCTGATAGATTAACATCCGTTACTTGGGAAGAATCTATGAACTGTTTTCAGAAGTCTTGAGAAGAATCTGAACAAGTGATAGGTTAACATTCGTTTACTTGGAGAACCCGTGAACTATTTTCAGAAATCTTGAAGTTGAATCAGCAATAGAGCCGCATCCGTTGTTGGGAAGCGTCCGTAAACTAAATTCAAAGGTTGCATCTGAACAAGCTGATAGATTAACATCCGTTACTTGGGAAGAATCTATGATCTGTTTTCAGAAGTCTTGAGAAGAATCTGAACAAGTGATAGGTTAACATCCGTTTACTTGGAGAACCCGTGAACTATTTTCAGAAATCTTGAAGTTGAATCAGCAATAGAGCCGCATCCGTTGTTGGGAAGCGTCCGTAAACTAAATTCAAAGGTTGCATCTGAACAAGCTGATAGATTAACATCCGTTACTTGGGAAGAATCTATGAACTATTTTCAGAAATCTTGAAGAGGAACCGGTGTAGGGCCTCCTGAAGATGAGCTTGTGTAAAAATTACATCGGGTTTTGAACACCTTTGACATTCGAAGGCCCCAAGTGGTGATGTAGATAAATTCCCGGCTGATTACATGTGTTGGTCTACAATCGGTCGTTCACAGATGTTTCCTGGGTTGTTGCAGGTGTTGATCTGGAATTCTTCAGACATGCCCTGGCTGGATACAGGAATCGAGTCTGGAAATGCAATAGTTGATTTGTTGGACACTTTTGACATTCGAATGCCCCAAGTGGTGAAGCAGGAGTCTTGAATCAAATTACTCTGCATATTGAGAGATTTCTTGAAATCTTGACTGGACTGCCCCAGGTTAATTGGATTGCGACATGTCATGCCCCTTGTTGATAAGAGTTTTGTAATGGAAGTGTTATCCTCTTTAAGTGATTTTGACTTACTGAGAGAGTTTTCGTTCCTCCGAACAATCGCTGCATGAATTTCTTCGCTGTCAAACAAAAGGGTTAAATGCAGACAGTAACATTCGAATAATGCAAAGTTTATGTTTGTCTCGAAGTTTTTTTTTTTATTTTTTTTTTTTATTTTTTAAAAAATGCGTTTTTAGCAGAAAACTTTTTCACAAGACAGGTTAACACAAGATTTAGAGCAAAGCCCTACAGGAGTCAGGATACCTTTTGTAACAGTATGCTTTCGAACTAACCCATGCTTCAATTAGGACTTTTGAAGGGTTGTAACGTGGCTTGGTTCACGGTTTAAGAAACAAAGGATAAAGGCTCAAAGTATATTTGTACCCACCCGCTCTTCGTGATGTTCTTCAACCTAAGCTCAGTTAACTGTGCGTCGCACTCTGTTTTGAGTTTGGAACGACTTTTGGGCGATGGTTCACCAGTTTGAATTTGGGGAGACAGTCATCATCTCCTTTTTCTTTTTCAACATTTTTTCATGTTGTTGAGGATTTTGTAATGACCTCACTATTTTGATTTTGATTTGTTATCCCTAACTTTTGCCTGACTGTTAGCGTTTTCGGGATTACTGTCAGCGGGATGCCCCAGCTTTCTTAAGCCTCCTTTATAGGTTTTGGCTTGCTGGGCTTTTCTCTTTTGAGAGATCGACTGTCTATGTGATAGGGAACCACCCTTGTCTTTTGATTCCAAAGGAATGCTTTCCCTTTTTTTTTGGCGTCATTCGTTGTGTTACGAACCGAGAGTTTGCAACTTCAATGCGCATTTTCTTTTGCATTAACTGAGATACTACCCTGCCCCGGGTTTATATCAAAGGTTTCGATTGTTTAGAACAGGAAACTCCTACTTCTTTGGCTCGAAGGGGTTGACTAGGGATTAACTTCCTTATAACTCCAGTGTTTGGGGAATTGAAAGAAACGCATGTACATCATCAGCACGGTCTGTTCAAAAGCATACTGTATAAGATCACGGTATTGTTTCGTCATCCTCCCTCTAAAGGCTTGCAGCTTTTTATCAAGAGTTTAAATATCATAAAGAAAAGCATAAGAGTAGTGAAACGAATGGATGAATTCAAGACAAACATATGCAATGCATTAATGAAAACAGAGTTTAACATCAACAGATAATTGTTTGATAGCAAAAGAAATTACAACTTTGAAAATTCAAAAAGAAGCAAAAGTCTTTCAGTTTCGAGCTTCGTCACTTCAAGCGGAGAACCCTTTAACGGAAGATCTTCATCTCGCCGTCTGGCATGAATTCCAGCACCCCAATGTCGATCAGATCTTGAATCTTGTTCTTCAAGGCCCAACAGTCGTTGGTGCTGTGTCCCGGGCTGCAGGAGTGGTAAACACAGAATGCGTCGGGATTAAAGTGAGGAGAGGAGATATTGGGCTTCTGAGGAGGGTCCTTTACGGTGAGCAAATTGACCTCCAACAGGCGCTTCAGTATGAAGAATGATGGTATTTCAGTCTCCGTAAACTGTCTTCCCGACTTTTCTTGTTTACGCCGATTGCCCCGCTGACGCTGGCGAGGTTGTTGATGGGTTTGTGACCCTGAAGCTAGCAAAGGAGCTTTCCCCTTGTCTTCTTGAGTTGATGGAGGTTGAGCGGTGACTTGCTCTTCGACCTCAGATGTTTGCCCCAGTTGGTTGTTTGGAAGCAGTTGGCGGACAAGAACTCTGAGTTCCTCTTGTCTTTGAGATAGGTCTTGGATGAGAGCCATCTGGCCCACCAAATATCCCATCATTTGAGTCCTCAGTGTTGTCAGATCAAACTACAGCTCCGCAATCTGATCACTCCTGGCATTGTTGGAATTCCCCAGGCCTTTGGTGAGGAGAGCTTTCATCTCTCCTTGCCCCAGAGACAAGTTCAGGAACATCTCCTGCAGCTGAGCAGTCTGGTCTTGGATGTCTTTGACAGACCTTTCTAGAGCCATCTCTTGCTGAAATAAACAGCAGGAGAGTAAGGAAACCTGAAAAAGGAAAGATTGTCAAAATGAAATGCATGATATGTGGATGCATGCTTTCAAGGATCTCTTGGGGTAAACACAAGAAAATGTTAGAGGTTGAACTCTGCTCTTGGATTGGGGATCTCTGCACCGGTGGACGTCCTTCCACGAGAATCAAGCTCACCATGTCAAGTGGGTCATAGCCACTGATTCAAGTTGTTATACTTGATCTTTTGGTTGGAGAACTTTGTATCGGTGGATATCTTTCCACTAGAATCAAGCTCACCATGTCGAGTGGGTCATAGCCACTGGTTCAAGTTGTTGCACTTGAACTTTGACTGGATTGGTTAGAGGAGAGACCTCTTGCCCCTTGGTAGACGTCTGGTTCTATGTGACCCTGCATCAACAGAACCCTCGAGATCTTTGAAATGGTTATTGAAAATGCTAGAATGCTATGGTATGATGTCATGATGTTATGTTCATGTATGCACAAACAAGTAAGTGTATATACAGGCAAACAATATTCATACAAAGCACACAAGGCCTTAGGTTTAGGCTTGCATGAGGTTCAGGTACTACCCTCTTTCAGTTTGTGGGTTTGAAACCTGTCCTACCAAAAGTAACCGGGTTCTAGAGGTCCCAACGTCACTGGATTGCTTTCATTGTTCATCGTTTCGATTTGACCACTGAACTGGCGACCGAAATTTTCCAGGAAAGCAACCCTCAATTGAGTGTAGTATCGAGTATCAACCAACCTCGGACTGCACCAAAGTCAGTTATCTCACTACCCTAAAAAGGCTAAGATGGTCAATTAAGGTTCTAAGTTCAGTTGATGCTTCACGACACCACGCGGCCGCCCCGTACTCTCCTTGACTGAACTCAAGGGTTACTGGTACACACCAAAGTGCCACATCAACGTAGCAGACTGCTTCAACCATGTCGGTATACCCCGCACAGTTCCCTCACAGCCTTGTTGCTACCTAAAAAGGTTTCCCCAGATCCGGGTTTGGATCTATAAAACTCCGATACAAGGCCCACAAATGTAAAGCAAACAAAGCAATCAATTGAAAGTAAAGGTGATCTAAACCCTAAGGTAACCCCACTTTTAGAACTCTCCCCAGCAGAGTCGCCAGTTCTGGGGTACGGTGGGAGAACTGACTAGTGTTTTGCGTTCGCATTCGCACTTGTGCGGTTGAGCAAGAGTCGCCACCGACTTTTTATTTTATCCTAAAGGAAAGGTTAAAAAAGCACAGCAAAAACCTTTTGAGATATTTCGTGGGTTCGGGGGGTAGATTATGAAAAGGGAAGGTATTAGCACCCTTTTCATCCATGGTTATCCATGGGCTCTTAGTTACTTGGTTTTTTAGATCACTTGCCTTGTTTTTCGATTGCTTTGAAAATTGTGTGTGTGTGGGTGCTTTTTTTGAAAATGTTTTGGAAAAAGATGCCTTGTCTTAGGCTAACCTTGTAACAATTCTTTACTTGAATGTTTTACAAAGGCGTGTATCTTTTCGAAAAGATGTTTCAAAATGTTTTGAGAGTTTGTTTGAAAGTGTTGTGGATTGTGGTTTTTGAAAAGAAGGCAAGTGTTTTTGCAAGTTTGATCTCAAGTAACTAAGAGTTTTGTCTACCCTATTGTACTCAAAGGTTTTCGTTATGTTTTAACCCCTTTTAACAATTTTGTTCCACCATTGAAATTGGTAGACAATCTTGCATTTTAGGAAGTTTATTCGGGACGGGCGCGGGTCATCGTATGGACCATGAATGCAATGATGCCAAATGTCTTTGGCAATTTGCTTTGAAGGGACTATGATCATTCCGTTTAGGCAACATTCGAAAGCGTCATCGAGGGACTTATGATCATTTGATTTTGTTTTGCCAAAGATACTCGACGTGCAAGCATGGCCCATTTTGGAAGGCAACATGTGAGATTACCCTAGGGGGTGCAAGTGTGATTTGTGTATTGATTACATGCATTTGTCTTGTATTAGGTTATCTAGCGTTTGATTTTATGTACATACAAACCCTAGGTCTAACCATGGTATAATTGAAAACTGTAAATTGCGGAATGTAAAATCTACGCTATTACAAGATAGTGTCCGGGAGTGGGGGTATAAATGTACAAAGGGGATGAGACTTATAGTACCCAAATAAATTACAACCAAATCGAAGTCGCAACCAAATGTAAATATCGAATATACAAATATAAGATAAAAATGTGTATAGGGCAATGTGAATGTATTTGTGTAAGTGCACAAGTGTATATGTATATAAATATGTGTGATTATGTACAAGTGCGAATTGTGGAATTGAAACGTATTAGGGTTTTTGACCTAGATACCTGTTTTAATCTTGTATTTTTGATTTATATGTTAATTATGTACAATAGAAAAAGAAAGTGTTTTGATTTAAATGGCATGTTCAAATTTTAATTAACTGTATCTTTATTTGCAAAAAGTATTTTGATTAAATGTTGTGAATTTAATATTTAGGAAAAATGTATTTAAATCATTATGCACAAATGTGTATGTTAAAAAGTTTCAATTTAATTATGTATGAAAAAGTATTTTATTTATTTTTATGCACAAAATATGTTAAGAAAATTAAATTATGCAAGAAAATGTGTATTTATTTTAGTATGTGCAAAATATATTTTTATTAAAAAGAGTAAACAAAATAAAAGAAAGTATTTTCAAATTAATATATGACAAAATGCTAAGTTAAAAATGTATGGTTTAGTAAGGAAAGAAAAAGATTAGTGTTAATAAAAATATTTGAAAAAAAGGGTTAAGTTAGTTAATAATAACAAGAAAACAATTTGTTTTATAAAGAGTTTGCTTTGTATTAGTGAGTTTAGAATTTTTAATGGGCCTTAGGGAGCTTCAGAACGGGTTAAGCCTATGTTAATCTTGAACGAAATTAGGGTTAGTGATTGTTAGTTCAGTTTGGTAATGAAAGTTTTAGGGTTAGCGAGGCAGTGACGGCGCGTTCGTCTTCTTCGATCAAGTTTCCTGAGCAACTCACTCCGGCCACCAGCGTCGCCTCTAGACCTCTCTTCCCTCCATGGCGCGGGCTCGGCGTCCTCTTGATGCAAGGTTCGTTTCAATGTTCTTTTCTCTTTTGTGAACGATACACGTTTTAGGTTTGTTTTAAGTTGAGTTTTCATTATTATGAGGTAAAGGGGGAATAAAAGGAATAACGCTCACTACCTGACCTTGGAGGAGGAGGAGAGAAGAGTGGAGGCGCTGAGGAGGCCGGAGCGAACAGAGATTTGGTGATGAAGCTGGAGGCTTGCTTTGCTTCTGATGCTTTCCTGGTATTTTGTATATTTTGTTACCGTTTCTGGGTTTGATGATGAGTTATACTGAGAACCTTTAATTCACCTCTTTATCCCTTCTTCTGTGCCACTGTTGCCTATGTATTGTTGCCTGAGTATTGTTGCCTGAGTATTGTATGCTTCTTGTTTGACTGCCTTATTGCCTCTGAATGACTCGAGTTGCTTGCCTTATTGCCCAGTGATGTGTACACTGAGGGCCTGATGGATTTGCCTTGGAAGGTTGCTTTGAATACTTTTATTGAATTGGATATTGTGTGTTATCTTGAACTGTGATGCTTTCTGAAATGCCTCTTCTTCTGGAATGCTGTATATTTGTTTGGATGCTATGCATTGCCTATGATGAGGAAAGAAAAACTCTGAGGCTTAGGAGTTGGTTTCATGCTTGACAGTAGGTTGAGGGATTTGGATTTTATTTATCAGGTTTTGAAAGCTAGGCCATGTTTTGATGGTTAGGCTTTTGAGGTTAAGGCAGGGTTGATGAAATTTGATGGTTGGTTGTGTGTGAACTTGGTTTATCAGCTTGGATGGGCTTGAAGTTCTGTCTCTTTTCTTGACAGTAGGCAGGTTAAAGCATTTTCAGGTTATGTGTTTGGTGATTCTGGTTATGAGTTTTGAAAAATGTTTGATAACTTGTAAGGTTTCAGTTTTGTAGGTACTGTGTTTGGTTGTTCAGTTTATGTGGTTGGGCAGGGTTGATGAAGCTTTTTGTGAGATTCATGCTGATGCAGGTCTTGCTTCAGTATGTATGTATTTGGTTTTGGATGATGTGTTTTGATAACCTGTGTAAATCTGGACAGGTATGAGGTTATGGACAGTAAGTTTGGGCCTGAGATTCTTTTATGGTTGTTCAGGTTTGATGGTTTTATCAGTTTGTATCTTTCTCTTCTCTCTATTCTGAACTGTTTTGTATTGGCTTGTGGATTTGTCTATCTTTTTTCTGTCTTCCCCCCTATGCTGAACTGAGTTTTTGGATTATATCCTTTTTTCCCTGTCTTGCTTCCCTAAGCCTCAAGCCTGCCTATTGCTGCTTTATCTCTCTTTTTTCTCTAAAAGTATAGTTAAGATTTAATATGATTATTATTCTGTACTTTCTTTTTCTGAAGGGGCCCCTCTATGCTGGGAAATGATGATAAGATTGCTTGTATAACACACTACTTGACTGCATTTTTATCCAGCTTTTGACAATTTATGTGCTGACTTTGCATTGATATCTTTTCCAAAATCTTCTTTGACAGCTTGTATGCTTTTATTGGTATCCTTTCCAAAATCTTTTTATTGGCAGCTTTTGAATACTTACACTTTTGACAGTAGATTGCTCTTTTGCTTTTGATAGAAAGTTGAAATTGGATTTTTTTAGTTTAGTTTGAATTTGAAGTTGAGATTCTATGCAGTCTTGAATTTTGGAACTTATACTTTTGACATTTGCATTTCATGAATAAAAAAATCTTCCCTCTCTGTGAACCGGGAGAAATCCCGTGATTTGCAGAGAGGGTCAACTGATCCCAGTCAGTGGCCCCTAATGATGAGCAATATTTTATCTGTCTCTTTTAAATGCCTTCTGACTTTCTCTTTTCTTTTTGCAGATAAAAAATGGAGTACCGGCGCGGAGTGAAGAATGAAGAATACTAGAACTAGGATAGTTTTTATTTTATGTAATATTTAAATTAATGTATATTATTGTTCATAATTTTAAATTATAAACAACAATTTGTACAAATAATTCAAATATCAATAAAAGTCTAAATTATCCAATTAATTCTAATTTTCTTTATTGTTTATTTATTTATTTAAAATTCTTAGAATTAAAACAATTGAAAAATAAATTTCAATCGTTCAATTTTTTAGAATAATAAATAACTTAAATAATAACAATATTGGTCAATTAAACCTGTCTTATCCAATATCCAAAACAAAGCAGCAGTTAACCCAAATGGACTGATCAAACGCATAAACACTGTGAATCCAATACTGCATCCTGTATTTGACTGACTTAACGAAAACAACATGAATTCAAACCATTGTTTCTTTCACTGATTAAATCAAGATAACGCGAATTTTAACCCGAATCTCGGAATAAACTGCGAAGTGCTGTGGAATTTAAATTCTTCTGAGAATATGCCCATAAAACTTTAATTCCTGATTAAATGTCGAATAACGCTCGCCTGATCAAAACTGAGCCAAAATTAACCAAAACCCTAAGCCAACTGTATGAAACAATCCAGAGCTCTGAAAATCAGTAAAAACCCTAATTTTGCTTGACTGTCAAGAAAAGTCCGTTAGTCCGATTCTTGAGCCAGTTTGAAAAGTCAGGAAATGTCTGAAGTTGAGATTTCTTGGAAAAAATGCGAGGGCAAATTTTGGGGTACAACAGAGGGCCTTGAGATCCTCCCGCCCTTTTGCCATAGTTACGAACATCTGTTGAAATTGGGCATTTTGTGCCTGAAGATCTTTGATGATTTGTTCAGAAGACATATCTGCTTGAAATAAACAGCGAAGGAGATGAGAAACCTGTAACAGGACCTATTTATGAAATGTCATGGATGGTATGCGTATGCAATGGTTTCAAGGAATTTAGAGATTTAAATTTGTTCAGACCAAAAAAGGGAAAACACGTCATATTAATAAATCCAAGTTTGAGTACATTATGCCTCTTTGGGCTTACAACAAACATACAACAAAACTCTTAAGACAAAAAGGTTGAACGCGTCCTCTTTGGCGCAATGTAGGCGTTTAGATTCTGTTCTTCATGAAGCTGCTTGGTGAATTCCGGAACCTTCTTCTCACTGGCGCAAAATTGGGTTTCAAAGGTGTCCCGCTCTTCCTTCAACTGAACCCAAGCTTTCTGCAATTCTTCTAGGGAGGTGGGCATGTTAGGATGAAGGACAGTGTATGAGACATCTCCTTCAACAACAGGTTCTATGATAACATGGAGGATAGAAAGGTAAGGCATTAAGAGACTTTGAGCACGAGCCCGTACCCACTAAGGTATGGCTCGAGTGGGATAGAGTTTTTGCGTCCCAAAGTCCTACTGTCCACCTTGTTCACCATTTTCCAAGCTCGTGTAAAACTCTGGCGATAACCTTGGTTTTCCTTGTCGTAGTCGAACACCAGACTTTGAATGAGCATCTCATGAGGGCCGTCTCTTCGGGCATACCCAAACTGTCGAAGAGCTAAGCAGGGATTGTAGGTGATACCTCCCCTAATACCAAGCAAAGGGACGTTATGGAATTCCCTACAGCGGTCAATGATGGAGACGTCTTCCAAGGATCTTAAACACCAAAGGATGTCAGCATGGGTGAGGGACATTATCCTTTGAGACCATGTCAGTCTTCGCTCGTTCTTCAATACGGATTGAGGTAGGTGTGAAGTGAACCACTTGGTGAGTAGGGGAATACAACATAAAAGAGTACCTCTCTTCTTCATGGTGCGGGTATGAAGACAATGCAAGATGTCTCCCAATAAGGCAGGTACGGGATTGCGAGAGAGAAAGACTTTGATGGTGTTAACATCTATGAATTGGTCCGAGTTGGGGAACAAAACCAAACCATAAATGACAAGAGCCAGGATGTCTTCAAAAGCTTGGAAATCCATGTCGTCCCATAATGAACGAGCCTTCTCCAATAGAAACTTGGCTAGGAAACCTTTGACCCCGCTTCTTGTCTCCTAATTGGCTATGATGGCGGTTCTCTTCAGATGCAAAGCTTTGGCGATGACTTCAGGTTTTGGAATACCCTCTAGACCGGTGAACGATATCTGATCAAGCATGGGCACCCCTAAGAGTAAAGAGAACTCTTCCAGTGTAGGTACCAACTGATAGTCCGGGAAAGTGAAACAATGATGTACGGGATCAAAGAATTGGAACAATACACACATCATTTCTTCTTGGACACTGGATGTAGCCAAACTGAGGAGTCGACCATATTTCTTGGTAAAAGAAGAATCCCTGGGCACTCTTGAGGCTAACTCTTGAAGCTGAGGCTGTGCTTTTATAAAGTTGATTCGGATGGTGTTTCTTCGGACTGAATCCATGACCTACAAAACAAAAACAAAGATAAATTTCTAAATCTTTGAAATGGTTAGTGAGCATGCGTAGGATGCTCATGATGTTTATGATGTTATGTACAAGTATATATATATATATATATATATATATATATATATATATATATATATATATATATATATATATATATATATATATATATATATATATATATATATATATATATATATATATATATATATATATATATATATATATATATATATATATATATATATATATATATATATATATATATATATATATATAAAGCAGACAAGTCCCTATGTTTTAGGCTTGCATGAGGTTTTATAGGTAAGTACCCTCTTGAAGTTTAGTTGGTTCAACCTGTCCTAGTAATAGTGATCAGGTTCTAAAGGATCTCAATATCACCGACCTTTCTCTTAGGCATTGTCTCAGTACAATCAATCTTTTCTTGCGGTCGAGATATCCCAAAAGTCCAGCCTCAATGAGTGTAGTATCGAGTATCAACCAATTTTCACCGAAACCAGTTATCTCACTATGTCCTAATGGCCAAGTTGTTCAATTAGGGTTCTAAAGTCAGTTAGTGCTTCATGACGCCACAAAGCGGCCCCGTATTCTCCTCGATTCACCACGAGGGATATCGGTACCCACAAATGCATTACACTAACGTAGCCATTGCTTCAACCATATCGGTCTATGTCGTACAGTTTCCACAATCTATTGCTACATACCTAAAAAGGTGTCCCAGATCCGGGTGGAGGATCAAAGCAAGCCCAAACAAAGAACCATAATGTAAAGCATACAAATCAAATAAAGAAATCAAGTAAGTGATCTAACCCTAAGGTAACCTCACTTTTAAGTATTTCCCCAGCAGAGTCGTCAGTTCTGTGATACGGTGGGAGAACTTACTTGAGGTATTTTGCGTTTGTTTTTGCAAATGTTACGGTTTAGCAAGAGCCACCACTGACTTTTATTTTATCCAAAAGGAAAGGTGAAAAAGCACAGGAAAGACCTTTAGAGATGTTTTCTTGAGTTCGGTGGGTAGGTTATGAAAAGGGAAGGTATTAGCACCATTTTCATCCATGGTTTTCCATGGGCTCTTAGTTACTCGCTAGATCATTTGCTTTTGTTTGAATGTGTTTGTGGTGTGGGTTTTGAAAGTATTTTAAAAATGTGACTTTGTAATGATTCTCGTTTCTATAAGAATGCATACAAAGTGTTTGTTTCGAAAATGTTTTCAAGAAAGTATTTGTGAGATGTGTTTTTGAAAGTGATTTTGAAAAGGGTTTTCTTTGTAATGGCTCTCGTTTCTATAATAACGCGTACAAAGTGTTTGTCTTTTGAAAAATGTTTCAAAGTGAGAGTGTTGGTGTATAAAATTTTGTTGTTGTGAGCAAGCGAGTAACTAGGAGTGAATCTACCTACTCAAAAGGTGTTAAATGTGCTTTTCCTCCTCCTTTAGATATTGATATCCTACCATTGATTTGGTAAGAAGCCCCATCATTGGATGTGAAGGGACGGGCGCCGGTCATCGTATAGTCATGATAGCAATATTGTGAGGTATCTTAGCATTTTTCTTTTAGGGACTAAGATCATTTATAAGGCAACTTTGAATAGCATCATCGAGGGACTATGATCTTGTATTTCGATTAGTTTTGCTAAGGCAACCCGCATACGTAACATGACCACTTTTAGGCAACAAGTGGAGTTAACCTTAAGGGTGCTAGTGTGCAAGTGTGTTTGATTACATGCATTATAGTCTTGATTAGGGTGATCTATTTGTTGATTTTATCTTACCATACACACCCTAATTACTAGCATTTATATTTGAAAGCGATAAATTGCATAAATGTAAAGTCCTACGCTATTACAATATTTGGGGGATGGGGGTACATATTTACGAATGGGGATTGCAAATAAAATTAAATCCTAAATTATTATTACAACCATATCGAATGGATAAGAATGTACAAAATATGTAAAATGGACTTATTTTATTTTAAGAAAATATTTTTGATCTTTTGTTTAAAGAAATAAAATCAAGCATGTAAAAAATAAATAAAAAATGTTTTTGGTGTCTTTTTGATTAATGAAAAAGAAAGTAATGGCAAAAATAGTGAGAAAAAGAAAAATAGAATCAGCGTATTGCTGACTAAAAGAGGTCAGAAGTTCTGACTCTGGCCTGCTGCAAAACAGATATCTTGTTTGTGAAAAAATGGGTGAAGTCAGAAGTTCTGGGTCCACTGGGAACAAGGTAGTTTTCATAAGTTTTGATACCACCAGCAACAAAGTAGATTTCAGAAGTTCTGATACCACTGGCAGAACTTGGTCTCCCTCTCCATGCTAGTCAAAACATCTGCAACTTGGTTGATTCTCAACAAAACAGAAGATATGCTTATGACAGTTATAGCAGGTGTCATAGTGTTTCAGAAACAAGAAATATCATAAATAAAAATCA
The DNA here is from genome assembly GCA_948472305.1 of Vicia faba. Lineage (NCBI taxonomy): Eukaryota > Viridiplantae > Streptophyta > Magnoliopsida > Fabales > Fabaceae > Vicia > Vicia faba. The sequence goes on from OX451740.1 coordinate 630,901,561, forward strand.
GAGGCAAGTATGAATTTGCTAATCCTAATTCTGAGTTCTAATTCCTTCAAGAAGTTCTGAACTTATTTATTCCCTACTTAGGCAGGCAGATGCATGAGATCTCAGAATATGTACAATCATCAGAAACATGATATCTACATTGTATTTTTAAACATGCAATTTTGGTAAGGCTTAAGTAATGTGGTGAGAGTCAGCAGAAACTTACCTTGCAACTGGAAAAGATTCTGTGAAATGGAGTTAACCTCAACTCTGATGATGTTCTGAGCAGCTTCTTCACGCACTCAGCAGACTGGAAGTTTTCAACTTCTGTAACAGCAAAGGGGTGATATTCTGATTTCTTTGAGGTGGAGTTGGATGAAGAGTGTATAGCACAGTATGAACACAGAAGTTAGGATAACTTCTAATATGCAAGGAATCAAAAGTTAACAGTTTTTGTATGTTGTGTTTATAGTTTTTGGAACTCTTGGAATTTTGGCAGGGGTTCTAGGCTTTTCTTTTCTCAAATTTTTGACCCTTTCACAGTTGCAAATGTAGTTCAATTTATAGGAAATGATTTAGTAACTTAGAGAAATCAAAGGTACAGCCATCATGTGCTAGGCGCTGACTTGTTCTTGAAGAAAGTTCAAACAAGTATGGTTCAAGGCACAAATTAAGGTGGTTAGCAGCTTTTAGTTGTGCCTAAGCTGGATTTGTAAGCATGAATCAAGGAAAAGTACCCTCAAAAGCAAAAGCGAAGCATGGGCCCAGCACATACTTTGTACAAAATCTGCTTTTCAAGGACAGCAAAGGTATTTTTATGCCACACGTGGGGAAATCCTTTGGATAAAGACTCAAAAGTGGTTGTGAGCATTAAATGATGATGAGATTTATCAAATCAAAAATCCTGCCATATGAAACTCTACCTTATTGTTTCATTCTGGGTCAGAAGTTCAGCTTCATCATCATTTAGAGTGAACATCCAACTTCTGATCTTTGTATCTTCTGGCTCCAGCGTGTTCTGAAGGAGTGTCATGTTCTGAACCGTGTTTGCAACTTCTGACTGCACTTACATAGAGCCTGGCTTAAAAGTTCTGAAGTATCATATTCTCTAGACACAAAATTTTCTAAACGTTTAGAAAATTTGATGTTCAATGTAACTTCTAACTTTTAATTTTTGATGAACCAATTTCATGCCTTAATGAAATATGATTCTTGGAACTTGATTTTTTGATTCAAAAGTCATAGTTTGACTCCTTTGGTATGCAAATGACCATTTTTCCCTTGTGAGTGATTTTCTTGGAAAGTTGTAATTCAAGACTTGGAACTTGACAGAAACAAACCTGAGAGTCCAGGATGATCCTTTGAGAAATGAGAGGGAAAATTTTGGGGTACAACATGCATCTTAGGCAAAAGTTAGGGATTTTCTTGGCAAGTAACTACGTCAGACAAGACTTGATCGTTAAAGCAACAATCTTCTCGGATCCTCACCATACTTCAACAGAAGTTGCTGCTCAGGATTTCAAAAGTTGTTAGGGGGGATAGTGGTCATTGTATCTCAATGTATCTTTTCCATTATGAATTACCATTTCCCAAACATTGTAATCATCTATGGAGTCTCGCCATTCGCAGACTACCATTCTATTAATGAAATTCGAGCTTTTACCCAATTCTTTGTATTTTTTATGTTATTTAGATTGCAAAGACTCAATTTATTACTGATAATAACTTTCAAAGCAAAGAGATTAAATAACAAAATTGATTTTTCAAAAAAAAAGATTTTTACAATTTACTTTTACTTTGAGATTTATGATGAAACAATGATAACAAAAATGGTGATCCCAGGAATGCACAAACTCCAGTTGTTTTGAGAAGTTTTTGTTCCCCTCGGAAATTTCTACTCAGGATGTTTTTGCCGCACGAGGTTTATGATTCCGGTATCCTCGGTCAAGTTTGGATTCATTTCTCCTTTTTTGAGTTTTCATGATGTGAAGTTTCAATCTGCATTTTCTCCAGCGAAGTGGGTCTGAATTCCCTAGTGAATGTTTGGATGTTTCGGTGTCATTCTGCTTTATTTGAGACTGGTCTTGCAATCTCCAGTAGGCATGTTACTTTTGATAAATAATAGTTTCCCCAATGAAGCGCGAAGAATGATGTTCTACCCTGGTATCTGTTTGATTTGTCTACCTCCGGATTATGTTTCTCCTCAGTAAAGTTAAAAGTAGGCAGTAGGTTTGGTTTCCGCAGCTGGCCTTTACCTTTCTTGGAATAATCATCTTGGTTGAAGCTTAGCTAAGTGTTGTTAGTGCCCGAGGCAGTTTTGCCTGGTTGTTCCCCATGTTGTGTATCTGTTTTGTCAGCATGCACACAATAACACTCATACATTCATACATGTATCATGCATAGCTAAAATTGACAAATCATTGTTCATTGACATTTGTTAATATTTTTGTTGACATATTACCCTGTTTTGTAGAGTTACGTTACCCTCTTTTCATTAGAGCGTTGGTCTTAAGCAGAAAACGTACATTATTTCAATTTCCCTACTGAGTTGTCCCTCATAGAAGATTTTTGCTTTAGCCTTTCGGTACAATTCCTTGTTTGGATGGATCTTGTTTTCCCACTTGAGTTTATTTCTCAAAGGATGTATTTTGGTTGACTGTTTCATTCCAGTTTATTTCTGGTTTGGATCTGTGGTTCCTCGGCAATATTATTTACTTTGGAATTCTGAAAAACTCCAAGCTTTGGTTGGTGCATTTATTTTGCACAAGAAGACTTTATCCCCTTAGCGAGAATATCATGGAATCTCCACAGGAAGTCATACCTCTTGCCCAAAAAAGTCATTTCCTTTTACAATCCTCCGTGACCACAAATAGCAAGTCTCTTTATTTGAGACATCTTATGTATTATCCTCTCTAGGAGGAGTGCCTTGGTTAAAGAAGAAGTTGAGACCCGTTCTAGGCGAAACACCATAATCTTGGGGAAACTTGTTATCTTTTTGCTATCTTCAGTGAACGTTGATAGTTCATCGTCATTGAACGGTGATGATATGATATATTCTCTTTCTACCTTCAGTGAAACTTGGTAGGACATCGGCAGTGAACGTTAGTGTTTGTTATCTTTTTGCTACCTTTAGTGAACGTTGATAGTTCATCGTCAATAAACAGCGATGCTATGATATATTATCTTTCTACCTTCAGTGAAAGTTGGTAGGACATTGGCAGTGAACGTCGGTGTTTGTTATCTTTTTGCTATCTTCAGTGAACGTTGATAGTTCATCATCAGTGAACGGCGGTGATATGATATATTCTCCTTCTACCTTCAGTGAAAGTTGGTAGGACATCGGCAGTGAACGTCGGTGTTTGTTATCTTTTTACTATCTTCAGTGAACGTTGATAGTTCATCGTCAGTGAACAGCGATGATATGATGTATTCTCTTTCTACCTTCAGTGAAAGTTGGTAGGACATCGACAGTGAATGTCGGTGTTTGTTATCTTTTTTCTATCTTCAGTGAACGTTGATAGTTCATCGTCAATAAACAGCGATGCTATGATATATTATCTTTCTACCTTCAGTGAAAGTTGGTAGGACATTGGCAGTGAACGTCGGTGTTTGTTATCTTTTTGCTATCTTCAGTGAACATTGGTAGTTCATCGTCAGTGAACGGTGATGATATGATATATTCTCTTTCTACCTTCAATGAAAGTTGGTAGGACATCGGCAGTGAACCTCGGTGTTTGTTATCTTTTTGCTATCTTTAGTGTACGTTGATAGTTCATCGTTAGTGAACAGCGATGATATGATATATTCTCTTTCTACCTTTAGTGAAAGTTGGTAGACCATTGGCAGTGAACGTCGATGTTTGTTATCTTTCTCTCTGCCTTCAGTAAACTTCGGTAGCTTCACATTCAGTAGAAGTTAGTGTGTTCTTTGACTATTCTACCATTCTCTCTGATTCAGTTCTCTGAGTCCACCAGTGATTTATTTTCCTGGTGGGGGTGCTCCTTTATCTCTTTTATTATCGTTACATCCCTAGTGTTATTTTGCGTCTCTTTGGTCCTGTTCATATGCATTCATGATCACAAGAATTTGCATGGTATCTTAGGGCCAAAAATAGGGTTTGTTTTATATTTAAGTATCTTCGATCGCGTCGACATGAAGATTTTTAACCTTTATATCTCCAGATATAAGAAATCTAAATAAGGGCAGCTGTTGTACCCCAATTTTTGCCCCTAAGATCCCTTCATCATACCATGTTGATTCACTCACAACAAGATCACACTAGGATTCTTGGTTCCCCTCCCTACATTTAATTTTGCCTTTTTGAGGGATTACCAAGCACTTTGACTTATGTTCCTTTTGTGATCATGAATATTGTTTTGTTTTCTTCATTTAACTAATAAAATGCAATGTTGGTTTGTCTTGCTTGTTATCCATGTAGGTGAAGGCAATGAGATTTAACAAGCTACCCCATGGGTTCATGAGTTTATTTCCATGCCCTAGTCAATATAGTTTGAGAAGTTCAAACCTCATAATTGGATTGGTTTTGGAAGAATTGACATGGTAAGGTTGCTTTGGTTCATCACATTTCAAGGTTATTAGATTTGACTCAAAAGTACAAGGGGTTGATTGGAGAATGTTGTACCCCAAAATTTGCCCTCCCATATTTCTCAAAACATTTCAAGAAAATTCACAAGTCCAACCCGGCGCGTTATATTCAGGTGTTCTTTCGCCAAGATATCTCTGATAACGTATTCTCAAATTCAGGTTCGGCTCAAGAGTCAATTCTTTAAAGAAGGTATCCGAATGTGCGAGTTTTCTTGAAGAAATATGGTGAAAAAGTGTGTTGAAAGTGCAGTTTTTACGCGCTAAAAAAATCATAACTTGAAGATCGTGACTCGTTTTGAACCCGTTCCGGTGACCAAAATTTTGTCTTGACATTATCTAAGTTTTCATCTCTCACGGCTGGAAGCCAATTTCGATCAGAAGGTCTTCAAAAATGTGGATTTATCAAGTATTTTCGTACAGAAAATTTGTGACAGAAGTTTATTTGCGTCATGTTCAGAAAATCATAACTTGGTCGATTTTCATCGTATCGAGCTGGTTACGGCGCCAAAATTTCACAAATTGAGTTGGCTACATTTTCACAAAAGGTATTGAGTTCAAACGGTATTCAAAAGGCCTTCGTTTTTTGCTCAGAGTGCGTGACACGCTGAAAATCCTGAATGCTGAATATTATTTCATCTGGGCCGAAACTTCGAAAATTCATAACTCGGTCAATTTTTATCGGATTGGGCTCATATTTTTACACAAGGTCCCTGACTCATAGATCTACAACTTTGCTTCAAAAGTCGAGACCAAATTATGCACCGATCAATACCAGTTTTTTATTGAAGAACGTGTCAGAGTCGACACTGGAGCCCAAAATAAGTTTGTCTGAGCTGAAACTTCAAAAATTCATAACTAATTCACCGTTTATCCGATTGAGCCGATTTTCGGACAGGAGTTAGCTATCGATGTCGGCTACATTTTGTTTTCACATTTCAACTTCAAAAAATGCACTTAAGTCCCTGCGATTTAGCCTGGAAAGTGACGAATTCAAGTGAATATTGGAGGCCCAATTGCACATTCAAAGCCCATTTGCTAATTTCCATTATATAATCACCTTCATTCACACAAACCAGAGAAGAAAAAGAGGAGAAAAAAGAAGAGAGAAAAAAAACCTTGCCACAACGCTGTTAGAATATCAAACTCTTTCAATAACCCTAAAACCTTGAAATCCTTATTACAAATCCCTCTCTCACTACAAACAAGCCATCACAGTTACAAACCAACACCTCACTACTTCTTCAGTAAGGATAAGGCTGGCTTGATCTCCATGATCCTAATTTTCCAGTAAGGCATAAAAGCATTCAGGTCACTAATTTTCCAGTAAGGGTAAGATTGATTTGATCTCCATGATCAAAAGGGTATAATCATTCATACATGCCATATTGTGCCTAAACATTAAATTTCTTCATATATTGGTTTTATTTGCATTTTATGATTTTATTTAATGTGTTCGTGAGATTCAACATTGCAGATTTAGACAGACATCCTAGAAGATTAAGGAACGTTGAGGCCAGAACATAAATGGCCAACAGCCAGAACACAAATGGTCAAACCACTCCAATTCACCTCCAATTGGGGACAGACCCCCCAAGGTTTGCTATTCCTTTTTTATTTTATTTTTTATTTGATTTAATTAATTCCCTTTAAATTCTTCAATTAATTTATTTTCATCAAATATAAAATAACAAAAACAATAGAAAAAATCAGAAAAGACAAAAATTAAAAATATATTTTATGTTAATATTTTGTAAATAAATGTCATTAATTAATTTTAGCTTTTAAATTAAGTTTAATTTTAATATCTTTTCTTAATAAATTAAAAACTTGTAGAATTAGGTTAAATTACTTTAATTACTTTTTTTCTTTTTCTCATCACTAATAATTAATCATTTATTTTTATCAAATTGCATTAATTAATTAGATTTAATTTTAGGTAATTTTCATATTTTCATAATAAAATAAAAAACTAGAATTAGGGTTAATTTCTCAATTTCATTTAATTCACATAAAAAAATCATAAATACCAAAATCTCAAAAGTAATTTCTTTTTTTCATTTTAATTTCATTAATTTAATAATTTAATTTAATTTCATTAAAAAGGGTCCAACGCCCTCGCTTTCAATTTTAATTCTCTTTGCGCATTTTATTTATTTCCTTCTTTTAAATATTTATGTAATTCTCCCAAAGCCTTGTAAACTCGGACATTTTATTTCTCGCACTTTACTTTACTTCTTTATTTTCTGTCAAATCGGGTCCTGGATTTAAATTTGGCGATGTGGACCCGCGCCTTTGTAATAGTTTAGGAACTTTATATTTCTCGCTCTTTTAAACTGTTAATAATGGCATGCAAGAATGAATGACAAAATAAAAACGAACGCGTAGACCACCTGACATGAACAAGATAAATGTAAATGAACATGACACACAAATCACACACCACCCCTAGGGTACGCCTCACTGTTGCCTTGCCTCGAAAGGTGATCGTCGAGTAGAGGATGTCTTAGTAAGTCCTCATGATCCGGGAACCTGGCATGAGGGTAGCTTCTAAGGTGTCTTCCCATTGCTCTGGTGATCACCATGTCCCGAACCTCGAATTGACCCGAACACCTCCAACGGTGGCGCTACCTACCTCTCAATGGTGGGATGGCACTACTTTAAAGGACATTTACACAGACGAATTCCTTAGGGTAGGTAGGTTCTCGTAGATACTTGCTCTAATCTCAAAACAAATTCAAAAATACTTTTCACACCAACACATTTTCAAAAAGCTTTCGAAAGCAATTTTTCAAACACTCTTGAGGACCGATACAAGAGTCGAACTGGAATTTTCAAAGAAACTTTTTTAAAAAAACCCACCTTGAAAAGCAAACAAACCATTTTGAAAACACAATGAGCAAGTATCTAAGAGCCCATGGATAACCATGGATAGAAAGGATGCTAACACCTTCCCTTTCTATAACCTACCTCCCGAACCGAGAGCAATCTCTTTAAGGAATTTTTCTATGCTTTTGTCCTTTCCAATTGGAGAAAATAAAAGACGGTGGCGACTCTTGCTTCCGCGACATTTCGCGAACCAGTGTTACACAGTCAGTTCCAGATCCACCGATCACAGAACTGGCGACTCTGCTGGGGAGACTCTTATAAAGTGAGGTGTACCTTAGGACTAAGATCACTTGTGTTTTCAATTGTCTGAATTGTTTGCTTTATTATTATGGGTACTATCTTGGGAGTTCTATAGATCCTAACCCGGATCTGGGGGATACCTTCTCAGAAAGTAGCAACAAGACTGTGAGGGAACTGTGCGGGGTATACCGACACGGTTGAAGCAGTCTTCTACGTTAATGTGGCACTTTGGTGTGTACCGGTAACCCTTGAGTTCAGTCAAGGAGAGTACGGGGCCTCCGCGTGGTGTCGTGAAGCATCAACTGACCTTAGGAACCTTAATTGAACCATCTTGGCCTCTTTAGGGTAGTGAGATAACTGACTTTGGTGCAGTCCGAGGTTGGTTGATACTCGATACTACACTCAATTGAGGGTTGCTTTCCTGGAATATTTCGGTCGCCAGTTCAGTGGCTAAATCGAAACGATGAACAATGAAAGCAATCCCGTGATATTGGGACCCTTAGAACCCGGTTACTTCTAATAGGACAGGTTGAACCCACCAACTTCAAGAGGGTACTACCCAGACCCCATGCTGGCCTTAAACCCTAAGGGCTTGTCTTGTGTGCCTTGTGTGCCTTACATGTTTGTCTTTGTAAATATCTGTGGTGTGTTTAATCATAGCATCATGACATCATCCAGCATCATATGCATTGACTAACCATTTCAGGGGTTCGAATCTTCATCTTTGTTCTTGTTTTGTAGGATATGGAAACTGTTCGCAGAAAGACAATTCAAATCAGCCTTGTAAGGGTCCCTCCTCAGCTTAAGGAGCTTATATCCAGGATTCCCGAGAACTCTTCATTCAGTGAAAGACATGGAAGTCTCATCAGCTTGGTCAATACCAACATTGAGGAAGATATGATAAAGGTCCTGTTCCAGTTCTTTGACCCTCTGCATCACTGTTTCACCTTCTTGGACTATCAGCTGGTACCTACATTGGAGGAGTTCTCCCGGCTCCTGAAGATCCCTATCCTTGATCAACTACCCTACAACGGTACGGAAAAGGAACCTATGCTTGAAGAGATTGCTAAAGCCTTGCACCTACAGTCATCTGACCTCAAGGGACATTGGGAAGTTAGAAGTGGTATCAAAGGGTTCTTAGCCAGGTTTCTGTTTGAAAAGGCCCATGAATGTTGGAACTCCCTTGACTTACAGGCTTTTGAAGAAGTTGTGGCCCTCCTTGTCTATGGGTTGGTGTTGTTCCCTAACCCAGATCAGCTCATAGATATCAGTGCTGTCCAGATCTTTATGTCCAGGAATCCTATACCTACGTTGCTGGGGGACATCCTTCATTCATGTTACACTCGAACCATGAGAAAAAGAGGTGTCCTTATGTGTTGCACTCCTCTCCTAGGAAGGTGGTTTATTTCGCACCTTCCACAATCAGTTTTGAAGAACGAGCGGGGTTTGAGATGGTCACAGCGGTTGATGACTCTTACACATGCAGATATACATTGGTGCCCTAGGTCCAGAGAGGATGTCACTATCATTGATCGTTGCGGAGAGTACCCTAATGTTCCTTTACTTGGAATCAGAGGAGGTATTACTTACAACCCATGCCTGGCTTGGAGACAGTTTGGTTATGCTCGGAGGGATGGTCCTCATGACATGTTAATTCCTGACATAGTTTTTGACTTCGACAACGATACTCAAGGACTTCGCCAGAGATTTATCAGAGCCTGGAGGATGCCAAGTAGGATAGACAGTAAGACACTGGGGCACAGGAACTCCATCCCGTTGGAACCTTATCTCAAGTGGGTACGAGCCCGCTCCCAGAAGTTAGTGATGCCTTAACCCCATATGCTCCCTGTGATCAAAGAGCCAGTCTTGGAAGGAGAAGTGTCCTACACTATTCAGCACCCTAATATGCCCACATCCTGGGAAGAGATGCAGAAGAGCTGGATCCAGCTAAAGGAAGAACGGAATTATCTTGAGACCAGTCTACATGCTAGTGAAAAGAAGGTCTTGGAGCTCACCCGCCTGTTGCATGAGGAGAGGAATCTCAACACTTACATAGCTCCAAAGAGGATGCGTAGTATATTTTGGGATTGATTTGCTTTTGCATTATTTTGCCCATGAGGCTTTGATGTACTAAACAATTATTTCCTTAATGATAACGTGTGTTCCTTTTTGTCTACAACAAATTTGAACTTTCGAACCCTTGAATGCATTGCATAAACACATATCATTCATCATGTGCATAGCAGGTTTTTTCTCTTTTCAGGTTGCTTACAGTTCTTCGCTGTTTATTTCAGCATCATGAATCCTGACTCGTCATCAACTGAGATGTCCATCAAAGCTCTTCAGGCGCAGAATGCGCAATTTCAGGAACTAATCATGGGTTTGGCTCAGGGCCAAGAGGAGATGAAGGCTCTGCTCCTGAAGAAGGAAAAGAAAAAGAAGAGAAGAACTGTTATGTTCAACTCGGGCCGAAGGTTTGGCAATACTCTGCAAAATGAAGAGGCTGGTTCTTCCATTGGCAAGGGTACTCCTCAAGCGGAAAAAGGTCCTAGTCCGGTAGTCTCTGACAACGAGACTGATTTTGATGAAGAGCAGTATCCTCCTGCAGAGGACAGATACAAGCAATTGGAGGACAGGATGAATGCTATGGAGATACAACAGGTACCTGGGCTGGATTTTGGAGATCTGGGTTTGTCAACTGGTGTGATTATTCCTCGTAAATTCAAAGCACCGTCTTTCACTAAGTACGACGGGGCGTCTTGTCCCAAGCTACATCTCAGGTCCTATGTTCGGATGATTCAACCGTACTCAGTGGATAAGAATTTGTGGATCCACTTCTGCCAGGAGAGTCTTTCAGGGACTCATCTCAAATGGTTCTATCAGCTGGATGGGACCAAGGTTCGTAACTGGGAGGAGTTGGCTACTTCTTTCTATAAGCAGTATCAATATAATGCCGACCTTGCCCCTACACGTACCCAACTCCAGGGTATGTCGTTAGGATCAAGTGAAGGTTTTAAGGAGTACGCTCAGAAGTGGAGGGATCTGGCTGGCAGGGTGCAGCCTCCGTTGACTGATCGGGAGTTGGTAGACATGTTCTTGGGGACCCTATCTGGGGTACATCTAAGGAGTACATCTTGCTCACCTTTTGGTATTTTTGAGTGCTTCCAAATACATCATTCTCTTCAAAGGGTTATCAATAAATCACTTCAAAAGTTCCTAGGAGTTTTCATGTGGAAGAGCCTTGATGAAGAAGAAAGATTACAAGTCATCCAGATGAATCCATAATTTTACATAAGTGACTTCAAATGATCATAACTTGGTCAATTTTTACCAACATGAGTCCATTATTTTTCCATAATGATCTTGAATATGTGAAGTTTATACCTTCTTTTATGTGTAAAGTGGGAAAATGGATGGAGGTTGCCTTAAATATGCAAATTATTATAGGTTATTTCATGATATTTTGCCAACTTCAACAAGTCATAACTTGCTCAATTTTTGGATATTTTGAATGGTTCAAGTTTTAAAATGTCATTCAAGAGATCTACTTAATTCCATCTTTTTTGGTCAAGAGTAAATTCCAAGTGAAAGGCCATGTTTGGATGCAAAAGATTATAGGTCATTTTTGAAGAAGAATTTGAAATATTTCTAAGTATGGAAAGTCAACCCTTTTTCTTCAACTTTGACTCAATACAACTTTCATCTCATGCATCCATTTAACTCCATTCTTTTTCCATTACAAAGCTTGTAACCTCGTCTTTCTAAAGCATCAAGAATCATGCCCTAAGACCTCTTGAGTTGAAAATGCCATTGGTCAGAAGTTGGCACTTTGAAATTGAATTTCTCACCAAGACAGAATTTTGAAATCTACAATGTGGCCTCTAATCACAAGTTTTCCACGCGTTTTTTCCTCTAAACATGTTTAGTGAAGTTCCATATTTGTTTAGCACATCAAAACGTAAGAATTGGATGAGTTTTGATGAAGTTTGTATCACACTTCACTCGTGCATCAGGTGTGCATGATTTCCCTCCAAAACGCATCATTCACTCTTCTTTTTTATCCCATTCGCTTCTCCTATAAATACATGAACTATCCCATTCAATTTCCCAAGCTTGGATAGCCAGAATCACTCTGCCAAACTTGTTTCACAACTCATAATTCAGCAACTTCAAAATCCATTCTCGACCCTTTTTCAATCCAATTTTCCCCTCAATTCACCTTCCTTGATCTTCCCTAAAGCTAACCATATAATTACATCCAAGAATTGTGCCTTATACTGCTCCATAGAAGTCCAGTTTTAGAGCTCTGCAACTCAACTTCAATAGGTAGATTCCTTCATCAATTCTTCAAAACTCTGATATCATTGTGTTGCTCTCATTTCCCTGGTTCTAGTCGCAACACTTACCTTTCACTGGAAACACGTTTTGACCATGAAATTTCAAATCCCTTTTCAAAACTTTCTTTCCAAATTGTTTGAGCTACAGTTTATATAAATTTGGCGCGAGAGTGTGGTTGTCTTTGTCTTGAAGAGACGAAGCGAATGGCATAGGTCTGAGCTTCTGATTTTACAATTTGAGAGACCTGCAATTCGTGATGGCTGGAGGTTGAAGATGACCAACGTGTCATCTTCCAACCAATGAAGGTGCGCCATCTGGTTTTTTCAAAATCTGATTTAATTAATGATTTTGTACATTATTCACTAATGACCATGATATGCACAGCGCACCAGATCCCTTGGATTTGATTACTAACGCGTTTTGACTCTCATCCAAAGGTCCACATATTTTACTTTTATTTTCTTTTTCTGATTTTTATATTTTTATTGTTTTAAATTTCAAAAAATCATAGAAAATTCATTTTTAGTCCAAAAAATATGAAAAAATAATGAAAAATGTTTTTGATTATTCTCTTTCTGATTTTTATTTTTTCATAATTTAATTGTGTTTTGGTATTTTTTGTAAATTTTACACTTATTGATTTGTTTTAAATGTTTAAAAATACTTTTATACATTTTTAAATTCTGGAAAATTATGGAATGATCCAATGATATTGTGACAAATATTGGTGACCTTATTTTATTTTTTGTTTCTGACTTTACCATTTTTTACTATTTTTTGTTTATTTTACCCATTTATTTTAATTTTAAAAATAGTTTATGACTTTAAAAAATTTACCAAAAAATTTGTAAAATTACTTGGCCCTTTTTCTGATTTTTCTATGGTCTTACTTTTCATTTCTTGATTAATTTGAACATAGTTGATATTTTTCTCATTATTTTCTATTTTTAAAACATTTTTAAATTCCTTTTTTGTGTATATTAAATGTGATATTATTTTGTGATTATATTTTGGCTGATCTTGGGTTAGATTTTGGATCATGAACTTTATTACCATCATTGGATCCATTGTGTTGAGTTTAACTCCACAAAAATGGATGAATGATTTTAATAATAGTTTGATTAAAATTTAATTCAAATGTGGTTTGTATATTTTTTTCCCCCATCCCTCTTCATCTCATCCATTTTCTTATTGCACTAAATGTTGTTGGAGCATGATCTCTATATCATGTCTCAAAACAAGTGGTGCATAGATTGCTATTGACCGGCCTTAAAATAGGTGTGACTTATATATAAGTCCACTTACGATTGCTTAACATAGCGCTAAATTTTGTTCTGATTCGAATAAATGATCATTTGTGGCCCAAACTTATGATTGTAAGCCCAAGTATGTTAATTTGATCTCTTTGATCCAATAACCTTGAGATTCATTGTGTAGAGGCTTTGGTTCTACCAATCCTCTAATGGATCTACAACACCTTTGGTCAACGCGGATCACTTAAACATCGTTGATCATTAAATGGTAGTTATGAGAATTCCAAATGGATGATATACTTGACAAAAAGCAAATGCAACTTGTTGTGTGGAGGCTTTGGTTCTACCAATCCTCTAATGAGTTCCAAATGCAAGCTTCAAGATGGTCATCCAACTAACCACTAACTATTGACTTGTTTTACCTTATGCTTTTATTCTTTTTATGCTTTATGTACCATTTACTTTTAGCATTTACATTTCATGCCATTTTCATCTTTTCTCATTTCAGCATTTATTTTCTTGTCATTTTTACTTTTCTCACTTGAGCTTTTTCTTTTCCCTTCTTAAGATACTTAATAATCAACATAAGCCCTAAAGAATCTTTAATGGCACTTAGACTATTTGGTTACTATCCTTGGCATCATGGAGCATGGGATTTTTCTTGGACTTAGGATTAGAAACCTTGGCCTGTCTTGGAGACCTTGTGATCTTATCTGATTATTTTGTCTGGAGTTCTTGAGGTTTACCTCAAGACATTGGGTTGTTTATTTGTTTTTGTGTGCGGGTTTTTTTGTGATTACACCCTTTGTTTGTAATCTGGGATTCACCTGTATACAACCGTTACTCTGCCCAATTTTTATGAAGACTTAATACACTTGAAGTTTGGTTTTCTCAAGAGTTCTAGTATTTATTTGCTTGATTGGTTTCAATCCAAGGAATGGGAATTCTGTCTTGGCTCATAATGTCAAGTTTTGGCTTCTTGTTGGTTAGATGGTTCTTATCTCTAGCTTTTACCTTGTGCTTTAGGATAGTCCCTTCTTCTCCTCCCATCTTCTTTAATCACAAAAATCTTCTTTCCCTTTTTTAAAACTCTTCTTGTTTTTAAACTTGAACCATTTTCATAATAAACTTTGACTTATGTCCATGCATTTTCAAAACATTTTCATAAATAAACTCCAATCAACTTAATAATACCTTGACATTTTTTGTGAGAAGACTAAAAGTCAATCAATCTCATTTCAAACCATTTTTCCACTTTGGCTTTTTATCTTTAAAACTTTTCTTAAAAGATTAAACTCTTGTCAATCCTTGTAGTGATACAAACAACTATACTTCTACAATATGTAGTAAAGAGAGACATTTTCCACTTGGGTGTTAAGTGAGGCATTGTCGATTTTGAAATCCAAGCCATATCCTCCACTTTGAGATGATGCAAATTCTCCTTTCTCATGATTGTGGGTAGTAGGTGTGTTTTCCACACGGGCAATGATGATGATGTTTTATCTAATAAAATTAACCAACACATTTGGTTTTTTAAATTTTTGAAAGAGGAACTATGTGTACCCTGATCCCTTATTGCACGAAAGGTGGTACGTAGGCACTAAAGGTTTGCAACCACGGCGGGTGCAAAAAAATTATAAAATAAATATATTTCTTTTCTCACCTCCACCATCCTTTTTTTATATATATACAACATTTTTTTATATCCAAAATATACAAATTTTACAAAGAGGCTCCTGCGGAGTACCGTAGATGTTTAGGGTGCTAATACCTTAACTTTGCATAACCAACCCCCTTACCTTGAATCTTTCCCCCTATTTTTGGGTTATTCGCTCTTTTCCCATTCCTTTGGAAACAATAAAGCGCGATGGCGATTTTTATTTTAATTTGTATAAAGTCTAGTCAATCCAATGGCTTAGTCTTGAACATTTCTACCGCTACACGTAGAATATTTACTTTCCGCAATTTATCGCTTTCATATAAATGCTAGTAATTAGGATTTGTATGGGAAGATAAAAATCAACAAGTAGATAACTCTAATCAAAGATTAAATGCATGCAAATAAAACACACTATTCACACATGCACCCCTTAGGGTAATTCAACTTTTTGCCTAAAAAATGGTCATGTTACGCATGTGGGATGTCTTAGCAAAAACAATCAAAATACAAGATCATAGTCCCTCGATGATGCTTTAAATGTTGCCTTACAAATGATCTTAGTCCCTAAAGATAAATGCTAAGACATCTTACAACATTGCTATCATGACTATACGATGACCCACGCCCGTCCCTTTTATATCCAAAGATAAGGCTTCTTACCAAACAATGGTGAGATAGCAATATCAAAGGAAGGAAGAAATGAACAAAGACTTTTAAGTAGGTAGAAACGTTCTTAGTTGCTTGCTCACTTTCAAAACAAAACATACACCAAACATTTTCAAAAACAAACATCTTTTCAAATACACCAACACTTTCCATGAAATATTTTCAAAAGTCCAACACTTTGTATACGTTCTTACAAAACGAGAACCATTACAAAGTTTGCCTAAACGAAGGCGCCTTTTCAATAATACTTTCAAAAACTACCACAAAGCATATTTTCAAACAAAAGCAAGTCATCTAACAAGCAACTAAGAGCCTATAGATAACTATGGATGAAAAGGGTGCTAACACCTTCCCTTTTCATAATCTACCCCCCGAACTCAAGAAGTAATCTCAAAGGTCTTTCCTGTTCTTTTCAGCCTATCCTTATTGGATAAAAGAAAATTCGGTGGTGACTTTTGCTAAGAGCAATGTGATACGGTGGGAAGAACTGACTGTTTTTTGGAATGCTGGTTTGCATTTTGCATTTTGTTTTTGCAAAATGTCGCGGTAAGCAAGAGTCACCGTGGACTTTTATTTCATCCAACAAGGAAAGGAAAAAAGCATAGAAAAATTCCTTTTTCGAGATGTTTCTAGGGTTCGGGGGGTAGATTATAGAAAGGGAAGGTATTAGCACCTTTTTTAACCGTGGTTATCCACGGGCTCTTAGGTACTTGCTCAATTGTTTTCAAAATTGTTTTCTTTGTGCTTGTGGGTTTGAAAAAGTTTTTGTTTGAAAACTTCAATTTAACTCTTGCTTCTGTCTTCAACAGTGTAATGAAGTGTTTTGAAAACTTTGTTCGAAAAGGAGTGTAAGTGTGAAAGATTTTTTGTTTTGAAGAAGAGCAAGTATCTAAGAACCATTTACCTACTCGAAAAGGAATCGTTCTATGCTAATGTCCTTTAGACGATGTTATCCCACTATTAATGAGTAGGTAGCACCGTCGTTGGAGTTTAAGGTTTAATTCGAATGAGGGACTTACGGTCACCAAAGCAATGTTAGGACGCCTTAGCGGTAACCCTAATGTCTTAGATTATTTGTTTGAGGCAACAATATCTGGGGCAACCGTTTCGAGGTGACTACGATCTTTTAGACAAGAGGGTGACCTCTAAAGTTACCTATACTCGATGACCATGTATGAAGGCAACCAAGTGAGGTGTACCCTAAGAGTGCGCATGTGCGAGTGTGTCGTTTTCAGTTATTTTATCTTTGTACATATTAAGGGTGATCTAATTTGATTTTAAGATTAACATTTAGTCTTGTCATGCAAACCCTATTATCAAACATCTAGCAGTTATAATTTGCATAAATTAAAATGCGGAATTTAAATTACAAGGCGTCGGGTATTTACATCGCCAAAGACAAACCCTTTGAAAAATAAAATAAAGCAATAAAAAATAATTAAAAGTCCTATTTAATTATTACAATCCATAAGCAGATACATTATTGGATAAGGAAAAGTAAATCGTGTCGCAAAATTAAATCGGACGCATGATTAGGGTTTTGACCCTTTTGGTTAAAGAAAATATCTTTTTGTTGTTTTTTATTTTAAGAAACAAATAAATCCTAAATTAATTACTAAATTAAAATAAATGAATTAATTAATAAAAATAAATTATTTTTGGAGTTTTTGATTATTTAGGAAAGAAATTAAAAATGATTAAATTAGTGGTTAATATCTAATTAAATCTAATTAATAAAAATTATTTACAAAAATGGATTAAAGTTTTCTAATTAAAAACCTAGTTAATTAACAAATTTATTAAGAAAAATAAAAGTTAAAAATTTGATTGAAATAAAAAATTATTTTTTGTGATTTTATTTAATAAAACAGAATTTTGTGATTGGTTAGAAATTAAATAAAATAAAATAGAGTAAATAAAATAACTAAATAAAATATAAAGGGAATGAGGAATTGGGCCTGTTTTTGTGGTGTGAGTAGCAATTTCGTGGCCCATTATCAGCTGGCCTTTTTGACTTTCAGGGATCCAATATGCACGCATTGACTTGGACTATGGTGGACCTCTAGCTTTTGACCACCAGATCTGGCCTTTGGCCATCTAGCGCTTGAGTAGATGAGGATGTATGGTGGATAGTAAGCTAACGCGCGCATGTGATTATCTGTAAACAAATAAGAAAATACAAAGTGCTGGAGGCAGGGATGGAACCCCTGACCTCCAGCCCCTAACGCCTTGGAAACTGACTTGTTGACCTCTGGGACACGCTGCTGGATTTGTTATAATAATACAAAAGATATATATTATATAAAAAAACAAAATCATTGCCAGAAAATAAAAAAAATGTGTGTAACATTTGAATCCACCAATGGACGGGGGACACCTCATCGTCCCTGTCCTTAAACCTGTAACAAAAATACCTGCGGATTTGAATCCGCAGCTAAAAGCGCAGGCCTATGCTAAAATCTTCTCCAGGCCATATAAATCCATTTCAAGAACATGGTTTGATTCGCCATGGCCTCCTGATCAAAACCATGTTCTTCTTGTATCTCAATTGTGCCTGAAACAAAAACCCCCAAAACCACGATCCAAACCCTAGCAATGGTGTTTCTTCATACATAGTACATAAATGAAATTAAACAATTCAAAAAGCTTAAACATGTTCTTGTGATCACGAATATACCATTAGTTTGTTCAATGGATGCCAAAATGCTTCAAATCAAAATCAAGAACAGAGTTGTGTTACGTGCGACTTACAGTGTGTTAGGGCGTCTAAAAATGCTTGGTTTTGATTGGAATGGCTTGTGTGAATGCCCAGGAAGCGATTGGAACAAGTCTCGCGTCCTGAAACTGCCTCTAACTTGGACTTTGGTCTCTCACTTTTTTGTGAATTTTTCAATTCTTGTTCTGCCTCTCTCAACACTTTCCAAGCCTTGTTTTCGTGTCTCTTTCTTCCTTATGTAATGCTCAGTGTATTAGGTCAAGAAACAAGGTCCAAATCTCTCCCTATCAATGCACATGAATTAGATTTGATTCCCATTTACAAACTTGCCAAATTTGCCTAATTCCAATCTTTTTGTACATAATTTGATTTGATACGAATTTGATGATGATAATGATTGTAATCAAAGCCTGAAATAGCCAAAAGATCATGTGTTATCAAAGTTTTGGATTTTATATGATTTTATTTGATTTAAAATGAATAAATTCAATTAAAAATCAAATTAAATAATAAAAATGAAATATGGGCTCACGGATGAAGCTAGGACACGTGGTCAACTATGCAAACTCAAATCAAGTGGAAAAGAATGGACCCATTTGACAAAATTTGAGGTTTTGGGGATAGTTGACTTTTAGCAATTTTGCAAAAAAGTCCAACTTCAACAATGCATAACTTCTTCAATTTTGAACTTTTGGAAGTTTTCTTGGACTTTTTAGAAATATTGAGATGTACTATAACCAAACCTTTTGGTCTCATCTCATTTTGATATTCCATGCTCAAGTTATAAGTTTTGGAAAAAAAAAGGTGTTTTTGTTGACTTTCAAAAATGACCTATAATGTCCAAATTCATAACTTCTTGTGAGTGCATTTTTTTATCTTAGGGTATGAATATGGATTGTAGGAAACTGCATCCTATTCAAAATGATCTTTGGATGGGTCATTTCTCATAAAGTATGAGAAAGTTATGCTTGGTCAAAGTTGAGTTGACTTTTCCTACAAAACCCTAATTTACAACTTTTGAATCTTGATGAATCTTCAGCAATCCTTGATGAATCATGATCAACCTTTGATCAAATGATGAAATATACTTAAAAATGAGAATGTTGACAAAAAATCTTGAAGTTTGACTGTATTTGGGTCACAGTTGACTTTTGCCCTAGCACAGTCGATTTTTGGACCTTTTGAGCAATTGACTGAGCAAACTTCCTCTGCAAGGCTTGAAATTTGACATGGATGATCTTGAGAACATATTAGGACATTAGGGAGCACTTGAGATCATTTGGACTCAAGGTTCTTGATACAACACCAACCCCTAATTTGGGGTTGACTACCTTAGGAGATAGCTTGTCTGACTAACCCTTGAGCAAACTTGAGCAACTTGGAGATTTTTCTTGCAATGTTTTGGGAAATATGAGAGGAAAAATTTTGGGGTACAACAGCTGCCCCTGTTCAATCTTCTTAAACCTGAGGATGTAGATTGGCCTTAGTGCCTTTCGTGATCCGAAGGTGGAAGATGATTGAACACTAGAGTGCCCAGAAATTTGCACTCGCATGAAGTGGTATCAGCCTTGTGATGTCGGGAATGGGCTTACAGATGCAATTTGGAGATTGTTGACGGGAGGATGGGCTTAAAGATGCCATCTGCAGGAGTGTCGATCGCATAAGAGATTCCTTAGCGAGAACTTGCATACTTGTTGTTGTGGAAGATTCCGCTGGGGAATTCTGATTTTTGCTGAGATTTAGGAACTTGCCTGTACTTCAACTGAGAGAATATCTCTGCTGAGTTTTAAGAACTTGTCCATAATTCAACTAGGGAAACATCTTTGCCGAGATTTAATAACTTGCCCATAA
The DNA here is from genome assembly GCA_948472305.1 of Vicia faba. NCBI lineage: Eukaryota > Viridiplantae > Streptophyta > Magnoliopsida > Fabales > Fabaceae > Vicia > Vicia faba. The sequence goes on from OX451740.1 coordinate 630,921,755, forward strand.
TTCAACTGAGAAAACTCTACTGAGATTTAGGAACTGTCTGTATTTCGACGGAGGAGAACTGTCGAGATTTAGAACCTTATCTGTAATTCAACTGAGGATAATTCAGTTGAGATTTAAGGACCGGTCAGTAATTCGACTGAGATAAACATCTTCATCGAGACTTAGGACTTGTTTGTAATTCAACGGAGGATAATTCTGTTGATATTTAAGAACTGTCAGTAATTCGACAGAGGAACTTTGCCGAGATTTAGAACCTTATCTGTAATTTAACCGAGGATAATTCAGTTGAGATTTAAGAACCGGTTGGTACCTCGACTGAGGGAAATATCTTCATCGAGATTTAGGACTTGTCTGTAATTCAATGAAGGATAATTTTGTTGAGATTTAAGAATTGTTAGTAATTCGACGGAGGAACTTTGTCGAGACTTAGAACCTTATATGTAATTCAACCGAGGATAATTCTGTTGAGATTTAAGAACCGGTCGGTACATCGACTGAGGGAAACATATTCATCGAGATTTAGGACTTGTCTGTATTTCAACGGAGGATAATTCTGTTGAGATTTAAGAATTGTCAGTAATTCGACGGAGGAACTTTGTCGAGACTTAGAACCTTATATGTAATTCAACCGAGGATAATTCAGTTGATATTTAAGAACCGGTCGGTACTTCGACTGAGGGAAACGTCTTCATAGAGATTTAGGACTTGTCTGTAATTCAACGGAGGATAATTCTGTTGAGATTTAAGAACTGTCAGTAATTCAACGGAGGAACTTTTTTGATATTTAGAACCTTATCTGTAATTCAACTGAGGATAATTCGGTTGAGATTTAAGATCCGATCAGTACTTCGACTTGGGTAAAAGCTTCATAGCTGAGAACTTAACTGCATCATTCCTGAAAGGTAAAGGTTAGTCGTATGCAATGCATGATATATATCAAGCAATGATGTTCTCAAAATAAATGAGATTGTGTTATATGATGCGTATATGCATGTGTCATGATGTATGGAAATGTAATGTTTTTAGCTGGGGGAAATAAATCTCAGATAGCTGTTGGAGGAAAGAACTGAATTCTTTGTTTCCGTTGGGGATGGCGAACGAAGATGATTATGAGAATAAACCTGCAGGTGAGGATAACTCTGTTGGGGAATAAACTGATGAGGAGATTACTCTTGTGGGGAAGAGATGCTCTGCTGAGGATTCCACCGATAAGTTCCATTGGGGCTAAATTACCGTTGCTGGTGATACTGAATCATGTTGGGGATTGAGTTCCTGTTTGTGAAAGGAAAGAACTCCGTTGGGGATGATCTTTCAGTTGCGACTTCACCGGGGATAACCTTTTAGACTCTGATGGGGATAATCTTTTGAGCTCTGCTGGGGACAATCTTCCAAAGTCTACTGGGGATGATTCTCCAAATTCCACTAGGGAAGCTTTTTCATACTGCGCTGGGAAAAATTTCAAACTCCACTGGGGATATCTTGTATTCTGCCGGGGAATATTCTTATACTCCACTGGGGAATATTAAGACCTTTCAGTGTTGATGGTAAATAAACTCTGCTTGGGGAGAGTATTATCGATTCATTTACAGTTGCAAGTCTCAGCTGGGGAGAGTTGACATTATTGTCTTTTCTTACTCTGCGGGGAGTGAAAGCACCTTGGCCATATTCTTCAGCTAAATCTACCTTGTATCTGGTGGATAGAGCAACTGTAAAGCTTGGACACTTTTTATTGCCCCTGTTTCTGATATTACCGGTAATCGTCTTTTGTTTTGCATGTAAATTTTTATGAGCAACAATTAATGTCAAATGCATATATCAAAATGAACATTGGACGTTCTTTGCAAAACAAAACAGAAAAAGGAAAATCAGTTTGAAAATTCTCTGAAAATGATATGTATTGATTTGGAAGTTTGGCCTGTAAATAGGAGCTTTTGTACAAGAGGCTGACGTCCTAGTAAGAGAACTCCTTCGAATAATAGAGTTTACACAATTTGTGGAAAACTAAACAAAACAGCTATGTGAATAATCCCACTGGGTTCCAACTCAGCTATTGCCTTTATGTCCTTGAGCATCTCATCATTTTGCTATTTGGTTGAAGGTAGATCAGATTGATTAGTGCCGTCTGAGCTTGATAGTCGATACCGAAGTCTGGTTGCAAGGTGATCCAATGAGACATAGCGTTACGCTTTGATCCCTAATTTTTTCCTGGACTGCCCTTTTGGGTTTTCAGTCCACCAGGATACCCTTTTTTGCCCAAGCCGCCTTTTCAGGTTTTCGACTTACCGGGTGTACAGTTTTTTCATTTTCATTCCTTATTTTTGCCCAAACCCTTTTGGTTCGCCGGGAAGCCCTTATTTTTGCCTAGGCCAGTCGACTTAGCGGGTCTTTGATTATGCGTAGTATCTTTTCACTATGTCTGCATTGACAGGGTGAGGAAGGTAGTCACCATCCAGGTAGTTAGAATCATAGCTCCTCCTGAGAAAATATTCTTAACCACAAATGGCCCTTCGTAAGTAGGGGTCCATTTGCCCCTGGGATCACCTTGAGGTAGAATAATGCGCTTGATAACCAAGTCCCTAACTTGATACTCTTGTCGTCTAAATTTCTTGTTAAATGCCTTGATCATCCGCTTTTGATACGTTTGACCATGACAAATAGCAGTAAGTCTCTTTTCGTCGATTAGGTTCAGCTGATCAAGTCGGGTCTGAATCCAGTCATATTCACTCAAACCTGCATCCTTCATAATCCGAAGTGAGGGTATCTGAACTTCAATGGGCAAGACTGTCTCCATGCCATATACCAAGGAATAGGGAGTTGCCCATGTTGAAGTCCGCGCTGAGGTACGGTACCCATGAAGAGCAAATGGTAACATCTCGTGCCAATCTTTGTATGTCAACGTCATCTTCTGCATAATCTTCTTAATGTTCTTATTAGCCGCTTCTACATCCCCATTCATCTTCGGCCGGTAGGGAGAAGAGTTGTGATGTTGTATCTTGAACTGCTTGCAGAGCTCGGTGATCATCTTATTGTTGAGATTTGTACCATTGTCCGTTATGATCCTCTCTGGTACACCATATCGACAGATCAGATTGTGCCGAATGAACTGTGCGACGACGTTCTTGGTTACAGTAGCAAAGGAAGCTGCTTCAACCCACTTTGTAAAGTAATCAATTACTACCAGGATGAAACGATGCCCGTTGGACGTTGTAGGTCTGATCTCACCGATCATATCAATGCCCTACATTACAAAAGGCTACGGAGCTGTCAAGACGTTCAGAGGTACTGGAGGTATGTGCACCTTATCAGCATAGACTTGGCACTTGTGACAGGTCCGAGAATGCTGATAACAGCCAGCTTCCATTGTGGACCAAAAATATCCTGCCCGAAGGATTTTCTTTGCCATGGTGTGTCCACTGGAATGAGTTCCGAAAGTACCTTCATGTAACTCTGTGATGATCCTTTCTGCTTCGTTCTTATCCATATAATGCAGTAAGGTCGAATCATGGTTACACTTGTAAAGAATAACATTGCTGATGAAGAACTTCGCCGCGAACCTCCTCAGAAACTTCTTGTCATTAACAGATGCACCCTTGGGGTACTCCTGAGCTTCAAGATACCTTTTCACTTCATGAAACCATGGTTTATCCGCTACCTCTTCAGTCCCAATATCACAGCAATGTGCAGGTTCGTCCAACCTTTCAATGATAATCTGGGGAGCTTCGTTGTCCCAGTTGACTTTGAACATATAAGACATCGTAGCTAGCACGTCCACCAACTGATTCTCCTCTCTAGGGAAGTGTTCAAAGGTTATTTCCTCGAAATGTAGAAGCAACGTCAATACATACTCCTTGTAAGGAATAAGGTTTGGGTGTTTTGTATCCCACTCGCCTTTGATCAGACTGATCACGAGAGCGGAATCTCCGAACACACTTAAGAACTTAATCCTTAGGTCAATAGTTGCTCGAAGACCCATGATGCACGCTTCATACTCTGCCATGTTGTTGGTGTAGTTGAAACATAGTCGGGCAGTAAACGGAGTATGAGAGCCTTTTGGAGATATCATCATGGCGCCAACGCCATTACCTAAAGCGTTCGAAGCTCCATCAAAGTACATACACCATCAGGATCCTTCTTCAGGTCCTTCATCCGGTCCATGTGTCTCACAGTCAGTCACTAACATGATGTTCTCATCCGGGAATTCAAAGTTCATAGACTGGTAATCGTCTACTGCCTGATGTGCCAAATGATCTGCCAACACACTTCCCTTGATTGCCTTTTGGGTCGTATATTGGATGTCATACTCAGTCAAAATCATCTGCCATCTTGCTATTCTTCCGGACAAGGAAGGCTTTTCGAAGATATACTTGATGGGATCCATTTTTGATATCAATAGAGTAGTGTGAGTTAGCATATACTGTCTCAGCCAGCGAGCATCCCATGCCAAAGCGCAACAAGTTTTCTCGAGCAGTGAGTATCGGGTCTCACAGTCGGTAAACTTTTTGCTAAGGTAATAAATAGCATGCTCTTTTCGGCCAGACTCGTCATGCTGCCCCAGCACACACCCCATTGAGTTGTCGAGTATTGTCAAGTATAAGATCAGAGGTCTCCCTTCAACTGGAGGCATCATAATAGGTGGCTCTTGGAGATACACCTTGATCCTTTCGAAAGCGGCCTGACATTCATCATTCCATCTTACCACTTGATGTTTCTTTAGTAGCTTGAAGATTGGCTCACAAGTAGCAGTCAGGTGTGAGATGAATCGGGCAATATAGTTTAGACGTCCCAGAAATCCTCTGACTTCTTTCTTTGTTTGGGGAACTGGCATTTCCTGTATGGCCTTTACCTTTACAGGATCCACTTGAATACCTTTATCGCTTACAATGAAACCCAGCAGTTTACCAGATCTCACTCCGAAGGTGCACTTGTTTGGGTTTAACCTCAGCTTGTACAACTTCAATCTGTCAAATAACTTCTGAAGGTGGTCAAGGTGTTCTTCCTTAGTCTGGGATCTCGCAATCATGTCGTCAACGTATACCTCAATCTTATTATGGATCATGTCATGGAACAAAGCAACCATGGCACGCTGATACGTTGCCCCAGCATTTTTCAATCCAAAAGGCATGACCTTGTAGCAATAGGTACCCCATTGAGTAACAAAGGTTGTCTTCTCCATGTCTTTGGGCGCCATTTTAATCTGATTATAACCGTAGAAACCATCCATAAAGGAGAAGACCTTATGCTGTGCGGTGTTGTCAACCAGAACATCGATATGAGGTAAAGGGAAATCATCCTTGGGGCTTGTATTGGTACTGCTTGTAAAAAGCGGCAGCCAAATCCTCCTAGTTTCGGACATTAATTCCTTCCAATTGGTAGAACCATTCAAGCTGAGTCCCCGACACACTGTCTTGAAAAAAGTGGACCCACAAGTTTCTATCAGCGGTATGGGGATGGATCTTCCTTACATAGGAACGGAGATGAAGCTTTGGGCAAGAGACCCCATCATACTTTGCAAAAACCGGAGCCTTAAATTTCTGCGGGATGACCACTTCTGACACCAATCCTAGTTCTTCGAAATCCAACCCTGGTATTCTCTGGATTTCCATGGCACTTAAACGATCCTCTAGCTGCTTGTACCTATCCTCAGTGGGAGGATATTGCTCATCATTATAGTCGGTATCATTGTCAAAAATTTCAGGACTGGGGTCTTCTCCCCTTGTCTGCCCTTCTTGATTTTCCGCCTCTTTGGATGAGGAAGTCATATCAACTGATTGCTTTAGTGGTCCCCCGAATCTTCTGCCCATATTGAGGGCACCGACGTGCTTCTTCTTCTTCTTCTTCTCTTTCTCTTTCAGTATGAGGGCCTTGAGATCCTCCTGCCCTTTTGCCAGAGTTACGAACATCTGTTGAAATTGGGCATTTTGTGCCTGAAGATCTTTGATGCTTTGTTTAGAAGACATATCTGCTTGAAATAAACAGCGAAGGAGATGAGAAACCTGTAACAGAACCTATTTATGCAATGTCATGGATGGTATGCGTATGCAATGGTTTCAAGGAATTTAGAGATTTAAATTTTTTCAGACCAAAAAAGGGAACACACGTCATATTAATAAATCCAAGTTTGAGTACATTATGCCTCTTTGGGCTTACAACAAACATACAACAAAACTCTTAAGACAAAAAGGTTGAACTCATCCTCTTTGGCGCAATGTAGGCGTTTAGATTCCGTTCTTCATGAAGCTGCTTGGTGAGTTTCAGAACCTTCTTCTCACTGGCGTAAAATTGGGTTTCAAAGGTGTCCCGCTCTTCCTTCAACTGAACCCAAGCTTTCTGCAATTCTTCGAGGGAGGTGGGCATGTCAAGATGAAGGACAGTGTATGAGACATCTCCTTCAACAACAGGTTCTATGATAACATGGAGGATAGAAAGTTAAGGCATTAAGAGACTTTGAGCACGAGCCCGTACCCACCTAAGGTATGGCTCGAGTGGGATAGAGTTTTTGCGTCCCAAAGTCCTACTGTCCACCTTGTTCACCATTTTCCAAGCTCGTGTAAACCTCTGGCGATAACCTTGGTTTTCCTTGTCGTAGTCGAACACCAGACCTTGAATGAGCATCTCATGAGGGTCGTCTCTTCGGGCATACCCAAACTGTCGAAGAGCTAAGCAGGGATTGTAGGTGATACCTCCCCTAATACCAAGCAAAGGGACGTTATGCAATTCCCTACAGCGGTCAATGATGGAGACGTCTTCCAAGGATCTTGAACACCAACGGATGTCAGCATGGGTGAGGGACATTATCCTTTGAGACCATGTCAGTCTTCGCTCGTTCTTCAATACGGATTGAGGTAAGTGTGAAGTGAACCACTTGGTGAGTAGGAGAATACAACATAAAAGAGTACCTCTCTTCTTCATGGTGCAGGTATGAAGACAATGCAAGATGTCTCCCAATAAGGCAGGTACGGGATTGCGAGAGAGAAAGACTTTGATGGCATTAACATCTATGAATTGGTCCGAGTTGGGGAACAAAACCAAACCATAAATGACAAGAGCCAGGATGTCTTCAAAAGCTTGGAAATCCATGTCGTCCCATAATGAACAAGCCTTCTCCAATAGAAACTTGGCTAGGAAACCTTTGACCCCGCTTCTTGTCTCCTAATTGGCTATGATGGCGGCTCTCTTCAAATGCAAAGCTTCGGCGATGACTTCAGGTTTTGGAATACCCTCTAGACCGGTGAATGATATCTGATCAAGCATGGGCACCCCTAAGAGTAAAGAGAACTCTTCCAGTGTAGGTACCAACTGATAGTCCGGGAAAGTGAAACAATGATGTACGGGATCAAAGAATTGGAACAATACACACATCATTTCTTCTTGGACACTGGATGTAGCCAAACTTTTTCATAACTTCAACGTTGATTTTCTCAGACATCTCTGGGCGCATTCGGCAAACCTTCTGTTTCACTGGAGGATAGTCTTCCTTAGTAGGCAGGCGGTGAACCACAATATCGGTATCCAACCCAGGCATGTCTTCATAAGACCAGGCAAAGATCTCAACGTAGTCACGCAGCATCTGAATCAAACGTTGCTTAACACTAGTTTCCAGGTTTGCACCGATCTTGACCTCTTTCTTATCTACCTTTGTACTCAAATTTATTGATTCCACCGGCTCTTCATGCGGCTGAATAGCCCTCTCTTCCTGGAGTAGCAGTCTAGCAAGTTCACCAGGCATTTCACAATCATCTTCACCTTCGTCTTCGGCTAAGTTGATCAGACTTTCGAAGTCATAACTGGCAGTAGCAGAGTCGTTACTAGTGAGATCCAGAGTGGATGTAGACCTGTATATGTGAGTGTGTGTAAAATAGCTGTTTTGCAATATATAATAAAAGAAAAACAAGGAGCGCAAAATTTGAAATGCAAGAAACGTCCAATGCTTTTATTAATGATATATGGAGATGACACACATAAAGCCCTCACAAATGAAGCCACGGTGCCTCGGGTAAGACATCGGGCCGTAAAGTTTAAAAATTGTTTGTTACAAATTCAAAACAAAAGTATCATTACTGGTTAATAAAATAAATTGGGACGAAGTCTTTTGCCGTCCAATTGCTTAATCCACCATCGGCAGTAGGGTAGATCCAACTGTCAAATTCAGACTCTTCAACATCGTCTTCAATGGCATTCACTCCTGAATTGCTGATAAACAGGGGAGGTCTTCCGATCTGTGCACTCCGAACAGCCCTTTGAGCTTCTGCAGTGAAACCCAAACCAAACTTGTTAGTCTTATGTGCAAAATCAAGGAGTTGGCCCCAATTTGCACACCTACATTTCTCGACAACAGCCCGGGCATCCTTGAAGGAAGCCATCTTCATTGGAGGATCTTCAACAACAGTTTCAGTTGATGCCAGCGTCTGGGGAACCTCTTCAAAATGTTGAAACTGGGTCTCAATGAACTCCCCATCCATCTCTACATATCGAAAAGAGTTGAGGTGGCTCACCATGTACTCCTCTTCTCCTTGTACTGTCACGATTTTCCCTTTCACTGGTACTTTAGCTTCTGGTGGAGCGTAGACGTCACTGCCCCAGCTTTGTGGATCCATGGGCGACCCGGCAAACAAGAATAAGATGGCCGAATGTCCATCATATAGAATGTAGATGCGAAAACCTGAGAACCAACCTTAATCGAAATATCCACTTCTCCGTGTACCATTCTCTTGGACCCATCAAAAGCCCTGACTACAATGTTGCTTGGTTTCAGCTCCAACCCTTCACAGTCTAACCGGTCTAGTGCCTTCTTGGGTAACACATTCAACGAAGATCCAGTATATACCAACACATGAGCAAGAGTAGTGCCCCTCCATTCAATGGAGACATGTAGGGCATCATTGTGATTCTTCCCCTTAGCAGTCAAGTCGGCGTCGGAGAAACCTAACCCATTATCAGCAGTCAGACTAGCCACGCAATCTTTAAACTGATCAACTGATGTTTCTTGCGGTACGTGTGCAGTCTTCAAGAAAGCAATCAGATCCTTGGCATGGGCTTCTAAGCAAAGCAACAGAGATAACATAGAGATTTTGGACGGGGTTTTCCCCAGCTGCTCGACTACATTGTAGTCGCTCTTTTTGATGATCTTCAGAATCTCCTCCATCTCTTGTCTAGAGGCTTCAACAGTAATCGTCTTTGGTGCCTCCGTCTGGGCAGGCTCACCGACGGTCCCTTTTCCCCGAGTGTCAGACGAATCGGCAACATGGGTAAGAATTGGAACTTGAATAGGGACAGTAGCAGGTGTATTGACAGGCGTAATAACAACAAGCTTCCGGACAGTTGGTGCAGAGATCTCAGGGGAGAAAAGTCTTCCGCTGCGGGTGACTTTACTAGATCCAACAATATTGTTGATGTCAGTATCAGCATCCAAATCTTGTTTAACTCTGATAGTACACGTCAGCCCCGTAGTGCCATGGGACAACTTTATTTGACGTATAGGGTATAGGCCCAGGAACCGTAATGATCAAGGGAGAGATTCTTGGAACAGATGTAATTCTAACAGGCTTTCTCGAGGAAGCCTTGAAAGAATTGTCAAAAATGGTGATTATAGCAACTTCTTTAGTAGGAACCAAAGAAACAAAAGTCTTCTCAAACAGAATTTCTTTATTATCCATCAGGCGTTGGACACCTGACTTCAAAAGATGGCAACCGGGAGGTAGGACGCAACACATACAGCAACCTTCGTCACAGCCCGGAAATAAACCAGCTAACAGAAGGTTCTTCTTCACAGTCATAATGGAGTAATAATGTCTTTCACAGAAACCACAAACGAGTCTTCATCTACAGCATTCACTCCATGCTTGGGCATAGGAGTAGTCACAACATTAGGTCTTTCAGGTGCTTCGAATTCAATTTCCTTTGCATCAATCAAGTCCTGTACTTTGTTCTTCAAGACCCAGCAATTATCTGTATCATGTCCCGGGCTATCAGAGTGAAAAGCACAGCGGGCATTCGGGTCGTACATGGGTGAAGTTGTATTTGGATTCTTCGGTGCCTCCCTTGGAATCACCAAGTTGGTCTTCAATAACTGCGGCAGAATCTGAGATAACGTCATGTTGAGCTGAGTGAATTGTCTTCGTGGCCTCTCGGCCCTTGGCTGATTGTTGCGCTGAGGAGCACCAGCAGGTCTTGATATAACCACCACATTGACTGCTTGGCGGCGTTCAGGTCTATTCTGGCTTTTTAAACTGTAAACAGCACTAGACTCCTTCTTGAAAGGCTTCTTCTCGGTGCCTGATGAAGCACCCTTTTGTATTTTACCGGATTTGATATCGGCCTCAATTCTTTCCCCAGTCATAATCAGCTCTGTAAACTCGGACGATGAACTTCCAATCAGATGGTTGAAATACGGACCAGACAAGGTCCCCAGAAACATATCCACTAGCTCCCTATCAACCAAGGGTGGTTGCACTCTTCCAGCAAGGTCCCTCCACTTCTGAGCATAATCTTTGAAACCTTCGCCCGCACCTATAGACATACCCTGGAGTTGGGTACGCGTGGGAGCATGGTCGGCATTGTATTGGTACTGCTTGTAGAAAGCAGCGGCCAATTCTTCTCAATTACGGATACTAGCTCCTTCTAGCTGGTAAAACCACTCAAGTTGAGTCCTTGAAAGACTGTCTTAAAAGAAGTGGATCCAGAGGTTCTTGTCAGCAGTGTATGGCTGAATCTTCCTAACATATGAATTGAGGTGCAGTTTCGGGCAAGAAACCACGTCGTACTTAGCAAAGGCTGGTGCTTTAAACTTGTGGGGAATCACCACCCCAGATGACAAACCTAAATCACCAAAGTCCAATCCAGGTACCTTCTGGATCTCCATTGCACTTAACCGGTCTTCAAGCTGTTTATACCTATCCTCAGCCGGAGGATACTGGTCTTCGTCAAAGTCGGTCTCATTGTCGGAAACCACATGGCTAGGAGCCCTCCTTCCTTCCTGATTATCTCCCCCTCCAGATGAGTGGGTCAAATCAACCTCTTCTCGCAAATCATTTCCGAATCTGCGACCCATATTAAATAGGACTGTCTTCTTCTTATTCTTCTTCTTCTTCTTCTCTTTCAAGATAAGGGTCTTCAGATCTTGCTGACCCTTAGCCAAACTCATGAACAATTCCTGGAACTGGGCGTTTTGGGCTTGCAGAGCCTTGATTGCTTGTTCAGTTGATGTTTCAGAAGACATGATGCTGAAATAAACAGCGAAGAAGATAAGAGACCTGTAATGGGTACCTGTGATGAGGTGCATGGAATGAAATGCGTATGATATGATTTCAAAGACATCGAGAGATTCAAATTCATAAACCAAAATAAAACACACTTTTATTAGATAAACTTTGAATTCAATTGTTCAACAAATGCCTTTAAGGTGTTACAAAAAGGAAATACTGAAAAGTAAAGCAAAACTAGAACTAATCAAAAAACATCAGCGCTCCCATGGTCGTTTGCCTTTGGTGCTGACATAGTCGTTGAGGATCTGCTCATTCTCCAACTGCCTTGTCAACTTCAGGATCTTTCGCTCTTGTTCGTGATACTTTTCTTTGTAAGTATCCCGCTCTTCTCTCAGCTGCATCCATGATCTCTTTAATGCCCCAATGTCAGTAGGCATGTATGGATGGAGGATGGTAGGAGGAACCCCTTCTTCATCAGCAACCTCAACAATTATAGGCAAGACGACTTCGTACAGCATTCCCAGCTTTTGGGCACGGATTCAAACCCATCAGAGATATGGCTCCATTGGAAGAGAAGTCTTCGCACCCAGCTCGTGCGGATCAGACCTGTATACCCTATCCCAGGCTCGTATGAACCTGCGACGCTGCTCATCACTGTCCCCGTGGAAGTCAAAGACAATACTCGGCATCAGTAACTCATGAGGTCCTTCCCTCCTAGCTCGCCCAAACTGACGTAAGGCCAAACACGGATTATAAGTGATTCCTCCATGGGTTCCTAGCAGTGGAACATTGGGGTATTCCCCACAGCGATCAATAATAGCCACGTCCTCCATGCCCTTGATAGTCCAAATGTTGTCATTATGAGAGAGAGACATAATCCTATAGGCCCAAACCATGCCTTCCTTGTTCTTTAAAACTGATTCGGGGAGGTGAGAAATAAACCACCTCGCCAGCAATGGTGCACAGCACATAAGGGTTCCCCGTTTCCGAGCAGTACGGGCATAAAGAGAGTGCAGAATGTCACCCAAGAGAGTGGGCACATGATTACCGGACATGAAAATCTTCACTGCATTTACGTCGACGAAAGAATCTGAGTTAGGAAACAACACCAAACCATATATGAGAAGAGCCAGGATGTCTTCAAATTTCTGGAAGTCTAGATTGTCCCAGAACTGATTAGCCTTACCAACCAAGAATTTAGTCAAAAAGCATTTTGTCCCACTTCTAGTTTCCCAATTAGCCATTACCTCAGCCTTTGTCAGATGGAGGGCTAAAGCAATCTCTTCCGGTCTAAGAACTTTCTCCCAACCTGTGAACGGGGTCTGCTCCAGAATAGAGATACCAAGCAGATCAGAGAACTCCTCCAGAGTGGGGACCAACTCGTAGTCCAAAAAGGTAAAGCAGTGGTACAGTGGATCAAAGAACTGGACTAAGACACTCATCATCTGTTCATCCATCTTGGAGGTGACCAAACCAAGGAGGTGCCCATGTCTTCTGATAAAGGAGGCAGTATCTGAAATCTTTGCAACCAATTCCTTAAGCTGAGTGGGAATCTGGACAAAGTTAATCCGAATAGTGTTTCTACGCATGGGTGCCATGACCTACAAAACAGAACAAAGATGAATCCCCTATGTCTTTAAAATGGGTTATTCCAATGCAAGATGTATGCAATGTCATGATGCATGATGTCATGATAGAAAACACACCACAAGTATCCACAAATAGCAAACATGGTAAGGGCACACAAGTCACACAAATAGCCCTTAGATTTCAGGCTGACAAGGAGCTTAGGTACTACCCTCTTTTAGTTAAGTTGGTTCAAACCTGTCCTAAAAATAGTAATCGGGTTCTAGAGGATCTCAATATCACTGACCACCCTCGATCGGTCATAATTCCAGTTTAGCAACATTTTCTTGCGGCCGGAATCATCGCGAGAGTTTGGTCTCAATGAGTGTAGCATACTACTACTGTTCTATGGCCAAGTTGGTCAATTATAGGTGCTAAGGTCAGTTGGTGCTTAATGACCCCTTAGCAGACCCATATTCTCCTCGTTGCGCCACAAGGGATATCGGTACATACTAAAGTGCCACACCAACGTAGCTACTGCTTCAACCGTATCGGTCTATACCGTACAGTTCCCTCACAGTTTATTGCTACTTACATAAAGGGTATCCCCCAGATCCGGGTTAGGATGTATAGTAACTCCGATTCAAGCCCACAAAGATAAAGCATACAAATAAAGCAATTGAAAACATTATGAACTATTCCTAAGATACACCCCACTTATAAGATCATCCCCAGCAGAGTCGCCAGTTCTGTGATATGGTGGGAAGAACTGACTGTGTTTTGGAATGCTAGTTTGCGTTTTGCGTTTTGTTTTTGCAAAATGTCGCGGTAAGCAAGAGTCGCCACCGACTTTTATTTTATCCAACAAGGAAAGGAAAAAAGCACAGAAAAAATCCTTTTTCGAGATGTTTCTCGGGTTCGGGGGGTAGATTATAGAAAGGGAAGGTATTAGCACCCTTTCTATTTGTGGTTATCCACGGGCTCTTAGGTACTTGCTCAATTGTTTTCAAAATTGTTTCCTTTGTGCTTGTGGGTTTGAAAAGTTTTTGTTTGAAAACTTCAATTTAACTCTTGCTTCTGTCCTCAAGAGTGTAATGAAGTGTTTTGAAAACTTTATTCGAAAAGGAGTGTAAGAGTGAAAGATTTTTTGTTTTGAAGAAGAGAAAGTATCTAAGAACCATTTACCTACTCGAAAAAGGAATTGTTCTATGCTAATGTCCTTTAGACGATGATATCCCACTATTAATGAGTAGGTAGCACCGTCGTTGGAGTTTAAGGTTCAATTTGAATGAGGGACTTACGGTCACCAAAGCAATGTTAGGACGCCTTAGCGGTAACCCTAATTTCTTAGATCATTTGTTTGAGGCAACAATATCCGGGGCAACCATTTCGAGGTGACTATGATCTTTTAGACAAGAGGGTGACCTCTAAAGTTACCTATACTCGATGACCGTGTATGAAGGCAACCAAGTGGGGTGTACCCAAAGAGTGCGCATGTGCGAGTGTGTCGTTTTCAGTTATTTTATCTTTGTACATATTAAGGGTGATCTAATTTGATTTTAAGATTAACATTCAGTCTTCTCATGCAAACCCTATTATCAAACATCTTGCAGTTATAATTTGCAGAAATTAAAATGCGGAATTTAAATTACAAGGCGTCGGGTATTTACATCGCCAAAGACAAACCCTTTGAAAAATAAAATAAAGCAATAAAAATAATTAAAAGTCCTATTTAATTATTACAATCCATAAGCAGATACATTATTGGATAAGGAAAAGTAAATTGTGGCGCAAAATTAAATCGGACGCATGATTAGGGTTTTGACCCTTTTGGTTAAAGAAAATGTCTTTTTGTTGTTTTTTATTTTAAGAAAGAAATAAATCCTAAATTAATTACTAAATTAAATTAAATGAATTAATTAATAAAAATAAATTATTTTTGGAGTTTTTGATTATTTAGGAAAGAAATTAAAAATGATTAAATTAGTGGTTAATATCTAATTAAATCTAATTAATTAAAATTATTTACAAAAATGGATTAAGGTTTTCTAATTAAAAACCTAGTTAATTAACAAATTTATTAAGAAAAATAAAAGTTAAAAATTTGATTGAAATAAAAAAAGTATTTTTTGTGATTTTATTTAATAAAACAGAATTTTGTGATTGGTTAGAAATTAAATAAAATAAAATAGAGTAAATAAAATAGCTAAATAAAATATAAAGGGAATGAGGAATTGGGCCTGTTTTTGTGGTGTGAGTAGCAATTTCGTGGCCTATTATCAGCTGGCCTTTTTGACTTTCTGGGATCCAGTATGCACGCATTGACTTGGACTATGGTGGACCTCTAGCTTTTGACCATCAGATCTGGCCTTTGGCCATCTGGCGCTTGAGTAGATGAGGATGTATGGTGGATAGCAAGCTAACGCGCGCATGTGATTATCTATAAACAAATAAGAAAATACAAAGTGCTGGAGGCAGGGATCGAACCCCTGACCTCCAGCCCCTAACGCCTTGGAAACTGACTTGTTGACCACTAGGACACGCTGCTGGAATTGTTATAATAATACAAAAGATATATATTATATAAAAAACAAAATCATTGCCAGAAAATAAAAATAAAAACGTGCGTAACATTTGAATCCACCAATGGACGGGGACACCTCATCGTCCTTGTCCTCAAACCTGTAACAAAAATACCTGCGGATTTGAATCCGCAACTAAAAGCGCAGGCCTATGCTAAAATCTTCTCCAGGCCATATAAATCCATTTCAAGAACATGGTTTGATTCGTCATGGCCTCCTGATCAAAACCATGTTCTTCTTGTATCACAATTGTGCCTGAAACAAAAACCCCCAAAACCACAAGCCAAACCCTAGCAATGGTGTTTCTTCATACAGAGTACATAAATGAAATTAAACAATGCAAAAAGCTTAAACATGTTATTGTGATCACGAATATACCATTAGTTTGTTCAATGGATGCCAGAATGCTTCAAATCGAAATCAAGAACAGAGCTATGTTACGTGCGACTTATAGTGCGTTAGGGCGTCTGAAAATGCTTGGTTTTTATTGGAATGACTTGTGTGAATGCCCAGGAAGCGATTGGAACAAATCTCGCGTCCTGAAACTGCCTCTAACTTGGACTTTGGTCTCTCACTTTTTTGTGAATTTTTCAATTCTTGTTCTGCCTCTCTCAACACTTTCCAACCCTTGTTTTCGTGTCTCTTTCTTCCTTATGTAATGCTCAGTGTATTAGGTCAAGAAACAAGGTCCAGATCTCTCCCTATCAATGCACATGAATTGGATTTGATTCCCATTTACAAACTTGCCAAATTTGCCTAATTCCAATCTTTTTGTACATGATTTGATTTGATACGAATTTGATGATGATAATGATTGTAATCAAAGCCTGAAATAGCCAAAAGATCATGTGTTATCAAAGTTTTGGATTTTATATGATTTTATTTGATTTAAAATGAATAAATTCAATTAAAAATCAAATTAAATAAAAAAATGAAATATGGGCTCATGGCTGAAGCTAGGACACGTGGGAAACTATGCAAACTCAAATCAAGTGGAAAAGAAAGGGCCCATTTGACAAAATTTGATGTTTTGGGGATATTTGACTTTTGGCAATTTTGCAAAAAAGTCCAACTTCAACAATGCATAACTTCTTCAATTTTGAACTTTTGGAAGTGTTCGGTGACTTTTTATAAATCTTGAGATGTCCTATAACCAACCCTTTTGTTCTCATCTCATTTTGATATTCCATGCTCAAGTTATAAGTTTTGGCAAACAATGTGTTTTTGTTGACTTTCAAAAATGACCTATAATGTCCAAATTCATAACTTCTTGTGAGTGCATTTTTTGATCTTGGGGTATGAATATGGATTATAGGAAATTACATCCTATTAAAAATGAGCTTTGGATGTGTCATTTATCATAAAGTATGAGAAAGTTATGCTTGGTCAAAGTTGAGTTGACTTTTCATACAAAACCCTAATTTAGCAACTTTTGAATCTTGATGAATCTTGAGCAATCCTTGATGAATCATGATCAACCTTTGATAAAATGGTGAAATATCCTTCAAAATGACAATGTTGACAAAAAATCTTGAAGTTTGACTGTATTTGGGTCACAGTTGACTTTTGCCCTAGCACAGTCGATTTTTGGACCTTTTGAGCAATTGACTGAGCAAACTTCCTCTGCAAGGCTTGAAATTTGACATGGATGACCTTGAGAACATATTAGGAAATTAGGGAGAACTTTAGGTCATTTGGACTCAAGGTTCTTGATACAACACCAACCCCTAATTTGGGGTTGACTACCTTAGGAGATAGCTTGTCTGACCAACCCTTGAGCAAACTTGAGCAACTTGGAGATTTTTCTTGCAATGTTTTGGGAAATATGAGAGGGAAAATTTTGGGTACAACATGCAAAAATTGCGATCAAATGCAAAACATCCCAAGTCATTTCTCCCACCATATTACAGAACTGGCGACTCTGCTGGGGAAATTTAAAAGTGGGGCTACCTTAGGGCTAGATCACCTTTATTTGCTTTCATTGTTTGACTTAATTGCTTTACATTTTGGTTCCTTGTTTGGGCTTGTTTTGATCCTCTACTAGGATCTGGGATACCTTATAGGTAAGTAGCAATACATTGTGGAAACTGTGCGGGGTATACCGACATGGTCTAAGCAATAGCTATGTTAGTGTGACACATTTGTTGGTACTGGTAGCCCTTGAGTGGTGAAGGAGAATACGGGGACGTTGTGTGGTGTCATGAAGCACTAACTGACTTTAGAACCTTTACTTGACCAACCTGGCCATTAGGAAGTAGTGAGATAGTCGGCTTTGGTGCAGTCTAAAGTTTGTTGATACTCAATACTACGCTCATTGAGATCGGACTTCTCGGGATATTTCGGTCGCCATTAAAGAAGCTCTCGGGATATCTCGGGATATTTCGGGATATTGCGCTGAAAAAATTCACAATGTTATACCTCAAAATTTGCTCTCTCATTTATCAAATAATCTCTCACAATATCTCCTTTGGTTCAAGACTGCACAAGGGTTGATCAGCTCAAGACACCTCCTCAAGCACTGATGATTGAAAATTAGGGTTTGAGATTGCACAAGGACAAATGGATTTTTAATGCCTCATATGACTTTCATGGATCATTTTGGACCCTCAAGATTTCTCATGTCAAGTTTCAAGTCTTGGATCACATTTTTTCTCAGTCAATTGATCAGTTGACCTAAAATCAACTATATTGGGAAAAAAGCCAGTTGTGGTCAATTTACAGTCAAACTTCATAATTTTTTATCCATGTCAACATTATGAAATCATATATGTCATTTGATCAAGTTTGTATCATAATTCCTCAAGAAATTTGATTAGATAATCAAAAGGGCAAAATGGTCAAAATTAGGGTTTTGATTGAGAAGGTGCAATTTCTGATTTTTGACCTAGCAAATGATTGATTGGTTTCAATTATGATCTCAAGGATTCAAATGCTTCATTTTGACCTAATGGCATGACTCAAAACATCTCTCAAGATCAATTGATTGATAGTTGAATTTCAGTCAACTGATGAAAAGTCAATTGTACACTAAAAAGTCAAACTTTGACTTTTTGATCAAAATCAAGTATCAAAGATCACAATTCATCAAAACATGTCAAAAATATGAAAATTGTTCATCAAGAAATCAAAAAGTCAAAGGAAACTTCCAACATGAAAGTTGTAGATCTCAATGAGATATAAAACATTGTAGAACACAATTTCTTCTAAAAATTCATGGATTTCAATTTATGATTTTAAGAAGACATGTTCATGAAACTTGGAAACTTAGTGAAATTTTACCCTAGTTTAGGCAGGATTTTGACCTAACTTCATGGCAATTTTTCACATAGTTCCAAGATGAATCTTAAAAAATATCCAACATAGAAGTTGTAGAGGATGCTACAAGCTTTATAAAATGTCTAATAACTCATTGAGATCATACTTTAGCAAGGACAATCAAAGGCAAGAAGTTAGGGTTTTCAAACTTGAATTACAAGCCATTTCTTGATGAATACATGAACCAAATCTATGCTAGGCTGCATAATATTTGCTTTGCAGGCCTCAAAATTGTCTATCACTCCATAATTAAATGTTTACACAACTGATAGAGCCATTGTCCAAGCATTTGAGCCATTATCCAAGTTGCATTTCCATTTATGGCACAAATTTATCATTCCATTCTTGAAAAGTTGCTTTAATCACAAAGTCAACTTGTCTTGAGCTTCTAACTTGTTCTTTCTACACAGACAACCCCTATAAACCAAAAGCAATGTGTCTAAGGCCTCTTTAAACTCAGAACATGCTTGTACAACACTTTGAGATTTGTCTTCTCACTTTTCTTCAAAAGCAAGTTATAGAGCCAAAAGGCTAGAACTCATAAGTCTTGAGTACATTTGATCTCAAACCTTTTAGATGAATATGCACAAGTCTATTGCAAGCAAAGGCACGATTGGAAACATCCTGAAACTCTCCCAAACACCCTTGTTGCATAGTACTTCCCAAACATGACAGTTTTGAGCAAAAACTCACCATCTCCATTTTCACTCGTGCGTTTTGAAAACTAATCAGCCAAACACCTTCCATACATCATATCAAAGTGATCCAGACCCCTGTTTCCTGACTGTAACCCCTCTATCACCATCCACCATTTTCAAAACTGAAGCTTGTAACTTAACTTGAGTTGGGAGTTTCAGCCATCCTCAAAGCAAAGTAGGAGTTGGAATACACTCAAGGAGGTCCAGGCCAGCTAAATAGATCATTAGGACATCTCAAAGGTTGCTCAAACTCCATACACGATTCTCACGTCAAGGTAAGTTTTTCTCAACTGTGATATCTTGATACAAGCATCTTTTGTACATACATTCTGAAGTAGAAATGCAGGTATCATTGCTCTGAAGCTAACCATGTCCATGGTTTTCATTTATATTGACTGTGTATTGAGAATTTTGGATTTTAATTTTCTGAAAAAATTATGGTTCAGTTTGGTACTAACATAAATTCATCCTTATCTTTGAGTGTTAGCTTAAGTTAGTTATATGGTTAGATTCGTGATGGAAAAATGCACAAGTTTCATGTTTACACTTTTGAAAATAGTTGAGAATTGATGAAGTTACAGTTTTCAAAATTTGTTGGCGCGAGGAAGAAGATGAAGTTGGCCTTCTGACTTGTTTCCAAATATATATTTATGGTTTTGTATTAATGAATGGATGTATAGCCACCCCAATGGTAAAGTGCGCGCCTATTAACCTTTGGGACCTGGGTTCGAGCCCTAGTGGTACCCTTTTGCTCTTTTTTCCATTTTTTTCCATTTTTTGTTTGAAACAGGCGCATGGGCCTCAATGCTGGGCTTTTGTTTTTTTGCTTATTTCTCACCCCTGCTTTCAGATTCACACACTTGGCCCAAACCATTTTTATTTTATTTTTCACTTTTATTTATTTTATTTTATATTTTATATTATTTTTTTATTTTCTTTATTATTTTTTTATCATTACTAATAATATCATTATTATTATTTTTATTGATAAAAAATTCAAAAATATTTTATTTATTTATTTGCATATTTAAAAAATGCTCATTTATATTTTATTTTTCTTTATAAAACAAAAAGACTAAAAACATTTTTCTTAATAATTAATTTCTTTTTTCTTAAATAATTAATATTTAGACTTAGGCTTAATTATTATTTTATTTTCTTTTTATTTAAAATTAATTTAGAACTTAGGTTTCTTTTAATTAATTAATTTTCATATTATTATTATTAATTTAAAACCTTTTCACAAAAAAACCTAAAAAATCCTTTTTAACTTAATTTCTTCCTTATTTAGTTTAAATTTATTTTTGTTTATTTTTAACTAATCATTTTCTTAATTAGGTCAAGACTAAACCCTTTCATAAAAATCAAAACAAAAATCATTTTCTTTTTCCATTTGCATTTGTACATTATTATTTATTCAATTCGTGTACATTTATTCAATATGGTTGTAATAGATAATTAGGTTTAATTTACTTGCAAAAACCCCATTTGTAAATTTGTATACCCCCATCCCCTAATGATGTAATAGCTTAGTATTTTACTTTCCGCAATTTATCGCTTTATATAAATGCTAGTAAATTAGGGTTTCTATGGCAAGACTAAAACCAACAAGTAGCAAACCCTAATTCAAGATAAACAAGCATGTAAACCAAACACATTTGCACACTTGCACCCTTAGGGTAATTCCACTTTTTTGCCTTACAAAAATGGCCATGTTATGCATGTGAGATTGTGATACGGTGGCAGAACCGACTGTTATATTGGTTTGCATTTTGTATTCGCAAATATCGCGGTAAGCAAGAGTCGCCACCGACTTTTATTTCATCCAACAAAGAAAAAGGAAAAAAACAGAAAAAACCTTTTTTCGAGATGTTTCTGAGTACGGGGGGTAGATTATAGAAAGGGAAGGTGTTAGCACCCTTTCTATCTGTGGTTTTCCACGAGATCTTAGGTACTTGCTCATTTTGAAATTGCTTGTGTGTGTTTTGAAAAGTTTTTATTTAACTTCGTGATAACCCTTGTATCTGTCCTCAAGAGTGTGACAAAGTTGTTTTTGAAAACTGTTTTTGAAAAGTGTTTGTGTGAAAAGTTTTTGTTTTGAGCAAGTACATAAGAGTTTTCTACCTACTCGAAAAAAGTATGTTTGTTTTCGTTTCCTTTAGACAGCGCTATCCTACTATTAAGAAGTAGATAGCCCTATCGTTGGTATTTTAAAGGGACGTTCGAAGGGACGAAATGGTCTCTAAAGGCAACGAGTAAGAATACCTTAGCATTTCGAAGGGACTATCGTCAAAAGATCAATTTGTAGGCAACTCGAGGGACAAGTAGGGACTATGATCTTTATGACGATTTTGAATCGCAGATCATTGCTAAGGTATCCCTACGTTCAAGGGACACGACCATTATTTCTGAGGCAACCAAGTGGGGCAAACCCTAGGAGTGAGCATGTGCAAGTGTGCTTTTTTCAGTTAATTGTCTTTGAACAAATAGGGTTATCTACCATTTTAAAGTTATTTCTCTTGCTATTCAATCCTATTATCCATACATCTAACATTTTAATAGTTGCAGAAATTAAAAGAGGAAAAGAAAAATCTACACTATTACAGGGCTTTTGGACAGATACACAAATATTTGACTGAAAAAAATAAAGATGCAGAAATTTAAAATCCTAATTAATCTATTACAAACTCGGAACAATTACAATAATCTGAAAATAAATAAAAACGCGCGCGAAGAATTGAGACGGGAATGAGGAAAAGATATTTTTTTGGATTTTTTTGAGAAAAGCAAATAACCTAATTTCTATTTATTTTTAATTTTGTAAAAAAAAGTTTTTTTAAATTAACCTAATTTTCTATTGAATTTTTAATTACAAAAAAAGGGAATTTGAATTAATCTAATTAGACTAATTAATTAACAACAATTAAATATTTTATGGAAAAAAACTAAATCTAATTTTTAATTTTTGTGAAAATAATTAAAACAAGATATTAAGACAAAATAAATAAGGAAATTGAGAGAGAGAGAGAGAGAGAGAGAGAGAGAGAGAGAGAGAGAGAGAGAGAGAGAGAGAGAGAAAACAAGAATTAAAGGAATTGGGCCTGATGTCATGAGCAGACTAGGGGGGTGTGCTGAACTTCAGAAACCCAGAAGGATGGGCCCAAAGCTGGTGGCCCAGAGGATCGTGCCTGATTCAGTGCATCCTTCCTCTGATGATTCATGGTGGACCTGTGTATGCTGGGCATTGGATCTGGCTGGAGATGGATCTAGAGGATGAGATCAGAGGGCGCGTGATGATCCTCAGAAGGTGAGATATGCTGGATCAAGTGAAAATAATGGAGAAAATGCCAAAAGCTAACGCCTGGGATCAAACCCAAGACATGAGCTTCATACTTCCTTCCCCTGACCAACTGCGCTGGATGCTAACTCATACATATAATCAAATAAAAATAATATATATCAAACAAGCCACTAGATCCTAGTCAGCAAAACATAAACGCGTCAGCATTTCCAGAACCAATCATGTTATAAGGAAATGCCATGCCTGCAGTCAAAATGTCTTCGCCTGAGGGAGACGAGTCAACAACGTCGGAGCTGCGCTCCGGTCGTCTTCTCCGGGAGGGTGAAAATCCCAAAACCTACAAAAACATGGAATTTAAAGGGCACAAAAGACCCTACTCCCCCTGAAATTTTCCCAGGAATCCAAATATGGCCTTAGTTTTACCTAAAAGTGCTTGTATCATCTTATTCATACCATGGCTGTTTCAAAGCCCTAACAATGGCAACCTCTTAAATCTGCATCCATACTCTCATGCTTTACGTTAGAATGGATCAAAACAATGATATGAGCATGAATATGTAATGAAAGTTAATTTATATTATGTTTTTGCAAAGTTTTGGATCCCATCCTTACCACAAATCGAAGATGCTTGGCCTGAGTGTTTGAGAGGGTTGCAAGCTTGGAGATTGACAGGGATAGATTCATGGCACTTTCAGGAGTATGATAGAAGGCTTAGGTTGGACAAAAATAGCTTAGATCGTATGATATATGCTTGCACTTTTTTTGAGAAAATTTGAACACCTTTAGGGTTTAAGTGAGGCAGGTTGCATGTCCGTTTGACTTAGGGTTACTGTGTATATGTAGCAAATCAAATTAGGGTAACAAAAGAGGAAGAATATCCATGCTTTTAGTGAGAAAATATTTGCATTCAATTATTTGATTTTGTCTATTTTTGGAACAAATCCACTCTTACTCTCTCTCCACGAATTTGCCTTGATTTTCCAGCTTTTGTTGATTGTCAATTGATGAGAAAAAGATTTGTAATAAACTCTTTTATTATTTTGATTATTTATTTGATTTAATTTGATTTTTAAATAATTAAAATCAAAAATAAATTAAATAAATAAAGCCAATAACATGTGGAAGTGTGTTTGGGTCGTGGACCATGTTGGAAGTGAGATGCAAGCATAAAAAGTTGGGCCCATTTGACAAAAGATGCAATTTTGGGCATTGTTGACTTTTGACAATTCTCCAAAAATGGCCAACTTTGACAATGCATGTCTCCTTCAATTTTGACCATAAGAGGGTGTTCTTTGACTTTTTAGAAAGCTTAGGATGTCCCCTAAACAACCTTTTTGGTTTCATTTCAATTGGATCTTCCATGCTCATGTAAGAAATTTTGACCCAAAAGGTGTTTTTGTTGACTTTTGGAATGACCTACAATGTCTGAATTTATATCTTTTCATGAGTGCATTTCTTGAACTTGAGGGATGAAGATTAGTTGTAGGGAATTGTATTATCTTCAAAATGAGCCTTGGATGGAAAATTTCTGATAAAGTATGAGAGAGTTATGCTTGGTCAAAGTTTGGTTGACTTTTCATAAGAAACCCTAATTTAGCAACTTTTGAGTTTTGATGAATTAGGAGCATTCCTTGGGGAATCATGATCAACCCTTGATCAAATGATGGATATTATTTAAAAATATTTATTTTGACCAAAAATCTTGAAGTTTGACTGTATGGGGGCCACAGTTGACTTTTGACCTAATACAGTTGATTTTCAAACATTTAAGTAGTTGACTAGGAAAACTTCTTGTGCGAGGCATTAAACTTGGCATGGATGGTCTTTAGAGGACTATGGAGAGAATATGAGGCCTTTGGATCTCACCCATCTTGATGAAAATGGAAACCCTAGTTGGAGGTTCATTGCTTTAGGAGAGAGTTTGTCTGGTCAACTCTTGGGCATCCTTGAGCAAATTGAGGATCTCAATGAACATATGTTGAGTAAAATGGGAGGACAAATTTTGGGGTACAATAGCTGCCCCTGTTCAATTTTCTTAAGCCTAAGGATGTAGATTGGCTGGTCTGTCTTTCGTGATCTGAAGGTGGAAGATGATTGAAGACTAGAGTGCCCCGAAATTTGCACTCGCATGAAGTAATACTGATCGGATGATATTGGGAATGGGCTTAAATATGCAATTTGGAAATCAATAGAGAGTCGTCTGAGATGGTGTGATACGGTGGGAGAACTGACTTGAGGTTTCGCGTTTGTGTTTGCAAATGTTTTGGTTTAGCAAGAGTCGCCACCGACTTTTTATTTTATCTAAAGGAAAGGTCAAAAAGCACAGGAAAGACCTTTGAGATGTTTTCTTGGGTTCGGGGGGTAGATTATGAAAAGGGAAGGTGCAAGCACCCTTTTCATCCATGGTTATCCATGGGCTCTTAGTTACTTGTTTAGATCACTTGTTTTTGCTTTTCAATTGTTTGAAATGGTGCTTTGTGTATGGTTTTTGAAAATGTTTTAAAAAGAGGCCATCGTTGTGGCAACCTTTGTAATGATTCTTGTTTGAATGTATACAAAGGTGTTTTTGTCTTTTGAAAAGATATTTCAATGTTTGAAAGTTTATTTTGGGAAAAAATGTGTTGTGAGGTGTGTTTGAAAATAGCAAGGATGTTTTTGCAAGTTTTGATCAAGTAACTAAGAGTTATCTACCCTATTTTACTCAAAGATCTTTCCTACACATTCTTAACCCTTTTGACAGTGTTGTTTTACCATTGCATTTGGTAAACAACCTTGTATTAGGACGTTAAACGGGACAGGAGCGGGTCATCGTATTGACCATGATAGCAATTGTGCTAAGTATCTTTAGCAAATTTTTGAGGGACTAGATCATTTTTGTATAGGCAACCAAGATAGCGTCATCGAGGGACTATGATCTTTTGTTTTGTTTTTGTTTTGCCAAGATACTCAACATGCATAACATGGCCATTTTCAAGGCAACAAGTGGATGAAACCCTAGGGGTGCATGTGTGCATTGTGTTGTCAATTTACATGCTTTTTGTCTTTGCGTTAGTCAAGCTATTTGTTTTGATTTTGGATTTTTGCATACAAACCCTAATCTCTAACATGGCATATTTGGAAGCATAAAGTGCGTAAAATAAATCTACACTATTACAACATTTGATATGGGAAGGGGGGATACAATTTTGAATGGGGGAGTATTTGCAAGAAAATAAAACCCTAATATTTACTATTACATCCAAATTGAATAAATGATACAACTAAATAAATAGGCAAGTATTTAAATGGTCAATTAAATAAATATATAAAATATTATGAATATACGAAAATGTTTTTGTTTATTTTTATGTATGTAAAAATAAAATATTTAATGTATTTAAAAGAAATAAAAGATTATTTTTTTATTAAGGGTAAAAACCCTAATTTTCTTTAAGAAAGTATATATATTAATTATATTATTTATGTACAATAAAAATAAAATAAAATATATACAAAAATAAAAATATATTAAAAAAAATTTTTAAGTATAAATAATAAAAGTAAAGGCATAATATTTTCATGTATTATTTTCAATTTTTTTATTAAATAAAATAAAAGTATATTATCTAAAAATTATTTTCATGTTAGAAAAATAATAAATAAAATAAAATAAAATATGAAAATTTATGAAATTGTTTTTTAATATTTTTTATGTTTAGAAAATAAAAAAATAAAATCAGAAATGAAAAATAAATAGAAAATGCAAAAATATAAAGAAATGGGCCAGGGGGTGCAGTCAGAAAATTGGAGGTGCAAAAAGCAGGCCAAGCCAAAGCCCAACTGTGATACGGTGGGAGAACTGACTTGAGGTTTTGCGTTTGTATTCGCAAATGTTGCGGTTAGCAAGAGTCGCCACCGACTTTTTATTTTATCCTAAGGAAAGGTTAAAAAGCACAGCAAAAACCTTTTGAGATGTTTTCTTGGGTTCAGGGAGTAGATTATAGAAAGGGAAGGTATTAGCACCCTTTCTATCCATGGTTATCCATGGGCTCTTAGTTACTTGCTTAGATCACTTGCCTTTTGTTTTCAATTTGTTTGAAATGGTGCTTTGTGTGTGTGGATTTGAAAATGTTTTGAAAAGAGGCCAATGTGGTGGCAATCTTTGTAATGATCCATGTGGGGATGTATACAAAGATGTATGTCTTTCGAAAAAGTTTTCATTTGTTTTGGAAAGTTGTTTTGAAAGTGTAGTGATGTGTGATTTTGAAATTAGGCAAGTGTTTTGTTTTGCAAGTTTGATTCAAGTCACTAAGAGGTTGTCTACTCCTAAATTTCTCAAAAGATTTATTGCTATGTTTTAACCCTTTTAACAAGTTTGTTCCACCATTGTATTTGGTGGACAATCTTGTGTTAGGATGTGAAAGGGACAGGCGCGGGTCATCGTTTAGACCATAATTGCAACGGCGTTAAATGTCTTTGGGCAATTTTCTTTAAGGGACTTGATCATTTGTTTTTGTTTGTTTTTGAAAAGTTTTATCGAGGGACTATGATCATTCAAATTGTCTGCTTTGCCCAAAGAAGTTCAACATACAATATGGTCCAATTTTGAAGGCAACAAAGTGGAGTACCCTAGGGGTGTTAGTGTGCAAGTGTGTTTTATTGCATACAAGAGTTTTTTCTTTGAATTAGGTTTTTCTATTTCATTGATTTTATCTTGCCATACACGTCCTAATTACTAGCAATAAGAAGCGGAAATGTAAAATCCTACGCTATTACAATAATTGGGGGAGGGGGATACACATTTGTACATGGGGGGTTCAACGAGAAAAATAGACAAAAAAGAAAATAGCGGAAAACAAGATATAGAGAGAGAGAGAGAGGGAGCCTGCGCGCTGTTGGGAGGCCATCAGAAGTTCTGACCCAGATCCGCTGTCGGATGATCAACCTGTTGGTGAAACTGGATGAGTCAGAACTTCTGACTCTAGAACCTGCAAAACAGAACCTTGTTAGTGGGGAAACCAGAAGTTCTGATTTCCCTGCGCTGCAAGACAGAAGTTTGTTAGTGGAGAACCCAGAAGTTCTGATTCTGCTGAAAAGGCAATAACTCTCAGAGGTTCTGATGTCATTGACAGCAAGACAGGCTTCAGATGTGCTAACGTCAAAGTCAGCATTTGGCTTTTTCCTGTACTAATCAGAACATCTGCAATCCTGTTATTACTCCACAAAACAGGAAACATATTTGGAACAGATCCAGCAAAATAGCAAAAATGTTTCAGAGTTCAGAATCACCAAGGTCACAGGCAAGTCCTATACTGGCTCAGAACGTTCTGAGGTATGAGAGTCCTCAGAACATAAACAACAATAACATGAATATTTACATTATGTTACTTGAATATGCACAGCTGATGATGCTTAACAGTGTGATGAGGGTCAGCAGGTGCTTACCTGACTGTTTGGAAAAGTGGTGGGTGAAAGTTAGCTTTTGGTTCTGGTGGTGTTCTGGACAGATTTGGAAAAGGGGAAGTGAAGGTGTATACGTGTATAGGGTCAGAAGTTTGGAAAGAACGTTTTTGGTTTACAGAAAAGAGCTGGATGTTTGACGAAGTTGAAGGTAAGAAACTTAAAGTTATGAAATAAAGCTGGAGATTTTGGCAGAGTTTCAGAATGTTACGTTGCTAGGAGTTTCGTTTCTCTCTTAGCAATTTTTCTGTTTTTTCTTGAACGTCTTTTGCAGTGGTGAAAGCTCTCTATTTATAGGCAAAGTTCTTGTGGATGTCTTGAACATTTAAGGCGCCAACAGAGTTTGAATTTGTTCTTTGACAGAAATTCCTGGGAAGTTGTGATAACAGCTATCTTTCAGCCTAGGTAGCAGCAGCAGGCGTAGATTGGGGGAAGTGACCTCTGAAATGGGCGGTGGCGTGAAGACCCATGCCAGAATCTGTGCAAAAGCATTTTCCAAGCCACACGTGAATGCTCAGGAGTGGTTGGAAGCATTAATGGGCATTAAATGGTGACAAGACCTGTCAATACCAACATTCTGGTAAGGGAAACCAGCGTTGAATCAGCAGCGTAAACCATGCTCTGGCCTTGGCTACCTGTTGTCTTAGCAAACTCTGGAGATTCTCTTGGTTTTCTGGTACGTTCCTTAGATCTACTTCTGGATAATCTGGACTTAGAGATTCTGTATCAATGTGACACCTATCCTTCTGACCTTTCATCTTCTGATTTCAACCTGTTTTGAAGGAGCCTTCATACTTTCCTGTTTCTCTTGCATTCCTTTAGCAAGTTCTGACTGAGCTTGTGTAACTGCTGAAGGGGTATGTTCTGTTTGAGGCTTACACTCTGAACCACGTTTACAACTTCTGATTGAACTGATATAGCTGCTGAAGAGCCAACTTCTGACCACGCTGAGCCAAGCTTGCAACTTCTGACCGTCTTCATCTGGAATGGGTCCAGAAGTTCTGAAGCGCTGATTTTTCTAAAAACACTTATTTTAAAGAAACATTCTAAGCACTTAGAATTTGATTTTCCTCAAGATGAAAGCGTTGTTTCCGGAGTTTGGGAGATCATCTTGCTCTTGTAAGTGGCTTGCTTGGGCAAAAGGATAACCCAGGACTTGGATTTGTTTCAGGGGACTTTGAAAAATCTAAGATGGTTTCCTGAAGAAAGGGAGGGAAAATTTTGGGGTACAACAGTTGCCCCTGTTCAATCTTCTTGAACCTGAAGAGTTAGATTGGCGAGTTTGCCTTTCGCGACTCGAGGGTAAAAGGAGATTGGACACCAGAGTGCCCGAAAATTTGCACTCGCCTAGTAGAGTATCAGCAATGGGAATGGGCTTATAGATGCCATTTGGAGAGGCGGTAGATAGGGAGATGGGCTTACAGATGCCATCCGGAGACGTGTCAGAACCTTGTCGGGAATGGGCTTATAGATGCCATTTGGAAGTGTCGATCGCATAAGAGATTCCTTAGCGAGAAACTTGTATATTTGAGAAAGACGGATGTTTTCCTGGCTTGTTACAGGTGTTTGATCTTCAATTTCCTTATGCAGATGTGCCCTGGCTAGATACAGGTATCGAATCTACAATCGGTTGCTCACAGATGTGCCCTGGCTGGACACAGGAGTCGAATCTAGAAATAGTCGTTAATAGATGTGCCCTGGCTGGATACAGGAATCGAATCTTCGAACTCTTCAGACGTGCCCTGGCTAGATACAGGAATCGAGTCTGGAAACGTTGTAGTTGATAGATGTGCCCTGGCTGGATACAGGAATCGAATCTTCGGACTCTTCAGACGTGCCCTGGCTAGATACAGGAATCGAGTCTGGAAACGTTGTAGTTGATAGATGTGCCCTGGCTGGATACAGGAATCGAATCTTCGAACTCTTCAGACGTGCCCTGGCTAGATACAGGAATCGAGTCTGGAAACGTTGTAGTTGATAGATGTGCCCTGGCTGGATACAGGAATCGAATCTTCGAACTCTTCAGACGTGCCCTGGCTAGATACAGGAATCGAGTCTGGAAACGTTGTAGTTGATAGATGTGCCCTGGTTGGATACAGGAATCGAATCTTCGAACTCTTCAGACGTGCCCTGGCTAGATACAGGAATCGAGTCTGGAAACGTTGTAGTTGATAGATGTGCCCTGGCTGGATACAGGAATCGAATCTTTGAACTCTTCAGACGTTCCCTGGCTAGATACAGGAATCGAGTCTGGAAACTGATCACTCTCAGATGTGCCCTGGCTAGATACAAGTATCGAATCCGGAATTGTGACAGTTGAAGGTAGTTGTTTTTGGGATTGTCTCTTTCTGAAAAGGCAAAAACATAAGTTGTATGCAAAGTCATGATGTATGA
Source organism: Vicia faba (assembly GCA_948472305.1). Classification (NCBI taxonomy): domain Eukaryota; kingdom Viridiplantae; phylum Streptophyta; class Magnoliopsida; order Fabales; family Fabaceae; genus Vicia; species Vicia faba. Next base: position 630,952,251 of record OX451740.1, read on the forward strand.
TATGCATGATGTTCAACATGAGATAGTGTATGCACCTTATCATGTATGTAAGCAAGATGTATGAAAGTGTGAAATGTTTATGAATGTATCTTCGTCTTAGGAAAATAGATCTTTGACGATCGGCTGGGGAGTTGCCCTGTGGCCGAGATACTTTGCTGAAGCTTGGATGAGAGGCCTTCTTGAGGACTTTTAATGATGGATCCCGCTGGGGATAACAAAGATAAAATCCGTTGGGGATTTGAAAGATAAACTCCGATGGGGATTCCTAAGATAAAATCCGCTGGGGATTTGAAAGATAAACTCCGCTGGGGATGATCTTCCGTGGCGATTAGCTGAGGATAACCCAGTTATAAGCCCTCGTGAGGAATGACTCTGAATAAAGTTAGGGAGAGACGTCCGTATTCTGCAGGGAACAAGCTTCCAGAATCTACTGGGGATAAGCTTTGGGACCTGCCGGGGTGGTTTTGCCTTTTCAGGATTGACGGGGAATCAACTCAGCTTGGGGAGAGTATTGTCGACTCTTGTCTTACTCTGCGGGGCATTGAGATGATTTGGTCACATCCTTCAGTTGAATCTAACCGGGTACCTTGGCGGACAAAGCAATCAGACTGCATCGGACAACTTTACATTGCCCCTGTTCCCGATGTCACCTGCAATTGATCTTTTGTTTCATATGCAAATTCTTATGAATCAGCAATTTTAATGTCAAATGCATATATCAAAAGTGGACATTGGACGTTCTTCGCAAGACAAAACAGAAAAAGAAAACAATGGTAATTTGTATGGACAAGTGAATTTGTATTGATTTGAACTTTGCCTGTGAATAGGCGTTTTTATACAAGAGGCCGACATCCTAGTAAGAGGATGCCGCCAAATAACATAGAATTTTGAAAAGGAAATAAAACAGCTATGTGAACGATCCCACTGGGTTCCAACTCTGCTATTGCCTTTATGTCTCCGGGCGTCTCATCGCTTTGCTGCCTGGTTGAAGATGAAGCTGACTGGTCGATGCCGAAGTCTGAGCCAGGTAGTTGATACCGAATTCTGGATGCGATGTGATCCAATGAGACATAGTGTTACGCTTTTATCCCTAACTTTTGCCTGGACCGCCCTTTCGGGTTTTCAGTCCACCGGGATACCCATTTTTGCCCAAGCCGCCCTTTCAGGTTTTCGACTTGCCGGGTGTACAGATTTTTATTCATTTCATCCCTCATTTTTGCCCGAACCCTTTTGGTTCGCCAGGAAGCCCTTATTTTTGCCTAGGTATGTCAACCTAGCGGGTCTTTTATTTATGCGTAGTATTTTTTTCACTATGTCTGCATTGGCGGGGTGAGGAAGGTCGTTACCATCCATGGTGGTTAGGATCATGGCTCCTCCTGAGAACACACGTTTAACCACAAATGGCCCTTCGTAGGTAGGGGTCCATTTTCCCCGGGGATCACTTTGAGGAAGGATGATGCGTTTGATTACCAGGTCCCCAACTTGATACTCTTGCGGTTTGACTTTCTTGTTAAATGCCCTGATCATCCGTTTTTGATACGTTTGACCATGACAGATAGCAGTGAGCCTCCTTTCGTCAATCAGATTTAATTGATCAAGTCGAGTCTGGATCCAATCATTTTCATTCAAGTCTGCATCCTTTATTATCCGGAGAGAGGGTATCTGGACTTCAATTGGCAAGACTGCTTCCATGCCATAGACCAAGGAGAAGGGAGTTGCCCCGGTTGACGTTCTGGCTGAGGTACGGTACCCATGAAGAGCAAATGGTAACATCTCGTGCCAATCTTTATAGGTCACTGTCATCTTCTGCACAATTTTCTTGATATTTTTATTGGCTGCCTCTACAGCCCCATTCATCTTCGGCCGGTAGGGAGAAGAATTGTGGTGCTGTATCTTGAACTGTTCACAGAGTTCAGTGATCATTTTGTTATTGAGATTGGTACCGTTGTCCGTAATGATTCTTTCCGGGACGCCGTACCGACAGATCAGATTATGCCGGATGAAACGTGCCACGACGCTCTTGGTTACTGTGGCATAGGATGCTGCCTCAACCCACTTTGTGAAGTAATCGATTGCTACTAGAATGAAGCGATGCCCATTAGATGCCGTAGGTTTGATCTCACCGATCATGTCTATGCCCCACATTGCAAACGGCCAAGGTGCAGTCATAACATTCAAAGGAACCGGAGGGGTATGCACCTTGTCAGCATAGATCTGGCATTTATGACAAGTTCGGGAATGTTGGTAACAATCGGCTTCCATTGTGGACCAGAAATATCCTGCCCGAAGGATTTTCTTAGCCATGGTGTGTCCACTGGAATTTGTTCCAAACGTGCCTTCATGTAATTCCATCATAATTTTCTCTGCTTCAGCCTTATCCACACAATGTAGCAGAGTTGAATCATGGTTCCGCTTGTAGAGAATGTCGTTGCTGAGGAAGAATTTTGCGGCAAACCTCCTCATGAACTTCTTATCATTGACAGATGCACCTTCAGGGTATTCCTGAGCTTCCAAGTACCTCTTCACCTCATGATACCAGGGTTTTTCAATAACCTTCTCAGCCTCGAGCTCGCAGCAGTATGCCGGTTCATCCAACTTCCAGATGATGATCCGGGGAGCCTCATTGTCCCATTTAACTTTGAACATTGAAGACATCGTAGCTAGGGCGTCTGCTAGCTGATTCTCCTCTCTAGGGAAGTGTTCGAAAGTTATCTCTTCAAAGTGGGGAAGCAAGGTCGACACATACTTCTTGTAAGGAATAAGATTCGGGTGTTTCGTATCCCACTCGCCTTTGATCTGATTGATCACAAGAGCGGAATCTCCGAAGACACTTAGAAATTTGATCCTCAAGTCGATTGCAGCTTGTAAACCCATGATACATGCCTCATATTCTGCCATGTTGTTGGTGCAGTTGAAACATAATCGGGCGGTGAGGGGAGTATGAGTTCCCTTGGGAGATATGATTACAGCGCCGACGCCGTTACCCAAAGAATTGGAGGCTCCATCAAAGTGCATAGACCATCGGGATCCTTCCTCAGGTCCTTCATCCGGTCCCGGTACTTCACAGTCAGTTACCACCATGATATCTTCATCCGGAAAATCAAAGTTCAATGATTGGTAATCGTCCACAGGTTGGTGTGCCAAATGATCGGCCAGTACACTTCCCTTAATTGCTTTCTGAGTTGTATACTGGATATCATATTCTGTTAAGATCATTTGCCATCTCGCTATCCTTCCAGACAGAGCGGGCTTTTCAAATATGTACTTGATGGGATCCATCTTTGAAATCAACAAAGTAGTGTGAGTCAGCATATACTGTCTTAGCCGGCGAGCAGCCCATACAAGAGCGCAGCAAGTTTTCTCAAGCAGTGAGTAACGAGACTCACAGTCGGTAAACTTTTTGCTCAAGTAATAAATAGCGTGCTCTTTTCGGCCAGACTCGTCATGCTGCCCCAGCACACACCCCATTGAATTATCAAGCACTGTCAAGTAAAGTATCAGAGGTCTTCCTTCCACTGGTGGCATAAGAATGGGTGGCTCTTGGAGATATTCCTTTATCTTTTCAAAGGCAGCCTGACATTAATCATTCCAGCGTACTACTTGATCTTTCTTCAGTAATTTGAAGATTGGCTCACAAGTAGCAGTCAGATGTGAGATGAATCGGGCAATGTAATTCAGTCGTCCTAGGAAACCTCTGACTTCTTTCTCTGTTTTTGGAGTCGGCATCTCCTGTATGGCTTTTACCTTGGCAGGGTCCACCTGAATACCTTTATCACTTACAATGAAACCTAGCAATTTTCCGGATCTTACCCCAAAGGTGCATTTGTTGGGATTCAATCTCAGCTTGTACAACTTGAGTCGGTCAAATAACTTCCTCAGATGGTCAAGGTGCTCCTCCTCAGTTTGAGACCTTGCAATCATGTCATCAACGTATACCTCAATCTCATGATGGATCATATCATGAAATAAAGCAACCATGGCACGTTGATAGGTTGCCCCAGCATTTTTCAATCCGAATGGCATGACCTTATAACAGAAGGTGCCCCACTGAGTCACAAATGTAGTCTTCTCCATATCTTCTGGAGCCATCTTGATCTGATTATACCCTGAAAAACCATCCATGAAGGAGAACACCTTGTGTTGAGCTGTATTGTCAACAAGGACATCAATGTGAGGTAGGGGGAAGTCATCCTTGGGGCTGGCCCTGTTCAGATCCCTATAGTCAACACACATTCTGACTTTACCGTCCTTCTTTGGTACTGGCACCACATTGGCAACCCACTGAGGGTAAGAAGTCACTGCAAGGAACCCGGCATCAAATTGTTTCATAACCTCGGCCTTGATCTTTTCAGACATCTCTGGACGCATCCGTCGGACTTTTTGCTTTACCGGAGGGCAATCTTCCTTGGTTGGCAGGTGGTGAACCACAATGTCGGCATCCAAACCAGGCATATCTTCATAGGACCAAGCAAAAATCTCCATGTAGTCTCGTAGCATCTGGATCAATCATTGCTTCACGCTGAGCTCTAAATTGGCACCAATCTTGACCTCTTTCTTATCTGTCTCAGTACCCAAGTTAATTGTCTCCACCGGCTCTTCATGTGGTTGAATAGCTCTCTCTTCCTGGAGTAGCAGTCTTGCGAGTTCACCAGGCACTTCGCAATCATCTTCACCTTCGTCTTCGGCCAAGTTGATCGGATTTTCGAAGTCATAACTGGCAGTAGCAGAGCTGTTACCAGTGAGATCCAGAGTGGATTGAAACCTGTATAAGTGAGTGTGTGTAAATATAGCTGTTTTGCAATATATATAACACAGAAAGGAAAAGAGCACAAGATTTGAAATGCAACAAACGTCCAATGTTTTGATTGATGATATATGAAAATGTCATACAAAAAGCCCTCACAAATGGAGCTACGATGCCTCGGGTAGGACACCGAGCCAACAAAGTTTTAACATATTGTTTGTTACAAATTGGAAATCAAAAGAAATTAATTACTGCGTGACAAATGTGATAGGGGTAAAATCCTTTGCCGTCCAGTTGCTTGGTCCGTTGCTGTTAGTCGGGTAGATCCAACTGTCAAACTCTGCTTCCTCTACATCTTCCTCGATAGCATTCACCCCTGAGCTGGAGATAAACACCGGAGCCTTTCTGATCTTCTCTTTACGCACAGCCTTCTGAGCCTCTGCAGTAAAGCCTAGCCCAAACTTGTCGTTCTTCTGAGTGAAGTCAGGAAGCTGACCCCAGTTTGCACAATTGCCTTTCTGAACCACAGCCCGGGCATCCCTTAGGGAAGCCATCTTCAAGAAAACATTCTCTTCAACGGTTGTCTCTGCAGCTGCTGAAATTGGATGTACCTCCTCGAAATGCTGAAAGGGGGTTTTAATAAACTCCCCGTCCATCTCAATGTATCTGAAGGAATTCAAATGGCTCACCATATACTCCTCTTCTCCTTGCACAGTGACGATCTTCCCCCTGACGGGATACTTCAGCTTCTGGTGCAAGGTGGAGGTCACTGCCCCAGCTTTATGGATCCAAGGTCGACCCAGCAGACAAGAGTACGATGGACGTATATCCATCACATAAAAGGTAGAGTCAAACACTTGAGAGCCCACACGAATAGGGATGTTAACCTCTCCATGAACCATCCTTTTGGAACCGTCAAAGGCCCTGACGATGATATTGCTGGGCTTCAATTCCAGGCCTTCATAATCCAGACGATCTAAAGCCTTTTTCGGTAAAACATTCAAAGAAGAACCAGTATCCACCAATACATGCACCAGAGTAGTGCCCCTACATTCGATAGAGACATGCAGGGCATCATTGTGGTCTCTTCCCTTCGCAGTCAGGTCAGCATCTGAGAAACCCAAGCCATTGTCTGCTGTTAGATTTGCTATGCAATCGGTGAACTGGACTGCAGACGTCTCTTGCGGCACATGGGCCGTCTTGAGAAATGAGATCAAGGCCTTAGCATGGGCCTCGGAGCATAGCAATAAGGAGAGCAGGGAGATCTTGGAGGGCGTATGCCCCAACTGTTCGACAACATTGAAATCACTTTTCTTTATTATTTTCAGAATCTCCTCCATTTCTTGTCGGGAGGCCTCAGCATTTATGGGTATTGGTGCCTCCATCCGGGCAGGCTCTTCTTCAATCCCTTTTCCCCGAGCATTTGATGACTCAGCAGCAGGGGAAACAATTTGATCAGCAACAGGAACAGGTAAACTTGTAGGTTTTATAAGGAGGGGTTTTCGAATAGCGGGCGGTGCAATGTCAGGCGAGAAGAGCCTGCCACTGCGGGTGACCTTGGCTGGACCAGTGATATCGCAGATACTGGCGCCAGTGTCGAATTCTTGTTTGATTCCATTTACATACACATCTGCCCCATAATGCCAGGGGACAGCTTTATCAGATATGTAGGGGAGAGGCCCCGGGACAGTAATAATCACAGGTGCAACAGTCATGATTTGAACAGGCTTCTTCGGGAGAGTCTTGATTGGATTTTTGAAGATGGTAACCACAGAAACTTCTTTTATCGGAACCAACTGAACAGCAGACTTCTTAAACAGAATCTCCTTGCTATCCATTAGGCTTTGGACGCCTAACCTCAGCAAGGGACAATCAGATAGGGAAACAGCACAGAACAGGCAACCTTCACCGCAACCCGGAAATAAACCGGCCCGCAGTAGGTTCTTCTTGACATTCTTCAGAGGGGTAACAACTTCCTCTACCGAAACAGCACACATTTCTTCCTCAATGGCATTTACTCTATGCTGGAGCATAGGAGCAGTTACAACATTTGGTCTCTCCGGCGCTTCAAACTGAATTTCCTTTGCGTCGATTAGATCTTGCACTTTGTTTTTCAAGGCCCAGCAATCATCAGTAGTGTGCCCGGGACTATCAGAATGATAAGCACACCGGGCATTTGGGTTATACTTAGGAGACGCAGTGTTGACAACCTTAGGAGCTTCTTTGAGGGTCACCAGGTTGGTGGATAACAGTTGGGGTAAAATTTGAGATAAGGTCATACTCAGCCGAGTATACTGCCTCTTGGGCCTTTCACTTCTGTGTTGATTGTACTGCTGAGGAGCAGCAACAGGTTTGGAGATGACCAAAGCATTGACGGCTTGGCGACTTTCGGGCTTGACTTGTCTTCTAGTACCATAGACGGCACTTGCTTCTTTTTTAAACGGCCTCTTCTCAGCACTTGTGGAGGCAGCCTTTTGTATCTTGCCTGACCTGATGCCAGCTTCAATCCTTTCTCCTGTCAATATTAAATCTGTAAACCCAGCGGAGGAGTTACCAACCAGATGATTGAAAAACGGACCAGACAACGTCCCTAGAAACATATCAACCAGCTCTCGATCAGTCAATGGGGGCTGCACCCTGCCAGCCAAATCTCTCCATTTTTGAGCGTACTCTTTGAACCCTTCACCCGTTCCTAGAGACATGCCCTGAAGTTGGGTACGCGTAGGAGCGAGATCAGAATTGTATTGGTATTGTCTGTAGAATGCGGTTGCCAAGTCTTCCCAGTGTCGGATGCTAGCTCCATCCAATTGGTAGAACCATTCAAGCTGTGACCCCGAGAGGCTATCTTGGAAGAAGTGAATCCAGAGGTTCTTATCTGCCGTGTAAGGTTGGATTTTCCTTACGTACGACCTCAAATGCAGCTTTGGGCAGGAGACCCCATCATACTTGGCGAAGGCAGACGCCTTAAACTTGTGTGGAATTACTACCCCAGAAGATAACCCCAAATCTCCGAAATCCAATCCCGGCACATTCTGAATTTCCATGGCGCTCAAGCGGTCCTCCAATTGCTTGTATCTGTCAGCAGCAGGTGGGTATTGTTCGTCATTATAGTCCGTCTCGTTGTTGGAGACTGCGGGACTAGGAGCTCTTCCCCCTTGGGGACTGTTTTTCTCAGCAGAAGAAGTAGTTGGATCAGCTTCATTGTGGAGTGTGTTCCCAAATCTGCGTCCGGTGTTGAACAACGCAGTCCTCTTTTTCTTCTTCTTCTTCAGGAGTAGAGTCTTCAACTCTTGCTGACCTTGGGCTAGGCTTAGGACCATCTCTTGAAACTGTGCACTTTGGGCCTGAAGGGCCTTGATTGCTTGCTCACTGGAGGAGTCTGGATTCATGATGACTGTTCACACAAACAGCGAAGAAAATTAAGCAACCTGTGAAAAAGGGTACCTGTTATGCATATGGTGCAATGGAATGCGTATGTATGCAATGCATTCAAGGATTTAGAATATTCAAAATTTGTTGTAGACAAAAAAAAAAAAAAAAGAACGCACATCATATTAATAAGGAGAAATTCGTTAGTACATAAATGCCCCATGGGCCAAATATTACAAAATGACTCCTCAAGGCAGAAAAACATTGCGCATCCTCTTTGGTGCGATGTAGGTGTTGAGATTCCTCTCCTCGTGCAGCAGGCGGGTGAGTTCCAGGACCTTCTTTTCACTAGCATGTAGACTGGTCTCAAGAGAATTCCGTTCTTCCTTAAGCTGGACCCAGCTCTTCTGCATTTCTTCCCAGGAGGTGGGCATGTCGGGATGTTGAATGGTGTAGGACACCTCTCCTTCCAAAACTGGTTCTTTGATCACAGGGAGCATATAAGGATAAGGCATTACTAACTTCTGGGAGCGGGCTCGTACCCACTTGAGATAAGGTTCCAACGGGATGGAGTTCCTGTGCCCCAGTGTCTTACTGTCCATCCTACTCGGCATCCTCCAAGCTCTGATAAATCTCTGACGAAGTCCTTGAGTATCGTTGTCGAAGTTAAAAACTATGTTAGGAATTAACATGTCATGAGGGCCATCCCTCCGGGCATAACCGAACTGTCTCCAAGCCAGGCATGGGTTGTAAGTGATACCTCCTTTGATTCCAAATAAAGGAACATTAGGGTACTCTCCACAACGATCAATGATAGTGATGTCTTCCCTAGACCTAGGGCACCAATGTATATCTGCATGCGTGAGAGTCATTAACCGTTGTGACCATCTCAAACCCCGCTCGTTCTTCAAAACTGATTGCGGAAGATGCGAAATAAACAACCTTCCCAGGAGAGGAGTGCAACACATAAGGATACCCCTTCTTCTCATGGTTCGAGTGTAACATGAGTGAAGGATGTCCCCCAGCAATGTAGGTATATGGTTCCTGGTCATGAAGATCTGGACAGCACTGATATCAATAAGCTGATCTGGGTTAGGGAATAACACCAAACCATAGACAAGGAGGACCATAACTTCTTCGAAAGCTTGTAGGTCAAGGGAGTTCCAACATTCTTGGGCCTTCTCGAACAGAAACCTGGCTAAGAACCCCTTGATACCACTTCTAACTTCCCAATATCCCTTGAGGTCAGATGACTGTAGGTGCAAGGCTTTAGCAATCTCTTCAAGCTTGGGCTCCTCTTCCGTACCGTTGTAGGGTAGTTGATCAAGGATAGGGACCTTCAGGAGTCGGGAGAACTCCTCCAATGTAGGTATTAGTTGATAATCCAGGAAAGTGAAACAGTGATGCAGAGGGTCAAAGAACTGAAACAGGACCTTTATCATATCTTCCTCAATGTTGGTGTTAACCAAGCTGATGAGTCTTCCATGTCTCTCACTGAATGAAGAACCCTCGGGAATTCTGGACATAAGTTCCTTAAGCTGAGGAGGGATCTTTACAAGGCTGATCTGAATTGTCTTTCTGCGAGCAGTTTCCATGTCCTATAAAACAAGAACAAAGATGAAGATTCGAAACCCTTGAAATGGTTAGTCAATGCTCATGATGTTGTATGATGCCATGATGTCATGATACACCACAAATATTCACAAAGGCAAACATGGTAAGGCACACAAGTCATACAAGACAAACCCTTAGAGTTTAGGCTTGTATGAGGTCTGGGTGTTACCCTCTCGAAGTTTGGTGGGCTCAACCTGTCCTATTAGAAGTAACCGGGTTCTAAAGGTCCCAATATCACTGGATTACTTTCATTGTTCATCGTTTCGATTTAGCCACTGAACTGGCGACCGAAATATTCCAGGAAAGCAACCCTCAATCGAGTGTAGCATCGAGTATCAACCAACCTCGGACTGCACCAAAGTCAGTTATCTCACTACCCTAAAAAAGGCCAAGATGGTTCAATTAAGGTTCCTAAGGTCAGTTGATGCTTCACGACACCACGCGGCGGCCCCGTACTCTCCTTGACTGAACTCAAGGGTTACCGGTACACACCAAAGTGCCACATCAACGTAGCAGACTTCTTCAACCATGTCGGTATACCCCGCACAGTTCCCTCACAGCCTTGTTGCTACCTAAAAAAGGGTTTCCCCAGATCCGGGTTAGGATCTATAAAACTCCGATACAAAGCCCACAAATGTAAAGCAAACAAAGCAATCAATTTGAAAACAAAGGTGATCTAAACCCTAAGGTTACTCCACTTTTAAAGTCATTCCCCAGCAGAGTCGCCAGTTCTGTGATACGGTGGGAGAACTGACTTGAGGTTTTGCGTTTGTATTCGCAAATGTTGCGGTTAGCAAGAGTCGCCACCGACTTTTTATTTTATCCTAAGGAAAGGTTAAAAAGAACAGCAAAAACCTTTTGAGATGTTTTCTTGGGTTCGGGGAGTAGATTATAGAAAGGGAAGGTATTAGCACCCTTTCTATCCATGGTTATCCATGGGCTCTTAGTTACTTGCTTAGATCACTTGCCTTTTGTTTTCAATTTGTTTGAAATGGTGCTTTGTGTGTGTGCATTTGAAAATGTTTTGAAAAGAGGCCAATGTGGTGGCAATCTTTGTAATGATCCATGTGGGGATGTATACAAAGATGTATGTCTTTTGAAAAAGTTTTCATTTGTTTTGGAAAGTTGTTTTGAAAGTGTAGTGATGTGTGATTTTGAAATTAGGCAAGTGTTTTGTTTTGCAAGTTTGATTCAAGTCACTAAGAGGTTGTCTACTCCTAAATTTCTCAAAAGATTTATTGCTATGTTTTAACCCTTTTAACAAGTTTGTTCCACCATTGTATTTGGTGGACAATCTTGTGTTAGGATGTGAAAGGGACAGGCGCGGGTCATCGTTTAGACCATAATTGCAACGGCGTTAAATGTCTTTGGGCAATTTTCTTTAAGGGACTTGATCATTTGTTTTTGTTTGTTTTTGAAAAGTTTATCGAGGGACTATGATCATTCAAATTGTCTGCTTTGCCCAAAGAAGTTCAACATACAATATGGTCCAATTTTGAAGGCAACAAAGTGGAGTACCCTAGGGGTGTTAGTGTGCAAGTGTGTTTTATTGCATACAAGAGTTTTTTCTTTGAATTAGGTTTTTCTATTTCATTGATTTTATCTTGCCATACACGTCCTAATTACTAGCAATAAGAAGCGGAAATGTAAAATCCTACGCTATTACAATAATTGGGGGAGGGGGATACACATTTGTACATGGGGGGTTCAACGAGAAAAATAGACAAAAAAGAAAATAGCGGAAAACAAGATATATAGAGAGAGAGAGAGGGAGCCTGCGCGCTGTTGGGAGGCCATCAGAAGTTCTGACCCAGATCCGCTGTCGGATGATCAACCTGTTGGTGAAACTGGATGAGTCAGAACTTCTGACTCTAGAACCTGCAAAACAGAACCTTGTTAGTGGGGAAACCAGAAGTTCTGATTTCCCTGCGCTGCAAGACAGAAGTTTGTTAGTGGAGAACCCAGAAGTTCTGATTCTGCTGAAAAGGCAATAACTCTCAGAGGTTCTGATGTCATTGACAGCAAGACAGGCTTCAGATGTGCTAACGTCAAAGTCAGCATTTGGCTTTTTCCTGTACCAATCAGAACATCTGCAATCCTGTTATTACTCCACAAAACAGGAAACATATTTGGAACAGATCCAGCAAAATAGCAAAAATGTTTCAGAGTTCAGAATCACCAAGGTCACAGGCAAGTCCTATACTGGCTCAGAACGTTCTGAGGTATGAGAGTCCTCAGAACATAAACAACAATAACATGAATATTTACATTATGTTACTTGAATATGCACAGCTGATGATGCTTAACAGTGTGATGAGGGTCAGCAGGTGCTTACCTGACTGTTTAGAAAAGTGGTGGGTGAAAGTTAGCTTTTGGTTCTGGTGGTGTTCTGGACAGATTTGGAAAAGGGGAAGTGAAGGTGTATACGTGTATAGGGTCAGAAGTTTGGAAAGAACGTTTTTTGTTTACAGAAAAGAGCTGGATGTTTGACGAAGTTGAAGGTAAGAAACTTAAAGTTATGAAACAAAGCTGGAGATTTTGGCAGAGTTTCAGAATGTTACGTTGCTAGGAGTTTCGTTTCTCTATTATCAATTTTTCTGTTTTTTCTTGAACGTCTTTTGCAGTGGTGAAAGCTCTCTATTTATAGGCAAAGTTCTTGTGGATGTCTTGAACATTTAAGGCGCCAACAGAGTTTGAATTTGTTCTTTGACAGAAATTCCTGGGAAGTTGTGATAACAGCTATCTTTCAGCCTAGGTAGCAGCAGCAGGCGTAGATTGGGGGAAGTGACCTCTGAAATGGGCGGTGGCGTGAAGACCCATGCCAGAATCTGTGCAAAAGCATTTTCCAAGCCACACGTGAATGCTCAGGAGTGGTTGGAAGAATTAATGGGCATTAAATGGTGACAAGACCTGTCAATACCAACATTCTGGTAAGGGAAACCAGCGTTGAATCAGCAGCGTAAACCATGCTCTGGCCTTGGCTACCTGTTGTCTTAGCAAACTCTGGAGATTCTCTTGGTTTTCTGGTACGTTCCTTGGATCTACTTCTGGATAATCTGGACTTAGAGATTCTGTATCAATGTGACACCTATCCTTCTGACCTTTCATCTTCTGATTTCAACCTGTTCTAAAGGAGCCTTCATACTTTCCTGTTTCTCTTGCATTCCTTTAGCAAGTTCTGACTGAGCTTGTGTAACTGCTGAAGGGGTATGTTCTGTTTGAGGCTTACACTCTGAACCACGTTTACAACTTCTGATTGAACTGATATAGCTGCTGAAGAGCCAACTTCTGACCACGCTGAGCCAAGCTTGCAACTTCTGACCGTCTTCATCTGGAATGGGTCCAGAAGTTCTGAAGCGCTGATTTTTCTAAAAACACTTATTTTAAAGAAACATTCTAAGCACTTAGAATTTGATTTTCCTCAATATGAAAGCGTTGTTTCCGGAGTTTGGGAGATCATCTTGCTCTTCTAAGTGGCTTGCTTGGGCAAAAGGATAACCCAGGACTTGGATTTGTTTCAGGGGACTTTGAAAAATCTAAGATGGTTTCCTGAAGAAAGGGAGGGCAAATTTTGGGGTACAACACCAGCCCACTGAACTTCATCTTCAACCTTTGAAACTCAGAAAACGTGCGCCCTGTACAAAATGTCCAGATCCTGCATACATGCTCTAATGCAAAAATTCATAACATCAAAGTTGTAGCATTTTTCAAGACGATTTCAACCATATAAGAAACTTAATCTAACTCTCAAAGACCAGAGAGAATTTCTCTGGCCCTAATTTCTAACCTAACTTTTTCAGGAAGTTCATGAATCAAATTCTCTCAACACACTTAACTTAAATGAAAACTGAGCATATGTACAGCTTCATGGCTATGAGTACTACATTTTTTATTCATAAACCTAGGCCTAATGATTCCTAAATAGAGAGATAGGAAGTTGACAAATACCTGTTTCAGATGAACTCGTGTATGGCAATGTGGAGCTTTTCAGTGAGGCCTGAGATGCTTGGGAGCTTGCTTGAACTTCCTCTGACCTTTCCCAATGTTTAATTTGCCTTTGATGTGCTTAAACAAGCTTGTAGAACTCAACCTGCACAAGCTAAAAACAGAAATGGTGAAGCTTGCAAATGGAGTTACAGTCAGTTTCTAATGGTTGGGATAGCTTGGATAGGTTATATGGAATGTGTTTGAACAGGTTTGAGGCAAAATGCACGAGTGGTTTGTGTGATGGATGTGAATCTGCAGGGAGTGCCTTGTTTTTCAAGAAGAATGTGATTTGGTGTTTTGGAAGGCTTGAGGGTTCAACAATTCGTGTTTCTGGCTCAAGGCAATGCACAAAACTTGTTTCAAAAGCTTGCAAGGGTTGGTTATATCAGATATGCAAGTTGTGGCTCTTTGGCAAGTTTTCTTGTATTTTAAGCAAAAGTAACAAGTGATGCAAGACAGGCCTGTACAGGCTATCTACCAGCTTGCACTTTATGATCTTGGCCCCCTCAGTTTGTGGATATTGTTTTCTGTACCAGATTTTGCTCAAGGCTCAAGAATGCAATTTGACATAAAGCAATTTTGACAAAAATGGCAATGTTGCCTTTTTGCTATTTTTGGATTAATCTCTTGTGTAATCCTCCCATGATCAGAACAAAGCCTCAAACCAATGGATTTGCATTTAATTATTGAGTATGAAATGGTTTAGGGACCTGTAATCAAGTACAAATAATGCTGGATGGAAGTTGTAACTTGTATCAATATGAAAATGCCATGGATCAAAAGTGAGTTTTTGCCAAATTCAAACCTTCGATTCTCCCTAACCACAAATGATTTTGGAGAGTTCTTGGACATTTTGGAAAGCTTGTAACATGCTTTAAAATCCATCTTTGAAATTCATTTTGGGATTCCAAGTGGAACTATATGAAAAATGGTCATGAAGATAGGTCAAAATCCTGCCTAAACTAGGGCAAAATTTCACTAAGTTAAAAGTTTCATGGACCCTTGTTCCAAAAATCATAACTTGAGATCCAAGCTTCTTTTGGGAAAACTCTGTGAATCAAAGTTGTAGACTTTGTGGAGGACTACAACTTTCATGTTGGAAGTTTTGTTTGAATCCAATTTCATCATGGTGAAAATGTTGGGCAATGTTGGGAAAAATTAAGGAAATTTCATAACAGAAAAATTCTAAGTTATGAAATTTTTCAATCTTAAACCCTAATTTGAAAAATTGGGTTTCTTGATGAACAAGTTTCATGTTTTGACACATCTTGATGATAAATGACCCTTGGCACTTGATTTTGACCAAAAAGTCAAAGTTTGAGTTTTCAGTGTACAGTTGATTTTTGATCAGTTCACTGGAAAATTCATCTGTCAATCCAATGCAATTGAGATCTTTTGAACCTTGTGAATAGTTCAAGATGATTCCATTGAGTCCTTGAACCCATGCTTGAACCCAATTTTCCATTGGCTAGGTGAAAAGTCAGAAATTGCCCTTCTGCAGTCAAAACCCTAAAAATGACCATTTAACCCTTTTGATGATCTGATCAAATTTCTTGAGGAGTTGTGGTCCAAACTTGATCAAATGGTTCATATGAGTCTATAATGTTGATGTGGATCAAAAATTATGAGTTTTGACTATAAATTGGTCACAGTTGACTTTTTCCCCAATACAGCTGATTTCTAGGTCAACTGTCCAATTGACTTGGTAAAAATTTGATTCAAGGATTGAAACTTGGTAGAGGTAATCTTGTAAGTCCAACATGAAGTATGAAAGTCACTTTGAGAATTGAAAGTCCAAAAATCCCTGTGCAAACTCAAACCCTAATTCAGGTCATCAGTGCAAGGAGATGTCTTGAGCTGAGCAAACCCTAGCTTGGCCTTGAGTTCAAAGAGTCTTGTGAGGAGAAATCTTGACAAAATGAGAGGGAAAATTTTGGGGTACAACAACTACCCCTGTTCAATCTTCTTGAACCTGAAGAGTTAGATTGGCAAGTTTGCCTTTCGTGACTCGGAGGTAAAAGAGGATTGGACACTAAAGTGTCGGTAACTTTGCACTCGTCAAAATGTAAATGAGGGAATGGGATTAGAGATGCCATCCAAGAATGTTTGTTGAAAATCAGGAGAATGAACATCAGAATGGTATCCGTATCTGGAGCGTATCTGAGTTGTATCTGGAGATTGTATCTGTATGAGCAAGGGAATGGCGTCCGTGTCTGGAGTGTATCTGAGTTGTAACCGTATTTGATTCTTGAATGAATATCAGAATGACTGTCGTGTCTAGAGTGTATCTGAGGTCTGGATAGGCGGCAGAAAAACATTTGTGTATGGAGCATCTCTGGGCTGGGGATAAATTCCGAATGAGTGACAGAATGGCAACCGTGTCTGGCGCGTATCTGGACTGTATCTGAAGTTGAGATCTGTATGAGTAGCAGAATGACTTCCGTATCTGGAGTGTATCTGAACTGTAACTGGGATCTGGACAAGTGACATAATGACTTCCGTGTCTGGAGTGTATTTGGACTTAAATTTGATAGTTGAATCTGAATGAGAAATAGAATGGCTTCCGTTGTCTGGAGTGTATTTAGTCTGTATCTGATTGCTGAAGTCTGAATGAGTGACAGAATGGCTACCGTGTCTGGAGCGTATTTGAACTGTATCTTGACTTGAAATTATGAATGAGTAGTAGAATGACCTCCGTGTCTGGGGTGTATCCATACTGTATCTGAATAAGAGGTTTGAATGAGTAACAAAATGACTTCCGTGTCTGGAGTGTATCTATATTGTATCTGAAATCTTTGAATATTTGTTAAAGATAGCTTTTAATCTCATCCTGAAAGGGGTAAAATGTTAGCTGAAACACAAAGTTATGTTGCATGACATGCATGATGCAATAAAATGTGTTCTATCAATGTTTATGATATATGAATGTAATGGATGTGCATGTAAGCTGATTAGTTGTCTTGCTGAGGAAAACAAATCTTTGATAGCTGGAGATAATGAAATCTTCGACTGCTGTCGGGGAAAATAAATCCTTGACAACTTGTGGGGATGTGAGAATCCTTCAGGAATTTCCTGGGGAATAAAGAAAACTCTGATGATCCCTACTGGGGAATTGAAACCTTGGAGGCTTCACTGGATAAATGAGAATGAGAATCTTTGATCTGTTGGGAAATAACTCTGTGGAGAGAATGTTTCTTCTGTGGAAGAGTTTTCAAGAGTTTGGGTTGTATGTCAATCTACTGAGGAATTATCTGAAGCTGTTGTTTGGTTTCTAAGATAACTTGCAGGGGAATCTTCTGGTTTTAAGACAAATTTCTGGGGAATTGGAGGAAACTGGATGGTCTTCCACCGGGGTTTAAGGGTTGAAGTTTTGCTCCGCTTGGGATTGGGAGTTTGGAAGCTTAGTTTTGTTGGGGATTTTGAAACTTAACTCTGCTGGGGATATGTATTTCAAGGCTTTAGCTCTACTGAGGATTTCTTCTGGAATAGCCTAAAGACGTTTTCCCATACTTTCAATCTGTCAGTAATTATTCTTTCTCATCTCGTTTTATTTGTAAGCAGTGATTATATTCAGATGCATATGCTCATTTAATAAATCATTGGACGTTTTCAAATAAAACATAAGTGTAAAAAAAGGATAGAAAAGGCAAACAATTTTCTGCACTTTGAAGTATCTTTGTATTAACTTTGCGTAAGTATTTTGTACAAAGGGGACAGACATCCTAGTAAGAGAATGTTGTCATAAAATTGAGAAAAAATTATACAAAGAAAGATAGCTATGTGTGATAATTCCATGGGGTTCCCATTCTGCTATAGCCTTCGTAACTCTGAGTGTCTTGTCCATTCGTTGCTTCGTCCGACGATGATTAGATTGATGAGAAGCCCGGAGCTTGTCTGTTGAAGAGATTTTCCTTAAAGTGATCCGATGAGACATAGTTATATGCTTTAATTCCCTAACTTTTGCTTGGACCGCCCTTTCGGGTTTTCAGTCCACCGGGAAACCCTTTTTTGCCCAAGTCTCCCTTTCGGGTTTTCAACTTGCTAGGTGTACAGATTTTTTTTATTTATCCCTAATTTTTTCCTGAACCGCCCTTTCGGGTTTTCGATTCACCGGGATGCCCATTTTTGCCCAAGTCTCCCTTTCGAGTTTTCAACTTGTCGGGTCGTTTATGCGTAGTATCTTTTGACTATGTCTGCGTTTGCAGGGTGCGGCAGGTCGTCGCCGTCCATGGTGGTCAGGATCATTGCCCCACCAGAAAAGATGTTTTTGATCACAAATGGTCCTTCGTAAGTAGGAGTCCATTTGCCCCTGGGATCACTTTGCGGCAAGATGATTCGCTTGATTACAAGGTCCCCAACCTGATATACTTGTCTCTTGACTTTCTTATTGAAGGCCTTGATCATACGTTTTTTATACGACTGACCATGGCAAACAGCAGTAAGTCGCTTTTCATCAATCAAGTTAAGTTGATCAAGTCGGGTCTGAATCCAATCGTCTTCACTCAAACCAGCATCCTTCATGATTCTCAAGGAGGGAATCTGAACCTCGATAGGTAAAACAGCTTCCATGCCGTATACCAAAGAATAGGGTGTTGCCCCAGTTGAAGTGCGTGCCGTGGTATGGTACCCGTGCAGAGCAAACGATAACATCTTATGCCAGTCCTTGTAGGTGACTGTCATCTTTTGAATGATCTTCTTGATATTTTTGTTCGCGGCTTCGACAGCACCGTTCATCTTAGGCCGATAGGGAGATGAATTGTGATGTTGAATCTTGAACTGCTCGCACAGTGTGGTGATCATAGTATTGTTCAAATTTGTACCATTGTCAGTGATGATCCTGTCGGGGATACCATACCGGCATATGAGGTTCTGCTTGATGAAGCAGGCAACCACGTTCTTTGTAACGGAGGCGAAGGAAGCTGCTTCAACCCACTTAGTAAAGTAATCAATGGACACCAGGATGAAACGGTGTCCATTGGATGTTGTAGGCTTGATCTCTCCAATCATGTTGATTCCCCACATCGCGAATGGCCAAGGAGATGTTAAGACATTGAGAGGAACTGGAGGAATATGTACCTTGTCAGCATAGATTTGGCATTTGTGACAAGTACGAGAATGTTGATGATAATCAGCTTCCATGGTAGACCAGTAGTAGCCTGCCCGTAGAATCTTCTTAGCCATCGTATGACCACTTGAGTGGGTGCCAAAGGTGCCATTATGTAGTTCAACCATGATCTGCTCAGCTTCAACTTTGTCCACACAACGGAGTAGAACACAATCTAGATTGCGCTTGTATAGGATAACATTGCTCAAAAAGAACTTGGCCGCGAACCTCCTTAAGAACTTTTTGTCGTTGACTGAAGCTTCTTCAGGGTATTCTTGTGCTTCGAGATACCTTTTGACGTCATGAAACCAAGGTCGGTCCACTACTTCTTCGGTATTAATCTCGTGACAATGTGCAGGTTCGTCCATCCGTTCAATGGTGATTTGAGGTGCCTCATTATCCCAGTTAAGTTTAAACATGGATGACATTGTAGCTAGCGCATCTGCCAACTGATTCTCTTCTCGCGGGAAGTACTCGAAGGTAATCTGCTCGAAATGTGGTAACAACGTCAAGACATGTTCTTTGTAAGGGATGAGGTTAGGGTGCTTAGTATCCCACTCTCCTTTGATTTGACTGATAACCAAAGCTGAGTCCCCAAATACAATCAAAGATTTGATTCCTAAGTCAATAGCGTCCTTGAGACCAAAGATACAAGCTTCATATTTGGCCATGTTGTTGGTGCAGCTGAAGCAGAGTCTAGCAGTGAAAGTTGTATGGTAACCTTCTGGAGAGATAAGTACCGCACCGATACCGTTCCCAAGTGCGTTGGAGTCACCATCAAAGTACAGAGTCCATCGGGATCCTTGTTCAGGTCCGTCATACGGTTTGTTTTCTTCAATGTTGCTCAAAGTCATGATATCCTCGTCGGGAAAGTCGAACCTCATGGATTGGTAATCTTCGACAGCTTGATGGGCCAGATGATCGGCTAGCACACTCCCCTTTATAGCTTTTTGGGTCGTGTACTGTATATCATATTCGGTGAGGATCATCTGCCATCTAGCGATTCTTCCGGATAGAGCAGGCTTCTCGAAGATGTACTTGATCGGATCCATTTTAGAAATCAACAGAGTGGTATGTGTCAACATATACTGCCTTAGCCGGCGAGCAGCCCATACCAAAGTGCATCAAGTTTTCTCGAGCAGTGAGTAGCGAGTCTCACAGTCGGTAAACTTTTTGCTAAGGTAATAAATGGCATGCTCTTTTCGGTCAGACACGTCATGTTGGCCCAATAGCACCCCATTGAATTCTCCAGGACAGTCAGATACATGATTAAAGGTCTTCCTTCGACGGGAGGCATCAAGATAGGAGGTTCCAGCAAATACTCCTTGATCTTATCGAAAGCAACTTGACAGTCATCATTCCATTTAACTACCTGATATTTCTTCAACAGCTTGAAGATTGGTTCACAGGTAGATGTTAGGTGAGAAATGAACCTTGCAATGTAGTTTAGGCGTCCCAAGAAACCTCTTACCTCCTTCTCAGTGCGAGGGGCAGGCATTTCTTGTATAGCTTTGACTTTGGCAGGATCAACCTCGATGCCTTTGTTACTGACGATGAATCCCAAAAGTTTACCGGACCTGAATTCGAAAGTGCACTTGCTAGGGTTCAGTCTGAGCTTATACTCCTTTAGTCTGACAAACAGCTTTTGCAGATGGTCGAGGTGTTCTTCTTCTGTCTGTGAACGGGCTATCATATCGTCTACGTAGACTTCAATCTCATGATGTATCATGTCATGAAACAAAGCTACCATGGCTCGCTGATAGGTTTCCCCGGCATTCTAAATGGCATCACTTTATAGCAGAAGGTACCCCACTGCATAACAAAAGTAGTCTTCTCCATGTCTTCGGGGGCCATTTTGATCTGGTTGTACCCTGAAAATCCATCCATGAAAGAGAATACCTTATGCTGGGTTGTGTTGTCAACCAAGATGTCAATGTGCGGTAGTGGAAAGTCATCTTTAGGGCTAGCCTTGTTTAAGTCTCTGTAATCCATGCACATTCTGACTTTGCTGTCCTTCTTAGGCACGGGCACAATGTTAGCAACCCATTGTTGATAGGAAGTAACAACAAGAAAGCCAGCATTGAACTGTTTCATCACTTCAACTTTGATTTTTTCGGACATGTCGGGCCTTATTCGGTGGACTTTCTGTTTGATTGGTGGACAATCTTCTCTTGTAGGGAGATGGTGAACCACAATATTTGTATCAAGTCCAGGCATATCTTCATAGGACCAGGCGAAGATCTCAACATATTCATTCAACAGCTGAACTAAGCGCTCTTTGACACTTGGCTCTAGGTTGGCACCCACTTTAACCTCTTTTCTGTCTTCCTCTGTTCCCAAGTTGATAGTCTCTAACAACTCCTCGTGAGGTAGAATAGCCTTCTCTTCCTGTTGCAAAAGTCGAGCCAACTCTCCAGGAACTTCACAGTCTTCATCATCTTCGCATTCGGCATGATTGACCAGATCTTCAGAGTCACTGAAGACCATAGCAGAATTGTTACCCATGGAATCCGGAATGGATGGGTACCTGCATTTTGTGAGTGTGGGTGTGTGTAAGGGATAGCCATCTTTAAACAAACAAAATGTAAAAAGAAAAACAATGAACACAAAAGTTTATATATGAAAACGTCCATGATTCATTAAAAATGGCATATGAAAATGAAGAATCAAAACCCTTACAAATGGACCTATATGCCCCGGGTAAGGCATAAGGCAAAAAGAGTGTACGAATTGTTTAATAAATATTACAGACCAACAGAAAATGTTCAAAAGATAAATTACTGATTGACGAAAGTAATGGGAACGAAGTCCTTCGCCTCCCAATTGTTCAGCCCTCCTTCAATAGTTGGAAAGATCCAGTCTTCAAAATTGCTTTCTTCTTCATCATCCTCTAAAGCGTGAACTCCATGATGAGTGATCTTTAATAGTGGTCCTCCAGCCCGGGAGCGACACACAGCCTTCTGACTAGTAGCAGTGAAACCCAAGCCGAACTTATCTGTCTTGTAAGGAAAATCTGGAAGTTGACCCCATACTGTGCTTCCTCCTTCCTCGATCACAGCCTTCGCGTCTTTAAGGGATGACATCCGGGACACAGGTTTGGTAATGATGGGCACAGAAGTCATTGTCTTGGCTACCGCAACTTCAGGAGAAACCTCTTCAAAGTGTTGGAAAGGTGTTTCTATGAATTCACCATCTAACTCTACGTAGTGGAAAGAGTTAAGGTGGCTTATCATATACTCCTCCACCATGAACTATTATGATTTTACCTTGGACTAGGTATTTTAGCATTTGGTGTAGAGAAGAAGTGACTGCCCCAGCGTTATGGATCCATGGTCTTCCCAACAAGCAAGAATATGAAGGACGGATATCCATCACATAAAATGTAGATTTGAAAATTTTTGTACCCACCTTAATTGGGATGTCCACTTCCCCGTGGACCATCCGCTTAGAACCATCAAAGGCTCTTACGATGATGTTGTTGGGCTTCAAAATTAGACCTTCACAATCTAGTCTGTCCAATGCTTTCTTTGGTAGGACATTTAAAGACGACCCGGTATCAACCAGAATGTGAGCAAGAGTGGTCCCTCTGCACTCTACCGAGACATGCAGTGCATCATTATGCTTTCTTCCCTTAGATGTTAGATTGGCATCAGAGAAGCCAAGACCATTGTCGGCTGTGAGGCTGGCTACACACTCTTGAAACTGATCCGTAGAAGTTTCTTGAGGCACGTGCGTCGTCTTCAGGAATTTGATCAAGGCTTTGGCATGAGCCTCGGAGCAGAGCAATAGAGCCAGCATAGAGATTTTTGAAGGGGTTTGCCCCAGTTGTTCTACGACATCATAGTCGCTTTTCTTAATTATTTTTAAAATTTCCTCCATTTCCTTTTGGGTGGTCTCGGGGATGACCAAAGGTTGAGCCCTCGTCCTGACGGGCGCTTCTTGGATCCCCTTACCTTTATCAGCAGTAACAGTAGAGGGTACAACTTCGGGAGTAACAATTTCTTCAATCACTGGACTTCGCACAGATATCTTGACTGGCACAGGAGCACTTGAGGGTCCGAAGATTTCCCTTCGAGGAGCAATCTCCAGAGAGAAGATTCTTCTGCTACGAGTGATCTTACTCGTCCCGCAATATTTCCTATGTCA
This sequence comes from Vicia faba, assembly GCA_948472305.1. Classification (NCBI taxonomy): domain Eukaryota; kingdom Viridiplantae; phylum Streptophyta; class Magnoliopsida; order Fabales; family Fabaceae; genus Vicia; species Vicia faba. The sequence goes on from OX451740.1 coordinate 630,975,215, forward strand.
GGAGTTTCTTCATCGGAATTCTCTTCCACTGATTCAATCTGCTTAACACCGTGGTAGAAGATCTCTCCTCCATAATTCCATGGTATTGTCTTGTTGGACTTGTATGGGATAGGCCCCGGCATTATTATCTTCAGAGGTACGAACTTTGGATCGGGTGTAATCTTAACAGGTCTTTTGGAGACCTTGGAAAGATTGTCAGAAATGGTGATTATAGCAACATCATTGATTGGAGTAACAGGAGTAACAGGAGCTTTCTTAAAGAGGATTTCTTGATTATCCATCAGACGTTGGATGCTTGACTTCAAAAGTGGACAGTCGGATTACAAGGTCGAACAAAGGTAACAATCTTTTTCACAGCCCGGTAAAATCACGGATTTCAACAGATTCATCTTGATCATTGGCAATGGAGTCATTAAGTCATCAATGGCAGCAATATAAAGATATTCTACAATAGCATGGACATTATGACCATGTTTTGGCATTGGAGCGTATATCACATTAGGTTTTCCGGGGGCATCAAACTTCACCTCCTTGGCATCTATTAAATCCTGGATCTTATTTTTAAGGGCCCAACAGTTGTTGGTGTCGTTCCCCACACTGTCCGAATGATAGGCACACTTTGCGTTTGAATGATAGTAGAGAGAAGAGGTATTTGGGTTTTTCGGCGCCTCTTTTAAGTTTGTAAGGTTTAACTTCAACAGATGAGGGAGAACCTGAGCAGGTGTCATATTGATCCGAGTGAATTGTCGTGCCGGCCTTTCCACCCTGGCTTGGTTGGTCCTGGGTTGACTACTTCGAGGTTGATCAGCTGTGGAATTCTGAATCATCACAGCCCCTACTGCTGGTCAGCGCTCGACTCTTCCTTGATTTCTCTGGGAGTAAACAGCTGAGACCTCTTTCTTGGCTGGAAAGGTCTTCTTGACGGCAACGAAAGTAGATGTGTCCTTCTGAATTTTACCGCTCTTAATACCAGCTTCGACCCTTTCACCGGTCAGAATTAACTCGGTGAACCCTGCAGATGAGCTCCCGATCAAGTGATTAAAGAATGGACCTGACAGGGTCCCTAAAAACATATCCACCAGCTCTCTCTCAGACAATGGTGGCTGCACCCTTCCAGCCAAATCCCGCCACTTCTAGGCATACTCCTTAAAGCCTTCATTAGAGACCATACCCATACTCTGTAATTAAGTACGAGTAGGTGTTAAATCTGCATTATATTGGTATTGCCTATAGAAGGAAGCAGCCAAATCTTCCCAGTTATGTACATCAGATCTCTCAAGCTAATAGAACCAGTCCAATTGCGTACCCGGCAAACTATCTTAAAAAAAGTGGACCCACAGATCCTTATCAGAAGAGTGAGGTTGGATCTTTCTGACGTAAGACCGTAGATGCATCTTTGGACAAGACAAACCATCATATTCAGCAAATGTAGGAACCTTGAATTTAGGGGGAATGACAATCCCAGCAACCAAACCTAGTTCTTCGAAATCCAGCCCAGGTACCCTTTATACCTCCATGGCTGCCAGCCGATCTTCCAAATTCGTATACTTATCATCTGTCGGAGGATACTGCTGCTCGGAGTAATATTCATCCTCTTCTTCTTCCTCTTCTTCAGATTCGGAGGGCACTGCAACTCCCTTTCCTTTGCCAACCCCTTCATCAGACGTCGAGGGGAAATCTAGGACCCTTCTAGCTTGGTTCTCAAACCTTCTCCCCAAAGTAGCTACACCCGCTCTTTTCTTTTTCTTCTTTTATTTTTCCTTTTCTTTCTCTAACAGTGCTTTAAGATCCTCTTGACCCTTTGCCAAGGTCATGAGGAGTTGTTGGAACTGTGAATTCTGTGCCAGTAGATCTTTGACCGTCTGCTCTATATCCATCTTGTGAAATAAACAGCAGAAAGATAAGGAAACCTGGTGTGAAGACCTGTTTATGCATATGATGAATGATATGTTATTCATGTAATGCATTCAAGGATTCAGAAATTCAAATTTGTTTTAAACAAAAAAGAACGCACGTCATATTAATAAGATAGAATTGTTAGTACATAAATGCCCCATGGGCAAAATAATACAAAATTCTAGGGTAAAAAGACGTTGCACATCATCTTCGGTGCGATGTAGGTGTTGAGAGTCTGCTCTTCATGGAGTCGACGAGTAAATTCTAAAACCTTCTTCTCACTGGCGTAGAAGTTGGCTTCAAAAGTATTTCGTTCTTCCTTGAGTTGTATCCAACTCTTTTGCAAATCTTCCAATGATGTTGGCATGTCAGGATGTAGGAGGGTGTATGAAACCTCTCCTTCCATAACAGTCTCTTTGATCATAGGCTGAATGTAAGGGTAAGGCATCATAAGACTCTGGGCGCGGGTCCGTACCCACTTGAGGTAAGGCTCAAGGGGGATGGCATTCTTGTGCCCCAGTGTCTTACTGTCCACTTTGTTGGGCATCCTCCAAGCTCGGATAAACCTTTGTCGAAGTCCTTGAGCTTCGTTGTCAAAGTCAAAAACCAAGTTTGGAATCAGCATGTCATGAGGGCCATCCCTTCGGGCATACCCAAATTATCTCAGAGCTAAATAGGGGTTGTAGGTAATGCCTCCCCTAATGCCAAGTAATGGGACATTAGGGAACTCCCCACAATGATCAATGATGATGACATTTTCTCTGGACCGAGAACACCAATGAACATCAGAATGTGTAAGAGTCATCAATCGTTATAACCACCTTAAGCCTTGCTCATTCTTCAAGACTGATTGAGGAAGGTGAGAAATAAACCACCTTGCTAGGGGAGGAGTACAGCACATGAGAATGCCTCTCTTCCTCATTGTTCGTGTGTGAAATGAGTGGAGGATATCCCCAAGCAATGTAGGCACAGGATTCCGAGATATGAAAATCTTGACAGCATTCATATCTATAAGTTGATCAGGGTTTGAGAACAAGACCAACTCATAGATGATGAGTGCTACAATTTATTCAAAAGCTTGCAGATCTAGAGAATTACAGCAGTCTTGTGCCTTCTCAAACATAAACTTTGCCAAGAAACCCTTGACACCACTTTTGGTTTCCCAATGACCTTTGATATCATATGGTTGCAAGCGTAAGGCTTGAGCAACATCTTCAGGCTTTGGCTCTCTTTCCGTACCTGTGATCGGTGGATCTGGAACTGACTGTTTAACGCTGGTTCACGAAATGTCGCGGAAGCAAGAGTCGCCACCGTCTTTTATTTTCTCCAATATGGAAAGGACAAAAGCACAGAAAAATTCCTTATTGAGATGTCTCTCGGTTCGGGAGGTAGATTTATAGAAAGGGAAGGTGTTAGCACCCTTTCTATCCATGATTATCCATGGGCTCTTAGATACTTGCTCATTTGTGTTTTCAAAAGTGTTTGCTTTTCAAGGTGAGTGGGTTTGAAAAAGTTTCTTTGAAAGTTTCAGATCGACTCTTGTATCAGTCCTCAAGAATGTTTGAAAAATTGTTTTGAAAGCTTTTTTGAAAGTGTCGGTGTGAAAAGAGTTTTGATTTGTTTTTTAGAGCAAGTATCTATGAGTCATCTACCTACCCTAAGGAATTAGGCTGTGTAAATGTCCTTAAGGTAGTGCCATCCCACCATTGAGAGATAGGTAGCACTACCGTTGGAGGTGTTCGGGTCAATTCGTTTGTAGGGACAGTGTGGTCACCAGAGCAACAGTAGGACACCTTAGAAGCTACCCTTATGCCATTGATCCTTTTTAATTCCGAGGCAACCGTTTCGAGGCAACTGGATCATGTCATTGACATAAGGACTTACTAAAACGTCCTATACTCGACGACCACGTTTCGAGGGCAAGGCAACAGTGAGGCGTACCCTAAGAGTGGTGTGTGAATTTGTGTGTTATTTTCATGTTATGTTTTATCTTGTACATGTATCACGGTGATCTACGCTTTGATTTTATTTGGGCATACATTCTTTCATGTGATAGTTAGCAATTAAAAGGTGCGGAAATTAAAATGCGGAAAATAAAGGTCCTACGCTATTACAAGGCGCGGGTCCATACATCGCCAAATTAACAAAACCCGATTTTAAATAAAAGTGCGGAAAGTAAATGTCCTAATTATCTATTACAAGGCTTTGGGGCAATTACATAATATTTAAAAGAAATAAAAATAAATGCGCGAAAAGGAATTATAATCGAAGATGCGAGGGCGTTGGACCCTTTAAAGGAATTAAATGAAATTAATAAATTAATTAATGATTAAAGAAAGAAGAAGGTTATTTTTTATGGTTTTTGGTATTTGTGAAAATAAAGAGAATTAATTAAAATCTGAAATTAAATAAAACCCTAATTCTAAATTGTTTTTAATTATTAAAGAAAAATGTTTAAATTTTAACCTAATTTACCCTAATTATTTAATTACAAGTTTATTTACAAATTAATTAAGAATTAATAATAATGATGATAAGGAAATAAATTATTTATTAAGAAAAAAGAATAAAAATGCTAAAACCTAATTTTTATGTATTTTAATTATTTAAGAAAAAAAACCATTAAAGTTAAACCTAAAATTAAACTAATTGATTATTGGAATTTATTTACAAAATAAAATATTAGTGAATTAAATATTAAAATAATAAACATATTTTATTTTTATGATTTCTGACTTTTTTTGTTTTTTATGAAAAAATATTTTGGTGAATTAATAGAACAATAAAAAGAATAATTTAAAATAAAAAAGGAGAGTTAAAAAAATAAAAATCTAAATATGCAAACCATGGGGGGTTTCTGCCCAATTAGGAGGTATGTGTAAGGAATTAGGCCCACTGAATTCAAGGCATGTTTGACTTTCAACGATCACGTGAGACTCAGTTGACCAACGCGCATGGTGAGCCACTTTTGTGGCCTTCAGATCAGAGTCCATGTACACTTGGCAGGCCAGGAGATGAGGTTGTACAATGATCCCTCATGAGCATACTGCACGGAAGCGCGTTAGAGAAAAAATTATAGAGGAAGTGGGGGACCTAGGAATCGAACCCAGGTCCCAATGCTTGCATGACAACACAGCTTCCACCCAGCCAAACGCGTTTATCTGATGTTATAGTGGGCAATGAATATTATATGTGAAAAACAAGTGTTATGCTGGATTAAAAAATAAAACGCGCCAATGTTTGAATCTGGCCAACCATCATCCAACACGCTAGCATCTTCTTCTCCATTTGCCTGTAACTAGAAACAGATAGCGGGGGTTTTAAACCCCCACTAACTCAAACCTGCAAAAATAACGATTAGGCCATAGCATAATATAAATTGGGCGCGATGTGTGGAATCGAATCGTTTGGACGTCACGATTGTAATGGTGTGGGTCTTGTTGTCTAATTTTTCCAGACGTGTAAAGCCCTAAATCAAGGTCTCTGAAACCCTAAGCAATATCCATGGTGAATTCGTGTTCAGACAGCTATTCTTCAATTGAGTAATACCATTAGCTTTGGAGAGATCATATTAGTGTAAACCAACAATTAAAAGACATTAATCATGCATGGAAAATGGAATACGATTATCAAATTTTTCAAGAAAAGTAGAACACGGTTATACCAATTCCTTGAGTATGGAGGGTTGAATTTGATTGGAATGGCTTCCTGGATGTGTCAGGAGTGTAATGGAATAGTTATTTGGCTTTGAAACGAGCTCTAACTGTGAAAACAGTTTTCAATTTTTTTGGAAAAAATGCAAAGTTGTTCTCTCAATTCCTGCGCAGCTTTCTTGTTTTTTTATTAGGTTTGTGTTCTTGCATATATGTGGAGTGAATTAGGGTAATAATCCAAGCCCAAAGCCTTGTATTCAATGATTTTCAAAATTTGATTTTCATGATCTTTTTCAATCTTTTCTTGCCATGGAACTTGCCAATCATGGGAGATTCTTTCCCTTTTGGATGTGCACGAAATCTTGAGTACATAAAGAGTGCATATGCTGCATAAAAAGATTCAAAACCTTTATTTTAGTTTTTTTTTCTCATATTTAATTTTAATTAAATGAATTAATAGGATTATAAACTCAATTAATTAATTAAAAATAATAAAATAACTTCCCTTTGGGTCAATGGGTCGTGCATAGCTTTTGGGTGATGATTCTTGGAAGAAATTGAGGCCCATTAGCAATTTTGAGGCATTTGAAGCAAAGTTGACTTTTCAAAATTCCCAAAAATTTCCCAACTTCCACAAGGCATATCTTGCTCAATTTTTAAGCTTTGATCATGTTCTTGGACATTTTGGAAAGGTCTTGAAGTCCTCTAACGAATTCCTTTGGTCCCATGTCATTTTGATTCACCAATCTCAAGTTATGGTCTTTGACATAAAGTGCCTTTTTGTTGACTTTTGAAAATGACCTATAATGTTGAGATTGATAACTTTTTGTGAGAGCATTTCTTGGACTTGAAGTGTGAATATGAGTTGTAGGAAATGTCATTCTCTTCAAAATGAGCTTTGGGTGGAATTTTTCTGATAAACCATGTGGAAGTTATGCTTTGGTCAATTTGCAGTTGTCTTTTTCAACTGTCCAAAAATAGAAACTTTTGCATCTTGAGACTTTTTTAGCCATGCCTTGAGAATCATGATCAAGCATTGATCAAATGATGTTTGTGGCTTCAAAATAAGATGTTGACCAACAATTTTGACTTTTGACTGTCAAATGACCATTTTGCCCCTACAGTTGACTGTTGAGCAATTAGGGTTTTTGACTGTGCAATTTTGTGTTGTGAGTCTTGAAACTTGACATGAGGATGCTTGACAATGTTTATAGGCATGTGGGACTTGTTTGGGCCCTTGGAAACTTCAACTTCTTTGCTAGAACCAAAACCCTAATTTTTGACTGTTAGGAGGCAATTGGACTGTGCAACCCTTGAGAGATTTTGAACCTTGATCTTGGCAAATCTTGAAGAATATGGGAGGGAAAATTTTGGGGTACAACAGTTGCCCCCCGTTCAATCTTCTTAGACCTGAGGATGTAGATTGGCTGACGTGCCTTTCGTAATCCGAAGGTGGAAGATGATTGAACACTAGAGTGCCCAGAAATTTGCGCTCACATGTTAGCAGTGTGATGATGGGAATGGGCTTACAGATGCCATTTGGAGATTGATGGATAGGAAGATGGGCTTACAGATTCCATGTTGAGAGGTGATGAATAGGTGGATGGGCTTATAGATGCCACTGGGTGTCGATCGCGTAAGAGTTTCCTTAGCGAGAACTTGCGTACCTGAAAAAGAAAGATAATTACCTGGCTTGTTACAGGAGTTTGACTTTAAAATTCTTTATATAGACGCGCCCTGGCTGGATGCAGGTATCGAATCTTTGAACTCTTCAGACGTGCCCTGGCGAGATACAGGAATCGAGTCGGGAGCTTCAAAAGGTTATGAATGAATCAGGGATGGTTACTACCTCAACGAGACGGTGAGAGAACCTCGGATGATTACTACCTCAGCAGTAACGATGTGAGAATCTTGGGAGATTACTACCTCAACAGTAACGATGAGAGAACCTTGGGAGATTACTACCTCAACAGTAACGATGAGAGAATCTGGGGCGATTACTACCTCAACAGTGACAATGAGAGAATCTAGGGCGATTACTACCTCAACAGTAACGATGAGAGAACCTTGGATGTCTTCTATTGCGTCTTCATCAGGAAAATCTTTAGGAATCGATTTAACTGGACTAGAGAAGGCCTCTGACTGGATCGGCATCAGAAAAATCTTTAGGAGTCGATTTAACTGAACCAGGCAAGGTCTTGGAATCTTCAACTGGAATAAGAATCAGGGAGATCTTAGCGTCGATCTGACTGAACCAGAGAAGGCCTTTTGACTAGATAAGAATCAGAAAAATCTTTAGGAGTCGATTTAACTGAACCAGGCAAGGTCTTGGAATAACTTCAACTGGAATAAGAATCAGGGAGATCTTAGGGTCGATCTGACTGAACTAGAGAAGGCCTTTGACTGGATCAGCATCAGAAAAATCTTTAGGAGTCGATTTAACTGAACCAGGCAAGGTCTTGGAATCTTCAACTGGAATAAGAATCAGGGAGATCTTAGGGTCGATCTAACTGAACCAGAGAAGGCCTTTGACTGGATCGGCATCAGAAAAATCTTTAGGAGTCGATTTAACTGAACCAGGCAAGGTCTTAAAATAACTTCAATTGGATAAGAATCAGAAAAATCTTAGGGTCGATTTAACTGAACCAGAGAAGGCCTTTGACTGGATCGGCATCAGAAAAATATTTAGGAGTCGATTTAACTGAACCAGGCAAGGTCTTGGAATCTTCAACTGGAATAAGAATCAGGGAGATCTTAGCGTCGATCTGACTGAACCAGAGAAGGTCTTGGATTAACTTTGACCGGATAAGAATCAGAAAAATCTTAGAATCGATTTAACTGAACCAGACGAAAGTCTTGGAATCTTCAACTGGAATAAGAATCAGGGAGATCTTAGCGTCGATCTGACTGAACCAGAGAAGGTCTTGGATTAACTTTGACTGGATAAGAATCAGAAAAATCTTAGAATCAATTTAACTGAACCAGACGAAAGTCTTGGAATATAGCTGAGAACTTAACTGGATCTTCCCTGAAAGGTAAAGGTCAATCATATGCAATGCATGATATGGATCAAGCAATGATGTTCTTAACATAAATGAGATTGTGCGATGCGTTCATGTATGTATCATGATGTATGTGATGTTTATAAATGTATGTTTTTGTCTAGGAAAGTAAATCCTTGACGGGTGCCGGGAAGTCACATCCTGGGCTGATGTTGGAGAATAGTGCTTTGTTGTTTCCGCTGGAGATGATAGTTGCAAGAATACCGGTAGGAGAAGATAACTCCGTTAGGGAATAAACTTGGCGAATGGATTACTCTGCGGGGAGAAAATTGTTCTAGCGATCTTGCTGGGGAACAGTACTCTGTGGGGAGAGAGGTATGCTGCTGAGATGTTAATGGTAACTTCGCTGAGGATACCATTGTTATGTTGGAAGTTTTGATAGACTCCGCTGGGGATAGGAAGACTTCGTCGGGGACGATCTTTCCGTGGCTTTTGGTTGAGGATAACCCAGTTATATCCTGGTAGGGAAATAACCTTTGAATAAAGCTGGGAGACGCGTTTGTGCTCTGTAGGGGATAAGCTTCCAAAATCTACTGGGGATAAGCTTCCTGCTGGGGAGATGATTCAAACTTTCCTAGGGAAATCTTTGGATTGGACTCTCCTGGGGAAATTTTGAGATGTACTGGAAGTGACTCCACTAAATGCCTGGTATACCGCCGGGGAACAGTCTTAGACCAAGACTGTCGGGGATGCTTGTTAAGAATGTTCGTATATTGTGCTGGGGAATGTTGAGATCTGCGGGGGATACCCAACTTCCTTAAGGCTGATTGTATAACTTTGCTTGAGGAGAGTGCATTGACTTGCTGGCTCACTCTCTGGGGAGCTAAGACATATTGGTTATGTTCTTCAGCTGAACATACCTTGTATCTTGTGGACAGAGCAATTAGATCGCTTGGACGACTCATTACTGCCCCTGTTTTTGATGTGGGAGAGGAAGATACCTGTGGAGGTGCTTGATGACTGCCGATTTGACAAATCTTCTTCTGGTAGGCAAGTGACGAGATGTCGGGACATAGTCGTACGCTTTGATCCCTAATTTTTTCCTGGACCACCCTTTCGGGTTTTCAGTCCACCGGGATACCCATTTTTTCCCAAGCCGCCTTTTCAGGTTTTTGACTTGCCGGGTGTACAGATTTTTTCATTTCATCCCTTATTTTTGCCCGAACCTTTTTGGTTCGCCGGGAAGCCCTTATTTTTGCCTAGGTGTGTCAACCTAGCGGGTCTTTGATTAGGCGTAGTATCTTTTGACTATATCCACATTCTCAGAATGTAGGGAGTTGCCCCTGTTAGAAGTGTTTTGTCATACCACCAGAAGATCCTCGATCAGGTAAGATTCGTTGCTGGAATGCCCCAAGTGACTCAGGCGGAGATTTGCCCCGGGCTATTTGGCCTTTGAGAGATTCTCCGAATCTTGATTGGACTGCCCCAGATGATGGACAATGATCAGGTCTGCCCCTTGATTGGAAGTGCTTTTGTTCACTAGGTATTCATCGTGCGAATTTCCCTGTTGTTCAAACAAATAGTCATATGCAAACAATGTTATATCAAAAATGCAAAGCTTATGTCTGTCTTGAAGATTTTGAAAATGCATTCTTTTTCATAAAACAAGTGAATGTTTGTAAAACGTGATGTTAACTCCGTATTTACCGTAGGCCTTAAGGAGTCAGGATACCTTTCGTAACAGTATGCTTTCGAACTAACCCATGCTTCAGCTAGGACTTTTTAAGGGTTATAACGTGGCCTGGTTCACGGTTTAAGAAACAAAGGATAAAGGCTCAAATTATTTGTACCCACCCGTTCTTCGTGATGTTCTTCAAACCTAAGCTCAGTTGATCGTGCGCTAGACCTTGTTTGAGTCTTTGTCCTGATGTTCCAATGATGGTTCAGATATTGATGATTTATTCTGAATAGGCAGTCATTTTTGTTTTTGTTGAGGGTTTGTATGACCTCTTTCTTTTTGATTTCGCTATCCCTAAATTTTGCCTGAACTGTTTCTTTTGTGATTACAGTCAGCGGGATGCCCCAGTTTTGTAAGTCTCCTTCATAGGTTTTGAATTATTGGGTTTTTATTTTTGAGATATAATGACTGCCTATCCTTATGATTATTCGGAATCATCACTGTCTTCTCTTTTTTTTTTGTGTAAGGACCTCTTTGGTGCCATTTGTTATACACTTGGATCAACTGAGAGAACTACCCTGCCCCAGGTTATGATAAAGGGTTTTAATTTTCGAAAAGAAAAAACTCCTACTTCTTTGGCTCAGAGGGGTTGACGAGGGATTATCTTCCTTATAACTCCAGTGTTTAGGATTTGAAACAATGCCTGTACTTCATCAGTGGGGTCTGTTCAAAAGCATACTGTAAGGATCGTGGTATCGTTTTCGTCATCCTCCCTCAAGAGGCTTAGAATTATTAACCGAGCGTTGATCATCAGAAAAAATATGAAAATAATTTGCATATAGTGAATACGAATATATTGCTTCAAAATAGACATATGCGATGCATTAATGAAATAACAAGGTTTAACATGAGTAAATGTTTGAACAAAAGAAAATTACAACTTGAAAATCCTAATGAACAAAAGTCTTTTCATCTCAGGGCTTGTTACTTCAACTGGTGAATCCTGTAGGGATGGTAGAAGTGCTCAGCCTGGCCATCTTGGGTGAATTCCACAGCTCCTTCATCAATTAGGTCCTGGATCTTGTTCTTCAAGGTCCAACAATCCTCTAGAGCATACCCCGGGCTGTCGGAGTGATAAGCGCAGCGGGCGTTGGGGTTATACCTTGAAGGTGTCCTGTTGGGATTCTTAGGAGGATCCTTGAGAGTTACCAACTTCAACCTCAACAGTTGTTGTAGAGCTTGAGGCAACGACACGCTGAGCTTGGTGAATTGCCTCTTGGGCTTGTCTGCCTGGAGCTGGTGAGGTTGATGCTGAATTTGTGACACTGGAGCCATTTGAGGAGCTTTCCCTTTATCTTCTTGTCTCAAAGGTGGTTGAATGATGACTGGCCCTCCACCCTTAGATGTTTGCCCCAGTTGGTTACCCCGAAGCAGTTGGTTGACGAGGACCTCGAGCTTTTCTTGTCTTTGAGCTAAACCTTGAATGATAGTCGCCTGCCCCAGCATCTGGGCTCTCATTGCATCCACCTCAGCTTGTAGATGTTTCAGTCGTTCATCCTTAGTACTGTTCCTGACCAAAGTCCCCATGAGAAGTGTTCTCAGCTCCTCCTGCCCCTTGGATAGATTCAGGAGGATTTCCCCGAACCGAGTCTCTTGAGCATGGAAGTCCTGGTTGTATTGTTGAGAAGCCATTGCTGAAATAAACAGCGCAGATGGTAAGTGGCCTGTAAAGAAAGGTACCTGTAATGCAATGATGTATATATATGCATGCAATGTTTTCAAGGATCTCGCGGGGTAGACAAGAAAAATTGTTAGAATTAGGATCCGGTAGCTTGATTGAAGGAACTTCATGTTGTTGAGTCCTTCTTCAAGGGTCAAAGGCTCACCATATCCAGTGGGTCATAGCCCCTGACTTTAGTCATCATGTCTGGTTTTTGATTTCCAAACAACTTTGGTTAGGGGAACCTTCTTCAAGAGTCAAAGCTCACCATATCAAGTGGGTCATAGCCCCTGACTCGAATCATCAACTTGGCTAGAGGAAAATAAATCCCCTTTGCCCCTTGCTAGACATTTTGGTTCATCATGACCTGCATCACAGACCCTTAAGATCCTTGAAATGGATTAGTCCTTATGCAGGATGTATGCAATGGTATGATGTTATGATGTTATGCTATGCGTGGGGTAATATAAGTAACCCTGTTATGAGTCCAGATTAAGGACTGTAAACAAAACCTGCAAGAAACTCAAGTGTCAGATAACAAGCATGCAAGTAGTCAAGTTGGAAGGCACACAAGTCACACAAGAGAAGCCCTTAGAATTTAGGCCAGCAAGGGGTCTGGGTATTACCCTCTTTCAGTTTGTTGGTTAGGACCTGTCCTATCAGAAGTAACCGGGTTCTAGAGGATCCCAATATCACTGACTACCCTCAATCGGTCATAACTCCAGCATCGCAACCTTTTCTTGCGGCCAGAACCATCACGAGAGTTTAGCCTCAATGGGCGTAGCATACTGCTACTGTTCTATTGGCCAAGTTGGGTCATTTAAGGTTCTAAGGTAGGTTGGTGCTTAATGACTCCTCAGAAGACCCATATTCTCCTCGTTGCAACACAAGAGATATCGGTACAGACCAAGGTGCCACACCAATGTAGCCACTGCTTCACCCATGTCGGTCTACGCCGGACAGGTCCCTCACAGCTTATGCTACCTAAACAGGGTATCCCCATATCCGGGTTAGGATCTATGTAACTCCGATGCAAAAGCCCACAAATATAAAGCAATCAAAGCAAAACAATTGAAAACATAAGTATGATCTAGTCCTAAGGTACACCTCACTTTTATTTTCCCCAGCAGAGTCGCCAGTTCTGTGATCGGTGGATCTGGAACTGACTGTTTAATGCTGGTTCGCGAAATGTCGCGGAAGCAAGAGTCGCCACCGTCTTTTATTTTTTCCAATATGGAAAGGACAAAAGCACAGAAAAATTCCTTATTGAGATGTCTCTCGGTTCGGGAGGTAGATTTATAGAAAGGGAAGGTGTTAGCACCCTTTCTATCCATGATTATCCATGGGCTCTTAGATACTTGCTCATTTGTGTTTTCAAAAGTGTTTGCTTTTCAAGGTGAGTGGGTTTGAAAAAGTTTCTTTGAAAGTTTCAGATCGACTCTTGTATCAGTCCTCAAGAGTGTTTGAAAAATTGTTTTGAAAGCTTTTTTGAAAGTGTCGGTGTGAAAAGAGTTTTGATTTGTTTTTTAGAGCAAGTATCTATGAGTCATCTACCTACCCTAAGGAATTAGGCTGTGTAAATGTCCTTAAGGTAGTGCCATCCCACCATTGAGAGATAGGTAGCACTACCGTTGGAGGTGTTCGGGTCAATTCGTTTGTAGGGACAGTGTGGTCACCAAAGCAACAGTAGGACACCTTAGAAGCTACCCTTATGCCATTGATCCTTTTTAATTCCGAGGCAACCGTTTCGAGGCAACTGGATCATGTCATGGACATAAGGACTTACTAAAACTTCCTATACTCGACGACCACGTTTCGAGGGCAAGGCAACAGTGAGGCGTACCCTAAGAGTGGTGTGTGAATTTGTGTGTTATTTTCATGTTATGTTTTATCTTGTACATGTATCACGGTGATCTACGCTTTGATTTTATTTGGGCATACATTCTTTCATGTGATAGTTAGCAATTAAAAGGTGCGGAAATTAAAATGCGGAAAATAAAGGTCCTACGCTATTACAAGGCGCGGGTCCATACATCACCAAATTAACAAAACCCGATTTTAAATAAAAGTGCGGAAAGTAAATGTCCTAATTATCTATTACAAGGCTTTGGGACAATTACATAATATTTAAAAGAAATAAAAATAAATGCGCGAAAAGGAATTATAATCGAAGATGCGAGGGCGTTGGACCCTTTAAAGGAATTAAATGAAATTAATAAATTAATTAATGATTAAAGAAAGAAGAAGGTTATTTTTTATGGTTTTTGGTATTTGTGAAAATAAAGAGAATTAATTAAAATCTGAAATTAAATAAAACCCTAATTCTAAATTGTTTTTAATTATTAAAGAAAAATGTTTAAATTTTAACCTAATTTACTCTAATTATTTAATTACAAGTTTATTTACAAATTAATTAAGAATTAATAATAATGATGATAAGGAAATAAATTATTTATTAAGAAAAAAGAATAAAAATGCTAAAACCTAATTTTTATGTATTTTAATTATTTAAGAAAAAAAACCATTAAAGTTAAACCTAAAATTAAACTAATTGATTATTGGAATTTATTTACAAAATAAAATATTAGTGAATTAAATATTAAAATAATAAACATATTTTATTTTTATGATTTCTGACTTTTTTTGTTTTTTATGAAAAAATATTTTGGTGAATTAATAGAACAATAAAAAGAATAATTTAAAATAAAAAAGGAGAGTTAAAAAAATAAAAATCTAAATATGCAAACCATGGGGGGTTTCTGCCCAATTAGGAGGTATGTGTAAGGAATTAGGCCCACTGAATTCAAGGCCTGTTTGACTTTCAACGATCACGTGAGACTCAGTTGACCAACGCGCATGGTGAGCCACTTTTGTGGCCTTCAGATCAGAGTCCATGTACACTTGGCAGGCCAGGAGATGAGGTTGTACAATGATCCCTCATGAGCATACTGCACGGAAGCGCGTTAGAGAAAAAATTATAGAGGAAGTGGGGGACCTGGGAATCGAACCCAGGTCCCAATGCTTGCATGACAACACAGCTTCCACCCAGCCAAACGCGTTTATCTGATGTTATAGTGGGCAATGAATATTATATGTGAAAAACAAGTGTTATGCTGGATTAAAAAATAAAATGCGCCAATGTTTGAATCTGGCCAACCATCATCCAACACGCTAGCATCTTCTTCTCCCTTTGCCTGTAACTAGAAACAGATAGCGGGGGTTTTAAACCCCCACTAACTCAAACCTGCAAAAATAACGATTAGGCCATAGCATAATATAAATTGGGCGCGATGTGTGGAATCGAATCGCCTGGACGTCACGATTGTTATGGTGTGGGTCTTGTTGTCTAATTTTTCCAGACGTGTAAAGCCCTAAATCAAGGTCTCTGAAACCCTAAGCAATATCCATGGTGAATTCGTGTTCAGACAGCTATTCTTTAATTGAGTAATACCATTAGCTTTGGAGAGATCATATTAGTGTAAACCAACAATTAAAAGACATTAATCATGCATGGAAAATGGAATACGATTATCAAATTTTTCAAGAAAAGTAGAACACGGTTATACCAATTCCTTGAGTATGGAGGGTTGAATTTGATTGGAATGGCTTCCTGGATGTGTCAGGAGTGTAATGGAATAGTTATTTGGCTTTGAAACGAGCTCTAACTGTGAAAACAATTTTCAATTTTTTTGGAAAAAATGCAAAGTTGTTCTCTCAATTCCTGTGCAGCTTTCTTGTTTTTTTTTATTAGGTTTGTGTTCTTGCATATATGTGGAGTGAATTAGGTTAATAATCCAAGCCCAAAGCCTTGTATTCAATGATTTTCAAAATTTGATTTTCATGATCTTTTTCAATCTTTTCTTGCCATGGAACTTGCCAATCATGGGAGATTCTTTCCCTTTTGGATGTGCACGAAATCTTGAGTACATAAAGAGTGCATATGCTGCATAAAAAGATTCAAAACATTTATTTTAGTATTTTTTTTCTCATATTTAATTTTAATTAAATGAATTAATAGGATTATAAACTCAATTAATTAATTAAAAATAAGAAAATAACTTCCCTTTGGGTCAATGGGTCGTGCATAGCTTTTGGGTGATGATTCTTGGAAGAAATTGAGGCCCATTAGCAATTTTGAGGCATTTGAAGCAAAGTTGACTTTTCAAAATTCCCAAAAATTTCCCAACTTCCACAAGGCATATCTTGCTCAATGTTTAAGCTTTGATCAAGTTCTTGGACATTCTGGAAAGGTCTTGAAGTCCTCTAACCAATGCCTTTGGTCCCATGTCATTTTGATTCACCAATCTCAAGTTATGGTCTTTGACTTAAAGTGCCTTTTTGTTGACTTTTGAAAATGACCTATAATGTTGAGATTGATAACTTTTTGTGAGAGCATTTCTTGGACTTGAAGTGTGAAGATGAGTTGTAGGAAATGTCATTCTCTTCAAAATGAGCTTTGGATGGAATTTTTCTGATAAACCATGTGGAAGTTATGCCTTGGTCAATTTGCAGTTGACTTTTTCAGCTGTCCAAAAATAGAAACTTTTGCATCTTGAGACTTTTTGAGCCATGCCTTGAGAATCATGATCAAGCATTGATCAAATGATGTTTGTGGCTTCAAAATAAGATGTTGACCAACAATTTTGACTTTTGACTGTCAAATGACCATTTTGCCCCTACAGTTGACTGTTGAGCAATTAGGGTTTTTGACTGTGCAATTTTGTGTTGTGAGTCTTGAAACTTGGCATGAGGATGCTTGACAATGCTTATAGGCATGTGGGACTTGTTTGGGCCCTTGGAAACTTCAACTTCTTTGCTAGAACCAAAACCCTAATTTTTTACTGTTAGGAGGCAATTGGACTGTGCAACCCTTGGGAGATTTTGAACCTTGATCTTGGCAAATCTTGAAGAATATGGGAGGGAAAATTTTGGGGTACAACAGTACCGTTGTAGGGTATTTGATGGAGAATAGTAATCCTCAGGAGTTGAGAAAATTCCTCCAAAGTAGGCACTAGTTGGTAATCAGGGAAGGTAAAGCAATGGTGTAGGGGGTTAAAGAACTAGAAGAGAACTTTCACCATGTCTTCTTCAATGTTAGAGTTGACCAAGTTAAGAAGTTTACCATGTCTTTCACTGAAGGGAGAATTCTCTGGAATCTTGGAAGTAAGCTCCTTGAGTTGAGGAGGAATTCTCATAAGGTTGACCTGAATAGTTTTCCTGCGAAGTGATTCCATTACCTACAAAACAGGAACAAAGATGAAGATCCAAACCCTTGAAATGGTTAGTGGATGCATATGATGCTTTATGATGTTCATGATGTATGCACAAGTATATGTACAGACAAGTCACACAAGTTCCTAGTTTCAGGCTTGCTTGGGGTTTCAAAGGTAAGTACCCTCTTGAAGTTAGTTGGCTCAACCTGTCCTATAAATAGTAACCGGGTTCTAAGGAGCTCAATATCACTAGATTATTTTCTGTGTTCATTGTTTCAGTTTAGCCACTTAACTGGCGACCGAAATATTCCAAGAAAACAACCCTCAATGAGTGTAGTGTCGAGTATCTACCAACTTCGGACTGCACCAAAGTCGGTCATCTCACTACCCATAATAAGGCCAAGATGGTCAAGTAAAGGTTCTAAAAGTTCATTAGTGCTTCATGACATCACTCAGCGGCCCCGTATTCTCTTTGATTGACTCAAAGGCTACCGGTACCCACAAATATGTAGTACTAATATAGCTATTGCTTCAACCATATCGGTATACCCTGCACAGTTTCCACAACGTATTGCTATTTACCTATGAATGTTTCCCAAATCTGGATAGAGGATTTCAAACCCAAACAATAGAACCAAGTGTAAAGCAATCAAAGCAAACAAGGTAAGCATGTAAAGGTGATCTAAACCCTAAGGTAACCCCACTTTTAGATTATTCCCCAGCAGAGTCGCCAGTTCTGTGATACGGTGGGAGAACTGACTTGAGGTTTTGCGTTTGTGTTCGCAAATGTTTCGGTTTAGCAAGAGTCGCCACCAACTTTTTATTTTATCCAAAGGAAAGGTCAAAAAGCACAAGAAAGACCTTTGAGATGTTTTCTTGGGTTCGGGGGGTAGATTATGAAAAGGGAAGGTGCAAGCATCCTTTTCATCCATGGTTATCTATGGGCTCTTAGTTACTTGTTTAGATCACTTGCTTTTGCTTTTCAATTGTTTGAAATGGTGCTTTGTGTGTGGTTTTTGAAAATGTTTTAAAAAGAGGCCATCGTTGTGGCAACCTTTGTAATGATTCTTGTTTGAATGTATACAAAGGTGTTTTTGTCTTTTGAAAAGATATTTCAATGTTTGAAAGTTTGTTTTGGGAAAAATTGTGTTGTGAGGTGTGTTTGAAAATAGCAAGGATGTTTTTGCAAGTTTTGATCAAGTAACTAAGAGTTATCTACCCTATTTTACTCAAAGATCTTTCCTACACATTTTTAACCCTTTTGACAGTGTTGTTCTACCATTGCATTTGGTAAACAACCTTGTATTAGGATGTTAAACGGGACAGGCACGGGTCATCGTATTGACCATGATAGCAATTGTGCTAAGTATCTTTAGCAAATTTTTGAGGGACTAGATCATTTTTGTATAGGCAACCAAGATAGCGTCAACGAGGGACTATGATCTTTTGTTTTGTTTTTGTTTTGCCAAGATACTCAACATGCATAACATGGCCATTTTCAAGGCAACAAGTGGATGAAACCCTAGGGGTGCATGTGTGCATTGTGTTGTCAATTTACATGCTTTTTGTCTTTGTATTAGTCAAACTATTTGTTTTGATTTTGGATTTTTGCATACAAATCCTAATCTCTAACATGGCATATTTGAAAGCATAAAGTGTGTAAAATAAATCTACACTATTACAACATTTGATATGGGAAGGGGGGATACAATTTTGAATGGGGGAGTATTTGCAAGAAAATAAAACCCTAATATTTACTATTACATCCAAATTGAATAAATGATACAACCAAATAAATAGGCAAATATTTAAATGGTCAATTAAATAAATATATAAAATATTATGAATATGCAAAAATATTTTTGTTTATTTTTATGTATGTAAAAATAAAATATTTAATGTATTTAAAAGAAATAAAAGATTATTTTTTTTATTAAGGGTAAAAATCCTAATTTTCTTTAAGAAAGTATATATATTAATTATATTATTTATTTACAATAAAAATAAAATAAAATATATACAAAAATAAAAATATATTAGAAAAAATATTATTTAAGTATAAATAATAAAAATAAAGGCATAATATTTTTATGTATTATTTTAAAGTTTTTTATTAAATAAAATAAATGTATATTATCTAAAAATTATTTTCATGTTAGAAAAATAATAAAAAAATATAAAATAAAATATGAAAATTTATGAAAATGTTTTTTAATATTTTTTTATGTTTAGAAAATAAAAAAATAAAATCAGAAATGAAAAATAAATAGAAAAATGCAAAAATATAAAGACATGGGCCAGGGGGTGCAGTCAGCAAATTGGAGGTGCAAAAAGCAGGCCAAGCCAAAGCCCAGCCCACTAAACTTCATCTTCAACCTTTGAAACTCAGAAAACGTGTGCCCTGTACAAAATGTCCAGATCCTGCATACGTGCTCTAATGCAAAAACTCATAACATCAAAGTTGTAGCATTTTTCAAGACGATTTCAACCATATAAGAAACTTAATCTAACTCTCAAAGACCAGAGAGAATTTCTCTGGCCCTAATTTCTAACCTAACTTTTTCAGGAAGTTCATGAATCAAATTCTCTCAACACACATAACAAATGAAAATTGAGCATATGTACAACTTCATGGCTATGAGTACTACATTTTTTATTCAAAAACCTAAGCCTAATGATTCCTAAATAGAGAGATAGGAAGTTGACAAATACCTGTTTCAGATGAACTCGTGTATGGCAATGTGGAGCTTTTCAGTGAGGCCTGAGATGCTTGGGAGCTTGCTTGAACTTCCTCTGACCTTCCCCAATGTTTAGTTTGCCTTGGATGTGCTTAAACAAGCTTGTAGAACTCAACCTGCACAAGCTAAAAACAGAAATGGTGAAGCTTGCAAATGGAGTTAGAGTCAGTGTCTAATGGTTAGGATAGCTTGGATAGGTTATATGGAATGTGTTTGAACAGGTTTGAGGCAAAACGCACTACTGGTTTATGTGATGGATGTGAATCTGTAGGGAGTGCCCTGTTTTGCAAGAAGAATGTGATTTGGTGTTTTGGAAGGCTTGAGGGTTCAACAATTTGTGTTTCTGGCTCAAGGCAATGCACAAAACCTGTTTCAAAAGCTTGCAAGGGTTGGTTATATCAGATATGCAAGTTGTGGCTCTTTGGCAAGTTTTCTTGTATTTTAAGCAAAAGTAACAAGTGATGCAAGACAGGCCTGTACAGGCTATCTACCAGCTTGCACTTTATGATATTGGCCCCCTCAGTTTGTGGATATTGTTTACTGTACCAGATTTTGCTCAAGGCTCAAGAATGCAATTTGACATAAAGCAATTTTGACAAAAATGGCAATGTTGCCTTTTTGTTATTTTTGGATTAATATCTTATATAATCCTCCCATTATTAGAATAAAGCCTCAAACCAATGGATTTTCATTTAATTATTGAGTATGAAAGGGTTTAGGTACCTGTAATCAAGTACAAATAATGTTGGATGGAAGTTGCAACTTGTATCAACATGAAAATGCCATGGATCAAAAGTGAGTTTTTGCCAAATTCAAACCTTCGATTCTCCCTAACCACAAATGATTTTGGAGAGTTATTGGACATTTTGGAAAGCTTGTAACATGATCTAAAATCCATCTTTGAAATGAATTTTGTGATTCCAAGTGGAACTATGTGAAAAATGGTCATGAAGATAGGTCAAAATCCTGCCTAAACTAGGGCAAAATTTCACTAAGTTAAAAGTTTCATGGACCCTTGTTCCAAATATCATAACTTGAGATCCAAGCTTCTTTTGGGAAAACTTTGTGAATAAAAGTTGTAGACTTTGTGGAGGACTACAGCTTTCATGTTGGAAGTTTTGTTTGAATTCAATTTCATCATGGTGAAAATGTTGGGCAAAGTTGGGAAAAATTAAGGAAATTTCATAACAGAAAAATTCTAAGTTATGAAATTTTTCAATCTTAAACCCTAATTTGCAAAATTGGGTTTCTTGATGAACAAGTTTCATGTTTTGACACATCTTGATGAAAAATGACCCTTGGCACTTGATTTTGACCAAAAAGTCAAAGTTTGACTTTTCAGTGTACAGTTGATTTTTGATCAGTTGACTGGAAAATTCATCTGTCAATCCAATGCAATTGAGATCTTTTGAACCTTGTGAATAGGTCAAGATGATTCCATTGAGTGCTTTAACCCATGCTTGAACACAATTTTCCATTGGCTAGGTGAAAAGTCAGAAATTTCCCTTCTGTAGTCAAAACCCTAAAAATGACCATTTTGCCCTTTTGATGATCTGATCAAATTTCTTGAGGAGTTGTGGTCCAAACTTGATCAAATGGTTCATATGAGTCTATAATGTAGATGTGGATCAAAAATTATGATTTTTTACTGTAAACTGGTCACAGTTGACTTTTTCCCCAATACAGCTAATTTCTAGGTCAACTGTCCAATTGACTGGGTAAAATTTTGATTCAAGGCTTGAAACTTGGTAGAGGTAATCTTGTAAGTCCAACATGAAGTATGAAAGTCACTTTGAGCATTGAAAGTCCAAAAATCCTTGTGCAAACTCAAACCCTAATTCAGGTCATCAGTGCAAGGAGATGTCTTGAGCAGAGCAAACCCGAGCTTGGCCTTGAGTTCAAAGAGTCTTGTGAGGAGAAATCTTGACAAAATGAGAGGGAAAATTTTAGGGTACAACATATGGGCTTAAAGATGCCACCCAAAAAAGTTATCGGTTGTATAAGAGATTCCTTTGCGAGAATTCATGTACCTGCCGCTGAGGAGGACTTCGCTGGAGAATGTTGATTTACGTTTGGGAAAATAGAGTGTAGGAGCTTCGGTTGTCAATTACTCTATTGGGGAATTAACTCCTGGTTGAGGAGGAGGGAGTATACTGCATATCTGGTTAGGGTCTAGGCTGCACAGCGACTTACTAGGGAAATGTGAAATTGATCGTATCTAGTCGGGTCCAGGCCTTATGGTGTTGTAAACTGTTGTCTGGAGATAAGAGAGAAGGATCCTGGATCGTAGGGTTACTTAGAGATGAGAGCCTGGATAGTAGGTCTATGAGAAGGAACCTGGATGGTAGGGTTACTTCGAGATGAAAGCCTGGATAGTAGGGATATGAGAAGGAACCTGGATAGTAGGGTTACTTCGAGATGAAAGCCTGGATAGTAGGGCTATGAGAAGGAACCTGGTTAGTAGGGTTACTTCGAAATGAAAGCCTGGATTGTAGGGCTATGATAAGGAACCTGGATAGTATGGTTACTTCGAGATGAAAGCCTGGATAGTAGAGCTATGAGAAAGAACCTGGATAGTAGGGTTACTTCGAGATGAAAGCCTGGATAGTAGGGCTATGAGAAGGAACCTGGATAGTAGGGTTACTTTGAAATGAAAGCCTGGATGATAGGGCTATGAGAAGGAACCTGGATAGTAGGGTTACTTCGAAATGAAAGCCTAGATAGTAGGGCTATAATAAGGAACCTGGATAGTAGGGTTACTTCGAAATGAAAGCCTGGATAGTAGGGTTACTTAGAAATGAAAGCCTGTATGGTAGGGCTATGAGAAGGAACCTGGTTAGTAGGGTTACTTCGAAATGAAAGCCTGGATAGTAAGGCTATGAGAAGGAACCTGGATAGTAGGGTTACTTCGAAATGAAAGCCTGGATAGTAGGGCTATGAGAAGGAACCTGGATAGTAGGGTTACTTCGAGATGAAAGCCTGGATAGTAGGGCTATGAGAAGGAACCTGGATAATAGGGTTACTTTGAAATGAAAGCCTGGATGATAGGGCTATGAGAAGGAACCTGGATAGTAGGGTTACTTCGAAATGAAAGCCTGGATAGTAGGGCTATGAGAAGGAACCTGGATAGTAGGGTTACTTCGAAATGAAAGCCTGGATAGTAAAGCTATGAGAAGGAACCTGGATAGTAGGGTTACATCGAAATGAAAGCCTGGATAATAGGACTATGAGAAGGAACCTGGATAGTAGAGTTACTTCGAAATGAAATCCTGGATAGTAAGGCTATAAGAAGGAACCTGGATAGTATGGTTACTTCGAAATGAAAGCCTGGATAGTATGGTTACTTCGAAATGAATGCCTGGATGGCAGGGCTATGAGAAATGACCTAGATAGTAGGGTTACTTCGAAATGAAAGCCTGGGTAGTAGGGCTTCTTCATTTGATCATGTATATTAGTTGACTCGTTTGGTTTCGGGAACTTACTTTCCATTAGTTTTTTACAGATATGACATGTATAGCTTCATGATTTAATCTTGAATTGTTGGAATTGTTGATGATAACCATCTTTCCTGAAAAGATACATAATTAATTATATGCGATGCTTGAAATGCATTGTGTGATGACGTTCTCAAAATAAATGAGATTATGATGTATGCAATATGTATGCGCATGTCATGATGTATGAACATGAAATGTTATTGTGACATATTCGAGTCTGGGAAAATAAATCCCCGACTGCTGCTGGAGAGTAGTGGAAATTAAATTCCTGACCGTTGTAGAAAAAGTGGTTTTTCTACTTCTGTTGGGGATGGTGAACGGAGATGAATATGTCGTAGATTTACTCCTTTCTGTTTGCGAATATTCTGTCGGGGAGAGACTCTTCCTGAGAATAACTCTGCGGGGAAATAACTCTGTTTGAGAGAGGAGATGCTTTGCTGAAAGATTTTGTCGATTCAGAGAAATAGACTCCGCTGGGGGGATGAACTTCCGTAGTTGGAGGAATAAACTTTGTTAGGGATTGAGCTTTTGTATTCAGAGAAATAAACTCTGCTTGGGAGACAACTTTATGAACTGCTTGCGATTATGAAATTCGGCTGGGGAATATAGATGTCAGCTCTCTGAGGGAACTTTGCTGGGGAAAGTAGCTCCTGTTTGGGGAAGCCGATGTCAAAGCTTTGGTTGCCTCTACTCTGTGGGGAGTGTAGACGTCACGGGGTCGCATGTAATAGTGACCTTGTTTCAAAATTGTCCATGCCCCTGTACCTGCTGGAGAAAGTACATGTGGTACCTTTGTGGATGGATCCATGTGTTGAAATAAGTGTCAGAATGACATCCGTCTCTGGATCGTATCTGAACTGAACCGTTTCTAGATGTGAATCTACTTTATTCAGAATGTTTCCATTGGGGAAGGGAAACTCTGTAATCCTCTTGGGGAATCCCGAGAAGCTTGGCGACTTCATAGGGGAATTTTTGTTGGAGCTGTAATTTGGAGATTTTTCTCTACCGAGGGTATGAGAACACCTGACACCAATAGACTGCATGCTAAGAACATGGCAGTGACCTTAAAGTAGAATTCCCTTTCCTCTGTACCTACTAGAGAATGTATTTGCTGGTATTTTATAGATGGTTTGACTATTATCCCAACTCATGGGGTTTTGAGAGATGCAGATCAGGGTAATAAACCTTCTACTGATAGACAAGTGACAAGATGACGGGACGTAGTCGTACGCTTTAATCCCTAACTTTTTCCAGGACTGTCCTTTTAGATTTTCAGTCAATCGGGATAACCTTTTTTACCCAAGCCACCTTTTCAAGTTTTCGACTTGTCGGGTGTACAGTTTTTTCCATATGTATATCCCTAATTTTTTCCCGAACCCTTTTGGTTCGCCGGGATGCCCTTATTTTTGCCTAGGCCAGTCAACCTAACGGGTCTTTGTTCATGCGTAGTATTTTCCGACTATGTCCATGTTCACCGGGTACGGAGAATTGTCATTTTCCATTTAGTAAGTGTTGCCACACTGCCAAAAGATGTTTGTTTGATCGTATATGATTCGTTGCTGGAAATCATGTCCAATGCCCTAAGTGATTCAGATGGAGTTCTGCCCCTGGCTATTTGGCATTTTTGAGAGATTCCTTGAATCTTGACTTGACTGCCCCAGATGATGGACATTGATCCTGTTGTGCCCCTTGGTTGGAAGTGTTTTTCCACTTGAGGTGATCCTTTTCATTGAGAAGGTTCTTGTTCACTAGATATTCGTCATGCGGATTTCTCTGCTGTTGAACAAATAGTCATATGCAAACAATGGTATTTTAAGAATGCAAAGCTTATGTCTGTCTTGAGAAAAAAATTGAAAATGCAATTTTTTAGTATAACAAAT
This sequence comes from Vicia faba, assembly GCA_948472305.1. Lineage (NCBI taxonomy): Eukaryota > Viridiplantae > Streptophyta > Magnoliopsida > Fabales > Fabaceae > Vicia > Vicia faba. The sequence goes on from OX451740.1 coordinate 631,000,492, forward strand.
TTTGCAAGAGAGTGATATCAACTCATGATTTATAGCAAACCTTATGGGAGTCAGGATACCTTTTGTAACAGTATGCCTTCGAACTAACCCATGCTTCAGCTAGGACTTTTAAGGGTTATAATGTGGCCTGGTTCACGGTTCAAGAAACAAAGGATAAAGGCTCAAAATTTATTTGTACCTGTTGTACCCCAAAATTTGCCCTCCCATATTCTTCAAGATTTGTCAAGATCAAGCTTCAAAAATCTCTCAAAAGTTGCACAGTCCAATTACCTCCTAACACAGTCAAAATTAGGGTTTTGGTTCTTGCAAAGAAATTGAGGTTTTCAAGGGTCCAATCAAGTCCCATATGCCTACATATATTGTCAAGCATCCATATGTCAAGTTTCAAGGCTCACAGCATCAAGTTGCACAGTCAAAAACCTTAATTGCTCCACAGTCAACTGTAGGGGCAAAATGGTCATTTGACAGTCAAAAGTCCAAATTTTTGGTCAACCTCTTATTTTGGAGCCACAATCATCATTTGATCAATTCTTGATCATGATTCTCAAAGCATGGCTCAAAAAGTCTCAAGATGCAAAAGTTTCTATTTTTGGACAGCTGAAAAAGTCAACTGCAAATTGACCAAGGCATAACTTCTTCATGGTTTATCAGAAAAATCCCATCCGAAGCTCATTTTGAAGAGGATGACATTTCCTGCAACTCATCTTCACACTCCAAGTCCAAGAAATGCTCTCACAAAAAGTTATCAATTTCAACATTATAGGTCATTTTCAAAAGTCAACAAAAAAGCACTTTAAGTCAAAGACCATAACTTGAGATTGGTAAATCAAAATGACATGGGACCAAAGGCATTGGTTAGAGGACTTCAAGACCTTTCCAAAATGTCCAAGAACATGATCATAGCTTCAAAATTGAGCAACATATGCCTTGGAGAAGTTGGGAAATTTTTGGGAATTTTGAAAAGTCAACTTTGCCTAAAACCCTTCAAAATTGCTAATGAGCCTCAATTTCTTTCTTGAATCATTACCCAAAGCATATGCACGACCCATTGAGCTAAAAATGATTTATTTTCTTATTTTTAATTAATTAATTGAATATTTATTATTATTAATTCATTTAATTAGATTTAATTATGAGAAAAATATCAAATAATGGTTTTCAAATCTTTTTGTGCAGCAAATTCACTCATTATATGCTAAAGATTTCGTGCACCATCCAAGGGGACAAGATCATCCATATTTGGCAAGATTTGCATGGAAAAAAGATTGAAAAATATATGGAAAAATCAAATATTGAAATCATCAATTCATGGACTTTTGGGCCTTGTTTTTGACCTAGAATGCTTCACTTACATATGCACAAGGAAACCTAATGCAGGGAGACACGAAAAGCTGCTCAAAAACATAGAACCAAATTGCAAAATTTCAACCAAAAGCTTGAAACTGATTTCACAATTGGAGCACGTTTCAAAGCATAAAAAGCATTCTAATACGTTTCTGAACCTTCCAGGAATTGATTGCAATCAAGAACACGCTTCCATACTCCAAGAAACGGTAGAACAGAATCATCTTTCTCACGAAAATTTCCATAATCGAATTCTGCTTTTCATGCATCATTGTTATATTTTGAATATTGATTTATAATAATAATGATCTTCTGAAGCTTTTGGTAACGTCTAATTGTTCTAAAGATGCTTGTATCAAAATCTGCCATTGATGAAACCTAGGGTTTCAGAAGCTCCAAAATAGGGCTTTCCTTGTATGGAAAAATTGGACCCTGAGACCTATGCCATTGAATTCAGGAGTTCCATATGAATTGATTGATGACCTCGCGCCCTTTTTATATTAAAGCATCTTCTATTCGCTATTTTTCATGGTTGTGCTTAGTGGGGGTTTAAAACCCCCGCTATTTGTTTTATAATTGCAGGGAAACAAGGAAGAAGATGGACGTGGCCTATGATGACTGGAGCATTTGAAATCTGGCGCGTTTTCGTTTGTTCCATATCATTAGCGTTTGTTTCTTTTATATTATTTGTTTTCCACTAACATTACAAACGCACGCAATAGCTCAGTTGGTGGATGAGGTGTCCTGCAGGTATAGGGACCTGGGTTCGATTCCCAGGTCCCCCCATATGCTTAATAATTTTTGTTTCAATGTGTTCTAGTGCAGCACTCATTCCATGGCTTACCATATACGCTCATGCCTATGCTTGCCAAGTGGCCCTGATGAGTAATCCAATGGTCAGAAGGTGGATTCTATGGTGCACCCCAGTCAACAATCATACACATGATCAGAAAAGTCAAACGAGCTTATGCTTCAGTGGGCCTGAATTACTCCAATCTTACCTCCATAATGGGCCAGACACCCCCCTTGTTTGTATATTTTCATTTTTCTTTTTCTTTTTAATCCCTTCAATTGCCTTAATTATTTTTATTTAATTCCCCTCAAATAAAATAATTTTCATAATAAAAAATCAGAAACTAAAAAAATGTTTATTTTTAATTAATATTTAATTTCACCATTTGAATATTTTTGTAAATAAAATTTTAATAATTAACTTAGTTAATTTAGGTTTTACACTTTAATCTTTTTTTTTAATAAATAAAAAAAATATCTAGAATTAGGTCTTTGACATTTTTCATCCTTTTCTTAATCAATTTTATTTCTCATTATTATTATTATTATTACTATTTATTTTTGTAAATAAACATGTAATTTAATTAACTAGTAAATTAGGTTTTAAACTTTAATCTTTTCTTAATAATTAAAATAGACTTAGAATTAGGGTTTCCTTTTAATTTTAATTTTAATTCTCTTTATTTCATAAATACCAAAAAACATAAAAACAATTCCTTTTCTTTAATTAAATAATTCATTAGACTTTAATTTCGTTTAATTTCAAAAGGGTCAAAACCCTCGGATGTCCTAACTTTTATTCTTTCGCACGTTATTCTTTTTTCTTTTGAATATTGTGTAACTGCTCGAAGATTGTAATAGTAACTAGGTTTTACTTTCCGCATTTTTTACCAAACGGGTCTTTGTATTTTGGCGATGTATAGACCCGCGCCTTGTAATAGCGTAGGTTTTATCTTTCCGCTTTTTAATCTCCGCACTCTTAAATTCTAAATCGCATGAAAGAATGTATGGCTAATTAAAAACAAGCGTAGCTCACAATGATGCATGAACAAAGATAACATAAACTGAAAATAACACACAAATTCACACACCACTCTTAGGGTACGCCTCACCTGTTGCCTTCGAAACGTGGTCGTCGAGTATAGGACGTTTTAGTAAGTCCTTATGTCCATGATCCAGTTGCCTCGAAACGGTTGCCTCGGATTAAAAAAAAGGATCAAGGGCATAAGGGTAGCTTCTAAGGTGTCCTACTGTTGCTCTGGTGACCACGCTGTCCCTAAACTCGAATTGACCCGAACACCTCCAACGGTGGTGCTACCTACCTCTCAATGGTGGGATGGCACTACCTTAAGGAGTTCTATACAGCTTAATTCCTTAGGGTAGGTAGATGACTCATAGATACTTGCTCTCTCTAAAAAACAAATCAAAACTCTTTTCACACTGACACTTTTCAAAAAGCTTTCAAAACAATTTTTCAAACACTCTTGAGGACTGATACAAGAGTTATTCAGAAAACTTTAAACGAAACTTTTTCAAACCCGCACACATTTGAAAAGCAAACATCTTTTGAACACGATGAGCAAGTATCTAAGAGCCCATGGATAACCATGGATAGAAAGGGTGCTAACACCTTCCCTTTCTATAAATCTACCTCCCGAACCGAGAAACTATCTCATAAGGAATTTTGCTGTGCTTTTGTCCTGACCATGTTGGAGAAAATAAAAGACGGTGGCGACTCTTGCTTCCACGACATTTCGCGAACCAGCGTTAAACAGTCAGTTCTAAATCCACCGATCACAGTACCCACCCGCTCTTCGTGATGTTCTTTAGTCTTATGCTCAGTTAATTGTGAGTTTAGAATTCTAGTTGAGTTCTAGAATATTGTCCTTGATGTTCCGGTGATGGTTCGGATACTGCAAATTTATCTGGAAGAGGCAGTCATTTTTGTAATCTTTTTTTTGTGGATTTGTAATAACCTCTTTTTTTGGTTTTCGTTATCCCTTATTTTGCCTGAACTGTTTATTTTGTGATTACAGCCAGTGGGATGCCCCAGTTTTTTATTAAGTCTCCTTCATAGGTTTTGACTTAATGGGCTTTTATTTTGAGAGATAATGACTTCCTACTTTAATGATTATACATAACCATCACCACCTTCCAATTTGGAAGGACGTCTTCGAGGCCATTTATTGTGTGCGAAGCGGAATATTGCGACTGGATGCGCCTCTGAATTAACTGGGAAAACTACCCTGCCCCAGGTTATGATTAAGGGTTTTAATTTGTGTAAAAAGAAAAAGTCCTACTTCTTTGGCTCGAAGGGGTTGAATAGGGATTATCTTCCTTATAACTCCATTGTTTAGGATTTGAAACAACGTATGTACATCGTCAGCAGGGTCTGTTCAAAAGCATATTGTGGAGATTGTGGTGTCGTTTTTGACATCCTGCCTCTAAAGGCTCAGAGCTTTTGATCTAGAGTTGAATATCATAAAAAGGAAAGCAGTTTAAATATAGTGAATACGAATGAATTGATTCAAAACAGACATATGAAATGCATTGATAAAGTAACAAAGTTTGACATGAATAAATGTCCGAACAATCAAAAGAAAATTACAAATTGAAAATTCTGATGAACGAAAAGCCCTTTTGTTAGAACTTGTCACTTCGAATGGTGGGCCTTGGAGGAATGACAGAAACATTCCAATTGACCGTCTTGTGTGAATTTCAAAGCTCCTTCATCAATCAGGTCTTGAATTTTGTATTTCAACCTCCAACAGTCGTCAGTATCATGCCCCGGGCTGTTGGAGTGGTATGCACACCTTGCATTAGGATTGTAGTTAGGGGAAGAAGTCTTGGGATTCGAATGAGGTCCTATCAACGTAATCAGATTCATCCTCAACAGGTGTTGCAAAGCTTGAGACAGCGATATGTTGAGTTTGGTAAACTGCCTTTTGGGTATATCCGGCTTACTCTGATTAACCCATTGTTTTTGGCGAGGTTGTTGTTGGACCTGTGATATGGTAGCAATTTGGAAAATTCCACTCTTCACAAAACCAGCCTCTTGTCTTCTCGGGAGTTGATCAATGACTTTGTCCCAAACCTCAATTATTTGCTTCATACGGCTGCAGCCGTCTTGATGAAGTTTCTTGATAATAGCTCTCAGCTCTTCTTGTCCCCGGGATAGGCCTTGGATAAAAGCCATCTGCCCTAGCATCTGGGTTCTCATCGCTTCTACCTCAGCTTGCAGTTATTCCAATCGTTCGTCCTTATTGTCTTCAAGACTTTTCTTGGCCAGGTCTCCAGCGAGGAGTGCTTTCAACTCTTCCCGCCCCTTGAATAGGTTTAGTAACATTTGCATAAATTGAGCCTCTTGAGTTTGGAGATCTTTGTTGTCTTGTTGGAGAGTCATTTTCCTTGCTGAAATAAACAGCGAGAAAATGAGAGACCTGTACTGGAAGACATGTTATGCAAATGACGTGCATGCAATGTTTTCAAGGATCTCGAGGGGTAAACAAGAAAATGTCAGAAGTTGAAATTTGCAGCTTTGATTGAAGAACTTCGTATCGTTGAAAGTCCTTCTACGAGAGTCAAGCTCACCATATCAAGTGGGTCATATCCCCTGACTCAAGTTGTCGTGTTTTCGTCTTTTGACGACATTGGCTAGAGGAAAATAAATCCTCTTGCCCCTTGCTAGACGTCTGATTTATCATAACCTGCATCACAAACCCTTGAGATCCTTGAAATGGTTAACGAAATGTTGTGGCATGATGTTATGATGTGTATGCTATGTGTTAAGCGAAAATGCAGGGTAAGAAACCAATTTATTAGATTTGTACAAACAAGGTCCTATAAGGAACACAAACAAAGCCCTGCAATGAGTTCAAATTGTTAGGCAAAGAAAGCAAGCAAGTCACACAAGCAGCCTTAGGTTTAGGCTTGCATGAATTCCATAGGTAAGTACCCTCTTAAATTTTAGTTGGTTTTAAACCTGTCTTAGAAAAGTAACCGGGTTCTAAGGATTCTCAATATCAATGATCATCCTTTATCGGGCATTGTTTCAGCTCAGGCAATCTTTTCTTGCGGCCGAAATATCCCGAAAGTCTGATCTCAATGAGTGTAGCATCGAGTATCAACCAATCCTCATCTTTATACTGAGGTCGGCTATCTCACTACTTTCTAATGGCCAAGTTTATTCAACTAAGGTTCTAAGGTCCGTTAGTGCTTCACGACACCACGCGGCGGCCTCGTATTCTCCTTGTTTCCACGCGAAGGATACCGATACCAACCAAAGTGTCACACCAATACAGCCATCGCTTAAACCATATCGGTCTACGTTGTACAGTCTCCACGATCTATTATTGTTTACCTAAAGAGTGTCCTCAGATTCGGGTGTAGGATCTTCAACAATACCCAAGCAAAAACCCTTAAAGATAAATGTGATCGGTGGATCTGGAACTGACTGTTTAACGCTGGTTTGCGAAATGTCGCGGAAGCAAGAGTCGCCACCGTCTTTTATTTTCTCCAAATGGAAAGGACAAAAGCACAGAAAAATTCCTTATAGAGATTGCTCTCGGTTCGGGAGGTAGGTTATAGAAAGGGAAGGTGTTAGCACCCTTTCTATCCATGGTTATCCATGGGCTCTTAGGTACTTGCTCATTTGTGTTTTCAAAAATGGTTTGTTTTCTTTTCAACTGTGGGTTTTAAAAAGTTTCTTTGAAAATTCCAGTTCGACTCTTGTATCGGTCCTCAAGAGTGTTTGAAAAAATGCTTTCGAAAGCTTTTTGAAAAGGTGTTGGTGTGAAAAGTATTTTTTTGAATTGTTTTGAAATTAGAGCAAGTATTTAGAGTCGTCTACCTACCCTAAGGAATTCGTCTGTGTAAATGTCCTTAAAGTAGTTTCATCCCACCATTGAGAGGTAGGTAGCACCACCGTTGGAGGTGTTCGGGTCAATTCGAGGTTCGGGACATGGTGATCACCAGAGCAATAGGAAGACACCTTAGAAGCTACCTTCATGCCAGGTTCCCGGATCATGAGGACTTACTAAGACATCCTCTACTCGACGATCACCTTTCGAGGCAAGGCAACAGTGAGGCGTACCCTAGGGGTGGTGTGTGATTTGTGTATCGTTTTCAGATATTTTTGTCTTTTGTCATGTCATGGGTGATCTACGCTTTTGTTTTTATTTTTTTGTCATTCATTCTTGCATGCATTTATTTAACAGTTAAAAAAAGCGAGAAAAGTAAAGTTCTAAAGCTATTACAAAAGGCGCGGGTCCACATCGCCAAAATTTCCAGAACCCGATTTGACAGAAAAATAAAGACTTAAAGAAAAGTAAAGTGCGAGAAATTAATTTACAAGGCCTTGGGAGAGGTACATAAATATTATAAAGAATAAAAATAAATATGCGAATTGGAATTAAAGTTGAAACGAGGGCGTTGGACCCTTTTTAACTAAATTAAATTAAACGATTATTAAATTAATAAAATTAAAAGGAAAAGAAATTTGTTTTTGTGGTATTTTTGTATTTTATGATTTTAGTGAAACAGAATTAATTAAAATAAAATGCTAACCCTAATTCTAGTTGTTTTTAGTTTATTAAGAAAAGATTAAATTTTAACCTAATATTTAACCTAATTATTTACATGCCATTTAATTATAAAAGTAAATAATATTAAATATTCAATTATTATGAAAGAAAAGAAAAAGGAATAAAAATTATTATAAACCCTAATTCTACCAATTTTAGGTTTTTATTGAAAAAAATGTTAAGATTAAACCCTAAATTAAAACTAAGTGAATTAATGCAATTTATTTACAAAAATACTAAAATAAAAATATTTATTATTTTTTATCTTTTCTGATTTTTTTGGTGTCTTTTATATATTATGAAAATATTAAATTAATTAAAAAAACAATAATTGAAAGAAAGTAAAAATAATGAAAAAAAATAAAGAATGTAAAAAAAAAGTTTGCAAACCTAAGGGGGTCTGCCCCTAATTTGGAGGGTGAAGTCCAGCAATTTGAGCCCAATAAGCCTTAGGCCTGGCTGACTTTTCCACTCACGTACCCAAGCGTTGACTAGAGTTTATCATATTCTTCAGATCCTGGCCCTTGATTGAATCCAGTGGGACGCGTGGGCAGCTGGATTGAGAAGCGCGTGGTACACCTTAATGCTGAAACTGCACATGAACATCATATGAAAAATAATATGAAAGGGGGTGGGGACCTGGGGCTCGAACCCAGGTCCCAGGGGTTACCAGCATACACGTCTACCACTGAGCCATCCAACGCGCGTTTATTATATAATGACCAGTAATTATTATAAGAGAAAAGTGGTCAGTGGCTCAAAAACGCGCGAAGAATTTAAATGATCCTACCATTGATGGACACTTCATCATCTTCCTTCTTCATGATTTTTTCCTGAAACAAAAAAGAAGTTGGCAACGGTTTTCAGCTGTTCCCATAGGCACCCTATTGAAAAATAGCGATTAGCCCCTGGGGCCTCATAAATTAGGCGCGAGGGTTGGGTCTAGATCGTCCAAGCATGATGGTTTCAACCATGTCATTGTGATTCCTTAATTTTATAGTATGAGAAAACGCCTAAATTGAAAACCTGAAAACCCTAGATGCCTTTAATGGTGAATCCTCATATGGGGCACGAAAACAAAATCAAACCACACAGTTAGCTTCAGAATTGAATAATGAACACAAATCATATATTAAAAATTGCTAAATGTGCATGAATTGAGATGCAAGAATAAGAAATTTTCTCTGTACAGGTTGCACTCGTGTTACCAATTTAGGGCGTTAGAATGATTGATTTCGATTAAAAAACTTTCCTTGAAGCCTCAGGAAGCTAATGAGATAAAAATCTTGCCTTGAATCGTCCTCTATCCCTGTTTTCAGTTTTCACTTTTTTAACCAAAAACTCAAGTTTTGTTTTCTATGTATGGCACAGCTTGCAGTCAGTGAGCACGAGGGTTTCCTTCTCTACTTATGTGTGAGTGATTTAGGTTAAGAAACTTTGATCAAAATCCATGCATTGATGTGAAAAAGATTTGATTTGCAAACCATAATTTTTTCAATCTTTTTTCATGCTTTTTAGCTCTCAATCATATCCAATCAACTTCAATTCTTCCCTAATTTTCTTTGCACGAAATATTAGAGATATTATGTGCACAAAAAGATTTGGAACATTAGGATTTATATTTTTCATGTATTTTAATTAATTTAAATGAATTATTAATAATAAAAATCCAAATAAATAAATAAAAAATGAAGAAAAACTTCCCTTTGGGCCAAGTGGTCGTGCACATGCCTTGGATAATTAATTGTGGAAGAAAAAGAGGCCCATTAGCAATTTTAGGTCATTTGAATCAATGTTGACTTTTCAAAATATCCAAAAATTTCCCAACTTCCACAAGGCATAACTTGCTCAATTATTAAGATTTGCTCATTTTCTTGGACATTTTGGAAAGGTCTTTGAGTCCTCTAACCAATGCCTTTGGTCCCATGTCATTTTGATTTACCAATCTCAAGTTATGGCCTTTGACTTAAAGTCCCTTTTTGTTGACTTTTGAAAATGACCTATAATGTTGAAATTGATAACTTTTTATGAGAGCATTTCTTGGACTTGAAGTATGAATAGGAGTTGTAGGAAATGTCTTTCTCTTCAAAATGAGCTTTGGATGGAATTTTTCTGATAATCCATGTGAAAGTTATGCCCTGGTCAATTTATAGTTGACTTTTTCAACTATCCAAATAAGGAAACTTTTGCATCTTAATGATTTTTGAGCCAAGCTTTGAGAATCATGATCAAGCATTGATCAAATGATGTTTGTGGCTTCAAAATGAGATGTTGACCAAAAATTTGAACTTTTGACTGTCAAATGACCATTTTGCCCCTATAGTTGACTATAGTGCAATTAGGGTTTTTGACTGTGCAATTTTGTGCTGAAAGTCTTGAAACTTGGTATGAGGATGCTTGACCATTTTTATAGGCATGTGGGACTTGATTGGACCCTTGGAAACTTCATTTTCTTGATCAAAACAAAAACCCTAATTTTGACTGTTCAGGAGGCTCTTACACTGTGCAACCCTTGGGGAATTTTGAAGCTTGCTTTTGACAGATCTTGAAGAATATGGGAGGGCAAATTTTGGGGTACAACAGTTGCCCCTGTTCAATCTTCTTAGACCTGAGGATGCAGATTGGCTGACGTGCCTTTCGTAATCCGAAGGTGGAAGATGATTGAACACTATAGTGCCCAGAAATTTGCGCTCACATAGTAGCAGTGTGATGATGGAATGGGCTTATAGATGCCATTTAGAGGTTGATGAATAGGATGATGGGCTTATTGATGCCATCTGGATGTTGATCGCGTAAGAGATTCCTTAGCGAGAACTTGCGTACCTGCAAAAGAAAAATGAGTACCTGACATGTTGCAGGAGCTGGTCTTCAGATGCTTTGTGTAGATATGTCCTGACTGGTTACAGGAATCGGATCTTCGAATTCTTCAGACGTGCCCTGGCGAGATACAGGAATCGAGTCTAGTAATGTTAGTCTTCAACGGATACACCCTGGAAAGATTCAGGTATCGGATCCTCGCACTCTTCAGACACACCCTGGCAAGATACAGGAATCGGATCTGGTAATGTTAGTCTTCAACGGATACACCCTGGCAAGATTCAGGTATCGGATCCTCGAACTCTTCAGACACACCCTGGCAAGATACAGGAATCGGATCTGGTAATGTTAGTCTTCAAAGGATACACCCTGGCAAGATTCAGGCATCGGATCCTCGAACTCTTCAGACACACCCTGGCAAGATACAGGAATCGGATCTGGTAATGCTAGTCTTCAACGGATACACCCTGGAGAGATTCAGGTATCGGATCCTCGAACTCTTCAGACACACCCTGGAAAGATACAGGAATCGGATCTGGTAATGCTAGTCTTCAACGGATACACCCTGGCAAGATTCAGGTATCGGATCCTCGAACTCTTCAGACACACCCTGGCAAGATACAGGAATCGGATATGGTAATGCTAGTCTTCAACGGATACATCCTGGCGAGATTCAGGTATCGGATCCTCGAACTCTTCAGACACACCCTGGCAAGATACAGGAATCGGATCTGGTAATGTTAGTCTTCAACGGATACACCCTTGCGAGATTCAGGTATCGGATCCTCGAACTCTTCAGACACACCCTGGCAAGATACAGGAATCGGATCTGGTAATTGGTCATCAGCAGATACACCCTGGCAAGATTCAGGAATCGGATCTTTAGTTGCGACCATTGATGGTAATCATTTTTGTACTTTTGTCCTGAAAAGACAAGCGTTAGTTGTATGCGATGTCATGTTGTATGAACTGCGGGATGTTCTCTGACTACGTGAGATTGTATGTTCATGATGCGTATATGCATGCTATAATGTATGAAGATGTTTATGAATATTATGTTTCGTCTAGGAAAGTAAATCCTTGACGGGTGCCGGGAAGTCACTCCTGGGCTGATGTTGGGAAATAGATTTTGCTCCCGCTGGGTATGATAATTGCAAGAATACCGGTAGGAGAAGATGACTCCGTTGGGGAATAAACCTGACGACTGGAATAACTCTGCGTGGAGAAAAGATACTCTAACGATCTTGCTGGGAAGCAATACTCTGTGGGGAGAGAGATACTTCGCTGAAATGTTGATGATAACTTGCTGGGGATATCTTTGCTGTGTTGGAAGTGTTAATAGACTTCGCTGGGGATAAGAAAGAACTGTGTTGACGACATCCTTTCCGTGGCTTTTGGCTGAGGATAACCCAGTTATATCCTGGTAGGGAAATAACTCTTTGAATAAAGTCGGACGACGCGTTCGCGCTCTGCGAGGATAAGCTTCCAGAATTTACTGGGGATGAGCTTGCTGCTTGGGGAGATGAATTCCGACTTCCCTGGGGAAACTAGATTAGACTCTCCTGGGGAAGTTTTGAACTGCGGGGGAAGTGATTCCTTTGAGTGTTTGGTGTACCGCCGGGGAACAATCTTTAGACCAAGATTGTCGGGGATGCTTGTTAAGAATATGTATATTGCTGCTGGGGAATGTTGAGATCTGCTGGAAGACACCCAACTTCCTTAAGATTTGATAACTTTGCTCGAGGAGAGTGTACTGACTTGCTGACTTACTCTCTGGGGAATTAAGATGTCTGGTTATGTTCTTTAGCTGAACCTACCTTGGTACCTTGGAGGACAGAACAATTAGATTACTTAGACAACTCTTTTGTTGCCCCTGTTTCCAGTGTTACCTGTAATTAATCCTTTGTTTCGTATGTAAATATTTATGAGTTAGCAAATTATCGTCAATGCATATATCTTAAATTGAACCTTGGACGTTCTTCGCAAAACAGAAAAGAAAAACAATTGGCACGTTTTAACTGAAAAATATATTTGTATTGATTTTTGAATGGCCTGAAAATAGGCGTTTTGTGTACAAGAGGCTAACGTCCTAGTAAGAGAACGCCGCCGAACAAGAGAGTTTATACAAATTTTGTACAAGAGAAAATAAAACAGCTGTGTGAAATGAATGATCCACTGGGTTTCAACTCTGCTATTGCCTTTATAACTCCGAGCGTCTCATCACTTGATGACCTAAACGAAGATGAAGCTGACTGATCGATGCCGTCTGAGCTTGATGTAGATACCGGATTCTGGATGCAAGGTGATCCAATGAGACATAGTATTACGCTTTTATCCCTAACTTTTTCCTGGACCGCCCTTTCGGGTTTTCAGTCCACCGGGATACCCATTTTTGCCCAAGCCGCCTTTTCAGGTTTTCGACTTGCCGGGTGTACAGATTTTTTTCATTTCATCCCTTCATTTTGCCCGAACCCTTTTGGTTCGCCGGGAAGCCCTAATTTTTGCCTAGGCATGTCAGCCTAGCGGGTCTTTTTTCATGCGTAGTATCTTTTTACTATGTCTGCATTAGCGGGGTGAGGAAGGTCGTCACCGTCCATATTGATTAGAATCATGGCTCCTCCTGAGAACACATGTTTAACCACAAATGGCCCTTCGTACGTAGGGGTCCATTTGCCCCTTGGATCACTCTGAGGAAGGATGATTCGCTTGATTACCAGATCCCTAACTTGATATTCCTGTGGTCTGACCTTTTTGTTAAATGCCCTGATCATTCGTTTTTGATACGTCTGACCATGACAGATAGCAGCGAGTCTCTTTTCATCAATTAAGTTTAACTGATCAAGTCGTGTCTGGATCCAATCATCCTCGTTCAGATTTGCATCCTTCATTATCCGGAGAGAGGGTATTTGCACTTCGATCGGTAAGACTGCCTCCATACCATAAACCAAGGAGAAAGGAGTTGCCCCGGTTGACGTCCTAGCTGAGGTACGGTACCCATGTAGAGCGAACGGTAACATCTCGTGCCAATCTTTATAAGTCACTGTCATCTTCTGCACGATTTTCTTGATATTTTTATTTGCTTCTTCTACAGCCCCATTCATCTTTGGTCTGTAAGGAGAAGAATTGTGGTGCTGTATTTTGAACTGCTCGCAGAGCTCAGTGATCATCTTATTATTCAGGTTGGTACCGTTGTCTGTAATAATTCTCTCAGGGACGCCGTATCGACAGATCAGGTTATGCCGAATGAACCGTGCCACAACAGTCTTGGTTACCGTAGCATAGGATGCTGCTTCGACCCACTTCGTAAAATAATCAATCGCCACTAGGATGAAGCGATGCCCATTAGATGCCATAGGTTTAATCTCACCGATCATGTCTATGCCCCACATTGCAAACGGCCAAGGCGCAGTCAGAACATTCAGAGGAACTGGAGGAACGTGCACCTTGTCTGCGTATATCTGGCACTTGTGGCATGTCCGAGAATGTTGGTAGCAGTCAGCCTCCATTGTGGACCAGTAATACCCTGCCCGAAGGATCTTCTTTGCCATTGTATGCCCACTGGAATGCGTACCAAAGGTCCCTTCATGTAGCTCTTCCATGATCCTTTCTGCTTCAGTCTTATCCACACAACGCAGTAAGGTTGAATCATGGTTTCGCTTGTACAAGATGTCGTTGCTAAGGAAGAACTTTACCGCGAACCTTCTCAGGAACTTCTTATCATTGACAGAGGCACCCTCAGGGTATTCCTGCGCTTCCAAATATCTCTTCACCTCATGGTACCAAGGCTTCTCAGTCACCAATTCAGTCTCGAGATCGCAACAGTATGCTGGTTCGTCTAGTTTCCAGATGATGATCCGGGGAGCCTCATTATCCCATTTGACCTTGAACATAGAAGACATTGTAGCTAACGCGTCCGCCAGCTGATTCTCCTCTCTTGGGAAGTGTTCAAAGGTTATCTTCGTGAAGTGGGGGATCAAGGTCAACACACATTCTCTATAAGGAATCAGGTTTGGATGTTTCGTATCCCACTCTCCTTTTATCTGATTGATCACGAGAGCGGAATCTCCGAAGACACTTAGAAACTTGATCCTTAGGTCGATCGCAGCTTGAAGACCCATGATGCACGCCTCATACTCCGCCATGTTGTTGGTACAGTTGAAACATAGCCGGGCAGTGAGTGGAGTATGAGTGCCTTGCGGTGATATGATTATAGCGCCAATACCGTTTCCCAAAGCATTGGAGGCTCCGTCAAAGTGCATGGACCATCGGGATCCTTCCTCAGGTCCTTCATCCGGTCCAGGTATTTCACAATCAGTTACTATCATGATGCTTTCATCTGGAAACTCGAAGTTCATTGACTGATAGTCATCTACGGCCTGATGTGCCAAGTGGTCTGCCAATACACTTCCCTTGATGGCTTTCTGGGTCGTGTACTGAATGTCGTATTCCGTCAAGATCATTTGCCATATTGCTATTCTCCCAGACAGAGCAGGCTTTTCAAATATGTACTTTATAGGATCCATCTTTGAGATCAACAAGGTAGTGTGAGTCAACATATACTGTCTCAGCCGGCGAGCAGCCCATACCAAAGCGCAGCAAGTTTTCTCAAGCAGTGAGTATCGGGTCTCACAGTCGGTAAACTTTTTGCTAAGGTAATAAATGGCGTGCTCTTTTCGGCCAGACTCGTCATGCTGCCCCAGCACACACCCCATTGAGTTGTCAAGTACTGTCAGGTATAGTATCAGAGGTCTCCCTTCAACCGGTGGCATAAGGATAGGTGGTTCTTTGAGATACTCTTTGATTTTATCAAAAGCATCCTGACATTCATCATTCCAACGTACTACCTGATCTTTCTTCAGCAGCTTGAAGATTGGTTCACAGGTAGCAGTCAGGTGTGAGATGAAGCGAGCAATGTAATTCAGGCGTCCTAAAAAGCCTCTGACTTCCTTCTCTGTCTTGGGAACTGGCATCTCTTGAATAGCTTTGACCTTAGCAGGGTCCACTTGAATACCCTTATCACTTACAACGAAGCCTAGGAACTTCCCAGATCTTACCCCGAAGGTGCACTTGTTCGGGTTCAACCTCAGCTTGTATAGTTTCAACCGGTCAAACAACTTCTGCAGATGATCTAGGTGCTCTTCCTCAGTCTGGGACCTTGCGATCATGTCGTCAACATACACTTCTATCTCATGATGGATCATGTCATGAAATAAAGCAACCATGGCACGTTGGTAGGTTGCCCCAGCGTTCTTCAACCCGAATGGCATGACCTTGTAACAGAAGGTGCCCCACTGAGTAACAAATGTAGTCTTTTCCATGTCTTCAGGTGCCATCTTGATCTGATTGTAACCTGAAAAACCATCCATGAAAGAGAACACCTTATGTTGAGCTGTATTATCAACAAGGACATCAATGTGAGGTAGAGGGAAGTCATCTTTGGGGCTGGCCCTATTCAGATCCCTGTAGTCGACACACATTCTGACCTTACCGTCCTTCTTAGGTACCGGTACCACATTAGCAACCCACTGAGGGTAAGAAGTCACTGCAAGGAACCCAGCGTCAAACTGTTTCATAACCTCGGCTTTAATCTTCTCAGACATCTCTGGACGCATACGGCGGACCTTTTGCTTAACCGGAGGGCAATCTTCCTTAGTTGGCAAGTGATGGACCACAATATCGGTATCCAACCCGGGCATGTCTTCGTAGGACCAGGCAAAGATCTCCATATAATCATGCAGCATCTGAGTCAACCGTTGCTTCACGCTGAGCTCTAGGTTGGCACCAATCTTTACCTCTTTCCTGTCTGCCTCAGTACCCAGGTTTATTGTTTCCACTGGCTCTTCATGGGGTTGAATTACCCTCTCTTCCTGAAGTAACAGTCTTGCAAGCTCGCCAGGCACTTCGCAATTATCTTCACCTTCGTCTTTGGCTAAGTTGATCGGATTTTCGAAGTCATAACTGGCAGTAGCAGAGTCGTTACCAGTGAGATCCAGAGTGGATTGAAACCTGTATGAGTGAGTGTGTGTGTAAATACAGCTGTTTTGAAATATATGTAAAGGAAAGAAAGACAGAAAAGGAGCACAAGATTTGAAATGCGAGAAAACGTCCAAGATTTTCATTTATGATATATGAAATGACAATTTATATGCCCTCACAAATGAAACCACGGTGCCTCGGGTAAGACACCGGGCCATAGAGTCTATTTATTGTTTATTACAAATACCGAAACAAGAGAATTCATTACTCAGTAACAAGAGAAACAGATAGATTGTCCTTTGCACTCCAATTGTTAGGTCCACTGTCGGTTGCCGGGTAAATCCAACTATCAAACTCAGCATCATCCACTTCATCCTCGTCTCCAATAGCATTCACTCCATGAGCAGGCAGGGGAGCTTTCACTATATTAGGCTTCTCAGATGCCTCAAACTGTATCTCCTTGGCGTCAATAAGGTCCTGCAGCTTATTCCTTAATGCCCAACAGTCATCAGTGGAATGCCCCGGACTATCAGAATGATAAGCACAACGAGCATTTGGGTTGTATTTAGGAGATGTAGTATTTGCAAACTTCGGAGCCTCTCTGACGGTTACTAAGTTGGTTGAGAGCAACTGTGGCAAGATCTGCGACAAGGTCATACTCAAACGGGTGAATTCCCTTCTGGGTCTCTCAGCCCTTGGTTGGTTAGCTTGCCGAGGAGCGGCGGCAGGCTTCGCAATCACCAATGCGTTGACAGATTGGCGGCGCTCTGGTTTGTCTTGCCTTCTAGGCCCATACACCACACTGGCCTCTTTTTTGAAGGGTTTCTTCTCAGAACTTGTAGATGCACCCTTTGGAATCTTAGCAGACTTCAACCCAGCCTCAATTCTCTCTCCAGTCAGGATCAGATTAGTGAACCCTGTAGACGAATTCCCGATAAGATGGTTGAAAAATGGCCCAGATAGGGTCCCCAAGAACATGTCTACCAACTCCCGATCAGTCAACGGAGGCTGCACCTTGCCAGCCAGATCCCTCCACTTCTGAGCGTACTCTTTAAAACCTTCACTTGAACCTAACGACATACCCTGGAGTTGGGTACGTGTAGGGGCAAGGTCGGCATTATATTGATACTGCTTGTAGAAAGCAGTAGCCAACTCCTCCCAGTTACGAACCTTGGTCCCATCCAGCTGATAGAACCATTCGAGATGAGTCCCTGAAAGACTCTCCTGGAAGAAGTGGATCCACAAATTCTTATCCGCTGAGTACGGTTGAATCTTCCGAACATAGGACCTGAGATGTAGCTTGGGACAAGACGCCCCGTCGTACTTAGCGAAAGATGGTGCTTTGAACTTATGAGGAATAATCACACCGGTAGACAAACCCAAATCTCCAAAATCCATCCCAGGTACCTGTTGGATCTCCATAGCATTCAACCTATCCTCCAGTTGCTTGTAACGGTCTTCTGTCGGAGGATACTGCTCTTCATCAAAATCAGTCTCGTTGTCAGAGACTACCGGACTAGGACCTTTTTCTGCTTGAGGAGTACTCTTGCCAATGGAAGAACCAGCCTCTTCATTCTGCAAAGTGTTGCCAAACCTTCGGCCCGAGCTAAATAGAACAGTTCTTCTCTTCTTCTTCTTCTCCTTCTTCAGGAGCAGAGCCTTCAGCTCTTCTTGGCCTTGAGCCAAACCCTTGATTAATTCCTGAAATTGCGCATTCTGCGCCTGAAGAGCTTTGATGGATGTCTCAGTTGATGACGAGTCAGGATTCATGATGCTGAAATAAACAGCGAAGAACTGTAAGCAACCTGAAAAGGAGAAAACCTGCTATGCACATGATGAATGGAATGCGTATGATTTATGTTTTCAAAGACAATCGGGAATCAACTTTGTAAACAAAAAGGAACACACTTTATTAGATTCAACTTTGAAACTGAGATTATTCAACAGGTTGCCCTTAGGCATTACATAAAAGGAAATACTGAAAAGGGAAATAAAACTGTAAGAGAACATCCGGAGCTCCTTATTGATCCCATGGTCTCCTCTTCTCAGTACGGATGTAGGCATTCAGAGCTCGCTCATTCTTCAACTGCTTTGTCAGCTTCTGGATCTTTAATTCCTGCTCGTTGAACTTTTCCCGGTAAGAATCTCGCTCTTCTCGCAGCTGCGACCAAGATCTCTTCAATGTCTCATAATCAGTAGGTATCCGAGGAGGAAGGACAGTTGGAGGAACACCATCTTTGTCAGGACACTCAAGAATGACGGGTCTGACAGCTTCATACGGCATACCTAACTTCTGAGCACGGATGCGAACCCATTTGTAGTAGGCTTCCATAGGTAAAGAAGTCTTTGGCCCCAACTCTTGTGGGTCAGCTTTATGAACTTTGTCCCAAGCCTTGATGAACCTACGACGCAGCTCGTCACTATCCACCTGAAACTCAAAACTGATGTGAGGCACCAACATCTCATGGGGGCCTGCTCTTCTTGCTCTTCCAAACTGACGGAGCACTAGACATGGATTGTAAGAGATCCCTCCTTGGGTACCAATCAGAGGAACATTAGGATATTCCCCGCATCGATCAATGACAGCTATCTCATCCAAACCTCTGCAAGTCCAAATGATGTCTTTGTCGGTGAGAGACATTAACCTATGAGCCCAACCTCTTCCTTCTTGGTTCTTCAGTACGAACTTAGGGAGGTGAGAAATAAACCACCTCACCAACAAAGGGATACAACACCATAGGGTTCCTCGTCTTTGGGTAGTACGGGCATGAAGTTGTTGCAGGATGTCACCCAAGAGAGTGGGCACAGGATTCTGAGACATAAAGATCCTTATGGCAGTGACATTGATGAAGTTGTCAGGATTAGGAAACAAGACTAACCCATAGATTAGGAGAGCCAAGATGTCTTCATATGCCCTAAAGTCCAGGTCATTCCAGAAACTGTTAGCTTTACCAATCAGAAACTTGGCCAAGAAACCCTTAACTCCGCTTCTAGTCACCCAGTTGTCCATTACCTCTTGATGTGTCAAGGGAAGAGCTGCGGCAACATCCTCAAGCCTGAGGGTCTTTTCCCAACCAGTAAAGGGAGTCTGATCTAAGATAGGGATACCAAGCAAATCAGAGAACTCTTCCAGGGTAGGGACCAGCTGGAAGTCTTGAAAGGTGAAGCACTGGTACAGAGGGTCATAGAACTGGGTCAGAACGCTCATCAACTGTTGATCCCGCTTTGCAGTGACTAAACTGAGAAGAGAACCATGCCTCTGAATGAAGGAAGTGGTATTTGGAATTCTGCTAACCAACTCTTCAAGCAACTCAGGTGAATGAACAAAGTTTAACCGGATAGTATTCCTTCGCACAGGCATCATGTTTTCCTACAAAACAGAGCAAAGGTGAAACCCTCTTGTCTTTGAAATGGTCAGTCCTTATGCAGGATGCATGCAATGCTCATGATGTTATGATGTTATGATAAAGCAACCACAAATAGATACAAAGGCAAACATGGTAAGGCACACAAGTCACACAAGGCAAGCCCCTAAAGTTTAGGCCAGCATGAGGCCTAGGTACTACCCTCTTTCAGTTTGTTGGTTCATACCTGTCCTATCAAAGTAACCGGGTTCTTAGAGGATCCCAATATCATTGACTACCCTCAATCGGTCATAACTCCAGCATCGCAATCTTTTCTTGCGGCCAGAACCATCACGAGAGTTTAGCCTCAATGGGCGTAGCATACTGCTACTGTTCTAATGGCCAAGTTGTGTCATTTAAGGTTCTAAGGTTGTTGGTGCTTAACGACTCCTCAGAAGACCCATATTCTCCTCGTTGCAACACAAGGGATATCAGTACAGACCAAGGTGCCACACCAACGTAGCCACTGTTTCACCCGTGTCGGTCTACGCCGGACAGGTCCCTCACAGCTTATGCTACCTAAACAGGGTATCCCCAGCTCCGGGTTAGGATCTATGTAACTCCGATGTAACCCACAATAGTAAAGCAAGCAAATCAATACAATTGAAAACACAGTTATGAACTAACCCTAAGGTACACCTCACTTTATAAAGGGTCCCCAGCAGAGTCGCCAGTTCTGTGATCGGTGGATCTGGAACTGACTGTTTAACGCTGGTTCGCGAAATGTCACGGAAGCAAGAGTCGCCACCGTCTTTTATTTTCTCCAAATGGAAAGGACAAAAGCACAGAAAAATTCCTTATAGAGATTGCTCTCGGTTCGGGAGGTAGGTTATAGAAAGGGAAGGTGTTAGCACCCTTTCTATCCATGGTTATCCATGGGCTCTTAGGTACTTGCTCATTTGTGTTTTCAAAAATGGTTTGTTTGCTTTTCAACTGTGGGTTTTAAAAAGTTTCTTTGAAAATTCCAGTTCGACTCTTGTATCGGTCCTCAAGAGTGTTTGAAAAAATGCTTTCGAAAGCTTTTTGAAAAGGTGTTGGTGTGAAAAGTATTTTTTTGAATTGTTTTGAAATTAGAGCAAGTATTTAGAGTCGTCTACCTACCCTAAGGAATTCGTCTGTGTAAATGTCCTTAAAGTAGTGTCATCCCACCATTGAGAGGTAGGTAGCACCACCGTTGGAGGTGTTCGGGTCAATTCGAGGTTCGGGACATGGTGATCACCAGAGCAATAGGAAGACACCTTAGAAGCTACCCTCATGCCAGGTTCCCGGATCATGAGGACTTACTAAGACATCCTCTACTCGACGATCACCTTTCGAGGCAAGGCAACAGTGAGGCGTACCCTAGGGGTGGTGTGTGATTTGTGTATCGTTTTCAGATATTTTTGTCTTTTGTCATGTCATGGGTGATCTACGCTTTTGTTTTTATTTTTTTGTCATTCATTCTTGCATGCATTTATTTAACAGTTAAAAAAAGCGAGAAAAGTAAAGTTCTAAAGCTATTACAAAAGGCGCGGGTCCACATCGCCAAAATTTCCAGAACCCGATTTGACAGAAAAATAAAGACTTAAAGAAAAGTAAAGTGCGAGAAATTAATTTACAAGGCCTTGGGAGAGGTACATAAATATTATAAAGAATAAAAATAAATATGCGAATTGGAATTAAAGTTGAAACGAGGGCGTTGGACCCTTTTTAACTAAATTAAATTAAACGATTATTAAATTAATAAAATTAAAAGGAAAAGAAATTTGTTTTTGTGGTATTTTTGTATTTTATGATTTTAGTGAAACAGAATTAATTAAAATAAAATGCTAACCCTAATTCTAGTTGTTTTTAGTTTATTAAGAAAAGATTAAATTTTAACCTAATATTTAACCTAATTATTTACATGCCATTTAATTATAAAAGTAAATAATATTAAATATTCAATTATTATGAAAGAAAAGAAAAAGGAATAAAAATTATTATAAACCCTAATTCTACCAATTTTAGGTTTTTATTGAAAAAAATGTTAAGATTAAACCCTAAATTAAAACTAAGTGAATTAATGCAATTTATTTACAAAAATACTAAAATAAAAATATTTATTATTTTTTATCTTTTCTGATTTTTTTGGTGTTTTTTATATATTATGAAAATATTAAATTAATTAAAAAAACAATAATTGAAAGAAAGTAAAAATAATGAAAAAAAATAAAGAATGTAAAAAAAAAGTTTGCAAACCTAAGGGGGTCTGCCCCTAATTTGGAGGGTGAAGTCCAGCAATTTGAGCCCAATAAGCCTTAGGCCTGGCTGACTTTTCCACTCACGTACCCAAGCGTTGACTAGAGTTTATCATATTCTTCAGATCCTGGCCCTTGACTGAATCCAGTGGGACGCGTGGGCAGCTGGATTGAGAAGCGCGTGGTACACCTTAATGCTGAAACTGCACATGAACATCATATGAAAAATAATATGAAAGGGGGTGGGGACCTGGGGCTCGAACCCAGGTCCCAGGGGTTACCAGCATACACGTCTACCACTGAGCCATCCAACGCGCGTTTATTATATAATGACCAGTAATTATTATAAGAGAAAAGTGGTCAGTGGCTCAAAAACGCGCGAAGAATTTAAATGATCCAACCATTGATGGACACTTCATCATCTTCCTTCTTCATGATTTTTTCCTGAAACAAAAAAGAAGTTGGCAACGGTTTTCAGCTGTTCCCATAGGCACCCTATTGAAAAATAGCGATTAGCCCCTGGGGCCTCATAAATTAGGCGCGAGGGTTGGGTCTAGATCGTCCAAGCATGATGGTTTCAACCATGTCATTGTGATTCCTTAATTTTACAGTATGAGAAAACGCCTAAATTGAAAACCTGAAAACCCTAGATGCCTTTAATGGTGAATCCTCATATGGGGCACGAAAACAAAATCAAACCACACAGTTAGCTTCAGAATTGAATAATGAACACAAATCATATATTAAAAATTTCTAAATGCGCATGAATTGAGATGCAAGAATATGAATTTTTTTCTGTACAGGTTGCACTCGTGTTACCAATTTAGGGCGTTAGAATGATTGATTTCGATTGAAAAACTTTCCTTGAAGCCTCAGGAAGCTAATGAGATAAAAATCTTGCCTTGAATCGTCCTTTATCCCTGTTTTCAGTTTTCACTTTTTTAACCAAAAACTCAAGTTTTGTTTTCTATGTATGGCACAGCTTGCAGTCAGTGAGCACGAGGGTTTCCTTCTCTACTTATGTGTGAGTGTTTTAGGTTAAGAAACTTTGATCAAAATCCATGCATTGATGTGAAAAAGATTTGATTTGCAAACCATAATTTTTTCAATCTTTTTTCATGCTTTTTAGCTCTCAATCATATCCAATCAACTTCAATTCTTCCCTAATTTGCTTTGCACGAAATATTAGAGATATTATGTGCACAAAAAGATTTGGAACATTAGGATTTATATTTTTCATGTATTTTAATTAATTTAAATGAATTATTAATAATAAAAATCCAAATAAATAAATAAAAAATGAAGAAAAACTTCCCTTTGGGCCAAGTGGTCGTGCACATGCCTTGGATAATGAATTGTGGAAGAAAAAGAAGCCCATTAGCAATTTTAGGTCATTTGAATCAATGTTGACTTTTCAAAATATCCAAAAATTTCCCAACTTCCACAAGGCATAACTTGCTCAATTTTTAAGCTTTGCTCATGTTCTTGGACATTTTGGAAAGGTCTTTGAGTCCTCTAACCAATGCCTTTGGTCCCATGTCATTTTGATTTACCAATATCAAGTTATGGCCTTTGACTTAAAGTCCCTTTTTGTTGACTTTTGAAAATGACCTATAATGTTGAAATTGATAACTTTTTATGAGAGCATTTCTTGGACTTGAAGTATGAATAGGAGTTGTAGGAAATGTCTTTCTCTTCAAAATGAGCTTTGGATGGAATTTTTCTGATAATCCATGTGAAAGTTATGCCCTGGTCAATTTACAGTTGACTTTTTCAACTGTCCAAATAAGGAAACTTTTGCATCTTGATGATTTTTGAGCCAAGCTTTGAGAATCATGATCAAGAATTGATAAAATGATGTTTGTGGCTTCAAAATGAGATGTTGACCAAAAATTTGAACTTTTGACTGTCAAATGACCATTTTGCCCCTACAGTTGACTGTAGTGCAATTAGGGTTTTCGACTGTGCAATTTTGTGCTGAAAGTCTTGAAACTTGGTATGAGGATGCTTGACCATATTTATAGGCATGTGGGACTTGATTGGACCCTTGTAAACTTCATTTTCTTGATCAAAACAAAAACCCTAATTTTGACTGTTCAGGAGGCTCTTACACTGTGCAACCCTTGGGGAATTTTGAAGCTTGCTTTTGACAGATCTTGAAGAATATGGGAGGGCAAATTTTGGGGTACAACAATAAAGCAGGAAAAACAAACAAGAAAGCAATTTTAAAAATGACCTATATCCTAAGGTAAACCCCACTTTATTTTAGTCACCAGTTCTGTGATACAGTGGCAGAACCGACTGTTATACTGGTTTTCGTTTTATATTCGCAAATATCGCAGTAAGCAAGAGTCGCCACCGAATTTCATTTCATCCAACAAAGGAAAAGGAAAAAGAACAGAAAAAACCTTTTTTTTAGATGTTTCTGAGTACGGGGGGTAGATTATAGAAAGGGAAGGTGTTAGCACCCTTTCTATCAGTGGTTTTCCACAGGCTCTTAGGTACTTGCTCATTTTGAAATTGCTTATGTGTGTTTTGAAAAGTTTTTATTTAACTTCGTGATAACCCTTGTATCTATCCTCAAGAGTGTGATAAAGTTGTTTTTGAAAACTGTTTTTGAAAAGTGTTTGTGTGAAAAGTTTTTGTTTTGAGCAAGTACTTAAGAGTTTTTTACCTACTCGAAAAAAGTATGTTCGTTTTTGTTTCCTTTAGACAGTGTTATCCTGTTATTAAGGAGTAGATAACCCTTTCATTGGTATTTTAAAGGGACGTTCGAAGGGACGAAATGGTCTCTGAAGGCAACGAGTAAGGATACCTTGGCATTTCGAAGGGACTATCGTCATAAGATCAATTCGTAGGCAACTCGAGGGACAAGTAGGGACTATGATCTTTATGAAGATTTTGAATCACGGGTTATTGCTAAGGTATCCCTACGTTCGAGGGACACGACCATTATTTCTGAGACAACCAAGTGGGGAAAACTCTAGGAGTGAGCATGTGCAAGTGTACTTTTTTCAGTTAGTTATCTTTGCACAATTAGGGTTATCTATCATTTTAAAGTTATTTGTCTTGCCATTCAATCCTATTATCCATACATCTAGCATTTTAATAGTTGCGGAAATTAAAAGCGAAAAAGAAAAATCTACGCTATTACAGGGCTTTTGGACAGATACACAAATATTTTACTGAAAAAAATAAACATGCAGAAATTTAAAATCCTAACTAATCTATTACAAACTTAGAACAGTTACAATAATCTGAAAATAAATAAAAACGCGCGCGAAGAATTGAGACGGGAATGAGGAAAAGATATTTTTTTGGATTTTTTTGAGAAAAGCAAATAACCTAATTTCTATTTATTTATAATTATGTAAAAAAAATTTAAATTAACACAAGATATTTTATGAAAAAAAAGTAAATCTAATTTTTTAATGATTTTTTTTTAATTTTAATTGAAAAATGATTTTTATTGTGAAAATAATTAAAACAAGATATTAAGACAAAATAAATAAGGAAATTGAGAGAGAGAGAAAAAAAACAAGAATTAAAGAAATTGGGCCTGATGTCATGAGCAGACTGGGGGTGTGTGCTGAACTTCTGAAACCCAGAAGGATGAGCCCAAAGCTGGTGGCCCAGAGGATCGTGCCTGATTCAGTGCATCCTTCCTCTGATGATTCATGGTGGACCTGCGTATACTGGGCTTGGATCTGGCTAGAGATGGATCCAGAGGATGAGATCAGAGGGCGCGTGATGATCCTCAGAAGGTGAGATATGTTGGATCTGGTAAAAATAATGGAGAAAATGCTAAAAGCTCACGCCTGGGATCGAACCCAGGACATGAGCTTCATACTTCCTTCCCCTGACCAACTGCGTTGGATGTTAACTCATACATATAATCAAATAAAAATAATATATATCAAACAAGCCATTAGATCCTAGTCAGTAAAACATAAACGCGTCAGCATTTCCAGAACCAATCATGTTATAAGGAAATGCCACGCCTACAGTCAAAATGTCTTCGCCTGAGGGAGACGAGTCAACAATGTCAGAGCTGCGCTCCATTCGTCTTCTTCGGGAGGGTGAAAATCCCAAAACCTACAAAAACATGGAATTTAAAGGGTGCAAAAGACCCTACTCCCCCTGAAATTTTCCTAGGAATCCAAATATGGCCTTAGTTTTGCCTGAAAGTGCTTGTATCATCTTATTCGTGCCATGGCTATTTCAAAGCCCTAACAATGGCAACCTCTTAAGTTTGCATCCATACTTTCATGCTTTACGTTAGAATGGATCAAAACAATGATATGAGCATGAATATGTAATGAAAGTTAATTTATATTGTGTTTTTGCAAAGTTTTGGATCCCAACTTTACCATAAACCGGAGATGCTTGGCCTGAGTGTTTCAGAGGGTTCCAAGCCTGGAGATTGACAAGGATGGATTCCTGGCACTTTCAGGAGTATGATAGAAGGCTTAGGTTGGACGAAAATAGCTTGGATCGTATGATATATGCTTGCACTTTTTTTGAGAAAATTTGAACACATTTAGGGTTTGAGTGAGGCAGGCTTCTTGTCCGTTTGACTTAGGGTTACTGTGTATATGTAGCAAATCAAATTAGGGTAACAAAAGAGGAAGGATATCCATGCTTTGAGTGAGAAAATATTTGCGTTCAATTATTTTATTTTGTCTATTTTTGGAACGAATCCACTCTTACTCTCTCCATGAATTTGCCTTGATTTTCCAGCTTTTGTTGATTGTCAATTGATGAGAAAAAGATTTGCAATAAACTCTTTTATTATTTTGATCATTTATTTGATTTAATTTGATTTAATTTGATTTTTAAATGATTAAAATCAAAAATAAATTAAATAAATAAAGCCAATAACATGTGGAAGGGTTTTTGGGTCGTGGACCATGTTGGAAGTGAGATGCAAGCATAAAAGTTATGCCCATTTGACAAAAGATGCAATTTTGGGCACTGTTGACTTTTGACAATTCTCCAAAAATGGCCAACTTTGACAATGCATATCTCCTTCAATTTTGACCCTAAGAGGGTGTTCTTGGACTTTTTAGAAAGCTTAGGATGTCCCCTAAACAATCATTTTGGTTTCATTTCAATTGAATACTCCATGTTCATGTAAGAAGCTTTGACCCAAAAGGTGTTTTTGTTGACTTTTGGAATGACCTATGATGTCTGAATTTATATATTTTCATGAGTGCATTTCTTGAACTTTAGGGCTGTAGATGAGTTTTAGGGAGTTGGATTCTCTTCAAAATTAG
Source organism: Vicia faba (assembly GCA_948472305.1). Taxonomy (NCBI): domain Eukaryota; kingdom Viridiplantae; phylum Streptophyta; class Magnoliopsida; order Fabales; family Fabaceae; genus Vicia; species Vicia faba. The sequence goes on from OX451740.1 coordinate 631,027,902, forward strand.
CCTTGGATGGAAATTTTTTGATAAAGTATGAGAAAGTTATGCTTGGTCAAAGTTTGGTTGACTTTTCCTAAGAAACCTTAATTTAGCAACTTTTGAGTTTTGATGAATTAGGAGCATTCCTTGGGGAATCATGACCAACCCTTGATCAAATGATGGATATTATTTCAAAATGTTGATGTTGACCAAAAATATTGAAGTTTGACTTTATAGGGGCCATAATTGACTTTTGACCTAATATAGTTGATTTTCAAACATCTGAGCAGTTGACTGGGCAAACTTCTTGTGCAAGGCATGAAACTTGGCATGGATGGTATTGAGAACATATTAGGACTATGGAGAGAATATGAGGCCTTTTGAGCTCACCCATTTTGATGAAAATGGAAACCCTAGTTGGAGGTTCATTGTTTTAGGAGAGAGTTTGTCTAGTCAACTCTTGGGCATCCTTGAGCAAATTGAGGATCTCAATGAACATATGTTGAGTAAAATGGGTGGGAAAATTTTGGGGTACAACAAATATGTCTTATAAAAAAGAAATAAAAAATACAAGATCATAGTCCCTCGATGACGCTATCAATGTTGCCTTTCAAAAAATGATCTTAGTCCCTCAATGAAAAATGCTAAGACATCTTACAACATTGTTATCATGGCTATACGATGACCCATGCTTGTCCCTTTACATCCAAAGATAAGGCTTCTTACCAATCAATGGTAAAATAGAAATATCAAAGGAAAGGAAGAAATGAACAAAGACTTTTGAGTAGGTAGATTGTTCCTAGTTGCTTGCTCATTTTCAAATCAAACATCCTTGCTTATTTTCAAAACAAACACCAACAATTTTAAAACACTTTCAAAAACACTTTCAAAACATTTTCCAAACTTGAAACATTTTCAAAAGCTCAACACTTTGTATACGTTCTTACGAACGATAACTATTACAAAGTTTTCCTAAATGATGGCGCCTTTTCAAAATACTTTCAAAAACCATACAAAGCACATTTTCAAACAAAAAGCAAGTGATCTAGCAAGAAACTAAGAGCTCATAGATAACTATGGATGAAAAGGGTGCGAACACCTTTCCTTTTCATAATCTACCCCCCGAACTCAAGAAATAATCTCAAAGGTCTTTCCTGTTCTTTTCAGCCTTTCCTTTTGGATAAAAGAAAAGTCGGTGGCGACTCTTGCTAACCGCAATATATGCGATAAAACACAAAACATCCCAAGTCAGTTCTCCCACCGTATCACAGAACTGGAGACTCTGTTGGGGAGTAACTTAAAAGTAGGGTTACCTTAGGGCTAGATCACCTTTACTTGCTTTCATTGTTTTAATTGCTTGCTTTACATTTTTGGTTCCTTGTTTGGGCTTGCTCTAATCCTCTACCCGGATTTAGGATACCTTATAGGTAAGTAGCAATACGTTATGGAAACTGTGCGGGGTATACCGGCGTGGTCTAAGAAATAGTTATGTTAGTGTGACATATTTGTGGGTACCGGTAGCCCTTGAGTAGTTAAGGAGAATACGGGGTCGTTGTGTGATGTCTTGAAGCACTAACTGATTTGTAGAACCTTTACTTGACCAACTTGTCCATTAGGACGTAGTGAGATAATCGACTTTGGTGCAGTCTGAAGTTGGTTGATACTATATACTACACTCATTAAGGTTTGGCTTTTCATGATATTTCGATCGCTGTGAAAGAGGCTTGCGCTGGAACAATGCCCGAGAAGACAGATCCGTGATATTGAGATCCCTTAGAACTCGGTTACTATTTCTAGGACAGGTTTAAGCCAACTAAACTTCAAGAGGGTACTTACCTATGAGACTCCATGCAAGCCTAAACCTAAGGACTTGTTTACCTTGTTTATATATACTTACTTGTACATGACATCATAAACATCATAACATCATACTCATTCTCACTAACCATTTCAAGGATTTTTGGGATTTATCTTTGTTCTGTTTTGTAGGACATGGCTTCTATCTGCGGGAATACTATCCAAGTCAATCTCATAAGAATTCCTCCTCAACTCAAAGAGTTGGCATCAAGGGTTCCTGAGAATTCTCCATTCACCGAAAGACATGGTCGCCTCCTAAACTTGGTTACCTCTAACACTGATGAAGATATGATGAAGGTGCTTTTCCAGTTCTTTGATCCTCTACATCATTGCTTCTCTTTTCCCGATTATCAGCTTGTACCAACTTTGGAAGAATTTTCATAACTCTTGAGGATTCCAATTCTCAATAAACTACCCTTCAACGGTACGGAAATAGATCCAAAGCCTGAAGATATTGCCCAAGCACTACACTTGTAACAATCTTATATCACAACTAATTGGGAAACAAGGAGTGGTGTCAAAGGTTTCTTAGCCAAGTTCTTGTTCGAGAAAGCTCAAGATTGTTGGAACTATTTGGACTTACAAGCTTTTGAAGAAATATTGGACCTTCTCATCTATGGGATGTTTTTTGTTTCCAAACCCTGGCCAACTTATAGATGTAAATACTGTCAAGATCTTCATGTCTCGCAATCTGGTGCCTACTTTGTTGGGAGATATCCTACATTCTTTTCACTCTCGCACTATGAGGAAGAGAGGGATCCTCATGTGTTGCACTCCTCTCTCGGCAAGATGGTTTATTTCGCATCTTCCCCAATTTGTATTGAAGAACGAGCAAGGTTTGAGGTGGTCCCATAGGTTCATAACGCTCAGACATTCAGATGTTCATTGGTGTTCCCGATCCTTGGAGAATGTTACTATCATCGACCGTTGTGGAGAATTCCCTAATGTCCCTTTACTTGGCATTAGGGGAGGTATCACTTATAACCCTTTCTTAGACTTATGACAGTTTGGTTATGCTCGAAGGGATGGTCCACATGAGATGCTCATCCAAGGAGTGGTATTCGACTATGAGAGCGACAATCAAAGCTATTGTCCGAGGTTTATACGAGCTTGGAGGATGGTGAGCAAAGTGGATAGCAAGATGTTGGGACACAAGAATTCCATTCCCTTTGAGCCTTACCATAGGTGGGTACAAGCTCGTGCTCAGAAACTTGTGATGCCTTATCCCTCCATCTTACCAGTTATCATGGAACCTGTGGTTGAAGGAGATGCTCCCTACATTGTCCTCCATCCCGACATGCCTACTTCTCTTGAAGACTTGCAAAAAGGTTGGATTCAGCTAAAGGAAGAACGAGATACTTTCTAAGCTCAATTCTATGATAGCGAGAAGAGGGTCTTAGAGCTTATAAAGCAGCTACAAAGAGAGCAAAGTGTGAACGCCTATCTCGCGCCGAAGAGGATGCGTTCAGACTTTTTATCTTAGAAAGTTATTGTGTAAGCCCAAGAGGTATGATGTAATCTTTTTGAGCTAATTAATGAAAATTGACGTTTGTTCACTCTTTTGTCTATACAAATTTAGATTTCATAAATCCTTGAATTCATTTGCATATACATCTTCCATGCATCATAACATGACAGGTTTTCACATAACAGGTTTCCTTATCTTTCTGTTGTTTATTTCAGCAAGATGGATCTAGAGAAAACTGTGAAGGATCTTCAGGCACAAAACTCTCAATTCTAAGATACTCTATTGGCCCTATCCAAGGGGCAGCAAGATATGATGGCATTGTTGGCAGTTAAGAAGAAGCCCAAGAAGAAATCCCTAGTCAACATGGGCAGAAGGTTCAAAGAGTCGATTCGTCAGATCCCGGTAGTGGAAGACTCATCTAAAGAAGACGAGAATCAGATTGGTGAGGTTAATAGTACTCAGGCTAACTGTGTTAATGATCAAGCATCTGATGATGATTATTTTGACGAGCAGTATCCACCCGCCGATGTCAAATATAAGCCGTTAGAAAACAGATTGAAGGTCGTCGAGATCCAAGCCATCCCCGGTTTAGATTCTTATGATTTGGGTTTGATCTCTGCGGTTGTTATTCCCCACAAATTCAAAATACCGGTCTTTGCAAAGTACGATGGTGTTTCTTGTCCAAAACTCCGCCTGAAATCTTATGTCGGCAAGATACAGCCGCATACCATTGATAAGAAACTATGGGTTCACTTTTTCCAAGAAAGCTTGACCAGAACGCAATTAGAGTAGTTCTACCAGTTGGATGGGTCCCGCATCAATACTTGGGAGGACTTAGATACCGCCTTCTACCATCAGTACCAGTATAACACTGACTTGGCGCCGACAAGAGTTCAGTTGCAAGATATGATAATGGGGAAGAATGAAGGATTCAAGGAATACGCACAAAATTTGAGAGACCTGGCCAATAAGGTTCAACCACCTTTGACTGATAGAGAGCATATTGACATGTTTATGGGCACTTTATCTGGTCCATTATTTAATTTGTTAAATGGTTGTTCCTCTTCCAGACTCACCGAATTAATCTTAACCGGTGAAAGAGTTCAAAGCGGCATCAAAAGCGGGAAGATTCCCATGGCATCTGCCTCCACTTCAAATCCTATAAAGAAACCTTTTGTTACAAAGAAGGAAATCAATGTTGTGTACGAGGCAAGGGCCCATACCAAGAAGAATGATCATTCGTCTATTAATGTTGCCTGAATCTCCAATCCAACTCCTGCTCCAAGACCATCTGCTAATCATCAATGTTTTGAAACCCCGAGAAGACAATTTACGAGGTTGGGCATGTCACTATCTCAAGCCTTACAACACTTGCTCAAGGCTAATTTGGTGACATTGCGCGATCCTTCTGCCAACCCAGATACCTCTTCACCAAAGTATAATCCGAACGCTAAATGTGCTTACCACTCAAGTAGCCTCGGGCATGAGACTGGCCAATGTTGGGTCTTGAAGAATAAAATTAAGGATTTGATCGATAACAAGACTATTGAATTTTATCCTCCTCCAACTTCGAATGTGATCACTGTGCCTATTGTGATACGGTGGGAGAACTGACTTGAGGTTTTGCGTTTGTTTTCGCAAATGTTTCGGTTTAGCAAGAGTCGCCACCGACTTTTTATTTTATCCTAAGGAAAGGTTAAAAAGCACAGCAAAAACCTTTGAGATGTTTTCTTGGGTTCGGGGAGTATATTATAGAAAGGGAAGGTATTAGCACCCTTTCTATCCATGGTTATCCATGGGCTCTTAGTTACTTGCTTAGATCACTTGCCTTGCATTTTCAATTGTTTGAAATGGTGCTTTGTGCGTGATTTTGAAAGATGTTTTGAAAAGAGGCCATCGTTGTGGCAACCTTTGTAATGATTCTTGTTTGAATGTATACAAAGGTGTTTGTCTTTTTGAAAGGTTTTCAATATTTTTGAAAGTTGTTTTGAAATTGTGTTGTGGAGTGTGTTTTGAAAAATAGCAAGGATGTTTTGCAAGATTTTTGATCAAGTAACTAAGAGTTGTCTACCCTATTTTACTCAAAGATCTTTCTTATGTTTTTAACCCTTTTAACAGTGTTGTTTCACCATTGTATTTGGTGAACAACCTTGTGTTAGGATGTAAACGGGACGGGCGTGGGTCATTGTATAGACCATGATAGCAATTTTGCAAAGTATCTTAGCATTTCTTTTGAGGGACTAAGATCATTTTTGTAAGGCAACTTTGGATAGCGTCATCGAGGGACTATGATCTTTTGATTTTGTTTGTTTTACCAATATACTTTGCATGCGTAACATGGCCCATTTTTGAAGGCAACAAGTGGATGTAACCCTAGGGATGTTTGTGTGCAAGTGTATTTTATTGCATACAAGAGTTTATCTTTGAATTAGGATTTTCTATTTCATTGATTTTATCTTACCATACACATCCTAATTACTAGCATTTATATTTGAAAGCAATAAAAAGCAGGAATATAAAATCCTACGCTATTACAACAATTAGGGGGTGGGGATACATATTTGTACATGGGGTGGTTCAACGAGAAAAATAGACAAGAAAAGAAAATAACAAAAACAAGATAGAGAGAAAGAGAGAGGGAGCCAGCGCGCTGCTGAGAGGTCATCAGAAGTTCTGACTCAGGCCCGCTGCCAGATGATCAACCTTTTGGTTAAACTGTATGAGTCAGAACTTCTGACTCTTGCACCTGCAAAACAGAAACCTGTTAGTGGGAAGATCAGAAGTTCTGACCCCCATGCGCTGCAAGACAAAAGTTTGTTAGTGGGGAAGTCAGAAGTTCTGATCCTACTGGAAATACAATAATTCTCAGAAGTTCTGATATTATTGACAGCAAAACAGGCTTCAGATGTGCTAACGTCAAAGTCAGCACTTGGCTTCTTCTTGTGCTAGTCAAAACATCTGCAATTTTGTTATTTTTCCACACAACAGAAAACATGTTTGGAACAGCTTCAGCAAATGTCAGAGTGTTTTAGGAGACATAACCAACAAGGTCACAGGCAGGTTCTATGCTGGCTCACTTCCTGTCTAAACGTTCTGAGGTATGAAAAACCTCAGAACACAAACAGCAGCAACATGATGTTTACATTATGTTTATTTGAGCATGCAAAGCTGATGATGCTTAGCAGCGTGATGAAGGTCAGCAGGTGCTTACCTGGCTGTTGGAAAAGTTTGTGAAGGAGAGCTAGCTTTTGGCTCTGATGGTGTTCTGGACAGGTTCTTTTTTGAAAGGGGTAGATGAAGGTGTATGTGTATGTATGGTTAGAGGTTGAAAAGGTGTTCTTCAGTCACAAAGAAAAAACTGGGTATTGATGAAGTTTGAAGGTAAGAAGTTCAAAGTTATGAAACACTGGAGATTTTGGCAGAGTTTCACAGTACTTTCTTGCTAAAAAATTTTGTTTCTCTTCTAGCAATTTTTCTGGTTTTTGGACGCCCTTTTTCAGTGGACAATGGTGCTCTATTTATAGGCAAAACTCTTGTGGCTTCTTGAACATTAAAGGCGCCAACAGAGGTTGAATTGTTCTTTGAAAGAACTTCCTGGGAAGTTGTGATAACAGATAGCCTTTCAGCCTAGGCTGGAACAGCAGGCATGGATTGGGGAGAAGTGACCCCTTAGGTGGACGGTGGCGCGTAGACCCATGCCTAAACCTGCATAAAGGCGTTTACCAAGCCACACATGAAGGGACTACTTGGATGAATGTTCAGGAGTGGTTGGGAGCATTAATGAGCATTAAATAGTGATGAGACTTATCAACACCAAAAATTCTGGTAATAGGAAACAAACTTGAACCAGCAGTTCTGCTTTACTAAAAACAATGTAAACCATGCTCTGGTCTTGTCCTTTTGTTGTTTTAGCAAATTCTGGAGATTCTCCTGACTTTCTGACACATTCCTTGGATTTGCTTCTGGAAATCCTGGACTTAGAGATTTTGTATCAGTGTAACATTCACTCTTCTGACCCTTTTATCTTCTGATTTCAGCATGTTCTAAAGGAGCCTTCAGACTTCCTTGCTTCCTTTGCATTCCTTTAGCAAACTCTGGCTGAACTTGCGTAATTGCTGAAAGAGTTATGTTCTGTTTGAGGCTTACGTGTTGAACCACGTTTGCAACTTCTGACTGAGTTGACGTAGCTGCTGAAGAGCCAACTTCTGACTGCGTTGAGCCAAGCTAGCAACTTCTAACCGTTACTATCTGGAGTTTGGTCCAGAAGTTCTGAAGCGCTATTTTCTTCTTAAACACCCATTTTTAGAGAAAAATTCCAAATGTTTAGAATTTAATTTTTCTCAAGATAAAAGCGTTGCCTTTAGAACTTGTGTGATCATCTTGTTCTTGTAAATGGTTTGCTTGGGAAGAAATGATAATTCAGGATTTGGATTTGTTTCAGAGGGACTCTGAGATTCCAAGATGATTTCCTGAAGAAAGAGAGGGCAAATTTTGGGGTATAACAGTTGCCCCTGTTCAATCTGCTTGGACCTGAAGAGTTAGATTGGAAGATTTGCCTTTTGTGGCTCGAAGGTAAAAGGAGATTGGACACTAGAGTGCCCTTAAATTTGCACTTGTCAAAGTAATGGATGTGGGAATGGGCTTAGAGATGCCATTTGGAGATGTGACAAAATCTTATCGGGGATAGGCTTAAAGATGCCATCTGGAGAGGTGACAAAATCTTATCGGGGATGGGCTTAAAGATGCCATCTGGAATGTTCGTTGAACTGCAATGTGACTGGTCAGAAGAATGAGGATCAAAATGGTATCCGTGTCTGGAATGCATTTGAACTGTATCTGGAGACTGAGTTTGTATGAGCAAAAGAAATGGCCTCCGTGTCTGGGTCGTATCTGAGTTGTAAATGTGTTTGAAGGAAGAATGAATATCAGAATGACTGCCGTGTCTGGAGTGTATCTGTATTGTATCCGGGTAACAGAGAAATGTCTGTGTGGAGCCACTGCGTGCTGGGGATAAATTCTGAATGAGTGACAGAATGACAATCGTGTTTTGAGCGTATCTGGACTGTATCTGAAGTTGAGATTTGTATGAGTAGCAGAATGACTTCAGTGTCTGGAGTGTATCTGAAACTGTATCTTGGAGTTGAGACCTGTATGAGTTAGCAGAATGACTTCCATGTCTGGAGTGTATCTGAAACTGTAACTGGGATTGAGATCCGTATGAGTAATAGAATGACTTCCGTGGCGAACGCACTGGGGAGAATCAAACTGCTGTGGTAAGGGTCAGAATGGTATCCGTGCTTGGAATGCATTGAACCTTGAGGTGGATAAGTGAATCTGAATGAGAGATAGAATGGCTGTCGTGTCTGGAGCGTATCTAGTCTGTATCTGATCGCTGTAGTCTGAATGAGTAATAGAATGACCGCCGTGTCTGGGGTGTATCTGTACTGTATCTGAAGATTGTAGTCTGAATGAATAGTAGAATGACCGCCGTGTCTGGGGTGTATTTGTACTGTATCTGAAGACTGTAGTCTGAATGAGTAGTAGAATGACTGCCGTGTTTGGGGTGTATCCATACTGTATCTGACTTGAAATTCTGAATGAGTAATAGAATGACCGCCGTGTCTAGGGTGTATCCATATTGTATCTGAATAAATTCTGAATGAGTAATAGAATGACCGCCATGTCTGGGGTGTATCCATACTGTATCTGAATAATTGTTAATGATAGCCTTTTAATATTATCCTGAAAAGGATGAAATGTTAGCTAAAACACAAAGTTATGTTGCATGATATGTATGATGCAATATATATGTTATATCAATGTTTATGATATGAATGTAAATGAATGTGCATGTAAGCTGGGGAGCTGTCTTGCTGGGGATAGATGAATCCCGGATGGCTGGAGATAAAAGGATCTTGACGGCTGCCAGGGAAAGTGAATCCTTGACTGCTGCAGGGGATTGCAAGAATTTTGATTGCTGAGGATGAGACATCCTTGTTGACTACTGCTGGAGAATCAGGAGCTTGGGTTGTATGCCATTCTACTGGGGATTCCTGTCCTGAGGAGATTTTTACTGGGGAACATCTGATTATCCTGTGAGGAACTGAGAATGAGAATCTTCATTCTGCTTGGGGGATGCAAGATCTTCAATTGTCGAGGGATCCTAGGACCACTGCTGGGGATTGGAATTCCTTGGTGATTTGTAGGGAATGAGAATTTTCGATGATCTCTACTGGGGAGTTCAGAACCTGATAGACTCATGCTGGAGAGGTATGACTGAGAATCTTCAGTTTGGTGGGAAGTATCTCTATGGGGAGAAGGTTCACTAGTTTGGTTCCGCTGGGGATTGATAGTTGGAATTTTTTAGCTCCGCTGGGGATTGGATTTTCAGATTTTTAAGGCTCCACTGGAGATACTGAAACTTAACTCTGAGGGGAATTGAATCCTGGAAGACTCTCTGGCTGGGGAAATCAGTTTTGAGAAAGCTTCTGCTCTGCTGAGGATCCTAAAGTTTAACTCTGTTTGGGGAATTAAGTTCTGGATTGAGGAATTTGGAGTTTAATTCTGCCGAGGATTCCTTCTGAAAGGGCGTCGCGATATTTATCCGTACCTTCAACCTATCAGTAATCATCTTTTCCTGATTTGTAAGAAAATGACTATGTTCAAATGCATATGCCTACTTAACAAAACATTGGACGTTTCTCAAATAAACATAAGTGCAAAAGAGAAAAAGGAAGACAAAGCAAATTTTTGTATTTGGAAAAGTATTTGTATTAACTTTCTATGAGTATCTTTGTACAAAGGAGACAGGCATCCTTGTAAGAAGATATCGCTGTAAAAATTGAAAATTTTATACAAAAGAAAGATGGCTATGTGAAACAATTCCATGGGGTCCCCATTCTGCTATAGCCTTCACAACTCTGAATATCTGTCCATTCAATGCTTCGTCTGCCGGCGACTGGATTGATCAGAAGCTTGGAGCTGGTTGATGAAGAGATTGTCTTTAAAGTGATCCGACGAGACATAGTCGTACGCTTTAATTCCCTAACTTTTGCCTGAATCGCCCTTTCGGGTTTTCGATCCACCGGGAAACCCTTTTTTGCCCAAGTCGCCCTTTCGGGTTTTCAACTTGCCGGGTGTACAGATTTTTTGTTTTATCCCTAATTTTTGCCTGAACCGCCCTTTCGGGTTTTCGGTTCACCGGGATGCCCATTTTTTGCCCAAGCCGCCCTTTCGGGTTTTCGACTTGTCGGGTTATTTATGCGTAGTATCTTTTGACTATGTCTGCGTTCGCAGGGTGTGGCAAATCGTCGCCGTCCATGGTGGTCAGAATCATTGCACCACCAGAAAATATGCTCTTGATCACAAATGGTCCTTCATATGTAGGAGTCCATTTGCCCCTGGGATCACTTTGCGGTAAGATAATCCGCTTGATTACGAGATCTCCGACTTGATACACTTGACGTCTGACTTTCTTGTTGAAAGCCTTGATCATCCGTTTTTGATACGTTTGACCATGGCAAATAGCAGCGAGTCGCTTCTCGTCGATCAAATTAAGTTGATCAAGTCGGGTCTGAATCCAATCGTCTTCATTCAAATCAGCGTCCTTCATGATCCTTAAAGAAGGAATCTGAACCTCCATGGGCAGGACAGCTTCCATGCCATATACCAAAGAAAATGGGGTTGCCCCTGTTGAGGTATGTGCCGTGGTACGGTATCCATGCAGAGCAAATGGTAACATCTCATGCCAGTCCTTGTAGGTGACTGTCATTTTCTGAATGATCTTCTTAATGTTTTTGTTCGCAGCTTCAACAGCACCGTTCATCTTCGGCCGATAGGGAGATGAATTGTGATGATAAATCTTGAACTGTTCGCATAGGGCGGTGATCATAGTATTATTCAGATTTGTACCGTTGTCTGTGATGATCCTGTCGGGAACACCATACCGGCATATGAGGTTCTGCTTGATGAAGCGGGCAACCACATTTTTAGTAACAGAGGCGAAGGAAGCTGCTTCGACCCATTTGGTGAAATAGTCGATGGCGACCAGGATGAAGCGATGTCCATTGGATGTCGTGGGCTTGATCTCTCCAATCATGTCAATGCCCCACATTGCGAATGGCCAAGGAGCTGTCAGAACGTTGAGGGGAACAGGGGGAATATGAATCTTGTCAGCGTAGACCTGACATTTGTGGCAAGTACGGGAATGCTGATGGCAATCTGCTTCCATGGTAGACCAGTAATAGTCTGCCCTTAGAATCTTCTTAGCCATTGTATGCCCGCTCAAGTGAGTGCCAAATGTACCGCTGTGTATCTCAATCATGATTAACTCTGCTTCAGCTTTGTCCACACATCGGAGTAAAACACAATCATGGATGCGTTTATAGAGGATGTTGTTGCTCAGGAAGAACTTGGCAGCAAATTTCCTTAGGAACTTCTTGTCATTTACGGAAGCTCCTTCGGGATATTCTCTAGTCTGGAGATACCTTTTGATTTCGTGAAACCAGGGCTGTTCCACTACTTCTTCGGTATTAATCTCATGACAATACGCAGGTTTATCCATTCGCTCGATGGTGATTTGGGGAGCCTCGTTATCCCAGTTGAGTTTAAACATGGAAGACATCGTAGCCAGAGCATCTACTAGCTGATTCTCTTCTCGCGGGAAATGCTCGGAGGTGATTTGCTCGAAAAGAGGTAACAATGTCAAGACATGTTCTTTGTATGGGATAAGATTAGGATGTTTGGTGTCCCACTCTCCTTTGATTTGACTGATAAGCAAGGCCGAGTCCCCAAATACAATCAAAGATTTGATCCCCAAGTCTATAGCAGCCTTGAGACCAAAGATGCAAGCTTTATATTCAGCCATGTTGTTGGTGCAACTGAAGCAAAGTCGGGCCGTGAAAGGTGTGTGACAACCTTCCGTGGAAATGAGTACCGCACCGATACCGTTTCCAAGCGCATTTGAAGCACCATCAAAGTACAGGGTCCATCGGGATCCTTTTTCAGGTTCGTCATACGGTCTGTTACCTTCAATGTTGTCCAAATTCATGATGTCCTCGTCTGGGAAGTAAAATCTCATGGGTTGATAATCTTCGATAGCTTGATGAGCTAGATGATCAGCTAGTACACTCCCTTTTATAGCTTTTTGGGTAGTATACTGGATGTCATACTCAGTTAGGATCATTTGCCATCTAGCTATTCTTCCAGATAAAGCAGGCTTCTCGAAGATATACTTGATAGGATCCATTTTGGAAATCAGCAAGGTGGTATGAGTCAGCATATACTGCCTTAGTCGGCGAGCAGCCCATACCAAAGCGCAGCAAGTTTTCTCGAGCAGTGAGTATCGAGTCTCACAGTCGGTAAACTTTTTGCTAAGGTAATAAATAGCATGCTCTTTTCGACCAAACTCGTCATGCTGGCCCAAAACACACCCCATTGAGTTATCCAAGACGGTCAGATACATGATCAATGGTCTTCCTTCGACGGGTGGCATCAGAATAGGAGGTTCTAGCAAATACTCCTTGATCTTATCAAAAGTAGCTTGGCAATCGTTGTTCCATTCGACTACCTGATCTTTCTTTAATAGTTTGAAAATTGGCTCACAGGTAGACGTCAGATGAGAGATGAATCTGGCAATATAGTTCAAGCGCCCCAAGAACCCTCTAACCTCCTTTTCAGTACGGGGGGCAGGCATTTCTTGTATTGCTTTCACTTTTGCTGGATCGACCTCAATGCCTTTGTTGCTGACAATGAATCCTAGAAGTTTACCAGACCTAACTCCAAAAGTACACTTACTTGGATTCAGCCTGAGTTTGTACTCTTTCAACCTGGCAAACAGCTTTTCCAGATGTTCAAGGTGTTCCTCCTCTGTTTGTGATCGAGCTATCATGTCGTCTACGTAAACTTCGATCTCATGATGTATCATATCATGAAACAAAGCTACCATGGTGCGCTGATAAGTTGCCCATGCGTTCTTCAGTCCGAACGGCATCACCTTGTAGCAGAAGGTACCCCATTGTGTAACAAAGGTTGTTTTCTCCATGTCCTCGGGGGCCATTTTGATCTGGTTGTAGCCCGAGAATCCATCCATGAAGGAAAACACCTTGTGCTGAGATGTGTTGTCAATCAAAATGTCGATGTGTGGTAGCGGAAAATCATCTTTGGGGCTGGCCCTATTCAAATCTCGGTAGTCTACACACATCCTGACCTTGCCGTCTTTTTTAGGTACTGGCACAATGTTAGCAACCCATCGTGGATAGGATGTAACAGCCAGAAAGCCAGCGTTGAATTGCTTCATTACTTCTGCTTTAATCTTCTCAGACATGTCGGGCCTCATTCGGCGGACTTTTTGCTTGATCGGTGAACAATCCTCTCTTGTAGGGAGACGGTGAACCACGATATCTGTGTCTAAACCCGGCATGTCCTCATAAGACCAGGCAAAGATTTCAACGTATTCATTCAACAGTTGTATCAAACGCTCCTTGACACTTGGTTCCAGATTGGCACCCACTTGTATTTCCTTCCGGTCTTCCTCTGTTCCTAAGTTGACAGTTTCCAACAACTCTTCGTGAGGCAAGATGGCCCTCTCTTCTTGTTGTAGAAGTCTGGCTAGCTCTCCCGGTACTTCACAATCTTCGTCATCTTCATACTCAGTCTGATTGACCAGATCTTCAGAGTTATTGAAGGACATAGCAGAATAGTTACCCATAGGATCCAAAATGGATGGGTAGCTGCATTTGTGAGTGTGGGTGTGTGTAAGGGATAGCCATCCTTAAACAAACAAAAAATGCAAGAGGAAAGAAAATGAACACAGCAGTTTATCAATGAAAAACGTCCAATGAATCATTAAACATGGCATATGAATATGAAGATAATCAAAACCCTTACAAATGGACCTACATGCCCCGGGCAAGGCATGAGGTGAAAAAGTAGCGTGCAGATTGTTCAAAAGTAATTATTACAAGCCAACAGGAAACGTTTGACAGATAATTACTGATTAATAAAAGTAATGGGGACGAAGTCTTTCGCCTCCCATTTGCGTAGTCCCCCTTCGATTGTTGGGAAGATCCAATCTTCAATGTTGGCCTCTTCGTCTTCACCTTCCAGAGCATTGATCCCATAAGGAGAAATCTTGATGGGTGTTCTTTCAACTTTTGAGCGGCGCATAGCTTTTTGCCCCGCAGCGGTAAATCCTAACCCAAACTTGTCTGTTTTGTGAGGAATATCAGGAAACTGCCCCCATGTTGAGCTCTTCCCTTCCTTCATCGCAGCCTTTGCGTCTTTTAGAGATGCCATCCTGGCCATCTGTTTGGGTACTTCAGCTACCGCTTTTGCTAAAGCCACCTCAGGAGAGACTTCCTCAAAGTGCTGGAATGGTGTTTCAATGAATTCACCCTCCACCTCTATATACCGAAATGAGTTCAGGTGGCTGATCATATATTCCTCCTCACCGTGCACGGTTATGATTTTTCCTTTGACAGGGTATTTCAGCATTTGATGTAAGGAGGAGGTAACTGCGCCAGCATTATGTATCCATGGCCTCCCTAGCAAGCAAGAGTATGACGGACGGATGTCCATCACATAGAAAGTTGAGGGGAACACTTCTGTGCCTACCTTAATGGGAATGTCAACCTCCCCATGTACCATTCTCTTTGACCCATCAAATGCCCTTACAATGATATTACTTGGCCTTAACTCCAAGCCTTCATAATCCAATCGGTCGAGAGCCTTCTTAGGTAGCACGTTCAGAGAAGAACCAGTGTCGACCAAAACATGGGCCAGAGTAGTTCCTTGACATTCTACTGACACATGTAAGGCGCCATTGTGTTTTCTTCCTTTTGGGGTCAGGTCAGCATCAGAGAAACCTAGGCCGTTGTCTGCGGTAAGGCTGGCCACGCAATCTTGGAATTGATCGGCTGAGGTTTCCTGGGGTACATGGGTTGTCTTCAGAAATTTTATCAATGCTTTGGCGTGCGCCTCTGAACAAAGCAGTAATGCTAACATGGAGATCTTCGAGGGGGTTTGCCCCAATTGCTCTACCACATCATAATCACTCTTCTTAATTATTTTCAGAATCTCCTCCATCTCTTTCTTAGAGGTTTCAGGGATGACCAAAGGTTGAGCCTTCGTCCTGACGAGCTCGTCTTGGATCCCTTTCCCCTTATCAGCAGAAGTAGGAGGGACAACTATAGGAATGACAGCTTCTTCAATCAACGGAGTTTTTGCGGAAAGTTTTATCGGTGCAGGAATAACTTTGGCAGCAGCTGAGGGTCCAAAGATTGCCTTTGGGGGGCAATCTCTGGAGAAAATATTCTCCCACTTCAGGTGATCTTGCTTGTACCAGCAATGTTTCCAATACCGGCATCTTCTTCATCAGAGCTTTCCTCGGTTATCTCAACTTGTTTAACACCATGGTAGTAGATCTCTCCACCATAATTCCATGGTATTGTTTTGTCGGAAACATAGGGGACAGGCCCTGGCATGGTTATTTTTAAGGGAACAATCTTTATAGAGGATGTAATCTTAACAGGCTTTTTGACGGCCTTGGAAAGATTGGTGGAAATGGTGATTATTGAAATATCTTCGATAGGGGTTGGAATAGCAGGAATCTTTTCAATCAGAATTTGTTGACTGTCCATTAGGCCTTGGATGCCTTTCTTCAGCAATGGACAGTCGATTGGTAGAGAGGAACAACAGTAGCAATCTTCTTTACATCTTGGGAAAATCCCAGCCTTTAACAGATTCAACTTGATCGTCAACAGTGGTGTCATCAGGTCATTAACATTAGAAACATACAGATCTTCTTCGATAGCATGGACATTGCGACCATGCTTCGGCATCGGAGTGGATATTACGTTTGGCTTCTCCGGAGCATCGAACTCAACCTCTTTTGCATCTATCAAGTCTTGAATTTTATTCTTTAGCGCCCAACAATTGTTGGTGTCATGTCCGGCGCTATCATAATGGTAGACACATTTGGCATTGGCATGATAGTATGGAGATGTGGTGTTAGGGTTTTTCGGTGCCTCCTTTAAACCAGTCAGATTCAACTTCAACAAATGTGGAAGAACTTGCGCATGTGTCATATTGATGCGGGTGAACTGCCGTTGTGGCCGCTCTACCCGTTGCTGATTTGGTCTTGCCTGATTGTCACGAGGCTGATCATTTGATGAATTTTGGATCATCACGGCCCCCACAGTCGGCCGGCGCTCCGTTCTTTCCGATCTTTTCTGAGAACATACCACAGCTGCTTCTTTCTTAGCCGGAAATTATTTCTTAACAGTTGTAGATGCGGAGGTATCCTTTTGAATCTTCCCATTCTTGATACCGGCTTCCACCCGTTCGCCAGTAAGAATTAATTCAGTAAACCCTGCAGAAGAGCTCCCGATCAAATGGTTGAAGAACAGGCCAGATAGTGTCCCCAGGAACATATCAACTAGTTCTCTATCAGAAAGAGGTGGCTGCACTCTTTCGGCCAAGTCGCGCCATTTCTGGGTGTATTCCTTGAATCCTTCATTTGAGGCCATCCCCATACTCTGGAGCTGAGTACGGGTTGGCGCTAAGTCAGCATTATATTGATATTGGCGATAAAAGGCAGCTGCCAAGTCTTCCCAACTATGTACCTCTGATCTTTCAAGCTTGTAAAACCAATCTAGCTGTGTACCAGACAGGCTATCCTGAAAGAAGTGTACCCAAAGATTTCTGTCAGAAGTATGAGGTTGAATTCTTCTGACATACGACCTTAGGTGCATCTTCGGGCAAGACAGCCCGTCATACCTTACAAAAATTGGCACTTTAAACTTTGGAGGGATCACAATTCCAGCAATTAATCCCAAATCTTCGAAATCTAACCCGGGAACCCTTTGCAGCTCCATAGCTGCCAGCCTATCCTCCAAGTTTTTGTACTTGTCATCGGCAGGCGGGTATTGTTGTTCTGAGTAGTCTTCATCTTCTTCAGCCTCTTCTTCTTCAGCTTCGGATTCAGAAGGTAGTGCAGCCCCTTTTCCTTTACTGGTTCCCTCTTCAGATGCGGAGGGAAATTCAAGAACTCTTCTGGCTTTATTCTCAAACCTTCTACCCAGGGTAGCCACCCCCACTCTTTTCTTCTTCTTCTTCACTTTATCTTGCTCTTTGTTCCCAAGCAGTGCCTTTAGATCCTCCTGACCCTTTGCCAAGGTCATTAGGAGTTGTTGAAACTGTGAGTTTTGTGACTGCAGATCTTTGACCGTCTGTTCGAGATCCATCTTACTGAAATAAACAGCAGAAAGATAAGGAAACCTGGTGTGGAGACCTGCTTATGCACATGATGAATGATATGTTTATTTATGCAATGCATTCAAGGATTTAAAAATTCAAAATTGTTGCAGACAAAAAGAACACACGTCATATTAATAAGAAGAAATTTTGTCAGTACATAAATGCCCCATGGGCCAAATATTACAAAAACTTCTTAAGGTAAAAAGACGTTGTGCATCCTCTTTGGTGAGATGTAGGTGTTGAGGGTCTCTTCCTCATGGAGTCGGCGGGTAAGCTCCAAAACCTTATTCTCGCTGGCATAGAAGCTGGCTTCAAAAGTATTCTGCTCCTCCTTGAGTTGGATCCAACTCTTCTGCATCTCCTCCCATGATGTTGGCATGTCAGGATATAGGATGGTGTAAGGAACCTCTCCTTCCTTAACGGGCTCCTTAATCAAAGGGAGAATATGAGGGTAAGGCATCATAAGACTCTGGGCTCGGGTTCGTACTCACTTGAGATAAGGCTCAAGAGGGATGGAGTTCTTGTGCCCCAGTGTCTTGTTATCTACCTTGTTAGGCATCCTCCAAGCTCTGATGAATCTTTGGCGAAGTCCTTGCGCATCGTTGTCGAAGTCAAAAACTAAGTCAGGAATCAGCATGTCATGAGGGTCATCCCTTCGTGCATATCCAAATTGTCTCAAAGCTAGACAAGGGTTGTAGGTAATGCCTCCCCTAATGCCAAGTAATGGAACATTAGGGAACTCTCCACAACGATCGACAATGATGACATTTTCTCTGGACCGAGAACACCAATGTACATCAGAGTGCGTGAGGGTCATCAATCGTTGTGACCACCTTAAGCCTTGGTCATTCTTCAAAACAGATTGTGGAAGGTGCGAAATAAACCACCTTGCAAGGAGAGGAGTACAGCACATGAGAACACCCCTCTTTCTCATTGTTCGTGTGTAAAATGAGTGGAGGATGTCCCCAAGCAACGTTGGTATAGGATTCCTGGATAAGAAGATCTTGACGGCGTTGACATCTATAAGCTGGTCAGGATTTGGGAACAAGACCAACCCATAAATGAGGAGTGCCACAATTTCTTCAAAGGCTTGTAGATCCAATAAATTCCAACACTCTTGTGCCTTCTCAAACAAGAATTTTGCCAAGAAGCCTTTGACGCTGCTTCTAGTTTCCCAATGCCCTTTGATGTCAGATGGTTGCAAGCGTAGTGCTTGAGCAACATCTTCAGGCTTTGGTTATTTTTCTATACCGTTGTAGGGTAGTTGATTAAGAATAGGAATTCTCAGGAGTTGAGAAAATTCCTCCAAAGTGGGCACCAATTGGTAGTCGGGGAATGTGAAACAGTGGTGAAGGGGGTCAAAGAACTGGAACAACACTTTCACCATGTCTTCTTCAATGCTGGTGTTGACTAGGCTGAGCAGTCTACCATGTCTTTCACTGAAGGTAGAGCTTTCTAGAATTCTGGATGTGAGCTCCTTGAGTTGAGGAGGGATTCTCACAAGGTTGACCTGGATAGTTTTCCTGCGAAGAATTTCCATGACCTACAAAACAAGAACAAAGATGAATATCTAAACCCTTGAAATGGTTAGTGGATGCATATGATGCTTTATGATGTTCATGATGTATACACAACCATATGTACAAGCAATTCACACAAAACCTTAGTTTCAGGCTTGCATGAGGTTTCATAGGTAAGTACCCTCTTGAGTGAAGTTGGCTTAAAAACCTGTCCTATAAATAGTAACCGGGTTCTAAGGAGCTCAATATCATTGGATTGTTTTCCATGTTCATTGTTTTGGTTTAGCCACTTAAATAGCGACCAAAATATTCCAAGAAAACAACCCTCAATGAGTGCAGTATCGAGTATCTACCAACTTCGGACTGCACCAAAGCCGGTCATCTCACTACCCCTAATGAAAGGCCAAGATGGTCAAGTAAGGTTCTAGGTCATTAGTGCTTAGTGACATCACTCAGCGGCCCCGTACTCTCCTTGATTGAACTCAAGGGTTACCGGTACTCACAAATATGTCGCACTAATATAGCTATTGCTTCAACCGTGTCGGTATACCCTGCACAGTTTCCACAACGTATTGCTATCTATGAATGTTTCCCCAAATCCGGGTGTAGGATTTTCAAGCCCAAACAAGAGAACCAAAAATGTAAAGCAATCAAAGCAAACAATTAGTCATGCAAAAGGGTGATCTAAGCCCTAAGGTTACTCCACTTTTAAAAATCCCCAGCAGAGTCGCCAGTTCTGTGATACGGTGGGAGAACTGACTTGAGGTTTTGCGTTTGTTTTCACAAATGTTTCGGTTTAGCAAGAGTCGCCACCGACTTTTTATTTTATCCTAAGGAAAGGTTAAAAAGCACAGCAAAAACCTTTGAGATGTTTTCTTGGGTTCGGGGAGTAGATTATAGAAAGGGAAGGTATTAGCACCCTTTCTATCAATGGTTATCCATGGGCTCTTAGTTACTTGCTTAGATCACTTGCCTTGCATTTTCAATTGTTTGAAATGGTGCTTTGTGCGTGATTTTGAAAGATGTTTTGAAAAGAGGCCATCGTTGTGGCAACCTTTGTAATGATTCTTGTTTGAATGTATACAAAGGTGTTTGTCTTTTTGAAAGGTTTTCAATATTTTTGAAAGTTGTTTTGAAATTGTGTTGTGGAGTGTGTTTTGAAAAATAGCAAGGATGTTTTGCAAGATTTTTGATCAAGTAACTAAGAGTTGTCTACCCTATTTTACTCAAAGATCTTTCTTATGTTTTTAACCCTTTTAACAGTGTTGTTTCACCATTGTATTTGGTGAACAACCTTGTGTTAGGATGTAAACGGGACGGGCGTGGGTCATCGTATAGACCATGATAGCAATTTTTCAAAGTATCTTAGCATTTCTTTTGAGGGACTAAGATCATTTTTGTAAGGCAACTTTGGATAGCGTCATCGAGGGACTATGATCTTTTGATTTTGTTTGTTTTACCAATATACTTTACATGCGTAACATGGCCCATTTTTGAAGGCAACAAGTGGATGTAACCCTAGGGATGTTTGTGTGCAAGTGTGTTTTATTGCATACAAGAGTTTATCTTTGAATTAGGATTTTCTATTTCATTAATTTTATCTTACCATACACATCCTAATTACTAGCATTTATATTTGAAAGCAATAAAAAGCAGGAATATAAAATCCTAAGCTATTACAACAATTAGGGGGTGGGGATACATATTTGTACATGGGGTGGTTCAACGAGAAAAATAGACAAGAAAAGAAAATAACAAAAACAAGATAGAGAGAAAGAGAGAGGGAGCCAGCGCGCTGCTGAGAGGTCATCAGAAGTTCTGACTCAGGCCCGCTGCCAGATGATCAACCTTTTGGTTAAACTGTATGAGTCAGAACTTCTGACTCTTGCACCTGCAAAACAAAAACCTGTTAGTGGGAAGGTCAGAAGTTCTGACCCCCATGCGCTGCAAGACAAAAGTTTGTTAGTGGGGAAGTCAGAAGTTCTGATCCTGCTGGAAATACAATAATTCTCAGAAGTTCTGATATTATTGACAGCAAAACAGGCTTCAGATGTGCTAACGTCAAAGTCAGCATTTGGCTTCTGCCTGTGCTAGTCAGAACATCTGCAATTTTGTTATTTTTCCACACAACAAAAAACATGTTTGGAACAGCTTCAGCAAATGTCAGAGTGTTTTAGGAGACAGAACCAACAAGGTCACAGGCAGGTTCTATGCTGGCTCACTTCCTGTCAAAACGTTATGAGGTATGAAAAACCTCAGAACACAAACAACAGCAACGTGATGTTTACATTATGTTTATTTGAGCATGCAAAGCTGATGATGCTTAGCAGCGTGATGAAGGCCAGCAGGTGCTTACCTGGCTGTTGGAAAAGTTTGTGAAGGAGAGCTAGATTTTGGCTCTGATGGTGTTCTGGACAGGTTCTTTTTTGAAAGGGGTAGATGAAGGTGTATGTGTATGTATGGTCAGAGGTTGAAAAGGTGTTCTTTAGTCACAAAGAAAAAACTGGGTATTGATGAAGTTTGAAGGTAAGAAGTTCAAAGTTATGAAACACTGGAGATTTTGGCAGAGTTTCACAGTACTTTCTTGCTAAAAATTTTTGTTTCTCTTCTAGCAATTTTTCTGGTTTTTGGACGCCCTTTTTTAGTGGACAATGGTGCTCTATTTATAGGCAAAACTCTTGTGGCTTCTTGAACATTAAAGGCGCCAACAGAGGTTGAATTGTTCTTTGAAAGAACTTCCTGGGAAGTTGTAATAACAGATAGCCTTTCAGCCTAGGCTGGAACAGCAGGCATGGATTGGGGAGAAGTGACCCCTTAGGTGGACGGTGGCGCGTAGACCCATGCCTAAACCTGCATAAAGGCGTTTACCAAGCCACACGTGAAGGGACTACTTGGATGAATGTTCAGGAGTGGTTGGGAGCATTAATGAGCATTAAATAGTGATGAGACTTATCAACACCAAAAATTCTGGTAATAGGAAACAAACTTGAACCAGCAGTTATGCTTTACTAAAAACAATGTAAACCATGCTCTGGTCTTGGCCTTTTGTTGTTTTAGCAAATTCTGGAGATTCTCCTGACTTTCTAACACATTCCTTGGATTTGCTTCTGGAAATCCTGGACTTAGAGATTTTGTATCAGTGTAACATCCACTCTTCTGACCCTTTTATATTCTGATTTCAGCATGTTCTGAAGGAGCCTTCAGACTTCCTTGCTTCCTTTGCATTCCTTTAGCAAACTCTGGCTGAACTTGCGTAATTGCTGAAAGAGCTATGTTCTGTTTGAGGCTTACGTGTTGAACCACGTTTGCAACTTCTGACTGAGTTGACGTAGCTGCTGAAGAGCCAACTTCTGACTGCGTTGAGCCAAGCTAGCAACTTCTGACCGTTTCTATCTTGAGTTTGGTCCAGAAGTTCTGAAGCGCTATTTTCTTCTTAAACACCCATTTTTAGAGAAAAATTCCAAATGTTTAGAATTTAATTTTTCTCAAGATAAAAGCGTTGCCTTTAGAGCTTGTGTGATCATCTTGTTCTTGTAAATGGTTTGCTTGGGAAGAAATGATAATTCAGGATTTGGATTTGTTTCAGAGGGACTCTGAGATTCCAAGATGATTTCCTGAAGAAAGAGAGGGCAAATTTTGGGGTATAACACCTATGCCAAATCATGGCAAGGGTGTTAATGTTATTGAAGATACAATTTTTGTTGCCTTTGTTGAAGACTTGACTACTCCACTGAATATCATCAAGAAGAATCTGTTAAAAGTCGAGATCTTCCCTGGCTGTGTAAAAGACTATGTTTGTTGTACCCAACAACTCAATGGATGCGAAGGGATAAAGGAAGGCATTCAATGCCTGATGGATAGCCACGAAATTCTATTTGAGAAGACTCCGCCTGCCAGAAGTTTGACTAATAAATGTGAAGATCTCTCCATTATCACCATCTCAAACAAACCTCTTAGGATCTCCTCCAAAGGTCCTATTAGGATTTCAAATGAACCCACTGTTGCTCCCTTAATAATTACCAATCCCGGACCAATTCCCTACTCTTCAAACAAGGAAGTTCCATGGAACTATGATGTTGAGGTGTTTTACCATGGGATTAAACAAGACGCTTAGATCTAAGAAGAAAAAGCTGATGATGTTGGTAACATAACTGGCTCAAGTAAGGTAACTCGAACTGGGAGAATCTTTTCACCCAATATTTCACCACCAGTTGTTGCAAAGACACTTGTCTGCATCTATGTCGATAATCCAAGTACCGATACAAGGGGGAAGGAGAAGGTTCTTGAGCCGGTCATGACAGAAATACCCGCAAAGGACGTTGTTGATGGAGAACCCTCCGCTCGTGAGATGCACGAGGTCTTGAAGATAATAAAAAGGAGCGACTTTAAGATTGTGGAACAGTTGGGGCAAACCCCTTCTAAGATTTCTGTTTTCATTACTACTATGTTCTGATGCCCATGCTCGGACATTAATCAAAGTCTTGAAAAAAGCTCATGTCCCTCATGAGACCACAATAGACCAATTTGAGAATTGCGTGGCTAGCTTGATGGCTGATAATGGCTTGGGATTTTCATATGCTGACCTAACACCACTTGGGAAGAACCACAATAAAGCTCTACATGTTTTTGTCGAGTGCAAGGGGACCACCCTAGCACATGTTCTAGTCGACAATGGTTCTTCTCTAAACGTGCTACCCAAAGGGGCGTTAGACCGTCTAGACTGTGAAGGTTTAGTCTTGAAACCCAGTGATATCATTGTGAGGGCCTTCAATGGATCAAAGAGGACATTTCATGGAGAATTAGATCTTCCAATCAAGGTGGGCTCACAAATCTTCAACTGCACCTTCTGCATCATGGATATCCGTCCTACCTATTCTTGTTTTTTAGGTCGCCCTTAGATCCATAAAGTTGGGGAAATAACCTCAACTCTCCATCAAAAACTTAAATATTTGGTTAAAGGAAGAATCGTCACCGTATGTGGAGAAGAAGAGTTTATGGTAACCCACCTCAACTCTTTCAAGTACATAGAGATGGATGGAGAATTCATTGAGACCCTGTGTCAAGCCTTTGAAGTTGTACCACTGATGGTTGCTACTACCAAATGCTCCTCTGATGAGTCCAAAGTTGTTAAAGTCGTGTTGAGGATGGTTTTAGTCAAAGATGCTCGTGCTGCAATTGAAGAAGGAATTTATGATAATTGGGGGCAACTCCTTGATATCCCATTCAAAGCGAACAAGTTTGGTTTGGGTTTCACCGTCAAGGCTCAGAAGGAAGTGAGGCGCACTCGTGCAGGAAATCCACCTCTCCGAATTGGAAGCCATGAAGTTAACGTTGTGGGTGATTCAGATGATGAAGCTGCATTTGAAGATTGGGTGCATCCTACTACAACAGAGCTAAAGAATTGGCATGCAAAGGACTTCGTGCCCATCTCCTTCATAGAGGAGTAATCATTTGTTTATTGCTTTCTTTCAATTCAAGAACATTTTGTCTGTAATATTTAACAATGACTTTTAAGCCATGTGCCTGGCCCGGGGCACTTTGGTCCATTTGTCAAGGGTTTTATTTATATTCATCTAATCATATGATCCTTCAATATAAATCATTGGACTCTTTTGCATTCAAATCTTTGTGTTCATTGTCTTTCTTTTCTTCAAATATATTTTTCAAAATAGCCATGTATTTTACATGCACATACACACACACTCTTGCAGGTCCTCATCCACTCTGGATCTTATTGCTAATGAATATACTATTGTAGACTGTGACTTCGAATGTCCAATTAACCAAGCTGAAGACGAAGGCGGGGAATATTGTGGAATACCGGGATAACTAGCCAGACTTCTATTACAATAGGAAAAAGCTATTCAGTCGCACGAAGAGTCAGTTGAAGTCATCAATTTGGGTACTGAGACGGATAAGAAAGAGGTTAAGATTGGTGCTAACTTGGAAAGCAGTGTCAAAAGAAGTTTGGTTCAGATGTTGTATTATTACGTGGAAGTATTTACTTGGTCTTATGAAGATATGCCAGGGTTGGATACCGATGTCGTAGTTCATCGTCTGCCGACAAAAGAATACTGTCCTCCTGTCAAACAAAAGGTTCGTCGCATGAGGCCTGATATGTCTGAGAAGATAAAAGCTGAAGTGATGAAACAATTTGATGCAGGGTTCCTGGCTATGACATCCTATCCCCAATGGGTTGCCAATGTGGTTCTAGTGCCAAAGAAAGACGGAAAAGTTCGCATGTGTGTGGACTATATGGATCTGAATAGGGCAAGCCCCAAGGATGACTTCCCTCTACCACACATTGACGTCTTGGTCGATAATATTGCTCACCATAAAGTCTTCTATTTCATGGATGGTTTCTCTGATTATAATCAGATAAGGATGGCTCCCAAAGACATGGAGAAGACAACTTTCATTATGCAATGGGGCACCTTTTGCTACAAGGTCATGACATTCGGGTTGAAGAATGCATGGGCAACATATCAAAGGACTATGGTAGCTTTGTTTCATGATATGATCCATCATGAAATAGAGGTATATGTGGATTATATGATTGCCAAATCACAAACTAAAGAGGGACATCTCAATCACCTTTACAAACTATTCGAGAGGCTGAAAAAGTAGAAGTTGAGGTTAAACCCTAACAAGTGCACATTTGGAGTACGATCTGGAAAGCTTCTAGGTTTTATTGTCATCAATAAAGGCATTGAAGTCGATCCTGCCAAGGTAAAGGCCATCCAAGAAATGTCAGTCCCTCACTCTGAAAAGGAAATTAGAGGATTCTTGGGTCGTCTCAATTACATTGCCCGCTTCATATCTCACTTGACTGCTACTTGTGAGCCAATCTTCAAACTCTTGAAGAAAGATTAAGTAGTCAGATGGAATGATGAATTCCAAGTTGCCTTCGACAAAATCAAAGAGTATCTACAATAGCCTCCTATTCTCATGCCTCCAGTTGAAGGAAGACACATGATCATGTACTTGACAGTACTAGAGAACTCTATGGGGTGTGTTTTGGGCCAACATGATGAGTCTGGCCGAAAAGAGCATGCTATTTATTACCTGAGCAAAAAGTTTACCGACTATGAAACCAGATATTCACTGCTCGAGAAAAATTGTTGCGCTCTGGCATGGGCTGCTCGCTGGCTAAGACAGTATATGTTGACTCATACCACTCTGTTCATTTCTAAGATGGACCCAATCAAGTATATCTTCGAGAAACCTGCTCTCTCCGGAAGGATAGCAAGATGGCAAATGATCTTAACTGATTACGACATTCAACACACAACACAAAAGGCCATCAAAGGAAGCGTACTAGCGAGTCATTTGGCCCATCAAGTTATGGATGATTATCAGTCTATGAACTTCGACTTCCCTAATGAGAACATCATGCTGGTGACCGACTGTGCGAAACCTGGACCATATGACGGACCTAAACAAGGATCCTGATGGACTATGGTCTTAGACGGGGCTTCCAACGCCTTGGGTAACAGAATTGGTGTTGTGATCATCTCCCCTGAAGGTTGCCACACTCCTTTCAGTGCTAGATTACGCTTCGATTGCACGAACAATATGGCTGAATACGAAGCGTGCATTTTGGGTCTTAAAGCAGCCATTGACTTAAGGATCAAGCATTTGAATGTGTTTGGGGATTCCGCTCCAGTGATTAGCCAAGTAAAAGGAGATTGGGACACTAAGCACCCTAATCTCATCCCTTACAAGGAACTTATGCTATCCCTGATTCCCTACTTCGAAGAGATCACATTTGAACACTTCCCTGGGGAAGAAAATCAGTTGGCTGACACCCTAGCAACCATGTCTTCAATGTTCAAGGTTAGATGGGAAAACGAAGCCCCTATGATTACAATTGAAAGATTCGACGAACCTGCACATTGCTGTGAGCTTGACACTGATACAAAAAAGCCATGGTACCACGAGGTGATGAGATATCTTGAAGCACAAGAGTACCCTGAGGGGGCATCCATCAATGATAAAAATCTCTTACGGAGATTTTCAGCCAAATTCTTCCTAAGCAACAGAATATTGTACAAGCGCAACCATGATTCTACTCTACTCTGATGTGTGGACAAGAAGGAGGCATAGGAAATTATGGAAGACATGCACGATGGTCTCTTTGGGACTCACTCAAGCGGATATACCATGGCTAAGAAAATCTTGAGAGCTGGCTACTATTGGTCAACAATGGAGACTGATTGCCACCAGCATTTAAGAACTTGTCACAAATGCCAAATTTATGCTGACAAGGTCCATGTGACTCATATCCCTCTGAACTTCATGACCGCTCTGTGGCCATTTGCAATGTGGGGCATTGACATGATTGAAGAGATCAAGCCTATTGCTTCCAATGGACATCGCTTCATTCTGGTCGCTATTGATTATTTCACCAAATGGGTCGAAGCCACCTCTTTTGCCTCAGTCACAAAGAATGTGGTAGCCAGATTCATCAAACATAACCTCATCTGCCGCTATGGTATCCCCAAAAGGATCATCACCGACAATGGGACTAACCTCAACAATGCTATGATTACCGAGATTTGCACTCAGTTTAAGATCAAGCATCACAATTCTTCTCCATATAGACCTAAAATGAATGGCGCAGTCAAAGCGGCCAACAAAAACATTAAGAAGATTATGCAGAAGATGGTAGTAACCTACAAGGACTAGCATGAGATGTTACTGTTTGCTCTACATGGATACCGCAGTTCAGCCAGAACATCAACTGGGGCAACTCCTTTTTCCTTAGTCTATGGCATGGAAGCTGTTTTGCCAGTGGAAGTTCAGATTCCCTCACTAAGGATTATGAATGAGGCAGGCTTAGACAAAGATGAGTGGATTCAGATAAGATTGGATCAGCTGAACTTGATCGATGAAAAACGATTGGCTGCTATTTGTCATGGTCAGACGTACCAAAAACGTATGATCAAGGCTTTCAACAAAAAGATCAAGCCTCGAGTATATCAAGCTGGAGACTTGGTGATAAAGCGCATCATTTTGCCACAAGGCAACCCCAGAGGCAAATGGACTCCCACCTATGAAGGGACATTTATTCTCAAGAGAGTGTTCTCTGGCGGTACCATGATGCTGACTACCATGGATGGTGAAGACTTCCCACATCCTATAAACACATGGTTAAAAAATACTATGCATACAGGACCCGCTAGGTTGACACACCTAGGCAAAAATAAGGGCATCCCGGCAAACTAAAAGGTTTGGGCAAAAATTAGGGATATATGCAAAAGATGCTACACTCGGCAAGTTTAAAACCCGAAAGGGCGACTTGGGAAAAAAAGGTATACTGGTGGGCTGAAAACCCGAAAGGGCGGTCCAAGCAAAAATTAAGGATTGAAATTGTATGACTATGTCCCGTGGAATCACCACAGTCAACTTTATTACCAAGGTCCGAGTTCAAACGGTCCGAGATCAATCCAATCAACTTCTGTCAACGGCAAGGGGCATTCAAAGACATTGGGGCAATAATAGAGTTGGAATGCAATGAGATCATTTCACATGGCTATTTGTTTTTGTTTTCAATTTTTGTTTTCCTTTCGATGATTTCCTCTTACTAGGATCCCCGTCTCTTTGTACAAAAATGCCTATTCATGGGCAAAATATCAATACAAATATAATTTGAAGTGCAAACTTTCTATTTTTGTTTTGAATGCAAAATTGTCCAATGACTAAAATTGAACAAACATATGCATGTGAACATAATTAAAACTATTTGGCACATGTATCATGCTAAACAGTAACAAGCATCTCTTTAATGCATATGAAATATCCCCACAGAGTTATTTCGTTAGCATTATCCCCACAAAGACTGCTACAATAAACCTCTTCCCTCAACAAAGTTACCCACAAAGTCTCTTTGCATAGGTTGATCTACATCCAGAGTCTCAATCTCTTGGCAGCTCTCTCCCCAACTGAGTTGATCCTACAAGAAAAAGAACTCACCTTGTCGGCAGTTCATCAAGTATTCGTCAACAGGGTTTATTTCCCCAACAAGGTTTATTTCCCCAACAGGGTTTATTTCCCCAACAAACAATGAGTAGTATAACTCCCCAGCCGAGTTTGTATTACCCTGGCATAGTCTATCTTCCATAGCTGAGCCTGTTATCCCCAACTAAGGCTATCCTCCCCAAGCTGAGTATATCCTCCCCAAGCTGAGTATGTCCTTCCCAACTGAGTCTACACTCTTCAGCTTGAGTTTGCCTTTCAGACTATTACAAATCATAGGGCCACAACCCATAATCCCCAGTAAAGTCGTCAACAAAATATTTATTATATCCAAAAGATACTATGAAGCCTGGACCCGACCAGATATTAGTACAAATTTCATACTATTATGAAGCCTGGACCCGACCAGATAGTAGTCAACTTCTCAAGTCAATATAGAGCATGGATCCAACCAGATAATAGTGTAACCTTTCAACTAACTATGAAGACTAGATCCGACCAGATAATAGTTAACTTTGCAAGATACTATGAAACCTAGACCCGACCAGATAATAGTTTAACTCTTCAAAGATAGAAGAACCTGGACTCAACCAGACCAGGGTTTAACTTCTTTTCCCCAATAGAGTTTGCCTCTACCCCCAACAAGTTACTGTGAAGCCTGGATACGACCAGATATCAGTTTTCAACTTCATCTTTTCAAGTAAGTTATTGTGAAGCATAGATCTGACCAAATGGCAATTCCCCTCAGAATCTTGTTGTGAAACCTGGAATCCGACCAGATAACAACTAAGCTCCAAGCAAGTTACTGAAAAAACCTGGACCCGACCAGATACCAGTTCAACTCTATCTTTTCATACAGGTTTATTGCAAAGCTCAGACCCGACCAAATAACAACTAACTTCATCCACCTCAAAATCTGTAAAGCCTGGATCCGACCAGATATCAGTTTTCAATTTCATCTTTTCAAGCAAGTTATTGTGAAGCCTGGAGTCTGAACAAATAATAACTAGCTATAATTCTCAGCAAGACACTATGAAGCCTAGACACGACTAGATAATAGTATAACTTTTCAAAAACTATGAAGCCTAGACCCGATCAGATAGTAGTTACCACTTCAAGTTACAATGAAGCCTGGACCCGACCAGATATCAGTCCAACTTCATCCTTTCTAGCAAGTTACTGCAAAGCCTGGAATTCGACCAGATAACAGTTAACTTTCTTATCTCCAACAAGTTGTTGTGAAGCTGGAATCCAACCAGATGACAGCCTAACTTCACTCTCCCAAAGAAATTTTCTGCAAAGCCTGGAATCCGACCAGATAATAATTAATTTATCCTTCCCTAGTAAGCTACCATGAAGCCTAGATCCGACCAGATAGCAGTTGACTTCCTCATCCTTAGCGAGTTGTGAAGCCTGGATTCGACCAGATAACAGCTGACATACAACAGATGTTCCCCAACGAAAGCATCCTTTCAACAAGTTTGAAGATATATATACTCTTCATCCTCAACAGCAATCTGGGACCCAGCTTCCCAAAACTCCTCAGCAGCAGTCAAGGATTTATTTTTCCGGACAAACATACATCTCACATTCATACATTATAGCATATACATACAAAATGCATTTAGCATGATCTCATTCATCTTGTGAACATCGTGCATACATATACATTTTAGTAACCCTTTTTTCCCACTGGTGAAAACATCAAGTTTTAGTATAAATCGACTAAAGATTTGTGTTGTTACTTCTTCTAGTGTTTACCAACATTCCTCCAAATGGCATCTGTAATCCCATTCCCAATACATCTTCGAGTGCAAATTTTTGGGCACTCTAGTGTTCAATCATCTTCCACCTTCAAGTCACGAATGGCGGATTTGCCAATCTAATTCTTCAAGTTTAAGAAGATTGAACAAGGGTAGCTGTTGTACCCCAAAATTTGGCCTCTCATTTATCAAATAATCTCTCACAAGATCTCCTTTGGTTCAAGACTGCATAAGGGTTAATCAACTCAAGACACCTCCTCAAGCACTAATGACTGAAAATTAGGGTTTGAGATTGCACAAGGACAAATGGACTTTTAATGCCTCATACGACTTTCATGGATCATTTTGGACCCTCAAGATTGCTCATGTCAAGTTTCAAGTCTTGGATCACATTTTTGCTCAATCAATTGATCAGTTGACCTAAAATCAGTTGTATTAGGGGAAAAGTTAACTATGGTCAATTTATAGTCAAACTTCTAAGTGTTGAAAAATTCATATTTTTTTCATAACTTTGAGCCAAATTTTCACCATGATGCAAGATGATTCAAAGGAAACTTCCAACATGAAAGTTGTTGATCTCAATGAGATATAAAACATTGTATAACACAACTTCTTCTAGAAATGCATGGATTTCAAGTAATGATTTTAAGAAGACATGTTCATGAAACTTGGAAACTTAGTGAAATTTTGCCCTATTTTAGGCAGGATTTTGACCTAACTTCATGGCAATTTTTCACATAGTTACAAGATGAATCTTAAAAAATGTTCAACATAGAGGTTGTAGAGGATGTTTCAAGCTTTCCAAAATGTCCAAAAACTCATTGAGATCATACTTGAGCAAGGAGAACCGAAGGCAAGAATTTAGGATTTTCAAACTTGAATTACAAGTCATTTCTTGATGAATACATGAACCAAATCCACGCTAGGCTGCATAATATTTGCTTTTCAGGCCTCAAACTTGTTTATCACTCCATAATTAAATGTTTACACAACTTATAGAGCCGTTGTCCAAGCAGTTGAGCCATTATCCAAGTTGCATTTCCATTTATGGCACAAAGTTACCATTCCATTCTTGAAAAGTTACTTTAATCACAAAGTCAAATTGTCTTGAGCTTCTAACTTCTTCTTTCTGCACACACAACCCCTATAAACAAAAATCAATGTGTCTAAGGCCTATTTGAACTCAGAACATGCTTGTACAACACTTTGAGATTTGTCTTCTCACTTTTCTTCAAAAGCAAGTTATAGAGCCAAAAGGCTAGAACTCAGAAGTCTTAAGTACATTTGATCTCAAACCTTTTCCATACATATGCACAAGTCTATTGCAAGAAAAGGCACGATTAGAAACATCCTGAAACTCTCCCAAACACCCTTGCTGCACAGAACTGCCCAAATTTGACAGTTTTGAGCAAAAACTCACCATCTCCATTTTCACTCGTGCGTTTTGAGAACTAATCATCCAAACACCTTCCATACATCATATCAAAGTGATCCAGACCCCTGTTTCCTGACTGTAACCCCTCCATCACCATCCACCATTTTAAAATTGAAGCTTGCTACTTGACTTGAATTGGGAGTTTCAGTCATCCTCAAAGCAAAGTAGGAGTTGGAATACACTCAAGGAGGTCCAGGCCAGCTAAACAGATCATTAGGACATCTCAAAGGTTGCTCAAACTCCATACACGATTCTCACTTCAAGGTAAGTTTTTCTCAACTTTGATATCTTGATACAAGCATCTTTTGTACATACATTCTGAAGTAGAATGTAGGTATCATTGCTCTGAAGCTAACCATGTCCATGGTTTTCATTTATATTGACTGTGTATTGAGAATTTTGGATTTGAATTTTCTGAAAAAATTAGGGTTCAGTTTGATACTAACATAAATTCATCCTTATCTTTGAGTGTTAGTTTAAGTTAGTTACATGATTGGATTTGTGGTGGAAAAATGCACAAGTTTCATGTTTACACTTTTGAAAATAGTTGAGAATTGATGAAGTTACAGTTTTCAAAATTTGTTGGCGCGAGGAAGAAGATGAAGTTGGCCTCCTGACTTGTTTTCAAATATATATTTATGGTTTTGTATTAATGAACAGATGTATAGCCACCCCAGTGATAAAGCGCGCGCCTGTTAACCTTTGGGACCTGGGTTCGAGCCCTAGTGGTACCCTTTTGCTCTTTTTTACTTTCTTTTTTCATTTTTTGTTTGAAACATGCGCATGGGCCTCAATGCTGGGCTTTTGTTTTTTTGCTTATTTCTCACCCATGCTTTCACATTCACACACTTGGCCCAAACCATTTTTATTTTATTTTTCACTTTTATTTATTTTATTTTATATTTTATATTATATTTTTATTTTCTTTATTATTTTTTTATCATTACTATTATTATCATTATTAATAAAAAATTCAAAAATATTTTATTTATTTATTTGCATATTAAAAAAATGCTCATTTATATTTTATTTTTCTTTATAAAACAAAAAGACTAAAAACATTTTTCTTAATAATTAATTTCTTTTTTCTTAAATAATTAATATTTAGACTTAGGCTTAATTATTATTTTATTTTCTTTTTATTTAAAATTAATTTAGAACTTAGGTTTCTTTTAATTAATTAATTTTCATATTATTATTATTAATTTAAAACCTTTTCACAAAAAAACCTAAAAAATCCCTTTTAACTTAATTTCTTCCTTATTTAGTTTAAATTTATTTTTGTTTATTTTTAACTAATAATTTTCTTAATTAGGTCAAGACTAAACCCTTTCATAAAAATCCAAACAAAAATCATTTTCTTTTTCCATTTGCATTTGTACATTATTATTTATTCAATTCTTGAACATTTATTTAATATGGTTGTAATAGACAATTAGGTTTAATTTTCTTGCAAAATCCTCATTTTTAAATTTATATACCCCCCTCCCCAAATGATGTAATAGCTTAGTATTTTACTTTCTGCAATTTATCGCTTTATGTAAATGCTAGTAAATTAGGGTTTGTATGGCAAGACTAAAACCAACAAGTAGCAAACCCTAGTTCAAAATAAACAAGCATGTAAACCAAACACATTTGCATACTTGCACCCTTAGGGTAATTCCACTTTGTTGCCTTACAAAAATGGCCATGTTATGCATGTGAGATGTCTTATCAAAAACCAATAAAAAATACAAGATCATAGTCCCTCGACGACGCTATTAGTGTTGTCTTTCAAAAAATGATCTTAGTCCCTCAAAGAGAAATGCTAAGACATCTTACAACATTGCTATCATGGCTATACGATGACACATGCCCATCCCTTTACATCCAAAGATAAGGCTTCTTACCAATCAATGGTAAGATAACAATATCAAAGGAAAGGAGGAAATGAACAAAGACTTTTAAGTAGGTAGATTATTCCTAGTTGCTTGCTCATTTTCAAATCAAACATCCTTGCTTATTTTCAAAACAAACACCAACACTTTCAAAACACTTTCAAAAAAACTTTCAAAACATTTTCCAAACTTGAAACATTTTCAAAAGCTTAACACTTTATATATGTTCTTACGAACGAGAACTATTACAAAGTTTGCCTAAACGATGACGCCTTTTCAAAATACTTTCAAAAACCACACAAACCACATTTTCAAACAAAAAGCAATTGTTATAGCAAGAAACTAAGAGCCCATAGATAACTATGGATGAAAAGGGTGCTAACACCTTCCTTTTTCATAATCTACCCCCAGAACTCAAGAAATAATCTCAAAGGTATTTCCTGTTCTTTTCAGCCTTTCCTTTTGGATAAAAGAAAAGTCGATGGCGACTCTTGCTAACCGCAACATTTATGATAAAACGCAAAACATCCCAAGTCAGTTCTCCCACTGTATCACACCCAATAAGAAATATCAATGATATTGAGATCCCTTAGAACCCAGTTACTATTACTAGGACATGTTGAGCCAACTAAACTTCAAGAGGGTACTTACGTTTAAACTCCATGCAAGCCTAAACCTCAGGACTTGTATGCTTTGTGTGTATATAACAACTTGCTTACTTATACATAACATCATAAACATCATACCATAGCATTTTCAATAACTATTTCAAGGATCTCAAAGGCTTGTGATGCAGGGTCATGTTGAGCCAGGCGCCTATCAAGGGGAAAAAGGATTCGTTCTCTAATCAAACATCGTAAAAGGTCAACGTATAACTTGAGTCAAGGGCTATGACCATGGTGAGCTCGATCCTCGTAGAAGAACATCCACCGATATAAAGTTTTCCAATCAAAGCTGTTGATCAATGTTCAAATTCTAACATCTTTTTGTGTTTACCCCGCGAGATCCTTGAAAACATTGCATCCACATATCATGCATGTCATCATAACAGGTTTTCCCGTACAGGCTTTCTCATCTGCTTATTGTTTTTTTCAGTAAGAGATGGCTCTAGAGCAAACAGTTAAAGATCTCCAAGCTCAAAACGCTCAGCTCCAGCAAGCACTCATGAACTTGGCCAAGGGGCGGGAAGATCTGAAAACACTCTTCACCAAAGAGAGCAAGAAGAAGAAAAAGTCAGTCATCCTCAACGTGAGAAGAAGGTCCAAGGGGCATACCCAACTCACTCAAAGAGAAGGTGTTTCTTCTAAAGACAGTCAAGAAGAGGAAGCTGGAAGCATTAGAGCTAATTTAGCTACTGATGACGAAGAATCTTCTGAGGAGCAGTATCCACCAGCAGATGAAAAATACAAACAGCTTGAAGACAGACTAAAAGTTGTGGAAATCCAAGTTGTGCCTGGTTTGGATTTAGGAGACATGGGCTTGGTTTCTTGAGTGGTCATCCCACCAAAGTTCAAAATCCCTACCTTTTCCTCATATGATGGAGTCTCTTGTCCTAAGATGCATCTAAAGTCTTATATCTGCAAGATTCAACCATACACAACTGATCAGAAGCTTTAGATCCACTTCTTCCAAGAGAGTTTAGCTGGGATGGAATTTGAGTGGTTCTATCAATTAAAGAGTTCCCACATTCACACTTGGGAAGATCTAGCCACTGCTTTTTACAATCAATACCAATACAACGCTGATCTTTCACCAACTCGTGTGTAGTTGCAGAACATGACCATGTGTTCCAATGAGGGCTTCAAAGAATACGCCCAAAAGTGGAGAGATCTGGATGGTAGGCTGCAGCCCCCATTAACTAACAGGGAGCTGATTGACATATTCATGGGAACTTTGATAGGACCTTTCTTCAATCACCTAATCGAAAGCTCCTCAGTCGGGTTCACCGAGATAATACTGACTGGGGGTCGAAGATGGCATCAAAAGCGAAAAGATCCAAGGGGTTACACCTTCTGATGCTCAGAAAAATCCATACAGTGGGAAGAAAGAGTCCAATGATGTGTATGGTCAAAAGAGTCTTAACAAGAGCAATCATGACCAACATGTGGGGGCAATCCTGATCTCCGGTCCTGCGTTACAGCGGCAACAACAAAGGGGAAATCAACGAAGGCCAGACGAGCCCAAAAGACAGTTTACCAATATCAAGATGCCGCTGTCTCAAGCACTACAACACTTGTTGAGGATGAACCTGATTAAGTTGATAGGACCTTATCCAAACCCCAAAACTTCTTTTCTTAACTACAATCCTAATGCAACATGTACTTATCATTCCGACAGTCCCGGGAATGATACTAACGATTGTTGGGCGCTGAAGTACAAGATTCAAAACATGATTGACGCCAAGGAGATCAAGTTTGACCCTCCATAGATTCCCAACATAATCACCTCTCCCATGCCTAACCATTGAGTGTTCCAGTTCCTTTTTGAATTTTCAATTGTAATTTATTTTTTTATTCAAACAATTATCTATTAATGTTAAACTATGTTTCATTAATGCATTGCATATGTTTGTCTTGAATTCATCCATTCGTTTTCACTATATTTAAACTATGCTTTTTACTCTCAACTCTTGATAAAAGTTACAAGCCTTTAGAGGGAGGATGATGAAAACAATGCCATGATCTCATACAATATGCTTTTGAATGGACC
The DNA here is from genome assembly GCA_948472305.1 of Vicia faba. Lineage (NCBI taxonomy): Eukaryota > Viridiplantae > Streptophyta > Magnoliopsida > Fabales > Fabaceae > Vicia > Vicia faba. The sequence goes on from OX451740.1 coordinate 631,064,738, forward strand.
TTGCTAACGATGTACATGCGTTCTTTCAAATCCTAAACACTGGAGTCATAAGGAAGATAATCCCTAGTCAACCCCTTTGAGCCAAAGAAGTGAGAGTTTCCTTTTTACACAAATTGAAACCTTTAATCAAAACCTGGGGCAGGGTAGTCTCTCATTTAATTCAAATGTGCATTCAGTCACAAACTTTCACTTCGTAATGCAACGAATGACGTTAAAACATTCCTTTGGAATCAAAAGACAATGATGGTTCCCTATCACATAGGCAGTCATTATCTGTCAAAAAAAGAAAAAGCCCACTAAGTCAAAACCTATTGTTGTACCCCAAAATTTGCCCTCTCATTTTATCAATATTTCTCATCACAAGGCTCTTGGAACTCAAGACCAAACTAGGGTTTGCTCTGCTCAAGACATCTCCTTGCACTGTTGACCTAAATTAGGGTTTGAGTTTGCACAGGGATTTTTTGACTTACAATGATCAAAGTGACTTTCATACTTCATGTTGGACTCATAAGTTTGTCCATACCAAGTTTCAAGCCTTGAATCAAATTTTTGCCCAGTCAATTGGACAATTGACCTAGAAATCAGCTGTATTGGGGAAAAAGTCAATTGTGGCCAATTTACAGTCAAACCTCATAAATTTTGACCCAAATCAACATTATGAACTCATATGAACCATTTTATCAAGTTTGTACCACAATTCCACAAGAAATTTGATCAGATCACTAAAAGGGCAAAATGGTCATTTTTAGGGTTTTGACTGTACAAAGGCAATTTTTGACTGTTTGACCTAGCCAATGGCAAATTAGGCTCAACCATGGACTCAAGGACTCAATGGCATCATCTTGGCCTATTCAACAAGTTCAAAAGATCTCAAATGTATTGGATTGACAGGTGAATTTTTCAGTCAATTGATCAAAATTGGACTGTACACTAAAAAGTCAAACTTTGACTTTTTGGTCAAAATCAAGTGCCAAGGGTCATTTTTCATCAAGATGTGTCAAATTATGAAACATGTTCATCAAGAAACCCAAAATTGCAAATTAGGGTTTGAAATTGAAAATTTTCATAACTTAGAATTTTTCTAAGTTATGAAATTTTCTTAATTTTTCCTAACTTTGTCCCACTTTTTCACCATGATGCAAATGGATTCAAACAAAACTTACAACATGAAAGTTGTAGTCCTCTACAAAGTCTACAACTTTTATTCACAAAGTTTTCTCAAAAGAAGTTTTGATCTCAAGTTATGATTTTTGGAACAAGGGTCCCTAAAACTTTTAACTTAGAGAAATTTTGCCCTAGTTTAGGCAGGATTTTGACCTATCTTCTTGGCCATTTTTCACATAGTTCCACTTGGAGTATCAAGTTGCATTTAAAATATGGATTATAGATCATGTTTCAAGATTTCCAAATTGTCCAAGAACTCCTCAAACACATTTGTGGTTAGGTAGAATCGAATGCTTGAAGTTGGCAAAAACTCACTTTGTATCCATGGCAAATTCATGTTCACTCAAGTGGCATTCTCAAACCAGCATGCTTTGTACTAGTTTGCAGGCCTCTAAACCATTTCACACTCCATAATTTAATGCAAATCCATTGAGCTAATGCATTTTCTTGGTAATTAGGATATTGTACACAAGTTTAATCCCTAAATGGTAAAAGGCACATTTCCATTTTTGCAAAAGTGTGCTTTATGTCAAACCATGATCTTTGAGTATAGGGCCAAGATATCAGAAGCCAAATCAAATCCACAAATTCAAGAAACCAAGAGGATTATATGCAGCATATTTGATGGCTGGTACAAGCCTGTATTGACAACTTCACACCTTTGCTTCAAAAACAAGAAACCTGGCCAAACACTAGACAACTTGAAAGCCAGCCATTGTTAGCTTACACAAACATTACAAAAAACTTTCATACAACCCTTTGAGCAAGAAACATGAGGGCTTGAGCCTCAAAACCTCCCATAGCCAGAAATCACTCTTCTTTGGCAAAACAGGGCAGGTACTACAACTTGAGTGCCATAGCTCATTTGGCTCGTGTGTTTTGCCCCTTTTTGCTTTAAACACCTTCCATTCAACTCACTCAAGTTATCCCAAACCTCTATTGCCAACTGTAACTCCATTTACAGTGTTCACCATTTTCATTTCAAGCTTGTGCAGGTTGAGTTCTAGAGGCTGATTCAGGGACATTCAAGGCAAGCTAGCTGTTGGAAAAGATCAAGTGAAGTTCAGGCAAGCTACCAGACACCTCAAAACTTGATGAGAAGCACTGCATTTCCCTACACGAATCCAACTGAAACGGGTTTTTCTTCACTTTCTATCTCTCTATGTAGGAACATTTAGCCTTAGGTTTGTGAATAAAAAATGTAGTGTTCATTGCTAGAAAGCCATACATATGCTCAGCTTGCATTTATATTAAGTGTGCTAGGAGAATTTCATCCATGAACATGCTGAAAAAACTAGGTCAGATTTTAGGGCCAGAGAAATTCTCTCTGGTCTTTGAGAGTTAAGATTAATGCTTTATATGGTTAGAATCGTATTGAAGTTCTCTACAAGTTTGATGTTGTGAGTTTTGGCAAAAGATCACGTTTCCAGGATGTTCAAGTTTGTACAACAGGCGCGCGTTTTTCAAATATGCTGGAGGAAGAAGATGAAGTGGTGGGCTGGGCTTGGCCTTCTTGCTTCTAACACCCCCATTTTCAGTTTTACACCCCCTGACCCAATTTCTTATATTTTCATGTTTTTGCATTTTTATTTTCATTTCTGGTTTTGATTATTTATTTCCAAATATTAAAAAATGCTTAAAAAAAATTTCACATTTTTTCACATTTATTTGGCATTTTATTCTATTTTTTAACATAAAAAACATTTGAATACTTTTATAATTTATTTAAACTTTGAAAATAATATGGAATTTATACTTTTATTTTTATTTCTTATTTTTATTCACACTGAAAATATTAATAAAAATATGATTTATTATTTTTATTTTAAATGTACTTTTATTTTATTAAATACTTAGAATAAAAAATATAAAAATATTACATTTTTACTATTATTCATACTAAAAAAATACCTTTTTTAAGTATATTTTATTTTTGTACATATTAATATATTTTTATTGTATATAAATAATATATTATATCTATCTTCTTAAAGAAATTAGGGTTTACTCTTAAAACAAATAAAATTAATCTTTTTTATTTATTTTTTTATACTTTTTACATTAAAAATACTTTTACATACATAGGTAAACAAAAACCTTTTTTTTTGCATAATTCATATTTATTTGATATTTATTTATTTTGTTTATTTGAATAATTGTCCATTTAAATATTGAAATTCAATTTGGATGTAATAGTAAACTAGGGTTTATATTTCTTGTCAAATACCCCCATTCAAAATTGTACCCACATCCCCATAATCATGTTGTAATAACTTAGAACTTTAAATTTTCACACTTTACGCTTTCAATTATGCCATGATTAGAGAAATAGGGTTTGTATGCAAAAATCCAAATTAACAAATAGTTTGACCTAATCAAAGACAAAAATGCATGAAAATCAAACACAATGCACACTTGTACCCCTAGGGTTACAATCCACTTGTTGCCTTCAAAAATGGGCCATGGTATGTGTTGTACCCCAAAATTTGCCCTCCCATTTCCTCAACATTTTCTCACCACAAGACCTTTGAAGATCAAGATCCAGTTAGGGTTTCCTCTGCTCAAGACTTCTCCTTGCACTGTGGACTCAAATTAGGGTTTGTGTTTGCCCAAGGATGTTTTGACCTAAAATGCCTAAGATGACTTTCATGCTTCATGTTGGACTCCCAAGTTTACCCATGCCAAGTTTCAAGTCTTGATTCCAAGTTTTGCCCAGTCAATTGGACAGTTGACCTAGAAATCAGCTGTATTGGGGAAAAAGTCAACTATGGCCAATTGACAGTCAAACCTCATGAAATTTGACCCACATCAACATATTGAATTCATATGGACCATTTGATCAAGTTTGGATCACAATTCCACAAGAAATTTGATCAGATCACCAAAAGGGCAAAATGGTCATTTTTAGGGTTTTGACTACACAAAGGCAATTTTTGACTGTTTGACCTAACCAATGGCAAACCAAGCTCACATATGGACTCAAGGACCCCATGGGATTATCTTGACATGCTCAACAAGCTCAAAAGATCCCAAGTACACAAGATTGACAGTTGAATTTCCCAGTCAATTGATCAATTTTGACTGTATACTGAAAAGTCAAACTTTGACTTTTTGGTCAAAATCAAGAGTCAAGATTCATTTTTCATCAAAACATGCCAAACCATGAAACATGTTCACCAAGAAATCACAAAATGCAAATTAGGGTTTGAAAATGGAATTTTTCATAACTTAGAATTTTTCTAAGTTATGAAAAACCCTAATTTTTTCCCAACTTTGCCCCATCTTTTCACCAAGATCCATTTGGATTCAAACAAAAGTCAAAACATGAAAGTTGTAGCTTTTTGCATAATCTACAACTTTGATTCACAAAGTTTTCTCATTTGAAGCTTGTATCTCAAGTTACAATTTTTTGAATAAGGGCACTAAACCATTTTTAACTTAGTGAAATTTTAACCTATTTTGACAAGGTTTTCTACCCCACTTCAAGGCCATTTTTCATACCCTTCCACTTGGAATTTTAATTTGCATTTCAAAGATGGATTGTAGTACACATTCCAATATTTCCAAAATGTCCAAGAACTCATCAAACAACCTCAGAACTTGAGAGATTCGAATTTCACAAGTTGGCAAAAATTCACTTTTGTTCTTCATCAAAACATGTCCATAACTTTGCAAATTTGAACTCAGCATGCTTTAGGCTTGATTACAGGTCCTTGAACCATTCCATACTCAATAATTTAATGCATATGCAATGTGTTAAGGTGTTGTTCTTTGAGTGCAAGCATTGTATGCAAGATTAATCCTAAACTAGATAAAGTGCTTTATCCATTTTTGTAAAAAGCTAGCTTTATGTCAAATTGAAATCCAAGCAAGTACAGTTAGGATCTCATTGGCACAAGATTATGGGCAAATTTCTCTGATCAAGAGAGGCTTATGCAGCAGGATTAGAGGGCCCCTACTGACCTAAAACACCAAGTGACCATTGCTTGCTTAAAATTCAAGTAACATTGCATAACTTGTACCATATCTCATCTCAGCACAAAAACACAAGAAAAAAGTTATCAAACACCTTCCATAGAACACAACCAAGCTTTGGCACAAATCCTTGACCTCCAAAACACCCTCCATCTCAGAATCATCCTCAAACTGCAAAAACAGAGTTGCCTCTGCAGTTTGAGTGCCAACTCCCATTTCCCTCGAGCATTCTTACCAAAATCAATCCATACACATTCCCTAGCATATATGCAAGCTAACCATGACCTAAAACCTGACCTGTAATCCCTCTAACAGCTTCCACCATTTTCATTTTTTCCTTTTGCAGGTGAAGTTCTATAGCTTGATACAAGAAGTTTCAAGACAAAGTAAGCATTGAAAAAGCATCCCTGGACCTCAAGGAAGCTTTTCCAATCATTACCTTGCACTAGAAGTTCCTCATTCTCCAGATATAAGTTCAACTGCACAGGTAAAACTTTGAACTCGTATCTCTCTTATCATGCATCTTTAGTCTTAAGTTTGTGAAGAAACAAGGTTCTACTCATAGCCCTGAACATGTACATATCTTTACATTTCATTTCTTTTGCCTGAGTAGAGAGAATTTGTAGTTTGAAAATGGCAGAAAAACTAGGTTAGGATTTGGGGGAGGAGAAATTCTCCCTCATCTTAGAGAGTTAGGTCAAGTTCCATACATGGTTAGAACCGTCTCTTCATGCTGAGCATTTGTTGTGTTATGAGTTTTTGCTGAAAAGCCAGGAATCGAGAGTTGGATATTGAAGAACAGGGGCGCGCGTTTTTTTCAAATGATGTTGCTGGAGGTTGAAGACAGTGATCTTTGGGCTGGGCTTTTGTGTTATTTCTCTTCACACCACTTAATTGCTATTACACCCCCTAAGCCCATTTGTCTTATTTTTAATTCTTTTTGACTTTTTCTTTTTTTGTTTGACTTGTTTATTTTTTTTCTCAGCATATTAAAAATTTGAAAATATTTTTTCCATCCTTTTTGAATTTATGGCATATTTATTTGATTTATTTCTTTGTTTATACATAAAATATATACATACTATTATTTAGAATAAACATAAAAATAGTGTAAATACAATTTTTATTTTTGTTTACATTCTGAAAATATTCCACATAAAAAAAATACTTTTTTTTTATTATTATTATTTATTTTATTAAATATTAAATATTTTGCACATAATGCATATTTAAGAAATTAATATATGTATATATATATATATATATGTTTATTAATATATTTAGGTTAGAATATAAAAATATTTGAATTTTTTCATTTTTATTAATATTTGATACAAAAAATACTTTTTCATAATATATTTCATTATTTTTATTTTTGTACACAATAAATAAATGTTTGTATTAAATTAAACAATAATACATTTTCCTTAATAAAATTAGGGTTTTTGCCCTAAACTCAAAATACTCCCAAAAAATAATATATTTTTATTTTCTTTTCTCTTTTACATAAATAATATTTTTTCACACATATACAAAACATTTCTTTTGCATCTTGCATTCTTATTTAATTTTTGTACATTGATTAAATTGCAAATATTCAAAATGATGTAATAATTTAGATTTAAATTCTTGTCAATATCCCCATTTGAACATTTGTACCCCCCTTCCCATATTTGGTTTTGTAATAGCTTAGTAAATTTAATTTCGCACTTTATTGCTTTCTAATGATAACATGTTAGAATTAGGGTTTGTATGCGAAAAAACGATAAAAAATAGTTATGACCTAATCTCAAGATAAATAAGCATGAAAATGGACACACAAATCACATTTGCACCCCTAGGGTACCCCACTTGTTGCCTTTCAAATTGGGCCATATTGCATGTTGAACTTCTTTGGGCAAAACAAACAAATTGAATGATCATAGTCCCTCGATAAAACTTTTCAAAACAAACAAAAATAAATGATCAAGTCCCTTAAAGAAAATTGCCCAAAGACATTTAACGCCGTTGCAATTATGGTCTAAACAATGACCCGCGCCTGTCCCTTTCACATCCTAACATAAGGTTGTCCACCAAACACAATGGTGGAACAAACTTGTTAAAAGGGTTAAAACATAGCAATAATCTTTTGAGAAATTTAGGAGTAGATAACCTCTTAGTTACTCGAATCAAACTTGCAAAACAAAACACTTGCCTAATTTCAAAACCACACAACACTACACTTTCAAAACAACTTTCAAAAACAAAATGAAAACCTTTTCAAAAGACATACATCTTTGTATACATCCCCACATGGATCACTATAAAGGTTGCCACCACATTGGCATCTTTTCAAAACATTTTCAAAACCCACACACTCAAGCACCATTTAAAACAATTGAAAACAAAAGGCAAGTGATCTAAGCAAGTAACTAAGAGCCCATGGATAACCATGGATAGAAAGGGTGCTAATACCTTCCCTTTCTATAATCTACTCCCCGAACCCAAGAAAACATCTCAAAAGGTTTTTGCTGTGCTTTTTAACCTTTCCTTAGGATAAAATAAAAAGTCGGTGGCGACTCTTGCTCAACCGAAACATTTGCGAAAACAAATGCAAAAACACAAGTCAGTTCTCCCACCGTATCACAGAACTGGCGACTCTGCTGGGGAGACTATAAAAGTGGAGTAACCTTAGGGCTTAGATCACCTTTGTTTTCAATTGATTGTCTTGTTTGCTTTTACATTTGTGGGCTTTGTATCGGAGTCTTATAAGATCCTAACCCGGATCTGGGGATACCTTCTTAGAAAGTAGCAACAAGGCTGTGAGGGAACTGTGCGGGGTATACCGACATGGTTGAAGCAGTCTGCTACGTTGATGTGGCGCTTTGGTGTGTACCGGTAACTCTTGAGTTCAGTCAAGGAGAGTACGGTGCCGCCGCGTGGTGTCGTGAAGCATCAACTGACCTTAGGAACCTTAATTGAACCATCTTGGCCTTTTTAGGGTAGTGAGATAACTGACTTTGGTGCAGTCCGAGGTTGGTTGATACTCGATACTACACTCAATTGAGGGTTGCTTTCCTGGGATATTTCGGTCGCCAGTTCAGTGGCTAAATCGAAACGATGAACAATGAAAGTAATCCAGTGATATTGGGACCTTTAGAACCCGGTTACTTCTAATAGGACAGGATAAGCCCACCAAACTACAAGAGGGTAATACCCAGACCCCATGCAGGCCTAAACCCTAAGGGTTTGTCTTGAGTGACTTGTGTGCCTTACCATGTTTGCCTCTGTGAATATTTGTGGTGTATTTAATCATAACATCATGACATCATACAACATCATGAGCATTGACTAACCATTTCAAGGGTTTCGAATCTTCATCTTTGTTCTTGTTTTATAGGACATGGAAACTGCTCGCAGAAAGACAATTCAGATTAGCCTTGTGAAGATCCCTCCTCAGCTTAAGGAACTTATGTCCAGGATTCCCGAGGGTTCTTCATTCAGTGAGAGACATGGAAGACTCATCAGCTTGGTTAACACCAACATTGAGGAGGATTTGATAAAGGTCCTGTTCCAGTTCTTTGACCCTCTGCATCACTGTTTCACTTTTCCGGATTATCAATTGGTGCCTACATTGGAGGAGTACTCCCGACTTCTGAAGGTCCCTATCCTTGATCAACTACCCTACAACGGTACGGAAGAGGAACCCAAACTTGAAGAGATTGCTAGAGCCTTGCACCTACGACCGTCTGACCTCAAGGGACATTGGGAAGTTAGAAGTGGTATCAAGGGGTTCTTAGCCAGGTTTCTGTTTGAGAAGGCCCAAGAATGTTGGAACTCCCTTGACCTACAAGCATTTGAAGAAGTTATGGCCCTCCTTGTCTATGGTTTAGTGTTATTCCCTAACCCAGATCAGCTTATTGATATCAGTGCTGTCCAGATCTTCATGACCAGGAATCCTATACCTACGTTGCTGGGGGACATCCTTCACTCATGTTACACTCGAACCATGAGAAGAAGGGGTGTCCTTATGTGTTGCACTCCTCTCCTGGGAAGGTGGTTTATTTCGCACCTCCCACAATCAGTTTTGAAGAACGAGCGGGGTTTGAGATGGTCACAACGGTTAATGACTCTCACGCATGCAGATATACATTGGTGCCCTAGGTCCAGGGAAGACGTCACTATCATTGATCGTTGCGGGGAGTACCCTAATGTTCCTTTATTTGGAATCAAAGGAGGTATTACTTACAACCCATGCCTGGCTTGGAGACAGTTTGGTTATGCTCGGAGGGATGGCCCTCATGACATGTTAATTCCTAACATAGTTTTTGAATTCGACAACGATACTCAAGGACTTCGTCAGAGATTTATCAGAGCTTGGAGGATGCCAAGTAGGATCAACAGCAAGACACTGGGGCACAGGAACTCCATCCCGTTGGAACCTTATCTCAAGTGGGTACGAGCCCGCTCCCAGAAGTTAGTGATGCCTTATCCTCATATGCTCCCTGTGATCAAAGAACCTGTCTTGGAAGGAGAGGTGTCCTGCACCATTCAACATCCCGACATGCCCACCTCCTGGGAAGAAATGCAGAAGAGCTGGGTCCAGCTTAAGGAAGAACGGAATTCTCTTGAGACCAGTCTACATGCTAGCGAAAAGAAGGTCCTGGAACTCACCCGCCTACTGCACGAGGAGAGGAATCTCAACACCTACATCGCACCAAAGAGGATGCGCAATGTTTTTTTACCTTGAGGAATCATTTTGTAATATTTGGCCCATGGGGCATTTATGTACTAACGAATTTCTCCTTATTAATATGATGTGCGTTCTTTTTTGTCTATAACAAATTTTGAACATTCTAAATCCTTGAATGCATTGCATACATACGCATTCCATTGCACCATATGCATAGCAGGTACCCTATTTCACAGGTTGCTTAATCTTCTTCGCTGTTTGTTTACACAGTCATCATGAATCCAGACTCCTCCAGTGAGCAAGCAATCAAGGCCCTTCAGGCCCAAAATGCACAGTTTCAAGAAATGGTCCTAAGCCTAGCCCAAGGTCAGCAAGAGTTGAAGACTCTACTCCTGAAGAAGAAAAAGAAAAAGAGGACTGCGTTGTTCAACACCGGACGCAGATTTGGGAACACACTCCATAATGAAGCTGATCCAACTACTTCTTCTGCTGAGAAGAACAGTCCCCAAGGGGGAGGAGCTCCTAGTCCCGCAGTCTCCGACAACGAGACGGACTACAACGACGAACAATACCCACCTGCTGCTGACAGGTACAAACAATTGGAGGACCGCTTGAGCGCCATGGAAATTCAGAATGTGCCGGGACTGGATTTCGGAGATTTGGGGTTATCTTCTGGGGTAGTAATTCCGCACAAGTTTAAGGCGCCTGCCTTCGCCAAGTATGATGGGGTCTCTTGCCCAAAGCTGCATCTGAGGTCGTACGTAAGGAAAATCCAACCTTACACGGCAGATAAGAACCTTTGGATTCACTTCTTCCAAGATAGCCTCTCAGGGTCACAGCTTGAGTGGTTCTACCAATTAGATGGAACTAGCATCCGACACTGGGAAGATTTGGCAACCGCGTTCTACAGGCAATACCAATACAATTCTGATCTCGCTCCTACACGTACCCAACTTCAGGGTATGTCTCTAGGAACGGGTGAAGGGTTCAAAGAGTACGCTCAAAAATGGAGAGATTTGGCTGGCAGGGTGCAGCCTCCATTAACTGATAGAGAGCTGGTTGATATGTTCCTTGGGACTTTGTCTGGTCTGTTTTTCAATCATTTGGTTGGTAACTCCTCCGCTGGGTTTACAGATTTGATATTGACGGGAGAAAGAATTGAAGCTGGCATCAGGTCAGGCAAGATACAAAAGGCTGCCTCCACCAGTGCTGAGAAGAGGCCGTTTAAGAAAGAAGCAAGTGCCGTCTATGGTCCTAGAAGACAAGTCAAACCCGAAAGTCGCCAAGCCGTCAATGCTTTGGTCATCTCTAAACCTGTTGCTGCTCCTCAGCAGTACAATCAACAAAGAAGCGAAAGGCCCAAGAGGCAGTATACTCGACTGAGTATGACATTATCTCAAATTTTACCCCAACTGTTATCCACCAACCTGGTGACCCTCAAAGAAGCTCCTAAGGTCGTCAACACTCCGTCTCCTAAGTATAACCCAAATGCCCGGTGTGCTTATCATTCTGATAGTCCCGGGCACACTACTGATGATTGCTGGGCCTTGAGAAACAAAGTGCAAGATCTGATCGACGCAAAGGAAATTCAGTTTGAAGCGCCGGAGAGACCAAATGTTGTAACTGCTCCTATGCCCCAGCATAGGGTAAATGCCATTGAGGAAGAATTGTACGCTGTTTCGGTAAATGAAGTTGTCACCCCTCTGAAGACCGTTAAGAAGAACCTACTGCGGGCCGGTTTATTTCCGGGTTGCAGTGAAGGTTGCCTGTTCTGTGCTGTTTCCCTGTCTGGTTGCCCCTTGCTGAGGTTAGGCGTCCAAAGCCTAATGGATAGCAAGGAGATTCTGTTTAAGAAGTCTGATGTTCAGTTGGTTCCGATAAAAGAAGTTTCTGTGGTTACCATCTTCAATAATCCAATCAAGGCTCCCCCGAAGAAGCCTGTTCAAATCATGACTGTTGCACCTGTGATTATTACTGTTCCGGGGTCTCTCCCCTACGTATCTGATAAGGCTATCCCTTGGCATTATGGGGCGGACGTATATGTAAATGGAATCAAACAAGAATTCGACACTGGCGCCAGTATCTGCGATATCACTGGTCCAGCCAAGGTCACCCGCAGTGGCAGGCTCTTCTCGCCTGACATTGCACCGCCCGCTATTCGAAGACCCCTCCTTATAACACCTACAAGTGTACCTGTTACTGTTGCTGATCAAGTTGTTTCCCCTGCTGCCGAGTCATCAAATGCTCGGGGCAAAGGGATTGAAGAAGAGCCTGCCCGGATGGAGGCACCGATACCCATAAATATTGAGGCCTCCCAACAAGAAATGGAGGAGATCTTGAAAATAATAAAGAAAAGTGATTTCAATGTTGTCGAGCAGCTGGGGCATACGCCCTCCAAGATCTCCATGCTCTCTTTATTGCTATGCTCCGAGGCCCATGCTAAGGCCTTGATCTCATTTCTCAAGACGGCCCATGTGCCGCAGGAAACATCTGCAGTCCAGTTCACTGATTGTATAGCAAATCTGACAGCAGACAATGGCTTGGGTTTTTCAGATGCTGACCTGACCGCGAAGGGAAGAGACCACAATGATGCCCTGCATGTCTCTATCGAATGCAGGGGCACTACTCTGGCGCATGTATTGGTGGATACTGGTTCTTCCTTGAATGTTCTACCGAAAAAGGCTTTGGACCGGTTGGATTATGAAGGCCTAGAACTAAAGCCCAGCAATATCATCGTCAGGGCCTTTGACGGTTCCAAAAGGATGGTTCATGGAGAGGTTAACATCCCTATTCGTGTGGGCTCTCAAGTATTCGACTCTACTTTTTATGTGATGGATATACGTCCATCGTACTCTTGTCTACTGGGTCGACCTTGGATCCATAAAGCTGGGGCAGTGACCTCTACCTTGCACCAGAAGCTGAAGTACCCTGTCAGAGGAAAGATCGTCACTGTGCAAGGGGAAGAGGAGTATATGGTGAGCCATTTGAATTCCTTCAGATACATTGAGATGGACGGGGAGTTTATTGAAACCCCCTTTCAGCATTTCGAGGAGGTACATCCAATTTCAGCAGCAGCAGAAACAATAGTCGAAGAGAATGTTTCCTTGAAGATGGCTTCCCTAAGGGATGCCCGGGCTGTGGTTCAGAAAGGCAATTGTGCAAACTGGGGTCAGCTTCCTGACTTCACTCAGAAGAACGACAAGTTTGGGCTGGGCTTTACTGTAGAGGCTCAGAGGGCTGTGCGCAAAGAGAAGGTCAGAAAGGCTCCGGTGTTTATCTCCAGCTCAGGGGTGAATGCTATCCAGGAAGATGTAGAGGAAGCAGAGTTTGACAGTTGGATCTACCCGACTACCAGCAACGGACCAAGCAACTGGATGGCAAAGGGTTTTACCCCTATCACATTTGTCACGCAGTAATTAATTTCTTTTGATTTCCAATTTGTAACAAACAATATGTTAAAACTTTGTTGGCTCGGTATCCTACCCGGGGCATCGTAGCTCCATTTGTGAGGGCTTTTTGTATGACATTTTCATATATCATCAATCAAAACATTGGACGTTTGTTGCATTTCAAATCTTGTGCTCTTTTCCTTTCTGTGTTATATATATTGCAAAACATCTATATTTACACACACTCACTTATACAGGTTTCAATCCACTCTGGATCTCACTGGTAACAGCTCTGTTACCGCCAGTTATGACTTCGAAAATCCGATCAACTTGGCCGAAGACGAAGGTGAAGATGATTGCGAAGTGCCTGGTGAACTCGCAAGACTGCTACTCCAGGAAGAGAGAGCTATTCAGCCACATGAAGAGCCGGTGGAGACAATTAACCTGGGTACTGAGACAGATAGGAAAGAGGTCAAGATTGGTGCCAATCTAGAGCTCAGCGTGAAGCAACGATTGATCCAGATGCTACATGATTACATGGAGATATTTGCTTGGTCCTACGAGGACATGCCTGGTTTGGATGCCGACATTGTAGTTCATCACCTACCAACCAAGGAAGACTGCCCTCCGGTAAAGCAAAAAGTCCGACGGATGCGTCCAGAGATGTCTGAAAAAATCAAGGCCGAGGTTATGAAACAGTTTGATGCCGGGTTCCTTGCAGTGACTTCTTACCCTCAGTGGGTTGCCAATGTGGTACCAGTGCCGAAGAAGGACGGTAAAGTCAGAATGTGTGTTGACTACAGGGATCTGAACAGGGCCAGCCCCAAGGATGACTTCCCCCTACCTCACATTGATGTCCTTGTTGACAATACAGCTCAACACAAGGTGTTCTCCTTCATGGATGGTTTTTCGGGGTATAATCAGATCAAGATGGCTCCAGAGGATATGGAGAAGACTACCTTTGTGACTCAGTGGGGCACCTTCTGTTATAAGGTCATGCCATTCGGATTAAAAAATGCTGGGGCAACCTATCAACGTGCCATGGTTGCTTTATTTCATGATATGATCCATCATGAGATTGAGGTATACGTTGATGACATGATTGCGAGGTCTCAAACTGAGGAGGAGCACCTTGACCATCTGAGGAAGTTGTTTGACCGACTCAAGTTATACAAGCTGAGATTGAATCCCAACAAATGCACCTTTGGGGTAAGATCCGGAAAATTGCTAGGTTTCATTGTAAGTGATAAAGGTATTCAGGTGGACCCTGCCAAGGTAAAAGCCATACAAGAGATGCCGACTCCAAAAACAGAGAAAGAAGTCAGAGGTTTCCTAGGACGACTGAATTACATTGCCCGATTCATCTCACATCTGACTGCTACTTGTGAGCCAATCTTCAAATTACTGAAGAAAGATCAAGTAGTATGCTGGAATGATGAATGTCAGGCTTCCTTTGAAAAGATAAAGGAATATCTCCAAGAGCCACCCATTCTTATGCCACCGGTGGAAGGAAGACCTCTGATACTATACTTGACAGTGCTTGATAATTCAATGGGGTGTGTGCTGGGGCAGCATGACGAGTCTGGCCGAAAAGAGCACGCTATTTATTACTTGAGCAAAAAGTTTACCGAATGTGAGTCTCGTTACTCACTGCTTGAGAAAACTTGCTGCGCTCTTGTATGGGCTGCTCGCCGGCTGAGACAGTATATGCTGACTCACACTACTTTATTGATTTCAAAGATGGATCCCATCAAGTACATATTTGAAAAGCCCGCTCTGTCTGGAAGAATAGCGAGATGGCAAATGATCTTAACAGAATATGATATCCAGTATACAACTCAGAAAGCAATTAAGGGAAGTGTACTGGCAGATCATTTGGCACACCAACCTGTGGACGATTACCAATCATTGAACTTCGATTTTCCGGACGAAGACATCATGGTGGTAACTGACTGTGAAGTACCTGGACCGGATGAAGGACCTGAGGAAGGATCCCGATGGTCTATGCATTTTGATGGAGCCTCCAATGCTTTGGGTAACAGCGTCGGCGCTGTAATCATATCTCCCAAAGGAACTCATACTCCCCTCACCGCCCGATTATGTTTCAGCTGCACCAACAATATGGCAGAATATGAGGCATGTATCATGGGTCTACAAGCTGCAATCGACTTAAGGATAAAATTTCTAAGTGTCTTCGGAGATTCCGCTCTCGTGATCAATCAGATCAAAGGCGAGTGGGATACGAAACACCCGAATCTTATTCCTTACAAAGAGTATGTGTTGACCTTGCTTCCCCACTTTGAAGAGATAACTTTTGAGCACTTCCCTAGAGAGGAGAATCAGCTAGCGGACGCCCTAGCTACGATGTCTTCAATGTTCAAAGTTAAATGGGACAATGAGGCTCCCCGAATCATAATCTGGAAGTTGGATGAACCGGCATACTGCTGCGAGCTCGAGGCTGAGAAGGTTATTGAAAAACCCTGGTATCATGAGGTGAAGAGGTACTTGGAAGCTCAGGAATACCCTGAAGGTGCGTCTGTCAATGATAAGAAGTTCATGAGGAGGTTTGCTGCAAAATTCTTCCTCAGCAATGGCATTCTCTACAAACGGAATCATGATTCGACTCTGCTACGTTGTGTGGATAAGGCTGAAGCAGAGAAAATTATGATGGAATTACATGAAGGCACGTTTGGAACACATTCCAGTGGACACACCATGGCTAAGAAAATCCTTCGGGCAGGATATTTCTGGTCCACAATGGAAGCCGATTGTTACCAACACTCCCGAACTTGTCATAAATGCCAGATCTATGCTGACAAGGTGCATATCCCTCCGGTTCCTTTGAATGTTCTGACTGCGCCTTGGCCGTTTGCAATGTGGGGCATAGACATGATCGGTGAGATTAAACCTACGGCATCTAATGGGCATCGCTTCATCCTAGTAGCAATTGATTATTTTACAAAGTGGGTTGAGGCAGCTTCTTATGCCACAGTAACCAAGAGCGTCGTGGCACGTTTCATCCGGCATAACCTGATCTGTCGGTACAGCGTCCCGGAAAGAATCATTACGGACAATGGTACCAATCTCAATAACAAAATGATCACTGAACTCTGTGAACAATTCAAGATACAGCACCACAATTCTTCTCCCTACCGGCCGAAGATGAATGGGGCTGTAGAGGCAGCCAATAAAAATATCAAGAAAATTGTGCAGAAGATGACAGTGACCTATAAAGATTGGCATGAGATGTTACCGTTCGCTCTTCATGGGTATCGTACCTCAGCAAGGACGTCGACCGGGGCAACTCCCTTCTCCTTGGTCTATGGCATGGAGGCAGTCTTGCCAATTGAAGTTCAGTTACCCTCTCTCCGGATAATGAAGGATGCAGACTTGAATGAAGATGATTGGATCCACACTCGACTTGATCAATTAAATCTGATTGACGAAAAGAGGCTCACTGCTATCTGTCATGGTCAAACGTATCAGAAACGGATGATCAGGGCATTTAACAAGAAAGTCAGACCGCAAGAGTATCAAGTTGGGGACCTGGTAATCAAACGCATCATCCTTCCTCAAAGTGATCCCCGGGGCAAATGGACCCCTACATACGAAGGGCCATTTGTGGTTAAACGTGTGTTCTCAGGAGGAGCCATGATCCTAACCACCATGGATGGTGACGATCTTCCTCACCCCGCCAATGCAGACATAGTGAAAAAATACTATGCATAAATAAAAGACCCGCTAGGTTGACATACCTAGGCAAAAATAAGGGCTTCCCGGCGAACCAAAAGGGTTCGGGCAAAAGTAAGGGATGAAATGAATAAAAATCTGTACACCCGGCAAGTCGAAAACCTGAAAGGGCGGCTTGGGCAAAAATGGGTATCCCGGTGGACTGAAAACCCGAAAGGGCGGTCCAAGCAAAAGTTAGGGATAAAGCGTAACACTATGTCTCATTGATCACTTTGCATCCGGAATTCGGCATCAACTATCTGGCTCCAGATTTCGGCATTGACCAATCAGCTTCATCTTCAAAATAGGCAGCAAGCGATGAGACGTTCGAAGACATAAAGGCGATAGCAGAGTCGGAACCCAGTAGGATTATTCACATAGCTGTTTTGTTTCCTTTTTCAAATTGTAAACTCTATGTTATTTGGCGGCATCCTCTTACTAGGATGTCAGCCTCTTGTACAAAAAACGCCTATTCACAGGCAAAGTTTAAATCAATACAAATTCACTTGTCCATACAAATTACCATTGTTTTCCTTTTTCCGTTTTGTCTTGCGAAGAACGTCCAATGTTCATTGTTGATATATGCATTTGACATTAAATTGCTGATTCATAAATATTTGCATATGAAACAAGAGATTGATTACAGGTGACATCAGAGACAGGGGCAATGTGAAGTTGTCTAATGCAGTCTGGTTGTTTTGTCCGCCAAGGTACCAAGGTGGGTTCAACTGAAGAACGTGGCCAAATCATCTCAACTCCCCGCAGAATAAAACAAGATTCAGCAATACTTTCCTCAAGCAGAGTTGACTCCCCGACAATCCTGAAAAAGCACAGCATTCCCCGGCAGGTCTTAAAACTCATCCCCAGTAGATTCTGGAAGCTTATCCCCTGCAGAGTACGGACGTCTCTCCCGAGTTTTATTTAGAGTTATTTCCTCACAAGGACTTATAACTGGGTTATCCTCAGCTAAAAACCACAGAAGACCGCCCTCGGCAAAGTTCCTTCAATCCCCAACGGAGTTTATCATCATTATCCCCAGCGGAGTTTATCATCATTATCCCCAGCGGAATCCATCTTTAAAGTCCTCAACAGGCCTCTCAGCAAAACCTCGGCCAAGTATCTCTACCACGGAGCAACTCCCCCGCCGTTCGTCAAGGATTTATTTTCCTAAGACAAAATTGCATTCATAAACATTTCACGTTTTCATACATCTTGCTTACATACATGATAAAGCGCATACAACACTATCTCATGATTGAACATCATAACACCATGCATATCATACATCATGACATTGCATACAACTTACGTTTTTGCCTTTTCAGGAAAAAGACAATCCCAAAAACAATTACCTTCAACTGTCACAATTCCAGATCCGATACCTGTATCTAGCCAGGGCACATCTGAGAGTGATCAGTTTCCAGACTCGATTCTTGTATCTAGCCAGGGCACGTCTGAAAAGTTCGAAGATTCGATTCCTGTATCCAGCCAGGGCACATCTATCAACTACAACGTCTCCAGATTCGATTCCTGCATCCAGCCAGGGCATATCTGTTGACCACGTTTCCAGACTCGATTCCTGTATCTAGCCAGGGCACGTCTGAAAAGTCCGAAGATTCGATTCCTGTATCCAGCCAGGGCACATCTATCAACTACAACATCTCCAGATTCGATTCCTGCATCCATCCAGGGCATATCTGTTGACCACGTTTCCAGACTCGATTCCTGTATCTAGCCAGGGCACGTCTGAAGAGTTCGAAGATTCGATTCCTGTATCCAGCCAGGGCACATCTATTAACGACTATTTCCAGATTCGACTCCTGTATCCAGCCAGGGCAGATCTGTGAGCAACCAGTTGTAGACTCGATTCCTGTATCTAGCCAGCGCATATCTGCATAAGGATACTGAAGATCAAACACCTGTAACAAGCCAGGAAAACATCCGTCTTTCTCAAGTATACAAGTTCTCGCTAAGGAATCTCTTACGCGATCGACACGTCCAAATGGCATCTATAAGCCCATTCCCGACAAAGTTCTGTCACATCCCCAGGTGGCATCTATAAGCCCATCTCCCTATCCACCACCTCTCCAAATGGCCTCTATAAGCCCATTCCTAACATCACACTGTTGAGACTCCAGCATGCGAGTGCAAATTTCCGGGCACTCTAGTGTCCAATCTCCTTTTACCCTCGAGTCGCGAAAGGCAAACTGCCAATCTAACTCTTCAGGTTCAAGAAGATTGAACAGGGGCAACTGTTGTACCCCAAAATTTGCCCTCCCATTTCCTCAACATTTTCTCACCACAAGACCTTTGAAGATCAAGATCCAGTTAGGGTTTCCTCTGCTTAAGACTTCTCCTTGCACTGTGGACTCAAATTAGGGTTTGTGTTTGCCCAAGGATGTTTTGACCTAAAATGCCTAAGATGACTTTCATGCTTCATGTTGGACTCCCAAGTTTACCCATGCCAAGTTTCAAGTCTTGATTCCAAGTTTTACCCAGTCAATTGGACAGTTGACCTAGAAATCAGCTGTATTGGGGAAAAAGTCAACTATGGCCAATTGACAGTCAAACCTCATGAAATTTGACCCACATCAACATATTGAATTCATATGGACCATTTGATCAAGTTTGGATCACAATTCCACAAGAAATTTGATCAGATCACCAAAAGGGCAAAATGGTCATTTTTAGGGTTTTGACTGCACAAAGGCAATTTTTGACTGTTTGACCTAACCAATGGAAAACCAAGCTCACATATGGACTCAAGGACCCCATGGAATTATCTTGACATGCTCAACAAGCTCAAAAGATCCCAAGTACACAAGATTGACAGTTGAATTTCCCAGTCAATTGATCAATTTTGACTGTATACTGAAAAGTCAAACTTTGACTTTTTGGTCAAAATCAAGAGTCAAGATTCATTTTTCATCAAAACATGCCAAATCATGAAACTTGTTCACCAAGAAATCACAAAATGCAAATTAGGGTTTGAAAATGGAATTTTTCATAACTTAGAATTTTTCTAAGTTATGAAAAACCCTAATTTTTTCCCAACTTTGCCCCATCTTTTCACCAAGATCCATTTGGATTCAAACAAAAGTCAAAACATTAAAGTTGTAGCTTGTTGCATAATCTACAACTTTGATTCACAAAGTTTTCTCATTTGAAGCTTGTATCTCAAGTTACAATTTTTTGAATAAGGGCACTAAACCATTTTTAACTTAGTGAAATTTTAACCTATTTTGACAAGGTTTTCTACCCCACTTCAAGGCCACTTTTCATACCCTTCCACTTGGAATTTTAATTTGCATTTCAAAGATGGATTGTAGTACACATTCCAAGCTTTCCAAAATGTCCAAGAACTCATCAAACAACCTCATAACTTGAGAGATTTGAATTTCACAAGTTGGCAAAAATTCACTTTTGTTCTTCATCAAAACATGTCCATAACTTTGCAAATTTGAACTCAGCATGCTTTAGGCTTGATTACAGGTCCTTGAACCATTCCATACTCAATAATTTAATGCATATTCAATGTGTTAAGGTGTTGTTCTTTGAGTGCAAGCATTGTATGCAAGATTAATCCTAAACTAGATAAAGTGCTTTATCCATTTTTGTAAAAAGCTAGCTTTATGTCAAATTGAAATCCAAGCAAGTACAATTAGGATCTCATTGGCACAAGATTATGGGCAAATTGCTCTGATCAAGAGAGGCTTATGCAGCAGGATTAGAGGCCCCCTACTGACCTAAAACACCAAGTGACCATTGCTTGCTTAAAATTCAAGTAACATTGCATAACTTGTACCATATCTCATCTCAGCACAAAAAAACAAGAAAAAAGTTATCAAACACCTTCCATAGAACACAACCAAGCTTTGGCACGAATCCTTGACCTCCAAAACACCCTCCATCTCAGAATCATCCTCAAACTGCAAAAACAGAATTGCCTCTGCAGTTTGAGTGCCAACTCCCATTTCCCTCGAGCATTCTTACCAAAATCAATCCATACACATTCCCTAGCATATATGCAAGCTAACCATGACCTAAAACCTGACCTGTAATCCCTCTAACAGCTTCCACCATTTTCATTTTTTCCTTTTGCAGGTGAAGTTCTATAGCTTGATACAAGAAGTTTCAAGACAAAGTAAGCATTGAAAAAGCATCCCTGGACCTCAAGGAAGCTTTTCCAATCATTACCTTGCACTAGAAGTTCCTCATTCTCCAGATAGAAGTTCAACTGCACAGGTAAAACTTTGAACTCGTATCTCTCTTATCATGCATCTTTAGTCTTAAGTTTGTGAAGAAACAAGGTTCTACTCATAGCCCTGAACATGTACATATCTTTACATTTCATTTCTTTTGCCTGAGTAGAGAGAATTTGTAGTTTGAAAATGGCAGAAAAACTAGGTTAGGATTTGGGGGAGGAGAAATTCTCCCTCATCTTAGAGAGTTAGGTCAAGTTCCATACATGGTTAGAACCGTCTCTTCATGCTGAGCATTTGTTGTGTTATGAGTTTTTGCTGAAAAGCCAGGAATCGAGAGTTGGATATTGAAGAACAGGGGCGCGCGTTTTTTTCAAATGATGTTGCTGGAGGTTGAAGACAGTGATCTTTGGGCTGGGCTTTTGTGTTATTTCTCTTCACACCACTTAATTGCTATTACACCCCCTAAGCCCATTTGTCTTATTTTTAATTCTTTTTGACTTTTTCTTTTTTTGTTTGACTTGTTTATTTTTTTTCTCAGCATATTAAAATTTTGAAAATATTTTTTCCATCCTTTTTGAATTTATGGCATATTTATTTGATTTATTTCTTTGTTTATACATAAAATATATACATACTATTATTTAGAATAAACATAAAAATAGTGTAAATACAATTTTTATTTTTGTTTACATTCTGAAAATATTCCACATAAAAAAATACTTTTTTTTTATTATTATTATTTATTTTATTAAATATTAAATATTTTGCACATAATGCATATTTAAGAAATTAATATATGTATATATATATATATATATATATATATATATATATATATATATATATATGTTTATTAATATATTTAGGTTAGAATATAAAAATATTTGAATTTTTTCATTTTTATTAATATTTGATACAAAAAATACTTTTTCATAATATATTTCATTATTTTTATTTTTGTACACAATAAATAAATGTTTGTATTAAATTAAACAATAATACATTTTCCTTAATAAAATTAGGGTTTTTGCCCTAAATTCAAAATACTCCCAAAAAATAATATATTTTTATTTTCTTTTCTCTTTTACATAAATAATATTTTTTCACACATATACAAAACATTTCTTTTGCATCTTGCATTCTTATTTAATTTTTGTACATTGATTAAATTGCAAATATTCAAAATGATGTAATAATTTAGATTTAAATTCTTGTCAATATCCCCATTTGAACATTTGTACCCCCCTTCCCATATTTGGTTTTGTAATAGCTTAGTAAATTTAATTTCGCACTTTATTGCTTTCTAATGATAACATGTTAGAATTAGGGTTTGTATGCGAAAAAACGATAAAAAATAGTTATGACCTAATCTCAAGATAAATAAGCATGAAAATGGACACACAAATCACATTTGCACCCCTAGGGTACCCCACTTGTTGCCTTTCAAATTGGGCCATATTGCATGTTGAACTTCTTTGGGCAAAACAAACAAATTGAATGATCATAGTCCCTCGATAAAACTTTTCAAAACAAACAAAAATAAATGATCAAGTCCCTTAAAGAAAATTGCCCAAAGACATTTAACGCCGTTGCAATTATGGTCTAAACGATGATCCGCGCTTGTCCCTTTCACATCCTAACATAAGGTTGTCCACCAAACACAATGGTGGAACAAACTTGTTAAAAGGGTTAAAACATAGCAATAATCTTTTGAGAAATTTAGGAGTAGATAACCTCTTAGTTACTCGAATCAAACTTGCAAAACAAAACACTTGCCTAATTTCAAAACCACACAACACTACACTTTCAAAACAACTTTCAAAAACAAAATGAAAACCTTTTCAAAAGACATACATCTTTGTATACATCCCCACCTGGATCACTACAAAGGTTGCCACCACATTGGCATCTTTTCAAAACATTTTCAAAACCCACACACTCAAGCACCATTTAAAACAATTGAAAACAAAAGGCAAGTGATCTAAGCAAGTAACTAAGAGCCCATGGATAACCATGGATAGAAAGGGTGCTAATACCTTCCCTTTCTATAATCTACTCCCCGAACCCAAGAAAACATCTCAAAAGGTTTTTGCTGTGCTTTTTAACCTTTCCTTAGGATAAAATAAAAAGTCGGTGGCGACTCTTGCTCAACCGAAACATTTGCGAAAACAAACGCAAAAACACAAGTCAGTTCTCCCACCGTATCACAGTATGCATGTTGGGTACTTTGGCAAAACAAAAACAAAACAAAAGATCATAGTCTCTCGATGACACTATCTTGGTTGTCTAAACAAAAAATGATCAAGTACCTCAAGAAAATTGCCAAAGACACTTGACACAATTGCTATCATGGTCTATACGATGACCCGCGCCTGTCCCGTTTAACATCGTAACACAAGGTTATTCACCAAATACAATGGTGAAACAACACTTTTAAAAGGGTTAAAAACATAAGAAAGATCTTTGAGTAAAATAGGGTAGATAGCTCTTAGTTACTTGATCAAAAGCTTACAAAAACATCCTTGCTATTTTCAAACACACTTCACAACACAATTTCAAAACATTTCCCAAATTAAACTTTCAAACATTGAATCCTTTTCAAAAGACAAAAACATCTTTGTATACATTCAAACAAGAATCATTACAAAGGTTTCCACGACGATGGCCTATTTTCAAAACATCTTTCAAAACCACACACAAAGCACAATTTCAAACAATTGGAAAAGCAAAGCAAGTGATCTAAACAAGTAACTAAGAGCCCATGGATAACCATGGATGAAAAGGGTGCTTGCACCTCCCCTTTTCATAATCTACTCCCCGAACCCAAGAAAATAATCTCAAAGGTCTTTCCTGTGCTTTTTGACCTTTCCTTAGGATAAAATAAAAATTCGGTGGTGACTCTTGCTAAATCGAAACATTTGCGAACACAAATGCAAAACCTCAAGTTAGTTCTCCCATCGTATCACACCTACGAAGGAGACTTAAGAAAAACTAGGGGCATCCTGCTGACTGTGATCTCAAAAATAAAAACAGTCAGGAAAAATCAGGGATAATAAACCAAAAAAAAGAGGTCACTACAGATCCTCGACCAACATGAAAAAAGTTGCAAAAAATGATTGTCTTTCGATAAACTAAACTTGTCTAAACCATCACCAAAACGTCATTGGAGTTCGAACGTACAATTAACTGAGTTTGGGACTGAAGAACATCACGAAGAACGGGTGGTTACAAATAAAATTTGAGCCTTTATCCTTTGTTTCTTAAACTGTGAACCAAGCCACGTTACAACCCTTCAAAAGTCCTAATTGAAGCATGGGTTAATTCAAAAGTATACTATTACAAAAGGTATCCTGACTCCTGTAAGGCTTTACTATAAATCCTGAGTTGAATTTTCCTGTAAAAATTCTTTTATCTGCTTAAAATACATTTTCAAAACTTCAAGACAAGCATAAACTTTGCATTATTTGAATATCATTGTTTGCATATGGCTATTTGTTTGACAGCAGAGAAATTCGCACGACAAATATCTAGTGAACAGAACCCTCTCAATGAACAAAATCACTTCAAGTGGGAAGACGCTTCCCATAACAGATCTCCTATAAGCAAGGGGCACAGCGTGATCATTATCTAACACATATGAGACAGTCCAATCGAGATTCTAAGGAATCTCTCAAGAAACGCTGAATATACTTGGGGCAAGTCTCCATCTGAATCACTTGGGGCATTGAATGTGAATCCCAATAAAGGGTCACGTACAGTCAAACATTTCCCGGCAGTATCACAAAAACCTACTACTAGGAACAACGACAAAACTCCCATAAAATCATGTTCATAGGATGACCCCCAACCAGGGTTTCAGTCTCTGAAGACGCCTCCCCAACAGACAGGCGACAGGGTTTATTTCCCCAACAAACTACAGATTCCCCAGTTTGAGTTTTCCTCTCTGATTGCTACAAATCAAGGGACCACAACTCCTCTCCCCAGTAAACTGCTCTATAATCTCTAGTAAGTTACTGCGAAACCTGGAAACCGATCAGATAACATTTTAACTTCACTCTCCCAAGAAATTTTCTATGAATCCTGGAATAGGACCAGATAACAGTTAATTTAATCTTCCCCATCAGGAATAACTCCTCAGTAGAGCAACAAAGACTCCTAAACTCTTTTCCCCAAACAGAGATCAACACTCTCCACAGAGCCTTCTCAAGCAAAGCCAATATTCCCCAACGGAGTTTCTCCTCAATTAATAAAACAGGAATCCCTAGCGGAAACATCCTAAAACAAGGCCTGAAGAGGAGCATACTCTTCATCCACAGCAGCGGTCTGCGATTTTGTGATACGGTGGGAGAACTGACTTGGTTGTTTTGCGTTTGTGTTTGCAAATGTTGCGGTTTTAGCAAGAGTCGCCATCGACTTTTCTTTTATCTAAAAGGAAAGGTGAAAAAGCATAAGAAAGACCTTTAGAGATGTTTTCTTAAGTTCGGGGGTAGATTATGAAAAGGGAAGGTATTAGCACCCTTTTCATCCATGGTTTTCCACGGGCTCTTAGTTACTCGCTAGATCACTTGCTTTTGTTTGAATGTGTGCTTGTGATGTGGATTTTGAAAATGTAACTTTGTAATGATTCTCGTTTCTATAAGAATGCATACAAAGTGTTGTTTTGAAAATAGTTCAAAGAGGTGTTTGTGAGATGTGTTTTTAAAAGTGATTTTGAAAGGGTGTATTCTTTGTAATGGTTATCGTTTCTATAAGAACACGTACAAAGTGTTTGTCTTTTGAAAATGTTTCAAAGTGAGAGTGTTGGTGCATAAAATGTTTTTGTTGTGAGCAAGCGAGTAACTAAGAGTGAACGTACCTACTCAAAAGGTCTTAGATGTGCTTTTCCTCCTCCTTTAGATGTTGTTATCTTACCATTGTTTTGGTAAGAAGCCCCGTCGTTGGATGTGAAAGGACGGATGTGGGGACGTTTGTATAGTCATAGAAGGCAACCTATGTGACGTTTTAGCAATTTAGAGACTAGATCGTTTACCGAAGGCAACATCGAGGGTCATCGAGAGACTACGATCTTTTAACGAGGGTCTTTGCTAAAACGCCCATGTTTGAGGGACATGACTATTTTTCCGATTAGGCAACAAAGTGGGATTACCCTAAGGGTGCATGTGTGAATAGTGTGTTTGATTGCATGCATTTTAATCTTGATTAGGGTGACCTATTTGTCGATTTCATATCTTGCCATACACGCCCTAATTACTAGCATTTACATTTTAAAGCGATAAGTTGCAGAAATGTAAAGTCCTACGCTATTACAATATTTAGGGGATGGGGGTACATATTTATGAATGGGGGTTGCAAGTAAAAATAAGTCCTAAGTTACTATTACAACCATATTGAAATGTACAATATAAGAAAGAAAAGGGACCTTGTTTTTTAAAAAGGGTTTTTTGTATTGATAAATAAAAAAAGGAATGAATTAACTTAGTAAAAAAGAAATATGTTTACGCTCTTTTATATTGATGAAAAGAGTTTTAATGTTGAAAGTGATAAAAAGGAAAATAAATGAGCTAAAAGACCAGCGTGCTGCTACAAGAAAAACAAATGGAATCAGAAGTTCTGAAGTCAAGAGCGTTGTGACTCAGCAGGAGACATCAGTGGGTGTCAGAAGTTCTGAGTTGGTAAACTTTGAGGTCCTGCAAAACACGTTAGAGGGAAAACACAAAAATTATGGGTGGTATTCTGACAGTGAGCCAAAAGTCAGAGGTTATGTGTTATGCTAAAAATAGTGAATAAACATCAGCAGTTTAGTGCATTATCAGCATGTAAGAATCAGAAGTTCTAAGTGTTAAAGCAGTGAAGAGAACTCAGAAGTTTTGTGTGCTTAAACAGTGAGAAAATTCTAGAAGTTCTATGTGTTAGAATGGTGAGTGAAAAACAGAATTTTTGTGTTACATTTCAACTCTTTCCTTACATCAATCAGCACAGTGATAAGTTATTCAGTTTTCAGCAAACAGCAAATCAGAAGGATAAAAACACAATAGTTTATGGAAGTTCTGATCCTGATCCTGAGTCTAGCCATGATCAGGAAGTTCTAATCCTGAGTATTTCTACTTACATTGTGGTGTGGACAACATTAATACTATGATATTTACATGTTTAATGATGTTCTGAGTGAGAAGATGTAAAGTCAGGGAGACTTACCTTGAACTTGGAGTGTGTGTCTGGGACTTGAGCTGTTGCCTTCAGATATTATGGAGTCAGCAAGAGCAACGAAGGAGGAAATGCCAAGTTCTTTTACTTCAAGGGAAGAACAATGGTTTTGGTTTTCTGCTTAGGAATTCTGGATTTTTTATGGAGGTATCACAACTTTCTTTTCTCTCTTTTTGACGATTCTCTCTCTAAAAGCCAGCCCTTTGCAGGTGCAATGGAGAAACTTATTTATAGATGAATTTGTTGTGGTTTTGGGGGGGGGAACAGATGGGATTTGAACTTTTGGCACACTGTTCCATTACTTTTTGATCATAGCTTTTTGTATTTGGTGCAAACACAAGATTTGGGAAAATGCAGGTGTGGACTAGATTAACTACTGGTTAGAGTATTGTACTGTAGCAGTGCAGCATGTTGTTTAAAAGAGGTCTTGGGATTTGGTGATGTTCTGATTGCAGAAGATCATAAACATAACCTCCAAATGCTGAAGGGGCATCTTCTGACCAGAGCGTTGAACATAGCCTTCATATGCTAAAGAATCATGTTCTGACTGAAGCATCATGTTATGACCAAAGAGCATCGCTTCTGCATGTTCTGATTGAAGCGTCATGTTCTGACCAAAGAGAATCGCTTCTGCATGTTCTGATTGAAGCGTCATATTATGAACCGTGTTTGCAACTTCTGACTGCACTTGCATGGAGGCTGGCTCAGAAGTTCTGAATTGTCATATTCTCTAGACACTTAGAAAATTTTCTAAATGTTTAGAAAATTTGATTTTCAAAGTAACTTCTGACTTTTGATTTTTGATGAACCAATTTCATGCCTTAATGAAATATGATTCTTGGAACTTGATTTTTGATTCAAAAGTCATAGTTTGACTCCTTTGGTGTGTAAATGACCATCTTGCCCTTGTGAACGGCTCTCTTGGAAAATTTGTAATTTCAGATTTGCAATTGGATGGAAGCAAACCTGGGGGTCCAGGTTAATCCTTTGAGAAATGAGAGGGAAAATTTTGGGGTACAACAGTTGCCCCTATTCAATCTTCTTAAACCTGAGGATGTAGATTGGCTAGTCCGCCTTTCATGATCTGAAGGTGGAAGATGATTGAACACTAGAGTGCCCAGAAATTTGCACTCGCATGAAGTAATACTGATTGGTGATGTCGGGAATGGGCTTACAGATGCCATTTGGAAGGTGACGGGAAATCATAGGAGATGGGCTTAACGATGCCATTCAGAAAAGATTGGTTGCATAAGGGATTTCCGGGTGAGAATTCTTGTACTTGCTGTCGAGGGGGGAGCTTTGCTGGGAAATGTTGACTTATGCACTGGGGAGTAAAGTCTAGGAGCTTAAGTTGTCCATTACTCTACTGGGGAATTAACTCTTGATTGAGGGGGTGAAAGTAGAATGTATACCTGGTCAGGGTCCAAGCTGTACAGCGACTTACTGGGGAAATGTGAAACCGAACGTATCTGGTCGGGTCTGGTCCTTACAGTATTACAAACGGTTGCCTAGAGGTAAGGGAGAAGGAACCTGGGAAGTAGGGTTAATTTAAAATGAAAGCCTGGATAGTAGGGCTTGGAGAAGGAACCTGGGTAGTAGGGTTACTTCGAAATGAAAGCCTGGATAGTAGGTCTTGGTGAAGGAACCTGGGTAGTAGGGTTACTTCGAAATGAAAGCCTGGATAGTAGAGCTTGGTGAAGGAACCTGGGTAGTAGAGTTATGTTGTATCCCAAAATTTTCCCTCCCATATTTCTCAATACATTTCAAGTGAGGTCCTCAAATTGCTCAAGAAAGTCCAAGGGTTGACCAGACAAACTCTCTCCTAAGGCAGTCTACCTCAAATTAGGGTTTCAGTTTGCATCAAGATGTTTGAGCCCAAAGGATCCCAAATGCTCACCATTGTCCTAATATGTTCTCAAGATAATCCATGTCAAGTTTCAAGCCTTGTAGAGGAAGTTTGCTCAGTCAATTGCTCAAAGGCCTGAAAATCGATTGTGCTAGGGCAAAAGTCAACTGTGGACCATATACAGTCAAACTTCAAGATTTTTGGCCAACATCCTCATTTTGAAGCATTATTCATCATTTTATCAAGGTTTGATCATGATTCCTCAATGATTGCTCACAATTCATCAAAACCCAAAAGTTGTTAAATTAGGGTTTTGTAGGAAAAGTCAACACAACTTTGACCAAGCATAACTCTCTCATACTTTATCAAAAATGACCCATCCAAATCTCATTTTGAATAGGATACAATTCCCTACAATTCATCTTCATCTCCCAAGTTCAAAATATGCACTCACAAGAAGATATAAATTTGGACATTATAGGTCATTTTGGAAAGTCAACAAAAACACCTTTTTTGTCAAAGCTCCATACATGAACATGGAAGACTCAATTGAGGTGAGACCAAAAGGGTTGCTTAGTGAACATCTTAATCTTTCTAAAAAAGTCCAAGAACACATCTCTAGTATCAAAATTGAAGGAGTTATGCATTGGTGAAGTTGACCTTTTTTGCAAAATTGCCAAAAGTCAAATGTGTCCCAAATTGCAATTTTTTCTAAATAGGCCCAACTTTTTATGTTTGCACTGAGTTTGTAACATGACCCACAACCCATGACCCTTTATGTTTGTCATTTTTATTTTTGTCATTTATTTTGATTTTATTTCAATTAAATCAAATAAAATCAAAATAAAATCATGAAAATATCAAAAACTAATCAAAGCTTGAGATTTTGTGCATGTTTAGGTCTAGTATACAGCTGGAGATGGAATCAAATCGTGCAAGGTTCACATGGACACAAAAGATTGCATTTTGGCTTGATTTGGAAAGATTTTGTACCATGATCAAGTCATGAATCAATGATCTTAATTGGAAAAGATTTGAAACAAATTTGTAACCTAATTCCTTCTAGGGTACATAAGGAACATGTTCAGATCAAAAATAGGGGGATTAGAGGCGTGCAAAGAAGAGAACAAATCTCAAAATTTCAAGGAAAATTTGCAAACTGATTTCCTAGTTCTAGGCTTCCTCAAGCCATCCCAAGCACACCAATTGATTGTTGGACATCCAGGGATCAAGGTTCAGCCTCTAACAAGCTTCCTAACATCCAGAAACGCACTGTAAGAGTCCCACGATTTCCATGTTTTTTTGAATTCGTATATCATGATTCTGGCATAGTTAGCATGTTTTATTGATATATTCTTAATCCTTGAGTCATTTGCAAACTACTGGTTACATTTAATTTCGTTTTTGCTGATTATACATCAAGATGCTATGGTTAGGGTTCTTGGTTCTTTTTTGGGTTTTTATATACAGGCATAATTGGACATGGATAAGGGTACCATGATGCTCGTGAGGTTGCCACGAGTTGATTGGTACCATCATTTTGCATTTATCACGCTTGTATAGGATTTTGGAAAGGTACAGGGCTGTACCTACGCCCATTTGTCCGTAGGTAAAAGTTCTTGATCTAAAACGACGGAGACGATGAGGAAGATGATAACGTGGCGCCCCATGAATGGCCCATTCAAATCTATGTGCGTTTTGATGATTATTATTTTGTTTTTTCCATATAATGATTGTTTGTCATTCTTTGTACAACTAATCAAGCCAACCCAGCTGGTAAGCGCGCAGTGTGATTATGCCAAAGGACCTGGGTTCGATCCCCAGGTCCCCAACTTTGCTTTCGATATTTTTTCTATGCATAATTAGGTACACATGTATACAACCAGTCCACCATATGTCCTCAATATCCAACCAATCAGGTCATCAACATGCCAGATCCAAAGCTTCCCAATGAAGGTCCACCATACGCCTAGTCAAGCTAGCAACACCAAATCTGGAAAAGTCAAACACGGTCAGGCGCTATTGGGCCCAGAATTGCAATTCATACCCCCCTTCTTGCTACAAAACCAGGCCCATTCTATTTCTTTTCTAATTTTTCTTTTTATTTAATTTCTTTTATTTAATTATTTTCTAACACAAAATTAATTTCTTTTTTCATAAAAAATCATAAAATCAATTTTCACAAATTTAGATTTAGGTTTTATTTTTATTTTTATCAAATTTAATTTAATATTAGTTAAATTTAATTTTAGGGTAATTCTAACTTTTTGTAAATAATTAAAATCAAATTAGAAAAATTAGGGTTGCTTTTGATTTAATTTTTATTTCTTTTTTCAATAAAACAATAAATACAAAAATAGGTCGATTTAATTATTTTTCTTAATTTTAAAATTAATTAGTAATTAAGGTTTTTTTATTTTAAAGTCTTATTTTCTTAGAATAATAAAAAAAACAACAAAAAATGGTTTTTTTTCTTAAGCTTCAATTAGGTTTAGATGGGGTCAAAACCCTAATTCCTTTTCATTCAATTCATCGCGCGCGTTTTATTATTTTTGCGATATTAATGTAACTGCTTACGGTATGTAATAGTTTAATTAGGATTTCCTTTTTATTTATTGTTTTACGGGTTTTTGGCTATGTAATTAATCCCCTACCCCGAAGCCTTGTAATAGCATAGGTTTTATTTTCTCGCATTTTAATTCTCGCAAATATTAACTGTTAGATGTATGTTAATAGGATTGTATTACAAGATTACATGACAATTTAAAATGGCTAGCAAACCCTAAATGTGCAAAGATAATAATTAAAATCAAATCACTCGCACATGCGCACTCCTAGGGTATACTCTCACTTCGGTTGCCTTCGGTAAACGATCATTAAGTATAGGGTGTTTTAGTGGTTGCTCTTCTGTCTAAACAAAGATCAAAAGTCCCATTCAGAAATATTGCCTCGGAAAAGTTGCCTCAGAAATGTTGCCTCGAATATGATCTTAAGACTCTAGGGTTATTACTAAGACGTTCTAACATTGCTTTAGTGATCGTACGTCCCTTACAAATTGACCCTTACAACTCCAACGACGGTGCTTCCTATTTCTCAAATAAGTAGGATAGCGTTGTCTAAAGAACACGAGAATATAAACAATTCTTTTTTCGAGTAGGTAGATGCTAGTAGGTACTTGCTCAAAATCAAAATTTTCACACCAAACACTTTTCAAACAAAGTTTTCAAAAACTCTTCGTAACACTCTTGAAGACAGAAGCAAGGGTTAAAACGAAGCCAAATAAAACTTTTCAAAATAAACACACACAAGCAATTTAAAAAAGATGAGCAAGTACCTAAGAGCCCGTGGAAAACCACGGATAGAAAGGGTGCTAATACCTTCACTTTCTATAATCTACCCCCCATACTCAAAATCTCGGGAAAAAAAGGAATTTTTATGTGCTTTTGTCCTTTCCAGTTGGATAAAATAAAAGTCGGTGGCGACTCTTGCTTACCGTGACATTTTGCGAACACAGACGCAAAATGTAAACCAGCATTTCCAAAACAGTCGGTTCTGCCACCATATCACAGGTTACTTCGAAATGAAAGCCTGGATAGTAGGGCTTGGTGAAGGAACCTGGGTAGTAGGGTTACTTCAAAATGAAAGCCTGAATAGTAGGGCTTGGTGAAGGAACCTTGGTAGTAGGGTTACTTCGAAATGAAAGCCTGGATAGTAGGGCTTGGTGAAGGAACCTGGGTAGTAGGGTTACTTCAAAATGAAAGCCTGGATAATAGGGCTTGGTGAAGGAACCTGGGTAGTAGGGTTACTTCGAAATGAAAGCCTGGATAGTAGGGCTTGGTGAAGGAACCTGGGTAGTAGGGTTACTTCGAAATGAAAGCCTGGATAGTAGGGCTTGGAGAAGGAACCTGGGTAGTAGGGTTACTTCGAAATGAAAGCCTGGATAGTAGGGCTTGGAGAAGAAACCTGGGTAGTAAGGTTACTTCGAAATGAAAGCCTGGATAGTAGGGCTTGGAGAAGGAACATGGGTAGTAGGGTTACTTAGAAATGAAAGCCTGGATAGTAGGGCTTGGTGAAGGAACCTGGGTAGTAGGGTTACTTCGAAATGAAATCCTGGATAGTAGGGCTTGGAGAAGGAACCTGGGTAGTAGGGTTACTTCGAAATGAAAGCCTGGATAGTAGGGCTTGGAGAAGGAACCTGGGTAGTAGAGTTATTTCAAAATGAAAGCCTGGATAGTAGGGCTTGGTGAATGAACTTGGGTAGTAGGGTTACTTCAAGATGAAAGCCTGGATAGTAGGGCTTACTTCTCTTGATCATGTAGATTAGTTGACTCATTTGATTTTGGGAATTGAGTTTCCATTAGTTGTCTGTAGATGTGATCTGTACAACTACTGTATTCATTGAATCTAATTGCCTTTTCTTGAAAAGATATCAGGGTTAGTTATATGCGATGCATGAAATGCAGGGTGGGATGATGTTCTCAAAATAAATTAGATTATGTTGTATGTGATATGTGTGCACATGTCATCATGTATGTTCATGAAATGCTAGTTGTTACACATCTGAGTCTGGAAAAATAAATCCCTGACTGCTGCTGGAGAATAAAACATTCTGTCGAGACGAGATGCTGGAGAATAACTCTGCGGGGAACCTATTTAGAGGAAGGGATACTCTGTTGGTAGATCTGTTGTCCTGGAGGAAATAAACTCAGTTGGGGATGAAATTCCGTTGGTGGAGATGTTGAGCTCTTGTTGGAGATTGAGCTTTCGTACCCAGAGAAATAGACCCTGCTCAGGGAGATGAAAATCGCTGACTCGCCTGTGATTATGAACCTTGGCTGGAAAGTTATGCCCCGTGTTTGGGAAAGTTGACATTAAATGCCTTCGGATGCTCTTACTTTGTGGGGAGTGACGTAACAACAGTTATGTTTCCAAGCTGGCTCTATCCCGGTACCTGTTGGGCAGAGTAACCGTAGGGTTTGGCAACTTCTTGTTTTTCTCTGTTTCTGGAATTACGAGTATTTGTCTTTTGTTTCTTATGTAAATATTTATGAGCAGTAATCATTTTCAAATGCATATGTCAAGAATAAATCAATGGCCATTCTTTACAAAACAAAATATAAAAAGAAAAACGAACTGAAGTTTCTTGTGAAAATGACTTGTATTAATTTTTGAAGTTGGCCTGTAATAGGTGTTTTGTATAAAGAGGCTGACGTCCTAGTAAGAGAATGCCGCCAAAAGATAGAATTTATACAATATGTGTAAAAGAAAGAAAAAAAACAGCTATACGAAACAATCCCATGGGGTTCCAACTCTGCTATTGCCTTTATATCTCCAAGCGTCTCATCACTTTGCTTCTTGGCCGAAAGTTGATCAGATTGATTGATGCTGTTTGAGTGCGTGATCAGTGCATTTTGATGCACATTCTTTCATGATTGTACTTATGCATTTCCATGGTTTGTTTAGCTTATTTTTGTATTTTATAGTGTTTTTCTATTTTAGTTTATTTCTACTCTTATTTTATTTTCGCACTTTATTTTCAGCATTAGCAGTCTGCATAAATAAATTCATAACTTGAGCTACAGGAGTCGGAATGAGGTGTGCTACCAGTCATTGGAAAGCTAAGAGAAAGAGATACGATTTTCATTCAGAAGTCAAGAGATGAATCGGACTGTAGCAGGGCCATAAAATTTATTGAAGTTGCAGCATTTTATATTTAAGTTTTGGGTGGATGGAAGCAAAATGACCATTTTGCTCTTGTGAACGGTTCTCTTGGAAAATTTGTAATTTCAGATTTGCAATTGGATGGAAGCAAACCTAGGGGTCCAGGTTGATCCTTTGAGAAATGAGAGGGAAAATTTTGGGGTACAACAAATTTCATTTCCCAAGGCTCCCCAACATTTGTCAAGGATTTATTTTCCCAGATAAAGATACATTTCAATAACATCTCACATTTACATACATGATAAATGCATATGACATAATCTCATTTATTTTGAGGGCACCATGCATTTCATGTATCACGATATTGCATACAACAAATGTTTTACCTTTTCAGGAAAAGGTCAATCAGCAGATGGCTATCATCAATAATTTTTAACAGGTCCAAGTTTAGTTTCTAAAGCAAGACAGAGTAACTACCTATGTGACCAGATGCAACTTTACACTGGCTCATCATGAAACAACCTTACATGGATTCCTATTCATCATTGAAGCAAACCTTTTCAAGTTCCAGATTAATACCTGTAACAAGCCAGGAAAACTATCCGTGGATGACTGATTGTAGATTAATACCTGTAACAAGCCCGGAAAACTATCTGCATGAAGAGATTGAAGATTAACACCTGCAACAAGCCAGGAAAACTATCTTTCTTTCTCAGGTCAGAGATTAACACCTGAAACCAGACAGGATAACTATCTCAACGACCAACCTTTCCAAGTTCCAGATTAAGTTTTACACAGACTCATCATGAAGTTACCCTACCCAGGTTCCTTATCATACATTTCCAGATGAAGTTTTACACAAACTCATCATGAAGTTACCTTACCCAGGTTCCTTCTCATACATTTCCAGATGAAGTTTTACACTGACTCATCATCAAGTAACCCTACCCAAGTTCCTTCTCAGACATTTCCAGATGAAGTTTTACATGGACTCATCATCAAGTAACCCTACACAGGTTTCTTCTCATACATTTCCATATGAAGTTTTACATGGACTCATCATCAAGTAACCCTACCCAGGTTCCTTCTCAGACATTTCCAAATGAAGTTTTACACGGACTCATCATCAAGTAACCCTACACAGGTTCCTTCTCATACATTTCCAGATGAAGTTTTACACAGACTCATCATGAAGTTACCCTACCCAGGTTCCTTCTCATACATTTCCAGATAAAATTTTACACGGACTCATCATGAAGTTACCCTACCCAAGTTCCTTCTCGTACATTTCCAGATGAAGTTTTACACGGACTCATCATAAAGTTACCTGTTGTACCCCAAAATTTGCCCTCGCGCTTTTCCACAAGAAATCTCAGCTTCAGACATTTCCTGACTTTTCAAACTGGCTCAAGAATCGGACAAATGGACTTTTCTTGACAGTCAAGCAAAATTAGGGTTTTTACTGATTTTCAGAGCCTTGGATTGTTTCATACAGTTGGCTTAGGGTTTTGATGGATTTTGGCTCAATTTTGATCAAGCGAACGCTATTTGGCATTTAATCAGGAATTAAGGGTTTTATGGGCATATTCTCAGAAAGGTTGAAATTCCACAGTACTTTGCGGTTTATTCCGAGATTTGGGTTGAATTTGCATTGTTCATAATTTAATCAGTGAAGAAGGAATGCGTTTGATCAGTCTATTTGGATTGACTGCTACTTTGCTTTGGATTTTGAATAAGACAGGTTTAATTGATCAATGTTGTTTTTATTTAAGTTATTTATTATTCTAAAATTGAATGATTGAAATTTATTTTTCAATTGTTTTAATTCAAAGAATTTTAAATAAATAAATAAACAATAAAGAAAATTAGAATTAATTGGATAATTTAGATTTTATTGATATTTGAATTATTTGTACAAATTGTTGTTTATAATTACAAACAATAATATACATTAATTTAAATATTAAATAAAATAAAAAGCTATCCTATTTTCTAATATTCTTCATTCTTCACTTCGCTCCGGTGCTCCACTTTTTATCTGCAAAAAGAAGAAAGAAAGTCAGAAAGCAGTTGAAATTAAAGACAGTTAAAGTTTGCTCATCATTAGGGGCCACTGACTGGGATCAGTCGACCCTCTCTGCAAATCGCGGGATTTCTCCCGGTTCACAAAGAGGGAAGAATTCCATTTTTTATTCATGAATGCAAATGTCAAATGCATAATTTCTAAAAGTTCAAACTGCAAACTTCCAATTCAAACTAAACTGAAAAGTCCAATTCCCACTTAAATGCCAAAGATATCAAAGAAAATCAAGAAAGTACAATTGCTGTCAAAATCTATCCCAAGCTGTCAAAGAAGGATTTTGGAAAGATATCAATGCAAAGTCAGCACACAAACTGTCAAAAAAGAAGGATAAAGATGCAGAAAATGTGTTATGCAAGTAGCAAAAATCTAAAATCATCATTTCCCACCAGTAGGGCCCCTTCAGAGAAAGTACAAGAAATAAAATCATATAAAATTCTTTACTGTACTACAGAGTCAGAAGAAGAGAGAAAGAAGCATAGGCAGGTTTAGGCTTAGGAGAAGACAGAAAAAAAAGATATAACACAAGGAAAGACAACACAGTTCAGGGAGAGGAAAAAAATATACAAGAACATAAGCACCTGCATTAATCCACACAAACCTTGTTAAGTCCAACAACATAACACAATGGCATAACCATCAAACCTCATCAACCCTGCCTCAACCTTCAAACATTCAAAAACCTGATAAACAAAGCACAAAGCCTGCTAATGCCCTGAACTTGCCTAACCACATAAAACACATACAACCAGAACCCTGTTCAAACACCCAAAACCTTGGCCTTAAACACAAAAACCATTCAAAGCCTCACCCTCAAGGCCATCAAAAACACCTTTCAAAACTCAAAACTGAACATACAAACACATAACCTGAAAATGCCATAACCTGCCTAATCAAAAAAAAACCTCACATAACATGCTGTCATAATCTCACAAACCCAAACCTGTGGAACATACAAACATATGAACTAAACCACCATACTGTCAAACTAAGCCAGCATAGGCCAAATCTCATAAAACCAGAACTTCAAGCCTACTGCATTACCAAATCCAAACACCAAGCCTCAGAGTTTCTTCCCTCATCATAGGCGATAAACGATTCAAAGGCATTCAAATACATAGCATCCAACATAAACAGGCATCCAGAAGTGCACGTACAAGGCCCTCAGACCTCTGGGATCATCACAGGGCAACAAGAGAAGAAGAGAGAAAGCGTCAAGGGCAACAAGAAGCATGTTCAGGGCAACATAGGCAACAACATAGGCAAATCGTTCAAGAAGGCAAACTCAACAGCAATTCAGAAGAAAGCAAACATCTCAGAAAGACATATCTCGAGCATATAGACAAGCAAAGCATCATATTCCAATCGAAAAACAAGGCAAGTGATCTAAAAAACCAAGTAACTAAGAGCCCATGGATAACCATGGATGAAAAGGGTGCTAATACCTTCCCTTTTCATAATCTACCCCCCGGACCCAAGAAATATCTCAAAAGGTTTTTGCTGTGCTTTTTTAACCTTTCCTTTAGGATAAAATAAAAAGTCGGTGGCGACTCTTGCTCAACCGCACAAGTGCGAATACGAACGCAAAACACTAGTCAGTTCTCCCACCGTATCACAGAACTGGCAACTCTGCTGGGGATGTTCTAAGAGTGGGGTTACCTTAGGGTTTTAGATCACCTTTACTTTCAATTGATTGCTTTGTTTGCTTTACATTTATGGGCTTTGTATCAGAGTTTTTATAGATCCTAACCCGGATCTGGGGAAACCCTTTTAGGTAGCATAATCTGTGAGGGACCTGTCCGGCGTATACCGACATGGGTGAAGCAGTGGCTACATTGGTGTGGCGTCTTGGTCTGTACCGATATCCCTCGTGTTCAGACGGGGAGAATATGGGTCTTCCAAGGAGTCATTAAGCACCAACCGACATTAGAACCCTAATTGACCAACTTGGCCATTAGAACAGTAGCAGTATGCTACACTCATTGAGGCTAAACTCTCGAGATGGTTCCGGCCTCGAGAAAAGGTTGCGATGCTGGAGTTATGACCGATTGAGGGTAGCCAATGATTTGAGATCCTCTAGAACCCGGTTACTTTTGGTAGGACATGTTTCAACCAACAAACTGAAAGAGGGTAGTACCTGAACGTCATGCAAGCCTAAACCTAAGGCCTTGTGTGCTTTGTGTGAATATGTTTGCCTGTATATACACTCACTTGCTTGTACATACATGCACATAACATCATGACATCATACCATAGCATTATAGCATTTTCAATAACCATTTCAAGGATCTCGAGGGTTCTGTTGATGCAGGGTCACGTTGAACCAGACATCTATCAAGGGGCAAGAGGTCTCTCCTCTAACCAATCCAATCAAAGATCAAGTACAACAACTTGAATCAGTGGCTATGACCCACTCGACATGGTGAGCTTGATTCTCGTGGAAAGACATCCACCGATACAAAGTTCTCCAATCAAAGATCAAGTACAACAACTTGAATCAGTGGCTATGACCCACTCGATATGGTGAGCTTGATTCTCGTGGAAAGACATCCACCGATACAAAGTTCTCCAATCAAAGATCAAGTGCAACAACTTGAATCAAGTGGCTATGACCCACTCGACATGGTGAGCTTGATTCTCGTGGAAAAACATCCACCGATACAAAGTTCTCCAATCAAAGATCAAGTGCAACAACTTGAATCAAGTGGCTATGACCCACTCGACATGGTGAGCTTGACTCTCGTGGAAGGACGTCCACCGGTACAGAGATCTCCAATCCAAGAGCAGAGTTCAACCTCTAACATTTTCTTGTGTTTACCCCAAGAGACCCTTGAAAGCATGCATCCACATATCATGCATTTCATTTTGACAATCTTTCCTTTTTCAGGTTTCCTTACTCTCCTGCTGTTTATTTCAGCAAGAGATGGCTCTAGAACGGTCTGTCAAAGACATCCAAGACCAGACTGCTCAGCTGCAGGAGATGTTCCTGAACTTGTCTCTGGGGCAAGAAGAGATGAAAGCTCTCCTCACCAAGGGCTTGGGGAGTTCCAACAATGCCAGGAGTGATCAGATTGCGGAGCTACAGTTTGATCTGACAACACTAAGGACTTAAATGATGGGACAGTTGGTGGGCCAGATGGCTCTCATCCAAGACCTATCTCAAAGACAAGAGGAACTCAGAGTTCTTGTCCGCCAACTGCTTCCAAACAACCAACTGGGGCAAACATCTGAGGTTGAGGAGCAAGTCACCGCCCAGCCTCCATCCACTCAAGAAGACAAGGGGAAAGCTCCTTTGCTTGCTTCAGGGTCACGAACCCATCAACAACCTCGCCAGCGTCAACGGGGCAATCGGCGTAAACAAGAAAAGTCGGGAAGACAGTTTACGGAGACTGAAATACCATCATTCTTCATACTGAAGCGCCTGTTGGAGGTCAATTTGCTTACTGTAAAGGACCCTCCTCAGAAGCTCAATATCTCCTCTCCTCACTTTAATCCCGACGCATTATGTGTTTACCACTCCTACAGCCCGGGACACAGCACCAACGACTGTTGGGCCTTGAAGAACAAGATTCAAGATCTGATCGACATTGGGCTGCTGGAATTCATGCCAGACGGCGAGATGAAGATCTTCCGTTAAAGTGTTCTCCGCTTGAAGTGACGAAGCTCAAGCTGAAAGACTTTTGCTTCTTGCTGAATTTTCAAAGTTGTAATTTCTTTTGCTGTCAAAATAATTGTCTGTTGATGTTAAACTCTGTTTTCATTAATGCATTGCATATGTTTGTCTTGAATTCATCCATTCGTTTCACTACTCTCATGCTTTTCTTTATGATATTTGACTCTTGATAAAAAGCTGTAAAGCCTTTAGAGGGAGGATGACGAAACAATACCATAATCTCATACAATATGCTTTTGAACAGACCTTGCTGATGATGTACAGGCATTTCTTTCAATTCCCAAACACTGGAGTTATAAGGAAGTTAATCCCTAGTCAATCCCTTCGAGCCAAAGAAGTAGGAGTTTCCTGTTCTAAACAATCGAAACCTTTGATATAAACCCGGGGCAGGGTAGTCTCTCAGTTAATTCAAGAGAAAATGCGCATTGAAGTCGCAAACTCTCAGTTCACAATACAGCGAACGACGTCAAAAGAGAAAGCATTCCTTTGGAATCAAAAGACAAGGGTGGTTCCCTATCATATAGACAGTCAATCTCTCAAAAGAGAGAAGCCCACTGAGCCAAAACCTATAAAGGAGGCTTAAGAAAGCTGGGGCATCCCGCTGACAGTAATCCCGAAAACGATAACAGTCAGGCAAAAGTTAGGGATAACAAATCAAAATCAAAATAGTGAGGTCATTACAAAACCCTCAACAACATGAAAAGTGTTGAAAAAGAAAAAGGAGATGATGACTGTCTCCCAAAATTCAAACTGGTGAACCATCGCCCAAAAGTCGTTCCGAACTCAAAACAGAGTGCGACACACAGTTAACTGAGCTTAGGTTGAAGAACATCACGAAGAGCGGGTGGGTACAAATATACTTTGAGCCTTTATCCTTTGTTTCTTAAACCGTGAACCAGGCCACGTTACAACCCTCCAAAAGTCCTAATTGAAGCATGGGTTAGTTCGAAAGCATACTGTTACAAAAGGTATCCTGACTCCTGTAGGGCTTTGCTCTAAATCTTGTGTTAACTTGTCTTGTGAAAAGTTTTCTACTAAAAACGCATTTTTCAAAACTTCGAGACAAACATAAACTTTGCATTATCCGAATATCACTGTCTGCATTTGACCCTTTTATTTGACAGCGAAGAAATTCATACAGCGAATGTTCGGAGGAACGAAAACTCTCTCAGTAA
This sequence comes from Vicia faba, assembly GCA_948472305.1. NCBI lineage: Eukaryota > Viridiplantae > Streptophyta > Magnoliopsida > Fabales > Fabaceae > Vicia > Vicia faba. Next base: position 631,106,511 of record OX451740.1, read on the forward strand.
GTCAAAATCACTTCAAGAGGATAACACTTCCATCAAATCCCTTATCAACAAAGGGGCATGACATGTCACAATTCAATTAACCTGGGGCAGTCCAGTCAAGGTCCAACAGATCTTTCAATTCAATTAACCTGGGGCAGTCCAGTCAAGGTCCAACAGATCTTTCAATTCAATTAACCTGGGGCAGTCCAGTCAAGGTCCAACAGATCTTTCAAAGTTCAATTAACCTGGGGCAGTCCAGTCAAGATTTCAAGAAATCTCTCAATATGCAGGGTAATCTGATTCAAGATTCCTTCATCACCGCTTGGGGCATTCGAATGTCAAAAGTGTTCAACAAATCAACTACATTATTCCCAGATTCGACTCCTGTATCCAGCCAGGGCATATCTGTTGACCACATTTCCAGACTCGATTCCTGTATCTAGCCAGGGCACGTCTGAAGAGTTCGAAGATTTGATTCCTGTATCCAGCCAGGGCATATCTGTTAACGACTATTTCCAGATTCGACTCCTGTATCCAGCCAGGGCATATCTGTTGACTATTTCCAGACTCGATTCCTGTATCTAGCCAGGGCACGTCTGAAGAGTTTGAAGATTCGATTCCTGTATCCAGCCAGGGCATATCTATCAACTATCACCTTTCCAGATTCGATTTCTGTATCCAGCCAGGGCATGTCTGAAGAATTCCAGATCAACACCTGCAACAACCCAGGAAACATCTGTGAACGACCGATTGTAGACCAACACCTGTAATAAGCCAGGAATTTATCTACATCACCACTTGGGGCATTCGAATGTCAAAAGTGTTCAAAACCCGATGCAGTTTTTACACAAGCTCATCTTCAGGAAGCCCTACACCGGTTCCTCTTCAAGACTTCTGAAACAAGTTTACGGATTCTTCCCAACAACGGACGCTAATCTACCGACTTGTTCAGACTCTTCTCGAACCGTTGAAAACAGTTTACGGACGCTTCCCAACAACGGACGCGGCTATATTGCTGATTCAACTTCAAGACTTCTGAAAACAGTTCACGGGTTCTCCAAGTAAACGGATGTCAACCTATCACTTGCTCAGATTCTTCTCAAGACTTCTGAAAACAGTTTATGGATTCTTCCCGAGTAACGGATGTTAATCTATCAGCTTGTTCAGATGCAACCTTTGAAATTAGTTTACGGACGCTTCCCAACAACGGATGCGGCTCTATTGCTGATTCAACTTCAAGATTTCTGAAAATAGTTCACGGGTTCTCCAAGTAAACGGATGTTAACCTATCGCTTGTTCAGATTCTTCTCAAGCTAACCACCACGGAAGATCGCGCTCGCCAAAATTCTCCCTATCCCCAGCGGAGTTCATCAAAATCCCCAGCCAAAGAATCCTCCGGAGTTCAATCCCCCTCAGAGTTTAAGCTTCAGTATCCCCAGCGGAGCCAGACCATTGAACCTTCGCCCCACAGAGTTTTGGGAGGACAAATCTTGAGTTCCCCAGTGAAGTCGCCAGAGTTACTTCCCATCAAGCCGAAGACTCTCAATCTGGTCTCCCCGGCATGAGTCTACTAGTTTGGAACCCCCCAGTAGAGGTCATCAGGAATTCTCTTCCCCAGCGACAGCCAAGGATTTATTTTCCCCGGCAGTAGTCAAGATGCTTTTATCTTCAGCCATCTCGGATTCATGTATCCTCGGCAGGATTAGCTCATCAGCTTACATGCGCATTCATCGCATTCATACCATAAACATTAATGTCGCATGCATTGCATCATGCATCATAACATTGCATACAACTAACCCTTTGCCTTTTCAGGTAAGATCAGTCGACAGACACAGATCAACTCCCAAGATTCATCCAGAAATAGTTCAGATGTGACCCGGACATGGCGACATTCTGATACTTATTCCAGATTCATTCAGACGCATCAGCAGAAACCTTACACCGGTTCCTCTTCAACTTCAAGACTTCTGAAACAGTCTACAGATTCTTCCCTACAACGGATGTCAATCTACCAACTGATTCAAACCCTTCTCAACTTCTGAAACAGTTTACGGATTCTTCCCTACAACGGATGTCAATCTACCGACTTATTCAGACTCTTCTCAATTTTTGAAAATAGTTTACGGACATGTCCCAACAACGGATACTGCTCTATTGCTTATTCAATCTCGGACAGTTCACAGATTCTCCCGACATGGACGTCAATCTGTTGCTTGTTCAGACCCCTAATTCAGAGATGTTCCAAAATAGGGATGCCCTTCTAATACTTGTCCACTCACCATTGACATACAGTTCAACATGTCCAGATGGCATCTATAAGCCCATCCTCCTACCAACAGTCGCCGAATGGCATCTGTAAGCCCATTCCTAGATGGCATCTTTAAGCCCATCACCAAATGGCATCTTTAAGCCCATTCACATCTACCATCACATCGACGAGCGCAAATTTTCTGGGCACATTAGTGTCCAATCTCCTTTTACCTTCAAGTCGCGAAAGGCAAACTTGCCAATCTAACTCTTCAGGTCCAAGAAGATTGAACAGGGGCAACTGTTGTACCCCAAAATTTGCCCTCGCGCTTTTCCACAAGAAATCTCAGCTTCAGACATTTCCTGACTTTTCAAACTGGCTCAAGAATCGGACAAATGGACTTTTCTTGACAGTCAAGCAAAATTAGGGTTTTTACTGATTTTCAGAGCCTTGGATTGTTTCATACAGTTGGCTTAGGGTTTTGATGGATTTTGGCTCAATTTTGATCAAGCGAACGCTATTTGGCATTTAATCAGGAATTAAGGGTTTTATGGGCATATTCTCAGAAAGGTTGAAATTCCACAGTACTTTGCGGTTTATTCCGAGATTCGGGTTGAATTTGCATTGTTCATAATTTAATCAATGAAGAAGGAATGCGTTTGATCAGTCTATTTGGATTGACTGCTACTTTGCTTTGGATTTTGAATAAGACAGGTTTAATTGATCAATGTTGTTTTTATTTAAGTTATTTATTATTCTAAAATTGAATGATTGAAATTTATTTTTCAATTGTTTTAATTCAAAGAATTTTAAATAAATAAATAAACAATAAAGAAAATTAGAATTAATTGGATAATTTAGATTTTATTGATATTTGAATTATTTGTACAAATTGTTGTTTATAATTACAAACAATAATATACATTAATTTAAATATTAAATAAAATAAAAAGCTATCCTATTTTCTAATATTCTTCATTCTTCACTTCGCTCCGGTGCTCCACTTTTTATCTGCAAAAAGAAGAAAGAAAGTCAGAAAGCAGTTGAAATTAAAGACAGTTAAAGTTTGCTCATCATTAGGGGCCACTGACTGGGATCAGTTGACCCTCTCTGCAAATCGCGGGATTTCTCCCGGTTCACAAAGAGGGAAGAATTCCATTTTTTATTCATGAATGCAAATGTCAAATGCATAATTTCTAAAAGTTCAAACTGCAAACTTCCAATTCAAACTAAACTGAAAAGTCCAATTCCCACTTAAATGCCAAAGATATCAAAGAAAATCAAGAAAGTACAATTGCTGTCAAAATCTATCCCAAGCTGTCAAAGAAGGATTTTGGAAAGATATCAATGCAAAGTCAGCACACAAACTGTCAAAAAAGAAGGATAAAGATGCAGAAAATGTGTTATGCAAGTAGCAAAAATCTAAAATCATCATTTCCCACCAGTAGGGCCCCTTCAGAGAAAGTACAAGAAATAAAATCATATAAAATTCTTTACTGTACTACAGAGTCAGAAGAAGAGAGAAAGAAGCATAGGCAGGTTTAGGCTTAGGAGAAGACAGAAAAAAAGATATAACACAAGGAAAGACAACACAGTTCAGGGAGAGGAAAAAAATATACAAGAACATAAGCACCTGCATTAATCCACACAAACCTTGTTAAGTCCAACAACATAACACAATGGCATAACCATCAAACCTCATCAACCCTGCCTCAACCTTCAAACATTCAAAAACCTGATAAACAAAGCACAAAGCCTGCTAATGCCCTGAACTTGCCTAACCACATAAAACACATACAACCAGAACCCTGTTCAAACACCCAAAACCTTGGCCTTAAACACAAAAACCATTCAAAGCCTCACCCTCAAGGCCATCAAAAACACCTTTCAAAACTCAAAACTGAACATACAAACACATAACCTGAAAATGCCATAACCTGCCTAATCAAAAAAAACCTCACATAACATGCTGTCATAATCTCACAAACCCAAACCTGTGGAACATACAAACATATGAACTAAACCACCATACTGTCAAACTAAGCCAGCATAGGCCAAATCTCATAAAACCAGAACTTCAAGCCTACTGCATTACCAAATCCAAACACCAAGCCTCAGAGTTTCTTCCCTCATCATAGGCGATAAACGATTCAAAGGCATTCAAATACATAGCATCCAACATAAACAGGCATCCAGAAGTGCACGTACAAGGCCCTCAGACCTCTGGGATCATCACAGGGCAACAAGAGAAGAAGAGAGAAAGCGTCAAGGGCAACAAGAAGCATGTTCAGGGCAACATAGGCAACAACATAGGCAAATCGTTCAAGAAGGCAAACTCAACAGCAATTCAGAAGAAAGCAAACATCTCAGAAAGACATATCTCGAGCATATAGACAAGCAAAGCATCATATTCCAATCGAAAAACAAGGCAAGTGATCTAAAAAACCAAGTAACTAAGAGCCCATGGATAACCATGGATGAAAAGGGTGCTAATACCTTCCCTTTTCATAATCTACCCCCCGGACCCAAGAAATATCTCAAAAGGTTTTTGCTGTGCTTTTTTAACCTTTCCTTTAGGATAAAATAAAAAGTCGGTGGCGACTCTTGCTCAACCGCACAAGTGCGAATACGAACGCAAAACACTAGTCAGTTCTCCCACCGTATCACATTACCCTACCCAGGTTCCTTCTCGTACATTTCCAGATGAAGTTTTACATAGACTCATCATCAAGTAACCCTACCCAGGTTCCTTCTCAGACATTCCCAAATGAAGTTTTACACAGACTCATCATCAAGTAACCCTACACAGGTTCCTTCTCATACATTTCCAGATGAAGTTTCACATGGATTCATCATGAAGCAATCACACTCAGTCCAGATACGATCCAGATACGGATGCTATTCTGCCACTCATTCAACATACCTTTCAAATACAGTCCAAATACGATCCAGATACAGATGTTATTCTGTCACTCATTCAGCATACCTTTCAAATATAATCCAGATACGATCCATATACGAATGTCATCCTGACGCTCATTCAGTACATCTTTCAGATACGATTCAGATATAATCCATTTATGGAAATTATTCTGATACTCATCCCACTACATCTGCTATTTTAGTTTAAATCTCTCAATGGTTTATCTTGATTTCCTTTCCTGTAGATATTTTCTCTGGTTCATATAAATCACTCCAAAGATTTATTCTGATTCTTCTCCAATTAAAGTCAAGATTTAGACTTAGTCTAATTTCTATCAACAATCACCTTTAGATGGCATCTATAATCCCATCTCTGACAACTCTCCATCATCCCTCCAAATGACATCTTTAAGCCCATTCCCCACTCAGTCAACTAACACATCACCGAGTGCAAATTTCTGGGCACTCTAGTGTTCAATCATCTTCCACCTTCAAGTCACGAATGGCAGGCGTGCCAATCTAACCCTTCAGGTTTAAGAAGATTGAACAGGGGTAACTATTGTACCCCAAAATTTTCCCTCTCATTTCTCAAGAAATCTCTCATAAGATCTCCATTGATTCAAGACTACACAAGGTTTGATCAGCTCAAGACACCTCCTCCAACACTGTCAACTCAAAATTAGGGTTTAAGTTTGCACAAAGATAATTGAACTTCTAATGACTTATATGAATTTCATGGATCATTTTGGACCCCCAAGATTGCTCATGTCAAGTTCAAGCTTTAGATCACATTTTTGCTCAATCAATTGATCAATTGACCTAAAATTAACTATATTAGGGGAAAAGTCAACTATGGTCAATTTGCAGTCAAACTTCATAATTTTTGATCCATATCAACATTATAAACTCATATATGTCAATTGATCAAGTTGGATTACAATTCCTCAAAGAAATTTGATCAGAACACCAAAATGGCAAAATGGTCAAAATTAGGGTTTTGATTGAGAAGGCTAGTTCTTAACTTTTGACCAAGAAAATGAATTATTGGTTTAAGACATGATCTCAAGGATTCAAATGAACCATCTTGACCTAATTGCATGGTTCAAATCACCTCTCAAGACCATTGGATTGACAGATGAATTTCAGTCAAATGATGAAAAGTCAACTGTATACTGAAAAGTCAAACTTTTACTTTTTGATCAAAATCAAGTTTCAAAAATCATATTTCATCAAGACATGTAAAAATATGAAGTTTGTTCATCAAGAAATTGAAAAGTCAAAGTTATCTTTGAAAAGTCAAAATTCTAGGACTTCGAAATTTTTCTAAGTGTTGGAAAGTTAATATTTTTTCATAACTTTGTGCCAAATTTCCACCATGATGCAAGATGATTCAAGGGAAACTTCCAACATGAAAGTTGTAGATCTCAGTGAGATCTAATACATTGTAGGGCATAACTTTGTCTAGAAATTCTTAGATTTCAAGTTATGACTTTATGAATACATGTCCATGAAACTAAAATACTTAGTGAAATTTTGAGTATTTTAGTCAAGATTTTGATCCAACTTCATGGCAACTTTTCACATGGTTCTAAGTTGATTCTTCAAAATTGTCCAACATGAAAGTTGTAGAGGATGTTCCAAGATTTCCAAAATGTCCAAGAACTTGAAGAGATCATTTTTGAGCTAGTAGATTCGAAGACTTGAATTTGGCATGATAAACTTGAATTATAAGCCATTTTTGTGATGAACTCATAATCAAATCTCATAACATTATCATTCAATCTCACTTTTCAGGCCACTTGCTTCTAAATCTCTCCATAATTAAGTAATTACACAGACCCTAAGTGTATTACACAAGGATTTGATGTTTTGTCCAAGTCTTGACCATTTATGGTTGAAATTGCAAAAATTAACATATACATTCTTGTAAAGCAAGCTTTTTCATAATGTCAACCCTTTTTTAGCCTCTCAATGGCTCCTTCTGCACACATTCAACCTAGAAACTCAGAAGAAGCGTGTTTAAAGTGATTCAATCACTCTACATAGCTTGTACCATACATTGGGATTTTGGTTTTCCACTTTGCTTCAAAAATAAGCAAAAATGCCATAACATGTGATATTGGTAATCTGACCATCTCAAGTCTCCAAACCTTTTCCTATATATCAAGACACTCTTATGCAACTGAGGACACGAATTTACAAGCCCTTAAGCCCTCTCATATACTCTCAAACCCGAATTGACCAAAAATCACCGTTTTTAAGCTTTTGAAACCTTAGCTTTGAAACTCATCACTCTTGCAACTATTGTCCAAACAAATCATCCAAACACTTCATATATATCATATAAAAACTATCCATACCCCTGTTTCCTCATTGTAACATCATTTTCATCATCCACCATTTTCATAATCCACCATTGTAACTTGACTTGAGTAGACCAATCCAGACACTTTCAAGGCAAAGTAAAAGTTGCAACATACTCACTAAGGTCCCGGGAAGCTAAAGCAATCATCATATTGCTTCTGGAAGTCGTGTCGAGGCCATTGAATTTTTGCATCAAGAGGCAAGTTTTTCTAACTTTGAAATCTTGATACAAGCATCATTTGCACTTACTTTCAAAAGATAAAATGTAGATATCATGTCTATGAAGCTAACCATATTCTTAAATTTCATTTTAATTGACTGTGGGATGAGAATTTTGAAACTGGATTTTTTGGATATTTAGGTTTTCAGTTTGGTACAAGTAGAAATTCGTGAGTTATAATGGGAATAAATAAAAACTAATTACATATTTGAAATCCTTGCGAAACTCTAAGCAAGTTTCATTTTTAAATTTGGTTGAGAAATGAGGAAGTTAGAGTTTTTTTGAAAAAAATGGAAAATATATGTAATTACAGTAACTGTTAGCATGCAGGAGGAAGAAGAAGGAGAGCTTGGCCATTTTAAATTTTTTACATCTAAGTTCATTTTATATTTAATGATTGTTGTTTCACTAATGGATTTAACAGCCACCCCAATGGCAAGCAATACGTGTTTCATGTCACTTCTTATCCTAAGGGCGCGAGTTCGAACCATAGTGAACTCCCCTTTTGTGTTATTTTTGTGATTTTTGTGATTTCAGGAAGCAGTCTTCTCATATAATATTACACAAGCGCATGTTTAATAAGGTAACATACCTGGCTTAGTGGTATTCTTTTGAGTCAGCAACCTGAATGTCTTGAGTTCAAGCCTAGGCAGGACTAAAATCTTATTTTTATCACTCATTTTATATTTTTAACAAACTTCAACAATTTATTTAACCCATCAAATTAACTCCTTTTGAATTAATTTTTTGTACACTACTAGTTTATTAGGTCCATTTTATGAATATATAAAAATCTCACCAAAAATATTTTTATTTTCATTATTCATGATTTATTCAAAGAAGCATCTTTTAGGGTTTTTTTTTCTTTATTAAAAAACAGAAAGAAAAAACATTTTTCTTAACAAATTTCTTTTCTTGATTAAATTAATTTTTAACTTAATTTTTGCTTTGACTTTCTTTTCTAATTAAATCAATTTAGAATTTAGGGATTTTAATTAATTAAATTCTTTTCTTTTATTAGTTTAATTAAATCAAGACTTTTCATAAACATAAACAATTTTCTTTTCTTGCACATTTTATCTTACAATATTCAATATGGTTGTAATAGTATAATTAGAACTTTATTGCTTTCATCCTCCATTTGTAAATTTGTATACCCCATCCCCAAATGATTGTAATAGCGTAGAATATTTACTTTCCGCAATTTATTACTTTCATATAAATGCTAGTAATTATGATTTGTATGGGAAGATAAAAATAAACAAGTAGATAATCCTAATCAAAGATTAAATACATGCAAATCAAACACACTATTCACACATGCACCCCTTAGGGTGATTCCACTTGTTGCCTAAAAAATGGTCATGTTACGCATGTGGGATGTCATAGCAAAAACAATCAAAATACAAGATCATAGTCCCTCGATGACGCTTCAAATGTTGTCTTACAAATGATCTTAGTCCCTCAAGAGAAATGCTAAGACATCTCACAACATTGCTATCATGACTATACGATGACCCACGCCCGTCCCTTTTACATCTAAAGATAAGGCTTCTTACTAAACAATAGTGAGATAACAATATCAAAGGAAGGAAGAAATGAACAAAGACTTTTGAGTAGGTAGAAACATTCTTAGTTGCTTGCTCACTTTCAAAATAAAAAACACACCAAATATTTTCAAAAACAAACATCTTTTCAAATACACCAACACTTTCTATGAAATATTTTCAAAAGTCTAACACTTTGTATACGTTCTTACAAAATGAGAGCCATTACAAAGTTTGCCTAAACGAAAACGCCTTTTCAAAAATACTTTCAAAAACCACCACAAAGCATATTTTCAAACAAAAGCAAGTGATCTAGCAAGCAACTAAGAGCCCATGATAACTATGGATGAAAATGGTGCTAACACCTTCCCTTTTTATAATCTACCCCCCGAACTCAAAAAATAATCTTAAAGGTCTTTCATGTTCTTTTCAGTCTTTCCTTATTGGATAAAAGAAAAGTCGGTGGCGACTCTTGCTAACCGCAACAATTGCGATCAAACGCAAAACATCCCAAGCCAATTCTCCCACCGTATTACATGTGCATTTTGGCTAAGGGAGCATGCCGATCGGTGTGCATGTTTAATGTGAGGCACTTTCATTTTTGTTTTTAGTGTGCCTTACATTCTCTCTTTTGTGATGAGGGGCATGAGTTTCATGACGATAGGCATGGCACTTGCTTTTGGTAGAAACACTTAGTTCAATTAAATTGCTTTAGTATTCTATAATTAGTTTAAGTGAATTAAGTCCCATTAACAGTCTAATATTTAGGATTAGTATAATTAGTAATTTTCAATTTAACTTGACCACTTGGTCCACATAAATATGGTTAGTATATATATATATATATATATATATATATATATTAGGATTTTAAGTAATAAAGTTATTTAATAGTAGTACTAGTGATGATTTAGCAGAGACAATTGTTAGTTACAGAGGTAATATTAAATAATTTAGCAGAGTAGTATATTTTTAATAGATGCAATAATTTAGCAGAGAATTATCGGTAGAAGTAATTAGTAGAATAATTGGCAGAAGATCAATGTAGTAATTAATAGTAATTTATCAAGTGGATAACAGGTAGTGTATGTTGGTAATAAGTAGTATTTTTAATAATAGAGAGTAATGGTACTAGTTTGGCAGTGAGATATTAGTAACAAGTAGTGCCTATACTAGCAGTAATTGTATAGACTCAAGAAGAGTAGTGCATAGTAGAAAATGTTGGTAATTTAGCGAAAGATTAATTAGCAGGATTTTGGTCGATTTGTCCGAATAATTATACGAAACAATTGTTGTGGTTAATTATGAAGTTGCAGGTGGTGAAATTTTGTTGCATTGCCTCTAACTATTGGCAAGAATCAAGTTGTAGGCTTGTTGCCAAAGTTGAATTGTTATGGGTATGTTGTTGTTAATAATTGTTGCTGTTGTTGTTATGTTGTCTCTATTTATTGGTAATATAAAGTTGTAGGCCTATGGCCAATGTTGATTTATGTTGAGATGTTGTGTTGTTGTGATTGTCTCTGTGAATTCTTGTTGATAATGCGAAGTTGCAAAGAATTTTAAATGATGATGAATTATCTCTATTTACTGGTAATAATGGTTATGCGGGCTTATGCCTTGCGATGGATGATGATTGTTGTGAGTATGTGATGGTGCATTCATTTAGTCACATACATTTGCATACTTTGTGATGGCCTGGATTGGCAAACTCTACACATACATTTCAAATATTTTAAATAATAAATACAAAACAAAATATCAAAACATTGACCACATATTTAATATTTAAAATTATCAAAAATAAATAATAATATACATAATGAAATAAATGAGGCAGGTTCGGGATGAGTACTAGTGTCCTAAATACCTGACCCACTCTCATATTTTGTAATCGAGGAAAATCCAAATCCAATTAAAACGGATTTTCTTCATCAACTTTAGAGCGGGTTCAGATGAGTATCCGCATATATAAATTTTGTTGCCATGCCTACCTTCAATTTTTGAACTGGTGCAAACTACTACCAATATCGATAACAATCCCTAAGTCTTCTGACAACTTTTGTCGAAAAAAGATCTTCAAATCTTTCAATTGCCCTTGTCAATAATCACTTTATTTTTTACTATTTGTAATATTGATGTCGAAAACATGCTCAAACTACTTGTCTTTAACCTATTTTTGCATCTCACATCTTCGCTCTCGTCGAATTTGATGTTAACAAGTAGTCATCAAATCACCCTATTCACCTATAAGTAATTCAAAACGAATAAAAACAATTAACATTTTTTCCATAGATTTAAAAAAAATCATGACTAATATTTAAGATTCTAACACAATGGAAGAAAACATTTTTTCCATAGATTTAAAAAAAAACATGACTAATATTTAAGATTCTAACACAATGGAAGAAGATATTCACTCCGATTATTGTTATAATTTATACATAAATTTGACTTTTATAATTTATTGAATAATTTTTATGAAATTTTATTTTTATTTTTTAGATATATTAAATTAAATGATTAATGTATCTAAATAATATATAGACCATATTCATTCTTCATTAGATAATTTTTTTTAATTTCATAAATAGAATCAAAGGATCTAAGTCCTAAACAACTAGACATGCAAAACGCACCGTTTTTGTCGGTCTTCCATAGTTTCCAACTACACAGCGAGAAACGGTACCCTAAAACTCAGCCACACTACTGAAGCGAAACAGTCATCGCAGAAGTTGATTTCAAAGATGAAGGTCGTCGCACTAGTTAGCGGCGGCAAAGACAGTTGCTACGCCATGATGAAGTCTATTCACTACGGCCACGAGGTTTTTTATCTTCAGCTTTTTTCTTCCTCAAGTTCATAATCGGTTATCGAAACTCACACCCATTTGATTTTGCAATAGATTGTTGCGTTGGCGAATTTGATGCCTGTTGATGATTCCGTCGACGAGCTCGATAGCTACATGTTCCAAACGGTATGACTCTTTTTTACAAAGCTTCTTGTTTGGAAATTACAATGTGCTGCTCAATGTTTTTCACAGGTTGGGCATCAAATTATCATCAATTATGCCGAATGTATGGGATTGCCGTTGTTTAGGAGGCGAATACAAGGGTCCTCAAGGTAAGCCTTTCAATCAGTGGCATATATATATATATGGTTTTATTTTCTAAGTGATATTTTTACTGATAGGCATCTAGAGCTTGGTTATAAAACAACTCAAGGTGATGAAGTTGAAGATATGTATATTTTATTACGTGAAGTGAAAAGGCAGATACCCTCAATTACTGCTGTGTGTTCTGGAGCCATTGCATCTGACTATCAGAGACTGCGGGTGGAAAGTGTATGTTCAAGGTTAGGCCTTGTTTCTCTTGCATACTTATGGAAACAAGATCAGTCCTTGCTCCTCAATGAAATGGTAAATCGCGTTTTGGGCTATTTGCGATTTAATATGTATGCTATTGTTTATGTGGATTTTTATATTTCCTCCATTCAGATAATTCTAACTCCATTTTGGTCCTGACCAGATTGCAAATGGAATAGTAGCTATAACTGTGAAGGTATAACTCGTTTGACTTTGCTTTTATTGATTTTATTTTCTTTGTTTCTTTTATGAACGGACGGGATGAATTCCTATGTTCCTATCATCCATGTACAGAGAACTTACCGTTGCTTTGATCATATTGAGCTCCTCAACTGATATCAATGGACCACATTTAAAGGTTTCACGATATGCTAATGCTTCCATGTAATCTTAAAAATAGGGTTGCTTTGAATATATGATTGGTGAGTATGAGAGACCTGTAGCCAAAGTATGAGAGACTTAATTAAACAAGTGAAACCATTTCCTTCTACTCAGGAATTCAACTTGTTATTTTTTTTTGTAATTTTATGTGCTTAGAAAATTTTTATTTTGGAATTTAATTCCGTGTCTGTTTTACAAGGTAGCTGCCATGGGTTTGGATCCTGCGAAGCACTTGGGTAAAGAATTAGCCATGTTAAATGCTTATTTGCATAAATTGAAAGAGTATGTCAAATATGTTCAACCTTCCTTTTTCTGTGTAAATATGTATAAATTACTTTAAGTACTATCTAACACTATTCCATGGTGTTTTTCTTTTTCCGTTTCACCCTATACATCCGCGTAACTCTTGGTTGCAGGGCGTATGGAATCAATGTTTGTGGTGAAGGAGGCGAGTATGAAACATTGACCCTAGATTGCCCGCTCTTTAGTGTAAGTTCATACCACCATTGGTGTGGTTAATTGAGAGTTGTTTTTGGGTCTATCGTTTCTTTTATTCAGTATGTACCTTGGTTGGTCCACTTCACATCCTAAATTTGCAATTGACATATGATCCTTAGTTCTCCATAAAGTTGGGCTCAATTTACACTGATCCATTTCTAATATCTGCTTTGAAGTAAATTTATTACTAGTTATGCTTCAAAGTTATAATGTTTTTCTTCCATTTTCTTTTTTATCTATACGTTCCTTAATTTTTCCAGAATGCTCGCATTGTGCTTGACAAATATCAAATTGTGATGCACTCTTCAGACTCCATAGCTCCCGTGGGAGTCCTTCATCCTTTGGCATTTCATTTGGAAAATAAGGTAGACACTCAGTCTTTAAAAACAGTAGACAAAATACATGAGAGTTGTACGCAGACAGTAGGACCCGTGTTCGAAGTGCATGACAGTCTAGAAAGATTGGAAGCCACATGTAAGCCTCTTGATTGCACTGATCAAATCAATGGTGTAGAACACAAATTTAAGATTTCAAGAACAAATAACCAGAGCATGTTCTCCATAGGTTGCTGGTTACAAGATTCATGCAATGGTAATAATTATTCTTATATTTTAAATGATTCAATCTTGTCTTAGTCTTGGTCTTCCACATTATTTGTCCTTCGAGACATCTTGATCTTTTTTCTTTGTAGCAGGTTTGCGGGAAGATTTAACAATTGTTTTGAGAAAAATTGAATCACAACTAGAAGGCTTTGGTTTTGGCTGGGAGAATGTTCTCTATATTCATCTTTACATTGATGACATGGATAAGTTCTCTGAGGCAAATGAGACATATGTGAAGTTTATTACACATGAGAAGTGTCCATTTGGCGTCCCATCCCGTAGTACAGTTGAAATGCCTCTAGTCGAAATGGATTTTAGTAGAGCATATATGGAAGTTTTGGTATCAAATAATAAAGATAAAAAGGTTTTACATGTACAAAGTATTTCCTGTTGGGCACCTAGTTGCATTGGGCCATACAGCCAGGTAAACCCCATTGTTACCGGTAGTCAATTATTTATCAACAGAAAAGGAAGATTTCATATATTATCTATATCTTGCTTTATTATATTATTATTGTGAAAATTGATTTGAAAAACACCGAACAGTGTCACATCAGTTTCAATTAATATAATAATCATTTGACAAAACTTAAAATCATTGGAAATAGTTTAATTGAATTAATTTTTTACTTAATTCTTTCAACTTTGTTTCTTCATCCTTAAATATGTTAGGATATTGTAACACGGGAGTTGGGCTGATTTTGGGGCATTCTTATTAAAAGAGGAAAACATGAACAGAAAAAATATAATTGAACTATGAAAGTTCAGTAAGTTGATGGTTTGCTTACATCTTACTGTTGTTCACAAATCTAATATATGATACAGTTATCCAATTTCAAATGCCATCTGTTGACTCTTCTTTGTTCTTTAAAATGCTTTTTTTTTTTTTAACTTGCAGGCAACCTTACATGAGGGTGTACTTCTCATGGCTGGTCAACTCGGGCTTGACCCTCCTACAATGAATCTTTGCAGTGGAGGCCCTGGGGTTGAACATGAACAGGCTCTAAAAAACAGCGAAGCAATAGCAAAATCTTTTAATTGTTCAATATCGACGTCTGCAATTGGTTTTGTTATTTACTGTTCTAAAAAAGTTTCTTCATTGGATAGACTCGATATCGAGAAGAAACAAGAAACAATCCTAAGACAAATGAAGATATCTGATTTACAGGAAGGCAAGAAGTTCAAAGCATTAGAACCCATAACCCTCTATGTCCTTGTTCCTGATCTACCTAAAAGGTATTGTAGTTTCATCGATCTAATTTCTTAACTAAGCATCTTGTTTGACTGACAAACATCAACACTTTCATTGATCTGCAATTTATCAAGAAGGCCTATTTATATAGATTTAAAAAATTATAATTTGCTATCTTATAATTTATTTATATCGCATTTCTTTTGCTATCTGTTTATCTTAGGTCTCAGTATTTTTAGATTGTGAACCTTTATGGATTCAGTGCTCTTTAAATAACTACAGGTTAAGCTTTTCAGAAGTGGAAAGTAAAAAAATACAAAAGAAAAATGGCCACCTAGTTGGTTCCTGTGATTTGAGTCATTATCAAACCTATGTATTCTGGAGTCCTTTTTTGTATTCCATTTTTATTTATTCCTTGTTTTTTTTTAATCATGGCTGCTAACATTTGTTTTGGATTCTACGCTTGATTGTTTTCTAGAGCATTTGTAGAAGTGAAGCCTATTCTTTATGTCGAGGATGGTGCAGATGCAGCAATTGAGACCATAACAGAAAAAACTCGTTCAAAGACATCATGTTATTGGGGTTTCAAGCAAGAAAATTGGCACGACTCTTGCATTCAGAAATGTGTGATTCCTGGGAGGATATGTGCCATTATATTATCTATCACAAGTGAGCTTGCTGCAAAGATATGTTCTGATTCCCTGCCTGCTGATTATGTCAATGATAATGGTCAACATTCTCTTCCTAAAGCACATATGGAGCAGTTATCAAAGTTCTGCATTTATCTTCTTGACAAAGCTATAAAAGATAACAACTTTGCCTGGGAAGATATAATGGTCAGTCAGTATACTTATCTAAATATCACATCCCAAATTAATTTTATTCCTCCATTGTTTCGATCATATATTAGTTGTGTCCAGTACCAACCCATTTCCTGTTTTGAAAATGATTTTTCATCAATATCCTTCTTTTTGGTTTGCATTTTCTTCCCCAATCATTTAGGGGAGAGGGAAATAATTTAGATCCGGATAATTTATGTTTTGTATGGCATCAATCTTTCTCTGACAATCTAACATTCTGAATTCTCTTATGTCATGCAGAGTTTGAGGTTCTACATCCCGGTAAGCCTTCAAATGTCAGTCGAGCTAATACAACCTATGTTCAGCAATGCACTTTTTGAACTCTCTGAAATGAATCAAAGGAAAGTTAAAAGTTATGAGGAGCCGATCTTCAACATAGTTCCCGTCATAGGTGCTGGGCGGTCTGCTTCATCCATGGACAATGTAGTGACCTGTGAATTACTAGCTCATAAATCCTGAGATATTATCACCTTGATGCACAAGGTTTTTCTTTTCTTTTTTCAAAATTTGGATGAACCTTATTTTATAAATTAAAAAAATCAAATAGAATTCACCAGGATAGATCGGTGTCAGTGATTAGTTAGGATGGAATGTAATTTTACTCATTAAGCCATTTAGGTTCTATTCAGACTTGGTGGTGCTTGAACAAAACTTTGGCAGAAGAGATTATACAGAGATCTTCCCCAAGGTTTGATAAAATTTCAGAGCTGCCCTTTTAATTTTAAGAATTACATAGAATCTTCAATATTTCAGATAAGTGGTAACTTTATCAAATTTCAGAGATACATATAATTTGTTAAAAATGTAATCTATAGAAGTAGGTGTACTATAGACCCAAACTGTTGGTTTGTTTTTGGTTAATCTTATAATGAGATGTATTTCATCCACTTTTGTCATTGCACTTCGTATACAATTGATTTCTATTTCAGTTGTAGTGTAGAAAACACTGTCTTTAGAAATCTTAAATAAAACAATGCCTGGTTTATTTAGCTCTTGGGTTTGAATTACATACCTAAACTTGCATTTTGTTAAATGTTACAAACCCTAAAATCCGTTTTAGGTCAATTTAGGTTAATTTACCAACTATCTAACTATTAAAATTAACTACCACCAAACTATCGATACTACTCTTCACTTTAAAAATTTTACACTTACAAAAGATTAAAATGATAAAATCATAATCTCTCAAATAATTCACTCAACTTCAATCAAATGCTACCAAATATCTAAGTTTTTATTTGACATTTTTTCGACTTTCATTTTTTCTCCACCTCTCATTCTTTCATTTACCATCTGATCCTTTTTTCAAATTTAATTTATTTTTCTTTTATATTTCTTTCTCTTTTCATTTAATTATTTTATTGTTTTTATCTAATCATTTTATTTTTTTCTAATTATTTTTAACATGTTAAAATATATAATTATAATATATGATTACCATATTAAATATTTATTGGTGTAATTATAAATACCTAATAATTTCTTATTTTTAAATGTGAAAATTTCTTTTTTCTTACTGATCACTATTAGAAAAATATTTATTTTATTTTAATTAATAATTTTTTTTATTTGAGATATAAAATTTTTATTTTTAAATATTAAAAATTTTCTTTTTCTCAAAGAACACTATCAATAAAATACTTATTTTATTTTAATTAAATTTTATTTTTATTTGATATACAAAATTCTTATTTTTAAATATCAAAATTTCTCTTTTTTTCTTACAGGAAACTATAAGCAAAATACTTCTTTTATTTTAATTAAAAATATTTTTATTTAAGACACATAATTCTTATTTTATTAACAAAAATATCTATTTTATTTTAATTAATAATTATTTTTATTTGAAACACAAATATCAATTTTTTTCTTTATCTATTATATATATATATATATATATATATATATATATATATATATATATATATATATATATATATATATATATATATATATATATATATATATATATATATATATATATATATATATATATATATATATATATATATATATATATATATATATATATATATATATATATATATATATATATATATATATATATATATATATATATATATATATATATATATATATATATATATATATATATATATATATATATATATATATATATATACACACACACGTGCGAACATACAACTGTTTTGTTAATTTTTAAATATAATGCAAATACGCTTAACTAAGTATGAAGGGAATTTAGTTAAATCATGTTATTGTGTATATGTCATACTCTTTTCTAGTGTGAAACTTGCTTTTTGGTTTTTTAATAGATACTGTATTGTTTTAGATCCACCACAAAGAAAAGTGTTATCGGATATCTATGGCCCTTCCATCTTTTGGCTTTATAAAAGAACATCAATATCTAGTCTTTAATTTAGCTGCTGCTTTCTCCATCTCAAAATCAGTTTAGAAGCATGCATCTAAAAAAAAAGGAAAGTATGTTTTTTTTAACATTTGAAGTGCTGCATTGTAACTTTTGCTGGGACAAGCACATAACTGGATCTAACCGGGCATAAAATATAAATATTTCATCCTGTTGCAAATGCAACCTAAGTGGAAAGCAAAGGAGCTTCCTTTAATTCCATTCAGCATCACACAGCACCAACTACCCAATAATCAAAGATCTGAATTCAACTTTCAACTTGTGAATAAATTCCTAGGAAAATACTAACTATCTTCTCATTTGAAAGCAAAAGGAAAATAAAGAGAAAATGGTAGATGGTGTAAATGGGTTTGCTAATATTCCCACCTTTTATGTTTAATTATTAAGTTATTATAAATTAGATTGTGGTTAACTTTGTTGTTTGATTTCGTCGCTTTATGTAACATGTCATATCACAAAATAGAAGTGGCCTATGAAAGTTGAATGAAACCATACTATTTTAGTTTCGAAAGTAATATTTCACCTAAATGCTTTTGTTTTTTTTGTTGAATAAATTGATAGCCACTTGGCATGTGTTTCTTTGTGTTTTGTCACACTTCAAACACCGACAAAAAAAATTAATCAATTTTTGTTCTTTCCTTTTGTTTGTTTTCTTTTTGGTACCTTACATGAAATACTAGCAAGTATAATAATGGACAAAAAACATATAGGAATTATATTCTTATGAGTAAACCCTTTTATTCCTAATAAGATTAGGATTGATAATTAAATAAAATAATGGGAGAAAATTCCAACTTAAACTTCTATAACATGTTAAAAACCATCTATTTCTTAAGGATATAGCCAACTCATTAAAAGTGTTAGTTGGTTAATTCTTTTTTATGTAGTTATTTAGATTTTTAAGATGTATTTGGGTCTGAACATTTTTGTCTATATAAATGGTCATTCTGTTTGTAGAAACAAGCAGCAACAATAATACAAATCAGTTAGATAGTTAGTTATTCTCTCTCTTCTTCTTCTTCTTCTTCTTCTTCTTCTTCTTCTTCTTCTTCTTCTTCTTCTTCTTTTCACAAAATCATCTTTCTTGAATCCTTTGTTCCAACAAATTGGTATCAAAGCTTGTTTGCGATTCAGAGAGAATCTAATGGTAAATGATCAACAACATCAACACAGTTTCCAGCAAATCTAACGATTTTCAAAGGTGAAAACTATCAACGATGAGTGGTTATTTTCAGATTTTAAGATGTTGTAGAAATCTTGAATGATGAAATATCATAACTGGATGTAGATGATACGGAAGCTCGGATTGCGCACAAAG
The DNA here is from genome assembly GCA_948472305.1 of Vicia faba. Lineage (NCBI taxonomy): Eukaryota > Viridiplantae > Streptophyta > Magnoliopsida > Fabales > Fabaceae > Vicia > Vicia faba. The sequence continues at coordinate 631,126,414 of OX451740.1, forward strand.
ATCAGAGGAAGAAAGATGACAAGACGTTGTTCTTGATTCACCAGTGTGTGGATTGTCACATATTCGAGAAGATAATTGAAGAAGAAACAACAAAAGGAGCTTGGGAAAAGTTGAAATCTTTGTATGGTGGAGATGAGAAACTGAAGAAGGTGAAGTTTCAGACTTTGAGGAAGCAGTATGAGATGCTTCAGATGAAAGAGGATGAATCTATTTCTGCATATTTCTCAAGAGTGGTGACGCTAACAAACCAGATGAAGGCATATGGTGAAGCGCTAACAGATATGCAAAAGATAGAAAAGGTATTGAGATCCTTAATTGCAGATTTTGATTACTTTGTTGTAACAATTGAAGAGGCTAAGAATCTGGCTGGTGATGAGAAGTCAAGCAAGAATACTGATTCGAAAGGTGTGGGCAACAAGTATTTTGGGAAGAAAGTTGACACAAAAGAGGTGCAATGTTACAATTGTCAAGGTTTTGGCCAATATGCTGGAGACTGTCGAAGAAAGAAAGCTGCAAGGTCAAAAGACAGTGATGAAGCTCAATATGCACGAGCTGGAGATAGTGATTCTGATGATGTGTTGTTGCTGGTGAACGCTCAGTCGAATACTGAGAAAAACAACATGTGGTATCTGGATTCAAGATGTAGCAACCACATGGCTGACAATAAAAACTGATTTACTAAATTAGATGAGTCAGTCGAAAAGGTGATAAATTTTGCAGATGCAAGGCATATTAAATCAGGTGGTAAAGGAGATATTTCAATTATCAGAAAGGATGGTCGAAAGACTACTATCACTGAAGTTCTATATGTACCTTCGATGACAAGTAACTTGATAAGTGTAGGTCAATTACTTGCAAAATGCTTCAATATGAAGTTGGAGAATAATCAGATGAAGGTATATAAGGCTGATGGGAGGCTAATTATGAAAGCACCATTGGCGGAGAACAAAATGTTCAGGGTTGAACTCAACATATCAGATCACAAATGTCTTGCTTCGACTACAAAAAAAAACAAGAACTGGCTATGGCATCACATGTATGGACATCTAAACTTCAAGAGTTTATGTATGCTTAATAAGAAAAGAATGGTGCTTGGGTTTCCGCATGTGAAGGAAACAAAGCAGATATGTGAGGAATGCTGCAAAGCTAAACAGGCAAGGAAGGCGTTCAAACGTGATTTTTCTATAAGATCAAGGCAAAAAATGGAGCTGGTTCATTCAGATGTGTGTGGACCCTTTGAAGTAAAGTCCAATGGAGGTAACATGTATTTTCTTACTTTCATTGATGAATTCACCAGACATATGTGAATTTACCTTATTGAGAGGAAGAGTGAGGTATTCACATAGTTCAAGAAGTTCAAGTTGCATGCTGAGAAACAAAGTGGCTGCAAATTGAAGAAGTTAAGAACTGATGGTGGTGGTGAATATACTTCTGCTGAATTTTCTAGATTTTGCAATGAGGAAGGTATGGAGCATGAGGTTATTTCACCCTATACACCTCAGTATAATGGCATAGCTGAGAGAAAGAATAGAAGTGTACTGAATATGACGAGATGTATGTTGAAAGTTAAGAATATGCCTAAGAGATTTTGGGCTGAAGCAGCTTCGACAACAATATACATTCTAAATAGATGTCCAACAAAGAAGATGGTCGAAAAGACACCGCATGAGGCTTGGACAGGGTCGAAGCCAAATGTAAGTCACCTTAGAATTTTTGGATCAATGTGTTTCAGGCATGTATTTGAACAATTGAGAAAAAAGCTGGATGATCGAAGTGAAGTCATGGTGCTCATAGGTTATCATTTGACTAGTGCAGACAAGCTATATTCACCAATCGAATATAAACTAGTGACCAGTAGAGATGTTCTTGTAGACGAAAGTAAAGGGTGGGATTGGAGTCAAAATTCAGTTCGACAAGAATCAGACACAATCACAACTGTGTACGAAGAAGATGAACAGAACGAAGCTTCGACAAGTTAAAATGAAGAACCACCCGTGTAAAATGAAAGAAGATCCACAAGAACAAGAACAAAGTCGACTAGGCTGATTGGATATGAGAGGTTTCCATATCAAGCAATCGATACAGATGGTGACTTAATCGAAGAAGCCATGATGATGGCTAAAGAAGAACCAATTGATTTGGGCGAAGCCTTGAGCAATTCGAATTGGTGTGAATCCATGAAAGAAGAACTTAGAGCCATTAAGAAGAGAAAGACTTGGGAGCTTGTCGAAATAACCAATAAGAAACCAATCGATGTGAAATGGATCTACAAGGTGAAACGAAGGCCAAATGGTGAGATTGCAAAGTATAAGGCAAGACTGGTGGCCAGGGATTTTCTATAAAAACCTGGTATTGACTTTGATGAAGTATATGCGCCTGTTGTAAGGATCGAAACAATCAGGATTGTTGTTTTCATAGCTGCATATAGAGGATGGAAAATGCACCAACTTGATGTGAAGTAAGCATTTTTGAATGGTTCTTTGGGAGAAGAAGTCTACGTGACTCAACCACCAGGCTTCGACGTCAAAGGGCAGGATTTGAAAGTTTACAAATTAAGGAAGACTCTCTATGGTTTGAAGCAAACTCCTAGAGCTTGGAATAAAAGGATAGATAGCTTCCTAATCGAAGCAGGTTTCACAAACTGTGTCTCTGAACATGAAGTATATGTAAATGATGTCGAAAGTTTCAATCATATCATTTTGTATCTCTATGTTGATGACTTACTCATTACTAGAGTAGACGAAGCTGAGATAATGAAGGTAAAGTCGAAGTTAATGCAGGATTTCGAAATGTCTGATTTAGGAAATCTCTCTTATTTCCTGGGAATGGAGTTCAAAGATGTCGAAGAAGGAGTTTTATTGCATCAAACGAACATGCTCAAGATATACTGAAGAGGTTCAGTATGAGCAACTGTAAGGCAGCTATTACTCCATTAGAGACTGGAGCAAAGCTGAAAAAGGAATCAAATGATGAGTTTGTAAGTTCGATCTTTTACAAATAAATCATTGGATCCTTGAGATATCTTTGCAATACTAGACCAGATATCTGCCAAAGTGTAGGATTGTTAAGCAAATTTATGGAGAAGCCTCAAGAATTTCATCTCATCGCAGCGAAGAGGGTGTTGAGATACATAAATGGAACTATTGATCATGGTGTGCTGTTATCAAAGAAGTTGAAGAACAGCTAAAATGTCGAAGTTCATGGATACACTGACTGAGACTTCGGTGGAGATCAAGATGAAAAGAAGAGTACTGCAGTATACATTTTCATGATCAAAGGAACTCCAATCTCCTGGAGTTTGAGGAAGCAAAGAATTATGGCTTTGTCATCATGAGAAGCAGAATATGTGGCTGCATCATATGCTGCATGCTAAGCAGCATGAATCGAAATGCTACTTGAGGAACTCAGAATAATAGAGTCAAAGATGAAGCTGTTTGTTGATAACAAGTCGGCTATAAACCTTGCGAATCACCCAGCGTGTCATGGTCGAAGTAAGCACATTGAAAGAAGGTATCATTTTCCGAGGGATCAAGTCAACAAAGGGAAGCTTGAAATAAAACATTGCAAGACAGAAGTGCAACTAGCTGACATATTCACCAAACCTCTGAAGAAAGTAAGGTTCGAAGAGTTAAAGAAAGGCATTGGGATGAGAAGTTTTGATAACATGAATTAATGGGTGTGTTAGTTGGTTAATTCTTGTTATGTAGTTATTTGGGCTTTTAGTATGTATTTGGGCCTGTTCATTTTTTCCTATATAAAGGGCCATTATGTTTGTAGAAGCAAACAACAACAATAATACAAATCAGTTAGATAGTTAGTTATACTTAACTAACTCATCATTCTCTCTCTTCTCTTTTTCTTCTTCTTCTTATTTTTACAAAATCATCTTTCTTGAATCCTTTATTCCAACAAAAAATTAATATTTGAAATAAGCAATTGGACACACGTTGTTGCAAGATGCTAAATAAAAATAGAAATATTCTGTTTGCTGCATGTGTTAATAATATACACTTTGTAAAGTTTAAACTAGACAAACAATTTCTTTTATCGCATGAAAAAGAAATATAATGTCACTAGGGCAATTCATGGTATGATTTTATGAGAAAATTAAATCGAATTAAATTAAATTATAATTTAAGTTTATTCGAATTGAATCGAATCATTTCAATTAACGCAGAACTAAATCTAATTAAAATTATTAATTTGGTATACTATTTAAAAGTTTCAATTAGTATCGAACTATTAAAAGATAATTTTTTCAAAACTAAACAATTTGTTAAAGAATCAAATTGTTAAATTATTTTTTAATTTTTTTTTAAAAATTAAAACTTATTTTTAGTATTTTTTTCCTTCAATTTTGATTCGGTTCAATTTCAATTTTAATTCGATTCATTTGTCATATAATTTAGTTTTAAAACTATTAGTACAATATGATTCAAATTACTAACTAAATATAATAATTCAATTATTTTAATTTCAATTTGATTTAATTCGACACTTCAATTCGATTCACATTTTTTTAACATCTTTAACTATCGGTTCTCGATCCTCTCCAACCATTTCTCTAATGTTATTGGCGCTGCTATCATCTCCGCCATTTATTTTTATTAAATATTTTTATTTTTATTATTTTATTTCAATAATTTTTAGTTATTGATTTAAGGACAGCCTGGATGGCAGAAGCCATTCCACTGGAGAGGATCTATACATCTAACTATTGATTATACATTGTCACACGAGTTTTCGTTTTTAAGAATGTTTTAGATAAAAATATTTTAATCTTTTATGAGATAATTTTGAATTAATTCCAAAAAGGTAGTATAATAATGAATTTTTGGTAATAATTTTATGTTGAAGTTTATGTCCCAATAGAGACTAATATTTGTCAATAGAGTTTGGAATTCCAGCATGTAAATTGCTTGATAACCTCAAACTATCCTAATAAGTAATCTCAAATCGATCATGTGAGTTGTGCACCCGGCCACCATAATGAGCTTGTCCTAAGTTCATTAATGCATTGTCATAAACATTTAGTAAAATTGAGATGTCGGAAATAATGATATCATCACACTTTCTCATCCGTGGTTGGATGTTTTTTTAACATTTTTTATTTTTGAAATTTTTATTTATTTTCATCACGATCTAGTTTATTTAGAATCAATTCTAATATCAAGTAATTTTAACTAATTAAATTGTAGTTTTTCTATCAAATTCAACGTTAATCACCACTCGATTAACTAACGATTGATTATTTGTAATTTGATATTTCGTATATAATATAATTTGTGTTTTTACTTATATTCAATAAATTAATTTTATCTATTTTAATGTGTTTTTTGTTATCACGAACAAGATGGTTTAAAAGTTAACACATGTTTTGAATCATAAGTTATAAAATTTAAATCAGAGTATTTTTTTTCATGCATAATTCAAATCAAATATATAACTGATTAGAATAAAAAATTCATTTTGAAATCAAGATATTGACTATCTATTATTGATTCAAATCAAGGAATTTTTTGACTTGAATAAGAAGCCATGAGAAAACAAGCATCCAAAACTTAACCATGATTCAAATCAAATAATTGCTTGACTCGAATCATAGGTATCACACCATGATCTGAATCAAAGCTTATAATTTTTAAAATTTATTACTTTAATTCAAGTCCTTCTCTCCTTTAATTCAAATCATAACCGGTTGATTTGACTCATCCCATCGTTTATTTTTCTCTCACTTTTGTGTCTAACCTCTAGCACTTATATGGGTTTTTTGTTGTTGTCAATTTCCTAATAATAATTTAGAAGAATAAATTCTTACACATTCATAAAAACTTGTTGAGTGAATTATTTAGTATCGAGTAAGATTAAAAAAATGCTTATTTTTCACAAATCTTGAGAAAAACTAAAGAGTGTTCTTCCTTCCACAAACACATCATCTTTTTTATTTCAACCTTGTGAAAAACTTTCTAGAATGTTGTTCTTATGAGGTCTAGATTGTGTTGTGTGAGATTTTTTAGATGATCATCATCATCTTTCACCTTAAATCAAGAAATCATTATTGTGATACTCAACACAAAAGATTGAATGTGAGTGATAGATCCAAGGTATATTGAGGAAGCTAATGTTTTTTGTGAAGTTTTGATGTATGTATCAGGATAAAGAATCATTTTATATCTATGGTATCTAGAGATTAACTTTCAACAAAGAGAAAAGTGTTTTATATACTCCATTGAAGACTTCGTTAGAGCCATGTAAAGATTGTTACGAGACGAAATTATGAGTTTTCCAATTATTTGTTAGTAGAAAAAAGGCTCACACAAAAAACCGGCATGACTGAGTAAAGTACGTTGGAAAATAGAAGCTTGGAACAAGACCTTTATGGCTAGCTATATTTTTGGATCAGGATCAATTGAAGATCTTGAAACATTAGAAATTTTAGTGTTTTGTTAGAATAGAAGGAAAAATCAATTTAAACATATGTTGGCTAAAGCAATTTGTTGACTTGTAGTGTTTAACTTTGTTGATTATCTGTAGTACCATAAAATACTCTTGTATTAACTTTGCAAAATAGTGAAAGACTCTACGAATTTTTGATGGTCAAATCATTGAAGAGTGGATTAAGCTCTATTAAGGACGAATGAGACGGACCAATATAAATCCTACGTACTATCTCTCTAACCTTAACTTATTTTATTTTCTTCCATAAAATTGTATGCTTATGCTTTATTGTTTTCCTAGAAATTGCATGTAGTTAAGATTTATTGCTTTCGTAGCGATTTCTTATGTATAAGTAGGTATGCGTTATACTAAGCATCAATTTAATAAGTTTGAAATACACTTCTCGCATACATTTTAAATTAGATTAATTATTACTTGATTGTTTATTAATTTTATCATGATCGTATTCTATTTTTTAAATATCATGTTGTTATTAGGAATCACTCTAATCACTTCTATTTTATCTTTTTCTGCTACTAAATATTTTTCTAAACTCTAATTTTGAAAATTATTTTTTAAATAAAAAATGGTATTTTGGGAGCAATCTATTTAACCCCCTTCTAAACCATCCGATTACCATATCCTCCTAAAATAATTGGCCTAAAAGCTGAGCTTTTGATCGGGTCTTAAAATTTTAAAAGTTAAGAATATGAGTGATGATGATCCGAAGAGAGCTTACATTAGAGCTCCCATTTCTAAAGATGAAAACTATGCATATTAGAAGAATAACATGTATGTACATTTAAAGCCAATAAATAAAATACTTTGGATAATTATAGACGATGAACCTTTTATCCAAAAAAGTGGTTTCAATGGCTTATCCATTATAAAATTCCCAAAGGATTAGAATGATTAAGAGACTAAAAAGACATCTTATAACTTAAAAGGCTAGAAATATATTCATTTTTGCATTAAGCGCGAAAGTATATTACTCAATTTCACATCATAAAATTATTCAATCAATATAGAATGTGCCTCAAGTACTCTATGAGGGTACCGAAGAAGTAAAGGAATCTTTAACCAATTTTTTGGCAGAGGAATATGGGTTATTCTGTATGGAACCCAACGAAACTGTGGAACCCATACATATGTGTTTTATTCACTTAATCAACAAGTTAGATAGTTTAGGTAAGACTTTAACTAAGGATTGTGCTAACAAATATTTGAGATTAATGTGTAGGAAATGACAACCTAAAGTTACAACCATTAAGGAATCACGCGATTTTAAGACTTCATACATATCTACTTTGTTTAGAAAACTTACCGAGCATGAAAATAAACTAAAAAGAATTGAAGCATCTGAAGCTAAAAACAAAAAACAAATAAAAAAGAGAAAGAAGAGAAAATAAGAATTTTCTTGAAAGCCTCATCTTCCAAGACAATCGTAAAGGCTAATGAAGATACTTCTGATGACGACTCTTCAAAATATGAAGAGATTATTTGTTCAACGTTACAACAAGTATATGAAAAACATCGATTGAAGGACTATGATAAACATTTGATAAATTTCAAAAAGTCCTACCGATTAAAGAAATGCGAAGACAAGAAAAACGATGAAAGGAAATCTTCATGCCTTGAATGTAGTAAAAATCGGGTCATTTTTGAACATAGTGTTCATGTCTATCTAACTTAAGGACGAAAAAGATTTTCGCAAATCAAAGAAGAAGTGTAAAGGTAGAATAATAAATATTGCATGGGAAGAAAATGCGATATCATCATCTTCTAACTCTGACTCAAGATAAGAAGTGGCTAATCTTTGTTTAATGGCTAGATACAAGCATAAAGACTCAACCGTAAGTGATTACGACTCTCATTCCTTCCCTTCATATGATAAAATATCTAAGGCATTTAATGATATGCAAGAAAATGTTCTAAAAGAACTTATAAAGCTTACTATTCAAAAGAAAATCATTTCTAATCTTGAAGAAGAAATTTTAAAGCTTAATAATGCTTTGGAGTTATTAAAATATGTTCATGCATCTCTCGTAAATTATTAAGTTTGCGTGTCTCATAATTTATTATAAAAAGTTGAGGTAGTTGAATGTGAAAATTGTCGAACTTTAAAAATTGAGATGGAAAAACTTAAAGGACAATTGATAAAATGTCACAAATAATATACTATACTGTTTGTTCTATAAGTTCAAGTGATCAAATGCAAAATGTTAAAAAAATGCCTTCATCATAAAAAAATATAGAAGAAATCAATCTTTTAAAATTGTGAGTCATTAGTGTTGTGAGAATGGTCACATAAGGCCCCAATGTCATATAAGGAACATAAAAGTTCCAAGTGGTGTTATGACTTGGAACCCTAAAGATCTAAGTACTAACCATCAAGGACCCAACTATAATCGTGTACTTATTTCTATTCATTGATATCTTGTACATGAGATTCTTAGAATCTTAATAGATTCTCAACACAAGTGATAGAAAACATATTCTATCATATTTTTTGACAATGGTTTAGAGTGGATGTTCAATGGTAGAATGATCAAATTCAAGGTTAAATATTTTTCTGAAGTTTTTGGTATGTAGTACAAGTGTCTTGAAGTGAATCATGCTAATCACATTTATGAGTTCAACCCAACCAGATTCGTGGCATCTTGTAGTACGGTAGGAGAACTGATTTTTTTTTTGGTTTTATTCAAATGTGCGGTTAGCTAGAGTCGCATCGAATTTTATTTTATCCAATAAGGAAAGGGTGAAAAGAACAGGAAAGACCTTGATAGATTTTGAGTTCAGGGGGTAAGTTATGAAAATGAAAGGTGTTAGCACCCTTTTCATCCGGAGTTATCTACGGGCTCTTAATCGCTAGCTCACTTTTGAAATTTTGCTTTGTGTGTGTGATTTATTTGAAAATATCTTGAAAATCCAATGTAAGAATGACTTTGTAATGATTCTTAATAAGTCCTTAAGAATGCGTACAAAGTGTTTGAAAATATTTTGAAAGTAAGATGTGAGAAATGTTTATTTATAAATTGTGAGCAAGCGATTAACAATTCTTACTCACTCAAGGTCGTTCTTATTATTTTCCTTCTCCTTTAGAGATATTACTATCCATACCATTAGTTGGTAGGTAGCCCTATCTATTGGATGTGAAGGGACAGACATAGGGTCATCGAATGGTCATTAAAGGCAACATATAGAGATACTTTAGCAATTTATCAGAGGGACTAGATTATTTTTCACAGGCAATGTCAAAGGGTCATCGAGGGACTATGATTTTTATTTGAATAGACTTTGCTAAAGTATCTCTATTTTCGAGGGACATGACCATTATTTCCGAAGGCAACAAAGGGAGATTACCCTAGAGGTGTAAGTGTGAATAGTGTGTTCAGTTCAATTATTTATCTTGTATTAGGGTTATCTATCGATTATTTTTTAGGTCTTGCCATACATGCCTAGTTACAAGCAGTTGAATATATACAAAAAGTTAAAGGTGCGGAAAGTAAATTCTAAGCTATTACAGGGCTTTGGGGAAGTTACATAAAAAGATGCGGAAAATAAAGTGCGGAAATTAAACCCTAAACTATTACATCCCGTAAGCAGTTACATAATAGAAAAAATATGGAAAGATAAATCTAAACTATTACAAGAAAGTCGTGTGACCTATACAATTTCTCTAAGAATTTAAATGCAAAATAAAAAAATGTTTAAATGTGATTTTTTATGAAATTAATTTGATGTTAATTAAATAGTTAAAACCCTAAGTCTAATTAATTTTAATTAAAAAAAGTCTAATTAGTTTTAGTTTTAAGAAAATATTAATTAACCTAATTAATTAATAAATAAAAAAGTCAAAATTAATTATTGATTAAAAAAACACCTAAACCTAATTTATTAGGGTTTTTGAAAAGTAATAAAATTAATTAATAATTAATTAAGAAAAATAATTAAGGTTATGGAAAAAAATTAGGGTTAGTAATTAAAAGAAATAAGGTTAAAAAGAAAAAAATGTAAAACTACATGGGGTGGGTGTTGAACCCACACCCTCTAGCCTTCTCACTACATTGCTTGTCACTGAGCCAAGCGCTCGTTGGTGTCTGAGAATAGAACATGAATAATATATTGAAAACCCGCGCTTTAGATGAAAAATAACAAATATTTACAGCACACAAGGATTGAACCCACACCCTCTACATCATATACCTTCATCTTGACCAGCAGTGCTACGCTCTCATCCGTTCATATAATTGAAACAATTAAGTATAAAATAAACAAAAGCAGATGGACCAGAGAGGCGCCGGAGCCCTAGCTCCCATCATCTTCTCCGGTGAGACCTTTTTTGTACCTGCGAAAATAGAGCACGTTAGTGATCGAATAGAACCCTACCCCCTAAATTGACCCCTGCGAATCCATTGGTGGCCTTAGTTTTGGCTAATTCTTCCTACATAAAGAGATACGATCAAAATAATGTAAATCGGTCCAAACATGGTGCTATGCTATCCAGGTGTTATGGGACTCATGCAAGGGTCCAATCCTGTATTGTTGCATCTCAGAAACACATTAGAATCGTTAGTATGAATCAAAGCATGGTAAAAATTAAAAATCGAAATGCATGAAAATAGGGAAATGCCACCTCAGGGATTGATTTGAACAGTTAGTTTGCTTTGAGAAGGGTTGGAAAACAATTTTTAAGTTTGTCCTAATTTGGATAAAATTTGAGGTTTTGAGTGAGTGTCTTGAGGCAAGTTTTTTCATTGTCCTTGTTGTCTGAACATGTAGGGTATTTATAAGAGGATTGGATTAGGTCAGAGGTGGGCTTGGACCTCTTGTAAAACAACCTTTGATTCTTGTTTGAAAATAGAATTGGAATAAGACAAAACATGAAAATTTGTTTTGAAAATAACCCCACACGTTTTGCAGCATGTCTTTGGGCCTCCACAATATTTGAAACAAAAGCCTTTTATGCCTTATACCTCCACTTACTATTTATTTGATTTAATTTGCATTTAAATGAATAAAAATTCAAATAAAAATATAAAAATGGTTTTGGGGTCCCCTAATATGTCATGAACACGTTTTAAATTCAAAAGTTAGGCCCATTAGTCCAAAAACCCAAAATTGTTCAATTGTGGTTTCATGCAATTTCACAAAATTACCCAACTTATGCAACTCATAACTTGCTCAATTTTTGTCATACGAAGGTGATCTTGGACTTTTTGGAAAGCTCAAGATGTCTCCTACAACTTTCATGCTAGTCATTTTTCCATTTTAATATTTTAACTTGATTTAAATTGCTTTGACAAAAAATGTCTTTTTGTTAACTTTTAAAATGACCTGTAATGTTTTAGCCCATATCTCTCAAATGAAGAATTTTTTGGACTTGATCTTAGAGAGATAAAGTTGTAGAGAATTGAATTTCCATAACAACAAGCTTTGGTTGAGAATTTTCTAATGAAGCATGTGAAAGTTATGCTTGGTCAAAGTTCAGTTGACTTCTCCTAAAGAAAACCCTAATTTAGCAACTTTTGACTTTTGATGAATCTTAAGTTTTCTTGATGAATCATGATCAACCTTTGATCAAATCATGAATGTGATTTAAAAATGTTAATGTTGAGCAAAAATCTTGAGGTTTGACTATAAGTTGACCATATTTGACTTTTTACCCAATACAGTTGATTTTCAATCATCTGAGCAATTGACTGAGCAAATTTGTGATGTAAGGCTTGAAACTTGACATGAGGATTATTTTAGGCATATGAGAAACCATGAAACTCACTTGAGGCATTATAAGTCCCATTTTCCTTGAGAATACCAAAACCGTAGTTGTAGGCCATTGCTTAGGAGGAGGATTCATCTGATCAATTCTTGAGTAGTCTTGAGTAATTGAGAATCCTAAGAGTATGAGGAGGTATCTTTAATCAACTTGTCTTGAAAAATAGGAGGGAAAATTTTGGAGTACAACAGCTGCCCCTGTTCAATCTTCTTAAAGCTTAAGAGTTAGATTGGCATGCTCGCCATTTGGGATTTGAAGGTGGAAGAGGATTGAACATTTAAGTGCCCAGAAATTTGCACTCACCGGTGCATGAAGTAATGCTGTTGGTTGATTTTATTGATTGAATAGGCTTAAAGATGCCATTCAGAGAGGTGATAGAGTGTCTTCGGAGATGGGCTTACAGATGCCATCCAAAGTAACTGTTGATAGAGTATCAAAATGAGTCTACGCTTGACTGTATCTGAAGAATGCTTTTCAGAAAATCTTTGAAGGGAAATGCTTTTCAGAACAAAGACCATGAAGGAGATGCTTTTCAGAATTCCGTCTCTAAAGGGGAAATGCTTTTTAGAATAAAACACTTAAAGAGATGCTTTTCAGAATAAACTTCTGAAGGGAGATGCTCGCCAGAACTCGATCTCTGGGGGGAACGCTATTCAAGATTCTGTCTTTGAAGGGGGAATGCTTTTTAGAATGAAGCGCTGAAGGAAATGCTTTTAAGAATAAACTTTTGAAGGAAATTCTTTTCAGAACGAAGTGATGAAAGGGAAATGCTTTTCAGAACTCCTCTAAAGGAAATGCTCGCCAAAACTCGGTCTCTGGGGGAATGCTTTTCTGGATTTCGTCTCTGAAGGGGAAATTATTTTCAGAGCAAAGCGCTGAAGGGGATGCTTTTCAAAATAAACTTCTGAAGGAAATGCTTGCCAGAATTCAGTCTCTGGGGGGAATGCTTTTCAGGACTCTATCTCTGAAGGGGAAATTCTTTTCAGAATGAAGAGCTGAAGAAGATGCTTTTCAGAATTTAGTCTCTGAAGGGAATTACTTGGTCATATAGATAGTCTCCCTGTCCTGTTTCAAGGATTGATCCATAGTCTATATGTAAGTTACTGGTAGTATATGTCTGTTTGCAAACTTAACCTGAAAAGATAAAGTTAGTTATGTGCAATGTCATGATGTATGTAATGCATTTGTAATGATGTTCTCAAAATAAATGATAATGTTATATGCACATGTCATGATTTTTGTGAATGATGTATAGGTGAAATATGTTGTTGAAGCGTATCGATAGCTTTGTATAAGAATGTCTGGCTGGGAGAATAATTCTCTGATTGTTGCTGAGGATGAAGACAATAGTTCTTCAATTTGTTTAGAATTCCTCTACTAGGGATTTCTAATTTTCGTTTGAGGACACTACACTGGGGATCTTCGACTTCTGCTCGGTGATAGGAGAATTCAAGGAGAATCAGTCATTCATCGTTCTTTGTAAGATTTGTATTCCGGCTGGAGATGAAAGAACTGAAATTCTCTGATGTGCTGTTTGACTGGGTTTCAGATATGAATATAGACTCTTGTGGGGAGGAAAACATTGAATGTCATCTGGTCCGAGAAGATAATATTGTCGAGGAATAGCAACATTGGAGAAGTAAACTCCATTGGGGAAATAAACCATGTAGACTATGCTGAGGAGATAGACTCTGACGGGAATTAGCTTGTGAAAATTGCTCCATGGGAATTTATGGTCAACTTTGAACGTTATCCCAACTCCTAGAGTTTCTGGTAAATGCTAGTCCTGTTTTCATACATATATTTGTAAATGGTAATCATATTCAAATGCATATGTTCATTCAATATAATCATTGGACATTTTTGCAAACAAAACAAAGAAAGTAAAAATAGTTTTTTGAATTTGAAACTGATTGCATTGATCTGGAAAATTTTCCTCTAAATAGACAGTTTTATACAAAGAGACAAAAATCCTAGTAAGAGGAAGTCGCCATAAAAGAAAAGAGAAACAAAGAAAAAAGCTATGTGGAAATGATCCCATCGAGTTTTAACTTTGCTACTGCCCCTATGTCTTCAAACATCTCATCTTTCGCTGTCGGAAGAAGTTGATTGAATTGATTTGTACCATTTGAACTTGATATCAGTAATCATGCTGGCTGTAAGTAGATGGGTGATTCAACAGGACATATTCGTACGCTTTAATCTCTAACTTTTGCTCGGACCGCCCTTTTGGGTTTTCAGTCCACCAGGATATTCTTTTTTGCCCAAGCCGCCTTTTCAGGTTTTCGACTTGTCGGATGTACATTTTTTTTATATATCCCTAATTTTGCCCGAACCCTTTTGGTTCGCTGGGATGCCCTTATTTATTCCTAGGCCAGTCGACCTAACGGGTCTCTTTTATGTGTAGTATTTTTTAACTATGTCAGTGTTTACAGGGTGTGGAAGATCTTCACCGTCCATGGTGGTAAGTATCATAGCACCGCCAGGAAATATCTTCTTAATCACAAATGGCCCTTCGTATGTGGGAGTCCATTTGCCCCTAGGATAGCCTTGTGGTAAGATGATGTGCTTTATAACCAAATTACCAGCCTGATATACCTGATGTCTAAATTTCTTGTTAAAGGCCTTGATCATGCGCTTCTGATAGATCTGACCATGACAAATAGCCACAATCCTTTTCTTATCAATGAAATTTATCTAGTCAAGTCTAGTCTGAATCCACTCGTCTTCATCCAAACCCGCGTCTTTCATAATCCTTAGAGAAGGAATCTGGACTTCGACAGGTAAGACAACCTCCATACCATTGACTAGAGAGAACGGGGTTGCCCCAGTTGATGTACGTACTGAAGTGCGGTAACCATGAAGAGAAAATGGTAACATCTCATGCCAATGTTTGTATGTCACTGTCATTTTCTGCAAAGTCTTATTGATGTTCTTGTTAGCGGCTCCCACTGTGCCATTCATCTTTGGTTGATACATAGAAGAATTATGGTACTTAATCTTGAACTGCGTGCAGAGTTCCATGATCATAGTATTGTTGAGGTTGGTACCATTGTCCGTGATGATCCTTTCGGGTATGCCATACTGGCAAATAAGGTAATGCTTAATGAAATGGGCCACAACATTCTTGGTAACAGAGCCAAACGAGTCTGCTTCAACCCACTTCGTGAAATAATCAATAGTTACCAGGATGAAACGATGCCCATTAGATGCATTAGGATTAATCTCTCTAATTATATCAATGCCCCACATTGAAAACAACTAAGGAGAAGTCAAGACATTCAGAGGAACCAAAGGCACATGCAAATAGCTAAGTTCTGGAATGATGATGGCAATCAGTTTCCATATTCGACCAACAATAAACCGCTCTCTGAATTTTCTTAGCCATCGTATGCCCACTGGAGCGAGTACTAAAGACTCCTTCATGCATATCTTCCATAATCTTCTCAACTTCCTTCTTGTCTACACATTGAAGCAAAGTTGAATCGTGGTTGTGCTTGTACAAAATTTTGTTACTCAAAAAGAACTTGGCAGATAACCTCTGTAAAATTTCTTATCATTAATAGACCCCCCTTCAGGATACTCTTGAGTCTCGAGGTATCTTTTTACTTCTTGGTACCAAGGATTTTCCTCCACTCTGTTAGTATCAACTTCGTAGCAATGTGTCGGTTCGTCTAGTCTCTCAATAGTAATTTGAGGAGCTTCATTGTCCCATCTGACTCTGAACATTGATGACATGGTGGCTAATGCGTCTGCTAATTGATTCTCTTCTCGTGGAATATATTCAAAAGTGATTTCTTCGAAGTACGAAATTAATGTCAACACATGCTCTCGATAAGGAATGAGGTTTAGATGATTCATATCCCATTGTCCCTTAATATGACTGATCACTAGGGATGAATCCCCATATACATCCAATGTCTTGATTCTCATATCAATGGCAACTTTGATATCCATGATGCATGCTTCGTATTCAGCCATATTGTTGGTATAGCTAAAACATAATCTGGCGGTGAAGGGCGTATGGAAACCCTTGGGAGAGACAATTACAACACCAATTCCACCAAGCACGTTGGAAGCTCCATCAAAAACCATAGTTCATCGGGATCCCAGTTCAACTCCTTCATCCGATCTAGGTTTTTCATAATCAGTAACTAGCATAATATTCTTATTTGGGAACTCAAAATTCATAGACTGATATTCATCCATAGCCTGATGAGCCCAATGATCTTCCAATACACTTCCTTTGATTGCTTTCTAAGTGGTGTACTGAATGTCGTATTCTGTCAAAACCATTTTCCATCTTGCTATTCTTCCGGAGAGAGCAGGCTTCTAGAATATGTATTTTATTGGATCCATCTTAGAGATAAATAAAGTAGTATGAGCCAACATATACTGTCTTAGTCAGCGAGCAGCCCATGCCAAAGCGCAACAAGTTTTCTCGAGCAGTGAGTATCTTGTTTCACAGTTAGTAAACTTTTTGCTAAGATAGTATATTGCATGCTCTTTTCGACCAGAATCATCATGTTGCTCCAATACAGACCCTGTTGAGTTCTCTAATACTGTCAAGTATATGATCAGAGGTCTTCCTTCAATCGGTGGCAAAAGAATATGAGGTTTTTGAAGGTAATCCTTGGTTTTGTCAAAAGCTATCTGACAATCGTCATTCCACTTCACTACCTGATCTTTCTTTAGTAACTTGAAGATTGGATCACAAGTAGTGGTCAAATGGGAAATAAATCTAGCAATATAGTTCAATCGTCCCAGGAAACCTATGACTTCCCTCTTAGTACGGGGTGCTGGAATTTCTTGAATGGCTTTAACTTTGGCGGGATCAACTTTAACACCTTTATCACTAACGATGAAACCTAGGAGTTTGCCAGATCTTACCTTAAAGGTGCACTTGTTCGAATTCAACCTTAGCTGGTATTTCTTTAATCTTTCAAATAACTTGTGCAGGTGGTCAAGATGTTCTTCTTCAGTCTGAGGCCTGGCTGGCTATTATATCATCAACGTAAACCTCTATCTCGTGATGGATCATATCATGGAATAAATCTACCATAACGCGCTGATATGTTGCACCAACGTTCTTCAAACTGAAAGGCATAACTTTGTAACAGAAAGTGTCCCACTGTGTGACAAAAGTAGTCTTCTCCATGTCTTCAGGTGCCATTTTGATTTTATTATAATCGGAGAAACCATCCATGAAGGAAAATACTTTATGCTGAATGCTGTTGTCAACCAGAACATTAATATGTGGAAGCAAAAAGTCATCTTTGGGGCTCACCCTATTCAAATCCCTATAGTCTATACACATACGCACCTTGCCATATTTCTTAGGTACTGGCACCATGTTTTCAACCCACTAAGGATAAGACTTAACATCTAAGAAACTTGCGTTGAACTACTTCATGACCTCAGCCTTGATCTTTTCAGACATCTCGGGATGCATACGACGAACCTTCTGCTTTATAGGGGGACAACCTCCCCTCATCGGTAGACGGTGAACCACAATATTAGTATCGAGCCATAACATGTCTTCGTACGACCAAGCAAAGATCTCAACATAGTCACATAACATCTGAATTAACCTTTTTTGGACACTGTCTTTTAGATTGGCGCCTATCTTGATTTCTTTCTTGTCTTCTTCAGTACCCAAGTTTATAACCTTGACTGGCTCTTCATGTGGTCGTATGGCCCTTTCTTCTTGCATTAACAACCTAGCAAGTTTTCCAGGTATTTCATAATCTTCCTCACCTTTGTCCTTGGCTTGGTAGATTGTATTTTCGAAGTCATAATTGACAATAGCAGAATTGTTATCGATAGGATCCAAGGTGGATATAGATCTGCAATTTGTAGTGCGGGTGTGTGTAAGAATACATAGCTATTTTGAAAACAATAAAGTAAAAGAAAGACAAAGAGCGTAAAATTTGAATGCAAACGTCCAATGATTTATTAAATGAAAATATGCTGATGAATAATGACAACCCTAACAAATGGACCGTTGTGCCCTGGGTAAGGGTGTGGCAGGTCGTCGCCATCCATGGTGGTCAAGATCATTGCTCCACTAGAGAATATGTTTTTGATTACAAATGGTCCTTCGTATGTAGGAGTCCATTTGCCCCTAGGATCACCTTGCGGCAGTATGATATGTTGGATCACTAGATCTCCAACTTGATACACTTGGCGTCTGACCTTTTTGTTGAAAGCCTTGATCATCCGTTTTTGATACATTTGACCATGGAAAATAGTAGTAAGCCTTTTCTCATCAATCAAGTTTAGTTGATCAAATCGAGTCTGGATCCAATCTTCTTCATTCAGCCCTACATCCTTCATAATTCTTAGAGAGGGGATTTGGACCTCAATAGGCAAGACAACCTCCATGCCGTATACCAGAGAGTAGGGTGTTGCCCCGGTTGATGTGAGTGCCGTGGTACGATATCCGTGGAGAGCGAATGGTAGCATTTCATGCCAGTCTTCGTATGTGACTGTCATTTTCTGTATGATATTTTTAATGTTCTTATTTGGGGCTTCGACAACACCATTCATCTTCGGCCGGTAAGGGGAAGAATTATGATGTTGGATCTTGAATTGCTCCCACAGGGAGGTGATCATAGTATTATTCAAGTTTGTACCATTGTCTGTAATGATCTTCTCCGGGATATCATAATGACAGATGAGATTCTGCTTAATGAACCGGGCAACAACGTTCTTGGTAACAGAAGCGAAGGAAGCTGCCTTTACCCACTTTGTAAAATAATTAATGGCCACTAAGATGAAGTGGTGTCCATTAGAGGCTGTTGGCTTGATTTCCCAAATCATATTAATCCCCCACATAGCAAAGGGCCAAGGATCCTTCAAGACATTCAGAGGAACCATAGGTACGTGCACCTTGTCAGCATAGATCTGACACTTATGGCAAGTTCGAGAGTGTTGATAGCAATCTGCTTCCATGGTAGACCAGTAATAGCCTGCCTGTAGGATTTTCTTTGCCATCGTATGGCCACAGGAATGGGTGCCAAAAGTTCCTTCATGTAACTCAGCCATGATCCTTTCAGCTTCAACCTTGTCTACGCACCGAAGTAACACAGAGTCATGGTTGCGTTTGTAAAGAATGCCATTACTAAGGAAGAATTTAGCAGAGAATCTCCTTAAGAACTTCTTGTCGTTTACTGAAGCTCCTTCTGGATATTCTTCGGTTTCGAGATACCTCTTGACTTCGTGAAACCAAGGCTGGTCCACTACTTCTTCAGTATTAATCTCGTGACAGTGTGCTGGTTCATCCCTTCGTTCAATGGTGATCTGGGGAGCTTTATTATCCCATTTAAGTTTAAACATATATGACATTGTGGCTAGTGCGTCTGCTAGCTGATTTTATTCTCGCGGGAAGTGCTCGAAGGTAATCTTCTCAAAATGTGGGAGCAATGTCAAAACATGTTCTTTGTAAGGGATAAGGTTAGGTTGTTTAGTGTCCCATTCCCCTTTGGTCTAGATGATAACTAAAGCTGAATCTCCGAATACATTAAAGGATTTGATCCCCAAGTCTATGGCAGCTTTGAGACCAAAGATGCACGCTTCGTATTCCGCCATGTTATTTGTACAATTGAAGCAGAGTCTTGCCATAAAAGGAGTATGACATCCTTCAGGAGATATGAGTAAACCAATACCATTGCCGAGTGCGTTAGATGCCCCATCAAAAACTAGGGTCCATCGGGATCCTTGTTCAGGTTCGTCATATGGCCTAAGTTCTTCACAGTTGTTTACCATCATGATGTCCTCATCTGAGAATTCGAACTTCATGGACTGGTAGTCTTCTACAGCTTGGTGAGCAAGGTGATCGGCTAGTACACTGCCCTTTATTTCTTTCTGGGTAGTATACTGTATGTCATATTCTGCCAAGATCATCTTCCATCTTGCTATTCTCCCAGAGAGAGCAGGTTTCTCGAATTTGTATTTTATTGGATCCATTTTAGATATCAACAAGGTAGTATGAGTCAGCATATACTGTCTTAGCCGGTGAACAGCCCATGCCAGAGCGCACCAAGTTTTCTCGAGCAATGAATATCTTGTTTCACAGTCGGTAAACTTTTTGCTCAGGTAATAAATAACGTGCTCTTTTCGGCCAGACTCGTCATGCTGCCCTAGCACACACCCCATTGAATTTTCCAAAACAGTCAGATACATAATTGTTGTACCTCAAAATTTTCCCTCTCATTTATCTAGACTTCTCTCACAAGATCTCTTTGACTCAAGACAAGATTAGGGTTTGGTCAGCTCAAGACATCTCATCTTGCATTGATAACCCCAAATTAGGGTTTGATATTGCACTAGGATTTTAGGACTATCAATGCTTCATGTGACTTTAAAACATCATTGTGGATCCCTAAGATTGCTCATGACAAGTTTCAAGCCTTGAACCACATTTTTGATCAGTCAATTGGACAGTTGACCCAAAAATCAGCTGTATTGGGGAAAAAGTCAATCATGGCCAATTTACAGTCAAACTTCATAATTTTTGATCAACATCAACATTTTTAAACTCACATGTATCATTTGGTCAAGTTTGGATCACAATTCCTCAAGAAATTTGATCAAATCATCAAAAGGGCAAAATGGTCAAAATTAGGGTTTTGACTGAGGAAGGGCAATTTTTGATTTTTAACCTAGCAAATGACCAATTGAGTTCAAGCATGATTTCAAGGACTCAATGACATCATTTTTACTTAATTACATAGCTCAAAACATCTCAAATACATTGGATTGACAGATGAAATTTGCAGTCAATTGATCAAAAGTCAACTATACACTGAAAAGTCAAACTTTGACTTTTTGGTCAAAATCAAGTATCAAGGGTCATAATTCATAAAAAAACATGTCAAAATGTGAGACTTGTTCATCAAGAAAACAAAATTTGAAAATTAGGGTTTGAATTTGGAAATTTTCCTAACTTAGAAATTTTCTAAGTATAGAAAACTTTATTATTTTTTCTCAACTTTACACCACTTTTTCACCATGATGCATAATGATTCAAGGAAAGTTCCCAACATGAAAGTTGTAGATCTCCATGAAATCTACAACTTTTATTCACACAATTTTCCCTAAATATGCTTGGATCTCAAGATATAAATTTGTGAATACATGGTCATGAACTTATTAACTTAGTGGAATTTTGCCCTAATTTAGGCAGGTTTTGGATCCAACTTCATGGCAACTTTTCACCTAGTTCCAAGAGGTATCTCAAAATTCATTTCAAATATGAATTATAGAGAACATTGCAAGCTTTCCAAAATGTCATAGAACTCCTCAAGATCATTTTTGAGTAGGGAGAATCGAAGAGATGAAATTGGCAATTTTTCACTTTTTGTCCAAGCCATTTCATGAAGAACAAAGTTGCAAATCAATCCTATGCTGGCTAATTCATGATGTACAGGTCCTAAACTTGTTCCACACTCCTTAATTAAATGCTTACTCAGTTGAAAAAGCCTCTATCCATGCCTTAGAATCTTTATCCAACTTGTAATTCCATTTATGGCAAAAAGGTTCCATTGCCATTTTGAAAAAGAGCAACTTTTGCAAACTTTACAATCTTGAGCATTGGACCTGTCCCCTTGGCATATACAAGTCTCACAAGTCTCAAGTAAATTGTACAAAGCACATACCAATCCTAAGCAAGATGGTACAAGCATGTAGAGCTTTGTCTTATCACTTTGCTTCAAGTACAAGAAAAGTGGCCAAAAGGCTAGAACTTGCATATCTGTTGAAGAGTTGACCTAAGACCATTACAATACTAATACACAAAGATTATACAACACATAACACGTGAGGCAAGGACCTAAAACACTCCCAAGCTGAAAAACACCAAAAATCTGTTCAAACTCACAGTTTCTGCACAAGCACACCCATCTTCCATTTGGTTCGTGCATTTTGAGTTTGGATCATTCAAACACCTTACATACTTGATACTTAGTCAATCCAAGCCATCATCCCTGTTCTGTAATCACTCCTCCACCATCTTCTATTGTTGACTTCAGAGCTTGCAGATTGACCTGTCCAAGGAGTTCCAGCTACTTTCAGAGCAAGGCAAGGGTTGAGACACATCCAGGGAAGTTCAAGGAAGCTCAAGCAAGCATCAGGCCTCCCTCAAACTCACCCCATTTCCATTCACGATTCCAACTGAAGGAGGTAAAATTTCAAACTCTATCTCTTTGTACAGGAAACCATAGGCCACGATTTGTGAATAAAAAATGTAGTCCTCATCATAACGAAGCTGTACATACCATTATCTTGCATTGATTTTACTTGTGCTAAGAGAATTTGAAACTTGAAATTTCTGGAAATATTAGGTCAAGATTCAGGGCTGTTTAAATTCTCCTTGATCCTTGATAATTAGTTTATATAACTTATATGGTTTGAATCGTGAGTTCAAGTACTACAATTTTCATGTTATAAGTTTTTATTTTCATGGAAGTATGAGGAAGTTACAGGGTGTCTGGCCAAGCGTGAGGAAGGAGATGAAGTACAGGGCATAGGGCGCGTTTTGTGTTATATTGTTTTTGCTTTTCTAAAGACAATGGAAGTATAGCCACCCCAGTGGCAAAGCAGCGCGCTTGTGAGACCCATGTCCTGGGTTCGAACCTGCGTGCTACTTTTGTTATTTTTCACTCTTTTTCTTTTCCATTTTCACATTTTTTGCAGATTGGGCTTGGTCTGTTGGGCCAGGAATTTTTGCTAGCATCTTACCATCAGTTCTACTATATCACCCCCTTGCTAACTCTTTGCATTTTTTTATATATATTTTGTTTTACTTTCACATTTAATATTTTAAACATTTTCTCTAATATATAAAAATCCCAAAAATATAAATTAATGATATTATAATTTTATTATTTTTTTAAAATTATTTCTCACATAAAATATTTTTTATTTTAATAGGATCTAATTCATTTTCTTAATAAACTTGTAAATATAATTAAATATATTTAGTTTAATTTATTTTTTATTACATACTTATAAATGCTTATTTTTTGAGCATATAAAATTCTTATATTTCATTAAAATATTATTTATTATTGTTATACAAGAAAATATAAAAAATAGTACATATAAAAAACTTTATTTTCTTTTAAACAAAAATTAGGGTTAAACACCTTTTAAAATTATTTCCTTTTCTTTATATTTTTTAGTTTAGATTAAATTTTCTTTTACATAAAAAATAAGACACCAAAAATCTCTTTACATGTACATTGCATTGCATTTTCTTTTAAATATTAAATTGTATTTATTCTAATTCGTACAAATTCGATTTGGTTGTAATAATTTATCTAGGTTTATATTCTTGCAAATCCCTATTCAAATTTGTATTCCCCCCTCCCATAAATTATTGTAATAGCTTAGAAATATTTATATTATGCAATTTATCGCTTTACATGCCATGATTAGTAATTAGGGTTTGCATGACAAGAACAAAACAAAGCAAATAGAAAACCCTAAATACAAGACAAAATCAAAAGCATGAAAATGATACACTTGCGCACAAGAATCCTTAGGGTTTCACCACTTGGTTGCCTAAAACAAAATGGCCATGTTACGCATGCGAAGTATCTTGGCAAAACAAAACAAATATAAGATCATAGTCCCTCGATGACGCTATTCAAAAGTTGCCTTACAAAATGATCTTGGTCCCTCAAAATGCTAAGATACTTTGCAACATTGCTAATCATGGTTATACGATGACCCACGCCCGCCCCGTTTACATCCAAAGATAGGGTTGCTTACCAAATCAATGGTAAGACAACCATGTCAAAGGAATAGAAAATACATAAGAAATACATTTGAGTAGGTAGATAGCTTCTAGTTACTTGCTCCATTTCAAACAACAATTCTTGCTATTTTCAAAATAAACACACACATTTTAAAAACATCTTACAAACATTGAAAACACTTTCAAAAAGACAAACATCTTTGTATACATTCTTACGAACGAGAATCATTACAAAGATTGCCTAAACGAATGGCCTCTTTTACAAAATACTTTCAAAAACCACACAAAGCACAATTTCAAACAAACAAAAGCAAGTGATCTAAGCAAGTAACTAAGAGCCCATGGAAAACCATGGATGAAAAGGGTGCTAATACCTTCCCTTTTCATAATCTACTCCCCGAACTCAAGAAAACATCTCAAAGGTCTTTCCTGTGCTTTTTCACCTTTCCTTTTGGATAAAAGAAAAGTCGGTGGCGACTCTTGCTAACCGCAACATTTACGATAAAATGCAAAAACCTCAAGTCAGTTCTCCCACCGTATCACAGAACTGGCGACTCTGTTGGGGAATTTTATAAAAGTGGGGTTACCTTAGGGCTAGATCACATTTATTTGCTTACATTGTTGGACTTGTTTGCTTTACATTATGGTTCTTTGTTTGGGTTTGAATCCTCCACCCGGATTTGGGAAACATTATAGGTAAATAGCAATACATTGTGGAAACTGTGCGGGGTATATCGACATGGTCTAAGCAATAGCTATGTTAGTGTGACATATTTGTGGGTACCGGTATCCTTTGAGTCAACCAAAGAGAATACGGGGCCGCTGAGTGATGTCATGAAGTACTAATGAACTTCTAGAACCCTTTACTTGACCAACTTGGCCTTTAGGATATAGTGAGATGACCGGCTTTGGTGCAGTCCGAAGTTGGTAGATACTCGATACTACACTCATTGAGGGTTGGTTTCTTGGGATATTTCGGTCTCCATTAAAGAGGCTTGAGATGAAACAATGACCAAGGAAACAATCCAGTGATATTGAGCTCCTTAGAACCCGGTTACTATTATTAGGACAGGTTAAGCCAACTAAACTTCAAGAGGGTACTTACCTATAAAACCCCATGCAAGACTAAACTAAGAACTTGTTTGTCTTGCTTGTATATGCATACTTGTACATAACATCATGGACATCATGAACATCATATGCATTCACTAACCATTTCAAGGATTTTGGAGATTCATCTTTGTTCTTGATTTGCAGGATATGGATTCACTTCGCAGGAAAACTATCCAAATCAACCTTGTGAGAATTCCTCCACAACTCAAGGAGTTAGCTTCAAGGATCCCTGAGAACTCTCCATTCACCGAGAGGCATGGTTGTCTACTCAACTTGGTCACCACAAACATAGAGGAGGATATGATGAAGGTTCTCTTCCAGTTCTTTGACCATTTGCATCATTGCTTCACATTTCCTGACTATCAGCTTGTGCCTACTTTGGAAGAATTCTCTCAACTCTTGAGGATTCCTATTCACAATCAACTACCTTTCAATGGTACGGAAAAGATCCAAATCCAGAAGAGATTGCTCAAGCCTTGCAATTTCACTCATCTGATGTCACAACCCATTGGGAAACTAGAAGTGGTGTCAAAGGCTTCTTAGCAAAGTTTCTGCTTGAGAAGGCTCAAAGCTGTTGTAATTCCCTAGACTTGCAAGATTTTGAGGAGATTGTGGCTCTTCTTATCTATGGGATGGTCTTGTTCCCTAATCTTGACCAACTCATAAATGTGAGCATCGTCAAAACCTTTATGTCACGCAATCCGGTGCCTACATTACTAGCGGGTATCCTACACTCTTTTCACACTCGTAAAATGAGGAAGAGAGGGGTCCTTATGTGTTGCACTCCCCTCCTAGAAAGATGGTTTATTTATCATCTTCCCCAATCAGTCTTAAAGAATGAGCAAGGATTAAGGTGGTCACAAAGGTTAAGGACGCTCAAACATTCAGATATTCATTGGTGTTCTTGATCCAAAGAGAATGCTATCATTGTTGACCATTGTGGGGAATTCCCTAATGTCCCTCTACTTGGCATTAGGGGAGGCATCACCTACAACCCGTGCTTAGCTCTAAGACAGTTTGGTTATGCCCAAAGATATGGCCCATATGATATACTGATTTAAGGCTTGGTATTCGACTACGACAACGACGATCAAGGACTTCACCAGAGATTCATCCGAGCTTGGAGGATGCTAAACAAGGTGGATAGCAAGACTTTGGGACACAAGAATTCCATCCCTCTTGAGCCTTACCTCAAGTGGGTATGAACCCGCGCTCAAAATCTTATGATGCCTTATCTGTCCATTCTCCCAGTGATTATTGAGCCTGTTAAGGAAGGATAAGTTCCATACACTATCCTACATCCTGACATGCCCACATCACTCGGGGATCTACAAAGGGATTAGATATAACATAAAGGAGAGCGAGATACTTTTGAAGCCCAATTCTATGAAAGCGAGAAGAAGGTTTTGGAACTCACTAGGCTACTTCATGAGGAGCAGACTCTAAATACCTACATAGCACCAAAGAGGATGCGCAATACTTTTTTATCTTAGAATTTTGTATTGTTTTGCCCAAGGGGAATTGATGTACTCAAATTCTATCTTATTAATATAACGTGCGTTTCTTTTTGTTTAAAGAAAACTTGAATTTTTAAATCCTTGAAAGCATTGCATATATACATATCATTCATCATAACATAAACAAGTCTTTTGCAACAAGTTTCCTCATCTCTCTAACTGTTTATTTCAGTAAGATAGATCTCGAACAGACGGTCAAAGATCTTCAAGCTCAAAACATGCAGTTTCAACAATTACTCATGACCCTAGCCAAGGGGCAAGATGAATTGAAGACTCTGTTAGCTGAAGAGAGAAAGAAGAAACCAAAGAAAACCACTGGGGTTTTGAATATGGGGAGAAGATTTCAGGGACAGACTAGAAGGACCTTGAATTTTGAAACCACTTCCGGGGAAGGAGAAGGGAAAGGAAAAGAAATAGCGGTACCGTCAGAATCTGAAGAGGTGGAAGAAGAGGAAGACTACTCTGAGGAGAAATACCCTCCGGCTGATGATAAGTACAAACATCTTGAAGAGCGTTTAAGCGCTATGGAAATACAGAGGGTACCAGGTCTAGACTTTGAAGAATTGGGGCTGGTGTCAGGAATTGTAATCCCACCAAAATTCAAAGTGCCGTTGTTTGCAAAATATGATGGGGTGTCATGTCCTAAAATTCACCTCCGGTCATACGTGAGAAAGATTCAGCCGCACTCTACCGATAAAGACCCACAGGTGTA
The DNA here is from genome assembly GCA_948472305.1 of Vicia faba. NCBI lineage: Eukaryota > Viridiplantae > Streptophyta > Magnoliopsida > Fabales > Fabaceae > Vicia > Vicia faba. The sequence goes on from OX451740.1 coordinate 631,153,731, forward strand.
TTTTTTCCAAGATAGTTTATCCGGAACACAACTCGATTGGTTTTACCAATTAGAAAGGGCTGACGTCCACAACTGGGAAGACCTTGCCGTAACTTTCTATAAATAATACCAGTATAATGCAGATTTGGTGCCTACCCGTACTCAACTTTAGAGTATGGCTATGGTTTCAAATGAGGGTTTCAAAGATTACACGCAAAAATGGAGAGATCTAGCTGGGAGAGTGCAACCCCCTCTGTCTGAAAGGGAGTTGGTGGATATGTTCTTAGGTACTCTATCAGGCCCTTTCTTCAACCATTTGATTGGGAGTTCATATGCTGGATTTACTGAGTTAATATTAACCGGAGAAAGGGTAGAGGCTGGCATAAAAAGTGGAAATATTCAGAAAGATTCATCTTCCTCTACACCCTTGAGAAAGCCTTTCACTGGAAAGAAGGAGGTATCTGCTGTTTAACCACAAAGGAACCAAGGGAGAGCTGAACGCCGACCAATGGTAGGGGCCGTTATGATCCCAAAATCTACATCTGATCAACCAAGAAGTAACCAACCAAGGGTGGAAAGGCCAGTTCGGAAATTCACCAGAATTAATATGACTCTAGCCCAGGTTTTACCACATCTGCTGAAATCTAATTGTGCGACTTTGAAGGAGGCTCCAAAGAATCCCAACATGGCGTCCCCCCATTATCACCCGAATGCCAGATGCGCATACCATTCCGAAAGTCCGGGCCACGACACCAATAATTGTTGGGCTTTGAAAAACAAGATTCAAGACCTCATAGATGCAAAGGAGATCGAGTTTGAGGCGCCAGAGAAACCAAATGTCATTTCCGCTCCTATGCCTAGACATAGTCACAACGCCAACGCTATCGAGGAAGATTTGTTTGTTGCTACAGTAGATGAACTCTTAACTCTACTCCCGATCATTTGAAAGTTGGTATATTCCCAGGTTGTAATAAAGACTTCCATATTTGCCTATCCTCATCATTTGATCCCCCTCTATTGAAGACAGGTATTCAATGCCTGATAGACAACCAAGAAATTCTGTTTGAAAATGCTCCTGTTTCACCCATTCAAGACGTTTCAATCATAACCATCTCCGCCAATCCTTCCAGGGTCCCCAAAAGACCCGTTAGGATTACATCAGTTCCGAAGACTACTCCTCTCATAATTACAATGCCCGGGCCGATCCCATATGAATCGGATAAAATAGTACCGTGGAATTACGGTGGAGAAATCTACTACCATGGTATTAAACAATACGGGTTGACCACCGAAGAAGTGAGCTCCGAAGAAGAAGATTCCGACATTAGCAATATTGCTGGAACCAGTAAGATTACCCGTAGCGGTAGAATCTTCTCTCCAAAGATTGCTCCTCCAAAGGCAGTTTTTGGACCCGTGGCCGTTCCGAAGATTACCTCTGTACCGATAATCATACCTGCAAGTACACCTACCAAAAAAGACAACGCGGCCCCTGTTGTTATCCCTACCAGTACTTCTACTGTTGAAAATCGAGGAAAAAGCATTCAAGAAGAGCCTGTCCAGACGAAGGCTCAATCACTAGATATCCCCGAAACATCCAAGAAGGAAATGGAAGAGATCCTGAGGATAATAAAGAAGAGTGACTATGACGTGGTTTAACAGTTGGGGTAAACTCCCTCCAAGATCTCCATGCTAGCCTTGCTGCTGTGCTCTGTGGCACATGCGAAAGCTCTGGTAAAATTTCTGAAGACAACCCATGTGCCACAAGAGACTTCTGCTGGCCAGTTCCAAGACTGTGTGGCCAGTTTGACAGCTGATAATGGCCTAAGTTTCTATGATGGTGATTTGACACCCAGAGGGAGAAAACACAACGAGGCATTGCATGTCTCTGTGGAGTGTAGAGGAACGACTCTGGCCCATGTCTTGGTGGAAACAGGTTCATCTTTGAACATCTTACCAAAGAAAGCTCTTGACAGATTGGATTGCGAAGGGCTGACATTGAAACCCAGTAACATCGTTGTGAGAGCATTTGATGGTTCGAAGAGGATGGTCCACGGGGAGGTGGACATCCCGATAAAGGTGGGAACTCAGATTTTCAACTCAACCTTATATGTGATGGACATCCGTCCCTCTTACTCTTGTCTGTTAGGACGACCCTGGATTCATAACACCGATGCTGTCACCTCCATACTACACCAAATGCTGAAGTACCCGGTCCAAGGAAAGATCATAACTGTCCATGGAGAGGAGGAGTACATGATTAGTCATCTGAATTCCTTCCGATATGTGGAGTTGCATGGCGAGTTCATTGAAACCCCTTTTCAACATTTCGAAGAGGCCTCTTAAGAAGTAGCGGTAACCAAGGCGGTATCCTCAATTCCCAAAATCACAAGACCTCCGCTTCGGATGTCATCTCTAAAAGACGCTAAAGCAGTAGTTGAAGAGGGTGGATGCACCATCTGGGAGCAACTTCCGGACATCCCGTATAAATCAGACAAGTTTGGCTTGGGATTTACTTCAACTGCTCAGAAGGCTGTGCACCGTGCCCGTGCTGGAGGGCCACCTTTGGAGATTAGTAACTGGGAGGTCAACACAGTGGAAGATACTGAAGAAGATGGCAGCTTGGAAGATTGGATATTTCCTACTGTCAACGGAGGACTTCGCAACTGGGAAGCCAGAGACTTTGTCCCAATAGCTTTCATCTCTCAGTAATTTATCTTTTACATTTCTGCTGGACTTGTAATATTCGCAAACAATTCGCACTTTAAAAACCTTGTGTCTTACCCAAGGCACAATGGTCCATTTGTAAGGGTTTTTATTTCATCTTCATATGACATTCAATGAATCATGGACGCTTTTTCAAATACAAACCTTTTGTGTTCATTGTCTTTCCTTTACATTTTTATTGTTTAAAGATGGCTATACCCTTACACAAACCCACACTCACAAATGCAGGTACCCCTCCATTCCGGATCCCATGGGTAACGATACTGCTATAGCCTTCAGTGACTCTGAAGATCCAATCTATCAAGCCGAATACGAAGGAGAGGAAGATTGTGAAGTGCCAGGGGAATTGGCCAGACTACTACAACAAGAGGAAAGAGCTATTCAGCCTCATGAGGAGCCGTTGGATACAATCAATTTGGGTACCGAGGAAGATAAAAAGGAAATCAAAGTGGGTGCCAACCTAGAGCCGAGTGTTAAGGAGCGTCTAATTCAGCTATTGTATGATTATGTTGAGATCTTTGCCTGGTCATATGAAGACATGTCAGGACTTGATACAGACATCGTGGTACATCGTCTACCCACAAGAGAAGACTGTCCACCAGTGAAACAAAAAGTCTTCCGCATGAGACCTGACATGTCAGAGAAGATCAAAGCGGAAGTCATGAAGAAGTTCAATGCTGGATTTTTGGCTGTCACTTCCTATCCTCAATGGGTTGCCAACATTGTTCCCGTGCCTAAAAAGGACGGCAAAGTACGAATGTGCATGGATTATAGAGATTTAAACAGGGCCAGCCCTAAAGATGATTTTCCACTTCCCCACATCGACATCCTGGTTCAAAATACAGCCCAACACAAAGTATTTTCCTTCATGAACGGATTCTCAGGTTATAACCAAATCAAAATGGAACCTGAGGACATGGAGAAAACTACATTTGTCACACAGTGGGGCACGTTCTGCTACAAGGTGATGCCATTCGGACTGAAGAATGCTGGGGCAACCTATCAACGTGGCATGGTAGCTTTGTTTCATGATATGATACATCATGAGATAGAGGTCTACGTAGATGACATGATAGCCCGATCACAAACTGAAGAGGAACACCTTGATCATTTGCAAAAGTTGTTTGTAAGATTGAAGGAGTACAAGTTAAGACTAAATCCAAACAAGTGTACATTCAGAGTCCGATCCGGTAAACTCTTAGGTTTCATTGTCAGCAACAAAGGCATCAAGGTTGATCCTACCAAGGTTAAAGTGATAAAAGAAATGCCTGCTTTTCACATTGAGAAGGAAGTCAGAGGGTTCTTGGGACGCCTGAACTATATTGCCAGATTCATTTCTCACTTGACAGCTACTTGTGAGCCAATCTTCAAACTATTGAAGAAAGATCAAGTAGTCAGATGGAATGATGAATGCCAGATTGCTTTTGACAAGATCAAGGAGTACTTACAAGAGCCTCCTGTTTTGATGCCACCAGTCGAGGGAAGACCACTAATCATGTATCTGACCGTTTTAGAGAATTCAATGGGGGTGTGTATTGGGGCAGCATGACGAGTCTGGCCGAAAAGAGCACGCTATTTACTACCTGAGCAAAAAGTTTACCGATTGTGAAACTAGATATTCACTGCTCGAGAAAACTTGCTGCACTCTGGCATGGGCTACTCGCCGGCTAAGACAATATATGTTGACTCATACCACTTTGTTTATATCTAAGATGGATCCGATAAAGTACATCTTTGAAAAGCCTGCTCTGTCTGGGAGGATAGCTAGATGGCAGATGATCCTAACAGAATATGACATACAATACACTACTCAGAAAGCTATAAAGGGAAGTGTGCTAGCTGATCATCTTGCTCATCAAGCTGTAGAGGATTATCGGTTCATGAAGTTTGAATTCCCGGATGAAGACATCATGACATTAGACAACTGTGAAGAAATCAGACCATATAACGGACCTAAACAAGGATCCCGATGGACCCAGTTTCTTTGATGAGGAATCCAATGCACTTGATAATGGTATCAGCACTATACTCATATCTCCGAAAGGGTGTCACACTCCCTTTACTACCAGACTCTACTTCAACTGTACGAACAACATGGCGGAATACGAAGCATGCATCTTTGGTCTCAAGGCTGCCATAGACTTGGGAATCAAATCATTAGATGTGTTTGGAGATTCAGATTTGGTCATCAGTCAGATCAAAGGAGAGTGGGACACTAAACATCCAAACCTTATCCCTTACAAAGAACATGTTTTGACATTGCTACCACATTTCGAGCAGATTACCTTCAAGCATTTCCCGCGAGAAGAAAATCAGCTAGCAGATACTCTAGCCACAATGTCATCTATGTTTAAACTTAATTGGGATAACGAGGCTCTCCAGATCACCATTGAATGAATGGATGAACTAGCGCACTGTCACGAGATTAATACTGAAGAAGTAGTGGACCAGCCTTGGTTTCATGAAGTCAAGAGGTATCTCGAGGCTCAAGAATATCCAGAAGGAGCTTCAATCAATGATAAAAAGTTCCTAAGGAGATTCTCTGCTAAGTTCTTCTTGAGTAATGACATCCTGTACAAGCGCAATCATGACTCTATTCTGCTCTGTTGTGTGGATAAGATTGAGGCTGAAAAGATCATGGTTGAATTACATGAAGGTACCTTTGGCACTCACTCCAGCGGGCATATGATGGCAAAGAAAATCCTACGGACAGGCTATTACTGGTCTACCATGGAAGCAAATTGCTATCAACACTCCCGGACCTGTCATAAGTGTCAAATTTATGCGGACAAGGTATATGTACCTCCGGTTCCTCTAAATGTCTTGACGGCTCCTTGGCCCTTCGCTATATGGGGAATCAATATGATTGGGGAGATCAAGCCTACAACCTCCAATGGACACTGTTTCATTCTAGTGGCCATTGATTATTTTACAAAATGAGTCGAAGCAGCTTCCTTCGCATCTGTTACTAAGAATGTTGTTGCCCGCTTCATCAAGCAGAATCTCATTTGCCGGTACGGTATCCCAGAAAGGATCATTACTGATAATGGTACAAACCTTAATAACAATATGATCACCGCCTTGTGCGAGCAGTTCAAGATCCAACATCATAATTCATCCCCCTATCGGCCAAATATGAATGGTGCAGTTGAAGCTGCAAATAAAAATATTAAAAAGATCATACAGAAAATGACAGTCACCTACAAGGACTGACATGAGATGCTACCATTTGCTCTCCACGGGTATCGTACCACGGCTCGCACATCAACTGGGGCAACACCCTATTCTTTGGTTTATGGCATGGAGGTTGTCTTGCCTATTGAGGTTCAGATCCCTTCTTTAAGAATTATGATGGATGCATGTTTGAATGAGGAAGATTGGATCCAGACTCGACTTGATCAACTAAAGTTAATTGATGAAAAGAGACTTACTGCTGTTTGCCATGGTCATATGTATCAAAAACGGATGATCAAGATTTCAACAAGAAAGTCAGACGCCAAGTATATCAAGTTGGAGATCTGGTGATCAAACGCATTATCTTGCCACAAAGTGATCCCAGGGGCAAATGGATTCCTACCTATGAGGGACCATTTGTAATCAAGAACATCTTCTCCGGTGGGGCAATGATATTGGCCACCATGGACGGTGACGACCTGCCACACCCTGCGAACACTGACATAGTCAAAAGATACTACGCATAAGAGACCCGCTAGGTTGACACACCTAGGCAAAAAAGGGCATCCCGGCGAACTAAAAGGTTCGGGAAAAAATTAGGGATAAAATATAAAAAAATCTGTACACCCGGCAAGTTGAAAACCCGAAAGGGCGACTTGGGTAAAAAAGGGTTTCCCGGTGGACTGAAAACCCGAAAGGGCGGTCCAGGCAAAAGTTAGGGAATTAAAGCGTATGACTATGTCCCGTCGGATTACTTTGTGGACAACCTCCTAACTTCCAATGACAAACTCAAAGTTTCTGATCAGTTCAATCATCTTCAGACGAAGCAACAAATGGACAAGATATTCAGAGATACGGAGGCTATAGCAGAATGGGAACCTTATTGGATTATCACACATAGCTGTCTTTCTTTGTTTAAATTTTTTCTTACTTTTACGGCACCATCCTCTTACTAGGATGTCTGTCTCCTTTGTACAAAATACTTATTCAAAGTAAATACAAAGATATCTCTTTCAAGTACAGAAAACTATTTGTCCTTTTTCTTTACACTTGTATTTTATTTGCAAAAACGTCCAATGATTCATTAATGAACATATGCATTTAAACATAATTACTGTTTACAAATAAACAAAATGAAAAAAGACAATTACTGACAAATTGAAAGAATAGGAAAACGTCTTTAGGCTATTCCATGAGCAATCCCCATAGTATGTCATTTAAATCCCCAGCGGAACTAAAACTTCAAACTATCAATCCCCGGCGGAAACCATCCAGTTCCTCCAAATTCCCCAGCAAGTTGTTTGAAGCCTGAAATCCATTCGGATAACAATTGAATTCTGTTATGCCTTAACGGAACCAAGACTCCCATCTATCCCCAGTAGAAGTCATCAAAATTCTCTGGATTCCCCAAGCAGATTCCTCGAGAAGTATACGACATTGCTCTCACAATAGAATTTTTGTCAATACTCCAATTTCAAGATATGAAGGATCCACATTATCCTCAGCAACAGTCAAGGATTTATTTTCCTCAGGCAAACAACAATACATCAAATTGGCTTACATGCACATACATTACATCCATATATCATAAACATTGATAAAATACATATTGCATCATACATTTCATGCAACATAATTTTATGTTTCAGCTAACATTTTACCCTTTTCAGGATAAGATTAACAGCTACCGTTAACAATATGCAATCATGATACAATACAGATACGCTCCAGACACGTTTGCCATTCTATTACTCATTCAGATTTCAACTATTCCGATACAGTTCAGATACACTCCAGATACATATTCCATTCTAACAATTATTCAGACTTCAAGTTCATATACAGTTCAGATACGCTCCAGACACGGGTGCCATGCTGTTACTCATTCAACTTCAAAGTTCAGACACAGTTCATATACGCTCCAGATACGGATGCCATTCTGATACTCATTCAGACTCAACCTTTTGATACAAATCAGATACACTCCAGATACGGATATCATTCTGATACTCATTCAGATTCATCTTCTAGATACAGTTCGGATACGCTCCAGATACGGATGCCTTTCTAACACTTATTCATATTTCAAGTTCAGATACAGTACAGATACATTCCAGACACGGACACCATTCTGATACTCATTCTTTCAGCTTACAACTTACAATTCAACAAACATTCCTGGATGGCATATTTAAGCCTGTCTCCTACAACTTTCTATCACTTCTCCAAATGGCATCTTTAAGCCCATTCCCTCAACTACACGTTGCCGAGTGCAAATTTATGGGCACTCTAGTGTCCAATCATCTTTCACCTTCGAGTCACGAATGACAAAACTCGCCAATCTAACTCTTCAGGTTCAAGAAGATTGAACAGGGGCAGCTGTTGTACCCCAAAATTTGTCCTCTCATTTATCTAGACTTCTCTCAAAAGATCTCTTTGACTCAAGACAAGATTAGGGTTTGGTCAGCTCAAGACATCTCATCTTGCACTGATAACCCCAAATTAGGGTTTGATATTACATAAGGATTTTAGGACTATCAATGCTTCATGTGACTTTCAAACATCATTATGGATCCCTAAGATTTCTCATGACAAGTTTCAAGCCTTGAACCACATTTTTGATCAGTCAATTGGACAATTGACCCAAAAATCAGTTGTATTGGGGAAAAAGTCAACCATGGCCAATTTATAGTCAAACTTCATAATTTTTGATCAACATCAACATTTTTAAACTCACATGTATCATTTGGTCATTTTTGGATCACAATTCCTCAAGAAATTTGATCAAATCATCAAAAGGGCAAAATGGTCAAAATTAGGGTTTTGACTGAGGAAGGGCAATTTCTAATTTTTAACCTAGCAAATGAACAATTGAGTTCAAGAATTATTTCAAGGATTCAATGGCATCATCTTGACTTAATTACATAGCTCAAAACATCTCAAATACATTGGATTGACAGATGAAATTTGCAATCAACTGATCAAAAGTGAACTGTACACTGAAAAGTCAAACTTTGACTTTTTGGTCAAAATCAAGTATCAAGGGTCATAATTCATCAAAAAACATGTCAAAATGTGAGACTTGTTCATCAAGAAAACCAAATTTTAAAATTAGGGTTTGAATTTGGAAATTTTCCTAACTTAGAATTTTTCTAAGTATAGGAACATTATGACCCTTTTTTACCATGATGCATAATGATTCAAGGAAAGTTCCCAACATGAAAGTTGTAGATCTCCATGAAATATACAACTTTTCTTCACACACTTTTCCCTAAAGATGCTTGTATCTCAAGATATAAATTTGTGAATACATGGTCATGAACTTATTAACTTAGTGGAATTTTGCCCTAATTTAGGCAGGTTTTAGACCCAACTTCATGGCAACTTTTCACCTAGTTCCAAAAGGTATCTCAAAATTCTTTTCAAAGATGAATTATAGAGCACATTGCAAGCTTTCCAAAATGTCCAAGAAATCCTCAAGATCATTTTGAGTAGGGAGAATCGAAGAGATGAAATTGGCAATTTCTTACTTTTTGTCCAAGCCATTTCATGAAGAACAAAGTTGCAAATCAATCCTATGCTGGCTAATTAATGCTGTACAGGTCCTAAACTTGTTCTACACTCCTTAATTAAATTCTTACTCAGTTAAGAAAGCCTCTATCCATGCCTTAGAACCTTTATCCAACTTGTAATTCCATTTATGGAAAAAAGGTTCCATTGCCATTTTAAAAAAGAGCAACTTTTGCAAACTTTACAATCTTGAGCATTGGACCTGTCCCCTTGGCACATACAAGTCTCATAGGTCTCAAGTAAATTGTATAAATCTAATACCAACCCTAAGCAAGCAGGTACAAGCATGTAGAGCTTTGTCTTATCACTTTGCTTCAAGTACAAGAAAAGTGGCCAAAAGGCTAGAACTTGCAGATCTGTTGAAGAGCTGACCTAAGACCATTACAATACTAATACACAAAGATTATACAACACATAACACGTGAGGCAAGGACCTTAAACACTCCCAAGCTGAAAAACACCAAAAATCTGTTCAAACTCACAGTTTCTGCACAAGCACACCCATCTTCCATTTGGCTCGTGCGTTTTGAGTTTGGATCATTCAAACACCTTACATACTTGATACCTAGTCAATCCAAGCCATCATACCTGTTCTGTAATCACTCCTCCACCATCTTCCATTGTTGACTTCAGAGCTTGCAGATTGACTTGTCCAAGGAGTTCCAGCTACTTTCAGAGCAAGGCAAGGGTTGAGACACATCCAGGGAAGTTCAAGGAAGCTCTAGCAAGCATCAAGCCTCCCTCAAACTTACCCCATTTCCATTCATGATTCCAACTGAAGGAGGTAAAATTTAAAACTCTATCTCTTTGTACAGACAACCATAGGCCATGATTTGGGAATAAAAAATGTAGTCCTCATCATAACGAAGCTGTACATACCATTATCTTGCATTGATTTTACTTGTGCTAAGAGAATTTGAAACTTGAAATTTCTGGAAATATTAGGTCAAGATTCAGGGCTGTTTAAATTCTCCTTGATCCTTGATAATTAGTTTACATAACTTATATGGTTGGAATCGTGAGTTCAAGTACTATAATTTTCATGTTATAAGTTTTTATTTTCATGGAAGTATGAGGAAGTTATAGGGTGTCTGGCCAAGCGTGAGGAAGGAGATGCAGTACAGGGCATAGGGCGCGTTTTGTGTTATATTGTTTTTGCTTTTCTAAAGACAATGGAAGTATAGCCACCCCAGTGACAAAGCAGCGCGCTGGTGAGACCCATGTCCTGGGTTCGAACCTGCGCGCTACTTTTGTTATTTTTCACTCTTTTTCTTTTCCATTTTCACATTTTTTGCAGATTGGGCTTGGTCTGTTGGGCCAGGAATTTTTGCTAGCATCTTACCATCAGTTCTACTATATCACCCCCTTGCTAACTCTTTGCATTTTTATTTATTTTTTATATATATTTTGTTTTACTTTCACATTTAATATTTTAAATATTTTCTCTAATATATAAAAATCCCAAAAATATAAATTAATGATATTATACTTTTATTTTATTTTTTTTATTATTTCTCACATAAAAATATTTTTTATTTTAATAGGATATAATTCATTTTCTTAATAAACTTGTAAATATAATTAAATATATTTAGTTTAATTTATTTTTTATTTTATACTTATAAATGCTTATTTTTTGAGCATATAAAATTCTTATATTTCATTACAATATTATTTATTATTGTTATACAAGAAAATATAAAAAATAGTACATATAAAAAACTTTATTTTCTTTTAAACAAAAATTAGGGTTAAACCCCTTTTAAAAATTATTTCCTTTTCTTTATATTTTTTAGTTTAGATTAAATTTTCTTTTACATAAAAAATAAGACACCAAAAATCTCTTTACATGTACATTGCATTGCATTTTCTTGTAAATATTATATTGTATTTATTCTAATTCGTACAAATTCGATTTGGTTGTAATAATTTATCTAGGTTTATATTCTTGCAAATCCCTATTCAAATTTGTATTCCCCCCTCCCATAAATTATTGTAATAGCTTAGAAATATTTACATTATGCAATTTATCGCTTTATATGCCATGATTAGTAATTAGAGTTTGCATGACAAGAACAGAACAAAGCAAATAGAAAACCCTAAATACAAGACAAAATCAAAAGCATGAAAATGATACACTTGCACACAAGAAACCTTAGGGTTTCCCCACTTGGTTGCCTAAAAAAAAGGCCATGTTACGCATGCGAAGTATCTTGGCAAAACAAAACAAATATAAGATCATAGTCCCTCGACGACGCTATTCAAAAGTTGCCTTACAAAATGATCTTGGTCCCTCAAAATGCTAAGATACTTTGCAACATTGCTAATCATGGTTATACGATGACCCACGCCCGTCCCGTTTACATCCAAAGATAGGGTTGCTTACCAAATCAATGGTAAGACAAAAATGTCAAAGGAATAGAAAATACATAAGAAAGACATTTGAGTAGGTAGATAGCTTCTAGTTACTTGCTCCATTTCAAACAACAATACTTGCTATTTTCAAAATAAACACACACATTTCAAAAACATCTTACAAACATTGAAAACATTTTCAAAAAGACAAACATCTTTGTATACATTCTTACGAACGAGAATCATTACAAAGATTGGCTAAACGAATGGCCTCTTTTACAAAATACTTTCAAAAACCACACAAAGCACAATTTCAAACAAACAAAAGCAAGTGATCTAAGCAAGTAACTAAGAGCCCATGGAAAACCATGGATGAAAAGGGTGCTAATACCTTCCCTTTTCATAATCTACCCCCCAAACTCAAGAAAACATCTCAAAGGTCTTTCCTGTGCTTTTTCACCTTTCCTTTTGGATAAAAGAAAAGTCGGTGGCGACTCTTGCTAACCGCAACATTTGCGATAAAACGCAAAAACCTCAAGTGAGTTCTCCCACCGTATCACAATAATCAACGGTCTTCCCTCGACTGGTGGCATCAAAACAGGAGGCTCTTGCAGGTACTCTTTGATCTTGTCGAAAGCAGTTTGGCATTCATCATTCCATTTGACTACTTGATCTTTCTTCAATAGTTTGAAGATTGGTTCACAGGTAGTTGTCAGGTGAGAAATGAATCTGGCAATGTAGTTCAAACGTCCCAAGAATCCTATGACTTCCTTTTCAGTACGAGGAGCAGGCATCTCTTGTATCACTTTAACCTTGGTAGGATCTACCTCAATACCTTTATTGTTGATGACAAAGCCTAGGAGTTTACCAGACCTCACTTAAATGTTCATTTATTTGGGTTCAACCTCAGCTTGTACTTTTTTAATCTCTCGAACAATTTTTGTAAATGATCAAGATGCTCTTCTTCTGTTTGAGATCTAGTTATCATGTCGTCCACATAGATCTCTATTTTGTGATGTATCATGTCATGAAATAGAGCTATCATGGCACGCTGATAGGTTGCCTCAGCATTCTTCAGTCTGAACCACATCACCTTGTAGAAAAATATGCCCCATTATGTGACAAAGGTTGTTTTCTCCATGTCCTCAGGCACCACTTTTATTTGGTTGTAACCTGAGAAACCGTCCATGAAGGAAAATAATTTGTGCTGTGCCGTATTGTCAACTAGGGTGTCAATATGGGGAAGTGGGAAATCATCCTTAGGGATTGGCCTATTTAAATCTCTGTATTCCATGCACATTTGTACCTTACCGTCCTTTTTGGGCACGAGAACAACATTGACAACCCATTGCGGATAAGAGGTGACAGCCAAGAATCCAACATTAAATTGTTTCATGACTTCTGCTTTAATCTTCTTCGACATATCTGGTCGCATTCGACGGACCTTTTGTTTTACTGGTGGACAATCCTCTTTTGTAGGCATATGATGTACCATAATATCTGCATCAAGTCCTGGCATGTCTTCATACGACCAAGAAAAGAGCTCAACATACTCGTGTAACAACTGAATCAAACGCTCCTTGACACTGGGTTCTAGATTGGCACCCACCTTGACTTCTCTTTTGTTTTCTTCAGTACCCAGGTTGATTGTGTCCACTGGTTCCTCGTGGGGTTGAATGGTTCTCTCTTCTTGTTGTAGTAATTTGGCAAGTTCCCCTGGTACTTCACAATCTTCCTCACCTTAGTCTTCGGCTTGGTAGATTAGATTTTCAGAGTCACAGAAAGCCATAGGAGAACCGTTACCCATGGGATCTCGAACGGATGTAGACCTACATTGTGAGTGTGAGTGTGTGTAAGGGTATAACTATCTTTGAAAGAAATAAAAATGTAAAAATAATAATAATGAGTGCAAAGTTTGTATGCAAAAAATCCATGATTCATTGATGTCATATGGAAATGAGATAATAACCCTTACAAATGGACCATTGTGCCTCGGGTAAGACACAAGGTTTTAAGAGTTCAAATGGTTTTAATATTACAGATCCAACAAAATGTAAAGACAAATTATTGTGGGATAAAAGTGATTGGGAAAAAGTCACTAGCCTCCCAGTTGCTGAGCACTCCACTGACAGTCGGAAAAATCCAATCCTCCAGGTTGTAGATGTCTTCATCATCTTCCACCGCATTGACTTCGCGGTTGCTGATCTTCAAGGGTGGTCCTCCGGCACGAGCGCAACGTACAGTCTTCTGAGAACCTGAAGTGAAACCCAAGCCAAGCTTGTCATACTTGTATGGGATATCTGAGAGTTTTCCCCAAATAGTGCACCCACCTTCTTCTATCACTGCCTTGGCATCCTTTAAAGATGACATCCAGAGTGGAGGCCTTGTGATCTTGGGAACTTGAGACACAGTCTTGGTTACTGCCATATCTTGCAGGACTTCTTCAAAGTGTTGAAATAAAGTTTCAATAAATTCACCATCTAACTCCATATATCTGAAGGAATTGAGATGGTTGATCATATACTCTTCTTCTCCATGAACGGTGATAATCTTCCCTTGAATTGGATATTTCAGCATTTGGTGCAACGTAGAAGTAACAGCGCCAACATTGTGGATCCATGGTCGGCCTAGCAAGCAAGAGTATGAAGGGCGGATATCCATTACATAAAAAGTTGAATCAAATGTTTGGGTTCCATCTTTTATGGGGATATCCACTTCCCCATGCACCATCCTTTTCGAGCCGTCAAAAACCCTCACTACTATATTGCTCAGTTTTAACGTCAATCCTTCGCATTCAAGCCTATCAAGAGCATTTTTAGGAAAAACATTCAGGGATGAACCGGTGTCTACCAACACATGATCCAGAGTTGTGCCCCTGCATTCCACTGAGACATGCAATGCCTCATTATGCTTCCTTCCTCTTGGCGTTACATCAGCATCCGAGAAACCTAAATCATTATCTACAGTCAAGCTGGATATGCAGTCTTGGAACTGGTAAGCAGATGTTTCTTGGGGTACATGGGCAGTTTTTAGGAATTTTACCAAGGGCTTTGCATGCGCCTCGAAACATAGTAGTAAATCCAACATGGAAATTTTGGATGGAGTTTTCCCCAGTTGCTCAAATACATCGTAGTCGCTTCTTTTTATGATTTTTAGAATTTCCTCCATCTCTTTCTGGGAGGTCTCATGGATAGCCAATGATTGTGCCTTTGTCCGGACAGGCTCAATCAGAATATTTTTACCTCGAGTCTCGGTTAACTCGGCAACAGGAATGTCAGTAGGAGTGATAGTAGGGATTGTAACAGCTTTGTCAGTTGGAGTATTGGTAAAGATGATTGTAGGATTGGGAATAACCTTAAGAGGAGAAACAACAACAAGAATGATTACGGGTACAGAAATTGCTTTTGGGGGAGAAATTTCTGGAGAGAATATCCTTCCGCTTCGGGTAATCTTGCTAGTCCCTGCAATATTACTGATATCAGAGTCAACTTTCTCAGAACTTGAATCTTTGGCAGCTGGCCAATCTTGCTTGATACCGTGGTAGTAGACATCCCCTCCATAATTCCATGGTATGGTTTTTTCTGACGAATACGGGACTGGTCTAGGCATTGTAATTATCAAAGGAGCTGCTTTTGGAATTGGTGTAATTCTAACGGGTCTTTTGGTGGAGACCCTGGAAGAATTGGCGGAAATGGTAATGATAGAAACATCATTAAAAGGAACAGGTGAAACATAAGTTTTTTCAAACAAAATTTCCTTGTTATCTATTAGGCACTGAACGCCTACTTTCAACAAAGGACAACTGGTTGGTGAGGACAAACATGAATAACAGCTTTCATCACAGCCTGGGAACACACTGACATTCAATAAATTCTTTTTGATAATCAGGAGTGGGGTCATAAGTTCATTAACTGAAATAACAAATATATCTTCCTCGATGGCGTTGGCATTATGCCCGTGTTTGGGTCTTGTACCCCAAAATTTTCCCTCCCATATTTCTCAAAACATTTCAAGAAAGATCCCCAAGTTGCTCAAGGAAGTCCAAGGGTTGACCAGACAAGCTCTCTCCTAAGGCAATCTACCTCAAATTAGGGTTTCATGTTGCATAAATATACTTGAGTCCAAGGGATCCCAAATCCTCACAAATGTCCTAATATGTTCTCAAGATCATCCATGTCATGTTTCAAGCCCTACAGAGAAAGTTTGCTCAGTCAATTGTTCAAAGGCCTGAAAATCGACTGTGCTAGGGCAAAAGTCAACAGTGACCCCCATACAGTCAAACCTCAAGATTTTTGGTCAACATCCTTATTTTGAAGTATATTTCATCATTTTATCAAGGGTTGATCATGATTCATCAAGGATTGCTCACAATTCCTCAAGAACCAAAAGTTGCTAAATTAGGGTTTTATAGGAAAAGTCAACTCAACTTTGACCAAGCATAACTTTCTCATACTTTATGAGAAATGACCCATACAAAGCTCATTTTGAATAGGATGTAATTATCTACAATCCATATTCATCTCACAAGTTCAAAATATGCACTCACAAGAAGTTATGAATTTGGACATTATAGGTCATTTTGAAAAGTCAACAAAAACACCTTTTTTGTCAAAGCTTCATACATGAGCATGGAATATAAAATTGAGATGAGACCAAAGGGTTGTATAGAGGACATATCAAGATTTATAAAAAGTCCAATAACACCTTCAAAGAGTCAAAATTGAGGAAGTTATGCATTGGTGAAGTTGACCTTTTTTGCAAAATTGTCAAAAGTCAACTATGCCTAAAAATGCAATTTTTGCCAAATGGGCCCAATCTTTTTCACTTGTTTTAAATTGGTAACATGGTCCATGATCCCTAGCCTTTGCCACTTTTCATTATCTTGTTTTTATTATTTATTTTGATTTTGATTTGAATTAAATCATTTTAAATCAAAACAAATCATAGAAAATCCAAAATATTGAAAACACAAGATTTTGTACTTGTTTCAGGTCTTAAATTCCAGCTAGCATGAGATCAAATTCTTCTAAAGGCATGAGGTGCACAAAGAGATTGGTTTTAGACTATTTTTGGAATGATTTTAAACTGAATCAAATCAAGATCAAAGACATTGATGGAGGAAGATTGTGATCATTCTTTCAACCCTAATTCATTCCTCAGTACATAAGGATGATAGGCAGACCAAAAGCAAGGCTAGAGAGAGGCGCAACATCAAGAACAAAACTTGAAAAATACCAAAAAGTGCAAACACCAATTCCTACTTAGAGGCAATTTCAAGATCCTTGGACCACCTCAATCGCTTCCTGGGAGTGTAGGCAAGCAAAAGCAATCAAGAACAAGCATTTCCAGGCCTTGAAACTCGCTGTAAGACATTCACGATACCTACCTTTTCTTGAATTCTGTTTGCATAATTCTGACATGTATAGCATACTATAATCATAGATTCTTGTTCACCATTACATTTGCAAGCTTTCTATAATACTCAATTGCGTTTTCATAGACTGAATCGATAATTGCCATGGTTAGGTTTTTTGGTTCCGTTTTAGGGTTTTTGTATGCAGGAAAAATTAGCCTTCATGAAGGGTACCATGGTGTTCAGAATGATAAGAGGGTTCGATCCATGGCATTAGATGTCATTTATATTGCTCATGGAGGATTTTGGAACGAGCCTAACCTGTAGCTATGGACGAACGTCCGTAGGTAAAAGTCTGGGACTTTTACCCACGGAGAAGGGAAGAAGATGATTAGCTGGCACCTTCCCATTGGGGCATTTGAATTTCCGCATGCTGAATTGATATATATGGCCTTTTTAATATTTGATTATTATTTTGTATTATTATAACAACTAACACAAATGGCCCAGTGGTAGCCAGGCAAGCGTTAAGGCGTTGGGGAGCTTGAGGTCAGGGGTTCGACCCCTGCCTCCAACATTTGCATTTTTCTTGAATTCTTTCTACAGATTCCATGCGCTTACAAGTCCAAGGTCCACCATGGGACCTCCTCATCCAGCATGCCAAGTTGCCAGATGGCCAGATCCAAAGGCCATCAATGAGGGAGCATCATGAAGCCTAGTTAACACAAAACATGTGATCCAGCAGGTCAACACGGGGCTTCTCTTTTGGGCCCAAAATTTGCTTCTCATACCCCCTCAAATTACTGAATGCAGGCCCAATCTCTTTCTCTAATCTTTTTTTTTATATTATATTTGTTTTATTTAATCTAATTTATTTATTTTACTAACAAATTAATTATTTTCTTTTTATCAAAAAATCACAACAAATAATATTTTTCACCAAATTAGGTTTAGATTTTATTTTTTATACAAAAATTATTTAATTTAATTAGGTTGTTAATTTTAGATAACTTTAATTCTTTTTGAAAATAAATTAACAAATAATTAGAAAATTAGGATTTTGTCTAAACTTAATTATATTTTCTCTTCTTCTTAAAATAAAAAAACCACAAAATAGGCCATGTAATTATTTTCATTGATTAATTTAATTAAACTAATTAATTGCATATTTAATTTAGAAAACTTAATTCTTTCCTTAAAAAACAACAAAAACATTTTTATTTTAATTAGGTTAGAAAGGGTCAAAACCCTAGTTCGCTCTCGTTCTAATTTTCATCGCGCGCGCTTTATTGTTTTAATTTTTATCCTATTATTGTAATTGCTCACAAGTTATAATAGTTAATTAGGACTTTTACTTTCATTTATCGCTTTATATTTTAAGGGTTTGTTTTTGGCTATGTAAATACTCGAAGCCTTGTAATAGCTTAGTTTAATTTCCGCACTTTAAATTCCGCAAAATATTGAACTGTTAGATGTATGATATTAGGATGCATGACAAGAATGTATGTAAACTTTAAAACAGTTAGCATAATCCTAAAATGTGCAAAGATAATAATCTGAAATTGAACCACTCGCACATGCGCACTCCTAGGGTACACTCCCACTTGGTTGCCTTCGATAAACGGTCATTGAGTATAAGGTGCTTTAGTGGTCGTTCTTTTGTCTAAACAAAGATCAAAGTCCCTCGAAAAATTTGCCTCAGAATGGTTGCCTCGGAATTGTTGCCTCGAATAATTGATCTAAGACATTAGGGTTACTACTAAGACGTCCTAACATTTCTTTAGTGACCGTACGTCTCTTTCAAATTGACCCTTAAAACTCCAACGGCGATGCTACCTACTCATTAATAGTGGGATAGCATTGTCTAAAGGAAACAAACATAAAACGATTCATTTTTCGAGTAGGTAGATTAGTTCTTAAGTACTTGCTCAATCCAAACAAGCTTTTTCACACTTACACTCCTCTTTTAAAACAAAGTTTTCAAAAACACTTCGTAACACTCTTGAAGACAGAAGCAAGAGTTAAATCGAAGTCAAAATTTTTTCAAATCACACCAACACACAAAGAAGCAATTTTGAAAATGATGAGCAAGTACCTAAGAGCCCGTAGATAACTACGGATAAAAAGGGTGGTAATACCTTCCCTTTCTATAATCTACCCCCCGTAATCAGAAATATCTCGAAAAAGGAATCTTTCTGTGCTTTTTTCCTTTCCTTGTTGGATAAAATAAAAGTCGTTGGCGACTCTTGCTTACCGCAAAATTTTGCTAACGCAAACGCAAAACGCAAACCAGCAATTTCCTAAAAAGGAAACGGTCCCGGTTCTGGCCACCGTATCACAGAACTGGAGACTCTGCTGGGGAATTAATAAGTGGGGTGTACCTTAGGATTAGTTCATCATATTGTTTTCTATTGTTTGATTTGATTGCTTTATCTTTGTGGGATTTGTATCGGAGTTTCTATAGATCCTAACCCGGATCTGGGGGACACCTTTTAGGTAAGTAGCAATAGATTGTGAGGGAATTGTACGGTGTAGGCCGATATGGTTGAAGCAGTAGCTACATTGATGTGGCACATTAGTTGGTACCGTGATCCCTTGTGGAGCAACAAGGAGAGTATGGGGCTGCTATATGGGCCATTAAGCATCAACTGACCTTAGAACCTATAATTGACCAACTTGGCCATAGGAAGTAGTGATATGCTTCACTCATTGAGACCATACTCTCGAGATGGTTCCGGCCGCAAGAAAAGGTTGCGTGAGCTGAAACTATGACTGATGAAGGATGGTCAGTGATATTGAGAACCTCTAGAACCCGATTACTATTATTAGGACAGGTTGAACCAACTAAACTACAAGAGGGTAGTACCTAAACTCCATGCCATCCTGGAATTTAAGGGCTACTGTGTGACTTGTTTGCCTTTACCATGTTTGCTATCTGTGATACCTGTTGTGTGTTTTTATCATGACATCATGCATCATGACATAGCATGCATATTTCATTAGACTAACCATTTCAAAGACCGAGGGGATTCATCTTTGTTCTGTTTTACAGATCATGGCTTCTATGCGCATAAATACCATTCGAGTC
The DNA here is from genome assembly GCA_948472305.1 of Vicia faba. Taxonomy (NCBI): domain Eukaryota; kingdom Viridiplantae; phylum Streptophyta; class Magnoliopsida; order Fabales; family Fabaceae; genus Vicia; species Vicia faba. Next base: position 631,173,974 of record OX451740.1, read on the forward strand.
AACTTCGTGCAAATCCCTGCTCAGCTCAGAGAGTTAGTCTCAAGGGTTCCTGATACCTCTTCATTTGTTAGAAGACATGGTCACCTCCTTATCTTGGTCACTTCAAAGTTGGATGAACAAATGATGAGTGTGTTATTCCAGTTCTTTGATCCATTGCATCATTGTTTCACCTTCCCGGATTATTAGCTAGTCCCTACTTTGGAGGAGTTTTTTAATTTGTTGGGTATATCCATTCTCGAACAGACACCCTTCACTGGTTTAGAGGAGGTCCCTAGACCTGAGGACATTGCTTTAGATTTACATTTGATAAAGGTTGATATAGTGTCTAACTGGGAGACTCAGAGTGGGGTTAAAGGCTTCTTGGCTAAATTTTTGATCGATCAAGCTCAACTATTCTGGGATAGTTTGGACATTCAAGCATTTGAAGACATCTTGGCCCTCCTCATCTGCGACTTGTTTCTTTTCCCAAATCCAGATTCTTTTATAGATGTGAACGCGATCAAGATCTTCATGTCTCGTAACCCAGTGCCCACTCTTCTAGGTGATATTCTACATGCTCTCTATAACCGTACTGTACAGAGAAGGGGAACCCTCATGTGTTATACACTATTGCTGGCGAGGTGGTTTATTTCGCACCTGCCCAAATCTGTATTGAAGAATGAGGAAGGTGTAGGTTGGGCTTATAGAATCATGTCCCTTGCTCATACGGAAATCCTTTAGAGTTCTAAAGATATGGAAAGAGTAGCTGTCATTGATCGATGTGGGGAATATCCTAATGTTCCATTGCTTGGAATTAGAGGGGGTATCATCTACAATCCTTGCTTGGCTTTGCGACAGTTTGGACGTGCTCGGAGAGATGGTCCCCATGAGCTGCTGCTTACATGCATTATCTTTGACTACAAGGGGGATGTTGAGGGACATCGCCGCAGGTTTATACGAGCTTGGGGCCTAGTGAACAGGTCTGACCCACATGAGCTAGGAATGAAGACTTCTCTCCCGATGCAACCATATCTCCAGTGGGTTTGAGCCCGTGCTCAAAAGCTGGGGATGCCTTATGAAGCTGTTTTACCGGTGATCATAGAGCATACTAATGAAGAAGGTGTTCCTTATACAGTCCTCCATCCATACATGCCTACTGATCTTGGGACATTGAAGAGATCTTGGATCCAGCTAAAGGAAGAAAGGGATACCTACAGGGAGAAGTATCATGAACATGAGAGGAAAATCTTGAAGCTTACAAGGCAGCTTGAGAATGAAAGGACAACCAACGATTATGTCAGCACGAAGGGAAAGAGACCATGGGACTTCTGATGTCTTTTATTGTTTCTAGTTTAGATTTGCTTTTCAGTATTTCTTTTGTAACGCCTTGAAGGAATTGTTAAACATTGTTACAAGTTTATCTAATAAAGTGTGTTTTATTTTGGTTTACAAATTTGAATCTCCCAAAGTCTTTGAAATCATATCATACGCATTCCATTTCCATGCACCTCATTATAGGTACCATTACGGGTTTCTCATCTTCTTCGCTGTTTATTTCAGCAATCATGTCTTCTGATACACCTATTGATCAAGCCATCAAGGCTCTTCAGGCTCAGAATGCACAATTCCAAGAGCTGTTCCTGAATTTGGCCAAAGGGCAACAAAATTTGAAGTCTCTCATCTTGAAAGAGAAGAAGAAGAAGAAGAAGAAGGTGGTCCTCCTAAATATGGGTCGCAGATTCGGGAACAATTTGCGATAGGAAACTGATTTGTCCCATTCATCTGGAGGGGGAGAGAATCAAGAGGAAAGAAAGGAGCCTAGTCCTGTGGTTTCCGATAATGACACGGATTTTGAAAAAGACCAGTATCCTCCTGCCGATGATAGATATAAGCAACTTGAAGACCGATTGATTGCAATGGAGATCCAGAAGATACCTGGATTGGACTTCGGAGAATTGGGTCTGGCATCTGGGATGGTGATCCCCCACAAGTTTAAAGCTCCTGTCTTTGCTAAGTACAATGGGGTATCCTGCCCGAAGCTACACCTCCGCTCGTATGTCAGAAAGATTCAACCCTATACTGCTGATAGGAACTAGTGGGTTCATTTCTTTCAATATAGTCTGTCAGGGACTCAACTTGAATGGTTCTATCAACTGGAAGGAGCTAATGTCCACAACTGGGAGGACCTTGCTGCCTCTTTTTACGAGTAATACCAGTATAATTCCGACCTTGCTCCCACGCGTACCCAACTTTAGGGTATGTCTATGGGTACAGGCGAAGGCTTTAAGGACTACGCTCAAAAATGGAGAGATCTTGCTGGAAGAGTCCAACCCCCTCTGTCTGATAGGAAGTTGGTGGATATGTTTATGGGGACTTTGTCTGGTCCATATTTGAATCATTTGATCGGAAGTTCATCGCTTGGGTTCACTGAATTGATTTTGACGGGGGAGAGAGTTGAAGCCGGTATCAAAAGTGGAAAGATACAGAAAGGTGCTTCGTCAAGTACAAAAAAGAAGCCCTTCAGGAAAGAAGCTAGTGCAGTTTACAGCTCGAGGAGCCAAAACCGACCTGAACACCGCCAAGCAGTTAATGCGGTAGTAATATCAAGACCAACTGTTGCCCCACAACGCAATAATCAGCAAAGAGTAGAGAGACCGCAAAGGCAGTATACTCGGCTCAATATGACTCTATCTCAAATTCTGCCGCAATTGTTGAAGACCAACTTGATAACTCTGAGGGAAGCTCCGAAGAATCCCAGTACTACATCACCGCTGTATAATCCGAACGCCCGCTGTGCTTATCACTCTGATAGCCTAGGGCATGATACGAACAACTGTTGGGCCCTAAGGAATAAGGTGCAAGATTTGATTGAAGCTAAAGAAATTGAGTTTGACGCACCAGAAAAGCCTAATGTCATGACTGCTCCTATGCCCAAGCACGGAGTAAATGCTGTGGACAATGATTCATTTGTAACCTCTGTGGAAGACGTTTCTACTCCATTGATGACAGTGAAGAAGAACCTATTGTTGTCCGGTTTATTTCCGGGCTGTGGTGAAGGTTGCCACCTATGTTCCATCCTACCTACTAGTTGCCATTTATTGAAGTCAGGTGTTCAGCACCTGATGGATAACAAAGAGATCTTGTTCGAGAAAACTTTGGTTCCGTTGATTCCTGTTGAAGATGTTTCCATAATAACCATTTCCGCCAATTCTTCCAATGCTTCCTCGAGAAAGCCTGTTAGGATTACATCTGTTCCAAGAGTTTCTCCATTGATCATTACTATTCCTGGTCCTATCCCTTACACTTCGGATAAGGCTGTCCCGTGGCACTATGGGGACGATGTGTATTATCATGGGATTAAACAAGACTTGAAGGTTGAAGAGGATGATACTAATGTCAGCAATATTGTCGGGTCTAGCAAGGTCACCCGAAGCAGAAGACTTTTCTCTCCTGAGATTTCCCCACCAACTGTTCGGAAACCTGTTGCTATTTCGCCTGCCAGTACATCTGCTACTGTCCCTATTCATGTTCTAATCATTACCCCTGTCGCCGAGTCATCTGACGCTTGGGGCAAAGAGATCACTGGTGAGCCTGCCTGGACGGAGGCACCGAAGAAGATTATTGTTGAAACCTCTAGACAGGAGATAGAGAAAATTCTGAAGATCATCAAGAAAAGCGAATACAACATAGTCGAGCAGCTGGGGAAAACCCCGTCGAAGATCTCCATGCTATCTTTATTGTTGTGCTCAGAAGCCCATGTAAAGGCTTTAATTGCTTTCCTTAAAACTGCGCATGTGCCGCAGGAAACATATGCTGATGAATTCAAAGACCGTGTGGCTAGTTTGACTGCTGACAACGGGTTGGGTTTCTCCGATGCAGATTTGACTGCCAAAGGAAAGAATCACAATGACGCTCTCCATGTTTCGATCGAGTGCATGGGCACTACTCTGGCCCATGTACTGGTGGATACTGGATCCTCGTTAAATGTTTTACCCAAGAAAGCGTTAGACCGGTTGGACTGTGAAGAGTTGGTTCTGAAGCCGAGTAATATTGTGGTTAGGGCCTTTGATGGGTCCAAAAGGATGGTACACGGGGAGGTGGATGTCTCTGTTAAAGTTGGTTCCCAGACTTTCGCATCTACATTCTATGTGATGGAAATCCGACCATCTTATTCTTGCTTGTTGGGTCGCCCGTGGATTCATAAAGCTGGGGCAGTAACTTCTACGCTCCATCAGATGTTGAAATACCCAGTGAAAGGGAAGATTGTTACGGTGCAAGGAGAAGAGGAGTATACGGTGAGTCACCTTAACTCTTTTCGGTATGTGGAGATGGACGGGGAGTTCATTGAAACCTCGTGTCAAAACTCTGAAGAAGTCCCCCAAACTCTAGCATCGACTGGAACTGTTGCTGAAAATCCTCCAATGAAGATGGCTTCCCTCAAGGATGCCCGGGCTGTTATTGAAAAAGGTGGGTGTGCAAATTGGGGCCAACTCCCTGACTTTGCACACAAGACTGACAAGTTTGGTTTGGGTTTTACTGCAGAAGCTCAAAACTCCAACGACGATGCTACCTAATCACTAATAGTGGGATAGTATTGTCTAAAGGAAACGAACATAGAGCGATTCTTTTTTAGAGTAGGTAGATTAGTTCTTAAGTACTTTCTCAATCCAAACAAACTTTTTCACACTTACACTCCTCTTTTAAAACAAAGTTTTCAAAAACACTTCATAACACTCTTGAAGACAGAAGCAAGAGTTAAATCGAAGTCAAAAACTTTTCAAATCACACCAACACACAAAGAAGCAATTTTGAAAATGATGAGCAAGTACCTAAGAGCCCGTAGATAACTACGGATAGAAAGGGTGCTAATACCTTCCCTTTCTATAATCTACCCCCCGTACTCAGAAATATCTCGAAAAAGGAATTTTTCTATGTTTTTTTCCTTTCCTTTTTGGATAAAATAAAAGTCGGTGGCGACTCTTGCTTACCGCGACATTTTGTGAACACAAACGCAAAATGCAAACCAGTAATTTTCTAAAAAGGAAACGGTCCCGGTTCTGGCCACCGTATCACATTAGGCATACGGGAAGAAATAACATTTGGCTTTTCGGGCGCATCAAATTCAATCTCTTTGGCTTTGATGAGGTCTTGTACTTTGTTCTTTAGAGCCCAACAATTATTAGTGTCATGGCCGAGACTCTTAGAGTGGTATGCACAGCGGGCATTAGGATGATAGTGAGGAGAGGTTGTGTTAGGGTTCTTTGGAGCTTCTTTCAAGGTCACTAGATTAGATCTTAATAGATGTGGCAATATTTGAGATAGGGTCATGTTAATTCTGGTGAATTGTCTGACTGGTCTTTCCATTCTTGGTTGGTTATTTCTTTGCTGATCAGGCGCAGGTTTAGGAATCATAACAACCCCCACCATTGGACGGCGTTCAACCCTATCTTGATTTCTCTGAGGATATACATCAACCACTTCTTTCTTTCTGATTAATGGCTTCCTTACCGCAGTAGAGGATGCATATTTTTGTATCTTTCCATTCCTTATCCTGGCTTTTACCCTTTCTCCGGTCAATATTAGTTCAGTAAAACCTGCCGAGGAACTCCCAATTAGGTGATTGAAGAAGGGACCAGACAAGGTGCCCAAAAACATGTCTATTAATTCTCTTTCAGACAAGGGAGGTTGAAATTTTCCAGCCAAGTCTCTCCATTTTTGCGCATAGTCTTTGAAGCCTTCACTTGAAACCATGGCCATACTCTGGAGCTGAATACGAGTAGGTGCAAGATCAGCGTTGTATTGGTATTGTTTGTAAAAGGCTGCAACAAGATCTTCCCAGTTATGGACATTGGCTCTTTCTAACTGATAAAACCAATCAAGTTAAGTTCCAGACAAATTGTCTTGGAATAAGTGTACCCATAAATCTTTGTCAGCGGTATGGGGCTGGATTTTCCTTACGTAAGACCAGAGATGCATTTCAGGACATGAAACTCCGTCATACTTGGCGAACATAGGTGCTTTGAATTTTGGAGGAATGACAATGCCTGATACTAACCCCAACTCCTCAAAGTCCAAGCCATGAACTTTTTGGATTTCCATTGCACTCAACCGCTCTTCGAGATGTTTATACTTGTCATCAACTGGAGGGTATTTTTCTTCATAATAATCTTCTTCTTCCTCTTCCTCTTCTGATTCCGACTGGACAATTGTTTCCTTGCCCTTACCATCTTGGTTGTCTTTCTCACCGGATGTTGTTGCAAAGTCTAGGGCTCTTCTTGTCTGCCCTTGGAACCTTCTTCCCATGTTTAGAACTCCAGCTATCTTTTTTGTCTTCTTTTTCTTCTCCCCAGCCAACAAAGTCTTTAACTCTTCTTATCCTTTGGCTAGGGTCAAGAACAACTGTTGAAACTGTGCATTCTGAGCTTGAAGGTCCTCCACCGTTTGCTCGATATCCATTTTACTGAAATAAACAGTAGAGAGATGAGGAGACTTGTTGCAAGAAACCTGCTTATGTTATGATGAATGATAAATGCATATGCAATGTTTTCAAGGATTTTAAGATTCAAATTTGTTTTAGACAAAAAGGAAACACACGTCATATTAATAGATTAAAGCTTGAGTACATCAATGCCTTCTTGGGAAAAATAATACAAAAATTCTAAGATAAAAAGGTAGTACGCATCCTCTTTGGTGCAATGTAGGCATTCAGAGTCTGTTCCTCATGAAGTAGCCTAGTGAGTTCTAAAACCTTCTTCTCGCTTGTGTAGAATTGGGCTTCGAAGGTATCTCTCTCCCCCTTGAGTTGTATCCAATCCCTTTGTAGGTCTTCAAGAGAGGTAGGCATGTCAGGATATAGGATAGTATATGGAATATCTCCCTCCATGACATGCTCAATGATTACCGGGAGAATGGATGGATAAGGCATCATAAGACTCTGAGCACGAGTTCATACCCATTTGAGGTAAGTATCAAGAGGGATGGAATTCTTGTGCCCCAAAGTCTTGATATCTACCTTGTTTAACATCCTCCAAGCTCGGATAAATCTCAGGCGAATACCTTGATCGTAGTTGTCGTAGTCAAATACCAAACCTTGAACCAGCATCTCGTGTGGACCATCCCTTCGGGTGTAACCAAACTGTCTTAAAGCTAAGCAGGGGTTGTAGGTGATTCCTCCCCTAATTCCAAGTAAAGGGACATTAGGAAATTCCCCACAATGGTCGATAATAGTAACATTCTATATGGATCGAAAGAACCAATGAATGTCTGAATGTTTGAGCATCATCAACATTTATGACCACCTTGAACCTTGCTCGTTCTTTAATACAAATTGGGGAAGATGCGAAATAAACCATCTTTTTAAGAGAGGAGTGCAACACATAAGGACACCTCATTTCCTCATTGTGCGAGTGTGAAAAGAGTGTAGGATATCCCCTAGCAATGTAGGCACCGGGTTGCGGGATATAAAGATTTTAACGGCGTTCACATCTATGAGTTGGTCAGGATTTGGAAACAAAACCATCCCATAGATGAGGAGAGCCACAATTTCCTCAAAGGCTTGCAAATCCAAGGAATTCCAACAGTTTTAGGCTTTCTCAAACAAGAACTTTTCTAGGAAACCCTTGATACCACTCCTTGTTTCCCAAAGTAGGCACAAGTTGATAGTCGGGAAATGTGAATCAATGGTGCAAAGGATCAAAGAACTGAAAGAGCACCTATATCATGTCCTCATCTGTGTTGGAGGTGACCAAGTTGAGTAGGCGACCATGTCTCTCAGTGAATGGAGAGTTTTCAGGAATCCTTGAAGTTAGCTCCTTAAGTTGTGGAGGGATCCTTACAAGGTTGACTTGAATAGTTTTCCTGCGAAGTGAATCCATATCCTACAAAACAAGACAAAGATGAATCCAAAAAATCCTTGAAATGGTTAGTGGATGTGTATGATGTTGTGATGTTTATGATGTTATGTACAAGTATGTATATACAAACAAAGAAAACAAATCCTTAGGTTTAGGCTTGCATGGAGTTTTATAGGTAAGTACCCTCTTGAAGTTTAGTTGGCTCAAACCTGTCCTAGTAATAGTAACCGGGTTCTAAGGAGCTCAATATCACTTGTTTGTTTCCTTGGTTATTGTTTCAGTACAAGCCTCTTTAATGGCGACCGAAATATCCCAAGAAACCAAACCTCAATGAGTGTAGTATCGAGTATCTACCAACTTCGGACTACACCAAAGCCGGTCATCTCACTATTTCCTAAAGGCTAAGTTGGTCAAGTAAAGGTTCTAAAAGTTCATTAGTGCTTCATGACATCATTCAGTGGCCCCGTATTCTCTTTGGTTAACTCAAAGGCTACCGGTACATACAAATATGTCGCACTAATGTAGTTATTGCTTAGACCATGTCGGTATACCCCACACAGTTTCCACAACGTATTGCTACTTACCTATAATGTATCCCAAATCCGGGTAGAGGATTCAAACCTAAACAACGAACCATAACGTAAAGCATACAAGTCAAACAATGTAAGAAAGTAAATTTGATCTAGCCCTAAGGTAACCCCACTTTTAGAATAGTCCCCAGCAGAGTCGCCAATTTTGTGATACGGTGGGAGAACTGACTTGAGGGTTTTTACGTTTGATCTCAAATGTTGCGGTTAACAAGAGTCGCCACCGACTTTTCTTTTATCCAAAAGGAAAGGTGAAAAAGCACAGAAAATACCTTTGAGATTATTTCTTGAGTTCGGGGGGTAGATTATGAAAAGGGAAGGTATTAGCATCCTTTTCATCCATGGTTTTCCATGAGATCTTAGTTACTTCCTAGATCACTTGCTTTTTGTTTGAAATCGTGCTTGATGCGGTTTTTGAAAGTGTTTTGTAAAAGAGGCCATTGTTTAGGCAATCTTTGTAATGATTCTTGTTCGTAAGAATGTATATAAAGATATTGATCTTTTGAAAATGTTTTCAAGTTTTGTAGGATGTTTTAAAGGTGTAGGTGTTTGTTTTTGAAAATAGCAAGGATGTTTGTTTATAAAAGGAGCATGTAATTAGGAGAAATCTACCTACTCAAATGTCTTTCTTGTTCATTTTATTTTCCTTTGACATTGTTGTCTTACCATTGATTTGGTAAGCAACACTATGTTTGGATGTAAAAGGGACAGGCGTGGGTCATCGTATAACCATGATTAGCAATGTTTCAAGGTATCTTAGCATTTTTTCTTTAGGGACTAAGATCTTTCTGAAAGGCAACTTAGATGGCGTCATCGAGGGACTATGATCTTGTTTTTTCTAAGACACCTTAATGCGTAATATGGCCATTTATAAGGAAAACAAGTGGATTTATCCTAGGGGTGTTTGTGTGTAAGTGTATTGGTTTACATGCTTGATCTGTCTTGATTAGGGTTTCTAATTGATTGGTTTTAGTCTTTCCATACAAACCCTAATTACTAGCAACATATGAAAGTAAGAAAAAGTGCGGAAAATAAATATCCTATGCTATTACAAACATTAGGGGGATGGGGTGTACAAATTTACAAATGGGGGTTGCAAACAAAATTAAATCATAAGTTACTATTACAACCATATTGAATGGGTAAGAATGTACAAGAAAATGTGAAATGGACTTGTTTTGTTTAAGAAAAGAAATAAGTTTTGTTTAAGAATATATTTTTGATCTTTTTGTTTTAAGAAATAAAATAAAGCATGTAAGATGTAAAATGTTTTTGGTGTTTTTGATTAGTGAAAATAGAAGCGATAGCAAAAAAAAAAAATAGTAAGGAAAAAAAAAATAGAATCAGCGCATTGCTGAATTAAAAGAGATCATAAGTTCTGACTCTGGCGTGCTGCAAAAACAGAAATCATATTAGTAGAAATAGGTAAAGTCAGAAGTTCTGGGTCCGCTAGGAACAAAGAAGATTTCAGAAGTTCTGATGCCACTGGAAGAACTTAGTCTCCCTCTCCATGCTAGTCAAAACATCTGCAACTTAGTCATTTCTCAACAGAACAGAAGATGCGCATATCACAGTTATGGTAGGTTTCATAATTTTTCAGAAACAAGAGATATCAGAACTATAAATCAGAAGCAAGCATGAATTTGCTAATCCTAATTTCCTTAAGAAGTTCTGAACTAAATTTACTCCCTACTTAGGCATACAAATGCGTGAAACCTCATAATACATACATCATCAGAATCATGATGTCTACATTGTATTTTTGAACATGCAAATCTGATAATGCCTAAGTAATATGATGAGAGTCAGCAGAAGCTTACCTTGCAGATGGAAAATACTCTGTGAGCTGGAGTCTGGTTCTGAACTCTGGTGATGTTCTGAACAGCTTCTTCACGTACTCAGGAGGCTGGAAACTTTCAACTTGGGCAACGAATGATTAGAAAAATTCTGGAACAACCAAGGGGGAAAAGTTCTGACTTCCTTGAGGTGGATATGGATGGAGAATATGTTACACTTTGAACACAGAAATTAGGATGGTTTCTAAATGTATATCAGCAACTGTATGGATGGTTTTGGTCAAGAAATACTTGAGGAAGAAAAAAATGGAGTTTGAATGCAAGAACCAAAAGTTAACACGTTTTTGTATTTTGTATTTGCAGTTTTGGACTCTTGGAATTTTAGCAGGGATACAAGGCTTTTACTTTCTCAAAAATTTGACCTCTTTACAGTTGCCAATGGTGTTTAATTTATAGGCAAGGATTTTGTAGCTTGGAGAGATCAAGGGTACACTCATCATATGCTAGAGTGCTGCCTTGTTCTTGAAGTAAGTTAAGCAAGTATGGTGGTTAGCAGCTTTTAGCCGTGCCTAAGCTGGATTTGTAAGCATGAATTAAGGAAAAGTACCCTCGGAGGCAAAAGCAAAGCATGGGCCCATCATAAACTTGTATAAAAGTTTACTTTTCAAGGACGACAATGGTACTTCTATCTCACACATGGGGAAATCCTTTGGATAAAAATTCAAAAGTGGTTGTGAGCATTAAATGATGATGAGATTTATCAAACCAGAAATCCAGAGCTATGAGATTGTTCATCATAGCTTAATTCTGGATCATAATCTCAGCTTCAGTGTAACTTAGAATAGCCATCCAACTTTTGATCTTTATATCTCCTTGCTCCAGCATGTTCTGAAGGAGTTCTCAGAATTTCCAAGAAGCTTGCAGCATACTTTGTAACCTTCTTTGAATTACCCTTGCAAACTCTGACTGAACCTTTGTGAAAACTGGCCCAAAAGTTCTGACCAAAATCTGTTTTGAAAGTGTCTAGAATTTGCTGAGTACTTCAGTTTCATGGACGTGTCTTTGAACATTTATAACTTGAAATCCAAACATTTCTAGGATAAGTTTTGTTCTTCAATGTTTGAGACCTCATTGATATCCACAACTCTTGTGTTAGAAGTTATTCTAGAATCAGCTTGCATCATGGTGATAATCTGATCAGAAGTTCTGAGCTTGTCATATTTCTTACACACTTAGAAAAATTCTAAGTATTTAGAATTTTGACTTTTCCAAAGCAATTTTGACTTTTGAATTTCTTGATGAAACAAAATTCATATTTCAACATGTCTTGATGAGATATGATCCTTGAAACTTGATTTTGATCAAAAGTCAAAGTTTGACTTTTCAGTGCGCAACTGACCATTTTTCCCTTGTGAATGACTTTCTTGGAAATTTTTTAATTCAAGGCTTGGAATTGGATGGAAGCAAACCCGAGGGTCCAGGTTGATCCTTTGAGAAATGAGAGGATAAATTTTAGGGTACAACACGTAGCATCGAGTATCAACCAACCTTGGACTACACTAAAGCCGACCATCTCACTACCTTCTAATGGCCAAGATGGGTCAATTAGGTTCTAAAAGTTAGTGAGTGATAATGACACCACGCGGAAGCCTAATGTTATCCTCAACTGACTCAAGGAACATTAGTACAATTCAAAGTATCGCACTAATCGTAGCCATCACTTCAACCATATCAGTCTATACCGTATAGTTTCTATGATCTATTGCTACTTACCTAAGGCATCTCTAGATCCGGGTGTAGGATCTTACAAGCAATAAACCCAAGAAACCCTTAAATTTAAAGCAAACAAAGTAAACAAAGAAAGTAGGTAAAGTGATCTAACCCTAAGGTAACCCCTCTTTTTAAGTATATCCCCAACAGATTCGCCAACTCTGTAATACGGTGAGAGAACTGATTTTTTTGTTGGTTTTATTCAAATGTGCGGATAGCTAGAGTCGCTATTGACTTTTCTTTTATCCAATAAGGAAAGGATGAAAAGAACAGGAAATACCTTGATAGATTTTGAGTTCGGGGGGTAAGTTATGAAAAACAAAGGTGTTAGCACCCTTTTCATCTATAGTTATCTACGGGCTCTTAATCACTAGTTCACTTTTGAAATTTTGCTTTGTGTGTGTGATTTGTTTGAAAATATTTTGAAAAGCCAATGTAAGGCTGAATTTGTAATGATTCTTGTATCAGTCCTCAAGAATGCCTACAAAGTGTTTGAAAATATTTTGAAAATGAGATGTGAGAAATGTTTATTTAGAAATTGTGAGCAAGCGATTAACAGTTCTTACCCATTCAAGGTCATCTGTATTATTTTCCTTCTTCTTTAGAGATAGTACTATCCATACCATTGGTTGGTAGGTAGCCCTATCTATTGGATGTGAAGGGACATGCGTAGGGTTATCGAATGGTCATTAAAGGCAACAAATAGAGATACTTTAGCAATTTATCCGAGGGACTAGATCATTTTTCATAGGCAACATCGAAGGATCATCGAGGGACTATGATCTTTATTCGAAGGGACTTTTCTAAAGTATCTCTATTTTCGAGGGACATGACCATTATTTCCGAAGGCAACAAAGGGAGGTTATCCTAGAGGTGCAAGTGTGAATAGTGTGTTCAATTTAGTTATTTATCTTGTATTAGGGTTATCTATCGATTATTTTGTAGATCTTACCATACATTCCTAGTTACTAGCAGTTGAATATATACAGAAAATTAAAGGTGCGGAAAGTAAATCCTAAGCTATTACAGGGCTTAGGGGCAGTTACATAAAAAGATGCGGAAAATAAAGTGCAGAAATTAAACCCTAAACTATTACATCCCGTAAGCAGTTACATAATAGAAAAAATGCGGAAAGATAAATCTAAACTAAGAATTTAAATGCAAAATAATAAAAAAGGTTCAAATATGATTTTTTATGCAATTAATTTGATGTTAATTAAATAGTTAAAACCCTAAGTCTAATTAATTCTAATTAATTTTAGTTTTAAGAAAATATTAATTAACCTAATTAATTAATAAATAAATAAAAGCTTAAATTAATTATGGATTAAAAAAACCTAAACCTAGTTTATTAGGGTTTTTGAAAAGTAATTAAATTAATTAATGGTTAATTAATAAAAATAATTAAGGTTAAAGAAAAAAACTAGGGTTAGTAATTAAAAGAAATAAGGTTAAAAAGAAAAAATGTAAAACTTCATGGGGTGGGTGTTGAACTCACGCCCTCTAGCCTTCTCATTGCCTTGCTTGTCACTGAGCCAAGCGCTCGTTGGTGTATGAGAATAGAACATGAATAATATATTGAAAACCTGCACGTTAGATGAAAAATAACAAAAATATTTCCAGCACGCAGGGATCGAACCTACACCCTCTACATCATATGCCTTCGCCTTGACCAGTGGTGCTACACTCTCATCCGTTCATATAACTGAAATAATTAAATATAAAATAAACAAAAACAGATGGACCGGAGAGGCGTTGGAGCCCTATCTCCGGTCGTCTTCTCCGGTGAGACCTTTTTTGTACCTGCGAAAATAGAGCACATTAGTGATCAAATAGAACCCTACCCCCTAAATTGACCCCTGCGAATCCATTGGTGGCCTTAGTTCTGGCTAAATATTCCCGCATAAAGTGATAAGATCAAAATAATGTAAGTCGGTCCAAACATAATGCTAAGCTATTCAGGCGTTATGGGACTCATGCAAGGGTCCAATCTTGTATTGTTGCATCTCAGAAGCACATTAGAATCGTTAGTATGAATCAAATCATGGTAAAAATTAAAAATCGAAATGCATGAAAATAGGGAAACCGATTATGCTTCATGTGCATGTTTCAAGCCTCTTTGATCATTAAGATCGGTCAAGTCTTACCCTATGACACCTCATGGATTGATTTGAATGGTTGGTTTACTTTGAGAAGGGCTCGAAAATGATTTTCAAGTTTGCCCTAGTTTGGACAAAATTTGAGGTTTTGAGTGAGTGTCTTAAGGCAAGTTTTTTCATTGTCCTTGTTGTCTGAACATGTAGGGTATTTATAAGAGGATTAGATTAGGTCAAATGTGGGCTTGGACCTTTTGTAAAACAACCTTTGATTCTTGTTTGAAAATAGAATTGGCATAAGACAAAACATGAAGATTTGTTTTGAAAATAACCCCACACGGTTTGCATCATGTCTTTGGGCCTCCACAATATTTGAAACAAAAGCCTTTTTTTCCTTATACCTCTACTTAATATTTATTTGATTTAATTTGCATTTAAATGAATAAAAATTCAAATAAAAGAAATAAAAATCATAAAAAATATAAGAATGGTTTTGGGGGTCCCCTAATATGTCATGAACACGTTTGAACTTCAAAAGTTAGGCCCATTAGTCCAAAAGCCCAAAATTGTTCAATTGAGGTTTCATGCAGTTTCACAAAATTACCTAACTTGTGCAACTCATAACTTGCTCAATTTTTGTCATATGAAGGTGATCTTGGACTTTTTGGAAAGCTCAAGTGTCTCCTACAACTTTCATGTTGGTCATTTTTCCATTTGAAGATTTTAACTTGATGCAAATTGATTTGACAAAAAGTGTCTTTTTGTTGACTTTTAAAATGACTTGTAATGTTTTGGCCACTATCTCTCAAATGAAGCATTTTTTGGACTTGAGCTTAGAGAGACAAAGTTGTAGAGAATTGAATTTTCGTAAAAATGAGCTTTGGTTGATAATTTTTTGATGAAGCATGTGAGATATATGCTTGGTCAAGGTTCAGTTGACTTCTTCTAAAGAAAACCCTAATTTAGCAACATTTGACTTTTGATGAATCTTGAGTTTTCTTGATGAATCATGATCAACCTTTGATCAAATGATGAATGTGATTTCAAAATGTTAATATTGACCAAAAATCTTGAGGTTTGACTGTAAGTTGACCATATTGACTTTTTACCGAATACAATTGATTTTCAATCATCTGAGCAATTGACTGAGCAAATTTGTGATGTAAGGCTTGAAACTTGACATGAGGATTCTTTGAGGCATATGAGGAAATATGAAAATCACTTAAGGCATTCAAAGTACCATTTTCCTTTAGAATACCAAAACCCTAGTTGTAGGCCATTTCTTAGGAGAGGGATTCATCTGATCAATTCTTGAGTAGTCTTGAGCAATTGAGAATCCTAAGAGTATGAGGAGGTATCTTGAATCAACTTGTATTGAAAAATTGCAGGGAAAATTTTGGGGTACAACACATCTATTTTAAAGTCTGTTTCCAAAAAGCATATGGACACAATGATTTCTAGATTACTCAACTGATATATGACATGAGAATGTTACATTGGGTGATTGTGAAGATTCTCTACCGGAGATTAAAAAAATATGCTAGTGCTGATGATACATACATATGTTTATTATATGGATGTTGGTGACTCATCCAGAAGTGAATTTGGTTAAGTTCATCATATGGAAGTGTGCCAAGAGTAGTTTGTTGTTTAATACCTCTTTCATCCAACTTATTTTAAAAAGGAATGGTATAATGTCAGAAAAATATGATCTAGTTGATGGTTCAAAGTTGTTCGACAACATTGTTGTAAAACTGATGTGTTACCAACACGATGAAAGGGGAAAGTGCTTCTTTCAAGATGTCTTTTGTAGAGTGTATGAGAATAAATATATGCTGGTTGAGGAAGCTCCAAAAAAGGTACGTGCCATGGGAAGCTACTCTGGAGTGTGTAGTTCGTTATTTCTTTAGTTTGACTATGACATTCAAAGCCTATATCAAAGCTTGTGTCACTAGAGTATTTGCTAATGCCAAAGTAAGAGATAACCATATGTTTGCCAGGTTAGATGTTGAAGTTATCGAAGCACGAGCCAAAGAGGAGCACCAGATTGAACAAGTTAAAGTACTAGAGGAAGCCCATGACAGGGAAGCCAGGCAATAAGAAGCATCAAAGGCTATAAAAGATAGTCTGATATCTCAGTTTGAATTAATCAAATATGCAATAACTCAGAACGGTTCGTATTTTGATTTTCATTCAAATTTTAACTTAGAAGAACTTACCGCTCCATTTAATCCTTTTGATCGAAATTTCTCGCCATTATCCTAACATTGATGTCATATCATTGCATATCATATTTTGTTCGGGATGTTTTTCCATTTTTTACCGCATATTTTATGAAGGAGACAATTTCTCTATCCATCACAAAAAGATAAGTAGTGTATCTTCAAACAATCACATGACATCATTTAATTTTTACATATTTAATCATTTATTAAATAGTACAATTATTTATTGTTTTCAAGACATTTTACACTACGGGTAACCTTATTCAACTTTTTGAGTTGGATAAATAAGAATTCACCTTTTGTGAATTGGCAGTTCTGATAGCTTTGTGTTGGACATGTGACTTCACACACAAGAAGGAAGGGGTGAATTGTGGGTTTCAGAAAAATTGTGGTTTGAGAAACTTTTATGATTATATCCAGAGTTTAAAAATATTTTTAAATTTTTTTAGATATTAGCAGTAGAAATTAAAAGCGCAGAAAGTAAAAGTTAAGGGAAAGAGAAAAGACACAAAAAACTTATATAAGTTCAATCAAGAAGACTTAGTCATGTCCCAAAGATTTGATCTTAAGAGTAATCATTAAATCTTAATATTTTTTAGTAGATTGAACTCTAGAACCCCCTTATACAAAGAAAAGTGAAGCTTCATACTAACCTCCAACCAAACAGCGAATAATAGAGAGAATTAGTTAGTTTTCCTTCTAGACAGGGATTTATAGAGAGAAGCAGTTAGTCTTCCTTCCAAACAACATATTGAAGTAATTAGTCTTCTTTCCAAACAATAACTTGAAGCTATTAATCCCCAAGCTAAACCAAGATTTTCTATGGACTTATCTCGAACCAAGGTGAGATTTTAATCGTGATGAACACACGAACTGGGATGAGGTTTAGACCAGGATGACCATGAACCAAGTTGAGATTTTTAATAGACTTATCTCAAACCACAATGGGCTTTTATCTTAACTCATGAACCGTACTGAAATTTTGAACCTGACAAATCTAAAACCAAAATAAGATTTTGAACTTGGCTTACCTTACAATCCGAACCAACGACTTAGAACCTAAATCCCAAACCAAAGCTTTTAAATAGTTTAGCTTTGAACCCAAACAAACACTCACTTATGGATAAATTATCCAACTAAGAGAAAATACTCTTTGGTTAATTTACAACATTTCCCTTTCCAGAATACAAAAAATACCTCACTAAACTAAAACATAAGGACTTTTTCGAAGTGCAACTACTAGAATTATATGAGTGAAAGTTATATATATTTTAGAGAGAGAGATTGTGTGAGGAATGAGATATAATGCTCATGTTTCAGGATGTGAAATTGTGAAGGGACGAGCCTCTATTTATAGGCTAAAGGTTGGCACAAAAAAGAAAATTTCCACCAAATTTGATATGCTAATCGATTGGCACCTTGCTCCAAAGATTAGATGCCATGAAAATAAACAATTATCAAGGTTTAAAAAGAAATAAAGGATACAAAGATGTTGTCTTTCATTAAGACACTCTCATAAATGTTTAGGGACAATTTTTGCACTAACCTAATCGATTATGTATAAGTGTCAATCGGTTGGACAATACAAAATTTTGCCCAAATCTTTCGGACAATTCCCGATTCAAATGGCATGAATCCAAAATAATTTTAGGAATATTTCTTAAGAAAAAGGCTTAAAATATTGTTTTAGTGTGTGTATGTGTGATTTAGCCGTATAATTTTATGAAAAAGCCCTTGTATTTTTACAACACACAGTTCACTCAGACACGATATGGCCAACTTTTATACTTCCTCTCTTTCACACTTTGAAGATTCAAGGCTTGTCAGGTAACCTAATCATATAGACACTTGCTTGAATTTTTCTTGGAGATAAGGCTTAAGATTTATTTATGTTGAGTACCATCATCAGAGAATGTTTGCACTGTTCACTAAATCCTAACTTGTTTGCTTGCATCTTTACCCGCTTCTGATGTTTGAATCCACTATCAAACACGTCTATTGCTCTACCTTCTTCCTACAGATTTAATTGCTCCTGCAATTAACCCATGTCATCAAAATCCTATTGTCGGGTTCTTCTTTTACTACTTCTTAAATTAACCTGCAAAACATGTTTCCACACTTAAGGGTATTTAATTTTACTAGCGTGATTTTAGTCATTTTTATCGTTTAGCTTGTTGTATGATGCTTATATCCTTTTTCATGTATCTGTTATGTTATCTCTGTTAACATTTTATGACATTGCATTTAAGTGCATTTTTGCATTTCATTTATGTGATTGTTCTTTATTCTTCTATTACTTGGCGGCATTTCAAATGTGATTATATATTGATAATTCATCTGATGTTGAGTGTTTTATCCTATCTTTTCTTTGTTTATTTGTAAAAAGGAGAGAATTTTATGTGACTTATATTGAATTTTTATGTGTATTAAGTGTTGAATGTAGGTGGATCTTAAGAGCTCAAGATTGTGTATAATGTGTTCAAGATCTTGTGTATCAATTGCACGCGCTGATCAATAATTAGAAACATGATAAAAAATTAAATAATATATCAAAGTTTCTAACCATAAAAAAGGGGACACTAAAATTGTGATGTTGGAAAAGTGGTATCCTCGCACTTTCTCACACGTGTTTTGATATTTTTGTAACATTTTGATTTATTGTAATTTGATTTATTGCTTTGGTTAATTAGTTTGTAATTTGATCTTTCGTATAGATTGCACCTTTTGTTTTCACTTACATTCATTAAATTAGGTTTGATCCATTTCAGCGTGTTATTTTATCATGAACAAGTTTGTCAAAAAGTAAACATAAGTGTGCCTTAAATCACAAATTAGAAAATTTAAATCAGAGAGTTTTTGATGCATGATTCGAATCAAGCATATAGCTGGTTCAAATTAAAATTTCATTTTGAAATAAGGATTTGGGCTAGTATTTATGATTTGAATTAAGGAATTCCTTGACTCGAACCATAAGACAGCATGACTCGAATCATAAGACGACATGACTCGAATCATGATTCTCTTTGACTCGAATCATGAGAAAACAAACTTTCAGAAATTAACCATGATTCTAATCAAGTAATTAATTAACTTGAATTATAAGTATCACATCATGATTCAAATAAAAGCTTTCCATTTCCAAAATTTATCACCTTGATTCAAGTCACTCTTTCCTCCATTTAAAATCATAATTATATGATTTAACTCACCTTGGTGTTCTTTTTTCTCTCACTTTGTTCCTAACCTATAAAACCTATACAAAACTTTATTTGTGTCAATTATTATAATAATGATTTAGAAGAATCAATTATTACACTTTCATAAAATCTTGTTGAGTGGGTTCTTTTATGATCAAGTAAGATAAAAAAATCAACATTTTCTTACAAACACACCATCTCTTTCATGCTAGTATCCACCAACGGGTAAGTCACTATGAATTTCTTCATTTTTTTCTTCGACACTGTGTCAAGATGGATAACATCACTGACATAACAAAGCTCATCAAATAAAGAAACCAACTGCAACTTCAGGTGCATCTCTTTGGATTATAAATTATCCTCTTTAAAGACATGAGATCAAGATTCCGCCAAAAAATGACTCTTACGCCAAAACTTAGAAAATATGTATTTACGTGTATATGGTGGCCCCACATATATGTTTCATATATTTGTATGGTCTTCTTCATTAAATGGAGCTATATGAAGTATTAGTCTTTGAAATGCATCATGTTGTCCGAATAGGCCTTAAAATACTTGGTACCCTGCCTCATAAAAATCAAGGCTTGAACCCACGCATGATGATATGAGTTGCATTGGGTCTTGAAGAAATGGAAGAAGAGCCCCAAGTTTGGAACACTTTTATTTTACTCACACCAATGTTGGAAGACTTTAATGTACTCGCATCTCACTGTTTGTAGTTAGGAAAGAACAATTACCAAGTGATTCAAGACACATATCTCAAAGTCATCAAAAGGAAGGGAAAAAGCCTATTAAAGAGAATAAACACTCATGAAAGGGAATGCCAAATATGTCATATTTATTTCATATCTTATTGTTTTCATCCATATGGAACACCCCCTCATTACGATGAGGACCCCACTTCAAGAAAAGCATGGTAGAGACAATCACTGCTAGAAATAATAGACATGGTATCCAACGTCTCCCAATCTACCTAATCTGCTAAAATATCTCCTTTTTAATTTCTTATCATGGTTGATGTTGCCTCCATAGATTTGGACAGGAGGGACAAGGTCATATAAGGAACTTAAAGCAAGTTCAAACTTAGATCCAACACTTTATATCAAAGTAAACCCATGGCGAAGGAATTAATTGAAGACTAAGCAAAAATTTCTGAAACCCTAGTGAAGGGAAATTACAAATAAGGAAAGAGGAAGCTCAAGTAATGCCTTAGAAAGAAGTAGAGTTGATGATTCGTAAGCTGAGGAGGTGGTGCAAACAGATTTCGAGCGAAGACCTGTGTAGAAAATTTGATAGCTAGGGAGAAAGCTACAGACAAAGAAGAAGCTATAGACAAAGAAGAAGAAGTTCCCTTAATTTAACAAGTGGTGAAAGAAGGAAAGTTTCCAGTTAGAAGGTTCTCATGTGTATCTCCATTATTAAGATCCACACGATCTTATACATTTGGAAGCAAGAAATACGCCACCAACTATCCATATTCCCTAGAAAATTAAGCAAGAACACTTAGTATCCTAGGACAACAAGGAAATTATTATTGATAAGTTAGGAACATGTGTGAATACCTCCTTGAAAAACATAGTATATTGCAAGAAAAACATTAAATATATATATATTCCCAACACTTGCAGTGGCGTCCTGTAGCGGTAAAAATTTGAGACTAAGCCATTAATTGACTTAACTCACAAAGTGAAAGTCACCACCACACTTTATTTTATCCAAAGGAAATTGGAAAAGTATGAATACAAACCAAATGAGGAAGTGGTCAAGTTAAGGGGGTTGGTTATGCAAAGGGAAGGCATTAACACCCTAAACATGTACGGTACTCCGCATGAACCTCTTTGAAAATCTATGTGTTTTGGCTATAAAGAAATATTTTACAAAATAGATATTGGAGATGAGAAAAGAAGTGTCTTTTAAAATTTTTACACCCGCTGCAGTTGTGAACCTTTTATGCCTATGTACCCCCTTCGTGCAATAGAGGATCAGGGCACTCGTAGTTCTTCTAAAACTTTTTGAAAAGTTTTGTGTGTTGATTAACTTCAAGAAGAAGAGACGTCTCGTTGTATTCGAGTGAAAACCATACTTACTACCCACAATTATGAGAAATGAGCATTTGCATCATCTCAAAGTGGAGGACATAGCTTGGATTTAAAATCAACAAGGCATCACTCAACACCTAAGTGGAAAATGTCTCAATTTACTACATGTTGTATAAGTATAGTAGCTTGCATCACTACAAGAGCAACAAGAGTCTAATCTTTTGAGAAAAAGTTTAAATTAAAAATCCAATGTGGCAAATGGTTTGAATGAGGTTAATGACTTTTAGTCTTCTAAAAAGATGTCAATGTATGATTAAATTGATTAAGGGTTTAATTTAGAAAAAGAATTTGAAAATGCATGGACCTAAGTCCAAGTTTATTATGAAAATGGTTCAAGTTAGAAAACGAGAATCCTTTGAAAAAGGGAGAAGATTTTTAAAATTAAAGAAGAATCGGAGTAGATAAAGAGACTATCCTATGTACACAAAGTAAAAGCTAAGGTAAAGAAAGTTCTAACCAATAAGAAGGCAACACTTGACATAAAGAAGTCAATGTAGAATTCCCATCCTTTGAATTAAAAACCAATAAAGCATAATACCAAATCTCAGATGAATACCAAGCCTCATATGAATTAACAACCAAACAAAGTCTCCATTTTCACTTCAAAACTTCAATGTATCATATGAACTTTCTTGAGTTCAAAATAAAACTTACATAAGAATAATTATAACCCAATGCCTTGGAGTAAACCCCAAGGGCTTCAGACAATATAACACCAAAATACTAAGGTCTCCAAGTATCAAGGCCTATAATCCTAAGTCCAAGAGACCCACAACTCCAAAATGTCAAGGATAGTAACCAATAGTCCAAGAAGAGCCTTAAGTCTTTTATTATTCAAGTTGGGGAAAAAGGGGAAAATTTGGAATCATAAATAAATTTCATGAAATATAAATGCTAAAAGTAAATGACATAAAGTAAAAGCGGTAAGTAAAGTGCGGAAATTAAAGTTGCATGAAGTAAAGGTTAGTGTTAGAGTCAGTTTTTTGTTCCGGACAAATGTGGCGCTATGTTAAGCAATCATAAGTGGACTTATGTAGAAATCACACCTATTTTGAGGTCGGTCAATAGTAATGTATGTACCATACATGTTAGATATATGATGGAAATTATACTACTAAAACATGTAGCACAAGTAAAAAAAGAGGTGATCAAGACCTAGGTCATGGAATATACATCATGACAAACTTTCACCAATGCCAAGTACCTTGAATGATCAATGGATCATTTAGAGGTCGGTTGGAAATGTTGAAAGTTTATTAACTATCCATAAGCTTAGAAGAACTTAAAGTTCAAATGACTTATCCAAATTGATCAAAAAGAAAAAAATAAAAGAAAGAGGGATGAAGAAGAGATGAATTCCATAATAAATGACCAATGATGATTGAAGATTGAACTTAGGTCAAAGTTGATGAATACTTGTTAGAGAATTGATAATATCAAATCCTCCTAATAACAAGCTTCAAATGTTTTAAACCAAAGTTCAACAATCAATCATACTTAGACTTTCAAACATAAAGTTTGAGCCACTAATGATCACTTAAAAAGGAAAAAAGAAAGAGATGAAATCCATAATAAATGATCAGTGATGATTGAAGATTGAACTTAGGCCAAGGTTGATGACAACTTATTAGAGGGATGATAAAATCAAAGCCTTCTAACAATAAGCTTCAAAGGTCTTGAACCATGGTTTAATAATCAATCATACTTGAATAATTTCAAGCCTAAAGCTTGAGCCACTAATGATCATTTAAAAGTAAAGAAGAAGGGGATGAGATGAAAATGTAAGGGGATCTCATAGTAGAACCAATGCTTCAGTTGAATCCAAAAGAAGGGTTTCAACTTCATCAATATCATTCATCCATTTGGGTGGATTTGGTTTTTCAACCTATCAACACCCAAGTTCCATTGATATTGAGGAAATTTACCCAAAGTGTCACCAATTATCCACAAGTCAGGACCAATCAAAAACTAGAAACAAAATGTATTTAAAACTATTTAATAATACAATTAAAAATGGTTAATTAAATGGAATTAATTGATGAAATACACAAAGTGTATCAAAACCCATATAAAAATCTTAAAAAACCACCATAAGTCAGAAATAAGTCAAGAAGTGTTGACAAATTTTTTAGAATTTTTTAAAGATCAGAAACTAATTTTAAAAAATATCAAAATTAATCAAAACAAACTAAAAATCTCAAAAAGTAGCAAAGTCGGAAATAAAAATCAAATGGGGTCACCATAAGTTGTCAAACTATCATTGGATAATTCCATAATATTTTCAAATTTAGAAAATGTTAAAAGTATTTTAAAACCAATTAAAACCAAACAAACAAATCAAACAATATTTAAAATATCAAATTTCATCCAAAAATTATAAAAAAATATTCATTAAATCAGAAATGAAGTGAAATATGTTTGTGTATTTTTTCATATTTTTTTGACTAAAAATTGGACGAGTTATGAATTTTAGAAATCAAATGGAAATTAAAACAAAATTTGAAAAATAAAAATAAATGTAAAAATATGAGAGATGTTGGATATGGCCACTTTAAACACGTTGACAATCTGGTTGGACCCAAGATGAGGATACATGGTGAACCAAAGTCAATGCACGCATGTGAAAATAACAAAAGTCCTTCCAATCTAATTAAAACATAAGGTTGAGGGTCATTGGTTAAAGAAAAACACGTAGGTCATCTTCAAACTCCAGCCGTCTGCAAGTAGGGCGAAGATCAAATCCTTAAAACTGTAAATTAGAAACTCACACTGGTATCATTAGATGCGTCTCTTCAAGACGATTTGAACTATGTGCTTACGAAATATTTATTTAAAGCATAGTGTGATACGGTGGGAGAACTGACTTGAGGTTTTGCGTTTGTGTTCGCAAATGTTTCGGTTTAGCAAGAGTCGCCACCGAATTTTTATTTTATCCAAAGGAAAGGTCAAAAAGCACAGGAAAGACCTTTGAGATGTTTTCTTGGGTTCGGGGGGTAGATTATGAAAAGGGAAGGTGCAAGCACCCTTTTCATCCATGGTTATCCATGGGCTCTTAGTTACTTATTTAGATCACTTGCTTTTGCTTTTCAATTGTTTGAAATGGTGCTTTGTGTGTGTGGTTTTGAAAAATGTTTTGAAAAGAGGCCATCGTTGTGGCAACCTTTATAATGATTCTTGTTTGAATATATACAAAGGTGTTTGTCTTTTGAAAAGATATTTCAATGTTTGAAAGTTTGTTTTGGGAAATGTTTTGAAATTGTGTTGTGAAGTGTATTTGAAAATAGCAAGAATGTTTTTGCAAGTTTTGATCAAGTAACTAAGAGTTGTTTACCCTATCTTACTCAAAGATCTTTCCTACACATTCTTAACCCTTTTGACAGTGTTGTTTTACCATTGCATTTGGTAAACAACCTTGTATTTGGATGTTAAACGGGACAGGCGCAGGTCATCGTATTGAACATGATAACAATATTGCCAAGTATCTTTAGCAATTTTTTGAGGGACTAGATCATTTTTGTATAGGCAACCAAGATAGCGTCATCGAGGGACTATGATCTTTTTGTTTTGTTTTTGTTTTGCCAAGATACTCAACATGCATACCATGACCATTTTAAAGGCAACAAGTGGATGAAACCCTAGGGGTATTTGTGTGAATTGTGTTGTCATTTTCATGCATTTTTGTCTTGTATTAGGTCTATCTATTTGTTTTGATTTTGGATATTTGCATACAAACCCTAATCTTTAACATGGCATATTTGAAAGCATAAAATGCGTAAAATAAACCTAAGCTATTACAACATTGATATGGGGAGGGGGATACAATTTTGAATAGGAAATATTTGCAAGAAAATAAAACCCTAAGATTTACTATTACATCCAAATTGAATTCCTTTGTATCAAATAATAAATAAACAATATTTAAATAAACTAATTAAGTATGAATATACAAAATATTATAAGTATGCAACAAAATGTTTTTGTTTATTTTTATGTGTATAAAAATATAATATTTAATGTATTAAAAAAATAAGAGAATAAAAAGTTATTTTTGTTAAGGGAAAAAACCCTAAATTTTGTTTTAAGAAAGTATATTTATTAATATTATTTATTTATGTACAATAAAATATATAAAAATATATTCAAGTGTCAAAAAATAACATATATTAGAAAATATTATTTAAGTAAGTAAATAATAAAAATAAAAGGATAATGTTTTTATGTATTATTTTCAAGTTTTTTATTAAATCAAATAAAAGTATGTTATCTAGTAATTATTTTTATGTTAAAAAAAATAAAAAAAAATAAAAAATAAAAAGTGAAAATTTTTGAAAATGTTTTTAATATTTTTTATGTTTAGAAAATAATAAAATAAAATCAGAAATGAAAAATAAATAGAAAAATACAAAAATATAAAGAAATGGGCCAGGGGGGTATGAACATCAAAAAGGGGGGTGTCAAAAACAAAGCCAAACCAAACCAAAGTCAAAATTACGCGCGCGTGTACAAAATCTTGAAAACCTGCATAAGTGCTCTAATGCAAAAACTCATAACACCAAAGTCATAGCATTTTTCAAGACGACTCCAACCATATAAAGAACTCAATCTAACTCTCAAAGACCAGAGAGAATTTCTCTGGCCCTAATTTCTAACCTAACTTTTTCAGGAAGTTCATGAATCAAATTCTCTTAACACGATTAACTTAAATGAAATCTAAGTATATGTACAGCTTCAGGGCTATGAGTACTATATTTTTTATTCACAAACCTAAGCCTAATGATTCCTAAATAGAGAGATAGGAAGTTGACAAAAACCTGTTTCAGTTGAACTCGTGTATGGCAATGTGGAGCTTTTCAGTGAGACCTGAGGTGCTTGGGAGCTTTCCTGAACTTCCTCTGATCTTCCCTAATGCCTTGTTTGCTTTGGATTTGCTTGAACAAGCTTGTAGAACTCAACCTGCACAAGCTGAAAACAGATGGTGAAGCTTGCAAATGGAGTTACAGTCAGTGGCCAATGATTGGGATAGCTTGGATAGGTTATATGGAATGTATTGGAACAAGTTCGGGGCAAACGCACGAGTAACTTGTGAGATGGAAGTGAAACTGCAGGGAGTGCCCTGTTTTACAAAAGGAAGGTGATTTTGTGTTTTGGAAGGCTTGAGGGTTCAATAATTCGTGTTTCTGGCTCAAGGAAATGTACAAAACTTGTTTCAAATGCTTGCAAGGGTTGATTTTAACAGATATGCAAGTTATGTGATTTTGGCAAGTTTCTTGGTTATGAAGCAAAAAATGAGAAGTGACAAAGAGCAGGCCTGTACAGGCTAGCTCTAACCCTGTATACATAGCGTGAGATTGGACCCAAGTTTGTGGATTTGGTTTGCTGTACAAGATTTGGTTCAAGGCTCACGAATGCAATTTGACATAAAACAAATTTGACAAAAATGGCAATGTTGCCTTTTTGCTATTTTTGGATTAATCTCTTGTGTAATCCTCTAATGATCAGAACAAAGCTTCAAACCAATGGATTTGAATTTAATTATTGAGTATGAAAGGGTTTAGGGACCTATAATCAAGTACAAACAATGCTGGATGGAAGTTGCAACTTGTAGCAACATGAATCATGCCATGGATCAAAAGTGAGTTTTTGTCAAATTCAAACCTTCGATTCTCCCTAACCACAAATGATTTTAGAGAGTTCTTGGACATTTTGGAAAGCTTGTAACATGATCTACAATCCATCTTTGAAATGAATTTTGAGATTCCAAGTGTAACTAGGTGAAACATTTCCATGAAGATAGGTCAAAATCCTACCTAAACTAGGGCAAAATTTCACTAAGTTAAAAGTTTCATGGACCCTTATTCCAAAAATCATAACTTGAAATCCAAGCTTCTTTTGGGAAAACTTTGTGAATCAAAGTTTTAGATTTTGTGGAGGGATACAACTTTCATGTTGGAATTTTTGTTTGAATCCAATTGCATCATGGTGAAAATGTTGGGCAAAGTTGGGAAAAATTAAGAAAATTTCATAACTTAGAAAAATTCTAAGTTATGAAAATTTTCAATCTTAAACCCTAATTTGCAAAATTAGGTTTCTTGGTGAACAAGTTTCATGTTTTGGCACATCTTGATGAAAAATGACCCTTGGCACTTGATTTTGACCAAAAAGTCAAAGTTTGACTTTTCAGTGTACAGTTGATTTTTGATCAGTTGATTGGAAAATTCCTCTGTCAATCCAATGCAATTGAGATCTTTTGAACCTTGTGAATAGGTCAAGATGATGCCGTTGAGTCCTAGAATCCATGCTTGAACCCAATTTGCCATTGGCTAGGTGAAAAGTCAGAAATTGCCCTTCTACAGTCAAAACCCTAAAAATGACCATTTTGCCCTTTTGATGATCTGATCAAATTTCTTGAGGAGTTGTGGTCCAAACTTGATTAAATGGTCCATATGAGTCTATAACATTTATGTGGATAAACATTTATGAGGTTTGACTGTAAATTGACCATAGTTGACTTTTCCCCCAATATAGTTGATTTCTAGGTCAACTATCCAATTGACTGGGCAAAAATTTGATTCAAGACTTGAAACTTGGTATAAGCAATCTTATAAGTCCAACATGGAGTATGAAAGTCAAATTGAGCATTAGAAGTCCAAAATTCCTTGTGTAAACTCAAACCCTAATTTAGGTCAATAGTGCAAGGAGATTTCTTGAGCAGAGTAAACCCTAGCTTGATCTTGAGTTCAAAGAGTCTTGTGAGGGGAAATCTTGATAAAATGAGAGGGAAAATTTTGGGGTAAAACAGCTGCCCCTGTTCAATCTTCTTGAACCTGAAGAGTTAGATTGGCGAGTTTGCCTTTCGTGACTCAAAGGTAAAAGAGGATTGGACACTAGAGTGCCCGTAAATTTGCGCTCGTCAAAATATAGTTGAGGGAATGGGCTTAAAGATGCCATTTGAAAGATGTGATAGAATCTTGTCGGAGATGGGCTTAAAGATGCCATGCAAGAAAATTGATCGCATAAGATATTCCTTTGTGAGAGCGCGTATATAACTGCTGTTGAGGAGGACTATGCCGGGGAATGCTGGTCTTTGTTGTGGTAGAAATAGAACTTCAGTCGTCTGTTATTCTACTAGGAAGTCATCTCTTGGTTGAAGAGGTGACAATGAACTGTTATCTGGTTAACACCCATGCTTCACAGTCTTGTATTTCTATCTGGTCAACATCCAGGCTTCACGATACTTTACTTCCTATCTGGTCAAGATCCAGGCTTCAGAAGGAACTCAAGTGGTTATCCGGTCGCCTCCGGGTTTCCCTTTGATTTTGGGCCTACTAATATCCGGTTGAATTCGGGGTTCAACGTAATTGGTCGAGTAAACTGTTATTTGGTCAACATCCAAGTTTCACAGTATACCTTACTGTTATCTGGTTAACATCCAGGCTTCACAGTCTTGTATTTCTATCTGGTCAACATCCAGGCTTCACGATACTTTATTCCTATCTGGTTAACATACAGGTTTCAGAAGAACTTGCAGGGGATTCCACTATTTTTCGGTCGATCTCCGGGCTTTCGTATAGTCAAGATAAAATCTGGTTGAATCCAGGCTTCATAACTGGAACAAGAATCCGCCCCTTGATTTGAATAAGCAAACAGGAGAGCATCCGTGTTTGGAGCCTCTTTAAGTCGTTTTCTGAGCTTTGAACATCTGTTTTAGGTAGCTGTTAATTTTATCCTGAAAAAGGGTAAAAGGTCAACTGAAACACAAATGCTATGTTGCATGAAATGTATGATGCAATATATGTGTTTTATCAATGTTCATGATTTATGAATGTAATGTATGTGCATATAAGCTGATTAGCTGTTTTGCTGAGGAAAATAAATCCTAGATAGCTGGAGATAATAAAAACTTTGACTGTTGTCGGGGAAAATAAATCCATGACCACTGTTGGAGATTCCAAATCTTTGACAACTTCTGTGGGGAGAAGCTAAACAACTGGGGAGATCAGGAGTTTGGGTTGTATGCCAATCCACCGGGGACTTCAAGAATGAGAATCTCTGTTCCATTGGGGGTATCAGGGGAAAACTGAATGGTTTCCGCTGGGGATTGGTAGCTCAAAGTTTCCTCTCTGCTGGGGATCTTAAAGACGTGCTGATTTGATTGTGCATGGAAATTTGACTCCGTTGAGGAAGAAGGTTTTAAAATAACTCCCTGGGGAATTATCTTTTTTTTAAGCGACTCTACGGGGAAGTTGGAGGAAACTGGATGGTCTCCAATGATGTTAAAAGGTTAAAGGTTTGACTCCGTTTGGGAAGAAAGTTTCATCTTCTCGGAGGGTTTAAATTTTAAAGTTTTTCTCCTCTGGGGATTGGGAGTTTGAAAACTCAACTCTGATGGGGATTTTTGAAACTTAACTCCACTGGGGATATGTATTTCAAGATTTTAGTTCCACCGAAGATCTGGATGATGTACTGCAGGGGATTTCTTCTGGAATAGCCTAAAGACATTTTCCTATACTTTCAAACTATCAGTAATTATCCTTTCTTATTTCGTTTTATTTGTAAGCAGTGATTATATTCAAATGCATATGCTCATTTTAATAAATCATTGGACGTTTTCAAATAAAACATAAGTGTAAAAAAGAAAGAAAAGGCAAACAATTTTCTGCACTTTTGAAGTATCTTTGTATTAACTTTGTGTAAGTATTTTGTACAAAGGAGACATACATCCTAGTAAGAGAATGTTGTCATAAAATTGAGAAAAAATTTATACAAAGAAAGATGGCTATGTGTAACAATTCCATGGGGTTCCCATTCTGCTATATCCTTTATAACTTGGAGTATCTTGTTCATTCGTTGCTTCGTCCGTGGATGATTGGATTGATCAGAAGCTTGGAGCTTGTCCGTGAAGAGATTGTCCTTAAAGTGATCCGACGAGACATAGTCATACGCTTTAATTCCCTAACTTTTGCCTGAACCGCCCTTTCGAGTTTTCGATCCACCAGGAAACCGTTTTTTGCCTAAGTCTCCCTTTCGGGTTTTCGACTTGCTGGGTATGCGTAGTATCTTTTGACTATGTCTGCGTTCGCAGGGTGCGGCAGATCGTCGCCGTCCATGGTAGTTAGAATCATAGCCCCACCAAAAAAGATGTTTTTGATCACAAATGGTCCTTCGTAAGTAGGAGTCCATTTTCCCCTGGGATCACTTTGCGGCAAGATGATCCGCTTGATTACAAGATCTCCGACTTGATACACCTGACGTCTGACTTTCTTGTTGAAAGCCTTGATCATCCGTTTTTGACACGTATGACCATGGAAAACAGTAGTAAGTCGCTTTTCGTCAATCAAGTTAAGTTGATAAAGCCGAGTCTGAATCCAATCGTCTTCACTCAAACCAGCATCCTTGATGATTCTCAGGGAAGGAATCTGAACCTCCATAGGTAAAACAGCTTCCATGCCATATACCAAAGAAAAGGGGGTTGCCCCAGTTGAAGTACGCGCCATGGTATGGTATCTGTGTAGAGCAAACGGTAACATCTCATGCCAGTCCTTATAGGTGACTGTCATCTTTTAAATGATCTTCTTGATATTTTTGTTTGCAGCTTCGACAACATCGTTCATCTTTGGTCAGTAGGGAGATGAATTGTGATGTTGAATCTTGAACTGCTCGCACAGAGTGGTGATCATAGTATTGTTCAAATTTGTACCGTTGTCAGTGATGATCCTGTCGGGGATACCATACCGACATATGAGGTTCTGCTTGATGAAGCGGGCAACCACATTCTTTATAACGGAGGCGAAGGAAGCTGCTTCGACCCACTTGGTAAAGTAATCAATGACCACCAGGATGAAGCGATATCCATTGGATGCTGTAGGCTTGATCTCTCCAATCATATCGATACCCCACATTGCGAATGGCCAAGGAGCTGTTAGGACATTGAGAGGAACTGGAGGAATATGTACCTTGTCAGCATAGATTTAGCATTTGTGACAAGTACGAGAATATTGATGACAATCAGCTTCCATGGTAGACCAGTAGTAGCCTGCCCGTAGAATCTTCTTAGCCATCGTATGACCACTTGAGTGGGTGCCAAAGGTGCCATTATGTAGTTCAGCCATGATCTGCTCAGCTTCAACCTTGTCCACACAACGGAGTAGGACACAATCAAGATTGCGTTTGTATAGGATACCATTGCTCAGAAAGAACTTGGCAGCGAACCTCCTTAAGAACTTTTTGTCGTTGACTGAAGCTCCTTCAGGGTATTCTTGTGCTTCGAGATACCTTTTGACGTCATGAAACCACGGTCGATCCATCACTTCTTCGGTATTAATCTCGTGACAATGTGCAGGTTCGTCCATTCGTTCGATGGTGATTTGAGGTGCCTCATTATCCCAGTTAAGTTTAAACATGGAGGACATTGTAGCTAGCGCATCTGCCAACTAATTCTCTTCTCGCGGGAAGTGCTCGAAGGTAATCTGCTCGAAATATGGTAACAATGTCAAGACATGTTCTTTGTAAGGGATGGGGTTAGGGTGCTTAGTATCCCACTGTCCTTTAATTTGACTGATAACCAAAGTTGAGTCCCCAAATACAATCAAAGATTTGATTCCCAAGTCAATAGCGGTCTTGAGACCAAAGATACAAGCTTCATACTCGGCCATGTTGTTGGTGCAGCTGAAGCAGAGTCTAGCGGTGAAAGGTGTATGGAAACCTTATGGAGAGATAAGTACCGCGCCGATACCGTTTCCAAGTGCGTTGGAGGCACCATCAAAGTACAGAGTCCATCGGGATCCTTGTTCAGGTCCGTCATACGGTCTGTTTTCTTCAATGTTGCTCAAAGTCATGATATCCTCGTCGGGAAAGTCGAACCTCATGGATTGGTAATCTTCGACACCTTGATGGGCCAGATGATCGGCTAGCACACTCCCCTTTATGGCTTTTTGGGTCGTGTACTATATATCATACTCGGTGAGGATCATCTGCCATCTAGCGATTCTTCTGGATAAAGCAGGCTTCTTGAAGATGTACTTGATTGGATCCATCTTAGAGATCAGTAAAGTGGTATGTGTCAACATATACTGCCTTAGCCGGCGAGCAGCCTATACCAAAGCACAACAAGTTTTCTCGAGCAGTGAGTAGCGAGTCTCACAGTCGGTAAACTTTTTTCTAAGGTAATAAATGGCATGCTCTTTTCGGCCAGACTCGTCATGTTGGCCCAGTATGCACCCCATTGAATTCTCCAGGACAGTCAAATACATGATTAAAGGTATTCCTTCAACGGGAGGCATCAAGATAGGAGGTTCTAGCAAATATTCCTTGATTTTATCGAAAGCAACTTGATAGTCATCATTCCATTTAACCACCTGATCTTTCTTCAACAGCTTGAAGATTGGTTCACAGGTAGATGTTAGGTGAGAGATGAACCTTGCAATGTAGTTTAGGCGTCCCAAGAAACCTCTGACCTCCTTCTCAGTGCGAGGAGCAGGCATTTCTTATATGGCTTTGACTTTGGCAGGATCGACCTCAATGCCTTTGTTGCTGACGATGAATCCCAAGAGTTTACCGGACCTGACTCCGAAAGTTCACTTGCTAGGGTTCAGTCTGAGCTTATATTCTTTTAACCTGACAAACAGCTTTTGCAGATGGTCGAGGTGTTCTTCTTCTGTTTGTGAACAGGCTATCATGTCGTCTATGTAGACTTCAATCTCATGATGTATCATGTCATGAAACAAAGCTACCATGGCTCGCTGATAGGTTGCCCCGACATTCTTCAGTCCGAATGGCATCACTTTATAGTAGAAGGTACCCTACTACGTAACAAAAGTAGTCTTCTCCATGTCTTCGGGGCCATTTTGATCTGGTTTTACCCCGAAAATCCATCCATGAAAGAGAATACCTTATGTTGAGCTGTATTGTCAACCAAGATGTCGATGTGCGGTAGTGGAAAGTCATGTTTAGGGCTAGCCCTGTTTAAGCCTCTGTAATCCACACACATTCTGACTTTGCCGTCCTTCTTAGGCACGGGCACAATGTTAGCAACCTATTATGGATAGGAAGTAACAACAAGAAAGCCAACATTGAACTGCTTCATCACTTCAGCTTTGATCTTTTTGGACATGTTGGGCCTCATTCGGCGAACTTTCTGTTTGATTGGTGGACAGTCTTCTCTTGTAGAGAGATGGTGAACCACAATATATGTATCCAGTCCTGGCATGTCTTCATAGGACCAGGCAAAGATCTCAACATATTCATTCAACAGCTGAACTAAACGCTCTTTAACACTTGGCTCTAGGTTGGCACCCACTTTAACCTCCTTTCTGTCTTCGACAGTACCCAAGTTGATAGTCTCTAACAACTCTTCATGGGGCAGAATAGCCCTTTCTTCCTGTTGTAGGAGTCTAGCCAACTCTCCAGGCACTTCACAGTCTTCATCACCTTTGTATTCAGTATGATTGACCAGATCTTAAGAGTCATTGAAGGCCATAGCAGAATTGTTACCCATGGAATCTGGAGTGGATGGGTACCTGTATTTTGTGAGTGTGGGTGTGTGTAAGGGATAGCCACCTTTAAAGAAAATAAAATGTAAAAAGAAATAAAATGAACACAAAAGTTTATATATGAAAACGTCCATGATTCATTAAAAATGGCATATGAAAATGAAGAATCAAAACCCTTACAAATGGACCTATATGCCCCGGGTAAGGCACAAGGCAAAAAGAGTACGATTTGTTTAATAATTATTACAGACCAACATAAAATGTTCAAAAGATAAATTACTGATTGATGAAAGTAATGGGAACGAAGTCTTTCGCCTCCCAGTTGTTCAGTCCTCCTTCAATAGTCGAAAAGATCCAGTCTTCAAAATTGCTTTCTTCTCCATCATCCTCTAAAGCATGAACTCCATGATGAGTGATCTTTAATGGTGGTCCTCCATCCCGGGAGTGACACACAGCCTTCTGACTAGCAGCAGTGAAACCCAAGCCGAACTTATCTGTCTTGTAAGGAAAATCTGGCAGTTGACCCCATACTGTGCTTCCTCCTTCCTTGATCACAACCTCCGCATCTTTAAGGGATGACATCCGGGATGCAGGTTTGGCAATGATGGGCGCAGAAGTCAATGTCTTGGCTACCGCAACTTCAGGAGAAACCTCTTCAAAGTGCTGAAAGGGGGTCTCGATGAATTCACCATCTAATTCAACATAGCGAAATGAATTCAGATGGCTTATCATACACTCCTCCTCGCCACAAACTGTCACAATTTTCCCCTGGACTGGGTACTTAAGCTTCTGATGTGGAGTGGACGTAACGGCCCCAACATGATGAATCCATGGTCTTCCTAACAAGAAGAGTAGGAGGGACAGATATCCATGACATAAAATGTGGAGTGGAAAGTTTCGGTACCCACTTTAATTGGGATGTCCACCTCCCCGTGGACCATCCGCTTAGAACCGTCAAAGGCTCTTACAATGATATTGCTGGGCTTTAAGGTCAAACCTTCACAGTCCAATCTATCTAATGCTTTCTTAGGCAAGACATTTAAAGACGACCCGATATCAACCAGAATGTGAGCAAGAGTAGTCCCTCTGCATTCCACCGAGACATGCAGCGCGTCATTATGCTTTCTTCCCTTAGATGTTAGATCAGCATCAGAGAAGCCAAGACCATTGTCGGCGGTTAGACTGGCTACACACTCCTGGAACTGGTCTGCAGAGGTTTCTTGAGGCACATGGGCCATCTTCAGGAATTTGATCAAGGCTTTGGCATGAGCTTCAGAGCAGAGTAATAGGGCCAGCATAGAGATTTTTGAAGGGGTTTGCCTCAGCTGCTCTACGACATCATAGTCGCTTTTCTTAATTATTTTAAAATCTCCTCCATTTCCTTTTGAGTGGTCTCGGGGATGTCCAAAGGCTGAGCCCTCGTCCTGACGGGCGCTTCTTGGATCCTCTTACCTTTATCAGTAGTAACAGCAGAGGGTATAGCTTCGGTAGTTATGATCTATTCGATCACTAGAGTTCGTACAGATGCGTCGACGGGCACCCGAGTAACCTTAGGAGCACTTGAGGGTCCAAAGATTGCCCTTGGAGGAGCAATCTCTGGAGAGAAGATTCTTCCGCTGCGGGTGATCTTATTTGTCCCCGCAATATTTCCTACGTTAGGAGTGTCTTCATCGGAATTCTCTTCAAATGATTTGATCTGTTTAACACCGTGGTAGAAGATCTCTCCTCCATAATTCCATGGTATTGTCTTGTTGGACTTGTATGGGATAGGCCCTGACATTGTTATCTTCAGAGGTACAAACTTTGGATCGGGTGTAATCTTAACAGGTCTTTTGGAGACCTTGGAAAGATTATCGAAAATGGTGATTATAGCAACATCGTTGATTGGAGTAACAGGAGTAATAGGAGTAACATGAGTAACAGGAGTAACAGGAGTTTTCTTGAAGAGGATTTCTTGATTATCCATCAGGCGTTGGATTCCTGATTTCAATAGCGGACTATCGGATTGCAAGGTCGAACAAAGGTAACAATCTTTTTCACAGCCCGGGAAAATTCCGGCTTTCCACAGATTCATCTTGATCATTGGCAATGGAGTCATTAAGTCTTCAATAGCAGTAACATAAAGATCTTATACAATATCATTGACATTATGACCATGTTTTGGCATTGGAGCGGATATCACATTAGGTTTTTCAGGTGCATCAAACTCCACCTCCTTGGCATCTATTAACTCTTGGATCTTGTTTTTGAGGGTCCAACAGTTATTGGTGTCGTGCCCTATGCTGTCTGAATGGTAAGCGCATTTAGCGTTGGCATGGTAAAAAGGAGAAGTTGTATTCGGATTTTGTGGTGGCTCTCTCAAGGTTGTAAGGTTTAACTTCAAGAGATGGGGGAGAACCTGGGCAGGCGTCATGTTTATTTTGGTGAATTGTCTAGCAGGCCTTCCCCCTCTTGGTTGGTTGGTTCTGGGTTGACTGCTTCGAGATTGATCGGCTGCGGAATTATGAATCATCACAGCCCCTACCGCTGGTCGACGCTCGAATCTTTCTTGATTTCTCTGGGAGTAAATAGCTGAGACCTCTTTCTTGGCTGGAAAAGTTTTCTTGATAGCAGCGAAAGCATATGCATCCTTCTGAATTTTACCGCTCTTAATGCCAGCTTCGACTCTTTCACCAGTCAGAATTAGTTCGGTGAACCCGACAGATGAGCTCCCGATCAAGTGATTAAAGAATGGACCTGATAGGGTCCCCAAAAACATATCCACAAGCTCTCTCTCAGACAATGGTGGCTTCACCCTTCCAGCCAAGTCCCGCCACTTCTGGGCATACTCCTTAAAGCCATCATTAGATACCATACCCATACTCTGTAATTGAGTACGAGTAGGTGCTAAGTCTGCATTATATTGATATTGTCGGTAGAAGGCAGCAGCCAAATCCTCCCAGTTATGTACATCAGATCTCTCAAGCTGATAGAACTAATCCAATTGCGTACCCGACAAACTATCTTGAAAAAAGTGGACCCACAGATCCTTATCAGAAGAGTGAGGTTGGATCTTTCTGACGTAAGACCGCAGATGCATCTTCGGACAAGACAAACCATCGTATTTAGCAAATGTATGCACCTTGAATTTAGGGGGAATCATAATCCCAACAACCAACCCTAGTTCCTCGAAATCCAGCCCATGCACTCTTTGTACCTCCATGGCTTCCAGCCGTTCTTCCAGATTCTTATACTTGTCGTCTGTAGGAGGGTACTGCTGCTCAGAGTAATCTTCATCCTCTTCTTCTTCTTCTTCAGCCTCAGACTCGGAGGGCACCGCAACTCCATTTCCTTTGCCAACCCCTTCATTAGATGTTGAGGGGAAATCTAGGACCCTTCTAGCCTGATTCTCAAATCTTCTTCCTAAAGTAGCTACACCCACTCTTTTCTTTTTATTTTTCTCCTTTTCCTTTTCCTTTTCTAACAGTGCTTTAAGGTCCTCCTGACCCTTTGCCAAGGTCATGAGGAGTTGTTGGAACTGCGAATTCTGTGCTTGTAGATCTTTGACCGTCTGCTCTATATCCATCTTGCTGAAATAAACAGCAGAGAGATAAGGAAACCTGGTGTGAAGACCTGTTTATGCATATGATGAATGATATGTATTCATGTAATGCATTCAAGGATTCATAAATTCAAAGTTGTTGCAACCAAAAAGAACACACGTCATATTAATAAGAAGAATTTTGTTAGTACATAAATGCCCCATGGGCAAGATAATACAAGATTCTAATGTAAAAAGATGTTGCGCATCCTCTTTGGTGCTATGTAGGTGTTGAGAGCCTGCTCTTCGTGGAGTCGACGAGTAAGTTCTAAAACCTTCTTCTCACTAGCGTATAAGTTGGCTTCAAAAGTGTTCCGTTCTTCCTTGAGCTGTATCCAACTCTTTTGCAATTCTTCCAATGATGTTGGCATGTCAGGATGTAGGAGGGTGTATGGAACCTCTCCTTCTATAACAGGCTCTTTGATCATAGGTAGAATGTAGGGGTATGGCATCATA
The DNA here is from genome assembly GCA_948472305.1 of Vicia faba. NCBI lineage: Eukaryota > Viridiplantae > Streptophyta > Magnoliopsida > Fabales > Fabaceae > Vicia > Vicia faba. The sequence goes on from OX451740.1 coordinate 631,212,100, forward strand.
AGACTCTGGGCGCGAGTTCGTACACACTTGAGGTAAGGCTCAAGGGGGATGGAATTCTTGTGTCCCAGTGTCTTACTGTCCACTTTGTTGGGCATCCTCCAAGCTCGAATAAACCTTTGTCGAAGTCCTTGAGCGTTGTTGTCGAAGTCAAAAACCAAGTCCGGAATCAGCATGTCATGAGGGCCATCCCTTCGGGCATACCCAAATTTCCTCAGAGCAAAGAAGGGGTTATAGGTAATGCCTCCCCTAATGCCAAGTAGTGGAACATTAGGGAATTCCCCATAACGATCAATGATGATGAGATTTTCTCTGGACCAAGAACACCAATGAACATCAGAATGTGTAAGAGTCATCAACCGTTGTGACCACCTCAAGCCTTGTTCATTCTTCAAGACTGACTGGGGAAGGTGAGAAATAAAGCACCTTGCTAGAAGAGGAGTACAACACATGAGAACACCTCTTTTCCTCATTGTTCGTGTGTAAAATGAGTGTAGGATGTCCCCAAGCAATGTAGGCACAGGATTCTGAGATATGAAAATCTTGACAGCATTCACATCTATAAGCTGATCAGGGTTTGGGAACAAGACCAACCCATAGATGATAAGTGCTACAATCTCCTCGAAAGCTTGCAGATCTAGAGAATTCCAGCAGTCTCGTGCCTTCTCAAATAGAAACTTTGCCAAGAAACCCTTGACACTACTTCTGGTTTCCCAATGACCTTTGATATCAGATGGTTGCAAATGTAAGGCTTGAGCAACATCTTCAGGCTTTGGTTCTCTTTCCTTACCGTTGTAGGGTAGTTGATGGAGAATAGGAATTCTCAGGAGTTGAGAAAATTCCTCCAAAGTAGGTACTAGTTGATAATCAGGAAATGTAAAGCAATGGTGGAGGGGGTCAAAGAACTGGAAGAGAACTTTCACCATGTCTTCTTCAATGTTGGAGTTGACCAAGTTGAGAAGTCTACCATGTCTTTCACTGAAGGGAGAATTCTCTGGAATCTTGGAAGTAAGCTCCTTGAGTAGAGGAGGAATTCTCACCAGGTTGACCTGAATTGTTTTCCTGCAAAGTGATTCCATAACCTACAAAACAGGAACAAAGATGAAAATCTAAACCCTTGAAATGGTTAGTGGATGCAAATTATGCTTCATGATGTTCATGATGTATGCACAAGTATATGTACAAGCAAATCACACAAGTTCCTAGTTTCAGGCTTGCATGGGGTTTCATAGGTAAGTACCCTCTTGAAGTTTAGTCGGCTCAACCTGTCCTATAAATAGTAACCGGGTTCTAAGGAGCTCAATATCACCGAATTATTTTATGTGTTCATTATTTCAGTTTAGCCACTTAACTGGCGACCGGAACATTCCAAGAAAACAACCCTCAATGAGTGTAGTATCGAGTATCTACCAACTTCGGACTGCACTAAAGCCGGTCATCTCACTACCCCTAAAAAAGGCCAAGTTGGTCAAGTAAAGGTTCTAAAAGTCCATTAGTGCTTTATGACAACACTCAGCGGCCCCGTATTCTCTTTGATTGACTCAAAGGCTACCGGTACCCACAAATATGTCGCACTAATATAGCTATTGCTTCAACCATGTCGGTATACCCCGCATAGTTTCCATAACGTATTGCTATTTACCTATGAATGTTTCCCAAATTTGGGTAGAGGATTCAAACCCAAACAATAGAACCAAATATAAAGAAATCAAGTCAATCAATATAAGCATGTAAAGGTGATCTAAAACCCTAAGGTAACCCCACATTTAGAAAATCCCTAGCAGAGTCGCCAGTTCTGTGATACGGTGGGAGAACTGACTTGAGGTTTTACAGTTGTGTTCGCAAATGTTTCAGTTTAGCAAGAGTCGCCACCAACTTTTTATTTTATCCAAAGGAAAGGTCAAAAAGCACAGGAAAGACCTTTGAGATGTTTTCTTGGGTTCGGGGGGTAGATTATGAAAAGGGAAGGTGCAAGCACCCTTTTCATCCATGGTTATCCATGGACTCTTAGTTACTTGTTTAGATCACTTGCTTTTGCTTTTCAATTGTTTGAAATGATGCTTTGTATGTGTGGTTTTGAAAAATGTTTTGAAAAGAGGCCATCATTGTGGCAACCTTTATAATGATTCTTGTTTGAATATATACAAAGGTGTTTGTCTTTTGAAAAGATATTTCAATGTTTGAAAGTTTGTTTTGGGAAATGTTTTGAAATTGTGTTGTGAAGTGTATTTGAAAATAGCAAGGATGTTTTTGCAAGTTTTGATCAAGTAACTAAGAGTTGTCTACCCTATCTTACTCAAAGATCTTTCCTACACATTTTTAACCCTTTTGACAGTGTTGTTTTACCATTGCATTTGGTAAACAACCTTGTATTTGGATGTTAAACGGGATAGGCGCGGGTCATTGTATTGACCATGATAGCAATATTGCCAAGTATCTTTAGCAATTTTTTGAGGGACTAGATCATTTTTGTATAGGCAACCAAGATAGCGTCATCGAGGGACTATGATCTTTTTGTTTTGTTTTTGTTTTGCCAAGATACTCAACATGCATACCATGGCCATTTTAAAGGCAACAAGTGGATGAAACCCTAGGGGTGTTTGTGTGAATTGTGTTGTCATTTTCATGCATTTTTGTCTTGTATTAGGTCTATCTATTTGTTTTGATTTTGGATATTTGCATACAAACCCTAATCTCTAACATGGCATATTTGAAAGCATAAAATGCGTAAAGAAAACCTAAGCTATTACAACATTGATATGGGGAGGGGGATACAATTTTGAATAGGCAATATTTGCAAGAAAATAAAACCCTAAGATTTACTATTACATCCAAATTGAATTCCTTTGTATCAAATAATAAATAAACAATATTTAAATAAACAAATTAAGTATGAATATGCAAAATATTATAAGTATGCAACAAAATGTTTTTGTTTATTTTTGTGTATAAAAATATAATATTTAATGTATTAAAAAAATAAGAGAATAAAAAGTTATTTTTGTTAAGGGAAAAAACCCTAAATTTTGTTTTAAGAAAGTATATTTATTAATATTATTTATTTATGTACAATAAAATAAATAAAAATATATTCAAGTGTCAAAAAATAACATATATTAGAAAATATTATTTAAGTATGTAAATAATAAAAATAAAAGGATAATGTTTTTATGTATTATTTTCAAGTTTTTTATTAAATAAAATAAAAGTATGTTATCTAGTAATTATTTTTATGTTAAAAAGAATAATAAAAAATACAAAATAAAATGTGAAAATTTATGAAAATGTTTTTAATATTTTTTATGTTTAGAAAATAATAAAATAAAATCAGAAATGAAAAATAGATAGAAAAATACAAAAATATAAAGAAATGGGCCAGGGGGTATGAACAGCAAAGAGGGGGGCGTCAAAAACAAAGCCAAACCAAGCCCAACCCAGATCAGCTTCATCTTCAACCTTCGTTCAAAATTACGCGCGCCTGTACAAAATCTGGAAAACCTGCATACATGCTCTATTGCAAAAACTCATAACACCAAAGTCATAGCATTTCTCAAGACGATTCCAACCTGTGATACGGTGGGAGAACTGACTTGAGGTTTTGCGTTTGTGTTCGCAATTATGCGGTTTAGCAAGAGTCGCCACCAACTTTTTATTTTATCCAAAGGAAAGGTCAAAAAGCACAGGAAAGACCTTTGAGATGTTTTCTTGGGTTCGGGGGGCAGATTATAAAAAGGGAAGGTGCAAGCACCCTTCTCATCCATGGTTTTCCATGGGCTCTTAGTTACTTGTTTAGATCACTTGCTTTTGCTTTTCAATTGTTTGAAATGGTGCTTTGTGTGTGTGGTTTTGAAAATGCTTTGAAAAGAGGCCATCGTTGTGGCAACCTTTGTAATGATTCTTGTTTGAATATATACAAAGGTGTATTGTCTTTTGAAAAGGTTTTTTCAATGTTTGAAAGTTTGAATTTTGGGAAATGTCTTGAATTGTGTTGTGAAGTGTGTTTGAAAATAGCAAGGATGTTTTGCAAGCTTTGATCAAGTAACTAAGATTTATCCACCCTATTTTACTCAAAGGTATTTCCTACACATTTTTAACCCTTTTGACAATGTTGTTTTACCATTGCATTTGGTAAACAACCTTGTATTAGGATGTTAAACGGGACAGGCGCCGGTCATCGCATACAATCATTGAAAGCAACTTGTGAGACGCTCTAGAAATTTTGTAAGGGACGAGATCGTTTTATCGAAGGCAACATCGAGGGTCATCGAGGGACTACGATCTTTGTTGATCGATGGGGAATTTGCTAGAGTGTCTCATATTCGAGGGACATGATTGCATTTTCTGAGGTAACAAGCGAGGTTACCCTAGAGGTGCAAGTGTGCATTGTGTTTGTCATTTTCATGCATTTAGGTCTTGTGTTAGGTCATCTAGCGATTGCTTTTGGATTTTCGCATACAAACCCTAATCTCTAATCATGGTATATTTGAAAGCATAAAGTGCGAGAATTAAAATTCTAAGCTATTAAAAAAGTATCCGGGGATGGGGGTACAATTATTTACAAATGGGAATGAGTCTCACAAGAATAATAATGTCTAAATATCATGTGTTACAACCAAATCGAATTGTCGAAAATCAAAGTAAAGCCATAACAAATTATAAAAATGAAGAAAATCAATCAATTGTAAAATGCATGTATTTACTTAAAAAATAAACAAATAAAAATCTATTCTAAAAAAGAAAGATTAAATATTATTATTATTTTTCTTTTTGTTATTTTATTAATTATGTAAATAAAAGTTTTAAAGAAAAATTAATTAAATAAAACTTCTATTATTTTTGGTGTTTTCATTATGTGTAAAAAGGATAATAAAAAGAAAATAATTAAAATAAAACTATTTGAGAAAGTCAAATTTATTTTACAAAATGAAATTCTAATATATTACTAGTATATCTTTAATAACATAAAAGGGATAAATTAAGAAAAAAGAAATTTAACTAAACTATTTTTTTGATATTTTCTTAAATGTAACCAATTAATAAAGATAAATGAAAATTAATTAAAAGGATTAATTTAATTTGATGAAAAAGTATTGAATAAAAGAAGAAAATTATAACAAGTTAGAAAAAAGTGAGCTTTAAGTTTGTGTTGGGCCCAAATGAAAAATAAAAGAAAGAGGTGAGGTCAGAAGTAGAGAGGAGGTGCACTAGTAAATTCAAGTGGGCTTATGCTGTTTGGGGGGGGGGGGGGGGGGGGGGGGGGGGAGGGGAAGACCCAAAGCATAGTTTTGTTCACATTTTTGTTAGGGTTCAATAAATTAGGGTTTGTTGTGTTTGGCTTTACAGTGGCGCCCCTCTCTCATTCTTACTCTTCATCTTTCTCACTCAATCAAACGCTTCTGATCTGATACTCCCTCTAAGCCCTAGCCACCTGAGCGCCACTCCCTCACTCTCTATCCTCTCACAATGGTCAAAGGCTTTGGTTGCAAAAAGGTACGTTTGGTTCTTCTCTGAGTTTTACAGTTTGGTTATGTTTGTTTGGTTTTTTACAGTTTGTTCGATTAAGCTTGCTTTGTTTAACCTATGGTTTTTTATGTGCCCTAAAACACAGTATAGGGGTTTGAGAAGCTTACCTTGGGACTTTCTCTGTGATGAAAGAGAGAGGTTAGGCTGGCGGCGCTCCTTGGCGGCTAGAGGCGGAGGAGAAATTAATGACGAGCTTCGCGCTTTTGGTATCTCTCTTTTGTTCCTTAAAACTTGAATATTGATGATGATTCTGATTCTGAGACTTTGATTGTTGTTGATTGTTCTTGTTAATGATGATTTCTTTCTGAAACTTGTTGTTTGATGGATTTTGTTGATGATGATGTATTTCTGAAACTTTGCTTTTTGCTTCTGAAAACCCTTTTCCTCTCCTCTTGAATGTTGATGTTGATGATGAAACTTGTTCTGAAACTTGCTGTTTGTTACTTCTGAACCTCTCTTCCTTTCTCTTGATGTTGGTTTATGATGATTCAATGTTCTGAAACTTCTTGTTTTTTTCCTTTCTCTTTGAATATGGGTGACTTACAATGATGATGATTTGATAATCTGAGACTCCTTTGTTGCTTCTTGTTGAAACTTGGTTGATTGGTTTGGATTTGTTTACAGTTGGGTTAGCTTGCAGGTTTTGGCTAGGCTTTGTAGGTTTTGGCTAGGCTTTGCAGGTTTATAGTTTTGTTGTTATGTAGCTAGCTTGGTTGTGGTGTGGTAACAGGTTTGGCCATGCAGGTTTTGTGGTTTGGCTATGCTTGTTACATTTTATGTGATTTGCTGCAGGTTGGTTGTTTTTTGGTTTGCAGTTTGGAACTGCAGCTTGGCCAGTTTGCAAGTTGTGCAGGTTTGTAATGGTTTGTAGTTTGGAACTGCAGGTTTGAAGAGTTTTATTAGAAGGCTTGTGTTTATTTGAACTGTTAACAGTTTGCAAGCTTGTTACAGTTTTTGTTGTAACTGGTTTGGAGATGGCAGGTTTGGAGAGTTTTATGGTTTTTGACAAAGTGTTTTTTTTCTCCCCTAAAACTGTTATGCAGTTTTTTAGTTTTATATCTTTCTTCTTGTTTATTTTGTAATCTTGTGACAGCCTATTCTTGCTAAACTGTAAAACTCTCACCCAAGGTGATATCTTTCTCTCTTTCTCTCTCTATGAAAAAAAGCATTTTTGCTTTTGATTTTATTTTCTGAAAAATTGCCTATGTCTGGAAAATGATGATAGCTATGACAAGCTTTTTTTTTGGCTTGTGATTTGGTTTTCCTCTGTATTTTCCTGCTGTTTACTTTTGGCCTGCTGTACTTTCTGCACTTGTACAGTTTGCATCTAGTTGGCTTGTAACTCAGTTTGCTTAGTACAATTTGCTTTTCTTGCAATGTAGTACAATTGGCATCTTGTTGCATCTAGTTGTTGCATTGTTTAGTTGGTTGACTTTGTAATGTAGTTTTGGCGCCTTGCTATGTTTGCGTAACAGTTTGCCTTAGTTCCTTAGTTGCTGCAATATTTGCCTTTGTATGCTTGCTTTTGTACAGCATGTTTCAGTTTGGCCCATGTTTGCATTTGAACCAAATGCTTTTGTATGCTTGCATTTTCATTTTTTACTTTTCTCTTTGTGAACCAAGAAGAGCAATCTTCTTGTGATTTGAAAAGAGAAAAATAAAAACATGATGAACAAATAGCACTCTGATTCTGGACGACAATCTTTAATGATGACTTTTTTTATTTCTTTTTCATTTAAAAATTCTTTTCAATTAACTGTACTAATCTTCTTTTCCTTTGTCTTTTTCATGTGAGTGTAACTTGGACGGCGACAAAGCAGTAGAACCAGAGACTTTGAGCATGGGAGCAATGGAGCAATGGCTTAGACTTAGATTTATTTTCCATTTATTGTAACAATTTATTTGCCCAAGTACCATAGAGTGTAAAAACTTACAATATTCAAATAATAAATTATTTTTGTATCAATCATCTGAAAAATCTTTGTGAGGCAAACTGATATCCAATAAAATCATTTACTGTCCAATAATCTTGCCATTCTTTCTTCAAGTCTTCACTTATTCTTTTAAGATTCTTAGATCAAAATAATTGAAATTGCATTCCAATATTTTTAATACAGATAACTTAAATTCCAAGTAATCCCAAAAAACTCTGTAGTCTCATGACCTTACAACAACATTCCAATCAAAATGCGCACTGGGTATTCCAATAAACAAGCAAGCATTCCATTAACAAGCAAACATTTTAATAGACGCACATCATATGGTTAACCTGGATCAGACAAAACCTGAATATTCTAAATGACCATCTCAACTTCTACCTCTTATCCCAGATAAACAAGACCTTGAGAACAACCAGTAAACTTGAAAAAGTGCGAAAACATATGACAATTAATTGAACTTCTGAGAATTCAGTTTCTTATGGGAAATGCGAGAGAAAACCCTAATTCTTGATTTACTTCCAAAGAACAGTCTGTTTGGTCGATTCTTGAGCCAATCTTGAAAATCTGAGAAAACCCTAGGATTGTGATTTTTCTTGTAAAAAAGGGAGGGTAAATTTTGGGGTACAACAACTGCCCATGTTCAATCTTCTTGAACCTGAAGAGTTAGATTGGCGAGTTTGCCTTTCGTGACTCGAAGGTAAAAGATGATTGGACACTAGAGTGCCCATAAATTTTCACTCGTCAAAGCATAGTTGAGGGAAATGGGCTTAAAGATTCCATTTGGAGATGTGACAGAATCTTGTAGGAGATGGGCTTAAAGATGCCATCCAAGAATGTTTATTGAACTGTATGTTGTAGGCGAAAGAATGAGTATCAGAAAGGTATCCATGTCTGGAATGTTTCTGAGCTGGGAGTCTGAATAAGCAATATATTAGCATCCGTGTTCGGAGCCTCCGTAAACTGTTTTCAATGAGTCGAGTCTGAACAAGCAATAGATTAACATCTGTGTTTGGAAGCATCCGTAAACTGTTTTCAAAAGTTGAATCTGAACAAGCGATAGATTGACATCCATGTTTGGAAGCACCCGTAAGCTGTTTTCATGATTCTGAAGTTTGAACAACCAATAGATTGACATCCATGTTGGGAAGCATCCGTAAACTGTTTTCAATGAGTTGAATCTGAACAAGCGATAGATTAACATCCATGTTGGGAAGCATCCGTAAACTGTTTTCATGATTCTGAAGTTTGAACAAGCAATAGATTGACATCCATGTTGGGAAGCATCCGTAAACTGTTTTCAATGAACTGAATCTGAACAAGCGATAGATTAACATCCATGTTGGGAAGCATCCGTAAACTGTTTTCATGATTCTGAAGTTTGAACAAGCAATAGATTGACATCCATGTTGGGAAGCATCCGTAAACTGTTTTCAATGAGTTGAATCTAAACAAGCGATAGATTAACATCCATGTTGGGAAGCATCCGTAAACTGTTTTCATGATTCTGAATTCGAAGCTTGCTAATCTTATCCTGAAAAGGGTAAAATATTAGCTGAAATACAAAGTTATGTTGTATGAGATGTATGATGCAATATATGTGTTTTATCAATGTTTATGATCAAGGTATGCGCATGTAAGCTGATGAGCTGTCTTGCTGAGGAAGATAAATCCTGGATAGCTGGAGATAATAAAATCTTTGACTACCATCAAGGAAGATAAATTCTGGACCACTGTTGAAGAGTATGTGTGTCTTCAAGCTTTTTGACAAACTCTGTGGGGAGAAGCTATACTGCTGGGGGAATCAGAAGTTTAGGTTGTATGCCAATCTACTGGGGATTCCTATTTTGTGGAAAACTCTGCTGGGGAATCTTTGAAAACTCTATGGGGAATTGAGAATGAGAATCTTCATTCTGCTAGGGGAATTTGTGCTGAGGAGTCAAGAACGAGAATCTTCGATCCGCAAGGGATTAAAAACTATGACAAATTTATGCTGAGAGTAAAGAAGGTTCTGGTCAACTCCACTGGAGAATCAAGGATGAGAATCTTGATTTTATTGGGGAGTAAAAACTCTGTCGGGAATAGCTGTACTGTTGGGGAGTAGCTATACTGCTGGAGAGTAAGCTCAGGACTCTGGAAAAAAGTTAATTCCTGTTCGGAAGAAGTTCAGGGGTTTAGGTTGTATGCCTCTTTGAGAATGAGAATCTTCATTCCGTTGGGAATATCAGGAATTCAGGTTGTATGCCACTTTGAGAATGAGAGTCTTCACTCCGTTGGGTTAGGAGGTTGGGAGTATACCAATCTACTGGGGAAGCAAGAATGAGAATCTTCATTCAGGCGTTTGGGTCAGGAGGTTGGGAGTATACCAATCTTATGAGGTTTTAAGGATGAGAATCTTCATTCTGTTAAGGGTATCAGGAGCTTGGGAGTATGCCAATCTTTTGAGGTTTTAAGAGTTAGAATCTTCATTCTTGAGATAAATAGAATTTTAGGAGCTTCAATTGTCCGTTATTCTGCTGAGGCCTCATCTCCATTGAATTTTGGGAACCTCGATCGTCCGTTATTCTATTGAGAAATCATCTCTGTTGAAGATGAAAGTTGGATTCACTACTATCTGGTCGTGGTCCGGGCTTCACGATGTATCATACCATTATCTGGTTGAATCCAGGCTTCATGGCGTTCGGAGATATCAAGATATTATCCGGTCGAATCCGAGCTTCATAACTTGTATTAAAGATATACCACTATCTGGTCGACTCCAGGCTTCGTAGTATTCTTGGCTGCTATCTGGTCGTAATCTAGGCTTCACATAAACTTGCTGGGGATTAAACTATTATCCGGTCGAATACGGGCTTCATAGCTCGCTTTTAAGAGATACCACTATCTGGTCGTAATCCAGGATTCGCGATAAACTGGTACTGTTATCCGATTGTAATCCAGGCTTCACAATATGCTGTAGAGATCAAGATACTATCCGGTCGTACCCGGGCTTCATAACTTGAATTTTGTGAGAATTTGATTGCGTCTTTCCTGAAAGGTAAAGGTTAGTGGCAAGACACATATCAAACAATGACGTTCTCAAAATAAATGAGATTGCGTTGCATGATGTCCTGATGTACGGATGTGTAATGTTTTTCAAGACGACCTTTCGCTGGGGAAAATAAATCTCGAACTGGTGATGGAGAAAAGAGTTGGATTCTTCGTCTCTGATAGAGAAAAATCTGGAAGTGAATCAGAACAAATCGTTGAGAGATTTATCTGGAACTGCAAAACCCAAAATATCTTCCACTGGAATAAGAATCAGGGAGATCTTAGTGTCGATCTGTCTGAACCAGAGAAGGTCTTGGATTAACTTTGACTCAACCAGATGATGAAGGAATCTTTGATGACTGCTACCCCAAAAAGTGATGAAGGAATCTTTGACGACTACAACTCCAAAAGGTGATGAAGGAATTTTTGACGACTACTACTCCAAAAGGTAATGATAACCTTTACCTGCCGATCAATCTGCGTATGTTATGAATGTTGTTAAAATGTAATTTGTTTTGGAGAATAAATCCTTGACAAGTGTTGGGGAAATAAACCCATGACCGCTGGTCCGCTAGAGAGGTGATGAACTTCTCGAGGATTCTTGAATTTCTTTTCAGAAGGACTTTGGAGAGATTCGTCATTGCCCCTAGTATTAAATGTTTGTGACACTGCCAGGAAAATTGGACTGTATGTAACCCTTTGTTGGGATTGACGTTTAATGCTCCAAGTGATGGAGATGGAGACTTGCCCCTGGCTTCTCTGCACTTGAGAGATTTCTTGAAATCTTGAATAGACTGCCCCAGGTTTACTGGACTTTGAGAGATTTCTTGAAATCTTGACTGGACTGCCCCAGGTTTATTGGACAATGCCATGTTAAGTCCCCTTTTGTTGATAGGAGATTTTTGCAACGGAAGTATCATCCCCCTCGAAGTGATTTTGTTCACTGAGAGAGCTCTTGTTCACCGGAACATTCACTGTGTGAATTTCTTCGTTGTCAAACAAATAGCCATATGCAAACGATGATATTCAAATAATGCAAAGTTTATGCTTGTCTTGAAATTTTGAAAAATGTGTTTTTCAGCAGAAAACTTTTATAAGACAAATTCAACATGAGATTTAGAGCAAAGCCTTACAGGAGTCATGATACCTTTTGTAACAGTATGTTTTTGAACTAACCCATGCTTCAATTAGGACTTTTGAAGGATTGTAACGTGGCTTGGTTCACGGTTTAAGAAACAAAGGATAAATGCTCAAAGTATATTTGTACCCACCCGCTCTTCGTGATGTTCTTCAATCCTAAACTCAGTTAATTGTGTGTTTGAACTCCAAATAAGTTTGGAACGACGTTTTTGGTAATGGTTCACACAAGTTGAATTTGTTGGAAGACAGTCATTTTTTTGCAACATTTTTCATGTTGTTGAGGATTTGTAGTGACGTCGTTCTTCTTTTTATTTTTGTTATCCCTAATTTTTACCTGACTGTTCCTGTTTTTGAGATTACAGTCAGCGGGATGCCCCAGCTTTCACAAGTCTCCTTTGTAAGTTTTGACTTAGTGGGCTTTTCTTTTTGAGAGGTAATGACTGCCTATGAGATAAGGAACCATCACTGTCTTTTGGTCCCAAAGGAAATTTTGATGTCATTCGTTGTATTACGAACTGAGAGTTTGCGGATAAACGCATATTTTGAATTAACTGAGAGACTACCCTGCCACAGGTTTGATTAAAGGTTTCAATTTGTTATAAAACAGAAAACTTCTACTTCTTTGGCTCGAAGGGGTTGACTAGGGATTATCTTCCTTATAACTCCGGTGTTGAGGATTTGAAAGAAACGCCTGTACATCATCAGTAAGGTCTGTCCAAAAGCATACTGTATTAGATTATGGCATTGTTTTCGTCATCCTCCCTCTAAAGACTTGTAACTTTTAGCAAGAGTTAAATATCATAAAGAAAGTAGAAAGCATAGTTCAAGAATAGTGAAAACAAATGGATGAATTCAAGACAAACATATGCAATGCATTAATGAAATAGAGTTTGACATCAATAGATAATTGTTTGAATAACAAAATAAATTACAACTTGAAAATTCAAATGAAACAAAAAGCCTCTTACTATGAACTTGTCATTTCAGTTGGAGAACCCTCAGCGGAAGATTTTCATCTGGCCACCCTGTGTGAATTCCAGCACTCCTCTGTCAATCAAGTCTTGGGTCTTGTTTTTCAAAGCCCAACAGTCGTCGGTGTCATGTCCAGGACTATAGGAGTGGTATGCACAGAATGCATTGGGATGATAGCTAGGAGCAAAGGTATTGGGATTCCGAAGAGGATCCTTTAATTCAGACAGATTGACCTCCAAAAAGCGTTCCAGTACTTGAGATAATGGCGTGTTAATCTCAGTGAAGCGCCTTCCAAATGTATTTTGCTTACGCCGATTACCCTGTTGATGTTGGTGAGGTTGTTGTTGGGTTTGTGACCCTGAAGCAAACTGGGGAGACTTTCCCTTGACTTCTTGTCTTAGGGGAGGCTGAAAGATGACTTGATCCTCAACCCTAGTTGTTTGCCCCATTTGGTTACATCCATCTTGATGCAGTTTGTTGATGAGGACCTTTAACTCCTCTTGTCCTTGAGCCAGGTTTTGAATAAGAGCCATCTGGCCCACCAGTTGTCCCATCATCTGAATTCTCATTGTTGCCATCTCAATCTGTAGCCCTTCCAACGGATCATTCCTGACGCCGCCTGGATTCCCTGTAACCATGCCCCTTGTGAGGAGAGCTTTCACTTCCTCCTGCCCCTTGGATAGGTTCAAGAACATTTCTTGAAGTTGAGCGTTTTGAGCCTGGATATCTTTGACATTCCTCTTTAGAGCCATCTCTACTGAAATAAACAGTAGGAAGGTAAGGAGACCTGAAAGGGGAAACCTGTCATGATACAATGCATGATATGTGGATGCATGTTTTCAAGGATCTCGCGAGGCAAACACAAGAAAATGTTAGAGGTTGAACTTCGATCAACATCTTTGATTGGAGAACTTTGTACTGGTGGATGTCTTTCCACGAGAATCAAGCTCACCATGTCAAGTGGGTCATAGCCCTCGATTCAAGTTGTTGTACTTGATCTTTAACGACATTTGTTTAGAGGAAAATGAATCCTATTGCCCTTTGGTAGACGTCTGGTTTAACATGCCCCTGCATCAAAGAACCTTGAGATCCTTGAAATGGTTATTGAAAATGCTATGGTATGATGTTATGATGTTATGTACAAGTATGCAAAAGTGAGCAAGTGTATATACAAACAGTCATATCCACACAAAGCAGACAAGTCCTTAAGTTTAGGCTTGCATGGAGTTCGTAGGTAAGTACCCTCTTGAAGTTAGTTGGCTCAACCTATCCTAGAAATAGTAACCGGGTTCTAAGGAGCTCAATATCACTGGATTATTTTCTGTGTTCATTGTTTCAGTTTAGCCACTTAACTGGCGACCAAAATATTCCAAGAAAACAATCCTCAATGAGAGTAGTATCGAGTATCTACCAACTTCGGACTGCACCAAAGCCGATCATCTCACTACCCCTAAAAAGGCCAAGATGGTCAAGTAAGGTTCTAAGAGTTCATTAGTGATTCATGACATCACTCAGCGGCCCCGTATTCTCTTTGATTGACTCAAAGGCTAATGGTACCCACAAATATGTCGCACTAACGTAGCCACTGCTTCAACCATGTCGATATACCCCGCACAGTTCCCTCGCAGTTTATTGCTACTTACCTAAAAGGTTCCCCAAATCCGGGTGTAGGATTTAAAACAAACTCGAGCAAGGAACCAAAAAGTAAAGCAATCAAGGTAAACAAAGTAAGTATGTAAAGGTGATCTAAACCCTAAGGTAACCCCACTTTTAGAATGATATCCCCAGCAGAGTTTCCAATTCTGTGATACGGTGGGAGAACTGACTTGAGGTTTTGCGTTTGTGTTCGCAATTGTGCGGTTTAGCAAGAGTCGCCACCGACTTTTTATTTTATCCAAAGGAAAGGTCAAAAAGCACAGGAAAGACCTTTGAGATGTTTTCTTGGGTTCGGGGGGTAGATTATGAAAAGGGAAGGTGCAAGCACCCTTTTCATCCATGGTTTTCCATGGGCTCGTAGTTACTTATTTAGATCACTTGCTTTTGCTTTCCAATTGTTTGAAATGGTGCTTTGTGTGTGTGGTTTTGAAAATGCTTTGAAAAGAGGCCATCGTTGTGGCAACCTTTGTAATGATTTTCGTTTGAATATATACAAAGGTGTATTGTCTTTTGAAAAGGTTTTTTCAATGTTTGAAAGTTTGATTTTTGGGAAATGTCTTGAATTGTGTTGTGAAGTGTGTTTGAAAATAGCAAGAATGTTTTGCAAGCTTTGATTAAGTAACTAAGAGTTATCCACCCTATTTTACTCAAAGGTATTTCCTACACATTTTTAACCCTTTTGACAGTGTTGTTTTACCATTGCATTTGGTAAACAACCTTGTATTAGGATGTTAAACGGGACAGGTGTGAGTCATCGCATACAATCATTGAAAGCAACTTGTGAGACGCTCTAGCAATTTTGTAAGGGACGAGATCGTTTTATCGAAGGAAACATCGAGGGTCATCGAGGGACTACGATCTTTGTTTATCGAAGGGGCATTTGCTAGAGTGTCTCATATTCGAGGGACATGATTGCATTTTCCGAGGCAATAAGCGAGGTTACCGTAGAGGTGCAAGTGTGCATTGTGTTTGTCATTTTCATGCATTTAGGTCTTGTATTAGGTCATCTAGCGATTGCTTTTGGATTTTTGCATACAAACCCTAATCTCTAATCATGGCATATTTGAAAGCATAAAGTGGGGGAATTAAAATTCTAAGCTATTACAAAAGTATCCGGGGATGTGATCGTGGGATTTGTACTTATGTATCCAATGATTCGGACTGCAAGTGCACAGTCTTGTCGAGTAGTTTTAAAAGATATCGAACCACAGAGACTGATGAATCGATCTACCGTTTTCTATTGTTACTATGTAAATCTAAATCTAATGAATATTTGATTTGGGTTGTAGGGAAACTAATCGCTAAATTAAGTTGTATTTTAATAATCAATGAGATTAATTACCAGTATGCAACAGTCTTACCTCAGGAACTAGTAACCTGTCGGGGTCTTTATATTTTCAAAACAGTTTTCAGTAAAACCTATCTAGTTTAAAAACCCTCGTCTCACACTGTCGTTTTGTTGATCTAGGCTATGCAGTTAAGTCCTAACGTACGCTTCCTCCATCCCGCAAGAGTTAAAAACACTTTTTAGAAACTAAACAAAATCTTAATTAACTTTAAAGTGCTTCCGCTGTATTTTAAGCCAATGCCTAATTACTACTGTCCAGTTAAAAGATCTCAAACTTCCACTTTGTTGACCCTAACCTCTATCTGTTTTTTACTTCCGTAACAAAACAATTTAATGATTTGAAAAATAGTAACTTAGGCCAGAAAAGAAAGTTTCATAGTAAAAATAGTCCCGACTAAGTTACTCGTTCCCTCGGTTGATTGACTTTACATACCGGTATAAGATTTCTAGCTTGACATAATATTAAACCAAATCGCAGAATAATTTAAAGGACAAACACAGATAAACATGATTATATTAATTAATAAGCAATAAGAATTTGTAAACATAAACCTGGTAATAACTCTGAAGACAGAAGCACTCCTGCATAAATTGTAGGCTTTGCTTCGATCGGTGAATATATTTAGCCGTACAGAAGAAAATAATGCTGAAAGAATAATGCTGGAAAGAAATAACTGGGAAAAGAAAATAATGCTGAAAAGAAATAATGCTGAAAAAATAATATTCTGCTGAAAATAATATCTGCTTAATAAAATCTCTAAACTTTCTCGCCAAAAAGAAGAACCCTTTCTACTGTGGTCTCAGGCTCTATTTATAGTGCTTGCTTGATTTGTTGCTCTCGGAAATGTAGGAACAATTCACTTTTCTTCCTTGAGAAATAATAGGCCATTTAATTGTCATGTTCGTTGCTCTCTTGACTGAGTGGGTGAGAGAATGTAGGAACTCGTTGGATTAATCCTTGAATGTGTTTCTGTCCGTTGGATAAGGAGAAAGTGGGGTGATAGGCTGTGACGTTCATCACACGCAAGTGACTATCGTCACTTGGTCTTCATGGAGCGTGACGTTCGTCACGTCCCCTTGACGGTCGTCAGGGCTTGGTTGCTTGTGGGCCATGTGCTCACATGTGTAATGGGCTTTTGGGCTGTTTTCTTCTCCTTAGGCTCTTTTACTACTTTTTGCACCCTTTTTTCTTCATTTCTTCAAAAGTGTTCGGCTCAGTGCATATCTGCAAAAATATAAAAATACCTGCATAATACTTATAAAATAATTTAATTCAAATTAAAGTATGAGAAATATTTGGTGTATATCAAGCCAGAAATATCACATATTTGTGTGTCATCAAACTCCCCCATACTTAAACTTTGCTTGTCCTCAAGTAAATGCTAAGTACGATGTTTTTCTAAACATGGTTATGACTCAGATCGACTAATACATAGCTGCGTTGTGTTTTTGTCAGAAAATCGGTGGTTTGATTCGTGCTCTATAACTACGTCGGCGACGCTAGACATTCCCATTTTACGTAAACTAGTTACAGGTCCTATCATAGCCTACCTAGAGTATTTGTCTTGTTTTTCCCTTTTCATTCTAGCGCAATCACATTAAGCCCTTTATCTTCACACGCACATAGCAGAACAGTCGGTTAGTGGTTATGATCCTTTTAAACTTTTAGAGGTTTCTGGCACATTAATGTGGCAACCTTTAATTCAAATGTTGGACGTGGAGGATCAGACCGTAATCTGCCCTACCGAGTTCAGTACCATATGCTCCTGAACCATCCATCAAATGAATTTTCATGTTACTTTGTAAGGTTTACATCCTTTGGATTAGGCGATCGGGTGAGGATCGTCCAATTTAATCAGTGTGTTTCCTTGCAACATTTTGCTGAAATATTCTATCATCCACATATATTCATCGACTTCCTGCGTAGTTTGTGTTTAAGACGGTGCTGACTGCTAATATAAACTACTCAAGGTTACTATAAAGACTAAACTCAGGGTGTTGGAAACAACGGGTACTTGAACTGATCTATCATACTCTGGGGTTGTAGAGTGTCTAAACGGTAGAAATTTCGCTTAATCTCACCCCAATTCCTGATGATTAAAGATTTTGCAGTCTATTTACTTGTCGAGTGAGAAATTTTTTTTATGGGCTCAAAAAAGAAAGGGGAGTCTAAAAGAACAACATAAATTGCTGCAATAGATGACTTGGAATTTTTTTTATTGAATTTAAGATAACAGAAGGGAAATTACAAAGAAAATAAAAATTACTAGAAAAAGGGAAATACTTCCTCCCCCATACTTGAATCATACATTGTCCTCAATGTATTGATAGAAGCGGGAAAGGGGAAAGATAACAACATAATCATTCTTCCTCCTCTTGTCTTTGGCATCGGCCACATGTCCTTGCTCTTCGACGTGCTTGCCCGCCATGTCTAGAAGATTCGCCGCCATCTCTTTGGGATATGATATTATGCAATTCGTCAACATGGAGTGTTAAGGCTCGCATATCTGCCGTTATTCCATTGGTGAATTCTAGCATACTTTGATCGTGCCTGAGAGCATAGTCATTTTGGTCTCTCGGCATTTGTTGCATGAGAGCCATCATCTCGATTTGGCGTGTCTCGAGGCTTTGGTGGCGTTGAGTGGACAACTGGTTTTGTTGCATTATTGCGGCATATATTGCATCAATGGTGGCGGGATTGTTGGCTTGCTGTGGTTGGGGCTCTTGCTGCTCTAATTCTTCTTCGATTTCGTCAGCGGCAGCGTTGTTAGCCTGACCTTGATTTCCTTGCACATTTTCTCCGGGTTCAGGGGCGTTAAGGTTGTAAATCCAGTTATCCGGATTACCCAAGTAAGTACGATTATGATTTGGCATGATCACACTATGAACTCTTGCATTCTTAACCATGAGATAGTATCCTCTAGCTTCTCGTACTTTAATCAGGCGGCCAGCTCTACAGTTATCAATGTCCATAAAAACTGCTGGCAGCGGAGGTAGGAGTTGGATCCTTTCCCCCCAGTTCAAGTGAACTGCGATGGTGGTGACGATGCCTCCGATGCAAAAAGGTGTGGTCCCTTCTCTTGCAACGAGGTTTTGAATATGGGCCATCATTAAAGTGACGGGATTAAGGCAGATGTTTTGCGAAAAGGTACAGTGGAGAGCATATAGTTCTTTAGTGTTTACCTTGTTGTTGTTTGCCCTTCCGAATATTGTGTTTGCCATAACACGGTGTAAGAAGCGGATGTTCGGGTTATGGATGTGAGAAGTGTACCGTGCTTCGGGTGTGACATTTGGTTCGCCGGTTATTCTCTCCCATAGTGCATATGCACTTCCATTCCAATCCAATTCCGGGGGTATGCGGTATTGCACATTATTCCCTCGGGGAAAATGAAATATGTCGCTCAAAATTTCATGGTTGAGTTGGTACTCTCGGTTGAACATCCGAAAATGAGCGGCTCCCGTCAGGTGTGCGTCTGCATCTTCTCGAGTGTGATATGCGTAGGAACTCAAGAATTCTAATGTGAGAGCTTCGTAAGTTGGTGTGTTCATCGTGCTAATAAAGCTTAGGCCATCTTTATTCAGCAAGCCTTCCATATGAGGTTGCAAGCCTAATTCTTGCAAGCAAGTGTTGTCGACGAACCGTGTGGATGTTAGCCCTCGGTGATGGATTTTTATGTACCTCTCTTTTTGAAGCTCACCGGCTTCTCCTTGTCGGAGCACGAGATGTCGCATGTCGGGTTCGGGTTGGTTGGCCATGAGTGTTGAACTTGATAGAAAAAAAAATGCAGGTGCCACATTACAACCCGAACATGGCGCCAAAAACTTGATCGAAAAAAATGTATATATGGTAGAGAGATGGAAAGGGAGTGGTAGTGATGAAACTAAGGATGGAAGGGGAGGGTTTATATAGATGGTTTTGTGGGGTAAGAAATTTAATGGTGTTTATGGGAGAATTTTGAAATTTGGGAGGTTATGGGTAAGTGGAGTAAATGGGGTGGTGGAATTTTAATACAAATTTTTCGTGCATCAATGCTATCAACGGTCACAGGATTGAAAAGCGTGGGGGACATTGCCTGCCGCCCGTCACACGCTTCCTGACGCTCGTCAGAGTCAAAGACACTCCCTGACGTTCGTCACATGCATACTGATGTTCGTTAGAGTCAGGTCATGTTGGTCTCTTTGACTGCTTTGAATGCGTGCTCCACTAAATTAATTAATTAATTTCAATTTTGAGAAGTGTATTACAAGGGATTAGTGGCATATTGTATAGTTGGAAAAATGATATGGTAAATAAGAAGAAAATAAAGATGGTAACAAAAATAAAATAAAAAAAACACATGATAATAATAATAGAAATTAAGAACAATAACGGAAATTGCAAAAAATGAATGCATACTTTGTAAATAGAAATAAGTAAAATGGATATGAATAAAATTTTAGGACCGAAAAGTAACATATTATTCGAAAATAATTAAAACCATAATGATTTTGAGAATAATAATAATGAAAAACAATGAAAAACCCCCCATACAAAGAACAAACAGTGTCCTCACTGGGGCGGTATAGAAAAACTATTAAGCATGAGGTCCTCCTGGAGGTGGTGCAGAAGCGTGCAGATGTTGATAAATGTGGTCAAACTGCTCCGTGACGACGTCCATGAAATGAAAGAAGTCACGCCGAAGTGTGCTGACATTTTCTTTAACAGTGTCGAGCTCTCCTCGAAGTGTGGTAACATCTGTCTGCAGAGTCTTGATCGTATGTGCATGACCAGGCATGGGTATGTCATTAGCTGTAGAAACAAGGGGTAGTGTAGGATAATCCAAAGGTGTATAATTGTGGTAACCTGTGGGTGTAGATGGGTCGCTCTCCTCCCTCTCAGGGTCGTGTTCGTCTGTCTTCTCTAGGGGATATATCCAATTTGTCTTGGTATAAACACTGGAATGCTCGGGGCTAGGCAATTTGAAGCAATAGACAGGGTTACGTTGGACAAGCAGCTGAAAGTGAGGTGGGCTGAGGTTACCAATCAAAGAAATGTTAAAGCAAAAAGGGATGTCCATGGTATAATATCTGGCGTACGGTGTAAGGCGCGACAGAGATGACCATAGGGATAGGGCCTCGGCTATCATAGTGACTAGCCCGCCGACACAGATGGGGCCATGGGTACACTGAGCTATAGCTGACATGTTGGCGATCATGAATGATGCACCAATGAATGGTCTGGTCTGAAAAGCACAGTAAATGATGAACAACTCATCCCTAGAAACCGAGAGTTGATTAATAGGTTTTCCAAAAAATGTGAAAGCTAAAATGTGATGGAAATACCGAATAACAGGGTTATGAATCTCGGTGGCATCAAGGTGGTCGGGGTCCTCGAGATATTGGCCCGCTATGTCTCTCCAAAAGTGATTAAGCTCAAAGTTGAGGTACTCATCCGCCTGGGTTTCCATATGGGCGTCTAAAGAGCTAGGGAATCCTAGCAACTGAGCTAGACTGCGAACTGTAAACTGGTGGGTGAAACCGAACAATCTAAAGGACATCTGACCTCTACTACGCCCTAAGCCTTGTGTGGGTTTATAGATGAGGGAGCTCAAGAACTCCAAGGTGAGGCTTTGGTGTGTAGGGTGTTTATGGGCTAGGAACCCCTCCCATCCTATCTGGTTAAACATTAAATAGACACTTTCCCTGATTCCTAAGACTGTCAAGGTGGGATCATGCACATACGTGGTTATACTCATCTGACGCTGAGCCAGAATCTCATATCGTCTCTGCTGAGTCTCCGAGGAAAAAATGATAGTATCCATGAATTTTAGCTTGTAGGTTCCTGTGAATCGGTACTAAAATTTAGAAAAGAAAAATGCAAATAAGTAAAATATGTTGGGGGAGAAAGAAAGAAAAGGAAAAAATCGGAAAGTAAAAATCAGAATGCAGAAATGAAAAAATAAAAATAAAAATAAAAGATAAAGATATTTGAGAGATAATAAATAAAATAAAAAATTGTGGGTTGCCTCCCACACAGCGCTTGTTTAATGTCGTTAGCTTAACATTTGTTGTTAGACGTGAATTAGTTTTCAAATTAGTGCGGTAGCTCTAATAGCGTTAAGCTCGCGGTGTAATCCTTATTTTTGATGCTGTAATAATGCTTTAGGCGTTGGCCGTTTACTAAGAATGGATTCATGGATTTTCTTTTGATTTCTATGGCACCACTGGGGAAAACTTTGGTTACTTTGAATGGTCCAGACCATCGTGAATGGAGTTTTCCAGGGAACAGTTTCAGACGAGAGTTGAATAGGAGTACTACATCTCCTTCATTGAATTCTTTCCTTGAGATACATTTGTCATGCCATTTTTTTGTCATTTCTTTGTAGATCCTTGCATTTTCATATGCATCTAATCTTAGTTCTTCTAATTCATTTATGTCGAGGATCCTTTTCTCTCCTGCCGCAGTGTAGCTTAGGTTTAAAGTTTTAATTGCCCAGTAAGCTTTGTGTTCAATTTCCACTGGCAGGTGACATGATTTTTCATATATGAGTTTAAAGGGTGTTGTACCTATCAGTGTCTTGAATGCCGTCCTGTAGGCCCATAATGCGTCAGGTAACTTAGCTGACCAATCCTTTCTTGAAGTGGCAACAGTTTTTTCCAGTATTTATTTTATATCTCGATTTGAGACTTCCACCTGTCCGCTTGTTTGGGGGTGGTATGGTGTTGCGACGCGGTGCCTCACCCCATATTTGGTTAGGATTTTATCAAAGATTCATGATATGAAGTGGGAGCCACCGTCGCTTATAACTTGTTTGGGTACACCAAACCTTGGGAATATAATGGTTTTGAAGAGTTTAATCACGACTCTAGTATCGTTTGTTGGAGAAGCTATTACTTCAATCCATTTTGAAACATAATCTACAGCCACGAGTATATATTTGTTTCCGAATGAGGATGGAAATGGTCCCATGAAGTCAATTCCCCATACATCAAAGACTTCCACTTGTAGGATGCCAGTCTGAGGCATCTCATCGCGTCTGGATATATTTCCGGTGCGTTGGCATCGGTCGCAGTTTAGGATGGCTATGTACACATCTTTCCACAAATTTGGCCAGTAGAAGCCAGACTGCAAAATTTTGGCACATGTCTTTGATGTGTTTGCATGACCTCCGTAAGGGGCATCATGACAATGAGAAATAATGCTTTCTATTTCGTTTTCCGGGATGCATCTTCGGAAAATACTGTCTGCACTCCTCTTGAATAGTAAAGGTTCATCCCAAAAGTAATGTTTCAAATCGTGAAAGAATTTCTTCTTCTGTTGATAAGTCATATCAGGGGGTAGGATTTTGGCAGCTAAGTAATTTGCTATGTCCGCATACCATGGTATGGTTTGGATAGAGACCACGGCTTCTTGTATAGCATTATTTATTTGGTCTTGGCTTTCTCGTGAATCGCTGTTAGCAGCTTGTGTGTCAAGTCCTAAGAGCATTTGATTTGGATTTGATTCAAGCGGTTCTTTTCTGGCATCTCCTAAGTCCATCTGAGCCATCAGACGTTCATACGGGAAGTCATCGTTAATAGGTACTTCTTCTGGTGTCAGCCGTTCCATGCGAGATAAATGGTCGGCTACCACATTTTCGGTACCTTTTTTGTCTTTAATTTCTAGATCGAACTCTTGTAGAAGCAGAATCCATCTCAAAAGTCTCGGCTTTGAGTCTTGCTTGGTTAAGAGATATCTAATAGCTGCGTGGTCTGTATAGATGATTATTTTTGCACCTACGAGGTAGGAGCGAAATTTGTCTAGTGCGAAGACTACGGCTAAAAGTTCTTTTTCTGTTGTTGCATAATTCATCTGTGCAGGGTCCAAGGTTCTACTAGCATAATATATCGCATGAAGCTTCTTATCTCTTCGTTGTCCCAGGACTGCACCTATGTCGTAATTACTTGCATCACACATGATTTCAAATGGAAGTCTCCAATCAGGTGGTTGCATGATTGGTGCGGATACAAGAGCTGTTTTTAGTTGGTTAAATGCTTTTAGGCATTTGTCATCAAAATCAAATTCAACGTCTTTCATAAGGAGGGTGGTTAGAGGTTTTGATATTTGCGAGAAATCTTTGATGAATCGTCGGTAGAAACCGACATGTCCTAAGAAACCGCGTATTTCTCTCACTGTTTTAGGGGGTTGCAAGTTTTCTATGACTTCGATCTTAGCTTTATCGACTTCAATCCCCTTTTCGGACACAAAGTGTCCTAGTACGATTCCTTGTTTGACCATAAAGTGGAACTTTTCCCAATTCAGAACGAGGTTAACTTTTACGCATCTCTCCAAAACATTCTCCAAATTCACCAGAAAATCTTCAAAACTCTCTCCACATACACTGAAGTCGTCCATAAAGACCTCCATAATGTTGTCTATGAAATCAGCAAAGATTGCCATCATGCATCTCTGAAACGTGGCGGGAGCATTGCATAATCCAAACGAAATTCGTCGGTAGGCGAAAGTTCCATAAGGACATGTGAATGTTGTTTTCTCTTGGTCATCGGGGTGAATAGGGATTTGAAAGAATCTGGAGGAACCGTCTAGATAACAGTAATGTGAGTGCTTAGCTAATCGTTCAAGCATTTGATCAATGAATGGTAGAGGGAAATGGTCCTTTCGAGTGGCCTTGTTTAGCTTCCTATAGTCAATACACATTCTAGCTCCACTTATAGTTTGTTCCGCTACAGCTTTGCCTGCTTTGTTTGTTGTTACCGTTATACCACCTTTCTTTGGTACACAGTGGACTGGGCTTACCCATTGACTATCGGAGATGGGGTATATGATTCCAACGTTCAAAAGTTTTTTTACTTCATCTTTAACTACGGTGCTCCATATTGGGTTAATTCTTCGTTGATGTTCTCTAGAAGATTTGCAGTCGTTCTCCAGCATAATACGATGCATGCATATGGAAGGGCTTATTCCTTTGAGATCTGTAATGTTGTATCCTAAGGCGGAGGGATATTTTCTTAAGACTTGTAATAATTTGTCTATTTCTTGTTGTCCTAAGTCCGCGTTGACAATTACAGGTCGCTTTAACTCGGTGTCAAGGAATTCATATCTGAGGGTTTTAGGTAATGGCTTAAGATCCAATGCCGGTTTTCTTGGACAAGGCATGTGATCGGGTGTCAGAGCTAAGCATTCACTCAGATTGTCGTCTCGGTATTCAGGACACCATTCGTTATCTTCGAATATAAGAGGTGTGGGAATCTTCATGGTTTCGGAACAAGGTATTGGTTCCCATTCAATTTCTCTTACGCATTCGTCCATGATGTCCACCAGATAACATGTGTCATCTATGGCGGGCACTTGTAAGAATTGTGTTAGAATAAATTCGACTTTCTCTTCACCTACTTCAAAGGTTAGTTTGCCCTTTTTTACATCTATGATAGCTCCATCTGTGGCTAAGAATGGTCTTCCTAAGATGATAGGTGTGCTTTCGTCTTCTCTTATATCCATGATTATGAAATCTGTAGGGATGTAGAATTGACCTATTCGTACGGGAACATTTTCTAAGATTCCTACTGGGTATTTGACGGAGCGATCCGCTAATTGAACTGACATATTTGTCGGTCTTAGTTCACCCATTTCCAGTTTGTTGCATATGGATAAAGGCATAACGCTAATACTAGCGCCTAGATCACATAGGGATTTGTCTATGACAAACTTACCTATATGGCATGGTATAGAGAAACTTCCGGGGTCTTTCAGCTTAGGAGGCACCTTGTTCTGGATAATCGCGCTACATTCTACTGTAAGCGTTACCATTTCGTTATCTTCTAGCTTTTTCTTGTTAGATAAGATTTCCTTGAGGAATTTGGCATATGAGGGCATTTGAGTTATAGCTTATGTGAAAGGAATTGTTATATTGAGTTGTTTCAGAAGTTCTACGAATTTTTTAAATTGCCCTACATTCTTGGGTTTGGCTAATCTACCTGGAAAAGGGATTTGGGGTTTATAAGGCGGTGGAGGCACATAAGGTTTTTCTTTTTATTTGGTCTCTCCTCCTTTATCTTCTTCGTCTACCTCTGGTTTCTCTGGTTGATTCTCCTTCTCAGTTGACGTTTCAGCCTTTTGATACATACTTTGATTTGATAGTCTTGGGTCAGACGGTCCATCTAACTCGGTTCCACTCCTTAATATGATGGCATGAGCATGCCCCTTTGGGTTAGGTTGTGGTTGACCGAGAAATGTATCAGCCGGTGCGGCTGTAGGTGCTTGTTGTTGAGCCACTTGAGATATTTGGGTTTCTAACATTTTATTGTGGATGGCCAAAGCATCTATTTTGTTTGCTAATTGTTTTATCTGCTCATTAGTGTGTATGTTTTGATTTTGGATGTCTTTATTTGTTTGCGCTTGAGTAGCAATGAAGTTCTCCATCATCAGTTCTAAGTTTGATTTTTTAGGTGCACTAGGAGCATTTGCAGGAGTTTTCTGATATCCAGGTGGTACGACAGGTGCTTAGTTTGGAGCATACAACGCATTGGGGTTTTTATATGAGATATTCGGGTGATTTTTCCATCCAGGGTTGTATGTGTTTGAGTAAGGGTTTCCTTGAGCATAATTCACTTGGTCAGCTGGAGTTCCTGCCAAGATCTTACATTCCGTGACTAGATGTCCAGGTACTCCGCATATTTCGCAATTGGGATTTATAGCAGCCACGGTGGCTGGAGGTATTGTAGTCAAATTATCAATCTTTAGGGTGAGGGCATCTACCTTAGCATGGACACTGTCTAGGTCACTTATCTCATACATTCCTCCTTTTGTCGGTGCTTTCTCTGTAGTACCTTTGTCTGCGTGTCCTCTTTCACTTCCCCACCGATAGTGGTTTTGGGCCCTACTTTCAATTAGAGCATAGGCAGCGGTGTAGGATTTGTCCATAAGTGCACCACCTGCGGCATCGTCTATTGTTAATCTTGTATTGTAGAGGAGACCATTATAGAAGGTATGGATAATCAACCATTCTTCCAGGCCATGATGTGGGCATAGTCTCATCAGATCTTTGTATCTTTCCCAAGCTTCGAAAAGGGATTCGTTCTCCTTTTGTCTAAAATCGCTTATCTGAGATCTTAGCATAGCTATTTTGCTTGGTGGAAAATATCTCGCAAGAAAAACTTTCTTCAGCTCGTCCCATGTAGTGACTGAGTTTGCGGGTAGAGATTGGAGCCAAGCTCTTGCTCTGTCTCTTAGAGAGAAAGGGAAGAGACGAAGTCTTATTGCTTCTTGACTGACCCCATTGTTCTTGATTGTATCTGCGTACTGTAGAAATATTGATAGATGAAGATTAGGGTCTTCCATCGACCCACCAGAGAACTGGTTTTGTTGCACAGCGGATAACAAATAGGGTTTCAGTTCAAAGTTATTAGCCTCGATCGGAGGGGTAGCAATGCTGTTATGTGGTTCATCTTGTGAGGGTATGGCATAGGATTTGAGTGGGCGCGAATCAGGATTTGCAGCCATTTCTTTGGTTGGTGGAGAAATGGGCGGTTCGAGTGATTGACGAGGTTGAGTGTTATGCAAGAGATGGTACTCTTGAATGCGGCGTCTAAGTCTGAGATAACGCTCGATATCGTTGATTTGTATGTATAACGGCTCGTCTTGCGAACGAGTGTTTGGCATACAAAATTAGAGAAGATAAGAAAAGAAATAGAGAAGAAAGAGAGAATTTTTTTTGCTCTAGTCTCTACTGCGTAACAAAAGAGTAGCGATATCGACTTAAATCAGTCCCCGACAACAACACCAAAAACTTGATCGTGGGATTTGTACTTATGTATCCAATGATTCGGACTGCAAGTGCACAGTCTTGTCGAGTAGTTTTAAAAGATATCGAACCACAGAGACTGATGAATCGATCTACCATTTTGTATTGTTACTATGTAAATCTAAAGCTAATGAATATTTGATTTGGGTTGTAGGGAAACTAATCGCTAAATTAAGTTGTATTTTAATAATCAATGAGCTTAATTACCAGTATGCAACAGTCTTACCTCAGGAACTAGTGACCTGTTGGGGTCTTTATATTTTCAAAACAGTTTTCAGTAAAACCTATCTAGTTTAAAAACCCTCGTCTCACACTGTCGTTTTATTGATCTAGGCTATGCAGTTAAGTCCTAACGTACACTTCCGCCATCCCGCAGGAGTTAAAAACACTTTTTGGAAACTAAACAAAATCTTAATTAACTTTAAAGTGCTTCCGCTGTATTTTAAGCCAATGCCTAATTACTACTATCCAGTTAAAAGATCTCAAACTTCCGCTTTGTTGACCCTAACCTCTATCTGTTTTTTGCTTCCGTAACAAAACAATTTAATGATTTGAAAAATAGTAACTTAGGCCAGAAAAGAAAGTTTCGTAGTAAAAATAGTCCCGACTAAGTTACTCGTTCCCTCGGTTGATTGACTTTACATACCGGTATAAGATTTCTAGCTTGACATAATATTAAACCAAATCGCAGAATAATTTAAAGGACAAACACAAATAAAAATAATTATATTAATTAATAAGCAATAAGAATTTGTAAACATAAACCTGGTAATAGCTCTGAAGACAGAAGCACTCCTGCACAAATTGTAGGATTTGCTTCGATCGGTGAATATATTTAACCGTACAAAAGAAAATAATGCTGAAAGAATAATGCTGGAAAGAAATAACTGGGAAAAGAAAATAATGCTGAAAAAATAATATTCTGCTGAAAATAATATCTGCTTAATAAAATCTCTAAACTTTCTCGCCAAAAAGGAGAACCCTTTCTACTGTGGTCTCAGGCTCTATATATAGTGCTTGCTTGATTTGTTGCTCTCGGAAATGTAGGAACAATTCACTTTTCTTCCTTGAGAAATAATAGGCCATTTAATTGTCACGTTCGTTGCTCTCTTGACTGAGTGGGTGAGAAAATGTAGGAACTCGTTGGATTAATCCTTGAACGTGTTTCTGTCCGTTGGATGAGGAGAAAGTGGGGTGATAGGCTGTGACGTTCGTCACACGCAAGTGACTATCGTCACTTGGTCTTTATGGAGCGTGACGTTCGTCACGTCCCCTTGACGGTCGTCAGGGCTTGGTTGCTTGTGGGCCACATGCTCACATGTGTAATGGGCTTTTGGGATGTTTTCTTCTCCTTAGGCTCTTTTACTACTTTTTGCATCCTTTTTTCTTCATTTTTTTAAAAGTGTTCGGCTCAGTGCATATCTGCAAAAATAGAAAAATACCTGCATAATACTTATAAAATAATTTAATTCAAACTAAAGTATGAGAAATATTTGGTGTATATCAAGCCAGAAATATCACATATTTGTGTGTCATCAGGATGGGGGTACAATTATTTACAAATGGGGATGAGTCTCACTAGAATAATAATGTCCAAATATCATGTGTTACAACCAAATCGAATTGTCGCAATTCAAAGTAAAGCCATAACAAATTATAAAAATGAAGAAAATCAATCAATTGTAAAATGCATGTATTTACTTAAAAAATAAACAAATAAAAATCTATTCTAAAAAAGAAATATTAAATATTATTATTATTTTTCTTTTTGTTATTTTATTAATTATGTAAATAAAAGTTTTAAAGAAAAATTAATTAAACAAAACTTCTATTATTTTTGGTGTTTTCATTATGTGTAAAAAGGATAATAAAAAGAAAATAATTAAAATAAAACTATTTGAGAAAGTCAAACTTATTTTACAAAATGAAATTCTAATATATTACTAGTATATCTTTAATAACATAAAAGGGATAAATTAAGAAAAAAGAAATTTAACTAAACTATTTTTTTGATATTTTCTTAAATGTAACCAATTAATAAAGATAAATGAAAATTAATTAAAAGGATTCATTTAATTTGATGAAAAAGTATTGAATAAAAGAAGAAAATTATAACAAGTGAGAAAAAAGTGGGCTTTAAGGTTGTGTTGGGCCCAAATGAAAAATAAAAGAAAGCGGTGAGGTCAGAAGTAGAGAGGAGGTGCACTAGTAAATTCAAGTGGGCTTATGCTGTTTGGGGGGGGGGGGGGGGGGGGGGGGCGAAGGCCCAAAGCATAGTTTTGTTCACATTTTTGTTAGGGTTCAACAAATTAGGGTTTATTGTGTTTGGCTTTACAGCAGCGCCGCTCTCTCATTCTTGCTCTTCATCTTTCTCACTCAATCAAACGCTTCTGATCTGATACTCCCTCTAAGCCCTAGCCACCGGAGCGCCACTCCCTCACTCTCTATCCTCTCACAATGATCAAAGGTTTTGGTTTCAAAAAGGTACGTTTTGTTCTTCTCTGAGTTTTACAGTTTGGATATGTTTGTTTGGTTTTTTACAGTTTGTTCGATTAAGCTTGCTTTGTTTAACCTATGGTTTTTTATGTGCTCTAAAACACAATATAGGGGTTTGAGAAGCTTACCTTGGGACTTTCTCTGTGATGAAAGAGAGAGGTTGGGCTGGCGGCGCTCCTTGGCGGCTAGAGGCGGAGGAGAAAGTGATGACGAGCTTCACGCTTTTGGTATCTCTCTTTTGTTCCTTAAAACTTGAATGTTGATGATGATTCTGATTCTGAGACTTTGATTATTGTTGATTGTTCTTGTTAATGATGATTTCTTTCTGAAACTTGTTGTTTGATGGATTTTGTTGATGATGATGTATTTCTGAAACTTTGCTTTTTGCTTCTAAAAACCCTTTTGCTCTCCTCTTGAATGTTGATGTTGATGATGAAACTTGTTCTGAAACTTGTTGTTTGTTACTTCTGAACCTCTCTTCCTTTCTCTTGATGTTGGTTTATGATGATTCAATATTCTGAAACTTCTTGTTTTTTTCCTTTCTCTTTGAATATGGATGACTTACAATGATGATGATTTGATAATCTGAGACTCCTTTATTGCTTCTTGTTGAAACTTGGTTGATTGGTTTGGATTTGTTTACAGTTGGGTTAGCTTGCAGGTTTTGGCTAGGCTTTGCAGGTTTATAGTTTTGCTGTTATGCAGCTAGCTTGGTTATGGTGTGGTAACAGGTTTGGCCATGCAGGTTTTGTGGTTTGGCTATGCTTGTTACAGTTTGTGTGATTTGCTGCAGGTTGGTTGTTTTTTGGTTTGCAGTTTGGAACTGCAGTTTGGCCAGTTGTGCAGTTTTGCAATGGTTTGCAGTTTGGAACTGTAGGTTTGAAGAGTTTTGTTAGAAGGCTTGTGTTTATTTGAACTGTTAACAGTTTACAAGCTTGTTACAGTTTTTGTTGTAACTGGTTTGGAGATGGAAGGTTTGGAGAGTTTTGTGGTTTTTGACAAAGTGTTTTTTTTTCTCCCCTAAAACTGTTATGCAGTTTTTTAGTTTTATATTTTTCTTCTTGTTTGTTTTGTAATCTTGTGACAGCCTGTTCTTTCCAAACTGTAAAACTCTCACCCAAGGTGATATCTTTCTCTCTCTATGAAAAAAAAGCATTTTTGCTTTTGATTTTATTTTCTGAAAAGTTGCCTATGTCTGGAAAATGATGATAGCTATGACAAGCTTTTTTTTTGGCTTGTGATTTGGTTTTCCTCTGCATTTGCCTGCTGTTTACTTTTGGCCTGCTGTACTTTCTGCACTTGTACAGTTTGCATCTAGTTGGATTGTAACTCAGTTTGCCTAGTACAGTTTGCTTTGCTTGCAATGTAGTACAGTTGGCATCTTGTTGCATCTAGTTGTTGCATTGTTTAGTTGGCTGACTTTGTAATGTAGTTTTGGCGCCTTGCTATGTTTGCATAACAGTTTGCCTTAGTTCCTTAGTTGCTGCAATATTTGCCTTTGTATGCTTGCTTTTGTACAACACGTTTCAGTTTGGCCCATGTTTGCATTTGAACCAAATGCTTTTGTATGCTTGCATTTGCATTTTTTACTTTTCTCTTTGTGAACCAAGAAGATCAATCTTGTTTAGATTTGCAAAGAGAAAAATAAAAACATGATGAACAAATAGCACTCTGATTCCGGACGGCAATCTTTAATGATGACTTTTTTTCTTTCTTTTTCATTTAAAAATTCTTTTCAATTAACTGTACTAATCTTCTTTTCCTTTGTCTTTTTCATGTGAGTGCAACTTGGACGACGACAAAGCAGTAGAAATCGGAGACTTTGAGCATGGGAGCAATGGAGCAATGGCTTAGACTTAGATTTATTTTCCATTTATTGTAATAATTTATTTGCCCAAGTACTATAAGTTGTAAAAACTTACAATATTCAAATAATAAATTATTTTTGTATCAATCATCTGAAAAATCTTTGTGAGGCAAACTGATATCTAATAAAATCATTTACTGTCCAATAATCTTGCCATTCTTTCTTCAAGTCTTCACTTATTCTTATAAGATTCTTAGATCAAAATAATTGAAATTGCATTCCAATATTTTTAATACAGATAACTTAAATTCCAAGTAATCCCAAAAAAATCGGTAGTCTCATGACCTTGGAACAACATTCCAATCAAAATACGCACTGGGTATTCCAATAAACAAGCAAGCATTCCATTAACAAGCAAACATTTTAACAGACGCACATCATCTGGTTAACCTGGATCAGACAAAACCTGAATATTCCAAATGACCATCTCAACTTCTCCAAATGACCATCTTAACTTCTACCTCTTATCCCAGATAAACAAGACCTTGAGAACAACCAGTAAACTTGAAAAAGTGCGAAAACATATGACAGTTAATTGAACTTCTGAGAATTCAGTTTCTTATGGGAAATGCGAGAGAAAACCCTAATTCTTGATTTACTGCCAAAGAACAGTCTGTTTGGTCGATTCTTGAGCCAATCTTGAAAATTTGAGAAAACCCTAGGATTGTGATTTTTCTTGTAAAAAAGGGAGGGCAAACTTTGGGGTACAACACAACCATATAAAGAACTCAATCTAACTCTCAAAGACCAGAGATAATTTCTCTGGCCCTAATTTCTAACCTAACTTTTTCAGGAAGTTCATGAATCAAATTCTCTTAACACGATTAACTTAAATGAAATCTAAGCATATGTACAACTTCAGGGCCATGAGTACTACATTTTTTATTCATAAACCTAAGCCTAATGATTCCTAAATAGAGAGATAAGAAGTTGACAAAAACCTGTTTCAGTTGAACTCGTGTATGGCAATGTGGAGCTTTTCAGTGAGAACTGAGGTGCTTGGGAGCTTGCCTGAAATTCCTCTGATCTTCCCCAATGCCTAGTTTGCTTTGGATTTGCTTGAACAAGCTTGTAGAACTCAACCTGCACAAGCTGAAAACAGATGATGAAGCTTGCAAATGGAGTTACAGTCAGTGGACAATGATTGGGATAGCTTGGATAAGTTATATGGAATGTATTGGAACAAGTTTGGGGCAAAACGCACGAGTAACTTGTGAGATGGAAGTGAAACTGCAGGGAGTGCCATGTTTTCAAAAGGAAGGTGATTTTGTGTTTTGGAAGGCTTGAGGGTTCTATAATTCGTGTTTCTGGCTCAAGGCAATGTACAAAACTTGTTTCAAATGCTTGCAAGGGTTGATTATAACCGATATGCAAGTTATGTGATTTTGGCAAGTTTCTTGGTTATGAAGCAAAAAATGAGAAGTGACAAAGAGCAGGCATGTACAGGCTAGCTCTAACCCTGCATACATTGTGTGAGCTTGGCCCCAAGTTTGTGGATTCGGTTTGCTGTACAAGATTTGGTTCAAGGCTCAAGAATGCAATTTGACATAAAGCAAATTTGACAAAAATGGCAATGTTGCCTTTTTGCTATTTTTGGATTAATCTCTTGTGTAATCCTCTAATGATCAGAAAAAAGCTTCAAACCAATGGATTTGCATTTAATTATTGAGTATGAAAGGGTTTAGGGACCTGTAATCAAGTACAAACAATGCTGGATGGAAGTTGCAACTTGTAGCAACATGAATCATGCCATGGATCAAAAGTGAGTTTTTGCCAAATTCAAACCTTCGATTCTCCCTAACCACAAATGATTTTGGAGAGTTCTTGGACATTTTGGAAAGCTTGTAACATGCTTTACAATCCATATTTGAAATTAATTTTGAGATTCCAAGTGGAACTAGGTGAAAAATTGTCATGAAGATAGGTCAAAATCTTGCCTAAACTAGGGCAAAATTTCACTAAGTTAAAAGTTTCATGGACCCTTATTCCAAAAATCATAACTTGAAATCCAAGCTTATTTTGGGAAAACTTTGTGAATAAAAGTTGTAGATTTTGTGGAGGACTACAAATTTCATGTTGGAAGTTTTATTTGAATCCAATTGCATCATGGTGAAAATGTTGGGCAAAGTTGGGAAAAATTAAGAAAATTTCATAACTTAGAAAAATTCTAAGTTATGAAAATTTTCAATCTTAAACCCTAATTTGCAAAATTAGGTTTCTTGGTGAACAAGTTTCATGTTTTTGCACATCTTGATGAAAAATGCCCCTTGGCACTTGATTTTGACCAAAAAGTCAAAGTTTGACTTTTCAGTGTACAATTGATTTTTGATCAGTTGACTGGAAAATTCATCTGTCAATCCAATGCAATTGAGATCTTTTGAACCTTGTGAATAGGTCAAGATGATGAAATTGAGTCCTTGAATCCATGCTTTAACCCAATTTGCCATTGTCTAGGTGAAAAGTCAGAAATTGCCCTTCTGCAGTCAAAACCCTAAAAATGACCATTTTGCCCTTTTGATGATCTGATCAAATTTCTTGAGGAGTTGTGGTCCAAACTTGATTAAATGGTCCATATGAGTCTATAACATTGATGTGGATCAAAATTTATGAGGTTTGACTGTAAATTGGCCATAGTTGACTTTTTCCTCAATACAACTGATTTCTAGGTCAACTGTCCAATTGACTGGGCAAAAATTTGATTCAAGGCTTGAAACTTGGTATGAGCAATCTTATAAGTCCAACATGGAGTATGAAAGTCATATTGAGAATTAGAAGTCCAAAATTCCTTGTGTAAACTCAAACCCTAATTTAGGTCAACAGTGCAAGGAGATTTCTTGAGCAGAGTAAACCCTAGCTTGATCTTGAGTTCAAAGAGTCTTGTGAGGGGAAATCTTGATAAAATGAGAGGGAAAATTTTGGGGTACAACACATAGCTCACTCGATTTAAAAAAAAGAGAGAAGGTTTTGAAGACTTTGAACTCAAAAACAGAAGCATCAAATGCTTTGATTCAACAAAATTTAGTTAATAGCAAGCATCAGTGAACATCATAGACCATTCCAATAATTTGAGTTAGAAGCTTTGGTGCCTTAAACTACCTGAACAAAGTAAGAGAAATTTTCCCCAAAACTGGACTTGGCTAATACGATTTAGGTCACTTTAATACTTAATTCTTATTGGAGAAGCTTCAGGGGAGTTCAATGAAGGTGAAGAACTCAAGAATTTAGAGTCGGGAGGGCTCTAATAAGGAATTTGGAGTTGCAAAATTGGAGCTATGGGAGTGTGTTTGGAAGGGCTTCTTTGGCTCTCTAAAGCTTGGCAAATGAGAAAAGTGAGGTCCTCTATTTATAGGAGAACGTATGATCCGACATCCTCAAAACTCAACGAAATGATGCATTTTGGTGCTCTAATGGGTCCAGGCAAGTTTTCTAAACATGTTTAAACAATAATTGTGCACTAATTTGATGATTCGAATGCACATTAAGCAAATTGCAATCCGACTGATATGAAACTTTAGTTCCAAATGACCATCTTCAAATCCATGGTGCCACTTGCTCAGGAGACTTTATGGCATGATTGTTGATACATTGGAAAGATCTTATCTCAAAAGTTTACAATGTGCAAGAAATTATTTATTTGGAAAATTGAGCTCAGAGTTGTGTCCATTTGAAATCGTGAAAAACAAACTGATATTGACACTTAGAAAAATTTCTAAGTGTAGAGCTTCATGATGACCTATAATGTTTTGCAAACTTACAAGCCCTTCTACTCAAAATTAGCTCTTGATACTTGAAGATAAAATAAAGTAGACTCCTTAAATGGAATTATAGAATTGGAATCACTCAAAAAACATAAATAATGAGAGAGTTATGGTTCTTGGAAGATAATGAAAATTTCTTGAGAAATCTACAAATGACCTATAACGTTTCATTGAATTCCATAACTTTCCACACATTTTTAGATCTTGATCTTTGAATCAAAGTTGTAGTAGACATCCTAAATTTTGTTGTGAAAAAATAATAAGCTCAAGGAGATAAAAAATGATCAAGTTATGATCTCTTGAATTTAAGTCAAGGATTTGCATAGCTTCCTCAAAGGACTTATGAATTTTTCAAGTTTTTGATGATTCTCCAAGCACAATTGGATCTTATCATGCAAAGAGAAGTTGGTGTGGATGATGAGAAGATTCTATAGAAAAAAGAATCAACTCAAGATAAAAAAATTGAGGGAATTATGCCCTTGTGGCCTTGAAGTCAAGTACTTGTCTAAATTGGGTCAAACCTCTTGAATCAACTTTGTATCACTTACACTTTTCTTGCAAATTAAGACATGATGAATCACATTGGACCTTGAAATGATGTTTTCTTAAATTACATGTAATGATGGGGCTCATTTATCTATAAAACTTGTTAAAGAAGGCATGAAAATAAACTCATGGACCTATGAATCTTCTTGATGAATCTAACTACAAACATTGAGACAAATTTGACCAAATGAAGTTGAGAGAGTCCTTAAACCAAAGAAACTTTGATGCCATAATCATAGCCTTGAAGTTAAAACTTTTCAAATCCATTGAGTAGCCATTTTACTGAGGATCAACCTTCAGAACCATAGGTTAGGAGATGAAATGAATGCACTTGTGTTAATACCTACAATATACAAAACATCAAAGGAAATACATACATATATATTTTATATTTTGGTTAATGGTTAGTAATCATAAAATACACATATACAAGATATACAATTCAAGGTGCTTGGTGATCCCTCAAGGATAAACTCAAATATAGGAGAGAGTAGAAGATATGACCAAACAAATATGTGATCTTGAAGTATGGTGATGATATGAAATGATGAGGGATCTTAGGGGGAAAATTTGGGGTATAATAGATGCTACGTGTCTTCTATACGGAGATACGAAGGTCAAAATCTTTGTTTCGACGCGATTGAAGATACTTAAATATAAAATAAATGCTATTTTTGGCCCTAACATGCCATGCAACACTTATGATTATGAATGTAAAAGATGAATTCCACATGGGAAATAAGACACCACTGGGAATAAAAAAATAAATGTAGACAAAGCTATGACACAAGACATATTAAGAAAGCGAGTCCAATAAGGAAAATAAATCACTTGGGAACGACACGACTATGAGAACAACTATGAATGGAGAAAATCAAAATCACAGTTAGAGAAACAAAATGCAAAGTAAGAGTTTAATGGGGAAATTATTACAATACAAGCAACAAGTCAAAAAGGAAGTGATCTTTAAGAAAGGATTACCGACTCGATTGTGGAAATAAACTAAATTCTGTTGGGGAAAGATCAACTCAGCTGGGGAAAAGAGGGAACTAAACTCTACTTGGGTAAAGCCCAAAGAAGAGACAAGGTAACATCAACTCAATAAATGATGATAAAGCAAAGGAACACACTGATTAACAAATAATGGTGAAGTACTGTTGTACCCCAAAATTTTCCCTCTTTTCTCAATACATTTCTAATAAAAGATCTCAAATGCTCAAGAAGTTTCAAAGAGTTTGATCAGACAAGCTCACCTCCTAAGCACCGAGCCTCCAAATTAGGGTTTGTGTTTTCTAAAGGACAATTGGACTTTTAATTCCCCAAGTGGATTTCACAGTTCATTATAGGTCTTCAAGGTTTCTCATACCAAGTTTCAAGCCTTGCATCACACATTTGCTCAGTCAATTGCTCAAATGAATGAAAATCAATTGTATTGAGTAAAAAGTCATCTGTGTTCAATATACATGCAAAGTTCATGATTTTTGGCAAACATCAATATTTTGAAGTCATATTCATCAATTAATCAAATTTTGATCACAATTCCTCAAGAAAAGCACTCAAATCATCAAAGGGGCAAAATTGTCAAAATTAGGGTTTTGATTGAGAATGACAGATCGTTGAATTTTGACCTAGTACATGACCCAATGGTTTTAAGCATGATCACAAGTATTCAAACACAACATGTTAACCTTATTTCATGGCTCAAATCATTCCTCAAGATCAATGGATTGATAGTTAAAGTTTGGTCAACTGATGAAAAGTCAATTGATACACAAAAAGTCAAACTTTGACTTTTTGATCAACATTGAATTTCAAAGATCAAAATTCATCAAGACATTTAAAAATATAAAACTTGGTAAAAAAGAATCAAGAAAGTCAAGAAAGTCCACAAAAAAGTCAAAGTTTTCAATACTTAGAATTTTTTTTAAAGTTTTTTAACCTTGAAAATTTCACTACTTCATGACAATTTTTCCCCAAGATGCAAGATGATTCAAGGAAAACTTTCAACATGAAAGTTGTAGATCTTGATGAATTCTAAAACTTTGTCCCTAAGAGTTGATGTCCAAAAAATGCTTAGATTTGAAGATATAGGCTCATGAAGTCATGAATTTTTCATAAAACACTTAGTGAAATTTTCAACAAGTTTAGGCAGATTTTTGACCTAATTTATTAACCAATTTTCACCTAGTTCTAAGTTGATTTAGCCAAAGTGGTCAACATGAAGGTTTTAGACAATGTTTCTAGATTTCCAAAATGTCCGAGAACTTGAAGAGATCATTTTTGAGCTAGGATAATCGAAGAGAAGAAGTTGGCATGATAAACTTGAATTACAAGGCATTTTCATGAAGAACGCATAACCTAATCTCATAGCTATACTGCACAATATTGTTTTTAAGGCATTCTAATTTGCAAATCACTCCATAATTAAATGTTTACACAATTGATTGAGCCATTATCTAAGTGTTTGAGCCATTGTCCAAGACAATTTTCCATTTTTGGCACAAAGTTACCATTTCCATTCTTGTGAAGCAAGCTTTATGCATAAGTCAATGCATTGGTCCTCTCACTTGTTTCTTCTGATCACCCTCCATTGTAAAGTGAAGAAGCAACCTCCCTGCACCCAACAAACTCAGACCACACTTGTACTTGAACCTTGGAACTATGAAAATCCATTCAACTTGATTTCTCATTTTCAACCAAAGCATAACATGTTATCTCAAAATTATGGTTACTTAAATATGTCAAACCTCTTGCCTATAAATAGAAGATGTATTTGAAAGCTGACACACAGATTCATAAGCCCTCAAGCTCCCTTAAACTCCTTCAAACTCAAAATTGCACAAAAACCTTCATAGCTTGTCATTTCTGACCTTGAACTTCCATCTTACAATCCACTCATGTGTTTCCTCTCCAAATCAATCATAAAGCATATATACATCATAAACAACTCATCCCCACACCTGTTTCACAACTGTACCGTCATCTTCCTCATCTTGCAAACTCAAAAACAGAGCTCTGCACATTGACTTCTCCATCACGATTCAACCACTTTCAGCATAAAGTAAGAGTTGCATTAGCTTCCTTGGAGTCTAGTGAAGCTATTCAGATCATCACCACACTTCCAAAAGTGCTCAAACTCCATACACGATTTCCAGTTTTGAGGTAAGTTTTCTCAACTTTGAGCTCTCTCTACAAGCATCATTAATGGTTACTTTGTGAATAAAAAATGTAGACATCATAGCCCTGAAGCTAACCATGCCTTTAGTTTTCATTTATGTTGCCTGAGTGATGCGAATTTTGAAGATGAACATTCTAAAAAAATTAGGTTTTTATTTGGTACCAGTAAAGTTCTCATTCATATTTGATTTATAGCTCATGAAACTTATATGGTTGGATTCATGGTGAAATTTCAAGCAAGTTTCATGTTTACATTTTTTAATTTGGTTGAGAAATGAAAATTTGAAATTTTTTTGAATAATGGTGTTGTTGGTTCTAATAGGCGCGCAAGGTTGAAGATGAAGTTCAAAACATTAGGAAGAGGTTAATTTTATATTTATTACAAGTTGTATTACTCACGGATGAAACAGCCACCCCAGTGACAGGAGAAGCGCGCGTAAGGCATTACCCTATAGGGACCTGGGTTCGAGCCCCAGTGGTACCCTTTTGTATTTTTTCCATGTTTTCCTTGCAGATTCAGTGCATTAAGCATAACGCGTGTACCATACATCCTCATGGCTGGACCATTTGATCATTGGATAAATAAATATAACACTCCACAATGCAGGATCATGGTACATCATCATATGCTAGCCACACATGATTCAACAAGCGTTGGGTCCTTCAGTCTTGGGCCTCATCCCTTTTTTATTTTTGCTTTCATATACACCCCTTTTACTTTTCATACTCAAACCCATATATATATATTTTTATTTTATTTTCTGAACTCAACAAAAAAAACCACATTTGGGCCTAGCCCCCTTTTTACTACTTTTGACTCCCATCTTTCTTTTTAAACCCCCTTGCCCAATATTTTCATATTCTTTATATTTTCTTATTTTTATTTCTTTATTTATTTTATTAAAACTAAAAAAATACAAAAAATATATTTTCTTAAATTAAAAATATTTTAATTTAAATACTTTATTTCTTTTTTTTGACTAAATTAAATTTTATTATTTCTTTTGCATTGTAGAATATTTTTCTAATTAACATTAAGAAAAATTAATTTCTAAACAAATTAAATTAGGTTTAGGTTTTATTTTAGGTTTTGATTAAATAATTAACTTATTTTGTAAAAAAAATTAATTAGTTTAATTAGGTTAACATTAAACTTTTTCTCCATTAAAAAACCCTAAAAAACAATTTCTTTTTGCCTCTTCATCTTTACAGTTTTGTATTATTATTGTAATTCATATTCAATGGTTTGTAATAGTAATTAGGGATGTATTGCTTTCCTCCCCTCATTTACAAACTTGTACCCCACCATTCCCAAAGCGTTGTAATAGCGTAGGACATTTAAATTCCGCAATTTATCACTTTCCTTATTATTGTTAGTAATTAGGGTTTGCATGTCAAGACTAAAATCAAACCATAGAAAATCCTAATTCAAATATAATATACATGAAAACAAAACACTTTGCACACTTTCATCATTAGGGTAATCCACACTTGTTGCCTCGGATAAAAACAGTCATGTCTCTCGAACGTGGGATGTTTTAGCAACTACCCTCGATTAAAAGATCATAGTCCTTCGATGACCCTTCAAATGTTGCCTTCGGTAAGTGATCTTAGTCCCTTACGACAATTGCTAAAACATCTTACAAGTTGCCTTCTATGATTACACGATGACACATGCTTGTCCCTCACATCCAATGATAAAGCTCTCTATCAACCAGTGGTAAAGTAGCACTATCTAAAGGAGGAGGAAAATAACAAAGACTTTTTTGAGTAGGTAGATTGTTCGTAATTGCTTGCTCAAAAACTAAAATAATCTTTACACCTCACACTTTCAAAACACTTTTTCAAACAAACTTTTTTTATACATTCTCAACGATACGAGAATTATTATAAAATTGTCTTACATTGGCATTTTCAAAACATCTTTCCAAATGTTCCCCTTTCAAAAAATATTTTCAAAACCAACACTTTGTATACATTCTCAACGATGCGAGAATCATTGCAAAGTTTTCCAAACTTAGGCATTTTCAAAATATTTTCAAACTTACACAAACACAAAGCATTTTAAAGTGATCAAGCAATTAAGAGCTCGTAGATAACTACGGATGAAAAGGGTGCTAACACCTTCCCTTTTCATAACCTACCCCCCGAACTCAAGAAAATTCTCAAAAGGTCTTTCCTGTTCTTTTCACCATTTCCTTTATTGGATAAAATAAAATTCGATGGTGACTCTTTCTATCCGTAACATTTGCGATAAAATGAAAAACACCCAAGTCAGTTCTCCCACCGTATCACAGAACCGACGACTCTGCTGGGGAAACTTAAAACTAAAAGTGGGGTTACCTTAAGAGCTAGATCACCTTTATTTTCTTTGTTTGCTTTACATTTGTGGGTTATGCTTGGGTTTATTACTTGTAAAAATCCTATACCCGGATTTATGGCATATTAGGTAAGTAGCAATAGATCGTGAGGATTGTGCAGCGTGATACCGACATGGTTGAAATGATGGATACATTAGTGTGACACATTTATTGGTACCAGTGTCCCTTGAGTCCAGTCAAGGAGAATACGGG
This sequence comes from Vicia faba, assembly GCA_948472305.1. Lineage (NCBI taxonomy): Eukaryota > Viridiplantae > Streptophyta > Magnoliopsida > Fabales > Fabaceae > Vicia > Vicia faba. The sequence continues at coordinate 631,253,900 of OX451740.1, forward strand.
GCCGCTGTATGGTGTCATGAAGCACTAAGTGACCATAAAACCTTAGTTGAACAACTTGGCCATTAGAAAGTAGTGAGATAGTTGGCTTTGGTGCAAGACTAAAGTTGGTTGATACTCGATAGTACACTCATTGAGATCGTACTTTTGGGATATTTTGGTCACCGTTTAAATGCTTGAGCTAAAACAATGCCCAATGAAGAAAGATCAGTGATTTTTAGATTCCTTAGAACCCAGTTACTTTTGTTAGGACAAGTTGAACCAACTAAACTTCAAGAGGGTACTTACCTATAAACCTCATGTAAGCCTAAATCTAAGGCCTTGTGTGCTTTATGTGTATATGATTATTTGTTTATAACATCATAAACATCATGCCATAGTATTTTCACTAACCATTTCAAGGACCTAGGGATTTATCTTAGTTCTATTTTGTAGGATATGGCTTCTAATCGCAGAAATACCATTCGAATCAACTTCGTAAGGGTGCATCCTCAACTCAAAGAGTTAGCATCAAGGTGTAATACGGTGGGATAACTGACTTGGTTATTTTGCGTTTAATTGCAATTATTGAGGATAGCAAGAGTCGTCACCGACTTTTCTTTTATCCAATAAGGAAAGGGTGAAAAGAACAGGAAAGACCTTTGAGATGTTTTCTTGAGTTAGGGGGTAGGTTATGAAAAGGGAAGGTGTTAGCACCCTTTTCATCCGTAGTTATCTACGGGCTCTTAGTTGCTTGCTAGATCACTTTCTTTGTTTGAAAATGTGTTTGTGGTGGATTTTGAAAGTATTTTTGAAAAGCGCCTTTGTTTAAGAAAACTTTGTAATGATTCTCGTCTCTATAAGAATGTATACAAAGTGTTGGACTTTTTTGAAAATATTTCATGTTTTTTTGAAAGCGTTTGGTGTGTTTGAAAAATGTTTTGTTTTTTAGAATAGATTGTGAGCAAGCAACTAAGAACATTCTACCTTACTCAAAAGTCTTTTGTTCATTTCTCTCTTCCTTTGATATTGCTATCTTATCATTGATTGGTAATAAGCCTTATCTTTGGATGTAAAAGGACAGGCGTTGGTCAATTGTATAGTCATAGAAGGCAACTTATGAGACGTTTTAGCAATTTTTTCGTTTAGGGACTAGATCGTTTACCGAAGGCAACATTGAGAGACATCGAGGGACTACAATCTTTTTATCGAGGGACTTTTGCTAAAACGCCCATATTCGAGGGACATGACTATTTTCCGAGGCAACCAGTGAGATTACCCTAGAGGTGCATGTGTGTGAATAGTGTGTTTGATTGCATGCATTTTTGTCTTTGAATTTAAAGGTTATCTATTTGTTGATTTTATCTTGCCATATATCCTAATTACTATTAAGAAAGTAATAAAAATGCAAAGAATAAATCCTAAGCTATTGTAATCATAAAAAAAACAAAAAATATAAAAAAAGGAAAAAGTAAGTCTTTCGACCCAAGAAGTATGCTCCTTCGATTCACCCTATTTCAGCTTCTTTCGACTGGGTCTGTAAGGAAGTATGAATATGTATCCTTCGACCATACCCCTTTTTTTGCTTTTTTCGACTGGACCTGCAAAACAAAAATGAATGTATCCTTCGACCATACCCCTTTCTTTTTAGACAACAACATGGGGGAAGCCTAAAAGGCTTCGACCTACACAAACTTCTTCCTGTCTTATTTCTTTTGGGGACTAAGTAGAAACATGAGGTGGGGGCCGTGCTAGTATTGCTTCATGGCCAGATTAATTCTTAACAATATGTTTGGTAAATAAAGAAAATGAACCAAAATACTTAGCCAAGAAAACAAATGAAGAAGGTGAAAACAAAGACAAACAAAAAAAAGACCATGATAATGCTTGAAACGAAAAGAAATGATTATTCACATGTTGTGCTTGAAACGAAAAGTTGAGGTCAAGAGAACTTACCTTGCTTGAAGCTGGAATATGGGACTTGGACTTGAGTTGTTTCTCTGGGCTTTCTTGAATTAGAAGGGGATGAAAACAAACTCGGTGTTTCTTTGGCTAGATTCAAAAACCAAGAAAAGTTGATTTGTGTTTGTTTTTTTCTAGATTTTAAAGAAACAAGTGTGGTGTTTCTTCAAGTTCAGGGTTTAGGAGGGTGTCAAGTGTTTGATATTTTTGAGAGTTTTTGAGGATTCTTTCCACACAACCAAAATCCTCTTCAGCGTTCTTCTTTTTTTTTCTTCTCTTTATTCTGCCTCTTTGAAGTGCAAATGAACTCTCTAATTATAGAGAAAATTTTTGAATGAGCAGCTTTGTGAAGAAATAAAATATAGTTTATTTGAAAGGCTAACATCCATTTGTGTCAACTTTTTATAATACCAAGATAAAAGCACTAAAATCTATGGTTGAGATGGGTGGCTCCTAGTTTATAGGGGGTAAGTGTGTAGAAGAGACATGCGCAAGGCTCAAGAACTTTCTAAAAGGTAGTGATGTAATCAAGAGCAAGTTGGCTTAGAGAACAATTTAATATGGAGTGAGACACAAGTTGGAGGCCTAGGTAGCCTGACCTATGGAAAACTTGACTCTTTGAATCAAATCCTTCATTTTTCCATAGCCTTCGACCAGACTTAACAAAATAACATTCGTTTCCACCAGTTGTGTGTCCTTTGAATGGACCAACTGTGTGTTCTTCAAATGGGCCTCTTTAGCTGAATATGCTACTGAGTCTTCTTGCTTTTGATCACTTAGTCCTAACCCTTCGACCAAACTCAAAAGTAAACAAAAAAATATATTTCCCAACCATGGCGAGTCCTTCGAATGGGCCACCAAGTTGTGTATCATAATGCAGCACTATGTGTGTTGAAGGGTATGCATATGGATTCGAAGGTGATATGAAAGTGATTCAAGACAATCCTGAAAGTGGATTCGAAGCCAGCATGTAGGTGCATTCGAAGGAGACATGCAGGTGACAAAGCCTTGTGCATGCTAACATGGGGAAAACCCCTGCCTTATGAATCAAAGCAAACACGTGAGGAGCCAATGGTGCAATCGAAACCAGCATGCAGAAGGTCCATGCTTTGTGTCAAAGAAAGATTTCAGAAGGTAATAAATCCCAGTCAAAGCTAGCATACAGAAGGAAAATTCTTTGGGATACAAACATTCAGGAGGCCACTGCTCTCTGAATCGAAGCTTTCATGCAGGGGCCATTTCAGTGAATCAAAGCAATCCTGCAGGAGGTCATTACTTGAATGAAACTTATGGACCAAAGGATGCATGAAGGGCTCCAGAGTTGGATTCGACATATGTTGCTTTTAAAGGAAACCATACTCTAATCGAGGCTTTGTGAGAAGGTAATCTTTGCCCAATCCAAGCTTGCATGCAGGAGGTCATTGCTCCCCGAATTGAAGCTTGCATGCAGGAGGCTACATGCTTTGTGAATCAAAGAAAGCATGTATAGGGCCATATTCTTAATCGAAGCTTGTGGAAATCTTGCTCGAAGGAAAGCCAAATGTTCAATCAGAGTGTGTAAATCAAAGCTCGCTCGAAGAAGCCAGATTCTCAATCGAAGGATGAAAACCAAACTTGCATCGAAGGAGGCCTAAATGTTCAGTCGAAACGTGTGAATCAAGGTTGCGTCGAAGAAGCCAGAATGTTCAGCCGAAGGATGAATGAGTCGAAGCAAACTTGCTTTTCTTCAATTTTGTCAAAAATCATTTTTATTTGTTTTTCCCTTTTTGTCTGCTTTGTACTTGTGAAAATTTTAAGCTTTTAAAAATCCTTGTGATAAAATGCTTTGATAAATGATAGGGAAAATTTTGGGGTACAATAGCTGCCCCTGTTCAATCTTCTTGAACCTGAAGAGTGAGATTGGCAGATCTTCCTTTTGTGACTTGAAGGTGAAAGATGATTGAACACTTAAAGTGCCCAGAAATTTTCCCTTGACGTTTTGAATTGGGAATGGGCTTATGGATGCCATTTGGAGAGATGATGGAAATTTGGTGGAAATGGGCTTACAGATGCCATCCATAGCGATAGAAAAGGTATTTGTTTTTCCTGTCTTTTCCTGCAAGGAAGAGGGTTAGTTGCATGCAGAAATATGCATGGTGTAATGATGTTCTCAAAATAAATGAGATGATGCTGTATGAGTATGCTGTATGATGTATGAAGATGAAATATGTTTGAAGTTCATCCTTGTCTGGGAAAATAAATCCTTGACAAATGCTGGGGAGCCTTGGGAAACTGAATCCCGGAATGCTGTTGGGGATGAATAACACGCTCCTCTTCAGACTTTGTTTTAGGATGTTTCTGCTGGGGAATGTTGTTTTGTTTGAGAAGACTCTGAGGAGAGTGTTGATCTCCTGCTTGAGGAAAAGTGCTCAGGAGTCTTAGTTGTCCATTGCTCTACTGGGGAGTTATCTCTTGAAGGTCAATTGTTATCTGGCCAGACTCCAAGCTTCATAACGACTTGCTAGGGATGAAGAAGTTGACGGTTATCTGGTTGTTTTCCAATTTTTGCAACAACTCACCGGGGATTGTAGAAAAGTCTATTGGGGAAGGGGAGTTTTGTTTAGTGATTTGTAAAAGTCAAACTCTAATCTGGTCGGGTCCAGGTTTTAACAACTGAACTGGAGGTTAACTGTTATCTGGTCGGGTCCAGGCTTCAGCAACTTAAAAGGGGATTGACTGCTGTCCGGTCGGATCCAGGTTTCAGCAAATGGAGAAGTTAAACTATTATCTGGTCGGGTCCAGGCTTTAGTAACTTGGAATCATGGTTTACTGTTATCCGGTCGGATCCAGGTTTTCACAGTAAGTTAAACTGCTGGTTAACTGTTATCTGGTCGGGTCCAGGCTTCAGTAACTTGGCAAAATGGTTTACTATTATCTGGTCGGGTCCAGTCTTCACAGTAATTTGAGGGTAGGGTGAAGTTGAACTAGTATCTGGTCGGTTCCAGGTTACGTAGTAACTTGCTTGAAAGGATGAAGTTGACTGTTATCTTGTCGGGTTCCAGGATTTTCAGTAACTTTCGGAGATGGCAAAGACTCTATTGGTGACTTCACTAAGGATTAGGGGTTGTGGTCCCTTGATATGTAATAGTCTTAGAGGTAAACTCAAGCTGGAGAGGACAAACTCAGTTGGGGAAGACATACTCAGTTGGGGAATTTGTTATTTGTTGGGGGAAATAAACCGTGTTGAGGAATATTTGATGAGCAACTGGGGAAGATCTATTATTTTGACAGAACTCCTCAAGACTTCTTTTTATGACCAACTCAACTGGGAAGAGAGTTTTCCATGGATTGAAACTCTGACTGGGGAGTTTATTGATCCAACTTTGTGAGGATTATGCTAATGGAAAAACTCTGTGGGGATGTCTGGAATGCAACTAGGGAGATGTTTGTCATTGTTTTGAAGAGTATGTTTGGTAAAAAGTTTAATCATGTTCATATGCATATGTTCATTCAATTTTAGTCATTGGACCTCTTCGCATTCAAAACAGAAAAAACAAAAGGTTTGTACTTCAAAGTATATTTGTATTGATGTTTTGCCCATGAATAGGCTTTTTGTACAAAGAGACAAAAATCATAGTAAGAGGAAATCACCAAAAGAAATGAAAAGTGTACAGAGTGAAAACAAAAATAATATCCGTGTGAAAGTGATCTCGTTGTCCCCACACTACTATTGCCTTTATGTCTTTGAATAAACCTTTGCCGTTGAACGAAGTCGATTGGATTGATTCTGGACCATTTGAACTTCGGTCTTTTGGTAATAAAACTGGCTGTAGGGATTCCACGGGACATAATAATACACTTTAATCCTTAAATTTTGCCTGGGCCGCCCTTCCGGGTTTTCAGTCCACCAGGATACCCATTTTTGCCCAAGTCGCCCTTTCACGTTTTCGACTTGCCGGGCGTACAGTCTTTTGCATATATCCCTAATTTTTTCCCGAACCCTTTTGGTTCGCCGGGATGCCCTTATTTTTTCCTAGGTGTGTCAACCTAGCGGGTTATTTTATGCATAGTATTTTTTAACTATGTTCGCGTTTACGGGATGTGAGAAATCTTCGCCATCCATAGTAGTCAGCATCATGGCACCACTAGAGAAGACTTTCTTTACAACAAATGGTCCTTCGTAAGTGGGAGTACATTTGCCCCTGGGGTCGCCTTGTGGAAGAATGATGCGCTTTATTACCAATTCTCCAGCTTGATACACTAGAGGCTTGATCTTTCTATTGAACGCCTTGATCATACGCTTTTGATACATTTGACCATGGCAAACAACAGCCAGCCGTTTCTCATCAATCAAGTTCAGTTGATCCAGCCTGGTCTGAATCCATTTATCCTCGCCTAGACCTGCTTCTTTCATTATCCTTAAAGAAGGAATTTGAACTTCTATGGGTAAGACGGCTTCCATGCCATAGACCAAAGATAAAGGAGTTGCCCCAGTTGACGTGCGACCCGAAGTACGATAGCCATGGAGAGAAAATGGTAACATCTCATGCTAATTTTTCTACGTTATCACCATCTTTTGCATAATCTTCTTGATATTTTTATTGGCAGCTTTCACTGCGCCATTCATCTTGGGTCTGTATGGAGAAGAATTGTGATGCTTGATTTTGAACATAGTACAAAGTTCCGTAATCATAACATTGTTGAGATTAGTCCCATTGTCGGTGATAATCTTTTCGGGGATGCCGTAACGGTAGATGAGATTAAGTTTAATAAACCAGGCTACAACATTCTTGGTAACTGAGGCATATGAAGCAGTTTCGACCCACTTGGTAAAGTAATCAATGGCAACAAGAATGAAACGGTGTCCATTTGAGGCAGTAGGTCTGATTTCTCCGATCATGTCAATTCCCCACATCGCAAACGACCACTGAGAAGTCATGAAATTTAGGGGAGTAGGTGGTATATGGACCTTGTCAGCATAGATTTGACACTTATGGCAAGTTCTTGAGTGATGATGATAATCAGTTTCCATTGTGGACCAATAGTAACCAACCCTCAGGATTTTCTTGGCCATAGTATGTGTTGCACCCCAAAATGTCCAAAATGGGAATTTTCAAAAGCAATTCAAAGATGAGTTGTAGAGCACATTGCAAGCTTTCCAAAATGTCCAAGAACTCCTTGAGATCATTCTTGAGTAGGGAGAATCGAAGAGATGAAGTTGGTGATTTATCACTTTGATTTCAAGCCATTTCATGAAGAACAAAAATTTAAATCCAAGCCTAGACCGCATAATCCTTGCTTTGCAGGCCTCAAACTTGTTTCTCACTCCATAATTAAATGTTTACACAGCTGATAGAGCTTTAATCCAAGCAATTGAGCCTTTATCTAAGTTACAATTCCATTTTTGGCACAAAGTTGGCATTTCTATTTTGATAAAGCATTACTTTTGCAATTTTCCACTTCTTGAGCCACTCAATTGTTTTCTCTGCACACAAGCAAAGTCAAAACCAAAAGCAACTTGCCCGAAGCCTCTACCAACTCAGATCAGGCTTGTACCAAACTTAGGGACTTGTCTCCTCACTTTTCTTCTAAAGCAAGTTATAGAGACAAAAGGCTATAACACATAAATGTGGAGTGGAGTTGATCATTAACCTTTTCCATACATATACACAAATGAATTACAATACAAAAAACGAATGCTAAGACTCAGAAACATTCCCAAACACTTTGCTATTGAAAATATATCATAACTTGACAGTTTTGAATCTTACTCAACCATCTCCAAATCCACTCATGCGTTTTGAGTTTTAACCACCTAAACACTTAATATACATCACACCTAAGTGATCCATACCCCTGTTCCCTCACTGTAACTCCTCCTCATCCATCCATCATTTTAAAACAACAAGCTTGCAGGTTGACTTGAGTAGGGAGATTTAGGGACTTTCAAGGCAAAGTAAGGATTGGAATACATTCAGGGAGGTCCAGGCAAGCTAAACAGATCCTCAGGCCTTCTCAAAACTTGCCCAAACTCCATTCACAATCTCAACTGAAAGAGGTAAAAACTCAAACTTCTATCTCTTCATACAAGCATCATTTGGTCCTGATTTGTGAAAACAAAATGTAGATATCCTTGGAATAAAGCTAACCATGTTCATAGTTTTCATTTATATTAACCGTGCATAGAGAATTTTGGGTTTGAATGTTCTATAAAAATTAGGTTTCAAATTAGGGCAAGTAAAATTAGCTTTGATCTTTGACTTTTAGTTTACATAAATTATATGGTTGAACTCGTGAGAAGAAACACCGTAACTTTCATGTTTGAACTTTCCATTTTTATGGAGAAATGAGAGAGATACAGGTGGTCCGGCCATGGCTCAAGGTTGAAGATGAAGTTGCCTTCGGGAGGCATTTTCTAATATATACTTATGCTTTTGTTTATATGAATGGATGTACAGCCACCCCAGTAGTAAGGCAGCGCACAAAAATGCTATAGGTCACGGGTTCGAGCATTAGCGCCTGCCTTTTGCAATTTTCTCACTTTTTTTCCTTCATTTTTTGTTAGCTTGCAGCGCATGGGCTTCAGTGCATGGGCCTTTTTGTTTTTTCTAACATTTTACCCCTCTGTCTACTTGTATACTCCCCTGGCCCATTATCATTTATTTATTTATTTTGTTTTTATTTTATTTTCTTAAATATATTTTTTTTAATATTAAAAATCATAAAAATATAAAAATGATAGATTTATATTTTAGCTTTTTTTTTTCTTACAAAAAATATTTTATTTAGTTATATATATATTATCCATTTTTATTAATTAAATTTGTAAATTAAATTAGAACTAGTTTAATATTTTTTTCTTCTTTATACCCATTAAATATTTTTTTTAATATAAAAGGACCAAAATACCTCATAATGCCATGTATTATTTTCAAGACAAAAAAAAAATACTTACTTTTTCTTAAAGAAATTTATTTTCTTTTAATCAAATAGAATTAGGATTTATTCAAAAATCTTTTCTAAAAAAAAAATTTCTTTTCTTGATTGATTTAAGTTAATCTTGATTTATTCATTAGGTTTAGGTTAAAAATTTTTCACATAAAAAACCAAACCATAATCTTCTTTGCATTTACATACCTTTGCATATTTAATTCATCTTGTATATTATTTATTCTAATATTTATACATATTCAATTTGGTTGTAATAAATTAATTAGGTTTATATTATTGCAATCCCCATTCATAAATTGTATACCCCCTCCCACAAGTGTTGTAATAGCGTAGTAATTTTTAATTTCACAATTTATCGCTTTTACATAACATGCTAGTAATTAGGGTTTGTATGGTAAGATAAAACCAATCAAATAGAAAATCCTAATCCAAGACAAAATCAAGCACGAAAATGACACTCATGCACACAAAACACCCCTAGGGTTATCCCACTTTGCTGCCTTATACAAAAATGGCCATATTACGCATGTAAGGTGTCTTAGCAAAAACAAACAAATATAAGATCATAGTCCCTCGATGACGCTATTCAAAGTGGCCTTATAAAAATGATCACTCTCGAACCTGCCATAAGTGTCAAATTTATGCTGACAAAGTACATGTACATCCGGTTCTTCTGAATGTCTTGACAGCTCCTTGGCCTTTTTCTATGTGGGGAATTGATATGATTGGGGAAATCAAGCCGACAGCCTCCAATGGACACCGCTTTATCCTAGTGGCCATTGACTATTTTACAAAGTGGATTGAAGCAGCTTCCTTCGCCTCCGTTACCAAAAATGTTGTTGCCTGTGTTATCAAGCAAAATCTCATTTGCGGATACGGTATCCCGGAAAGGATCATCACTGATAATGGTACAAATCTCAACAACACTATGATCACCGCATTATGCAAGAAATTCAAGATTCAACATCACAATTCTTCTCCTTATCGGCCAAAGATGAATGGAAATGTCAAAGCTGCAAATAAAAACATTAAAAAGATCATACAGAAAATGACAGTCACATACAAAGACTGGCATGAGATGTTACCATTCGCTCTCCACGGGTATCGTACCACAGCTCGCACATCAACCGGGGAAACACCCAATTCTTTAGTTTATGGCATGGAGGTTGTCTTGCCTATCGAGGTTCAGATCCCCTCTCTGAGGATTATGAAGGATACAGGGTTGAACGAAGACGATTGGATCCAGACTCGACTTGATCAACTGAATTTGATTGATGAAAAGAGACTTTCTGCTGTTTGCCATGGTCAAATGTATCAAATACGGATGATCAAGGCTTTCAATAAGAAAGTCAGGTGCCAAGTGTATCAAGTTGGGGATCTAGTGATCAAACGCATCATCTTGCCACAAGGTGATCCCAGGGCCAAATGGGCTCCTACCTATGAAGGAACTTTTGTAATCAAAAACATTTTCTCCGGTGGGGCAATGATCTTGACCACCATGGATGGTAACGACCTGCCACACCATGCGAACACGGACATAGTCAAAAGATACTACGCATAAGAGACCCGCTAGGTTGACGCACCTAGGCAAAACAAGGGCATCCCGGCGAACCAAAAAGGTCCGGGCAAAAATTAGAGATAAAACAAAAAAAAATCTGTACACCCAGCAAGTTGAAAACCAGAAAGGGAGACTTGGGAAAAAAAGGGTTTCCCGGTGGACTGAAAACCCGAAAGGGCGGGCCAGGAAAAAGTTAGGGAATAAAGGCGTACGACTATGTCCCGTTGGATCACTTTATGGACAAAACTTTGGCTTCCACTGACAAACTCAGAGGTTCTGATCAATTCAATCATCTTCGGATAAGGCAACAAATAGACAAGAGGCTTAGATATACGAAGGCTATAACAGAATGGAAACCCCATGGGATTATTAGACATAGCTATTTTTCTTTGTATCAAATTTTTCTTTTTTTATGACAGCATTCTCTTACTAGAATGTTTGTCCCCTTGTACAAAAATACTTACTCAAAGTCAATACAAAGATATCTCTTTGAAAGTGCAAAAACTATTTGTCTTTTCTTTACGCTTGTTTTGTTTACAAAAATATCCAATGATTCATTGTTCAGCATATGCATTTGAACATAATTACTATTTACAAATAAACGAAATGAAAAGAGGCAATTACTGATAGGTTGAAAGGATAGGGGAATATCTCTAGACTATTCCATAAGTAATCCCCTACAGTACGTCATTTAAATCCCTAGCGGAACAAAATTTCAAATGCTTGATCCCCAGTAGAAGTCGTCAAATTTCTCAGGATTCCCCAATAAGATTTTACAAGCAGTACATGGCATCTCCCTTACAACAGAGTTTATTTCTCAAAACGGAAATTCATCAACACTTCGACTTCAAGACAAGAAGACTCACATATCCTCAGCAACAGTCAGGGATTTATTTTCCCCAGTCCAACAGCAGTGCAACAAACTAGCTCATATACGCATGCATTGCATCCATATATCATAAACATTGATAACACGAATGCATTATACTATGCATTTCATACAACATAAACATTATATTTTAGATAACATTTTACCCGTTTCAGGATAAGGTTAATAGATACCAATAATGAATATTTAAAATCTTTTGATACAATTCAGATACGCTCTAGACACAAATGCCATTCTAACACTCATTCAGATTCAGCTTTCAAATACAGTTCAGATACGCCTCAAATACGGACGCCATTCTGATCCTCATTCGGATTCAACTTTCAGATACAGTTCAGATACGCTCCAGACATGGATTCCATTCTGACATCATTCAGATTCAGCTTTCAGATACAGTTCAGATACGCCCCAAATATAGACGCCATTCTGATACTCATTCAGATTCAACTTTCAGATACAGTTCAGATACGCCCCAGACACGGACGCCATTCTGATACTCATTCAGATTCAACTTTCAGATACAGTTCAGATACGCTCTAGACACGGATGCCATTCTGATACTCATTCAGATTCAACTTTCAGATACGCTCCAGACACGGATTCCATTCTGATACTCATTCAGATCTCAACTTCAAGATACAATACAGATACGCTCCAAACATGGATGCCACTCTGATACTCATTCAGATTCAACTTTCAAAAATAGTTCAGATACACTCCAAATACGGATGCCATCCTGATACTCATTCAAATTCAAACTTCAGATGCAGTACAAATATGTTCCAGACATGGATGCCATTCTAATACTTAAACAAAGCCTCTTCCAGATACAATACATATACGCTCTAGACACGGACGCCATTCTGATACTCTTTCTTTCAGCTTACAAATTACAATTAAAAAAAAATCACTCTTGGATGGCATCTTCAAGCCCATATCCTACAACTTTCTATCACCTCTTCAAATGGCATCTATAAGCCCATTCCTTCTATCATCGCATCGTCGAGTGCAAATTTCTGGGCACTCTAGTGTCCAATCATCTTCCACCTTCGAGTCACGAATGGAAAAGCTCGTCAGTCTAACTCTTCAGGTTTAAGAAGATTGAATAGGGGAAGCTGTTGTACCCTGAAATTTTCCCTCTCACTTATCAAGAATTTTCTCACAAGATCTCTTTGACTCAAGACCGCTTTAGGGTTTGACCAGCTCAAGACACCTCCTCATGCACTGATGACCAAAATTAGGGTTTGAGTTTGCACAAATATTTTTGGACTATCAATGCTTCATATGACTTTCAAGGATCATTATGGACCCCCAATATTACTCATGTCAAGTTTCAAGTCTTGAATCACATTTTTGATCAGTCAATTGGATAGTTGACCTAAAAATCAACTGTATTGGGGAAAAGTCAATCATGGCCAATTTACAGTCAAACTTCATAATTTTTTATCCAAATAAACATATTAGACTCATATGTATCATTTGATCAAGTTTGGACCATAATTCCTCAAGAAATTTGATCAAATCACCAAAAGGGCAAAATGGTCAAAATTAGGGTTTTGATTGAGAAAGGGCAATTTCTGATTTTTGACCTAGCAAATGATCAATTGGTTTGAAGTATGATTTTAAGATTTCAATTGCATCATATTGACCCAATAACATGATTCAAAACATTACAAATCCATTGGATTGACATATGAATTTTTCAGTCAACTGATCAAAAGTCAACTGTACACTGAAAAGTCAAACTTTGACTTTTTGGTCAAAATCAAGTGCCAAAGATCATAATTCATAAAAACATGTCAAAATGTGAAACTCGTTCATCAATAAATCAAGGATTCAAGATTTTGATTTGAAAAGTTGAAAATTTTAACTTAAAAATTTTTCTAAGTATAGAAAATTTCTTATTTTTTTCTCAACTTTGAGCCAAATTTTCACCATGATGCAAGATGATTCAAAGGAAACTTCCAACATAAAAGTTGTAGATATCCATGAAATATACAACTTTGCTTCACACAATTTCTCCTAAAAATTCTTGGATCTCAAGATATAATTTTGTGAATACATGCTCATGAACCAAAATAACTTAGTGAAATTTTGCCCTAGTTAGGCAGATTTTTGACCTAACTTCATGGAAATTTTTCACATAGTTCCATAGGGTATTTTCAAAAGAAATTCAAAGATGAGTTGTAGAGCACATTTCAAGCTTTCCAAAATGTCCAAGATCTCCTTGAGATATTTCTTGAGTAGGGAGAACCAAAGAGATGAAGTTGGTGATTTATCACTTTGATTTCAAGCCATTTCATGAAGAACAAAAATTCAAATCCAAGCCTAGACTGCATAATCCTTGCTTTTCAGGCCTCAAACTTGTTTCTAACTCCATAATTAAATGTTTACACAACTGATAGAGCTTTAATCCAATCAATTCAGCCTTTATCCAAGTTACAATTCCATTTTTGGCACAAAGTTGCCATTTCCATTTTGATAAAGCATTACTTTTACAATTTTCCACTTCTCGAGCCTCTCAATTGTTTTCTCCGCACACAAGCAAAGTCAAAACCAAAAGCAACTTGCCTGAAGTCTCTACCAACTCAGATCAGGCTTGTACCAAACTTAGGGACTTGTCTCCTCACTTTTCTTCAAAAGCAAGTTATAGAGCTAAAAGGCTATAACTCAGAAATGTGGAGTGGAGTTGATCTTTAACCTTTTCCATACATATACACAAATGTATTACAACACAAAAAACAAATGCTAAGACTCAGAAACACTCCCAAACACTTTGCCATTGAAAATCTGTCATAGCTTGACAATTTTGAACCTTACTCAGCCATCTCCAAATTCACTTGTGCGTTTTGAGTTTTAACCACATAAACACTTAATATACATCACACCTAAGTGATCTAGACCCATGTTTCCTCACTGTAACTCCTCCTCCTCCATCCATAAGTTTCAAACATCAAGCTTGCAGGTTGATTTGAGTAGGGAGATTCAGGGACTTTCAAGGCAAAGTAAGGATTAGAATACATTCAGGGAGGTCCAGGCAAGCTAAATAGATCCTCAGGCCTTCTCAAAACTTGCCCAAACTCCATTCACGATCTCAACAGAAAGAGGTAAAAACTCAAACTTCTATCTCTTCATACAAGCATCATTTAATCCTGATTTGTGAAAACAAAATGTAGATATCCTTACACTAAAGCTAACCATGTTCATAGTTTTCATTTATATTAACTGTGCATAGAGAATTTTGGATTTTAAATTTCTGTAAAAATTAGGTTTCAAATTAGGGCAAGTAAAATTGGCTTTGATCTTTGACTTTTAGTTTACATAAATCATATGGTTGAACTCGTGAGAAGAAACACTGTAACTTTCATGTTTGAACTTTCCATTTTTATGGAGAAATGAGAGAGATACAGGTGGTCCGGCCATGGCTCAAGGTTGAAGATGAAGTTGCCTTCAGGAGGCATTTTCTAATATATACTTATGCTTTTGTTTATATGAACGGATGTACAGCCACCCCAGTGGTAAGGCAGCGCGCAAAAATGTTACAGGTCACGGGTTCGAGCCTTAGCGCCTGCCTTTTGCAATTTTTCTCACTTTTTTTCTCCATTTTTTGTTAGCTTGCAGCGCATGGGCCTTTTTGTTTTTTCTAACATTTTACCCCATGTATACTTGTATACTCCCCTGGCCCATTATCATTTATTTATTTATTTTGTTTTCATTTTATTTTCTTAAATATATTTTTCTTAATATTAAAAATCATAAAAATATAAAAATGATAGATTTATATTTTAGCTTATTTTATTTTTCTCACAAAAAACATTTTATTTAGTTATATATATTATCCATTTTTATTAATTAAATTTGTAAATTAAATTAGAACTTGTTTAATATTTATTTTTTCTTTATACCTATTAAATATTTATTTTAATATAAAAGGACCAAAATACCTCATAATGCCATGTATTATTTTCAAGACAAAAAAAATATAAAAAATACTTACTTTTTCTTAAAGAAATTTATTTTCTTTTAATCAAATAGAATTAGGGTTTATTCAAAATTCTTTTCTAAAAAAATAATTTATTTTCTTAATTGATTTAAATTAATCTTGATTTATTCATTAGGTTTAGGTTAAAACTTTTTCACATAAAAAACCAAACCATAATCTTCTTTGCATTTACATACCTTTGCATATTTAATTCATCTTGTATATTATCTATTCCAATATTTGTACATATTCAATTTGGTTGTAATAGATTAATTAGGTTTATATTATTGCAATCCCCATTCATAAATTGTATACCCCCTCCCACAAGTGTTGTAATAGCGTAGTAATTTTTAATTTCGCAATTTATCTCTTTTACATAACATGATAGTAATTAGGGTTTGTATGGCAAGATAAAACCAATCAAATAGAAAACCCTAATTCAAGACAAAATCAAGCATGAAAATGACACCCTTGTACACAAAACACCCCCTAGGGTTATCCCACTTGGTTGTCTTATACAAAAATGACCATATTACGCATGTAAGGTGTCTTAGCAAAAACAAATAAATATAAGATCATAGTCCCTCGATGACGCTATTCAAAGTTGCCTTATAAAAATGATCTTAGTCCCTTAAAATGCTAAGATACTTTGCAACATTGCTAATCATGGTTATACGATGACTCACGTCCGTCCCGCTTACATCCAAAGATAGGGTTACTTACCAAATCAATGGTAAGACAACAATGTCAAAGGAAAAGAAAATGAACAAGAAAGAAATTTGAGTAGGTATATTACTTTTAGTTGCTTGCTCCATTTCAAAACAAACATCCTTGCTATTTTCAAAACAAACACACACATTTCCAAATATCTTAAAAACATTGAAAATATTTTCAAAAAAGATCAACATCTTTGTATACATTCTTACGAACGAGAATCATTACAAAGATTTCCTAAACAATGGCCTATTTTACAAAATACTTTTAAAACCACAGAAAACTTAATTTCAAACAAAAGTAAGTGATCTAGCAAGTAACTAAGAGCCCATGTAAAACCATGGATGAAAAGAGTGCTAATACCTTCCCTTTTCATAATCTACCCCCCAAACTCAGGAAACAATCTCAAAGGTCTTTCTTGTGCTTTTTCACTTTTCCTTTTGGATAAAAGAAAAGTCGGTGGCAACTCTTGCTAAGTGCAACATTTGTGATAAAACACAAAACACTCAAGTCAGTTCTCCCACCGCATTACAGTATGTCCACTAGAGTGGGTCCCAAAGAAGCCATCGTGCATTTCTTCCATAATTTTCTTTGCCTCCTTCTTATCCACACACCGAAGTAGAGTAGAATCATGATTGCTCTTGTATAGGGTTCTGTTACTTAGAAAGAATTTGGATGAGAATCTTTGCAAGAACTTCTTATCATTGACGGAAGCCCCTTCAGGATATTCTTGTGCTTCAAGATATCTTTTCACCTCATGATACCATGGTTTCTCTTTGTTCGTGTTAAGCTCATAACAGTGTGCAGGTTCGTAGAATATTTCGATTGTTATCATAGGAGCTTCATTGTCCCATTTGACCTTGAACATGGAAGATATTATGGCCAAAGTGTTGGCTAATTGATTTTCCTCCCTAGGGAAATGCTCAAAGGTGATCTCCTCGAAGTATGGAATCAGAGTTAACACAAGCTCTTTGTATGGAATGAGGTTAGGATGCTTGGTATCCCATTCTCCATTTAATTGACTAATTACTAGAGCGGAATCTCCAAATACATCCAAGTGTTTGATCCTCAAATCAATGGTAGCCTTTAGACCTAAGATGCATGCTTTGTACTCAGCCATGTTGTTCGTACAATAGAAGCATAACCTAGCAATGAAAGGAGTGTGGAAACCTTCAGGAGAGATTATCATAACACCAATTCCGTTACCCAGAGCATTAGAAGCTCCATCAAAAACCATAGTCCGTCGGGATCCTTATTCAGGTCCGTCATATGGTCCAGGTTTTGCATAGTCGGTCACTAACATGATATTCTCATCCGAGAATTCAAAGTTCATAGATTGATAGTCATTAACATCTTGGTGAGCCAAATGATCTGCTAATATACTTCCTTTGATGGCCTTTTGTGTTGTATACTTGATGTCATATTCAGTCAGAATCATTTCCCATCTAGTTATCCATCCAGAGAGAGCGGGATTTTCGAAGATGTATTTGATATGGTCCATTTTAGAGATCAATAGAGTGGTGTGATTCAGCATAAACTATCTTAGCCGGCGAGCAGCCCATGCTAGAGCGCAACAAGTTTTCTCGAGTAGTAAATATCTGGTTTCACAGTCGGTAATTTTTTTGCTCAGGTAGTAAATTGCATGTTCTTTTCGGCCAGACTCGTCATGTTGGCCCAACACACACCCCATAGATTTCTCTAGCACAGTCAAGTAGATGATCAAAGGTCTTCCTTCAATTGGAGGCATGAGGATAGGAGGCTCTTGCAAAATATTCCTTGATTTTGTTGAAGGCAACTTGGAATTCATCGTTCCATTTGACTACTTGATCTTTCTTCAAGAGCTTGAAGATTTGATCACAAGTAGCAGCTAAGTGAGATATGAAGCGAGAAATGTAATTAAGACGACCCAAGAATCCTCTGACCTCTTTTTCAGAACTGGGGACTGGCATTTCTTGAATGGCCTTTACTTTTGCATGATTAACTTCGATACCTTTTTCATTGACGATGAAACCTAAAAGCTTTCCAAACCTTACTATGAATATGCATTTATTAGGGTTCAACCTCAATTTGTACTTCTTTAGCCTCTCAAATAGCCTGTGTAGGTGATTGAGATGCTCTTCTTTTGTTTGCGACCTTGCAATCTTGTCATCCACATAGACTTCTATTTCATGATGAATCATATAATGAAATAAGGCTACCATAGCCCTTTGAAATATTTCCCCTGCATTCTTTAATCCGAATGGAATAACCTTGTAGCAAAAGGTGCCCCATTGTGTGAAAAAGGTGGTCTTTTCCATATCTTTAGGAGCCATCTTGATTTGGTTGTATCCAGAAAATCCATCCACGAAGGAGAAGACTTTATGTTGAGCGGTGTTGTCAACCAAGACGTCAATATGTGGTAGAGGGAAATCATCCTTAGGGCTCGCCCTATTCAGATCTCTATAGTCCACACACATGCGAACCTTTCCATCATTCTTTGGCAAAGGAACTACGTTTTCCACCCATTGAGGATAAGATGTGACGGCTAGAAAACCTACATCAAACTGCTTCATTACCTCGACTTTTATCTTATCGGACATGTCAGGCCGCATGCGACAGACCTTTTGTTTAACAGGAGGGAAATCTTCCTTCATTGGCAGACGATGCACCACAATGTCGGTATCCAACCCGGGAATATCTTCATACGACCAAGCAAACACTTCAATATAGTCAGGTAACATCTGAACCAATCTGCTTTTAATACCATTTTTTAGGTTGGCTCTGATCTTGACCTCTCTTTTATCTGTCTCCGTGCCTAAGTTGATAACTTCGATCGACTCTTTGTGAGGTTGAATAAATTTCTCTTCTTGCATTAGAAGTCTGGCTAATTCTCCTAGTATTTCACAACCTTCCCTGTCTTCGTCTTCGGCTTGGTTAACTGGATGTTCGAAAGCATAACTGGTAATAGTAGAGTCATGGGCAATAAGATCCAAAGTGGGTGAAGATCTGCAAGTGTGTGTATGTGCATGTAAGGTACATGGCTATTTAAGAAAAAATGCAATAAAGGGAAAGAAAGATAATGAACGTGAAAATTTGAATGCCAAAAGGTCCAATGGTTTATATTAAATTATCATATGATAGATGAACATGAACAAAACCCTTTAACAAAATAGACCAAAGTGCCCCGGGCAAGGCACATGGCTTAAAAGTCATTGCTTTGGAATTTAAGATTACAGACAGAAATTCTTGAATTGGCAGAAAATGGTAAACAATAATTACTCCTCTATGAAGGAGATGGGTGTGAAGTATTTTTCCTGCCAGTTGGTGAAATTTCCTTTGATAGTAGGGTAGATCCATTCTTCAAAAGGACATTCATCATCAGAATTTTCTACAGCATTTACTTCATGATTTCTGATGCGGAGAGGTATCTTTCCCACGCGAGTGCGCCTAACCTCTTTTTCATCTTGAATGGTGAAACCCAATCCGAATTTGTATGTTTTAAACGGGATGCCGGGAAGCTGGCCCCAGATAGTACAGTCTCCCTCCTTGACCACGACATGGGAATCCTTGAGCAAAATCATTCTTGGTATAACTTTATCAGCTTTTGACATGTTGGAGGAGGCTTTGGTGGCGGCAATCATAGGAGGAATAATTTCAAAGGCTTGGCATGGAGTTTCTATGAATTTGCCATCCATTTCCACATACTTGAAAGAATTAAGATAACTCACCATAAATTCTTCTTCACCACTAACAGTGATGATCTTCCCTTTAACTAGATACTTTTATTTTTCATGAAGGGTGGATGTCACTGTCCCTGCCCCATGGATCCAATGGCGTCCAAGCAGACAAGAATAGGCGGGACGTATGTCCATTATGTAAAAGGTAGATTTGAAAGCCTGTGAGCCAACTTTAATTGGGAGATCCACCTATCCATGAACCAATCTCTTAGTCCCATCGAAAGCCCTCACGACAATATTACTTGGCTTTAAAACCAGTCCTTCACAATCTAGCCGATTTAAAGCACCCTTAGGTAGCACATTTAATGATGAGCCAGTATCAACTAAGACATGAGCTAGGGTGGATCCCTTGCATTCAACAGAGATATGTAAGGCTTTGTTGTGATTTCTTCCCATAGGAGTCAGATTGGCGTTAGAGAATCCTAATCTATTACTGGCCATTAAACTTGCCACACAATTCTCAAACTGGTCTGCGGTGGTTTTCTGGGGCACGTGGGTCTTCTTCAAGAATTTGATCAGGGCTTGGGCATGAATGTCTGAACAAAGTAATAATGACAACATGGAAATTTTGGAAGGGGTTTTCCCCAACTGCTCCACTATTTTAAAGTCACTTTTTTTAATTATTTTTAGGATTTCCTCCATCTCTTAATTGGAGGGTTCTTCAATATTAGCCTCTTTGGTAGGTTCCTCTATCCTAGTAGGCTCACCTTCTCTCTCTTTGTCTTTAGTGTTGGTACTGGACTTGTTATTAGTTATGCGGGCGGGAATCGTTATAGCAACGTGTGATATGGTGGGAGAACAGACTTGAAGGTTTTGCGTTTTATCGCAAATGTTGCGGTTAGCAAGAGTCGCCACCGACTTTTCTTTTATCCAAAAGGAAAGGTAAAAAAGCACAGGAAAGACCTTTGAGATTATTTCTTGAGTTCGGGGGGTAGATTATGAAAAGGGAAGGTATTATCACCCTTTTCATCCATGGTTTTCCATGGGCTCTTAGTTACTTGCTAGATCACTTGCTTTTGTTTGAAATTGTGGTTTGTGTGGTTCTTGAAAGTATTTTCTGAAGAGGCCATTGTTTAGGCAATCTTTGTAATGATTCTCATTCGTAAGAATGTATACAAAGATGTTGATCTTTTGAAAATGTTTTCAAGTTTGTAAGATGTTTTGAAAGTGTAGGTGCTTGTTTTGAAAATAGCAAGGATGTTTTATTTGAAATTGAGCAAGTAATTAGGAGCATTCTACCTACTAAAAAGTCTTTCTTGTTCACTTTCTTTTCCTTTGACATTGTTGTCTTACCATTGATTTGGTAAACAACCCCATCTTTTCATGTAAACGGGACGGGCGTGGATCATCGTATAACCATGATTAGTGTGATGCCGTGGGAGAACTGACTTGATTGTTTTGCGTTTGATCGCAAATGTTGCGGTTAGCAAGATTCGCCACCGACTTTTATTTTATCCAAAAGGAAAGGTGAAAAAGCACAAGAAAGACCTTTGAGATTGTTTCTTGGATTCGGGGGGTAGATTATAAAAAGGGAAGGTATTAGCACCCTTTTTATCCATGGTTTTCCATGGGCTCTTAGTTACTTTCTAGATCACTTGCTTTTGTTTTAAATTGTGCTTTGTGTGGTTTTTGAAAGTATTTTGAAAAGGCGCCATCGTTTAGGCAAACTTTGTAATGGTTCTCGTTCGTAAGAATGTATACAAAGTGTTGATCTTTTAAAAATGTTTTCAAGTTTTGTAAAGTGTTTGAAAGTGTAGGTGATTATTTTGAAAATAGCAAGGGTGTTTGTTTTGAAATGGAGCAAGTAATTAGGAGCAATCTACCTACTCAAATGTCTTTCTTGTTCATTTTCAATTCCTTTGACATTGTTGTCTTACCATTAATTTGGTAAGCAACCCTATCTTTGGATGTGAATGGGACGGGCGTGGGTCATCATATAGTCATGATTAGAAATGTTGCAAGGTATCTTAGCATTCTTTTTGAGGGACTAAGATCATTTTTGTAAGGCAACTTTGAATAGCGTCATCGAGGGTCTATGATCTTGTATTTCGATTGTTTTTGCTAAGACACCCCACATGCATAACATGACCATTTTTTAGGCAACAAGTGGAGTTAACCTTAAGGGTGTTAGTGTGCACGTGTGTTTGATTGCATGAATTTTAGTCTTGATTAGGGTGATCTATTTGTCGATTTCATGTCTTGCCATACACACCCTAATTACTAACATTTACATTCAAAAGTGATAAGTTGTAGAAATGTAAAGTCTTACGCTATTACAATACTTTAGGGATGGGGTACATATTTATGAATGGGGATTTGCAAATGAAATTAAATCCTAAGTTACTATTACAACCATATTGAAATGGATAAGAATGTACAAGAAAATGTAAAATGGACTTGTTTTTACAAAAAAAGAAACAAGTTTGGTTTAAGAAAATGTTTTGATCTTTTATGTTAAAAGAAATAAAATAAGATATGTGAATATGAAATAATATTTTTTTTATGTGTTTTTGATTAATGAAATAAAAAGTGATAGCAAAAATAGTGAGGAAAAAGAAAGTAGAATCAGCGTATTGCTGATTAAAGGAGGTCAAAAGTTTTGACTCTGGCGTACTGCAAATCAAATGTCCTATTAGTGAAAAATAGGTAAAGTCAGAAGTTCTGGGTCCACTGGGAACAAAGAAGATTTCAGAAGTTCTGATACCGCTAGCAGAACTTGGTCTCCCTCTCCATGCTAGTCAGAAAATCTACAACTTGGTCATTTCTCAACAAAATAGAAGATGCATATATGACAGTTATGGCAGGTTTTATAGTGTTTCAGAAACAAGAAATATCAGAACTATAAATCAGAGGCAAGCATGAATTTGCTAATCCTAATTCTGAGTTCTAATTTCTTCAAGAAGTTCTGAACTGATTTACTCCATACTTAGGCAGACAAATACGTGAAACCTCAGAATATGTACAACATCAGAAACCTGATGTCTACATTGTATTTTTGAACATGAAAATCTGGTAATGCTTAAGTAATGTGATGAGAGTCAGCAGAAGCTTACCTTGCAGCTGGAAAAGATTCTGTGAACTAGAGGTTGGTCCTGAACTCTGGTGATGTTCTGAGCAACTTCTTCACGTACTCAGCAGGTTGGAATTTTTCAACTTCTGGAACAGCCAAGGGGTGATGTTCTGACTTCTTTGAGATGGAGATGGATGGAGAGTATATTGCAGTATGAATACAGAAGTTATGATAGCTTCTAATATGTGAATCAGAAACTGTATGGACGGTTTTGATCGAGAAACACTTGAGGAAAAATGGAGTTTGAATGCAAGAATCAAAAGCTAACAGGTTTTATATTGTGTTTACAGTTTTTGGACTCTTTGAATTTTAGCATGGGTTCAGGGCTTTTCTTTCTCAAATTTATGACCTCTTTACAGTTGCAAATAAGGTCTAATTTATAGTCAAGGGTTTAGTAGCTTGGAGAAATTAAAAGTACAGCCATCATATGCTAGGCGCTGACTTGTTCTTGAAGCAAGTTCAAACAAGTATGGTTCAAGGCACAAAGCAAGGTGGTTAGTAGCTTTTATCCGTGCCTAAGCTAGATTTGTAAGCATGAATCAAGGAAAAGTACCCTCAGAAGCAAAAGCGAAGCATGGGCCCAACATATACTTTGTACAAAATCTGCTTTTCAAGGACAACAATGGTACTTCTATACCACACGTGGGGAGATCCTTTGGATAAAGACTCAAAAGTAGTTGTGAGCATTAAATGATGATGAGATTTATCAAACCGGAAATCCTTTAATGTGAGATCTTGCATCATTGTTTGATTCTGGGTCAGTAGTTTAGCTTCAGCATAATTTAGAGTGAACATCCAACTTCTGATCTTTGTACCTCCTTGCTCCAACATGTTCTGAAGAAACTCTCAGACTTTCTGGGAAGCTTGTAGCACTATTTGTAGCCTTCTTTGAATTACCCTTGTAAACTTTGACTGACCTTCATGAAAACTGGCCCAGGAGTTTGGACCCAACTCTGTCTTGAAAGTGTCCAAAATTTGTTGAGTGCTTTAGTTTCATGGACGTGCCTTTGAACATTTATAACTTGAAATTCCAGCATTTTCAGGAGAAGTTCTATTCTGTAATGTTTTAGATCTTATTTAAATCTATAACTTTTGTGCCATAAGTTCTTCCAGAATCAGCTTGCATCATGGTAATAATCTGATCAGAAGTTCTGAGCTTGTCATATTTCTTAAACACTTAGAAAAATTCTAAGTATTTAGAATTTTGACTTTTGAATTTCTTGATGAAACAAACTTCATATTTCAACGTATCTTGATGAAATATGATTCTTGAAGCTTGATTTTGATCCAAAAGTTAAAGTTTGACTTTTTAATGTGCAAATAACCATTTTGCCCTTGTGAATGACTTTCTTGAAAAATTTGTAATTCAAGGCTTGGAATTGGATGGAAGCAAACCTGAGGGTCTAGGTTGATCCTGAGAAATGAGAGGGCAAATTTTGGGGTGCAACAGTTGCCCCTGTTCAATCTTCTTAAGCCTGAGGATGTAGATTGGCTGGTCTTCCTTTCGTGATCTGAAGGTGGAAGATGATTGAACACTAGAGTGCCCAGAAATTTGCACTTGTATGAAGTAATGCTGATTGGTGATGTCGGGAATGGGCTTACAAATGCCATTTGGATAATGATAGGAAATCGTCTGAGATGGGCTTAAAGATGCCATCCAGAAAAGATTGGTTGCATAAGAGATTCCTTGGCGAGAATTCATGTACCTGCTGTTGAGGAGGACTCTGCCGAAGAATGTTGATTTATGCCATGGGAAGTAATATATAGGAGCTTCGGTTGTCCATTACTCTACTGGGGAATTAACTCTTGATTGAGGGAGTGAAAGTAGAATGTATACCTAGTTAGGGTCTAGGTTGTACAGTGACTTACTGAGGAAATATGAAACTGATCGTATCTGGTCGGGTCTGGGCCTTTCAGTGTTGTGAACTGTTGTCTGAAGATAAGGGAGAAGGAACCTGGATAGTAGGGTTACTTCGAGATGAAAGCCTGGATAGTTAGATTGGCGGATCTTCCATTCAGAGAAATGATGGATAGTTGTTGGAGATGGGCTTAAAAGATGCCATCCAAAAGTGATTATTGGTTTTGTAATTTGTGAGCTGTAAGAATGAATATCAGAACGACGTCTGTGTCTGGTGCGTATCTGAACTGTATCAAAAATTGAAATCCGAATGAGTATCAGAATGGCATCCGTGTCTGGAGCATATCTGAACTGTATATGAGAAGTTGAATTTGAATGAGTATCAGAATGGTATCCGTGTCTGGAGCGTATCTGAAATGTATCTGAGAAGTTGAATTTGAATGAGTATCATAATGACATCCGTATCTGGAGCGTATCTAAACTGTATCAAAGAGTTGAATCTGAATGAGTGTCAGAATGGCATCCGTATCTGGTGCGTACTTGAATTGTATCTGAAAGCTGAGTCTGAATGAGTATCAGGATGGCATCCGTGTTTGGAGCGTATCTGAAACTGTATCAAAAGCTGTCTTTGAATGAGTATCAGAATGGCATCCATATCTGGTGCGTATCTGAGAAGTTGAATTTGAATGAGTATCAGAATGGCATCTATATCTGGAGCGTATCTGAAACTGTAGCAAAAGCTGTTTTTAAATGAATATCAGAATGGCATCCGTATCTAGTGCGTATCTGAAACTATATCAAAAGAAACTCTGAACATTGTTAGTGGTAACTATTTAATCTTATCTTGAAAAGGGTAAAATGTTAGCTAAAATGTAGAGTCATGTTGTATGAAATTCCTAGTATAATGCATTCGTGTCATCAATGTTTATGATATATGGATGCAATGTATGCGTATGTGAGCTAGTTTGCTGCGCTACTGTTGGATTGGGGAAAATAAATCCCTGACTGTTGTTGAGGATATGTAAGTATTCATGTCTTGAAGTCGAAGTATTGATGAATTTCTGCCAAGAGAAATAAGCTCTGTTGTAAGGGAATGTCGTATACTGCTTGTAAGATTCCATTGGGGAATCCTGAGAAATTTGACGACTTCTACTGGGGAGTGATAACTGGGAGTTTTGTTCCGCTGGGGATTAAACGACATACTATGTAGATTTCTTAGGGAATAGCCTAGGGGCATTTCCCTATCCATTCAACCCATCAGTTATTGCCTTTTTCGTTTTGTTTATTTGTAAACAGCAATTATGTTCAAATGCATACGTTCGACAATGAATCATTGGACGTTTTTGTAGACAAAACACAAGCGTAAAGAAAAACAGATAGTTTTTTCACTTTCAAAGAGATATCTTTGTATTGATTTTGAGTAAGTATTTTTGTACAAGGAGACAAACATTCTAGTAAGAGAATGCTGTCGTAAAAAATGAAAATTTTGATACAAAGAAAATATAGCTATGTGTAAAAATCCCATGGGGTTTCCATTCTGCTATAGCCTTCGTATCTCTGAGCGTCTTGTCTATTTGTTGCCTCGTTCGAAGCTGATCAAATTGATCAGAAACTCTGAGTTTGTCAGTGGAAGCCAAAGGTAGCCCGTAAAGTGATCCAACGGGAAATATTCATACGCTTTAATTCCCTAAATTTTGCCTGGACCGCCCTTTCAGGTTTTCAGTCCACCGGGAAACCCTTTTTTACCCAAGTCGCCCTTTCGGGTTTTCAACTTGCCGGGTGTACAGATTTTTTTGTTTTATCCCTAATTTTTTCCCGATCCCTTTTGGTTCACCGGGACGCCCTTTTTTTGCCTCGGTATGTAAACCTAGTGGGTCTCTTATGCGTAGTATCTTTTGACTATGTCCGTGTTCGCAGGATGCGGCAGGTCGTCACCATCCATGGTGGTCAAGATCATTGCCCCGCCAGAGAAAATTTTTTTGATAAAAAATGGTCCTTCATAGGTAGGAGTCCACTTGCCCCTAGGATCACCTTGTGGCAGTATGATGTGTTTGATCACCAGATTGCCAACTTGATATGCTTGGCGTCTTACCTTTTTGTTGAAAGCCTTGATCATCCGTTTTTGATACATTTCACCATGCAAACAGCAGTAAGTCTTTTCTCATCAATCAAGTTCAATTGATCAAGTCGAGTCTGGATCCAGTCGTCTTCGTTCAGCCCTGCATCCTTCATAATCCTCCGAGAGGGGATCCGGACCTCGATAGGCAAGACATCTTCCATGCTATAAACCAGAGAATAGGGTGTTGTCCCGGTTAATGTGCAAGTGGTGGTACGATACCCGTGGAGAGCGAACAGTAACATCTCGTTCCAGTCTTTGTATGTGACTGTCATTTTCTGTATGATCTTTTTAATGTTCTTATTTGCAGCTTCGACAACACCATTCATCTTTGGTCGATAGGGAGAAGAATTGTGATGTTGAATCTTGAATTGCTCGCACAAGGCGGTGATCATAATGTTGTTGAGATTTGTACCATTGTCAGTGATGATTCTTTTCGGGATACCGTACCGACAGATAAGGTTTTGCTTGATGAAACAGGCAACATCATTCTTGGTAACAGAGGCGAAGGAGGCTGCTTCAACCCACTTTGTAAAATAGTCAATGGCCACTAGGATGAAGCGGTGTCCATTGGAGGCTGTCGGTTTGATTTCCACAATCATGTCAATCCCCCACATAGCAAAGGGCCAAGGAGCCGTCAAGACATTCAGAGGAACCGGAGGTACGTGCACCTTGTCAGCATAAATTTGGCATTTATGGCAAGTTCGAGAGTGTTGATAACAATCTTCTTCCATGGTAGACCAATAGTAGCCTGCCCGTAGGATTTTCTTTGCCATCGTATGCCCGCTGGAATGGGTACCAAAAGTGCCTTCATGCAATTCATCCATGATCCTTTCAGCTTCAACCTTATCTACGCACCGAAGTAACACAAAGTCATGATTGCGTTTATACAGGATGTTGTTACTAAGGAAGAACTTAGCAGAAAATCTCCTTAAGAACTTCTTATAATTGATTGAAGCTCATTTTGGATATTCTTGAGCCTCGAGATACCTCTTGACTTCGTGAAACCAAGGCTGGTCCACCACTTCTTCAGTATTAATCTCGTAACAGTGTGCTGGTTCATCCATTCGTTCGATGGTGATCTGGGGAGCCTCGTTATCCCAATTAAGTTTAAACATAGATGACATTGTGGCTAGAGCATCTGCTAGCTGATTTTCTTCTCGCGGGAAATGCTCGAAGGTAATCTTCTCAAAATGTGGTAGCAATGTCAAAACATGTTCTTTGTAAGGGATAAGGTTTTGGTGTTTGGTGTCCCATTCTCCTTTGATCTGGCTGATAACTAAAGCTGAGTCTCTGAATACATCCAAGGATTTGATCCCCAAATCTATGGCAGCTTTGAGACCAAAAATGCACGCTTTGTATTCCTCCATGTTGTTTGTACAATTGAAGCAAAGTCTGGAAGTAAAGGGATTATGACAACCTTCTGGAGATATGAGTACAACACCAATACCATTGTCGAGTGCATTAGAGGCTCCATCAAATAACAGGGTCCATCGGGATCCTTGTTCAGGTCCGTCACATGGCCTGAATTCTTCACAGTTGTCTAATGTCTTGATGTCTTCATCTGGGAATTCAAACTTCATGGAATGGTAGTCTTCTACAGCTTGGTGTGTGAGGTGATCAGCTAGTACACTGCCCTTTATAGCTTTCTGGGTAGTATACTGTATGTCGTATTCTGTCAGGATCATCTGCCATCTCGCTATTCTCCCAGAAAGAGCAGGCTTCTCGAAGATATATTTTATTGAATCCATTTTAGATATCAACAAGGTAGTATGAGTCAACATATACTATCTTAGCCAGCGAGCAGCCCATGCCAGAGCACAGCAAGTTTTCTCGAGAAGTGAATATCTGGTTTCAAAGTCGGTAAACTTTTTGCTCAATTAGTAAATAGCGTGCTCTTTTCGACCAGACTCGTCATGGTATCCCAATACGCACCCTATTGAGTTTTCTAAAACAGTCAGATGCATGATCAGTGGTCTTCTCTCGACTGGTGGCATCAACACATGGGGCACTTGTAAGTATTCTTTTATTTTGTCAAAGGCAACTTGGCACTCGTCATTCCATTTGGCTACTTGATCTTTCTTCAATAGCTTGAAGATTGGCTCACAAGTAGCTGTTAGGTGAGAAATGAATCTGGAAATATAGTTCAAACGTCCTAAGGATCCCCTGACTTCCTTTTCAGTGCGAGGGGCAGGCATCTCTTGTATTGCTTTAACTTTGGCAGGATCTACCTCAATACCTTTGTTGCCGACGATAAAGCCTAGGAGTTTACCAGACCGTACCCGAATGTGAACTTGCTTGGATTTAACCTCAGCTTGTACTTCTTCAGTCTATCAAACAGTTTCTGTAAGTGATCAAGATGCTCTTCTTCTATTTGAGAGCTGGCTATCATATCGTCCATGTAGACCTCTATTTCGTGATGTATCATGTCGTGAAATAGGGCTACCATGGCACGTTGATAGGTTGCCCCAACATTCTTCAGTCCGAATGGCATCACCTTGTAGCAGAAAGTGCCCCCACTGCGTGACAAAGGTTGTTTTCTCCATGTCCTCAGGTGCCATTTTGATTTGGTTGTAACCTAAGAATCCGTCCATGAAGGAAAACACTTTGTGTTGTGCCATATTGTCAACTAGAATATCAATGTGGGGGAGTGGAAAATCATCCTTAGGAGTTGCCTTATTCAAATCTCTGTAGTCCACACACATTCGCACTTTTCCATCCTTTTTGGGCACGAGAACAACATTGGCAACCCATTGGGGGTAAGAGGTGACATCCAAGAATCCAGCGTTGAATTGCTTCATGACATCTGCTTTAATCTTTTCTGACATATCAGGCCTCATGCAGCGAACCTTTTGTTTTACTGGCGGATAATCCTCTCTTGTAGGCAAACGATGTACCACAAAATCTTCATTAAGTCCTGGCATGTCTTCATACGACCAGACAAAGACTTTGACATAATCATGCAACAACTGAATCAGACGCTTCTTGACATTGGGTTCTAGATTGGCACCCACCTTGACCTCTTTTTTGTCTTCTTCGGTACCTAGGTTGATTATATCCATGGGTTCCTCGTGAGGCTAAATGTTTCTCTCTTCTTGTTGTAGCAGTCTGGCAAGTTCCCCTGGTACTTCACAATCTTCTTTACCTTCATCTTCGGCTTGGTAGATTAGATTCTCAGAGTCACAAAAGGCCATAGCAGTATCGTTACCCATGGGATCCAAAATGGATGTATACCTGCATTGTGAGTGTGGGTGTGTGTAAGGGTATAACTATCTTTGAAAGAAAGTAAAATGTAAAAGAAAAACAATGAGCACAAAAGTTTGAATGCGAAAACGTCCATGATTCATTGATGTCATATAAAAAATGAGATAATAACCCTTAAAAATGGACCATTGTGCCTCGGGTAAGACACAAGGTTTTAAGAGTGCGAATAGTTTTGAATATTACAGCTCCAAAAAAATGTAAAGACAAATTACTGAGGGATGAAAGTGATTGGGATGAATTCTCTAGCCTCCCAATTGCTGAGCCCTCCATTGACAGTCGGGAAGATCCATTCCTCCAGGTTGCAACCATCTTCACCATCTTCCAATGCGTTGACTTCACGGTTGCTGATCTTCAAGGGTGGCCCTCCAGCACGGGCACAATGTACAACCTTTTGAGCACTTGAAGTGAAACCTAGGCCAAACTTGTCAGACTTATATGGGATATCTGGAAGTTGTCCCCAGATAGTGCATCCACCTTCTTCCACCACTGCTTTAGCATCTTTCAGTGACGACATCCGGACTGGAGGCCTTGTAATCTTGGGAACAGCCTTAGTCACTGCCACCTCTTGAGGGACCTCTTCAAAGTGTTGAAATGGAGTTTCAATTAATTCACCATCCAATTCCACATATCTGGAGGAATTGAGATGGCTGATCATGTATTCTTCCTCTCCATGAACGGTGACAATCTTCCCTTGAACTGGATATTTCAGCATCTGGTGTAATCTAGAGGTAACAACGCCAGCATTGTGGATCCATGGTCGGCCTAGCAAGCAGGAGTATGAAGGGCGGATGTCCATCACATAAAAAGTTGAATTGAAGGTTTGGGTTCCAACCTTTATGGGAATGTCCACCTCCCCATGTACCATCCTCTTCGAACCGTCAAAAGCCCTTACCACTATGTTGCTTGGCTTCAAAGTCAACCCCTCACAGTCAAGTCTATCAAGAGATTTTTTGGGTAATACATTCAAAGATGAGCCAGTGTCCACCAAAATATGTGCCAGAGTGGTGCCCTTACATTCCACTGAGACATGCTATGCCTCATTATGCTTTCTTCCCTTCGGCGTCAGATCAACATCTGAAAAACATAAACCATTGTCCGCAGTTAGGCTGGCCATGCAGTCTTGAAATTAATCAGCAGATGTCTCTTGAGGTACATGGGCAGTTTTTAAGAACTTCACCAAGGCTTTTGCATGTGCCTCGGAACATAGTAGTAATGCCAACATGGAGATCTTAGAGGGAGTTTGCCCCAGTTGTTCAACTACATCGTAGCCGCTTCTCTGTATGACTTTTAAGATCTCCTCCATTTCCTTCTTGGAGGTCTCGGGGATAGTCAATGACCGAGCCTTCGTCCCGATAGGCTCAACCATAACACCTTTTCCTCGATCCTCGGTTAACTCGGTAGCAGAAGAGTCAGTAAGAATGATTACATGGGTTGTAACAGCTTTGTCAATTGGAGTACTTGCAGAGATGATAATGTGTGTGAGAGAAGCCTTTGGAGCAGCCACATGGATGATCACGGGTCCAGAAACTGCTTTTGGGGGAGCAATTTCTGGAGAAAAGATCCTACCACTTCGGGTAATTTTGCTAGTTCTGGCAATGTTACTGACGTCAGAGTCTTCTTTCTCGGAATTTATATCTTCGGCGGCCGGGCAGTCTTGATTGATGCCATGGTAGTAAATGTCCCCTCTTTAATTCCACGACACAGTTTTGTCTGATTTATACGGGACTAGCCCATGCATTGTGATTATTAAAGGAGCTGCTTTTGGAACTGATGTAATTCTAACGGGTCTTTTGGTGGAGACCCTGGAAGAATTGGCAGAAATGGAAATGATTGAAACATCTTCAAAAGAAACAGATGTAACAGGAGTCCTTTCAAACAAAACCTCTTTGTTATCCATCAGGCATTGAATGCCTACTTTCAACAAAGGACAGCTAGTCGCTGAGGATAAACAGAAACGACAATCTTCATCACAACCCGGGAACACGCCGACTTTCAACAAGTTCATTTTAACAGTCAGAAGTGGGGTCATGAGTTTATCAACGGAGGTGACAAACAAATCTTCTTCAATGGCATTAGTATTGTAACCATGTTTGGGCATATGGGCAAAAATGACATTCAACTTTTCAGGCGCATCGAACTCAATTTCTTTTGCTTCAATGAGGTCTTGTATTATATTCTTCAAGGCCCAAGAATTATTAGTATCGTGACCAGGACTTTTAGAGTGATATGCGCAACGGGAATTGGGATGATAATGAGGAGATGTTGTATTGGGGTTTTTTGGAGCTTCTTTCAAGGTTACCAAATTGGATCTTAGAAGATGCGGTAATACTTGAGACAGAGTCATGTTGATTCTAGTGAACTGCCTAACTGACCTTTCCACCCTTGGTTAATTACCTCTTTGTTGATCAGGCATAGGCTTTGGAATCATAACAGCCCCCACCATTGGTCGGCGTTCGGCCCTACCTTGGTTTCTTTGCGGGTATATGGCAGCCACCTCTTTCTTTCTGATGAAAGGCTTCCTTACAGCTGTAGAGGAAGATATATCTTTCTGAATCTTTCCGCTCTTAATACCGGCTTCTACCCTCTCTCTGGTCAATATTAGTTCAGTAAAACCTGTAGATGAACTTCCAATTAAATGATTGAAGAAGGGACCAGACAAGGTTCCCAAGAACATGTCCACCAATTCTCTCTCAGATAGAGGGGGTTGAACTCTTCCAGCCAAATTTCTCCATTTTTGTGCATAGTCCTTGAAACCTTCATTGGATACCATGGCCATACTCTGGAGTTAGGTACGGGTAGGCGCCAGATCAGCATTGTACTGATATTGTTTGTAGAAAGCTGCAGCAAGATCTTCTCAATTGTGAACGTTGGCTCGTTCTAGTTGGTAAAACCAGTCGAGTTGAGTTCCAGACAAACTGTCTTGGAAGAAATGCACCCATAAGTCTTTATCAATGATATGGGGTTGAATTTTCCTCACATATGATCGAAGATGCATTTCAGGGCATGACACTCCATCATATTTGGCAAATATAGGCACTTTGAATTTCGGAGGAATCACAATCTCCGGCACTAGCCCCGATTCCTCAAAGTCCAAGCCTAGCACCTTTTGGATTTCCATCATGCTCAACTGCTCTTCGAGATGTTTGTACTTGTCATCAGCTGAAGGGTATTGCTCTTCAGAGTAGTCCTCTTCTTCCTCTGATTCTGACGGGACGACTATTTCCTTGCCTTTCCCATCTCCTTCACCGGATGTTGTTGCAAAGTCCAAAGTCCTTCTTGTCTGCCCATGAAATCTTCTTCCCATGTTTAAGACTCCAGTTACCTTTTTTGTTTTCTTTTTCCTCTCTTCAGCCAGCAGAGTCTTCAACTCTTCTTGCCCCTTGGCTAGGGTCATGAGCAACTGTTAAAACTGCGTATTCTGAGCTTGGAGATCTTTCACTGTTTTCTCGAGATCCATCTTACTGAAATAAACAGTAGAGAGATGAGAAGACTTGTTGCAAAAGACCTATTTATGTTATGATGCATGATATATGCATATGCAATGTTTTCAAGGATTTTAGAGATTCAGATTTGTTTTAGACAAAAAAGGAAACACACGTTATATTAATAAGATAAAGTTTGAGTACATCAATGCCCCTTGGGCAAAATAATACAAAACTCTAAGATAGAATAGTAGTGCGCATCCTCTTCGGTGCAATGTAGGCATTCAGAGTCTGCTCCTCATGAAGTAGCCTAGTGAGCTCTAAAACCTTCTTCTCGCTTGCGTAGAATTGGGCTTCGAAAGTATCTTGCTCTCCTTTAAGTTGTATCTAATCCCTTTGGAGGTCTTCAAGAGATGTGGGCATGTCAGGATGTAGGATAGTGTATGGAACGTCTCCCTCAATGACATGCTCAATGATTATCGAGAGAATGGAGGGGTAAGGCATCATAAGACTCTGAGCACGAGTTCGTACCCATTTGAGGTAAGGCTCAAGAGGAATGGAATTCTTGTGTCCCAAAGTCTTGTTGTCCACCTTATTTAGCATCCTCCAAGCTCTGTTAAATCTTTTGCGAATACCTTGATTGTCGTTGTCGTAGTCGAATACCAAACCTTGAATCAGCATCTCGTGCGGGCCATCCCTTCGGGCGTAACCAAACTGTCTTAAGGATAAACATGGATTGTAGGTGATACCTCCCATAATTCCAAGTAGATGGACATTAGGGAATTCTCCACAACGGTCGACGATGATAACATTCTCTTTGGATCAAGAGCACCAATGAATGTCTGAATGTTTGAGCGTCATCCAGCTTTGTGACCACCTTGAAACTTGCTCATTCTTTAATACAGATTGGGGAAGATGAGAAATAAACATCTTGCCAAGAGAGGAGTGCAACACATAAGTACACCTCTTTTCCTCATTGTGCGAGTGTGAAAAGAGTGTAGGATATCCCCTAGCAATGTAGGCATCGGGTTGCGTGATATGAAGATTTTGACGGTGTTCACATTTATGAGTTGGTAAGGATTTGGAAACAAAACCATCCCATAAACGAGGAGAGCCACAATTTCCTTAAAGGCTTGCAAGTCTAAAGAATTCCAACAGCTTTGGGCTTTCTCAAACAGGAACTTTGCTAGGAAACCTTTGACATCACTCCTTGTTTCCCAATGGGTTGTGACATCAGATGAGTGCAAGCGTAGAACTTGAGCAATCTCTTCTGGCTTTGGGTCTCTTTCTGTACCATTGAAAGGTAGTTGATTGAGAATTGGAATCCTCAAGAGTTAGGAGAATTCTTCCAAAGTAGGCACAAGTTGATAGTCGGGAAATATGAAGCAATGGTTTAAAGGATCAAAGAACTGAAAGATCACCTTCATCATGTCTTCATCTGTGTTGGAGGTGACCAAGTTGAGTATACGACCATGTCTCTCAGTGAATGGAGAGTTTCTAGGAATCCTTGAAACTAGCTCCTTAAGTTGTGGAGGGATTCTCACAAGGTTGACTTGAATAGTTTTCCTGCGAAGTGAATCCATATCCTACAAAACAAGAACAAAGATTAATCCAAAAATCCTTGAAATGGTTAGTGGATGTATATGATGTTCATGATGTCCATGATATTATGTACAAGTATGCATATACAAGAAAAGCAAGCAAGTCCTTAGTTTAGGCTTGCATGGAGTTTTATAGGTAAGTACCCTCTTGAAGTTTAGTTGGCTTAAACCTCTCCTAGAAATAGTAACCGGGTTCTAAGGAGCTCAATATCACTGGTTTGTTTTCTCGGGCATTGTTTCTGAGCAAGCCTCTTAAATAGCGACCGAAATATCCCAAAAAACCAAACCTCAATGAGTGCAGTATCAAGTATCTATCAACTTCGGACTGCACCAGAGCCAGTCATCTCACTACATCCTAAAGGCCAAGTTGGTAAAGTAAAGGTTCTAGAAGTTCATTAGTGCTTCATGATATTACTCAGCGGCCCCGTATTCTCTTTGATTAACTCAAAGGCTACCGGTACCCACAAATATGTTGCACTAACGTAGCTATTGCCTAGACCATGTCGGTATACCCCGCACAGTTTCCACAACGTTTTGCTACTTACCTATAATGTATCCCAAATCCGGGTAGAGGATTCAAACCCAAACAAAGAACCATAATATAAAGCATAAAAGTCAAACAATGTAAGCAAGTAAATGTGATATGATCCCTAAGGTAACCCCACTTTTAGAATAGTCCCTAGAAGAGTTTCCAGTTCTGTGATGCGGTGTGAGAAATGACTTGATTGTTTTGCGTTTGATTGTAAATGTTGCGGTTAGCAAGAGTCGCCACCGACTTTTCTTTTATCCAAAAGGAAAGGTGAAAAAACACAAGAAAGACATTTGGGATTGTTTCTTGGGTTCGGGGGGTAGATTATTAAAAGGGAAGGTATTAGAACCCTTTTAATCCATGGTTTTCCATGGGCTCTTAGTTACTTGCTAGATCACTTGCTTTTGTTTGAAATTGTGCTTTGTGTGGTTTTTGAAAGTATTTTGAAAAGGCGCCATCGTTTAGGAAAACTTTGTAATGATTCTCGTTCGTAAGAATGTATACAAAGTGTTGATCTTTTAAAAATGTTTTCAAGTTTTGAAAAGTGTTTGAAAGTGTAGGTGATTGTTTTGAAAATAGCGAGGGTGTTTGTTTTGAAATGGAGCAAGTAATTAAGAGAAATCTACCTACTCACATGTCTTTCTTGTTCATTTTATTTTCCTTTGACATTGTTGTCTTACCATTGATTTGGTAAGCAACCCTATCTTTGGATGTGAACGGGACGGGCGTGGGTCATCGTATAGTCATGATTAGCAATGTTTCAAGGTATCTTAGCATTCTTTTTGAGGGACTAAGATCATTTTTGTAAGGCAACTTTGATAGCATTATCGAGGGTCTATGATCTTGTATTTCAATTGTTTTTGCTAAGACACCCCACATGCATAACATGACTATTTTTTAGGCAACAAGTGGAGTTAACCTTAAGGGTGTTAGTGTGCACGTGCATTTGATTGCATGAATTTTAGTCTTGATTAGGGTGATCTATTTGTCGATTTCATGTCTTGCCATACACACCCTAATTACTAACATTTACATTCAAAAGCGATAAGTTGAAGAAATGTAAAGTCTTACGCTATTACAATACTTTAGGGATGGGGGTACATATTTATGAATGGGGATTTGAAAATGAAATTAAATCCTAAGTTACTATTACAACCATATTGAAATGGATAAGAATGTACAAGAAATTGTAAAATGGACTTGTTTTTGTAAAAAAAGAAACAAGTTTGGTTTAAGAAAATGTTTTGATCTTTTATGTTAAAAGAAATAAAATAAGTATGTGAATATGAAATAATATATTTTTATGTGTTTTTGATTAATGAAATAAAAAGTAATAGAAAAAATAGTGAGGAAAAAGAAATTAGAATCAGCGTATTGCTGATTAAAGGAGGTCAAAAGTTTTGACTCTGGCGTACTGCAAAACAAATATCCTATTAGTGAAAAATAGGTAAAGTCAGAAGTTCTGGGTCCACTGGGAACAAAGAAGATTTCAGAAGTTCTGATACCACTGGAAGAACTTGGTCTCCCTCTCCATGCTAGTCAGAACATCTGCAACTTGGTCATTTCTCAACAAAACAGAAGATGCGCATATGACAGTTATGGCAGGTTTCATAGTGTTTCAGAAACAAGAAATATCAGAACTATAAATCAGAGGCAAGCATGAATTTGCTAATCCTAATTCTGAGTTCTAATTTCTTCAAGAAGTTCTGAATTGATTTACTCCATACTTAGGCAGACAAATACGTGAAACCTCAGAATATGTACAACATCAGAAACATGATGTCTACATTGTATTTTTGAACATGCAAATCTGGTAATGCTTAAGTAATGTGACGAGAGTCAGCAGAAGCTTACCTTGCAGCTGGAAAAGATTCTGTGAACTAGAGGTTGGTCCTGAATTCTGGTGATGTTCTGAGCAACTTCTTCACGTACTCAGTAGGTTGGAAGTTTTCAACTTCTTGAACAGCCAAGGGGTGATGTTCTGACTTCTTTGAGATGGAGATGGATGGAGAGTGTATTGCAGTATGAATACAGAAGTTAGGATAGCTTCTAATATGTGAATAATAAACTGTATGGACGGTTTTGATCGAGAAACACTTGAGGAAAAATGGAGTTAGAATGCAAGAATCAAAAGCTAACAGGTTTTGTATTTTGTGTTTACAGTTTTTGGACTCTTA
Source organism: Vicia faba (assembly GCA_948472305.1). Taxonomy (NCBI): domain Eukaryota; kingdom Viridiplantae; phylum Streptophyta; class Magnoliopsida; order Fabales; family Fabaceae; genus Vicia; species Vicia faba. The sequence goes on from OX451740.1 coordinate 631,291,664, forward strand.
GAATTTTAGCAGGGGTTCAAGGCTTTTCTTTCTCAAATTTCCGACCTCTTTACAGTTGTAAATAAGGTCTAATTTATAGGCAAGGATTTAGTAGCTTGGAGAAATTAAAAGTACAACCATCATATGCTAGGCGCTGACTTGTTCTTGAAGCAAGTTCAAACAAGTATGGTTCAAGGCACAAAGTAAGGTGGTTAGCAGCTTTTAGCCGTGCCTAAGCTGGATTTGTAAGCATGAATCTAGGAAAAGTACCCTCAGAAGCAAAAGTGAAGCATGGGCCCAGCATATACTTTGTACAAAATCTGCTTTTCAAGGACATCAATGGTACTTCTATGCCACACGTGGGGAGATCCTTTGGATAAAGACTCAAAAGTAGTTGTGAGCATTAAATGATGATGAGATTTGTCAAACCGGAAATTCTGCAATGTGAGAACTTGCATCATTGTTTGATTCTGGGTCAGAAGTCCAACTTCAGCATAATTTAGAGTGAACATCCAACTTCTGATCTTTGTACCTCCTTGCTCCAACATGTTCTGAAGAAACTCTCAGACTTTCTGGGAAGCTTGTAGCACGCTTTGTAGCCTTCTTTGAATTACCCTTGTAAACTTTGACTGACCTTCATGAAAACTGGCCCAGAAGTTCTGACCCAACTCTGTCTTGAAAGTGTCCAGAATTTGTTGAGTGCTTTAGTTTCATGGACGTGCCTTTGAACATTTATAACTTGAAATTCCAGCATTTCCAGGAGAAGTTCTGTTCTGTAATGTTTTAGATCTTATTGAAATCTATAACTTCTGTGCCATAAGTTCTTCCGGAATCAGCTTGCATCATGGTAATAATCTGATTAGAAGTTTTGAGCTTGTCATATTTCTTAAACACTTAGAAAAATTCTAAGTATTTAGAATTTTGACTTTTGAATTTCTTGATGAAACAAACTTCATATTTCATTGTGTCTTGATGAAATATAATTCTTGAAGCTTGATTTTGATCCAAAAGTTAAAGTTTGACTTTTTAATGTGCAAATGACCATTTTGCCCTTGTGAATGACTTTCTTGAAAAATTTGTAATTCAAGGCTTGGAATTGGATGGAAGCAAACCTGAGGGTCCAGGTTGATCCTTTGAGAAATGAGAGGGAAAATTTTGGGGCGCAACAATCAACAATGTTGCAAGGTATATTAGCATTCTCTTTTAAAGACTAAGATCATTTGAAAGGCAACTTAGATAGCGTCATCAAGGGACTATGATCTTATATTTTGCTTTGTTTTTGCTAAGATATCTCACATGCGTAATATGGACATTTTTTAAACGCAACCAAGTGGAATAACCCTAGGGGTGCTTGTGTGCAAGTGTATTGTTTTCATGCTTGTTTTTGTCTTGAATTAGGGTTTTCTAAGTATTGGTTTTAGTCTTTCCATACAAACCCTAATTACTAGCATTTGTATATAAAAACGGTAAATGGCGGAATTTAAAGTTACTATGCTATTACAACATTTGTGGGAAGGGGGTGTACAAATTGAATGGGGATTGCAAGAATGTAAACCTAGTTAGTCTATTAGAACCATATTGAATTGGTATCAATGTACAAGGAATTAAATGAATACAATGTACAAAATGAATAAATGTACTAAAATGCAAAATGTGAAGTAAATGGATATTTGTTTGGATTTTTAGAGAAAAGGGATTTTATCTTAATATAATTAATTAAAGAAAATAATTAATTAAACTTAAAAGTAAACCTAATTCACTAAGAAAAGAAATTAATAAAACCCTAATTCATTAATTATTAAAGAAAATAAGTTTAGAAAAAGTATTTTTTGGTATTTTTGTTTTTGAAAATATTTATAGCACTATAAAATATTTTTAGCCCTTTTTTATATTAAAATAAAATATTTAAATAGGTGTAAAACAAAGTAAATAATAACCTAGTTTTAATTTAATTTAAAAGATTAGTTAGTAAAAAGAAATAAATTATAGTTAAATAAAATATTTTTTGTGAGAAAAATAAAATAAACTAAGTCAAAATATAAATCTATTATTTTTGTATTTTTTATGATTTTTTATGATTTTTTAATATTATGAAAATAATTAAGAAAATAAATAAAAAGAAAATAAAATAAAATTGGGCCAAGGGCGTATAAACGAAATGGGGGGGTTAGCCAGCAAAAACAAAAAAAATAATCCAGGCCCAATGAGGCCCAAGCGCCTGCAAAAAAGTCAGAATGATGCAAAAAATGTGAAAAACACAAAAGGGTGCCACTGGAGCTCGAACCCAGATCCCAAAGGTTACAGGCGCGCGCTTCTACCACTGGGGTGGCTATACATCCGTTAACATAAGCAAATCAATAAATATATGATACAAAACGTGCCCTGACTACTTCATCTTCAACCTCCAGCCAGACCAACTGTAACTTGCTCATTTCACATCAAAAATGAAAATTGTAAACATGAAACTTGTAGCAAATTTCCTCACGGTTTCAAAAATGTAAAGCATTAAAACTATAGATAAAAAATAAGCATGAATTTCTTTGGCCCTAACCTGAACCCTAAAAATTTCAGAAACTTCAATCTTAAAATTCTCTAAGCTCAAGCAAAATTAATGGAAACTATAGACATGGTTATCTTTAGGGTAATGATATCTACATGTTTTGTTCACAGACAAATCATTAATGATGCCTGTATAAAGAGTTCAAAGTTAAGAAAACTTACCTCAAAATTGGAAATCGTGTTTTGAGTTTGAGCTTGTTTCAAGTGATGGTGATGATCAAGTTAGCTTCCTTGAGGTCCCAGGAAGCTAATGCAATGATTAGCTTGAGCAATGGATGGCTGAAATGGTCTGGAGAAGTCAATGTGCAGAGCTCTATTTTTGAAAATGGAGGATGATGTTAATGGTGTTATAGTTCTGTAACAGGGTGTGGGATCAATTCTATATGATGTTTAGAAGCTTTAGAAACCAAAAGGCCAAGAAACACACAAGTAGATTATGAGTTTCAAGTTTTTGGTCAGTTTGTGTGAAAATGGAAGTATGAAATGTGTTTCTGAGTTCTAAGTGTTTTCAGGGCATGAGCATTCGTGTGTTTGGTTCAAATAGTTTGTGTATCTATAAGCAAAAGGATTGGAGTGCATTGGCAAGTCAGAAGTACAAGTTTCAAGCCTTTTGGCTAGGTTACTTGATTTTGAAGAAAAGAGGGAAACAAGTTTCAAGAGGAGGTACAAGCATGGGCTGGGTGATTGTAAGTGTCTAAACCATTTCTCATGAGTTATAGGACTTGCTTGATCAGAAGAGAACAAGTGCAAGTCTCAAGAACAAGTTTTGTATAAAAAGTCACTTTATCAAAATGGCAATGTAACCTTTCTTCCAAAAATGGATATAAAGCATGTCCATGCATTGAATGCTTGAAGTGAGACCTCTAAAAGCTGTGTAAACCATTAATTATGGAGTGCCTAACAAGTTTGAGGCCTGCAAATTAGTGTTTGTGCAACATAGTTTGAATTTTCAAATTGGTTCATCACAAAAATGCCTTGTAAATCAAGTGATAAAACCCTAACTTCATCTCTTCGATTCTCCCTACTCAAGAATGATCTCAAGGAGTTATTTGACATTTTGGAAAGCTTGAAATATTCTCTACAACCCATCTTTGAATTGATTTTGAATATTCCCATTGGAACTATATCAAAAAGTGCCATGAATTTGGGTCAAAATCCTGACCAAATTAGGGCAAAATTTCACTAAGTGTTTTGTTTCATGACTACATGTTCATAAAATTATAACTTGAGATCTAAGAACTTTTGGAAGAAGTTGTGTGAAGAAAAGTTGTATATTTCATGGAGATCTACAACTTTCATGTTGGAAGTTTCTCTTGAATCATCTTGCATCATGGTGAAAAGTTTGCTCAAAGTTATGAAAAAATGAGAACTTTCCAACACTTGGAAAAATTTCTAAGTTTAGAAATTTTGACTTTTCAAAATGAAATCTTGAATTTTTGATTTCTTGATGAATACGTTTCATATTTTGATATGTTTTGATGAATTATGATCTTTGGCACTTGAATTTAACCAAAAAGTCAAAGTTTGACTTTTCAATATACAATTGACTTTTGATCAGTTGACTAAAAATTCATCTGTCAATCCTTTGAACTTGAGTAATGTTTTGAGCCATGTGATTAGGTCAAAATTATGAAATTGGACTCTTGAGATCATTACTTAAACAAATTGACCATTTTCTAGGTCAAAAATCAGAAATAGCCCTTCCCCAGTCAAAACCCTAATTTTGACCATTTTGCCCTTTTGGAGATTTGGTCAAATTTCTTGAGGAATTGTGGTCCAAACTTGATCAAATGATACATATGAGTTTAAAATGTTGATGTGGATCAAAAATTATGAAGTTTGACTATAAATTGCCCATAGTTGACTTTTTCCCCAATACAACTTATTTTTAGGTCAACTGCTCAATTGACTGAGCAAAAATGTGATCTAAGGCTTGAAAATTGACATGAGTGATCTTAGGGGTCCATAATGATCCATGAAAATCATATGGGGAATTGGAAGTTTAAAAATCCTTGTGCAAACTCAAACCCTAATTTTGGTTATCAGTGCTTAAGTAAGTGTCTTGAGCTGATCAAACCCTAGTGCGGTCTTGAGCTAAGGAAATCTTGTGAGCAAATTCTTGATGAATGAGAGGGAAAATTTTGGGGTACAACACAACGGGTGGTGAAATATCAGGGGAATAGATCCTCCCTATTCTCGTCACTTTACTAGAACCGACAGTGTTGGTGACATCCGCTTCATTTTTTTCGACCCAAGAATCTTGTTTTATCCTGTGGTAATAAACCTCAGCACCATAGTTCCATGGAACTGCTTTGCCAGAGGAATAGGGGATGGGCCCAGCAACAGTGATTATTAAAGGGGAGATGGTTGGGTCATTTGAAATCCTAATAGGACCCTTTAAGGGGATCCTAAAAGGCTTATTGAAAATTTTTATTACAAATAGGTCTTCAATTCTGTTGGTCAAACTCTTGATGGCGGGAATCTTTTCAAACAGAATCTCATGACTATTTACCAAGCGTTGCACGCCTTCCTTCAATCGCTTGCACCTACTCACTTGTTGAACACATTCGACATAATCTTTAGAACATCCAGGGAAAACCCGGATTTTAGCAATTTAACCTTCACAATATTCAATGGAGTTGTTAAATCTTCAATGGAGGAAACGAAAGTGGTATCATCAACTGCATTAACACCTTTGCCATAGTTTGGCATCGGTGCGGTTATAACATTAGGAGTAGAAGGTGGATCAAATTTAATCATCCGTTGTCTATCAGATCTTGAATCTTATTCTTCAGAGCCCAACACTGACCGGTTTCATGCCCAGGACTATTTGAATGAAACACACACTTGGAGTTTAGATTGAATTTCAGTGATGAGGTGTTCGCATTGGATGATGGATCACGCAGTGTTACTAGATTGGCCTTTAACAGATGTTGGAAGGCTTGGGACAGTGACATGCTAATCTTTGTGAATTGTCTTCATGGAATTTCGGGTCGTTGATTGTTGAAGGATTGTCTTTGAGTAGGCAGAGGGTTGGATATTAACACAACATTAACAGAAGGTCGATGATCCTTATTAGCATGGGCCCTTGCCCCCTACACAACATTTGCTTATTCTTTGCAATGAAAGGCTTCTTTACAGTGTTGGAAGTGGAAGCAGATGTTATTCGGATTTTTCCGCTCTTAATGCCACTTTCTACCCTTTCACCAGTCAGTTTTAACTCGGTGAAACCATATGAGGAACTACAGATTAATAAGTTGAAAAATGGACCAATCAAGGTACCCATGAACATGTCAATTAATTCTCTGTCAGTGAGTGGTGGTTGGACCCTACCAGCGAGATCCCTCCACTTTTGTGCATACTCCTTAAACCCCTCATTTACACCCATTTCCATACCTTGGAGCTGAACTCTAGTTGGTGCCAAATCGGCATTGTATTATACTGATGATAAAAAGCGGTGGCTAGATCTTCCCAGGTGTGGATACGGGAACCTTCATATTGATAGAACCATTCTAATTGAGTCCTAGTCAGACTTTCTTGGAAGAAGTGGATCCACGGCTTTTTATCGGTGGTATGCAATTGCATCTTGTGCACGTAAGACCTTAGGTGAAGTTTTTGGCAGGAGACCCCGTCATATTTGGTGAAGACTGGTATTTTGAATTTATGGGGAATGACGACCCTATGCACTAAACCCAAATCTCCAAAATCCAAACCAGGTACGGCTTGAATTTCAACAACTTTTAGCCTATCCTCCAACTGTTTGTATCTATCCTCGGCAGGTGGGTATTGCTCATCAAAGTAGTCTTCATCTTTAGAAGCTTGATTATTTGAAATCTCAGTATGAGTGCTCTTTACCTCTTTGTCTTGATCTTCGTCCTCTTCAGACGACTCTTTAACTACTTGTACTTGACGAACCAAACCTCTGAATCTCTTACCCATGTTAATGAGGGCCTTCTTTTTGGTCTTCTTTTTAGCATTTCCATCATATCTTGTTGTCCCTTGGCCAGGGTCAACAAATTTGCTTGGAATTGGGCATTATGCGCTTGCAAGTCCTTCACTGTTTGTTCGATATCCATCTTACTAAAATAAACAGTAGAGAGATAAGGAAGCCTGTTGTGGAGAACCTGTTTATGTCATGATGCATGAAAATGCGTATGCAAATACTTTCAAGGATTTAGAAGATTTAAATTTTTTTAGACAAAAAGAATAAGCATCATTTGTATTAATAAGTTCAATTCGATTACAAACATGCCTCTTGGGCTTACAATGGAAGGAATGAACATAAAACAACTTCTTAAGACAAAATGGTCGAGCGCATCCTCTTTGGCGCGACGTTGGTGTTCAAATTTCGCTCTTCATGGAGCTGTTTTGTGAGCTCCAGAACTTTCTTCTCACTGGCATAGAATTGGGTCTCAAAGGTATCTCGTTCTTCTTTGAGTCGGACCCAAGACTTTTTTAATTCTTCGAAGTTTGCTGGTATATCCGGATAGAAGACAATATATGGAACATCTCCTTCAACAACATGTTCCATGGTGATAGGTAAGATGGTAGGGTAAGGAATCATGAGATTTTGAGCGCGTGCTCGCACCCACTTAAGGTACGACTCTAAAGGAATGAAGTTCTTATGTCCCAAATGTCTTGCTATCCATTTTGTTCACCATGCCCCAAGCTCGAATGAACCTCTGACGCTACCCTTAGACATTGTTCTCATATTCAAATGCAATTCCTTGAACCAGTGTATCATGAGGGCCGTCCCTCCTAGCATACCCAAAATGTCGCAACACCAAACAAGGGTTGTAAGTGATACCTCCCCTAATGCCAAGTAGAGGGACATTAGGGAATTCTCCATAACAGTCAATAATAGTAATGCTTTCCGTAGATCGCACGCACCAATAGATATCTGAATGTGTGAGTGACATCAACCTACTAGACCATCTTAAACCTTGCTCGTTTTTTACAGTAGATTAGGGTAGGTGAAAAATAAACCACGTAGCCAAAAGAGGAGCACAACATATCAGGATCCCTCTTCTCTTCATGGTGCGGGAGTGAAAATAATGCAAGATATCCCCAAGTAAAGTGGGCACCAGATTGTGAGACAAAGTTTTTTTGACAGTGTTCACATCTATAAGCTGGTCCAAATTGGGAAACAGAACCATCCCATAGATGAGAAGAGCCAACACTTCCTCAAAGGCTTGTAAATCCAAAGCATCCCAAAAGAATTGATCCTTTTCTAACAAAAACTTGGCCAAAAACCCTTTGACTCCACTTCTTGTTTCCCAATTGGCCACAACATCAGATCGTTGCAAATGCAAAGCTCGAGAAATCACCTCCGGTCTTGGGTCTCTTTCCATACTGTTAAAGGGTAGTTGATCAAGGATAGGGATCCCCAAGAGTTGAGATAATTATTCCATAGTGGGCATAAGCTGGTAATCAGGAAAGGTAAAGCAATGGTGCAAGGGGTCGAAGAATTGGAAAAGTACTTTCATCATGTCTTCATCATAGCTTGAAGTGACCAGGTTGAGAAGTCGACCATGTCTCTCGGTAAATGAAGAATTCCTAGGAACCCTTGATGCCAATTCTTTGAGTTGGGGAGATACTATTACGAGGTTTACTTGGATAGTATTTCTTCGAGTGGGAGTCATGTCCTACAAAACAGAACAAAATAAATCCCTAGGTCCTTGAAATGGTTAATGCAAAATGCCATGGTATGATATCATCATGTTTATACACAAATATATAAGAAAAGAAAACAAGTCCTTAGGTTTAGGCTTGCATGGAGCTCACATGTAAGTACCCTTTTGAAATTTAGTTGGATCATCCTGTCCTAGAAAGTAATCGGGTTCTAGGGGATCTCAATATCACTAATCCTTCTTCATTGGGTATTGTTTCAACGCAAGCCTCTTTATTGGCGACAGAAATATCCCAAGAGTCAGATATCAATGAGTGTAGTATCGAGTATCAACCAACCTCGGACTGCACCAAAGTCGGCTATCTCACTACTTCCTAATGGCCAAGTTGTTCAATTAAAGGTTCTAAGGTCAGTTAGTGTTTCATGACACCACACAGCGCCCCCTGTATTCTCCTTAACTACTCAAGGGCTACCGGTACCAACAAATGTGTCACACTAACATATCCATCGCTTCAACCATGTCGGTATACCCCGTACAGTTTCTATAATCTATTGCTACTTCCATAAAAGGTGTTCCCCGATCCGGGTAGAGGATCAATACAACCCAAACAAAGAACCATAATGTAAAGCAGATAAATCAAATGATAAAAGCAAGTAAATATGATCTAACTCTAAGGTAACCCCACTTTTTAAGACATCCCCAACAGAGTCTCCAATTCTGTAATATGGTGGGAGAACTGACTTGGTTGTTTTGCGTTTGATTATAATGGTTGCGGATAGCAAGAGTTACCACTGACTTTTCTTCTATCCAATAAGGAAAGAGTGAAAAGAACTGGAAGGACCTTTGAGATATTTTCTTGATTTCGGGGGGTAGGTTATGAAAAGGGAATGTGTTAGCACCCTTTTCATTCGTAGTTATCTACGGGCTGTTAATTGCTTGGTAGATCACTTGCTTTGTTTGAAAATGTGTTTGTGGTGGATTTTGAAAGTATTTTTGAAAAGCGCCTTCATCTAGGTAAACTTTGTAATGATTCTCGTCTCTATAAGAATGTATACAAAGTGTTGGACTTTTTTGAAAATATTTCATGTTTTTTTGAAAGTGTTTGGTGTGTTTGAAAAATGTTTTGTTTTTTAGAATAGATTGCGAGCAAGCAACTAAGAACATTCTACCTTACTCAAAAGTATTTTGTTCATTTCTCTCTTTCTTTGACATTGCTATCTTATCATTGATTGGTAAGAAGCCTTATCTTTGGATGTAAAAGGACAGGCGTGGGTCAATTGTATAGTCATAGAAGGAAACTTATGAGACGTTTTAGCAATTTTTTTATTTAGGGACTAGATTGTTTACCGAAGGCAACATTGAGGGACATCGATGGGCTACGATCTTTTTATCAAGGGACTTTTGCTAAAACACTCATATTCGAGGGACATGACTATTTTCCGAGGCAACCAGTAAGATTACCTTAGAGGTGCATGTGTGTGAATAGTGTGTTTGATTGCATGCATTTTTGTATTTGAATTTAAAGGTTATCTATTTGTTGTATTTATCTTGCCATATAGCCTAATTACTAATAAGAAAGTAATAAAAATGCAAAGACTAAATCCTAAGCTATTTCAATCATAAAAAAAACAAAATAAATAAAAAAAAGAGGAAAAGTGAGTCTTTCGACCCAGGAAGTATGCTCCTTCGATTCACCCTATTTCAGCTTCTTTTGATTGGGTCTGTAAGATAGTATGAATACGTATCCTTCGACCATACCCCCTTTTTCTACTTTCTTCGACTGGACCTGAAAAACTAAAATGAATGTATCCTTCGACCATACCCCTTTCTTTTTAGACAACAACATGGGGGAAGCCTAAAAGGCTTCGACCCACACAAACGTCTTCCTGTCTTCTGTCGTTTGGGGACTAAGTAGTAGCATGAGGTGGGGGCCATGCTAGTATTGCTTCATGGCCAGATTAATTCTTAACAATATGTTTGGTAAATAAAGAAAATGAACCAAAAGACTTATCCAAGAAAAAAACGAAGAAGGTGAAAACTAAGACAAAAAAAAAGAGCATGATAATGCTTGAAACGAAAAGAAATGATTATTCACATGTTGTGCTTGAAATGAAAAGTTGAGGTCAAGATAACTTACCTTGCTTGAAGCTGGAATATGGGTCTTGGACTTGAGTTGTTTCTCTGGGCTTTCTTGAATTCGAAGGGGAAGAAAACAAACGTGGTGTTTCTTTGGCTAGATTCAAAAACCAAGAAAAGTTGATTTGTGTTTGTTTATTTCTGGATTTTAAAGAAACAAGTGTGGTGTTTCTTCAAGTTCTGAGTTTAGGAGGGTGTCAAGTGTTTGAGAGTTTTTGAGGATTCTTTACACACAACCCAAATCCTCTTCAGAGTTCTTCTTCTTTTTTTCCCCTCTTTTTTCTGCCTCATTAAAGTGCAAATGAACTCTCTATTTATAGAGAAAAATTTTGAATGAGCAGCTTTGTGAAGAAATAAAATATAGTTTCTTTAAAAGGCCAACATCCACTTGTGTCAACTTTTTATAATCCCAAGATAAAAGCACTAAAATCAATGGTTGAGATGGGTGGCTCCTAGTTTATAGGGGACAAGTGTGTAGAAGAGGCAGGCGCAAGGCTCAAGAACTTTCTAAAAGGTAGTGATATCATCAAGAGAAAGTTGGCTTGGAGAGTAATTTAATATGTAGTGAGATACAAGTTGGAGGCCTAGGTATCCTGACCTATGGACAACTTGACTCTTTGAATTTAATACTTCATTTTTCCATAGCCTTCGACCAGACCTAACAAAGAAGCATTCATTTCAACCAGTTGTGTATCCTTCGAATGGACAACCAGTGTGTTCTTCGAATGAGCCTCTTCAAGTGAATATGCTACCGAGTCTTCTTACTTTTGATCACTTATGGCCTAACCCTTCGACCAGACTCAAAAGTAAACAAAAACAATTATTTCCCAACCATGGCAAGTCCTTAAAATGGGCCACCAAGTTGTGTATCATAATGCAACGCTATGTGTGTTAAAGGGTCTGCAGATGGATTCAAAGGTGATATGAAAGTGATTAAAGTCAATCCTAAAAATGGATTCGAAGCCAGCATGTAGGTGCATTCGAAGGAGACATGCAGGTGACAAAGCCTGGTGCATGCTAACATGGGGAAAACCCTTGCCTTGTGAATCAAAGCAAACACGTGAGGAGCCAATGGTGCAATCGAAACCAACATGCAGGAGGTCCATGCTTTGTGTCAATGGAAAACCTTCAGAAGGCCATTGCCCTCTGAATCAAAGAAATATTTCAGAAGGTCATAAAGCCCAATCAAAGCTAGCATGTAGAAGGCAAATGCTTTGTGAGACAAAAATTCAGGAGGCCATTACTCTCGGAATCGAAGCTTGCATGCAGGGTCCATTTCAGTAAATCAAAGCAAACCTGCAGGAGGTCATTACTTGAATGAAGCTTGTGGACCAAAGGATGCATGAAGGGGTCCAAAGTTGGATTCAACATATGTTGCTTTGAAAGGAAACCATAGTCCAATCGAAGCTTTGTGAGAAGGTAATATTTTCCCAATCGAACCTTTCCTGCAGGAGGCCATTGCTCCCTGAATTGAAGCTTGCATGCAGGAGGCCACATGCTTTATGAATCAAAGCAAGAATGTAGAGGGCCATATTCTTAATCGAAGCTTGTGGAAAGCTTTCTCAAAGGAAAGACAAATGTTCAATCAGAGTGTGTAAATCAAAGCTCGCTCGAAAAAGCCAGATGCTCAATCGAAGGATGAAAACCAAACTTGCATTGAAGGAGGCCTAAATGTTCAGTCGAAGCGTGTGAATAAAGGTTGCGTCGAAGAAGCCAGAATGTTTAGTCGAAGGATGAATGAGTCGAAGCAAACTTGCTTTTCTTCAATTTTGTCAAAAATAATTTTTTATCTGTTTTGTCCTTTTTGTCTGCTTTGTACTTGTGTAAATTTTGAGCTTTTGAAAATCCTTGTGAGAAAATGCCTTGAGAAATGAGAGGGCAAATTTTGGGGTACAACACAAGGGTTCCTAAAAATTCTCCGTTCACCAAAAGATATGGTCGAATTCTCAATCTGGTTACCTCAAACTTTGAAGAAGACATGATAAGGGTGCTCTATCAGTTCTTTGACCTTGTGCATCATTATTTCACCTTTCTCGTTTATCAATTGGTGCCCACAATGGAATAATTCTCTCAACTATTGGGGGTAACAGTCCTTGATTAAATACCATTCACTGGTTTAGAGGAAACTCCAAGACCTGAAGTTATTTCCAAGGCCTTACATTTGAAGAGTTACGAAATTATAGCCAATTGGGAGACAAGAAGTGGGGTCAGAGGTTTTTGGCTAAATTCCTGATGGAGAAGGCCCAACTATTTTGGGATGCTATGGATTTACAAGCTTTTGAAGAGATCTTGGCTCTTCTAATCTATGTGGTGGTGCTTTTTCCTAACCCTGACCAATTCATAAATGTGAATGTCGTCAAAATTTTCCTTACTCATAACCCCGTGCCTACTTTGCTTGGAGACATTCTACATTGTTTTCACACTCGTACCATGAGAAAGAGAGAGGCTCTTATGTGTTGCATTCCATCATTGTCTAGGTGGTTTATTTAGCACCTTCCTCGATCAAAACTGAATAATGAGCAAGGATTAAGGTGGTCTCAAAGGTTGATGTTGCTCTCTCATTTGGATATCCATTGGTGCTCTCGATCCCAAGAGGACATTACTATCATTGACCATTGTGGGGAGTTCCCTAATGTTCCACTCTTGGGAATTAGGGGAGGTATTACTTATAACCCTTATCTAGCTCTACGACAATTTGGATATGCTCGAAGAGATGGTCCCCACGACGCACTTATTCAAGGTATTATATTCGACTACAAGAATGATGTTCAAGGTTATCATCCAGGGTTTGTACATGCTATGGGCATGGTAAGAAAGATTGATAGCAAGACTTTGGGGCATAAGAATTCCATCCCTCTTGAGCCTTATCTCAAATTGGTATGAGCTCGTGCTCAAAGTCTCATGATGCCATATCCAGCTATCTTACTAATAGTTGTGGAGCCTGTTACCGAAGGGGAAATTCCTTATACCATTCTTCATCCTGACATGCCTACCGACTTCGAGGAACTGCAAAGATCGTGGATTCAACTCAAGGGGGGAATGAGATACCTTTGAAGCTCGATTATACGCAAGCGAGAAGAAGGTGTTGGAGCTCACAAGGCAACTTCACGAGGAGCGAAGCCTGAATGCATACATTACACCAAAGAGGAAGCACCTGTGGGAGACTTAAGTCTTTTGTTTTAGGAGTCTATTTTGTTGTCTCTGAGACCTTTTTTCTTTTTCAGTGTAAGCCCAAGGGGTAATTGTAATCTTTGAACTCATTAATACAATTGTTGTTTCTGTTTCCTTTTTGGCTAGCAATTTTAAATTCCTTAAGGTCCTTGAAAACATTGCATCCACATAGCATGCATCATATCATAAGCAGGTTTTCCGATACAGGTTTCCTCATATTTTTACTATTTATTTCAGTATAAGATGGCTCTAGAGAAAACTGTTAAAGATCTGCAAATTCAACATGCACAGTTCCAAGAAACTCTCCTCAACCTAGCAAAAGGTCAGCAAGAAATAATATCACTCCTTGCCACCAAAAAGAAGATTGAGAAATGGGCTGTTATCCTCAACATGGGAAGAAGGTTCAAAGGACCCACCCAACTGGCTTAAATAGAAGAGGCTTCTTCTGAGGAAGAAGATAATCAAGACAAGGATGTTAGAAGCACCAGGACTCGGGGTGGAAATAATCAGATTACTGAGGACGAAGACCATTCTGAAGAGCAGTATCTACCGACGGATGAGAAATACAAATAGATGGAATACCGACTTAAGGCTGTAGAGATCCAAACAGTGCTTGGTTTAGACTTTGGAGACTTAGGTCTAGTCCCTAGGGTGGTCATTCCCCACAAATTTAAGGTTCATGTCTTAGCCAAATGTGATGTGTCTCCTGTCCAAAGATGCATCTAAGGCTTATGTCAAGAAGATCCAACCACACAACACCGATAGGATGTTATGGGTGCACTTCTTCTAAGAAAACTTATTTGGGACGCAGTTGGAGTGGTTCTAACAACTATAAGGGACTAATATCCACACATGGGAGGATATGGATGCTGCCTTCTATAGACAATACCAATACAATACTGATCTTGCACCAACCCACGTGCAATTACAAAATATGAATATGGGTTCAAATGAAGGCTTTAAGGAGTATGATCAAAAATGGAGGGACCTGGCTGGAAGGGTGCAACCCCCATTGACTGAAAAATAATTGGTAGATATGTCCATGGGCACCTTGACTGGTCCATTCTTTAGTTTGCTGATTGTGAGTTCTTCATTAGAGTTTACTGAGTTGATTATGACTGGTGAACGAGTTGAAAGTGGAATCAAAAGCGGAAAGATTCATATGTCTGTATCCTCTAGTATTATGAAGAAACCATTTATTGGAAAGAAAGAGACTAATGTTGTTTATGGACAAAGGAACCATGTTAAGAACGGTCGTCATCAGTCGGTAGGAGCTGTATTGATTTCAAACCGAACCCCAGTTCAACGACCAAAACAATAAAACAATTAGCAAAGGCCTGATGCCCCAAGGAGGCAATTAAATAGAATCAACATGCCACTATCTCAAGATTTACAACATCTGTTAAAGGAAAATTTGGTAACATCGAGGAATCCTCCTCAAAAACCCAATACTTCATCTCCAAAATACAACTTGAATGCAAAATGTGCCTATCATTCCAATAGCTCTGGGCACGATACCAATGATTATTCGGCCTTAAAGAGCAAGATACAAGATTTTATTAATAACAAGGTGATCAAGTTTGACCCTCCATAAACCCCTAATGTCATTACTGCTCCCATGCCCAGTCATGGCAAATGTGTTAATGTTGTTGATGATGCCTCCTTTGTTTCTACTGTTGATGATTTGACTACTCCATGACCATTAAGATAAATATGTTAAGAGCCAGTTTATTTCCTGGTTTCCTTGAAAATTGTTACCATTCTGCTTCCCAAACCAATGGTTGTATGTGGCTAAATAAAGGTATTCAATGCCTGATTGATAGCCATGAAATCCTGTTCGAGAAAACTCTATCTATGAAGAGTTTGCCTGAAAATAATTTCCAAAAGTTGAGACTTGAAGATATTTCCATAATCTCCATTTCCAATACTCTTATTAGGATCACCTATAAAGGCCCTATAAGGATTCCCGCTGAGCCAAGAATGGCTCCCCTAATTATCACTACACCGGGGCCAGTCCCCTATTCATCTGACAAAGTTGTGCCCTAGAACTATGGGGAAGAAGTTTATTGTCATGGTGTCAAGCAAGAGCCATGGATTAATGAAAGTGAAGATCTTGCAATTACAAACATTGTTGGAACTAGTAAGGTCACTAGGACATGAAGGATCTTCTCTCTGGAGACCCTTCTCCAACAATTACTACAACACCTGTTCATATTCCTGCTACTAGATCAATTGCTGATACCCGAGGTAAAGAGAAAGTTATTGAGCCTGCCCTGACGGAGCCACCCTCAAAATATGTTACAATTGAAGACCCATCTAATCAAGAGATGGAAGAAATTCTGAAGATCATCCAAAAAAGTGACTACAAAATAGTTGAACAACTGGGGGAGACACCATCAAAGATATCCATGTTGTCTTTGTTGTTATGCTCCAAAGCACATGCCTAAGCTTTGTTGAAATTCCTGAAGAATGCCCATGTACAACAAGAGACCACTGCTGATCAATTTGAGAATTGTGTTACATGCCTAACTACTGATAATGGCTTATGATTTTTTGATGCAGATTTAACTCCGGCGGGGAAGAATCACAACAAGGCTCTCCATATCTCTATTGAATGCAAAGGCACCACTATGGTGTATGTGTTGATAGGTATTGGGTCCTTCCTCAATGTTTTACCTAAAGGTGCCTTGGATAGGTTGGATTGTGATGGGCTGGTGATGAAACCAAGTGATATTATGGTAAGAGCCTTCGATGGTTCAAAAAGAATGGTCCATGGAGAGGTTGATCTCCCAATCAAGGCGGGATCTCAAGTTTTCAATTAAACTTTTTATGTAATGGATATTCGCCTGACCTATTCATGCTTGCTCGAACGCCTATGGATTCATGGGGCAAGTGCGTTTACCTATACATTATATTAAATGCTGAAGTACCCAGTAAGAGGGAAGGTTGTCACAGTCTATGGAGAGGAAGAATATATGGTCAGTCATTTGAATTCTTTCAAATATGTTGAAATGGATGAAGAATTCATTAAAAACCCTTTCAAGCATTTGAGGTAATCCCTCTAATGGTTGTTGCCGCTACTCCTACTACTTCTGAAATCTCTAAGGGCACACTAAGAATGGCCTCTCTGAAGGATGCTAAGGTTGTTGTAGAAGATGGAGGCTGCACTATCTAGGGACAACTTCCTGACATCCCCTATAAATCCGACAAATTTGGGTTGGGTTTTACTTCAAAAGCTCAAAAAGAGGTTCGGCATGCTCGTGCTGGTGGACCACCTCTCCGTATTAGAAACAATGAAGTCAATGCAGTAGAAGACACTGATAGTGATGGTGACTTTGACGATTGGATATTCCCAACTGCTGATGGTGGACTCAACAAGTGGAAGGCCAAAGACTTCATCTCAATCTCCTTCAGCCAGGAGTAATTGCTATTTCCTATTTTTATTGCTTTAAGAAGTTTGTTTGCATAATTTCCTTTAAAAAATTACTTTAAACCATGTGCCTTTCCCGGGGCACAATGGTCCATTTCTTAAGGGTTGTCATTTCATATATCATAAGCTCATTTAATGAAAACATTGGATGATTTTGCATTCAAATTTTGTGCTCCTTGTCTTTCTTTTACTTTACTGCATTTTCACATAAGCCATGTGTCCTTACATGCACATACACACATTTGCAGATCCACATCCACTTCGGGTCTCATTGACAACAATTATGCTGTTGCTGTTTATGACTTCAAAAATCCAATATATCAAGCCGAAGACGAAGGTGAAGAAGATTGTGAGATACCTGGAGAACTCGCCAGACTCCTGATACAAGAGGAAAAGGCCATCCAACCGCACAAAGAACTGGTCGAAGTGTTAAATTTGGGTGCTGAGGCAGATAAGAAAGAAGTCAAGATCAGCGCCAACCTAGAAGACTGTGTAAAGAGCATATTGGTTCAGATGTTGCACGACTATGTTAAGGTATTCGCTTGGTCATATGAAGACATGCCAAAGCTCGATACGGATATCGTGGTTCATAGATTTCCAATGAAAGAAGGCTATTCTCAAGATCAAACAAAAGGTTCATCATATGCACCCTGATATGTACGAGAAAATCAAGGCTGAGGTGATGAAACAGTTCAATACAGGTTTCTTGGCAGTGACGTCGTATCCCCAATGGGATACAAAACATCTAAATCTTATCCCTTACAAAGAGCTTGTGTTAACGTTGACCCCGTATTTTGAAGAAATCACCTTTGAACACATTTCGAGGGAAGCAAATCAGTTGGATGATTCTCTAGCTACCATGTCTTCTATGTTTAAGGTCAGATGGGACAAGGAAGCTCCCCGAATTACTGTCAAAATATTTGACGAACCAGTGCATTGCTATGAGATTGACCTTGATGGTGTAGAGGAGAAGCCTTGGTTTCATGAGGTGAAAAGATATCTCGAAGATCAAGAGTATCCTGAAGGGGGCGTCAGTCAACGACAAGAAATTCCTACGGAGGTCCTCAGCCAAGTTCTTCCTAAGCAATGGGATCTTATACAAGAGCAACCATGATTCAATTATGCTCCATTGTATAGACAAGAAATAAGCAAAGAAGATCATGGAGGATATGCACGAAGGTATCTTTGGTACTCATTCTAGTGGAAATATATGGCCAATAATATTCTGAGAGCTGGTTACTATTGGTCGACTATGGAAACAGATTGTCACCACCACTCGAGGACTTGCCATAAGTTCTAAATTTATGCTGATAAGGTTCACGTGCCTCCAATATCTTTGAATATCATGACTTCCCTTGGCCATTTGCAATGTGGGGAATCAATATGATTGTAGAAATTAAACTTACTGCCTCTAATGGACACTGTTTCATTCTTGTCGCCATTGACTACTTTACCAAGTGGGTTGAAGCAACTTCATTTGCCCCAGTTACCAAGAACGTCATAGCCCGGTTCATCAAGCATAACCTCATCTGCTGGTATGGTATCCCTGAAAGAATCATCACTAACAATGGCACCAACCTTAATAGCGCCATGATCATTGAACTCTACACGCAGTTCAAGATCAAGCATCGCAACTCTTCTCCGTATAGACCTAAGATGAATGGCATAGTGGAATCTGTCAATAAGAATATAAAGAAGATTGTGCAAAAGATGGTGGTAACCTACAAAGACTAACATGAGATTCTACCATTTTCTCTTCATGGCTACCGTACTTCGACACGAGCATCAACTGGGGAAACCCCTTTCTCTTTGGTATACGACATGGAAGTTGTCATGCCTATCGAAGTTCAGATTCCTTCTCTAAGGATTATGAAAGAATCGAACTAGACAAAGACGAATGGATTCAGTCAAGATTGGATCAGTTGAATTTGATTGATGAAAAGAGGTTGGCTGCTGTTTGTCATAGTCAGATGTATAAAAAATGTATGATCAAGGCATTCAACAAGAAGATCAAGCATCGAGTATACCAGGTTGGTGACTTGGTAATAAAGCGCATCATTATACCACAAAGCGATCCCAGGGGAAAATGGACTCCCACCTACGAGGGGCCATTTGTTATTAAGAAAGTATTCTCGGGCGGTGCTATGATGCTAACCACTATGGATGACGAAGATTTCCCGTACCCTGTGAATGCAAACATAGTCAAAAAATATTACACATAAAAATGATCCATTAGGTTGATACACCTAGGCAAAAATAAGGGCATCTCGGCGAACCAAAAGGGTTCGGGAAAAATATAAGTATATACAAAAGATTGTACACCCGATAATTCGAAAACCTAAAAGGGTGGTTTGGGCAAAAAAGGGTATCCTGGTGGACTGAAAACCCGAGAGGGCGGTCCAGGAAAAAATTAGGGATTAAAGTGTATGACTATGTCCCGTCGGATCACTTACAGCCAACTTTATTACCAAGGTCAAAAGTTCAAATAGTTCAATCAACTTCTTCCGATGGCAAAGAACGAGATGTTCGAAGACATAAGGGCAATAGCATAGTTGGATCCTAATGAGATCATTTTTCACATGGCTATATATATTAGCATAGTTGGATCCTAATGAGATCATTTTTCACATGGCTATATATATATATATATATATATATATATATATATATATATATATATATATATATATATATATATATATATATATATATATATATATATATATATATATATATATATATATATATATATATATATATATATATATATATATATATATATATATATATATATGTGTGTGTGTGTGTGTGTGTGTGTGTGTGTGTGTGTGTGTGTGTGTGTGTGTATATATTTGTTTTCACTACTATTCTTTCATTTCACGAAGACTTCCTCTTACAAGGATTTCCGTCTCTTTGTACAAACTCGCCTGTTTATAGGAAAATTATCAATACAAATATACTTAAAAGTCTAAATTTTTTGTTTTTTCTGTTTTGCTTGCAAAAACGTCTAATGATTAAAATTGAATGAGCATATGCATATGAACATGATTAAATGTTAACAAATATATACATAAGAATAGGAATAAGCATTTATTCAAAATTCTAGGAGCTGGAATGACACTCAAGTTTTCCATAAATCGCCAGAATCCCTTTCATAAGGTTATCCCCATGAAGTCGCTAGAGCCACCTCTATAAGATTATCCCTACAGAACAATCTTCATAACTAAGGGTCCATTCCCCACAATCTCCTCGATAGATTACTCCAACAAATAAAGGAATATTATCTCCTCCCTATAAAATCTCCCCACGGAGTCCCAATAAGTACATTTCATGGTTATTTCTTCCCCAGCTAAGTTGCTTCCTCCAAAACTGAAGAAAGAGACCCGGCAAAGTTTCTTCTCTTTAAGCAAATTTAATTTCCCCATGAGAGTTAGTTTCCTCAATATAGAACTTCTCCATCAACAAGGGTTTATTTCCCCAACAGAGTTTATTTCCCCTACAGATTACAAATTCCCCAGCTCGAGTTTATTATTTAGATCAGTACAAATCACTGATAAAATTCTTCTCCTAGTAAAATTGCCACTATCCCCAGAAAGTTGCTGCAAAGTTTGGAATCTGACCAGATACCAATTAACTTTATCCTCCCTAGACAAGTCAGAAGATTGTGCATCTCTTTTATCCCTATTAAAGGTATATGAGAATCATCTTCCTCAAACAAGTCAAAAGTTTAGCCATCTCTTTTATCCCAGTCAAGGTATATTGGAAATAAATTCCCCAAAAAAGCAATAGACGACCAATGTACCTAAACTCTACTCCCCAAATAGAAATCGATACATCCCCTGTAGAGTTTCTTCAAACAAGTAAGCAGGAGCCCCCCAGAGGAAGCATGCTAGACAAGATTAAAGATACACATACTATTCATCTCCAACAATAGTCATGGATTTATTTTCCAAGGCAAATACACTTCAACAACATTGCATATTAATTCATCATAACATATGCATACGAAACGCATATAGCACAATCTCATTTATTTTGAAAACATCATTCCGCAATGCATTTCATACATCATGACATTGCATACAAACTATCTTTTTACCTTTTCAGGAAAGATCCATCAACATACTGATATCATCAACAAATCCTCAAAGAAGATTGTAAAAGACAGGGAAAATGTTTACATGATGAACACTCCCTTCAAACCTCTACTGGCTCAGATTAAATCAACCAAATCTTTGTTTTGATACTTCTTTCAGTAGACCTTTTTATGGATCAGATTAAATTGACCAAAGATTTATTCTGATACTTCTCTTAGTAAATGATTTCCAAACCTTTGCTGGCTCAGATTAAATCAACTAAAGATTTATTCTGATACTTCTCTCAGAAGACATTTTTCTGGGTCAGATTAAATCGACCAAAGATTTATTCTAATACTTCTCTCAGTTAAAGATTTTCAAACATCTGCTGGCTCAATTAAATCGACTAAAGATTATTCTGATACTTCTCTCAGTAGACCTTTTTCTGGCTCAGATTAAATCAACCAAAGATTTATTCTGATACTTCTCTCAGTTAAAGATTTAAAAACATTTGTTGGCTCAGATTAAATCAACCAAAGATTTATTTTGATACTTCTCTCAGTTAAATATTTAAAGACCTCTGCTGACTCATATTAAATTGACCAAAGATTTATTAAGATACTTCTCTCAATAGACCCTTTTCTGGATCAGTTTAAATCAGGCATAGATTTATTCTGATATTCCTCAGATGCAGTCAAGCGTAGACTCATTCTAATATTTCTATCAATAGTTACTCTGTGTGATGCGGTGGGAGAACTGACTTGGTTGTTTTTGCGTTTTGATCGCAATTGTTGTGGATAGAAAGAGTCGCCACTGCCTTTTCTTTTATCCTAAAAAGGAAAGGGTGAAAAGAACAGGAAATACCTTTGAGATATTTTCTTGAGTTCGGGGGGTAGATTATGAAAATGGAAGGTGTTAGCACCCTTTTCATCCATATTTATCTATGGGCTCTTAGTTGCTTGCTAAATCATTTGCTTTTGTTTGAAAATGTACTTGTGATGAGTTTCGAAAGTATTTTTGAAAAGCGCCTTCGCTTAGGTAAAATTTGCAATGATTCTCGTCTCTATAAGAATGTGTACAAAGTGTTGGACTTTTTTGAAAATATTTCATGTTTTTGAAAGCGTTTGATGTGTTTGAAAAGATGTTTGTTTTGAAGATGGATGGTGAGCAAGCAACTAAGAGCGTTCTGCCTACTCAAAAGTCTTTATTCATTTCTTCCTTCCTTTGATATTGATATTTCACCATTGATTGGTAAGAAGCCTTACCTTTGGATGTAAAAGGGACAGGCGTTTGTCATTGTATAGTCATGAATAACAATGTTGTGAGATATCTTATCATTTCTCTTGAGGGACTAAGATCACTTGTAAGGTAACACTTGAAGCGTCATCGAGGGACTTTGGTCTTGGATTTTTTATTATTTTTTCTAAGACGTCTCAAATGTATATCATGGATATTTTCTCAAGGCAACAAGTGGATTTAACCCTAGAGGTGTAAGTGTGCAAGTGTTTATTTTTTCATACTTGGTTTATCTTGAATTAGGGTTCTTTAAGCATTGATTTTATCTTTCCATACAAACCCTAATTTAATAGCATTGATATGAAAGCGATAAATTGCGGAAAGTAAATTTACTACGCTATTACATCATTTGGGGATGGGGTATACAAATTTACAAATGGGGATTGCAATAAATTAAACCTAATTATCTATTACAACCATATTGAAACTTGAATAATGTACAAGAATTGAAAGGAATATATTGTACAAGGATATAAATGGAAAAGAAATGAATTTTTGTTTAGATTTTGTTAAGGAAAATGGTTCTTGACCTAATTAATTAAAGAGAATAAAATAATTAACCTAAGGGAAATTAAACTTAAGTTAATAAAAGAAATTATTTTTTTAAAGAAAACAAGTTTTTATTTTTTTTAGGGTTTTGTTTGCAAAATTTTTAATTAGATTAAACTAATAAAAAAATTAGTTAATTAAAAGAAAATTTAAGTTCTTAATTAAATTTGATTAGTAAAGAGAAAATAAGATAAACTAAACCTAAGTCTAATATTTATTTATGAAGAGAAATTAATATTGAAGATAAGAAGTTTATTTTTGTCTTTTTGTTTTTTTTAAAAGGAATAAAATATAAGTATATAGAATGCAAATAATAAATAAATAAATTTTTTTGGATTTTTGGATTTTATAAATAATAATAATAATAATAATAATAATAATAATAAAGAAAATAAAGAAAATAAAACAAAAAATGAAAAAATAAAGTCAGGAGGTAAAAATGGAATTTAGGGTGTTTGTTAGGAAACAAACAGTTTTGGTCTACTAGGCCTTGCCGAAGTTTTTTTTTCTTTTGTAAGTCAGAAAAAATAAAATATGAATGGGTTAGAGATTGTGTTAGTGAAAAAGGGGGTTAAAACCAAAAAAATACAAAGTCCAATTGATTCAGGGCCCAGGCGCGCATGGTTCAAACAAAAAGATGAAAAATGTTGGAAAATATGCAAAATGGCAGCGCTAGGGCTTGAACTCATGCCCTTGACCATAAACGCGCGCTGCCTTACCATTGGGGTGGCTATACATCTGTTAATTTAAACAAAACCATAAATATATATTACAAATCCATTCCTAGAAATGAACTTCATCTTCAACCTCGAGTCAGGGTCCCTGTATCTCATTCATTCTTAAAACTTCCAACATCAAACTTGTTAGAAATTTTACTAGGATTTCAGAAATGTAAACAATTTTGACTAACAATCAAAGATGAGCATGTATTTATAAAAGTACCAAATCTTGACCTAACTTTTTTCAAAGATTCAAACTTAAAATTCTCTAAGCTCAGGCAAAATAAATGAGAGCTATGGATATGTACAGCTTCATGGCAATGATATCTACATTTTGTCTTTGAAAATGAAAGCTTAATAATGCCTAAATGAAGAGATGAAAGTTCAGAAAAATACCTCAAGAACTTGAAATCGTGAAATGAATTTGAGCTGCTTTCAAAGAGTTGTGATGATCAGGTTAGCTCCTTGGACCTCTAGGAAGCTAATGCAATGCTTAGCTTGAGCTATGGATGGCTGGAATGGTATGGAGAAGTCAAGTTGCAGACCTCTATTTTTGGTTATGGAGGATGGTGATGGATATGTTACAGTTCCAAAACAAGGACATGGATGGACTATATTTGAGGTATAGAAGCTTTGCAAATGATTTTAAGGGAAAACGCATGAGGGAAATGAAAGATACAAGTTCAAGGGCAGGACTGTGTATCAATGGTGTTTTTTGAGCAATTTCTGGTTTGTGAGTGTTTGAGGGAGTTTCAGGGCCTTAGCATTCGTGTACTAGCTCATAAATAATGCCTCTATTTATAAGCAAAAGGTTTGGAGTACTCTAGTTGATCAGGATTCAAATTTACATGTTTAAGCTCAACATGTGATTTTTTTGACAAAACAAGTTTCCATGCCTTGTACTTGGTTCATAGAGTTGTTAACCACTTTAAACACAAAACCTCTGACTTTGTGGATGGAGTGTAATCAAAGAAAACAAGTTAGGAGCTCAAGAAGCTGACTTTGTGCATAAAGCTTGCTTTACAATTGTGTAAACCATTAATTATGGAGTGAAACACAAGTTTAAAGCCTGCAAAGCAAAGATTATGCAGCATGGGCTTGAGATTTGAATTCTTGCATATCACAAAATGACCTATAATTCAAGAATGAAACCCTAACTTCATCTCTTCGATTATCCTTGCTCAAGAATGATCTCAGCGAGTTCTTGGACATTTTGGAAAGCTTGTAACATCCTAGACAACCTTTATGTTGGACATTTTTGAAGAATCAACTTGGAACCATGTGAAAAGTTACTATGAAGTTAGTACCAAAAATCTGCCTAACTAGGGCAAAATTTCACCAAGTCTTTTAGTTTCATGGAAATGTCTTCATAAATTCATAACTTGAAATCCAAGCATTTCTAGAAAAAGTTCTGCCATACAATGTTTTAGATCTCATTGAGATCTACAACTTTCATGTTTGAGATTTTCCTTGAATCATCTTGCATCATGGTGGAAATTTGGCACAAAGTTATGAAAAAATGCTAACTTTCTAACACTTAGAAAAATTTCCAAGTCCTAGAATTTTGACTTTTCAAAGATAATTTTGGATTTTTAATTTCTTGATGAACAAATTTCATATTTTTACATGTCTTGATGAAATATGATTTTTGAAACTTGTTTTTGATCAAAAATTCAATGTTTGACTTTTTAGTGTATAGTTGACTTTTCTCAGTTGATTGAAATTCATCAGTCAGTCCAATGATCTTGAGAGGTGATTTGAAGTATAAAATTAGGTCAAGATGGTGCATTTGAATCCTTGATATCATGTCTTAAACCAATAAGTCATTTTCTTGGTCAAAATTCAAGAGCTGAGCCTTCTCAATAAAACCCTAATTTTGACCATTTTGCCTTTTTGGTGTTCTGATCAAATTTCTTTGAGGAATTGTGATCCCAACTTGATCAATTGACATATATGAGTTCATAATGTTGATGTTGATAAAAAATTATGAAGTTTTACTTCAAATTGACCATAATTGACATTTCCCTAATACAATTGATTTTAGGTCAACTGACTGAGCAAAAATGTGATCCAAAGCTTGAAACTTGACATGAGTAATCTTGGGGATCCAAAATGATCCATGAAATTAATATAAGGCATTAGAAGTTCAATTATCTTTGTACAAACTCAAACCCTAATTTTGAGTTGTCAGTGTTTGAAGAGGTGTCTTGAGTTGATCAAACCTTGTGTAGTCTTGAATCAATGGGGATCTTATGAGATATTTCTTGAGAAATGATAGAGAAAATTTTGGGGTACAACAGCTGCCCCTGTTCAATCTTCATAAACCTGAAGAGTTAGATTGGCGGATCTACCATTCGTGACTTGAAGGTGAAAGATGATTGAACACTAAAGTTCCCATAAATTTGCACTCCAAGATGTATTGGGAATGGGCTTAGAGATTCTATTTGGAGGAATGATGGTAAATACTGGAAGAAGTATCAGCGTAAGTCTTTGGTTGATTTATACTAAAACTTGATGTTTTGCCTGTGGGAAAAAAGGTTAGTTAAATGCAGATGTATGCATGGCGTTCTCAAGATGAATAAGATTGTGCTAAACTCGTTTCGTATGCATATGCTATGATGTATGAATATGGGATTTTATTTAGATGCATATTTGTCCAGGAAAATAAATCCCTGACTACTGTTGAGGAGTTCTGGGAAGTTGAATCTCGGATTGCTATTGGGGATGAAGAATATACATATCTTCAAATTTTGTTAAAAGAGTGCTTCCGTCGGGGATTATCTCTTGAATGTTAGTTGTTATCTGGTCAGACTCCAAGTTTCACACCAACTTGCTAAGGATGATGAAGTCAACCGCTATCTGGTCAGATTCCAAGTTTTATAGTAACTTGTTGAGGATTAGGAAAATTCTATCGGGATGGAGAAGTTTTGTTAATGTTCATGTAGGATCTAACTATTATCTGGTCGGGTCCAGGCTTCAGTAGTTTTAGAATTGAGGTTAACTAGTATTTGGTCGGGTCCAGACTTCATCCTTTGAAGGAGTCAAACTAAATATCTGGTCGGGTCCAGGCTTTAGTAATTATTATTTGGTCGGGTCTAGGTTTCAGCAGATGAATAAGTCGAGTTATCATTTGGTCGGGTTCCAGGCTTCATATTAACTTACTGGGGAATAATAAATTAACTGTTATCTGGTCGGATTCCAGGCTTCACAAAAAATTTCTTGAAGTTGAACTGTTATCTGGTCGGATCCAGGCTTCACAGCAACTTGCTTGAAACTAGTTGCTATTTGGTCGGATTCCAGGCTTCACAACGAATTTCTGAGGGAATAAAGTTAATTGCTATCTGGTTGGATCCATGCTTCATAATAAATTACTTGAAAAGATGAAGTTGAACTGATATCTAGTCGGATCTAGGATTCACAATAACATGCTTGAAACTAGTTGTTATTTGGTCGGATTCCAGGCTTCACAATGAATTTCTGAGGGAATAAAGTTAATTTCTATCTGGTCGGATCCAAGCTTCACAATAAGTCGCTTGGAAAGATAAAGTTGAACTGATATCTGGTCGGGTCCAGGCTTCACAATAACTTGTTGGGGTAGAGGAAAACTTTATTGGGGAAAAGAAGTTAAACCCTTGTCTGGTTGAGTCCAAGTTCTTCAATATCTCAAAGAGTTAAACTTTTATCTGATCAGGTTCAGGCTTCATAATGTCTTGAGAAGTTAACTATTATCTGGTCGGGTCCAGGCTTCATAGTAACTGAAAATTGTACTATTATCTGGTCGAGGCCAGGCTTCATAGTATTTTAAAAGTTACATTATTATCTGGTCGAGTCCAGGCTTCATAGTATTTTAAAAGTTTCACTATTATCTGGTCAGGTCCAGGCTTCATAGTATTTTGAATGAATGAAGTTGACTGTTATCAGGTCATATCCAGGCTTCACAATAACTTACTGAAGTTAAAACTGTTATCTGGTCGAATTCCAGGCTTCACAGCAATTTTGGAGATAACAATGACTTTGTTGGCGACTTCACTGGGGATTAGGGGTTGTGGCCCTCTGATTTGTAATAGTCTGAGAGGCAAACTCAAGCTGGAGAGGATAGACTCAGTCGGGGCAAACAAATTTAGCTAGGGAAATAAACCATGCTGGGGAAATAAACCCTGTTGAAGAAATAAACCCTGTTGAGGAATACTTGACGAATTGCTGACGAGGTGAGTTCTTTTAGGAAGAGATCCACAAGGCTTCTTCTTTTAGGACCAACTTAGCTGAGGAGAGAGATATCAAGAGATTGAGACTCTGGTTGGGGATCAACCTATGCATAGAGACTTTGTGGGCAACTCTGTTGGGGATTGGTTTATTGTAGCCGTCCATGTAGGGATAATGCTAATGAAATAACTCAGTGGAGGGATATTCCATATACATTAAAGAGATGCTTGCTGCTGCTTAGCAGGACACATGTGCCAAATAGTTTTAATCATGTTCACATGCATATGTTCGTTCAATTTTAGTCATTGGACATTTTTGTATTCAAAACAAAAACAGAAAGTTTGCACTTCAAAGTATATCTGTATTGATATTTTTCCCCTGAATAAGCATTTTTGTACAAAGAGACGGAGATCCTAGTAAGAGGAACTCATCGAAAGGAAAACAAAATTGAAAAAAAAGATAATAGCCATGTGGAAGTGATCTCATCGTGTTCCGACTCTACTATTGCCCTAATGTCTTTGAATGCCCCTTGCCATTGATAAAAATTGATTGGACTGATCTTGGACCGCTTGAACTCGGACCTTGGTAATAAAGTTGATTATGGTGATCCCACGGGACATAGTCATACGCTTTTAACCATTAACTTTTGCCTGGACCACCCTTTCGGGTTTTCAGCGCACCAGGATACCCATTTTTGCCCAAGTCGCCCTTTTGGGTTTTCAACTTTCCGGGTGTACAATATTTTGCATATATCTCTAATTTTTGCCCAAACCTTTTGGTTTGCCAGGATGCCCTTATCTTGTCTAGGTGTGTCAACCTAGCGGGTCTCTTATGCGTAGTACTTTTTAACTATGTCCGCGTTCACAGGATGTAGGAAGTCTTCACCGTCCATGGTAGTTAGCATCATGGTACCACCAGAGAACACACTCTTGACAACAAATTGCCCTTCATATGTGGGAGTCCATTTTCCCCTGGGTCGCCTTGTGGAAGAATGATGCGCTTTATTACCAAGTCACCATCTTGATATATTCAAGGCATGATATTTTTGTTGAAAGCCTTGATCATACGTTTTTGGTACATCTGGCCATGACAAACAACAGCCAATCGCTTTTCATCGATCAAGTTCAACTGATCCAATCTTGTCTGAATCCATTTGTCTTCTCCTAGGCCTGCCTCATTCATAATCCTTAATGAGGGAATCTAAACTTCCACTGGCAGAACAACTTCCATGCCATAGACCAAAGAAAAGGGAGTTGCCCCAGTTGATGTTCTAGCTGAAGTACAGTAGCCATGTAGAGCAAACAACAACATCTCATGCCAATCCTTATAGGTTACTACAATTTTCTGCATAATCTTCTTGATATTTTTGTTGGCCGCTTCGACTGCGCCATTCATTTTCGGTCTATACGGAGAAGAATTATGATGCTTGATCTTAAACTGAGTGCAAAGCTCAGTGATCATACAATTGTTGAGGTTAGTCCTATTGTCGGTGATGATCCTTTTGGGGATACCATAGCGACATATGAGGTTGTGTCTGATAAATCTGGCTACCACAGTCTTGGTGACCGAGGCAAATGAGGCGGCTTCGACCAATTTGGTAAAATAGTCGATAGCAACAAGAATGAAGCGATGTCCATTGGAAGCAGTGGGTTTGATCTCTCCAGTCATGTCAATGCCCCACATTGCAACTGGCCACGGAGCGGTCATGAAGTTCAGAGGGATATGAGGCACATGGACCTTGTCAGCATAGATTTGGCATTTGTGGCAAGTTCTTAAGTGGTGATGGAAATCAGTCTCCATTGTTGACCAATAGTAACCAGCTCTCAGGATTTTCTTGGCCATAGTATGTCCGCTAGAGTGAGTCCCAAAGAGACTATCATGCATGTCTTCCATAATTTCCTCTACCTCCTTCTTGTCCACACATCGGAGTAGAGTAGAGTCATGGTTGCGTTTGTACAAGATTCCATTACTTATGAAGAATTTGGCTGAAAATCTTCATAAGAACTTTTTGTCATTGATGGATGCTCCTTCAGGGTACTCTTGTGCTTCAAGGTATCTCTTCACCTCGTGGTACCATGGCTTTTTTGTGCCAGTGTCGAGCTCATAGTAGTGCGCAGGTTCGTCAAATCTTTTGATTATAATCATATGAGTTTCGTTGTCCCATTTGAATTTGACCATGGAAGACATTGTTTCCAAGGCGTCAGCCAGCTGATTTTCTTCCCTAGGGAAGTGTTCAAATGTGACCTCTTCGAAGTAAGGAATCAGAGATAGCACAATCTCCTTGTAAGGGATGAGATTAGGGTGCTTAGTTTCCAAATATCCTTTTACTTGGATAATCACTAGAGCGAAATCCCCAAACACATTCAAATGCTTGATCCTCAAATCAATGGCAGCCTTCAGACCCAAAATGCATGCTTCGTACTCAGCCATGTTGTTCGTACAGTCGAAGCATAGTTTGGCAGTGAAAGGAGTGTGGCAACCTTCAGGGGAGCTTATAACAACACCAATTTTGTTACCCAAAGCTTAGGAAGCCCCAATCGAAGACCATAGTCCATCGGGATCCTTGTTCAGGTCCGTCATATGGTCCAGGTTTCACGCAATCGATCACTAGCATAATATTCTCATCAGGGAAGTCAAAGTTCATAGACTGATAATCATCAACAGCTAGATGGGCCAAATGATCTGCTAATACACTTCCCTTGATGGTCTTTTGCATTGTGTATTGAATATCGTACTCAGTCAAGATCATTTTCCATCTAGCTATCCGTCCAGAAAGAGCGGGTTTCTTGAAGATGTACTTGATAGGGTCCATCTTAGAAATAAGTAGAGTGATATGAGTCAGCATATACTGTCTTAGCTGGCGAGCAGCCCATGCCAGAGCACAACAAGTTTTCTCGAGCAGTGAATATCTGGTTTCATAATCAGTAAACTTTTTGCTCAGGTAGTAAATAGCTTGCTCTTTTTGGCCAGACTCGTCATGTTGGCCCAAAACATACCCCATAGAATTCTCTAGCACCGTCAAGTACATGATCAAGGGCCTTCCTTTAACTAGAGGCACGCGAATAGGAGGTTCTTCCAGATATTCTTTGATTTTGTCGAAGGCAGCTTGGCATTTATCATTCCATCTGACTACTTGATCTTTCTTCAAGAGTTTAAAGATTGGCCCACAAGTAGAAGTTAAGTGAGATATGAAGCGAGCGATGTAGTTAAGACGACCCAAGAATCCTCTAACCTCCTTTTTAGAGTGGGGGACTGACATTTATTAAATGGCATTTACCTTGGCAGGATCGACTTCGATGCCTTTACCACTGACAACAAAACCTAGAAGCCTTCCAAATCGTACTCCGAATGTGCACTTATTAGGGTTCAACCTCAACTTGTACTTTTTTAGCCTCTCGAATAGCTTGTATAGGTGATCGAGATGTTCCTCTTTGGTTTGTGATCTTTCAATCACATCATCCACATATACCTCTATCTCATGATGGATCATGTCATGAAACAAAGCTACCTTAGCCCTTTGATATGTTGCCCCTGCATTCTTTAATCCAAACGACATGACCTTGTAGCAAAAGGTGCCCCATTGTGTAACGAAAGTGGTCTTCTCCATGTCTTTGGGAGCCATCCTAATTTGATTATAGCCAGAGAAACCATCCATGAAAGAGAAAACTTTATGCTGAGCAGTGTTATCAACCAAGACATCAATATGAGGTAGAGGGAAATCATCCTTGGGACTTTCCCTATTCAGATCCCTATAATCTACGCACATATGAACTTTTCCGTCTTTCTTCGGCACTGGCACCACGTTTGCAACCCATTGGGGATAAGATGTCACATCTAGGAATCCTACGTCAAATTGTTTCATCACCTCAACTTTTTACTTTTCAGACATGTCAAGCCTCATGCAACAACTTTTGGTTTGACAAGAGGACAATCTTCCTTTGTCGGAAGATGATGAACTACAATGTCGGTTTCCAACCCTGGCCTATCTTCATACGACCAAGCAAACACTTCCACATAGTCATGCAACATCTGAACCAATCTACTTTTGACACTGCTTTCCAGGTTAACGCCGATCTTGACCTCTTTCTTGTCTGTCTCGGTACCTAGATTGATGACTTCAACTGACTCTTCGTGCGGCTGAATAACTTTTTCCTCTTGTAATAGAAGTCTGGCTAGTTCTCCCAGTATTTCATAATCTTCCTCTCCTTTGTCTTCGGCTTGGTTAATTGGATGTTAGAAATCATAGTTGGCAATAGTAGAGTCATTGGCAATGAGATCCGGAGTGGACGAGGACCTGCAAGAGTGTGTGTGTATGCAAGTAAGACATATGGCTATTTTGAAAAATGCATTGAAGAAAAGAAAGATAATTAGCATAAAAGTTTGGATGCAAAAAAGTCCAATGGTTTGTATTGAATGATCATATAATAAAATGAACATAAATAAAACCCTTGACCAATAGACCATAGTGCTCCGGGCTAGGCACATGGCTTAAAAGTTATTATTTAATATTACAGACAAAATGTTCTTGAATTAATATAAAGTAATAAATAAGTAATTACTCCTCAATGAAGAAGATGGGAATGAAGTTCTTTGCGTGCCATTTGTTGAGCTCTATTGTAGTAGGGTATAACCATTCTTCAAATGCAACCTCATCATCAGAATCACCCACAACGTTAGCTTCATGACTTTCAATACAGAGAGGGGGCTTCCCTGCACGAGCGCACCTCACTTCTTTCTGAACCTTGATAGTGAAACCCAAACCATATTTGTATGCTTTGAATGGGATCTCAGGGAGTTTCCCCCAAGTATCACAGCTTCCTTCTCCGATTGCGGCACGAGCATCTCTAAATGAAACCATCTTTGGCACGACATTAACAGCTTTGGACACATCAGAGGAAAATTAGGCAGTAGCAACCATTGGTGGAACAACTTCAAAAGCCTGACATGGGGTTTCTATAAATTCGCCATCCATCTCCATATATTTGAAAGAGTTGAGGTAGCTTACCATGAACTCCTCCTAACCATAGATAGTGACAATCCTTCCTTTGACCGGATACTTGAGTTTTTGATGAAGGATTGACGTTACTGCCTCTACTCCATGGATCCAAGGGCGACCCAGCAAATAGGAGTAAGTAGGACAGATATCCATGATGTAGAAAGTAGAGTTGAAAATCTGTGAGCCCACCTTGATCGGGAGATCCACCTCTCCATGAACTATCCTTTTGGACCCATCGAAAGCCTTCACAATAATATCACTTGGTTTCAAAACTAGTCCTTCACAGTTTAAACGATCCAAAGCCCCCTTGGGTAGCATGTTTAAAGAAGAGCTAGTGTCAACCAGAACATGTGCTAGGGTAGTCCCCTTACATTCAACAGAAACATGCATAGATTTTTTATGGTTCTTTACCAGTGGTGTCAGATCAGCATCTGAGAACCCTAAACCATTATCGACCGTCAAGCTTGCCACACAATTTTCAAACTATTCTGTCGTGGTCTCATGAGAGACATGAGCCTTCTTCAAGAATTTGATTAACGCCCGAATATGAGCATCAGAAAAAAGTAGCAAAGATAACATAGAAATATTGGAAGGGGTTTTCCCTAGCTGCTCCACTATCTTGAAATCACTCCTTTTTATAATTTTCAGGATCTCATCCATTTCTCGAGCGGAAGGTTCCTTAGCAGCAATGCCTTTTGCGTGTATTTCTATCTCAACAAGATCAAGTACTTTCTCCTTTCCCCTTGTGTCAGCACTAGGCTTAGCAGTGGTGATGCGGACAGGTGCCTTTGTAGCAGTTGGTGGTGAGATATTGGGTGAAAAGATTCTCCCAGTTCTGGTCACCTTACTAGAGCCAGTAATGTTACCAATGTCATCAACTTTTCTTTCTTCAATCCAAGTGTCTTGCTTTATTCCATGGTAAAACACCTCAACACCATAGTTCCATGGCACTGCTTTGTTGGAAGAGTGTGGAATTGGCCTGGGGGTGGTAATTATCAAAGGAGAAACAATCGGTTCATTTGAAATCCTGATAGGACCCTTGGAGGAGATCCTAAGAGGCTTGTTTGAGATCGTTATGATGGAGAGGTCTTCAAACTTATTGGTCAAACTTTTGGCAGCCAGAGTCTTCTTAAATAGGATCTCATGGCTATTCATCAAGCGTTGAATGCCTTCCTTCAGCCCTTTGCATCCATTGAGTTGTGTGGCGCAACAATCGCAATCCTTCAAACAGCCATGGAAAATCTAGGCTTTCAACAAATTATTTTTGATAATGTTTAATGGAGTAGTCAAGTCTTCAATGGAGGAAACAAAAATGGTGTCTTCAACAACATTGACACCCTTGCCATGGTTTGGCATTGGTGCTGTTATCACATTGGGAATTGGAGGCAGATCAAATTCGATGTTTTTGTTGTCTATTAAGTCTTGAATTTTATTCTTCAGCGCCCAGCATTGGTTAGTCTCATGCCCGGGACTATTCGAGTGATATGCACACTTGGTATTCAGATTGTATTTAGGTGAAGAGGTATCTGGATTGGCCAAAGGATCACGTAGTGTCACCAAATTATCCTTTAACATGTGTTGTAAGGCTTGGGATAGCGACATGCCTATCCTTGTGTATTGTCTTTACGGAGCCTTAAACTGTTGATGATTGGAAGATTGTCTTTGAACAAGTGGTGGGTTGGAAATCCGAACATCATTAACGAACGGACGGTCATCCTTCTTGGTACGGGCCCTTGCCCCATACACAACATTAGTTTCTTTCTTCCCGGTAAAAGGTTTCTTTACAGGATTGGAGGTGAAAGCAGATGTTATGGGAATCTTCCCGCTTTTGATACCGCTTTCAACTCTTTCACCAGTTAAGATCAGCTCGGTGAAACCGGAAGAAGAACAACCAACCAATAAGTTGAAAAATGGACCAGATAAAGTGCCCATAAACATATCAATATGTTCCCTGTCGGTTATGGTGGTTGGACCCTACTGGCAAGATCCCTCCACTTTTGGGCGTACTCTTTGAACCCTTCACTCTTACCCATTGTCATGTCTTGCAGTTGAACTCTTGTCGGCGCCAGGTCGGCATTGTACTGGTATTGGTGGTAGAAAGTGGTGGCTAAGTCTTCCCATGTATGGATACGGGAACCCTCCAATTGGTAAAACCACTCTAGTTGGGTCCCAGCCAAGCTTTCTTGAAAGAAGTGAACCCAGAGTTTCTTGTCGGCGGTGTGCGGTTGAATTTTGCGCACATAATACTTCAAGTGATTTTTTGGGCAGGAAACCCCATTGTATTTATAAAAGACCGGTATCTTGAATTTATAGGGAATGACAACCCCAGATGTTAAACCTAAATCATCAAAATCGAAATCGGGGATGGCTTGAATCTCAACGGCCTTCAGTCTGTCCTCTAGCTGATTGTACTTAACATCGACAGGAGGATATTACTCGTCAAAATAATCCTCATCATCAGACGCTTGATCATTAATACACCCAACCTGGGTACTCCTTTCTTCTCCAATTTGATTTTCGTCTTCCTCAGACGAGTCTTCCACTATCAGTATCTGACGTATCGACTCTCTGTATCTCTTACCCATATTTACTAGGGCTTTCCTCTTTGGTTTCTTTTTGGCTGCTAGAAACGCCATCAACTCTTGTTTCCCCTTGGCCAGGGTCAGCAGAGTCTCTTGAAACTGGGAGTTTTGTGCTTGTAGGTCTTTCACTGTTTTCTTGATATCCATCTTGCTGAAATAAACAGCAGAAAGATAAGAAAACCTGCCGCAGAAAACCTGTTATGTTATGATGCATGGAAGATGTGTATGTAAATGATTTCAAGGATTTATGAAATTTAAATTTGTATAGATAAAGAATGAATAAAAATTAGTTCAAAATGACTACATCATGCCTCTTGGGCTTACAAAATAAATCTCTAAGATAAAAAGGTCGAACGCATCCTCTTCGCCATAAGGTAGGCGTTCAAGCTTTGTTCTTCATGGAGTTGCTTTGTAAGTTCCAGAACCCTTTTCTCGCTAGCATAGAATTGAGCTTCAAGGTATCTCGTTCTTCCTTTAGATGAATCCAACCTTTTTGCAAGTCTTCAAGAGAAGTAGGCATGTCGGGATGAAGGATAGTGTACGAGACATCTTCTTCAGCCACATGCTCCAAGATAACTGGTAGGATGGAGGGCTAAGGCATCACGAGCTTCTGAGCCCGAGCTCATACCCAGCTAAGATAAGGCTCAAGGGTAACAGAATTCTTGTGTCCCAGCGTCCTACTATCCACTTTGTTTACCATCCTCCAAGCTCGTACAAACCTTTGACGATAGCCTTGACCGTCGCTTTCGTAGTCGAATACCACTCCTTGGATGAGCATATCATGCGGACCATCTCTTTGGGTATACCCAAACTGTCGCAAATCCAAGCAAGGGTTGTAAGTGATACCTCCTCTAATGCCAAGCAAAGGGACATTAGGGAATTCCCCACAATGGTCGATGATAGTAATTTTCTCTAAGGATCAAGAACACCAGTGAATATTCAAATGTCTGAGCGACATCAGCCTATGGGACCATCTCAAACCTTGCTTGTTCTTCAATATAAACTGGGGGAGATGCGAGACAAACCATCTATCCAAAAGAGGAGTGCAACACATGAGGGTCCCTCTCTTCCTCATAGTGCGAGAGTGGAGAGAATGTAGGACATCTCCCGACAAAGTAGGCACCGGATTGCGATACATGAAGATTTTGACAGCATTTACATCTATAAGTTGGTCAGGGTTTGGAAATAAAACCATCCCATAGATGAGAAGGGCCAAGATTTCTTCATAAGCTTGTAAATCCAGAGTGTTCCAACAATCTTGAGCCTTCTCCAACAAGAACTTGTCTAAGAACCCTCTGACACCACTCCTTGTTTCCCAATTAGTCGTGACATCGGATTGTTGCAAGTGTAGCACTCGGGAAATCTCTTCAGGGCTTGGATCTCTTTCCGTAACATTGAAAGTTAGTTGATTGAGAATGGGAATCCTCAAGAGTTGAGCGAATTCTTCCATAGAGGGTACGAGCTGGTAATCGAGAAAGGTGAAGTAATGGTGCAAGGGTCGAAGAACTGGAAAATCACCTTCATCATATCTTCATCAGTGCTCGAGGTAACCAAGTTTAGGAGGCGACTATGTCTTTCGGTGAATGAAGAATTCCCAGGGACCCTTGATGCTGATTACTTGAGTTGAGAAGGAATTCTTACGAGATTGACTTGGATAGTATTCCTGTAGATGGAAGCCATGTCCTACAAAACAAAACAAAGATAAATCCCAATAATCCTTGAAATGGTTAGTGAGAATGCTTATGATGTTATGATGTTATGATGTTTATGATGTTATGTATAAGTAAGAATATACACACAAGGCAAACAAGTCCTTAGGTTTAGGCTTGCATGGAGTCTTATAGGTAAGTACCCTCTTGAAGTTTAGTTGGCTCAACCTGTCCTAGTAATAGTAACCGGGTTCTAAGGGATCTCAATATCACTGATCTTTCTTATCGGGCATTGTTTCATCGAAAGCCTCTTTAATGGCGACCGAAATATCCCGAGAATTCCAATCTCAATGAGTGTAGTATCGATTATCAACCAACTTCAGACTGCACCAAAGCCGGCTATATCACTACTTCATAATGGCCAAGTTGGTCAAGTAAAGGTTCTAAAGTCAGTTAGTGCTTCATGACACCACACAGCGGCCCCGTATTCTCCTTAACTGCTCAAGGGCTACCGGTACGAACAAATGTGTCACACTAACATAGCTATTTCTTAAACCATGTCGGTATACCCCATACAGTTTCCACAATGTATTGCTACTTACCTATAAGGTATCCCAGATCCGGGTAGAGGATCAAAACAAGCCCAAACAAGGAACCAAAATGTAAAGCAAGCAAGTCAAACAATGAAAGCAAATAACGGTGATCTAGCCCTAAGGTAACCCCACTTTTAAGTGTTCCCCAACAGAGTCGCCAGTTCTGTGGTACGGTGGGAGAACTGACTTGGTTGTTTTTGCGTTTTGATCGCAATTGTTGCGGATAGAAAGAGTCGCCACCGACTTTTCTTTTATCCAAAAAAGGAAAGGGTGAAAAGAACAGGAAAGACCTTTGAGATATTTTCTTGAGTTCGGGGGATAGATTATGAAAAAGGAAGGTGTTAGCACCCTTTTCATCCATAGTTATTTATGGGCTCTTAGTTGCTTGCTAGATCATTTGCTTTTGTTTGAAAATGTACTTGTGATGAGTTTTGAAAGTATTTTTGAAAAGCGCATTCGCTTAGACAAACTTTGAAATGATTCTCGTCTCTATAAGAATGTATACAAAGTGCTGGACTTTTTTGAAAATATTTCATGTTTTTGAAAGCGCTTGGTGTGTTTGAAAAGATGTTTGTTTTGAAGATGGATGGTGAGCAAGCAACTAAGAGCTTTCTACTTACTCAAAAGTCTTTGTTCATTTCTTCCTTCCTTTGATATTTCTATCTCACCATTGATTGGTAAGAAGCCTTACCTTTGGATGTAAAAGGGACGGGCGTGGGTCATCGTATGGTCATGAATAGAAATGTTGTGAGATATCTTAGCATTTCTCTTGAGGGACTAAGATCACTTGTAATGCAACATTTGAAGCGTCATCGAGGGACTATGATCTTGTATTTTTGATTGTTTTTGCTAAGACATCTCACGTGTATATTATGGCTATTTTCTCAAGATAACAAGTGGAGTTAACCCTAGAGGTGTAAGTGTGCAAGTGTTTATTTTTTCATGCTTGGTTTATCTTGAATTAGGGTTCTCTAAGCATTGATTTTACCTTTCCATACAAACCCTAATTTACTAGCATTAATATGAAAGAGATAAATTGCGGAAAGTAAATTTACTACACTATTACATCATTTAGGGATGGGGTATACAAATTTACAAATGGGGATTGCAAGAAATTAAACCTAATTATCTATTACAACCATATTGAAACTTGAATAATGTACACGAATTCAAAAAAATATAATGTACAAGGATATAAATGGAAAAGAAATGGATTTTTGTTTAGATTTTGTTAAGGAAAATGGTTCTTGACCTAATTAACTAAAGATGATAAAATAATTAACCTAAGGGAAATTAAACTTAAGTTAAAAAAGAAATTAATTTTTTAAAGAAAACAAGTTTTTATTTTTTTAAGGGTTTTGTTTGCAAAAGTTTTAATTAGATTAAACTAATACAACAAATTAGTTAATTA
Source organism: Vicia faba (assembly GCA_948472305.1). Lineage (NCBI taxonomy): Eukaryota > Viridiplantae > Streptophyta > Magnoliopsida > Fabales > Fabaceae > Vicia > Vicia faba. Next base: position 631,330,643 of record OX451740.1, read on the forward strand.
AAAGAAAACCTAAGTTATAAATTAAATTTGATTAGTAAAGATAAAATAAGATAAACTAAACATAAGTCTAATATTTATTTATGAAGAGAAATTAATATTGAAGATAAGAAGTTTATTTTTGTCTTTTTGTTTTTTTAAAAGGAATAAAATATAAGTATATAGAATGCAAATAATAAATAAAAATATATTTTTGGATTTTTTGATTTAAATAATAATAATAATAATATTAATAATAATAATAATAATAATAATAATAATAATAATAATAATAATAATAATAATAATAATAAAGAAAATCAAACAAAATATGAAAAAAATAAAGTTAGAAGGTAAAAATTGAATTTAGGGTGTTTGTTAGGAAAAACCAACTTTGGTCTACTAGGCCTGACCCAAGTTTGTTTTTTATTTATTTTGTAAGTCAGAAAAAATAAAATATGAATGGGTTAGAGATTGTGTTAGTGAAACAGGGGGTTAAAACCAAAAAAATGACAAAGCCCAATTGATTCAGGGCCCAGGCGCGCATGGTTCAAACAAAAAGAAGAAAAATGTTGGAAAATATGCAAAATGGCAGCGCTGGGGCTTGAACCCATGCCCTTGACCATAAACGTGTGTTACCTTACCACTAGGGTGGCTATTCATCCGTTAATTTAAACAAAACCATAAATATATATTACAAATCCATTCCTAGAAATGAACTTCATCTTCAACCTCGAGACAGGGTCCCTGTATCTCATTCATTTCTCATCCATTCTCAAAACTTCCAACATCAAACTTGTTAGAAATTTTACCAGGATTTCAGAAATGTAAACAATTTGGACTAACAATCAAAGATGAGCATGTATTTCTAAACGTACCAAATCCTGACCTAACTTTTTTCATAGATTCAAACTTAAAATTCTCTAAGCTCAGATAAAATAAATGAAAACTATGGATATGTACAGCTTCAGGGCAATGATATCTACATTTTGTCTTTGAAAATGAAAGCCTAACGGTGCCTAAATGAAGAGATGAAAGTTCAAAAAAATACCTCAAGAACTGAAAATCGTGAAATGAGTTTGAGTTGCTTTCAAAGAGTTGTGATGACCAGGTTAGCTTCCTTGGACCTCTAGGAAGCTAATGTAATGCTTAGCTTGAGCTATGGATGGCTGGAATGGTCTGGAGAAGTCAAGTTGCATACCTCTGTTTTTGGTTATGGAGGATGGTGGTGGAGATTGTTACAGTTCCAAAACAAGGACAAGGATGGACTATATTAGAGGTATAGAACTTTGCAAATGATTTTGAGGGAAAACGCACGAGGGAAATGAAAGATACAAATTCAAGGGCAGGACTGTGTATCAATGGTGTTTTTTGAGCAATTTCTGGTTTGTGAGTGTTTGAGGGAGTTTCAGGGCCTTAGCATTAATGTACTAGCTCATAAATAATGCCTCTATTTATAAGCAAAAGGTTTGGAGTGATCTAGTTGATCAGAATTCAAATTTACATGTTTAAGCTCAACATGTGATTTTTTGACAAAGCAAGTTTCCATGCCTTGTACTTGGTTCATAGAGTTGTTAACCACTTTAAATACAATACCTCAGACTTTGTGGGTGGAGTGTAATCAAAGAAAACAAGTTAGGAGCTCAAGAAGCTGACTTTGTGCATAAGCTTACTTTACAAGAATGGATATGTTACTTTCTCCCCAAAATGGCAAATTGACTTGGATAATGTTTGAATCAATTGGATAATGGTTCAATAAATTGTGTAAACCATTAATTATGGAGTGAAATACAAGTTTAAATCCTTCAAAGAAAATATTATGCAGCATGGGCTTGAGATTTGAATTCTTGCATATCACAAAATGACCTATAATTCAAGAATGAGACCCTAACTTCATCTCTTCGATTCTCCTTGCTCAAGAATGATCTCAATGAGTTCTTGGACATTTTGGAAATATTGTAACATACTATACAACCTTTATGTTAGACATTTTTTAATAATCAACTTGGAACCATGTGAAAAGTTACTATGAAGTTAGTACCAAAAATCTGCCTAACTAGGGCAAATTTTCACTAAGTCTTATAGTTTCATGGACATGTCTTCATAAATTCATAACTTGAAATCCAAACATTTATAGAAAAATTTCTTCCCTACAATGTTTTAGATCTCATTGATATCTACAACTTTCATGTTGGAAGTTTTCCTTGAATCATCTTGCATCATGGTGTAAATTTGGCACAAAGTTATGAAAAAATGTTAACTTTCTAACACTTAGAAAAATTTCTAAGTCCTAGAATTTTGAATTTTCAAAGATAATTTTGGCTTTTTAATTTCTTGATGAACAAATTTCATATTTTGACTTGTCTTGATGAAATATGATTTTTGAAACTTGATTTTGATCAAAGAGTCAAAGTTTGACTTTTTAGTGTACAATTGACTTTTCATCAATTGACTGAAATTCATCTGTCAGTCCAATGATCTTGAGAGGTGATTTGAACAATGCAATTAGGTCAAGATGGTTCATTTGAATCCTTGAGATCATGTCTTAAACCAATAAGTCATTTTCTTGGTCAAAAGTCAAGAACCAAGCCTTCTCAATCAAAAGCCTAATTTTGGCCATTTTGCCCTTTTGGTGTTCTGATCAAATTTCTTTGAGGAATTGTGATCCAAACTTGATCAATTGACATATATGAGTTCATAATATTGACATGGATAAAAAATTATGAAGTTTGGATGCAAATTGATAACAGTTGATTTTTCCCTAGTACAATTGATTTTAGGTCAACTGATCAACTGACAGAGCAAAAATGTGATCCAAAGCTTGAAACTTGACATGAGAAATCTTGGGGATCCAAAATGATCCATGAAAGTCATACGAGGAATTAGAAGTTCAATTATCTTTGTACAAACTCAAACCCTAATTTTGAGTTATCAATGTTTAAGGAGGTGTCTTGAGCTGATAAAACCTTGTGTAGTCTTGAATCAATGGAGATCTTATGAGAGGGCAAATTTTGGGGTACAACACTCTGGATGGAACCTTTAAGCCCATCTCCGACAACTCTCCATCATATTTCCAAATGGAATATTTAAGCCCATTCCCGATATAATCAACAAACATGTTTACTTCATGTACAAATGAGTGCAAATTTATGGGCACTTAAGTATTCAATGATCTACCACCTTCAAGTCACGAATGGCGGAAAAGACAATCTAAATCTTTAGGTTTAATAAGATTGAACATGGGCAGCTGTTGTACCCCAAAATTTAACCTCTCTTTTCTCAAGACATTTCTCACAAAAGATCTCAAATGCTCAAGAAGTTTCAAAGAGTTTGATCAGACAAGCCCACCTCCTAAGCATCGAGCCTCCAAATTAGGGTTTGTGTTTTGTCAAGGAAAATTGGAATTTGAATTCCCCAAGTGACTTTCATGTTTCATTGTAGGTCTTAAAGTTTGCTCATACCAAGTTTCAAGCCTTGCATCACAAATTTGCTCAATCAATTGCTCAGATGATTGAAAATCAATTGTATTGAGTAAAAAGTCAATTGTGGTCAATATACAGTCAAACTTCATGATTTTTGGCCAACATAAACACTTTGAAATCACATTCATCAATTAATCAAATGTTGATCACAATTCCTCAAGAAAAGCACTCAAATCATCAAAGGGGCAAAATTGTCAAAATTAGGGTTTTGACTGAGAATGACTAATCATTGACTTTTGACCTAGTACATGACCCAATGGTTTGAAGCATGATACCAAGTATTAAAACACAACATGTTTACCTGATTTCATGTCTTAAATCATTTCTCAAGATCAATGGATTGATAGTTGAAGTTTGATAAACTGATGAAAAGTCAACTGATACACAAAAAGTCAAACTTTGACTTTTTGATCAACATTGAATTTCAAAGATAAAAATTCATCAAGATATTCAAATATATAAAACTTGGTCAAAAAGAATCAAGAAAGTCAAGAAAGTCTACAAAAAGTAAAAGTTTTCAATACTTAGAAAAATTCTAAGTGTTTTTAACCTTGAAAATTTCACTACTTCATGACAATTTTTCACCAAGATGCAAGATGATTCAAGGAAAACATTCAACATGAAAGTTTTATATCTTGATGAATTCTACATATTTGTCCCTCAGGGTTAATATCCCAAAAATTCTTAGATTTGAAGATATAGGCTCATGAAGTCATGACATTTTTCATAAAACACTTAGTGAAATTTTCAACAAGTTTAGACAGATTTTTTTACCTAACTTCTTGACCAATTTTCACCTAGTTCCAAGTTGATTTAGCCAAAGTGTTCAGCATGAAGGTTGTATACAATGTTTTAAGCTTTCCAAAATTTCCAAGAACTTTAAGAGGTCATTTTTGAGCTAGGAGAATCAAAGAGAAGAAGTTGGCATGATAAACTTGAATTACAAGGCATTTTCATGAAGAACACATAACCTAATCTCATAGCTATACTGCATAATCTTGCTTTTCAGGACTTCTAACTTGCAAATCACTTCATAATTAAATGTTTACATAATTGATTAAGCCACTGTCCAAGTGTTTGAGCCATTATCCAAGACAACTTTCCATTTTTGGCACAAAGTTACCATTTCCATTCTTGTAAAGCAAGCTTTATGCATAAGTCAATGCATTGAGCCTCTCACTTGTTTCTTCTGATCACACTCCACTGTAAAGTGAAGAAGAAACCTCCCTGCACCCAACAAACTCAAACCATGCTTGTACTTGAACCTTGGAACTATGAAAATCCATTCAACTTCATTTCTCATTTTCAACCAAACCATAAGATGTTATCTCAAAATTCTGGTTAATTCGAGATGTCAAACCTCTTGCCTGTAAATAGAATATTTATTTGCAAGCTGACACGCGAATTCATAAGCCCTCAAACTCCCTCAAACTCCTTCAAACTCAAAATTGCATAAAAACCTCCATAGTTTGTCATTTCTGACCTTGAACTTCCATCTCACAATCCACTCGTGTGTTTCCTCTCCAAATCAATCATAAAGCACCTATACATCATAAACAACTCATCCCCGTACTGGTTTCACAACTGTAACATTATCTTCCGCATCTTCCAAACTCAAAACAGAGCTATGCACATTGACTTCTCTAACACGATTCAGCCAGCACAAAGTAAGAGTTTCATCACCCCACCTCCATAAGTGCTCAAACTCCATACGTGATTTCCCATTTTGAGGTAAATTTTCTCAACTTTGAGCTCTCTCTACAAGCATCATAAATGGTTACTTTGTGAATAAAAAATGTATACATCATAGTCCCGAAGCTAACCATGGCTTTAGTTTTCATTTATGTTGGCTATGCGAATTTTGAAGATGAACTTTTTGAAAAAATTAGTTTTTTATTTGGTACTAGTAAAATTCTCGTTCATCTTTGACTTATAGCTCATGAAATTTATATGCTTAGATTCATGGTGAAATTTAAAGCAAGTTTCATGTTTACATTTTTTAATTTGGTTGAGAAATAAAGATTTGGAAAAAAATTGAATAATGGTGTTGTTGGTTTTGATACGCGTGCAAGGTTGAAGATGAAGTTCAAAACATTAGGAAGAGGATTATTTTATATTTATTACAAGTTGTATTACTCACGGATGAAACAACCACCCTAGTGGCAGGAGAAGCGCGCGTAAGGCATTACCCTATAGGAACCTGGGTTCGAGCCTCAGTGGTACCCTTTTATATTTTTTTCATGTTTTCCTTGCTGATTCAGTGCTTCAAGCATATTGCGCATACCATACATCCTCATGACTGGACCATTTAATTATTGGACAAGTAAATCTAACACTCCACAATGTAGGATCATGGTATATCATCATATGCTAGCCACACATGATTCAACAGGCGCTGGACCCTTCAGTATTGGGCCTCATCCTTTTTTTTGTTTTTGCTTTCATATACACCCCTTTTACTTTTCATACTCAGGCCCATACATTTATTTATTTTATTTTATTTTCTGAACTTAACAAAAAAATCAGATTTGGGCCTAGCGCCCTTATTACTACTTTTGGCTCCCATCTTTCTTTTTAAACCCCCTAGCCCAATATTTTCATACTCTTTATATTTTCTTATTTTTATTTCTTTATTTATTTTATTTAAACTAAAAAACAAAAAAAAATTCTTAAATTAAAAATATTCTAATTTAAATACTTTATTTCTTTTTTTGGACTAAATTAAATTTTATTATTTCTTTTGCATTGTAGAATATTTTTCTAACTAACATTAAGGAAAATTATTTTCTAAACAAATTAAATTAGATTTAGGTTTTATTTTTGGTTTTGATTAAACAATTAATTTCTTTTGTAAATAAAATTAATTAGTTTAATTAGGTTAACATTAAAATTTTTCTCCATTAAAAAACCCTAAAAAGTAATTTCTTTTTGCCTCTTCATATTTACATTTTTGTATTATTATTGTAATTAATATTCAATGGTTTATAATAATAATTAGGGCTTTATTGCTTTTCTCCCATCATTTACAAACTTGTACCCCCCATTCCCAAAGCGTTGTAATAGCGTAGGACATTTAAATTCCGCAATTTATCGCTTTCCTTATTATTGCTAGTAATTAGGGTTTGTATGACAAGACTAAAATCAAACAATAGAAAACCCTAATTCAAAGATAATATACATGAAAACAAAACACTTTGCACACTTGCACCTCTAGGGTAATCCACACTTGGTGCCTCAGATAAAAATAGTCATATCCCTCGAACGTGGGATGTTTTAGCAAAGACCCTCGATTAAAAGATCATAGTCCCTCGATGATCCTTCAAATGCTGCCTTCAGTAAATGATCTTAGTCCCTTACGACAATTGCTAAAACATCTTACAAGTTGCCTTCTATGCCTGTACGATGACCCACGCATGTCCCTCACATCCAATGATAAAGCTCTCTATCAACCAATGGTAAAGTAGCACTATCTAAAGGAGGAGGAAAAGAACAAAGACTTTTTTGAGTAGGTACATTGCTCGTAATTTCTTGCTCACAAACTAAAACAATCTTTACACCTCACACTTTCAAAATACTTTTTCAAACAAACATTTTGTATACATTCTCAACGATACGAGAATCATTACAAAATTTTCTTACATTGGCATTTTCAAAACATATTTCCAAACGTTCCCCTTTCAAAAAATATTTTAAAAACCAACACTTTGTATACATTCTCAACGATGCGAGAATCATTGCAAAGTTTGCCAAACTTAGGCGTTTTCAAAATATTTTCGAAATTACACAAACACAAGGCACTTTAAAGTGATCAAGCAATTAAGATCCCGTAGATAATTATGGATGAAAAGGGTGATAACACCTTACCTTTTCATAACCTACCCCCCGAACTCAAGAATATTCTCAAAAGGTCTTTCCTGTTCTTTTCACCCTTTCCTTTATTGGATAAAAGAAAAGTCGGTGGTGACTCTTGCTATCCGCAATATTTGCAATAAAACGCAAAACACCCAAGTTAGTTCTCCCACCGTATCACAACTACCAACTCACAAATGAAGGTAGACAAATAAGAGATATACTAACTCAACAGATAACAGTAAACATCAGCACTGAGGCTGGAGAATGAAAATATTTACATCAGTGCTGAGACTGGTAAAAGCTTAACTCTATTGGGGTAAAGTCCAATGAGGAGAAGGTAATACAAACCCTATTGAGGACAGAAGCCTAAATGGGCAGTATATGCCACAAAAAGTGAGTACCATCTATCAATGATCTGATAGGATAACATGGTAGACAACACAAAGACATAATAATGAATACCAACTATCAAAGATCTGATAGTCTAATGTTGGTAAACAACAATAAGTGGAAAAGACACCATCTATCAAAGGTCTGATAGGCTAACGATGATGAACAACCAAAAGGTGGATTGAGTACCATCTATCAAAGGTCTGATAGGCTAAGAATTGTAAACAACCAAAGGTTATAAGAGTGGATATCATCTATCAAAGGTCTGATAGGATAACAATGATAAACACCAAGAGGTGGACTGAGTACCATCTATCAAAGGTCTGATAGGCTAACGATGGTAGACAACCAAAGGATATAAGAGTGGATATCATCTATCAAAGGTCTGATAATATAACAATGATAGGCACTAAGAGGTTGACTGAGTACCATCTATCAAAGGCTTGATAGGCTAATAATGATAAATAACCAAAGGATATAAGAGTGTATATCATCTATCAAAGGTATGATAGGATAAAAATGATAAACACCAAGAGGTGGATTGAGTACCATCTATCAAAGGTTTGATAGGCTAACAATGATAAACAACCAAAGGATATAAGAGTGGATATCATTCACATTTACTGCAGGTGAAACACTAACTTCCAGTAAAGGTAGAATAGGTATTAACAATAACAATTTTCCCAAAATTTTGGCGTTCCACCTAGAACGGGTCTCAAATTCTTCTTTAACCGAAGAATTTCACCTAGAAAAGGTAAACTTCACCTGACTTCTGGATTTCACCAAGAATGGGGGATAGTTTATTGTTTTACCAAGATATCAGTCAGAAAGGGTAATAAACTATTGTAAGGATCTCCCAACGAAATGTATCTATCACATTAAAGAGACCAACCATCTATCGGAGTAAAACTTTGATATAATCTTCTTTGGGAACTAACAGACTGCTCAAAAAGACTGTCATTTGATGGAGGAAAATTGATAACAAACTTACTGGGGAAATACAAGTTGCTAAAATAAAGAGACCGATCCTTGCCATTATGAAAAGTATTACAATAATTCAGTTTGGAAATGAATTTTGACTTCCTGGGGAAATATAAACACATTCTTGCTGAGGAGATAAAGTCTTCACGTTCATAATCAACGCACTCTCAATCTAGGATTCACTGTTCAGAGATACCAAAATGACATTGCTATGAGGGACCAAAGTTCAAACCAAGAATAAATCGGAGTAGAATAGTGTGATACGGTGGGAGAACTGACTTGGTGTTTTGCATTTGATCACAAATGTTGTGGTTGGCAAGAGTCACCACCGACTTTTCTTTTATCCAATAAGGAAAGGCTGAAAAGAACAAGAAATACCTTTAGAGAATTTTTCTTGAGTTCGGGGGGTAAATTATGAAAAGGAAAGGTATTAGCACCCTTTTCATCCATGGTTTTCCACGGGCTCTTAGTTACTTGCTAGATCACTTGCTTTTGTTTGAAAATGTTCTTTGTGTGGTTTTTGAAAGTATTTTGAAAAGGTGCCATCGTTTAGGAAAACTTTGTAATAGTTCTCGTTCGTAATAAAGTATACAAAGTGTTGAGATTTTTAAAATATTTCAAGTTTGAAAGATGTTTTTTGAAAGTGTGGGCATTTGTTTTGAAAATATCAAGGATGTTTTTGACTTTGAAATTGAGCCAGCAACTAGGAACAATCTACCTACTCAAAAGTCTTTCATGTTTATATCCTCTTTCCTTTGACATTGTTATCTTACTATTGATTTTGGTAAGTAACCCTATCTTTGGATGTAAAAAGGGACGGGTGTGGGTCATCGTATAACCATGATTAGCAATGTTGCAAGGTATATTAGCACTTTTTCTTTAGGGACTAAGATCATTTTGAAAGGCAACATGGAGAGCGTCATCGAGAGACTATGATCTTGTATTTTTGCTTGTTTTTGCTAAGATGCCTCACATGTATAATATGGTCATTTTGTAAGGCAACCAAGTGGATTTACCCTAAGGGTGCATATGTGAATAATGTGTTTGATTGCATGCATTTAGTCTTCTATTTTCTGGGTTGTCTATTTGTTGTTTTTATCTTTCCATACACCTAATTACTAACAATATATGAAAGCAATAAAAGTGAGGAAAAGTAAAGATTCTACGCTATTGCAATCATTAGGGAGATGGGGTGTACAAATTCACAAATGGGGGGTTGCAAGAATTTAAATCTTATTTAACTTTTACAACCATATTGAAATAATGTACCAGAAAAATGTAAAAATAGACTTGTTTTGTTTTTGTTAAATGAACTAGTTTAAGAAAATATTTTTGGTCTTTTGTTCTTAAAACAATAAAATAAAACATGTGAATATGAAATATCTTTGGTGTTTTGGGTTATTTAAGAGCTGAAATAAAATAATTAAGAGAAAAAGGAGTCAGAATCAGCACGTTGCTGAAACGAGAAGGAACAGAAGTTCTGACTCTGATACGCTGCAAAAGAGAAAATGTTAGTGGGAAAATGGAGGGTCAGAAGTTCTGGGCCTGGGTACACCAAATTCTGAGGTTGAAAAGGGTTCAGAGGCTATAGCGTAGCTGGGAACCTAGAAGTTTATGTACCTCTGGCAAGTCAGAAGCTCTGGCTATTTTGGGAGAGTGAGGTGATAATGCTATTAGGTAAGGATATCTAGAAGTTCTGATTTGGGAGTATTGTCTGACAGATAAATGGGTAAAAAATGACAACAAATAAACCTAAAAAGATGCTTCTGGGGCTAGAACCCAGGACCCTTAGCACTAATGTCTTATGTACACGTTTGTCTACCACTGGGGTGGCTGTACATCCAGTATTAAAAGAAAAAGCCTAAACATGTATCACAAAGTAAACTCTAATAATGAACTCCAGTTCTTTCTTCATGCTAATCAGAACATCTGCAACTTAGTTAAATTTGAACAGAACAGAAAACACAGACATATCAATTATGGCAGTTTTTCCATCATGGTTTCAGAAGCATAAAAAAGGTCAAGGCTACAAATCAGAAACAAGCATGTATCTTCTAGTCCTAGTTTCCTTAAGAATTTCTGAACTGATGTTCTTCCTATTTAGGCAGGCAAATACATGAAACCTCAGAATATGTACAACATCAGAATCAGGATGTCTACATTGTATCTTGAACATACAAACCTAACAATGCCTAAGTAAATGATGAGGGTCAGAAGAAACTTACCTTGTAGCTGAAAAATGTTCTGTGAGCTGGAATCTGGTTCTGACTGCTTGCAATGTTCTGATCAGCTTCCTCACGTATTCAGCAGGCTGGAATAAACTTTAACTTTAGCTGAGGAATGGCTGGAAAATTTTGGAACGGCCAAGAATCAAAGTTCTGATTTTTTTGAAATGGAAGTTGGTGGAGATGGAATTGCAGTTGTAAATAGAAGTTGGGATTGTTTCTAATTTGGCCAAGAGATGTGCAAGAAAATTAGAGTTTGGGCGTGAAAGAAAACATAAGCTTAACAGGTTTTTGTGCTTATGCTTTTAGTTTCTATTTCTTTGAAATTTTAGCAAGGTTTCTAAGCTAATTTTAATTCCCTCTGCCCATAGCTGCAAAATGAAGCTCAATTTATAGGAAAGGATTTAGTAGTTGGAGAAGTCAAAAGTACAGCCATCATACACTAGGCGCTGACTTGTTCTTGAAGCCAGTTCAAACAAGTAAGGTCCAACGCATAAAGTAAGGTGGTTAGCAGCTTTTAGTCGTGCCTAAGCTGGATTTGTGAGCATGAATTAAGGAAAAGTACCCTCAAAAGTAAAATCAAAGCATGGGCCTAACATACTCTTGTACAAAAGTTTGCTTTTTCAAGGACAACAATGTACTTCTATGTCACACGTGGGGAAATCCATTGGATAAAAACTCAAAAGTGGTTGTGAGCATTAAATGATGATGAGATTTATCAAACCAGAAATCCTGCAATGTGTTATTATGCATCATAACTTAATTCTGGGTCAGAAGTTCAGCCCCAGTGTAACTTAGAATAAACATTCAGCTTATGATCCTTGAATCCCTTTGCTTCAGCATGTTCAGAGCGAGTTCTCAGACTTTCCATAAAGCTTGTGACATGCTTTGTAAGTCCTCTTTGAATTGCTATTACAAATTCTGACTGAACCTAAATGAAAACTGGCCCAGAGGTTCTAACCAAGTCCTGTTTTGGAAAGGTCCATAATTTGTTGAAAGTTTCAGTTTCATGAACGTGACTTCAAGGATTTGTAGCTTGAAATCCCAGAATTTCTAGGAGAAGTTTTGTTATGCAATGTTTGAGATCTCATTGAGATCTACAACTCTTGTGTCAGAAGTTCTTCCAGAATCAGCTTACATCATTGTGATAATCTGATTAGAAGTTCTGAGCTTGTCATATTTCTTAAACACTTAGAAAAATTCCAAGTATTTAGAAATTTTACTTTTCCAAAGTAATTCTGACTTTTGAATATCTTGATGAAACAAATCTCACATTCCAACATGTCTTGATGAAATATGATTCTTAAAGCTTGATTTTGATCCAAAAAGTCAAAGTTTGACTTTTTAGTATGCAAATGACCATTTTGCCCTTGTGAATGACTTTCTTGGAAAGTTTGTAATTCTAGGCTTGAAATAGGATGGAAGAAAACCTGAGGGTCCAGGATGATCCCTTGAGAAATGAGAGGGAAAATTTTGGAGTACAACAGCTGCCCCTGTTCAATCTTCTTACACCTGAAGAGTTAGATTGGTAAATCTGCCATTCGTGACTTGAAGGTGGAAGATGATTGAACACTAGAGTGCCCAGAAATTTGCACTCGATGATGTTGTGGTTGATTGTGTAGGGAATGGGCTTATAGATTCCATTTGGAGAAATGATGGATAGTTGTTGGAGATGGGCTTAAAGATGCCATCCGAAGGTGACTGTATTTGGACTATATTTGAGTGACAGAATGACATCCGAATCTGGATCGTAGCTGGACTATATCTGAAAGCTGAACCTGAATGAGTATTAGGATGGCATTCGTATCTGGAGTGTATCTGAACTGTATCTGAAAGCTGAATCTAAATGAGTATCAGGATGGCATCCGTATCTGGAGCATATCTGAACTATATCTGAAAGCTCAGCAGAATGATTAAGGAATCTTTGATGATTACTACCTCAGTAGGATGATGAAGGAATCTTGGACGATTACTACCTCAGCAGGATGATGAAGGAATCTTGGATGATTACTACCTCAGCAGGATGATGAAGGAATCTTGGACGATTACTACCTCAGCAGGATGATGAAGGAATCTTGCACGATTACTACCTCGGCAGGATGATGAAGGAATCTTGGACGATTACTACCTCAGCAGGATGATGAAGGAATCTTGGATGATTACTACCTCAGCAGGATGATGAAGGAATCTTGGATGATTACTACCTCCGCAGGATGATGAAGGAATCTTGGACGATTACTACCTCAGCAGGATGATGAAGGAATCTTGTACGATTACTACCTCAGCAGGATGATGAAGGAATCTTGGATGATTACTACCTTAGCAGGATGATGAAGGAATCTTGGACTATTACTACCTCAGCAGGATGATGAAGGAATCTTGGATGATTACTACCTCAGCAGGATGATGAAGGAATCTTGGATGATTACTACCTCAGTAGGATGATGAAGGAATCTTGGACGATTACTACCTCAGCAGGATGATGAAGGAATCTTGGATGATTACTACCTCATCAGGATGATGAAGGAATCTTGAACGATTACTAACTCAGCAGGATGATGAAGGAATCTTGGACGATTACTACCTCAACAGGATGATGAAGGAATCTTGGACGATTACTACCTTAGCAGGATGATGAAGGAATCTTGGACGATTACTACCTCAGCAGAATGATGACCTTTATTTGTTGATTGATCTTTCCTGAAAAGGTAAAGAGTTAGTTGTATTCAATGTCATGATGTATGAATTGTGTAATGATGTTCTCAAAATAAATGAGATTGTGTCGTATGCACTTATCATGTGTGAAATGTTAATGAATTTATTTTTTGTCTGGAAAAATAAATCCTTGACAAATGCTGGGGAGTCAATAAATTCCAGAATGCTGTTGAAGAGTAGGTGTGTCTTCAAACTTTGCTTAGAATGTTCCCACCGGAGATTTCTTGTTTTTTTAGGAGAACTCCGCTGGGGAATGTTGAAAACTCTGCGGAGAGAGTTGATTCTTGCTTGGGGATAAGAGATCAGGAGTCTCGGTTGTCCGTTGCTCTACTGGGGAGTTGAAGCTGAACTGATATCTGGTCAGGTCCAGGCTTCACAACAACTTGTTGGGGATTGTAGAGTAGTCTATTGGGGAAGAGGAGTTGTGGTCCTTTGATTTGTAGTAGCCGGAGGGGCAAACTCAAGCTGGGGAATTCTGCCGTTTGTTGGGGAAATAAACCATGTTGCTCAGTTTGTTCGAGAGGTGGCGACTTCACGGGAAGAAATTCTCGAGGATTCTTGAAGTCAACTCAGTTGGGAAGAGGTTTTTAGAGATGGAAAATCTGGTTGGGGAAACATCCTATGAGAAGGATTCTGGGGAGATTTGTCGCTGCCCCCAGTAGCAGGTGATTGCGGCACTACCAGGAACTGTTTAATTGTAAGTAAACCTTTGCTGAGATTGGCGTTCAATGCCCTAAGTAATGGAGATGGAGACCTGCCCCTGGTTATTCTGAACTTCTTGAGAGATTTCTCGGAATCTTGACTGGAGTGCCCCTGGTGTGTTGGATAGTGACATGTCATGCCCCCTTGTTGATAGGAGATTTGTCAATGGAAGTGTCATCCCACTTGAAGTCATTTTGTTCACTGATAAAGCTTTCTTTCACTGGATATTCGTTGTGTGAATTCCTCTGTTGTCAAACAAATAGCCATGTGCAAACAGCGATATTCAAATAATGCAAAGCTTATGCTTGTCTTGAAATTTTTGAAAATGCGTTTTAGCAAGTAAAGAAATTTTTGTAAGAAAAATTCAACTCAGGATTTTGAGTAAGCCCTTACAAGATTCAGGATACCTTTTGTAACAATATGCTTTCGAACTGACCCATGCTTCAATTAGGACTTTTGAAGGGTTATAGCGTGGCTTGGTTCACGATTTAAGAAACAAAAGATAAAGGCTCAAAGTGTATTTCCACCCACCTGCTCTTTGTGATGTTCTTCAGTCCTAAACTTAGTTAATTGTGCGTTCGAACTCCAATTGAGTCTGGAATGACGTTTTGGTGATGGTTCAGACAAGTTTAGTTTAACAGAAGGCAGTCATTTTTGCAACATTTTTCATATTGTTGAGGAATTGTAGTGACTTATTTCTTTTGATTTGTTATCCCTAATTTTTGCCTGACTGTTCTTGTTTTGAGATTACGTCAGCGGGATGCCCTAGTTTTTTTCCTTAAGTCTCCTTTGTGAGTTTTGACTTAGTGGGATTTTCTCTTGAGAGATAATGATTGCCTATGTGATAGGGAGCCATCACTGTCTTTTGATTCCAGAGGAATGTTTTTGATGTCATTCGTTGTATTACAAGATGAGAGTTTGCGGCTAAACGTGCGTTTGAATTAACTGAGAGACTACCATGCCCCAGGTTTTGATTAAACGTTTTGTTTTTTTCTAAAAAAGGACACTCCTACTTCTTTGGCTCGAAGGGGTTGACTAGGAATTATCTTCCTTATAAATCCAGTGTTTAGGCTTTTGAAAGAACACCTGTACATCGTCAGCAAGGTCTGTCGAAAAGCATACTGTAGGAGATTTATTGCATTATTTTTGTCATCCTCCCTCTAAAGGCTTATAAATTTTAGCAAGAGTTGAATGTCATAAAGTGAGTGTGATATGGTGGGAGAACTGACTTGAAGGTTTTCCGTTTGATCTCAAATGTTGCGGTTTAGCAAGAGTCGCCACTAACTTTTCTTTTATCCAAAAGGAAAGGTGAAAAAGAACAGGAAAGACCTTTGAGATTATTTCTTGAGTTCGGGGGGGGGGGGGGGGGGCAGATTATGAAAAGGGAAGGTATTAGCACCCTTTTCATCAATGGTTTTCCATGGGCTCTTAGTTATTTTCTAGATCACTTGCTTTTATTTGAAAATATGCTTTGTGTGGTTTTTGAAAGTATTTTGTAAAGATGCCATTGTTTAGGCAAACTTTGTAATGATTCTCGTTCGTAAGAATGTATACAAAGTGTTGATCTTTTTGAAAATGTTTTCAAATGAGTGTGTTGGTGTATACAATGTTTTTGTTGTGAGCAAGCGAGCAACTAGGAGCGAATCTACCTACTCAAAAGGTCTTAGATGTTCTTTTCCTCCTCTTTTAGGTGTTGCTATCTTACCATGGACTTGGTGAGAAGCCCCATCGTTGGATGTGAAGGGACGGGCGTGGGTCATCATATAGTCATAAAAGGCAATCTATGGATGTTTTAGCAATGTCGTTTAGGAACTAGATCGTTTACCGAAGGAAACATCTAGGGTCATCGAGGGACTACGATCTTTTATTGAGGGTCTTTGCTAAAACGCCCATGTTCGAGGGACATGACTATTTTTTCTGATAGGCAACAAGTGAGATTACCCTAAGGTGTGCATTTATGCAAAGTGTGTTTGATTGCATGTATTTTTTTGTCTTGATTAGGGTTCTCTATTTGTTGATTTCATGTCTTGCCATACACCCTAATTACTAGCAATATATGAAAGCAATAAAAAGTGCAGAAAGTAAATATCCTACGCTATTACAATCATTAGGGGGATGGGATGTACAGATTTACAAATGGGGATTGCAAATAAAGTAAATCCTAAGTTACTATTACAACCATATCGAATGGATAAGAATGTACAAGAAAATGTGAAATGGACTTGTTTTGTTTAAGAAAAGAAATAAATTTTGTTTAAGAAAATATTTTTGACCTTTTTGTTTTAAGAAATAAAATAAAGCATGTAAAAAGTAAATTTTTTTTGGTGTTTTTGATTAGTGAAAATAGAAGTGATAGAAAAAATAGTAAGGAAAAAGAAAATAGAATCAGCGCATTGCTGAACTAAAAGAGATCAGAAGTTCTGACTCTGGCGTGATGCAAAATAACAGAAATCATATTAGTAGAAATAGGTAAATTTAGAAGTTCTGGGTCTGCTGGGAACAAAGAAGACTTCAGAAGTTCTTATGCCACTGGCAGAAATTCGTCTCCCTCTCCATGCTAGTCAGAACATCTGCAACTTAGTTATTTCTAAACAAAATAGAAGATGTGCATATAACAGTTATGGAAGGTTTCATAATGTTTCAAAATCAAGAGATATCAGAACTATAAATCAGAAGCAAGCATGAATTTGTTAATCCTAATTCTGAGTCCTAATTTCTTCAAGAATTTTTGGACTAAAATTCTCCCTACTTAGGCAAACATACATGGAATATATGAATATACTGAATCAGAGTCAGGATGTGTACATTGTGTTTTTGAACGTACAAATCTAACAATGTTTAAGTAATATGACGAGAGTCAGCAGAAGCTTACCTTGCAGTTGGAAAATATTTTGTGAGCTGGAGACTGGTTCTGACCGCTTGTGATGTTCTGACCAGCTTCCTCACGTGCTCAGTAGGCTTGAAACTTTCAACTTGGGCTATGAATGATTGGAAAATTCTGGAAAGCCAAGGAGCAAAGTTCTGACTTCTTGAGGTGGATATTGATGGAGAGTGTGTTACAGTTTGACTATATAAGTTAGAATGGCTTCTGAATGTATATCAAAAACTGTATGGATGGCTTTGGTCAAGAAACACTTGAGAAAAAAGGAGTCTGAATGCAAGAATCAAAAGCTAACAGGTTTTGTATTTTTGTATTTGCAGTTTTGGACTCTTGGAATTTTAGAAGGGGTTCAAGGCTTTTTCTTTCTCAAATTTTTGACCCCTTTACAGTGGCCAATGAGGTTAAATTTATAGGCAAAGATTTAGTAGCTTGGAGAGGTCAAGGGTACATCAATCATATGCTAGGCGTTGGCTTGTTCTTGAAGCAAGTTTAAATTGGTATGGTGGTTAGCAACTTTAGCTGCGCTTAAGTTGGATTTGTAAGCAAGGATTAAGGAAAATTATCCATAGAAGAAAAAGCAAAGCATGGACCCAACATAAATTTGTACAAAAGTTTGTTTTCAAGGACATCAATGGTTAAACATCCAACTTCTGATCTTTGTATCTTCTTGCTCCAGCATGTTCTGAATGAGGTCTCAGACTTTCTAGGGATCTTGGAACACGCTTTATAAACCTTCTTTGAATTGCTCTTGCAAGCTCTGATTGAATCTTTGTGAAAACTGGCCCAAAAGTTCTGACCAAACTCTGTCTTCGAAGTGTCCAGAATTTGCTGAGTGTTTCAGTTTCAAGGACATGTCTTTGAGGAGTTATAACTTGAAATCCCAATATTCTTAGGTGATGTTCTGTTCTGCTGTGTTTCAGATCTTGTTTGAGTCCATAACTCTTGTGTTAGAAGTTAATCCAGAATCAACTTGCATCATGGTGATAATCTGATCAGAAGTTCTGAGCTTATCATATTTCTTAAATACTTAGAAAAAATTCTAAGTATTTAGAATTTTGACTTTTCCAAAGTAACTTTGACTTTTGAATTTATAGAAGAAACAAATTTCATATCTCAACATGTCTTGATGAAATATGACTCTTGAAACTTGATTTTGATCCAAAAGTCAAAGTTTGACTTTTCAGTGTGCAAATGACCATTTTTCCCTTGTGAATGATTTTCTTGAAAAATTTGTAATTCAAGGTTTGGAATTGAATGGAAGAAAACCTGAGGGTCCAGGGTGATCCTTTGAGAAATGAGAGGAAAAAATTTGGGGTACAACAGTGAGTAAAAAGCATAGTTTAAATGTAATGAAAACGAGTGGATCAAATCAAGACAAACATATGTAATGCATTAATGACACAAAGTTTGACATTAATAGATAATTGTTTGAATAACAAGAGAAATTACAATTGAAAATTCAAAATGGACAAGACACTCTCAATGATTTGGCATAAGAGCAGTGATCACGTTTGGAGTCTCCGGAGGGTCAAACTCAATCTCCTTGGCATCAATCAAATCTTGAATCTTGTTCTTCAAAGTCCAACAGCTGTCAGTGTCATGTCTGGGACTATCAGAATGGTAGGCACATCTTATGCTTGGATTATACTTAGAAGAGGAGGTATTAGGATTTTGAGGAGGATCCTTTGGCGTGATCAACTTCAACTTCAACAAATGTTGTAACGCTTGAGACAAAGGCATGTTGATGTTAGTGTACTGCCTTTCTTGATATATTACCCTACGCCTATTGCTCTGTCTTTGTTGAACTGGTGTAGGATTAGAGATCAGGATTGCCCCTACATGTTGATCATGACGACTCTTTTGACCATACACAGCATTAGACTCTTTCTTCCCACTCTATGGCTTTTTGTGAGCATCAGAAGGTGTAGCTCCTTGGATCTTTCCACTTTTGATGCCAGCTTCAACCCTTTCTACGGCCAGTATTAGCTCGATGAACCCGACCGAGGAACTTTTGATTAAGTGTTTGAAGAAAGTCCCGTTAAGGTTCCCATAAAGATATCAATTAGCTCCCTGTCAGTTAAAGAGGGCTGCACCCTACCAGTCAGATCTCTCCACTTTTGGGCGTATCCTTTGAAACTCTCGTTGGAACCCATGGTCATGTTCTGCAATTGCACACGAGTTGGTGCAAGATCAGCATTATATTGGTACTGCTTATAGAAAGAAGCAACTAAATCCTCCCAGGTGTGGATGCGAGAACTCTCCAATTGATAGAACCATTCGAGTTAAGTCCCTACTAGGATCTCTTGGAAGAAATGGATCCAAAGCTTCGGACCAGAGTTTCCATAATAACTTCAGGAGAGAACCTTGTGAGCCAGGTTTTGTCCTTGTGTTCTCAAATCATATTCATTTCAAGGGACTTGTGTGTGTTAATTTCATCAACTAGAAAGGGCTTTGTCTCAATAAAAAATGCATCAAGTTTTTTTTCAAGAATTTATTGATTCAGAGTTTTCTTTTTGGTTCGTGTCATGTTTTGGTGGTTAAGGAAAAGATGTTGTATCAAGGTATTATGGTTGAATTGAGTTTAAAACACAACATAAAAATCTATTGAATGCAATTTTATGAATAACAAATCTTGATTCAAGGTCTTAAGGTCATGATTTGTCAATATTTGATTTGAGGCTAGAATAAGAAGGTTTATTATTCCAAGTGATTGTTCTTAAACATTTGATTCAAGCAAAGTTGAAAGATTCATGGTGTACTTGGAAGATAAGATACAAATGTTAAAGATAAAAGAAAAAGAAATTTGAAAGAAATAGGTTGAAACTTCATTGATTTCATTCAAGGCATGGATTCAAAATTCATACAAGTTCAAGATTAACCACTTTCCATCATTATCATCAAAATAAGTTCATTACAAAATGCATTCAAGATTTACAAGTCATTACAAGTTCCCAAAAAAAAAGGGGATCATTACACAAGACAAATTCCATCAAACCACTTCCATAATTTCATTCAAATTGACCCATACTTCTTTCCCAATATCATTCACAAAACACAAAATTCATTCAAACTTTCAAATTACAAGAGATCAAAACCAAGGAGGAAAGATTCGACTTGAAGCTCATTATAAAATTATATTCATCATTTTTACAAAGTTACAAGAAAATCCTAAACCAATCTGGCACCAATCATCTATAAGTCTTCTACAAACCAACACAAGTCCATCAACTTGTACTACTATCCAACAATGCTGCTACTACAAGCCAAACAAGACAATCCAAAAACTTTGTTATCCAAATCTGCCCCTACGGCAAGATGCCAATTTCAGTCCTGCTGCCCAGCACCAAAATAGTCCAAAATCTGTCAAAAGCCTTGCTGCAAATTGCCCTGCTACATCCTGCTAGCAATGCTACAAAATCAGTCCAACACCTGCTATGTTATACTTCCCAGAACAGTACAAAACCTGTCAAAAGCCTTGTTGCAAATTGCCCTACAAAACTGTACCAAGTCAGCCCCTATACCAGTCCAAAACCTGCACAAATATTCCAGGAAATCAATAGGGCAAAATACTGCATTGAAAAAGCATTGAAAAGGTTAGCTAAAAATGTTCAAAATTAGCAATCCCCCCCCCCAAAATACCATTGTTATTTGATATAATAGGACAACCCTGTATACAAAAAGGCAGGAGGCAAAAACACCACAAAAATTAATTTTAAATTTTGCAGAAGATTATGCATTCGGTTTCCTCAAAATACCCTCACTCAAATACTTCAATCTAAACCACTGTTTCATTAACCACACACTCACCTCACAAACCTTCCTTCAATAACCTGCCACATCTACATCGTAACACTATAAACGAATCATAACACATGATCTTCTGTAATTTCTCCATGGTTCTTTAACAATATCAGAAGCTTTCAAATAAAAAAACCTCCCTCGTGAACATGCAAGTCAGAAATGTTGTCACAATAATTTGTAAGCAACAACAACAATAATGTTCAAACATCGATATTGACGCATCGACAATTTTCTAACATTGAATTCAACACAGACGTTTCCAACAACACACACAAATCAGAAGGAGAAAGAAGAAAAAAATCATAGAAAAGATTGAATTCAGAAGCTTACTCGGACTTTCACTGGTATGATTTCCTGTTGATTCCGCAATTCTTTGCTTGAATCTCTGTTTCCTCATGATGCAGTTTATAAATCCTGTTAATTTTTTTCTTTTGCATTGAGTTTCTGGGTTTTGTTCACTGTTGCGAGTTTCGATTCATGGATTGAGAAGTGTGAGATCGAGGGGAGGGACCAAGGGTGTACGTTTAATAAGCGTGTTGCTGTTGTGTTATGGAGGATAGAAATATAGAGGAGGCAAATGTTGAATCAGAATAGAGGGAGTGCGGCTTCGGCAATAAGAAGAAAAGGGAGTACGGTTTTGAGAAAGAAGAACATAAGAACTTGATGAAGATGATACGTGAGAGAAGAGAGGTGTCAATTTGGTCATAGGGTTATACAACCCTTTTTGTTTTTTTTTAAAGTGGCGCTGGGTTGGACCCAACCCGGTCTAGCCCCATGTTTTTTTTTGCAAAGTTTTGGACCTAAACAGATTCACCCAACCCAGTTTATTTATTTTTAGTTTCATTTGACACTTTTTCTTTACTAAAATAATAATTCAGCTAGTCTCACCTCCAAGCTGGTGAACATGCTACTCACTCCCAATTTTCTGTTTCACACCTCCTTTTATAAGTAATTTAGTTTGAATTTAGATTAGTAATTTTACAATGAATTTAGTTTATACTCAAATTAGTTTAGACGTAATTTTAGCAATTTTTAGGATTAATTTAGTTTAGGTTGATGTTTTCAACTTAAATTTAAATTGGAATTTTATAATTAACTTAGTTTACATTTAAATTAGTTTAGATATATTTTTGTAATTTTAGAGCTTTAATAACTTTAGAATTTTTATTTGGATTTAATTTAATAACTTTAGAATTTTTATTTAGATTTAATTTAATAACTTTAGAATTTTTATTTGGATTTAATTTAATAACTTTAGAATTTTTATTTAGATTTAATTTAATAACTTTAGAATTTTTATTTGATTTAGATTTAGTTTAATAATTTTAGAATTTTTCACTTTATTTTATTAAAAGAATTTAAAAACAAAAAAACATTTTTCCTAACAAATTACTTTCTTTTCTTAGTCAAAATGTAGACTTTAGGTTTATTTAAACTTCTTACAGTTAATAAGTTCAATTTAGTTTAATAAAAAAAGAACAAACCTTTTCTATCAAAAACTCACCAAAAACATTTTTCGTTTCTCTTTACATCATCTTTTCATTTTTGTACATTTTATTATCTCATATTATGATAATGAAATTGTTAAAGCTTTGTAATAGTTAGGATTTATTTTACTTATCCATCCCTATTTGTAAATTTGTATTCCCCATTCCCGAAAGTTCTGTAATAGCGTAGAATTTTAATTTCCGTAATTTATTGTTTTCTTTATACTGTATAGTAACTAGGCGTGTATGGCAAGATTAAAATCAATCGCTAGATGACCCTAATCAAAGACAAATTAACTTGAATCAAACAAACTTTTCACACGCGCACCTCTAGGATAATCTCACTCGTTGCCTCGAAAAAATAATCATGTCCCTCGAATGTGGAACGCTTTAGCAAAGACCCTTCGATAAAAAAGACCATAGTCCCTCGATGTCCCTCGATGTTGCCTTTGGTAAACGATCTAGTCCTTTACGAAAATTGTTAAAGTGACTCATAAGTTACCTTCTATGACTGTACGATTGACCCGCGCCTGTCCCTTCACATCCAATGATAGGGCTTCTTACCAAATCAATGGTAAGATAGAAATATCTAAAGGATGAGGAAAAGAAAAAAGACCTTTTGAGTAGGTAGGACGTTCATAGTTGCTTGCTCACAATCATTTTCAAAACACACTCACACTTTCAAAACATCTTCAAAAACAAACATCTCTTTGAACTATTTTCAAAACCAACACTTTGTATAAATTCTTATAGAGACAATAATCATTACAAAATTTTCCGAGGCAAAGGCGTTTTCAAAATATTCTCAAACTTGCACCAATCCCAAACACCTTTCAAACAAAGCATTTCAAAGTGATCAAGCAACTAAGAGCCCGTAGATAACTACGGATGAAAAGGGTGCTAACACCTTCCCTTTTCATAACCTACCCCCCGAACTCAAGAAAATATCTCAAAAGGTCTTTCCTGTTCTTTTCACCCTTCCCCTTATTGGATAAAAGAAAAGTCGGTGGCGACTCTTGCTATCCGCAACAATTGCAATAAAACACAAAACACCCAAGTCAGTTCTCCCATCGTATTATAGAATTGGCGACTCTGCTGGTGATGTACTTAAAAGTGAGGTTACCTTAGATCTATATCATATTTAATTGCTTTCATTGCTTGATTTGTTTTCTTTACATTTATGGGTCTTCGTTTGGGCTTGGTTTGATCCTCTACCCGGATCTGGGACCATCATTAGGTAAATAGCAAAAATTGTGGAGGTTCTGCAGCGTAGACCGATATGTTTGAGACAATAGATATGTTAGTGTGACACATTTGTGGGTACCGGTATCCCTTATGGGGAATTAAGGAGAATACGGGGCTGTTGTGTGGTGTCATGAAGCACTAACGAACCTTAGAACCTTTAGTTGAATAACTTGGCCATTAGGAAGTAGTGAGATAGTCGGCTTTGGTGCAGTCCTAAGTTGGTTGATACTAGATACTACACTCATTGAGATCTGACTTTTGGGATATTTCGGTCGCCAAGAAAGAGGCTTGCTCTGAAACCATTCCCAATGAAGAAAGATCAATGATATTGAGATTCCCTAGACCCCAATTACTTTCTAGGACAGGTTGAACCAACTAAACTTCAAGATAGTACTTATCAATGGAACCTCATGCAAGCCTAAACTTAAGGACTTGTTTTCTTTGCTTGTGTTTGTTTACTTGTACATAACATCATGACATCATACCATTGCATTTGCACTAACCATTTCAAGGACTTTGGGATTTACCTTTGTGCTGTTTTATAGGACATGGCTTCCATGTGAAGAAATACCATCCGAATCAACCTTGTGAGAGTGCCTCCTCAACTCAAGGAATTAGCATCAAGGGTTCCCAATGATTCTCCTTTCACCAAGAAGTACAGTCGTCTCATCAACTTGGTTACAACAAACTTTGAAGAGGATATGGTACATGTGCTGTTCCAATTCTTTGATCCTGAGCACCATTGCTTTACATTTCCTGATTACCAATTAGTGCCTACTATGGAGGATTTTTCTCAACTCTTGGGAGTTTCTATCCTTGATCAATTACCCTTCACCAGTATTGATAGAAAACCAAGACCTGAGGAGATTTCTCGAGCTTTATATTTGCAACGGTCTGACGTTGGGGAAAATTGGGAAACAAGAAGTGGTGTTAAATGGTTTCTAGCCAAGTTTCTGTTTGAGAAGGCTCAATAATTTTGGGAGGTCTGGATTTACAAGCTTTTGAAGAAGTGGTGGCTCTTCTAATCTCTGGGATAATACTGTTTCCTAACCCGGACCAACCCATAGATGTGAATGCAGTCAAAGTTTTTCTATCTCGTAACCCGGTGCCTACTTTGCTTGGAGATATCTTATATTCTCTTTACACTCGCACCATGAAGAGAAGAGGAATTATTATGTGTTGCACTCCTTTGTAAGATAGGAGGTTTATTTTACACCTACCTCGATCTGTTTT
This sequence comes from Vicia faba, assembly GCA_948472305.1. Classification (NCBI taxonomy): domain Eukaryota; kingdom Viridiplantae; phylum Streptophyta; class Magnoliopsida; order Fabales; family Fabaceae; genus Vicia; species Vicia faba. The sequence goes on from OX451740.1 coordinate 631,355,613, forward strand.
AAAGAATGAGCAAGGCATGAGATGGTCTAATAGGTTGATGTCACTCACGCATTCAGATATTCATTGGTGTTCTCGATCTTTAGAGGACATTACCATCATTGATTGTTGTGGGGAATTCCTTAATGTCCATCTCCTTGGCATTATGGGGGGTATCACTTATAATCCTTGTTTGGCTTTGTGACAGTTTGGGTATGCTAGGAGGGATGGTCCTCATGATGCACTTGTCCAAGGAATTACATTTGATTATGAGAACGATGTCCAAGGTTATCGTCAGAGATTGATACGAGCTTGGGGCATGGTGAACAAAGTTGATAGCAATACATTGGGGCATAAGAACTCCATCCCTTTGGAGCCTTATCTCAAGTGGGTGCGATCTCGCGCTCAAAATCTCATGATGCCTTATGAGGCCATTCTACCTATCATCATGGAGCTTATTACCGAGGGAGATGTTCCTTATACTATTCTTCATCCTGACATGCCGACTACTCTCGAGGAGTTGCAAATATCATGGATTCAACTTAAAAGGGAGCAAGACACCTTTGAAACCCAATTCTACCCAAGCGAGAAGAAGGTTTTAGAGCTCACGAGACAACTTCATGAAGAGCGGAGTTTGAATGCCTACATTATGTTGCGACTTCTTTTAAATATAGAGTCACCACTATCAGTTTTTATCCTAGGGAAGGGCATCTAATAGGAAACCCTAATTCACAGACAGAGATTCTAGGTTTTAGACTTCATTAGACGAAAGGAAAGTGTTAGACACCTTTCATTTACCTTGTTCACAAGGATACTAGGTTTTAGGTTTAGGTTCCAGGTTAAACATGGTTTTAAATTTTAATTAGGAGAACTCGCCACGATTTTTGATCGTATGCCTATGTATCCTCTTATGAGGAATCAAAGTCCCAATTTGTAGTTCGTATAGGGTTGGTGCTTTTTTAGGGGTTGCAAATGTATTTTGAATCGCCTCTCATTTGACTGGGAGTAGTGATTGCAGAGATTTTGGCTAAATGCGTGATTAGTCAAAATCCGTTTGAAACTCTTTTGCAAAAAACAGTTGTTTATATTAGTTTGTTCACGAAAAATAGTTTGAGATTTGTTATATGTTTTTTATCGCATTAATTGCAAAAAAAACTTAATTAATGCATGACTAAAAAGATTTTAATGCAAATATATAAAATAGCATGTACATGAGTTTTGAGTCAAAATAATTTATATGATAATATAAATGATATTTGCAATTGACAATAAAAATTAATAATAATAATAATAATTTAGAAAAAAAGAATAAAATATAAATATAAATATAATAATTATAAAATATAAATATAAATATAATAATTATAAAATATAAATATAATAATTATAAAATATAAATATAAAGTATAAAAATATAAAAAGAAAAATATTTAATTAATTAGGGGGTGCGTTTCCAGTTGTATCAATAAGACAAGGGGGTGTTAAAAGTTAAGCTGGGCTAGCCCAATGCGCAGGGGGTGCAATTTGTTTAGTGTCTTAGTAAAATAGGAAATGAGGGGGGGGGGGGTGAAGAGTAATGGGCTTGGCCCATTATAACTTTTTGAAGGGGTCTGGTTGAATCGTGTGCATAAGGGAGTATGAGAGTTATCATGGAGACTTGGCCTATGGCCGTCTGATGGAGATCATGCGGATAAAAGTGAAGGGTGTACACTAGTTATCACGGGCGTGCGTGTATAGAATCCAAACAGAATGCAAAGATTTTCTTTATCATTTTATTTACAAATCGTTTTCAATCTTGGTGATAATAACTTCATCTTCCTCTTTCTCTCACTCGCAACCCAGTAAACCCCTTCTCTCCTCTAGCCCTAAACAAATCGTTGTGTCGTAACCCTAAACAAACCCCTAACCACCATAACTCTACCCTCCCTCGTCGTAACTAACCAAACCCCAACCCAACAATAAAAAAATATAACAAAAAGCTAAGTTACCCTCTGTAGCGATTCCGATTCTGACTTGGATCTGGTACTAATTACTTCTTTGATTTCATAGGTCATGCGAATGGTGGTTCCCGGTGATGCGAGGTTAAAGATGATGGTGTATGGTGGAAGCGACTAGCGATTAGGGTTTCGGATATCGGTACCCCAATCGCATCAACCTTTGGTTCTCTTCAATGATCGGCATCAGGTATTTATTCTTCGTCTTCGAATTCCTCCACCTCTGTATCTCTCTTGTATTTAAGCCTTTTCAATTTTGTTTTGTCTCTGTTCTTCGATTTTTTTTGTAATCCGAATCCTCCCCCTCTTTTCTGTATATTTAGTATAGTTATTTATAGATTTCAGATTAGGGTTTTGTGAATTTGTTGTTACATATTAGCATAGATTTAGGAAGTTTAGAAAGAATTAGGGATTGAGAATATATTGTAATTGATTTTGTATTGAATGTTATTGTACTGTAATTTTCGGATTTGATTTGTAATAGAGATTGGATTTGTAGAGATTTAATATCGTTTTAATTGTAATTTCGGACTCTATTCTGTAAGATTTGATTTAGTGTAATAGAGATTGGATTTGTAGAGGTTGCAAGATTTTTACAGTTTTTCTTATTTGATTTCAACAGTAGTTGTTTCCTGCAAAAAACATGCGTTAATTATTGTTTAATTTTCCCAGTATTTTTGTTTTATTGATAAGAACACGCCTTCCGCTATTTGCTATTTAAAATAAATGGGCCAATGTGAATTTTAATATATTTTCAAATTTAATTCTCTCCTCCTAACAACAACACCTAAATGAATTTAAATAAGAAATTTATTATTATTGAAATAGTTTTTTCATTTTTGAATCGCATGGGCCAATGGACAACATGCTTCACGAATGGGTTTACGGACACATGGGTCTTTCCGAATTAGAAATCCCCACTCTCCTGAATTAATACACCCCCTGTTGATCTAAATTCTTATTTAAAAAAATGGACCAACTGATATTGGTGGACCATCTTTAACATTTCTTCCATTTCAAATCTTGAAAAATATGATCGTCGAGGTAGGGCAAATTTAGGGTACGACAGCTGCCCCCTATTCAATTATCTTCCAATCGAATAGCATGAGAATACACGAGTCTTGCGCCTTTTGATTGAGAATTTATTGAATACTTGGAATACCCCAAAATTTGTCTGACGAACATAAGGTTATGCTGATATAACATACCCTTACGAGTCTTGCGGAAGTAGGAAAAGTTAATGATATATCGCTTACTAGTGCTTGATGACGAGGCAGATGGTCTTGAGCTTGAGATAAATCTTGTATGTCTTGGTTTGCTTTTGCTTATTCATCCTTTTGGGGGGATGAATAAGTCAATACTTGATGATGCATGGCTGCTTGGAGACTGAGGTCATGGGTTATGTTCGCGAATTGCTGCATGACGTCTTAGGCGATAAGCTAGATTTTGTTTTCTTTCGAGCATCACTGCATGACATATTAGGTGACGGTCTATGTTGCAGAATAAAGAAACACATTGTTGCACGACGTCTTAGGAAATGGTCTTTATTATGAAACAAGAAACCGCACTACTGCACGATGTCTTAGGCAATGGGTTAGGTTCGCGAATCGCTGCATGTCATCTTAGGTGATAGGCTAGTTTTGGTTTTTGAATACCGGTGCATGTCATCTTAGGCAATTATCTGTGTTGCAGAATAAAGAAACACATTATTGCATGACGTCTTAGTCAATATTCTTTATTACAGAACAAGGAAACGCACTTCTGCACAATGTTTTAGGCTATGGGTTAGGTTTGCAAATTCCTGCATGTCGTCTTAGGCGATAGGTTAGTTTTGGTTTTCGAACATCGCTTTATGTCGTCTTAGGCGATGATCTGTGTTGAGGAATAAAGAAACACATTGTTGCATGATGTCTTATGCAATGGTCTTTATTACGGAACAAAGAACTGCACTGTTGCATGATGTCTTAGGCAGTGGGTTAGGTTCGCGAATCGTTGCATGTCGTATTAGGAGATAAGCTAAGTTTGGTTTTCAAACATCGCTGCATGTCGTCTTAGGCGATGTTCTATGTTGCAAAATAAAGAAACACATTTCTACACGATGTCTTAGGCAATGGTCTTTATTATGGAACAAGGAACCGCACTCCTTCATGATGTCTTAGGAAGTGGGTTAGATTAGGAGAATACATTGTTGTGTGGAGTCTTAGGTAATGTACCGAGCTTCGTACATTACTGCATGGAGACTTAGGTAATAAACTGAACACATCACTGCATGGAGACTTAGGTGACGGGTTGAATCGTAGGAGAAGTATTTGGTTGATTGAACCTTAGATAACTAAATCGAGGGTGAGATTGCTTATTTGCTGATTGATATGGAACCCTGAGTATATGCGTATTGTATGTATGCAAAAATGCATAGTGTATGTATGATTTGGATATGCAAATTGTGTGTGTGAAATGTGTGTGCGTGTATGCCTTGAAATGTTATGAAGACTATTTCTGGAATTCTCTCCTTTAAACCATTGGTTTTGAATTACCAACCCCTGGCGTTGTATGTTGTATTATCGTGGCACCGTTGAATTTGATTCGAATGCGGTGCAAGGTGTTTTAGCAAGATTTTGAACTTTGTTTTGTGTTGCAGGTGCAGGGGTAGGCGTAGACATGTGTATGGATGTAGACGTAGATTTTTTTTAATGTTTTTATAACCAAAATGCTTTTTTGATGTTTTTGTCAAATGCTTTTATTTTTTAATTTCCCAAAATGATTTCAAGACAATATTCACAAGCAATAATCGTAGTATTTTGCAAAGAAGTCTGAGAAAAGAAAAAAAACACAATTTGAAATATGAAAAGAAAAGTGAATGTTTTATTGATATGCCTTTGAATAGGCGAAAGTACAAGATACAATTCCTTGAAAGAGGTAATTACAGAAATTTTTAAAACTGTAAATGGTAATGAAAATGATAATTATTACTGCTATATTCCCAATATCCTTTTAATAGCTCCTGTCTCCTTTGCTTCTGAGTTGTTTGATTCAGATCCATCTCTCCCTTCGTGGTTTGTAGTCGCCGTTCTTAGATCACAGTCTTTTTGTTCTTTATTTCTTTTTGAATGATCCCTAATTTTTGCCTGGATCGCCCTTTCGGGTTTTCAATCCACTGGGATAACTTTTTTGTTTATATGCCCCTAATTTTTGCCTGGATCCCCCTTTAGGGTTTTTGATCCACCGGGATGCTCCTTTTTGCCTAAGTCGTCCGTTTAGGGTTCGAGCTTTTTATACATAGTATTCTTTGACTACGTCTGAATTTGTCGGATGCGGTAGTTCTTCCCCATCCTCTGTTGTGAGGATGACACCACCACCAGAGAATGTTTTTTTCACTACGTATGGACCTTCGTAATTGGGTGTTGTAATACGGTGGGAGAACTGACTTGGTTGTTTTATGTTTTATCACAAATGTTGCGGTTAGCAAGAGTCACCACCGACTTTTCTTCTATACAATAAGGAAAGGTGAAAAAGCACAGGAAAGACCTTTGAGATTGTTTCTTGAGTTCAGGGGGTAGATTATGAAAAGGGAAGGTATTAGCACCTTTTTCATCCATGGTTTTCCATGGGCTCTTAGTTACATGCTAGATCACTTGATTTTGTTTGAAAATGTGCTTTGTGTGGTTTTTGAAAGTATTTTGAAAAGGCTCCATCGTTTAGGAAAACTTTGTAATGATTCTCGTTCGTAATAATGTATACAAAGTGTTGATCTTTTAAAAATGTTTCCAAGTTTGAAAGATGTTTTTGAAAGTGGTGGTGTTTGTTTTGAAAATAGCAAGGATGTTTTGTTTTGAAAATAGAAAGTGTTGTGTTGGTAAGTAACCCTATCTTTGGATGTAAACGGGACGGGAATGGGTCATCGTATAACCATGATTAGCAATGTTGCAAGGTATCTTAGCATCTTTCCTTAGGGACTAAGATCATTTTGAAAAGGCAACTTTTGATATCGTCATCGAGGGACTATGATCTTGTATTTTTTATTGCTTTTTGCTAAGGCATCTCACATGCATAACATGACCATTTTTATAAGGCAACAAAGTCGATTTTACCCTAGGGGTGCTTGTGTGCAAGTTGATTGATTTTCATGCTTTGTTTAGTCTTTGATTTGGGTTTGCTATTTGTTGATTTTATCTTCTCATACAAACCCTAATTTACCAGCATTTATATATAAAGCGTTAAATTGCGTAAAGTAAAGTTACTACGCTATTACATCATTAGGGGAGGGGGTGTACAAATTTACAAATGGGGATTGCAAGAAAATTAAACCTAATTATCTATTACAACCATATTGAATATTGTACAAAATTGAAAATAAAAATGCAAGAATATAAATGGAAAAGGAAATGATTTTTGTTGTTTTTATGAAAGGGGTTTTGTCTTGACCTAATTAAAAAAGTGATTAATTAAAAATTAAATAAAATTAACTTAAACTAATTAAGAAAATAAATTAATTTGAAAAGGATTTTTTAGGTTTTTTATGCAAAGGTTTTAAATTAATGAAAATAAAATGAAGATTAATTATAATAACCTAAGTTCTAAATTAATTTTATCTAAAAAAATAAAATTATATATTAATTTATCCTAAGTCTAAGAATTAATTATTTAAGAAAAAAAGAAATTTATTTGTTTTAAAAAAAGTTTTTTATCTTTTTGATTTATAGAGAAAATAAATATATAAGTATGATTAATAAATAAAAATATTTTTTTGGATTTTTTATGATTTATGAAAAAAATAAAAGTAACAATAATGATAATAATAATAATAATAATAATAATAATAAATAAAGTAAAAAATAAAAATATAAAGAAAAGTCCAGGGGGGTTAATCAGTAAGGCAAGGAGTATTGTGAGAAAAAATAGCTAGGCCCACATGAAAAGCCCAAGCACTCAAAAACACAAAAAAAGTCAGAAAATTGTGAAAAATGACAAAAGGTCACGCTGAGGCTTGAACCCAGGACCTAAGGGTAAACAGGTGCACGCTTTAACCACTGGGGTGGTGATACATCCGTTAACTTATGTGAAAGGATAAATACATAACACAAAACGCGCCCTGATTACACTTCATCTTCAACCTCTAGCCAAAGGACTTGTATCTTCTTCATCTCTCAACAAAAATGAAAAGTTCAAACATGAAAGTTGTGGTATTTCTTCTCACGAATCCAACCATATACATAACTTAAGCTAACAGTCAAAGATGAAAGAAAATTTTCCTGGCCCTAATTCAAAACCTAAAAATTTCAGAAAACTTCAACTCTAAAACTCTCTAAGCTCAGGCCATATAAATGTAAACTATGGATATGTACAGCTTCGTGGAAATGGTCTACATTTTATCTTCATAAATCAAAGCTTAACAATGCCTAAATATGAAGATAGAAGTTCAAGAAAAATACCTCAAAACTGGAAATCATGAAATGGATTTGAGCTTGTTTCAGGCAGTGGTGATGATCAGGTTAGCTTCCTTGGACCTCTAGGAAGCTAATGCAATGGTTGGCTTGAGCTGAGGGTGGCTGGAATGGTCTGGAGAAGTCAAGATGCAGACCTCTGTTTTTTGTTATGGAGGATGGTATAAATTGTGTTACAGTTTGCAAACAGGTATTGGAATGGTTTGTGTATGATGCTAGGAAGCATTTGGAAGTGTTAAGCCAAGAAACACACAAGTGGTTTTGAAGATTGAAGTTCAAAGTCAGAAATGACACAAAAATGGAGGTTTTGTGCAATATGAGTTTTCAAGGAGTTTGGGAGCTTGTTCAATCGTGTCCTCTGTTACAATCCACTTGTATAATTATATGGAAAAGGTTAGAGGGTTTTAAGTTGACAGAACTGTGAGATCTAGAGTTATGGCTATGTTACTTGATTTTGAAGAAAAGTGGGAAAACAAGTTTCAATGTGTAGTACAAGCATGGCGTGGGTTTATGGGAGGCTCTATACATGTTTCTTTTGCCTTTTACATTGCTTGTGATCAGAAGGAACAAGTTAGGAGCTCTATGCATTGACTTTGTGATTAAAGTCACTTTTCCAAAATGGAAGTGTGAACTTTGTTCTATTAATGGAATAATCACTTGGACAAAGACTCAAACACTTGGATCATAGCTCAAATAGTTGTGTAATCTTCTGATTATGGATAGATTTTGAGGTTTAGAGGCCTGCAAAGAAAGATTGTCCAGCATAGGTTTGAAATTGAATTCTTGTTCATCATAAAATGACTTGTATTTCAAGTTTGAAAACCCTAACTTCCTCTCTTTGATTCTCCATGCTCAAGAATGATCTCAAGGAGTTCTTGGACATTTTGGAAAGCTTGTAATGTTCTCTACAACCCCTATTTGAATCACTTTTTAAAATTCCCCTTGGAACTATATGTAAAAGTGCCACGAAGTTAGGTCAAAATCTTGACCAAAACTAGGGCAAAATTTCACTAAGTGTTCAAGTTCAAGACCATGACTTTATGAATTAATAACTTGAGATCCAAGCATTTTTAGAAGAAGTTGTGTAAAGAAATGTTGTAGATATCATGGATATCTACAACTTTCATGTTGAAAGTTTCTTCTGAATCCTCTTGCCTCATGGTGAAAAATTGGCTCAAAGTTATGAAAAAATATGAAGTTTTAAACACTCACTACGCCAAAAATAAGTTTTAGCAGCACATAAAAGAAAGCGCTTTTGGAAAAAAGCGCTGCTGTAGGTTTTAAAAAAAATTCGCTTAAAAAAGCGCTTCTAAAGGTCACCCTTAGAAAGCGCTTTTTGGGAAGCGCTGCTAAAGCTGGCCTTTCAGAGGGTACCTTAAGAAAGCGCTTTTCAAAAGCGCTGCTAAAGGTCAGCCTTAGAAAGCGCTTTTCCAAAGCGCTGCTAAAGCTGGCCTTTAGAAAGCGCTTTTAGAAGCGCTGCTATAGGATATGCTATGAAAGCGCTTTTTGAAATCCCAAACGAATTAACACAATCCAGATTATTAAATATATGAGAATAAAGTGGCTAGAAACAACGAAACACTGCATTTGGAGAAAGGCTTAGGGTTCACAGTCTTTATCTATTCCCTTTATTTGTTGTTTCATCATCTTCAAAGGTTAAAAAATCTCAGCCACCACGACACTGGCACCCGTCGTGGTTTGAGTCCGAAAATGGTCGTAAAACGTGTCATCTAACTCAAAGTCATGTCTTGACCTCATATACTCCTCTTTATCTCGCTTGGAATCATTCATGGAATTTCCTCTTTGATCTCAACCTACCAGCGACCACCGTATTCAGTCGTCATAACCTCTTTCAATGTCCCAGTCATGATTTCAACCTCTCCACGCGTTCGCCATCAACTTCGCAATCTTGTTCCTTCTCACTTGACACACATCAAGATGCATAAAAACGGATAAATGATAAAGTTCTACGTAGTTTACCTACTGGAAAGAGTCTGGTGCTCCTTCAAATCGGAAAAGTGAATCGAAACTCTTAGAGGTAGATTTCACTGCTACTTCTTCGATTCACTCCATCTCTACTTTCAAATTTCTTCTACGATTTTGTTTCTATTGTGGTGTTGTTGTCGATGTTTGAAGCAGATGATAATGATGATTGCTTAACGATGTTGATGATGATTTTTGAGGATTATTGAAGATTGTTGAAGAGGCTCAGAGATAATGAAGATTGAATATGCAGAGAGCTTCAAAGATTTCATAGAGAGAAGATTGAAGTATTTTTGGTGATTCTTCTGAAGTCTGAAGAATGAAGGATATGGAGAGAAAGCGGAGAGAAGATGAAGGTGAGAATTTGAAGATTGACGAAGAGAATTTCTGAGAAACCAACACTCCCTGCATCAGGAAGAAAGACCAAATGAATGAACTCCCTTGAGAATTTCTGAGATTCAACACTCGGCTTGGTTTGAAACCTGTCATCAGGAAGCAGCCTTTGGAGATTGCTACTATCAAGTAGTTTCCAATAAAGTGAAACACCTCATTGGGATCGCATCACGAACTACGAGTTTTCTACAGAGCCATGGTCACACGAAGAACCAACATAGAAAGGCTTCTCTTCTTTCTAACTCATGACAATGCCTCTTTGAATTTTAGTGATGCGTCTTTAATTTTTTTTGCTTTAATGGTCACGAGGCTTATGGGATTTATGTGAATTGTGTAAAACTGGTTTTTGATGATGATTGGATATCTGGCTCCTTGTTAGTTGATGAATCTGAACTAATTTTTTGTAGATGGGTTGATCTGGTAATGAAGGTTAACGGTCGACTGACTGTATTCTTTGTGTTTATTTAATAACTTTTCGGCTATCATTAGTACAAGTCTGCCACGGGTAAATAATGCTGAGCTTTTCTGGTTTTACCCCATGAACTATGGACCGAATTGATTTTGTGATGACATTGGACATGTGGTTTTGTTCTGGTTTTTCTGTTAGAATATTCTGAATTGAAGCAGGACTAGACCGCTTCCGGATGGACACATGAAAGTATCGGTTGATATTGCTTTATATATGGATGCGTTGCTGCCAGTACCTGACATTGTTGCTGAGACCACATTGCTGCGAGATGCAATAGGATCTTTTGTTGCATGGCCATCGGACCTCATTTTCATAGATGATCAGGTATGTTGAAAACCATTATGAATCTTTAAGTCTTCAACTGTCAGTTCTGACCTCATTTATTTCCACGGTAATTATAAACTCCTACAAAACCCGCATCTAAGAGTAAAGGGATTTTGCGACACGACGAGTCTGATGTATCACAAAAAGAGGTACGTTTAAAGTGTTAATTATATGATCTGAATAAAAAACTGCATAATTTTATAATTTAACTGAGTCTATATGATTTTTAGGTACCTTTTCAAGGGTCACAACAAGTGAGCTAGAAAATCGTTGGCGTACCACCCAAGAAAAGGGTTCCTACTAGATTTTTCCCTCGATACCGGCAGTGTCTTGAAACAATAGTGGGAACAACAAATTTGATGGATGGTGGTATTCGTCAAATGGATATGGATTAAGGTATCTTTATTTTTCCTTGCACCGAAATAATTGGACATGAGGACGTGGAAGATATTTTCCGTCATAAAGAATTAGGCGTTAGTATTATGTATGCATACATCCGGTAACCCCATCTTTATATTATGTAATTAGCTGAAATTTTTTTTAAACATTTCAATGAATATAGTCTAATATTAATTATGTTTTTATTTAAGGTTGTTATATGAAAAATTGATGCGCGGGAATCAATTGTCAAACAGATTCCATTTCGTGTCTTCCTCCCGTGTCAGCGAAGCGACAATTGGTAGGGAACCGGATTCAGTAAGAGAGCACTTAGTCGAAAGATTCATGGCAACTGGAAGTGCAGAAAGCTTATATCTTTGGGCGTATAATACTATTCCTACAAGGTTAGATTTTCATTCTAAGTTCATTTTAATATTTGTAATTTTTGCATAGAAAATTTTCTTCTAAACTGTTATTTTAATTTATAGACGTCACTGGTTGTTGGTTGCTATCGATCCTATAAAAGAAGTGGTCTATTATCTGAATTCGGTTGACGGTGATTGGACAAATTATCCGGATATGAAGTTAATGATTGATACGTAAGTGAGATTATTCTAAATATTTGTGTGTATTTATATATTTAATTATTTATGTGACATTGTTCTAAATATATATTTTTATTTTGTTAGAGCGATACAAGTATTCTGGTGTCAAAGAGAAGCTCGGGTACGAAGGTCTAAATCAAACAACATTAATTGGATCAAAGTGCAGGTATATTAATTTCCACTATTTTGCTTATAATATTTATGCTATTTGATAAAAAAATACAACTATATATTCTTATTTGTTTTTCTATGTAGTGTCGTCAACAGCAAAACAGTATAGATTGCGGATACTTCGTTATACGGTTTATCAAAGAAATCCTTCAACTGAATCAAATAGAGATTCCATTCACGGTATGGATTTATAAATTAGGATTTGTTTTATTATTTCTCAGATATTTCATATAATTTTTTACTTTTAACTAAATCATGCATATTATGTTTTGTTATGTAGTACTTCGATGAATACAAATGTGCATATTACACGAAACTTCAGTTGGAAGAAATCAAAGAGGAATTGTGTTAATATTTTATTGAGCAGAGAATCATATAAGGTATGAATACATTATTATGTGAAAAGTGTTATGAATACGTTACATGTGTACATGGAATACCATATTGACCGTGTTATTATGTTCAAACCTCGCAGGACCAGGACCTTAATACATAATTGACCGTGTTTCTTTCATACATTAGGATTGGTTTAGTTGTTGTTAGGGTTGATTTTGTAAGACTGATTTTGAGTTACAATGCTGATAACAATGGTTTTTATATATTTTGAGGTACAAAAATGGTGTATATATATTTTGGATTACAATGGTATACAATGCATTACCGCGGTTTATGAATTACAGGTTATGGCAACTGGTTTATATAAATAATATGCTGCAAACAATGCAGGTATATGAATTATATAAATTATACCTCTAAAAAAAACACCCTATGAAAGCGCTTTTTCAAGAAAAACGCTGCCTTAGGTAACCTATGAAAATGCTTTTTCACAAAAAGCGTTGTCTAAGGTAAACATATGACAACGCTTTTCCAAGAAAAAGCGCTGCTAAAAGACCACCTATGAAAGCGCTTTTCCAGTAAAAAGCGTTGCTAAAAGCCTACCTAAGACAGCGCTTTTCCAGAAAAAAGCGCTGCTAAAAGAAAACTTATGAGAGCGCTTTTCCAGAAAAAAGCGTTGCCTTAGGTAGACCTATGAAAGCGCTTCTTCATAAAAAAGCGCTGCCAAAAGCCTACTTAAGAGAGCGCTTTTTAGAAAAAGTGTTGTATTAGGTAGACCTACGAAAGCGCTTTTCATTAAACAAAAAGCGCTGCTAAAACCTATAGCAGCGCCACCTTAGAAAGCGCTTTTAAAGGCCAAAAAAAGCGTTTTCGTAACTTATTTTTGGCGTAGTGACTTAGAAAAATTTCTAAGTTAGAAAATTTTGACTTTTCAAAATGAAATCTTGACTTTTTGATTTCTTGATGAATAAGTTTCATATTTTGACATGTTTTAATGAATTGTGATCTTTGACATTGGATTTTGGCCAAAAAGTCAAAGTTTGACTTTTCAGTGTACAATTGACTTTTGATCAGTTGACTGAAAATTCATTGTAAATCCAATTGATCTTGAGCAATGTTTTAGGTCATGCCATTAGGTAAAAATGATGCAATTGAACTCTTGAAATCATGCTTCAAACCAATTGGCCATTTTCTAGGTCAAAAATCATAAATTTCCCTTTCTTAGTCAAAACCCTAATTTTGACCATTTTGCCCTTTTAATGATTTGATCAAATTTCTTGAGGAATTATGGTCCAAACTTGATAAAATGATACATATGAGTTTATAATATTGACGTGGATAAAAAATTATGAAGTTTGACTATAAATTGGCCATAGTTGACTTTTCCCCCAATACAATTGATTTTTAGGTCAACTGCTCAATTGACTAAGCAAAAGTGTGATCCAAGGCTTGAAACCTGACATGAGTAATCTTGGGGATCTATAATAATCCATTAAAGTCATATGAAACATTGAAAGTTAAAATATCCTTGTGCAATCTCAAACCCTAATTTTGGTCATCAGTGCTTAAGGAGGTGTCTTTAGCTGATCAACCCTAGTGCAGTCTTGAACCAAGAGAGATCTTTGTGAGAAAATATTTGATAAATGAGATGGAAAATTTTGGGGTACAACAGGTGTCCATTTACCACGTGAATCGAGGCGAGGTAGAAGAATCTTCTTGAGTATTAGACCATGTTGTAGTTCCTCTTGTGCAGTACATTGTTACTCTGAGAGAATTTCGAGGCTAATTTCCATAGAGTCCGCTTGTCGATGCTAGAGGCATTTTCTGGATATTCTTGCTTTCCAGGGTACTTATTGATGTCGTAAAACCAAGGTTTGTTATCTGTCCCTTCTTCAATAGCAAGGTAGTTTGCGGGCTCTTCAAAGTGTCTGATTATAATGTGTGGTTCGTGGTTCGGCCAAGTTACTTTGAATATAGATGATAGAGTTTCCAGAGCGTCTACCATTTGATTTTCTTCTCATGGGATATGACTGAAAGTGATCTCTATAAATTCCACAACCAACTTTAAAACATGATCCCGATATGGAATCAGTTTTGGGTGTTTAGTATCCCATTCACCGTTGACTTGGTATATGACTAATGCGGAGTCCCCAAATATTTAGAGGTGCTTTATTCTTAGATCGATGGCAGCTTCTAGTCCTAGTATACAATCTTCATACCCGGAGATGTTATTGGTGCAGTCAACATACAGTCTTGCAGTATAGGGCTTGTGATAATTCTTTGGAGAAGTCAAAACTACCCCTATATCGTGCCCCAATGCATTTGAAGCTCCATCGAATGTGAGTGTCCAACGTGCCCTTGGCTCGGGTCCTTCGTCAGGTCCTGGTATTTCCTTGTAGAACTAGGAAAATATATCCATGTATTCACGCAATATCTTGATCAGCCTTTCTTTGACACTCTGCTCTAACATTGCCCCTAGCTTGATTTCTTTCAGATCTTCCTCTGTGCTTAGATTAATGGTCTAATAGCCTCTTGATACGGTTGTATGTTGTCAACCTTTCTCTCTATTTCCCTTGCCATTTTCTTAGATATTTCAAGATCTTCATCACCTTCTTCTTCAGCTTGGATGATAGGAGCATCAAAATTATATCGGGTCACAGCTGTAACATTATCGGTGGTTTTGGGCATGGATCTGCACCTTTATCATGTTTTGGTGCAGATTTTAGTATGTGAAAATGCATATGTAAAGAAAGTATTGCCATTTTGAAATTTAAGAGATAAATGAAAGATAAAGACAGGGATCTTAATTGAAAACAAAAAGATAACTTTTATTAATTGCAAATATTGTTTGAAACAAAACGGGGGGACCCTTACAAGCAACCTCTATGCCTCGAGCTTGACATAGGTTATTTTTAAAACAAGAAAAATTATTTTGGAAAGAAAAAGATCTCGGGAATCTCCACGGCAGCCCATCTTTTGAGTTCTTCTCCTGGGGTGCATTCTCGGGTGAAGTCAGTTGCCCTTTTGGTGTTGACTTTGTTGGGTATCATCCTCACATCTCTGCCGTGCTCTATTCCCTTGTTGACAAAGGTCTCTTGGATTGGAGGAAATCGTGCTTTACCCTTCAGGGTAGCTACATATTTTTCTTCAGGGTATGGTCTGAATTGGACTATCCCCTGGTCCACTAGCTTTTGTAGCGTTCTTTCGAAGGCTTCATTATGTTCCAACAGGAACCCCCATTCGTACAAATATTCCTTTAGTAAGTTGATTGGGTTTTTTCTTGTCTGGTTGCCCCAAAGTCAGTGACTATTTCAATCACATTTATTGTCATCCTGCCATGCGGAGGCATTGGGTTTTATTTGATGTTAGGCTTCTCAAACGTGATGTCTCGTGATTCTAATAAGTCCTGAACTTTATGCTTGAATGCCCAACACTGCTTTATGGTGTGTCTCGGAGAGTTAGCATGGTATTCGCATCTGGAGTCGGCATTGTACCTTCGTAGGAGTGGCTTGACTGGAGGAGCTAGAGGCTTGATTTCCACCAAGGATGCATTAACCAAGTGTTGTAATAACTGGCTAGAAGGCATGGGGAATGGATCAAAATTTCTTGGTGGCCTTCTGCCTTGTTGCTATCCTTGCGGAATCATTAATGGTTGTTGTGCCCTGGGTTGTGAGGCTACAACATTAACTTCTCCCTCCTTTCTTTTTGGGAAATTTAAAGCAGGCCTTTTTGAATTGTAGGGGGCAATTGATGGTCCCCCTGGTATCTTCCCACTCTTTATTCCAGTCTCGATTCTTTCTCCGATGGTCACTAGATCTGAGAACCCCGAAGAGATACTTCCAACCATCTTCTCATAATACAACCCTTGCAAGGTTCCCATGAACATATCTACTAACTCCTTTTGTAACAGCGGGGGTTGCACACGGGATGCCATCTCCCTCCATCATTGAGCATACTCTTTGAAGGACTCTTCTCTCTTCTGGGACAGATTCTGGAGTTGCATGCGGGTAGGCACCATGTCCAAGTTATATTTGTAATGCTTTAAGAAAGCATTAGCAAGATCTTCCCAGGTTCGAATATGTGTTTGATCCAATTGCATATACCAATCTAAAGATGCCCCACTCAGGCTATCTTGAAAACAATGAATCATCAGCTTCTGATCATGGGCATGGGCATGCATCTTCCTGCAATACATGTGCAAATGATTTCCTGGACAGGTGAGTCCCTTGTATTTCCCAAAGTCAATCACTTTGAACTTTGGAAGAATTACCATATTAGGAACTAGGCCATTTCGAGAGTGTAATGCAGTGGGAGAACTGACTTGGTTGTTTTGAGTTTGATCGCAATTGTTGCGGATAACAAGAGTCGCCACTGACTTTTCTTTTATCCAATAAGGAAAGAGTGAAAAGAACAATTTGTAGGTAACTCGAGGGACAAGTAGGGACTATGATCTTTATGACGATTTTGAATCGCGGGTCATTGCTAAGGTATCCCTACGTTCGAGGGACACAACCATTATTTACGAGGCAACTAAGTGGGGCAAACCCTAGGAGTGAGCATGTGCAAGTGTGTTTTTTCAGTTAATTATATTTGCACAATTATGGTTTTCTACTGTTTTTAAATTATGATCTTTAGCATATAATCCTAGTATCAATCATCTAACAGTTTATAATGACGGAAAGTAGAATGCGAGAATTTTAAACCTAGCTATTACAAGGCTTTTGCAGATACATAATTATCTTGACTGAAAATAAAAATGCGGAATTTTAAAACCCTAATTAAATCTATTACAACCCGAAGCAGATACAATAATAGAAAAAAAGAATTAAAATGTGTGCGGCGACTTAAATGCGAGAGTTAAAGAAAACCTAAAAATCTAATTGAAAAAATATTTAGGTTATTATTATTTTTTTGAGAAAAGATTAATTAGGTTATGTACACATGAAAACCCTAATTTCTAATTAATTTAAATTATATAGAAAAAACAATTAAATTGCCCTAAATAATTAAACTAATTAATTAATTAATTAATTAAAGAAACAAAATATTTTTATGAAAAAAAAAGATTTTTTAGGTTTTTGTGATTTTTTTATTTAATAAAAAAATGATTTTGTTATTTTGTAAAAAAAGAAATAATTAATAAAAATAATTAAAAAGAAATAAAATAGAAAAGGAAAGAGATTTGGGCCTGTTAGAGGCTAAGAAGGGGGGTGTATAGCTAAATTTTTGGGCCCATCAACTGCTGAGCCCAACCCTTGCGTGTGGTCCTGTGCTTGTCAGGCCTGGAGAGTGTATCATGGTCCTTGCCATGTGGGACGTTGGATTGGATTGATGAGGAATCCTGTGGCTGGATGATGGAAACGCATGGTAGGCTGCCTTGGATGATGGTGTACATAACCTGCAATTGAATATTGAAAAAATTGCAGAACGCTGGGACCTAGGATCGAACCCAGGTCCTCCCACTCAACATACGCGTGCTTAACCAATTGGGCTGTAATTCTTAGTTGTAAACATAATAACAATAACAGGTATTATATAAAATAACGTGAATGCCTTAAATAAATGCGTGAAATTCAAATAAGCCAACGGTGTTCAGCCAAGTTATCGTCTTCTTCACAGATCTGTTATCTTAGGTACAACACTTTTACCTACGGACAACCCCCATAGCTACAGACCTGCAATCTTCAAAAATCCACAGCAAGCATGATAAATCAATTGTAGCTACGCCAATCAACTCGTTTTGACCTCACGAGTATGATGGAATCCTTCTCTGGCCTTAATTTTACCTGTACAATAAAGCCCTAAAACGGAGGACAAAACCCTAATAATGGAAACTCGTTGTTTATGCATCAAAACTAACAATTAAGTATATAGAAAGTTTCCAGGAAGTCATGTGAACGCAAATATGTAATCAAAACATGTTAACGAAGCCAGAATGAATAGATACGAATTTGAAAAAAGTGACAAACCGTGAGAGCAATATGTGACAATTCCTAAAGATTTGAAGCGTGCAAATGGTCCTGTTAGCTTCAGGAGATATCCAGGAAGGGATTTGTGGCTTTGAATGGTCTTGAATTGTCCTCTAGATTAGAAATTGGATCCACACTTTTTGTCAAAATTTTCAGTTTTGTTTTTCTGCTTGCACGACTTCAATCCTTGTCCTTATGCACTAGTTTTGTCCTATATATTTATGAGAACAAATTAGGTTAACAAAAACGAATTAAATCTTTGTCAATCATGGCAATTGGATTTGATTTTGTTCCTATATATATGTTTCTAAAACAAGCCTAATCATGTCAATTTTCCTTGATCTGATTTCATATGGTTTTCTAGCCTAATTGGATTTGATTCCTACAAAAAATCAGATCAAATATCAATCTTTTTGTATTTTTTGCAATTTATTTGATTTAATTTGAATTTTAAACAATAAAAAATATAAATAAAATAAATAATGAAGCAAATAAAGTGTAGATGATGATTTGGGTCATGGACCATGTCACAAGCAAGATTCAATCATGAAAAACTAGGCCTATTTGAAAAAAAATGCATTTTTGAGCACATTTGACTTTTGGCAATTTTGCTAAAATTGTCAACTTTGACAAGCCATATGTCTTCCAATTTTAACCCTAGAGAGGTGTTCTTGGACTTTTTAGAAAGCTTAGGATGTCCCCTAAACAACCCTTTTGGTCTCATCTCAATTGGGTCTTCCATGTTCATGTAAGAAGCTTTGACCCAAAAGGTGTTTTTGTTGACTTTTCAAAAGGACCTATAATGTAGACATTCATATCTTTTGATGAGTTCATATTTTGAACTTATGTGATGAAGATGAGTTGTAGGTAATTTCATCCTCCTCAAAATGAGCCTTGGATGAAAAATTTATGATAAAGTATGAAGAAGTTATGCTTGGTCAAAGTTTAGTTGACTTTTTCTGAGAAACCCTAATTTAGCAACTTTTGGTTTTTTGATGAATTTGGGGCATCCCTTGAGGAATCATGATCAACCCTTGATCAAATGATGAATATAACTTCAAAATGTTAATGTTGACCAAAAAGCTTAAAGTTTGACTGTATGTGAGCCACAGTTGACTTTTGACCAAGTATAGTTGATTTTCAGGCATCTGAGCAATTGACTGGGCAAACTTCTTGTGCAAGGCATGAAACTTGACATGGATGATCTTTAGAACATATTAGGACCATGGAAAGAATTCGGGACCTTTGGAGCTCCCACACCATGATGAAAATGGAAACCCTAGTTTGAGGTACATTGCCTTAGGAGAGAGTTTGTCTGGTCAACTCTTGGGCATCCTTGAGCAAATTGAGGACTTCAATGGGCATGTGTTGAGTAAAATGAGAGGGAAAATTTTGGGGTACAACACATATTATGACCATTTTTCATAAGGCAACAAGTGGAGGTATCCCTAGAGGTGAACGTGTGTGAAAAGTGTGTTTGATTGCATGCATTTTTGTCTTTGAAATTAGGGTTGTCTAGGATTAATTTTAGTCTTGCCATACACACCCTAATTTACTAGCATTTATATGAAAGCGTTAAATTGTGGAAAGATAAATGTCCTACGCTATTACATATTTTAGGTATGGGGTATACAAATTTACAAATGGGAGGTGGAAAGCAATAAAATGTCCTAATTATTACAATCATATTGAATAGCAACAAAAGAAAATATATAGAAAAATATTTAAAAAAAATAGTGCAAAAGAGAGAAAGAAAAGAAATTCTGGATCGAAGCATGTGTCATTCGATTTACACCCTTTTTTTCTTTTTTCGTTTGAGATTGTAAGTCAATGTGTAACCAAGCATACACCCTTCGATTCACACACCATTTCCTTTCGTTTGGGCCTGCAAATTAGTGTTCATTAAAGCATACACCCTTCGATGTAGACACCTTTTTCTGTTTTCTTTCGTTTGGGACTAGATAGCAGTATGGGTCAAAGCCATGCTAATATTGTTTCATGGTCTATACAGGTTAGTCTCTAACATATATTTGGACAAGAAAAGAAACAAACGAAAGGGTAGAAACAAAAAATAAGCAAAAGGTTATTTACATGCTTGAAATGAAAGGTTTAAAGTCAGGAAGACTTACCTTGAATCTGGAGTTGGTGCTTTCGTACTTTGAGTGATTGCCCTGGATATTCTTGAATTTGAAAGAAAAGAACAAGGGTATTATGCTTCTTTGATTATGGATTCGAAAGCAAAGAAAAGAAGAGTTGTGTTTCTTTGTGTTTCTCCTTTCTTTGCCTTGCCAACAAATCTCTCTCCAACCACTCAAAATCCACCTTTAGATGTGTTATGAAACATATTATTTATATAAGAGTTTGGCTGATATTTTGGGGGGAAAACAAATGAAATTTGAACCGTTTGGGTATGTTGTTTTCATAGCTTTCAAGGTGCAGCTCTCATATGCTAGTTTGGTGCAAATTAGGAGCAGCATAGTAGGACTGCTTTGTAGAAATTTTGGAGTGTTGTGGCAGCTTGGTGCAAGACTGTTTCATAGCAGTACAACAGACTTGGGCTTGGCAGCATATAGGACTTTGTTCAGCAGCCTTCGACCAGACTCACCAAAAGACAAAACACCAATTGTGTGTTCTTCAAATGGAGCCATTGTATGTCCTTCGAATGGACCAATGGTATGTCCTTCGAATGGACCACCAAATGTAGGTTCTTCGAATCCACCAAATTCATGATCTTCGAATGGGCATTTTGTATGTTCTTTGAATGGGCCTTTTGTAAGTTCTTCGAATCCACCAGTTGTGTGTCATAGTGTAGAAACTATGTGTGTTGAAGGGTTTAAAGGTAAAATCAGAGCAAGCATGAAGGGAGTCATTGCCTTGTACTTGCTAGCATGAGGGAAACCATTTCTTTGTTAATCGAAACAAGCACGAAGATAGCCAATGCCCAGTCGAATCTTAGGAAATTGAAGCAGGCTTGAAGGAAGCCAAAGTCCAATCGAAGCTTGGGAAATTGAAGCAAGCTTGAAGGAGACCACAATCTAGTAGAAGCTTGGGAAATCAAAGAAGGCTTAAAGGAGGCCAAAGTCCAGTGGAAGTTTGGGAAATCAAAGCAGGCTTGAAGGAGGCCAAAGTCCAATTGAAGCTTAGGAAATCAAAGCAAGCTTGAAGGAGGCCAAAGTCCAGTCGAAGCTTGGGAAATCGAAGCAAGCTCACTTTTATTTTATTTGATTCTTGAAAGCATAATATGATCCATGGAAATTATACGGGGCATCAAAAATCCAATTGTACTTTTGCAAACTTGAACTTTTGAAAATCCTTGTGAGAAAATGTCTTGAGAAAAGAGAGGGAAAATTTTGGGGTACAATAGTTGCCCCTATTCAATCTTCTTAAACCTGAAAAGCGAGGATGGCATGTCGCCGTTCGTAGCTTGAAGTTAGAAGATGATTGAACTCTAGAGTGCCCAGAATTTTGCACTCGACTATGTGTTAGTTGATTATGTAGGGAATAGGCTTAAAGATGCCATTTAGAGAGATGATGGAGAGTTGTCAGAGATGGGCTTATAGATGTCATCCAAAGGTGATTGTTGATAGAAATTAGGCTAAGTCTAAGCTTGACAGTAACTGGGAGAAGTATCAGAATAAATCTTTGGTTGATTTAACTCTAAATGATATGCTGGAATGGACCCGTGTTAAGCCGTGTCTGGAAATTTATGAGAAGGAATATGTGTAAGATTTCTTTATGATGAGCCTGTGTATGGCTGCTTTAGGAGATATATGAGAGGGAGCCTGGGTAGGGCTGCTTCAGGATGAATCCGTGTGAAAATTCATCTAAAAATTATGAGAAGGAACTTGGGTAGGGTTGCTTCAGGATGAGTCAGTGTAAAACTTCATCTGGAAATATATGAGAAGGAGCCTTGGTAGGGCTGCTTCAGGATGAGTCTGTATGAAACTTTATCTAGAAATTATGAGAAGGAACCTGGGTAGGGTTGCTTCAGGATGAGTCCGTGTAAAACTTCATCTGAAAATATATGAGAAGGAACCTGGGTAGGGTTGCTTCAGGGTGAGTCCGTGTAAAACTTCATTTGAAAATATATGAGAAGGAACCTAGGTAGGGTTGCTTCAGGATGAGACCGTGTGAAACTGCATCTGGAAATTATGAGAAGGAACCTGGGTAGGGTTGCTTCAGGATGAGTCTATGTGAAACTGCATCTGGAAATTTATGAGAAGGAACCTGGGTAGGGCTGCTTCATGATGAGTCTGTGTGAAACTTCATCTAAAAATAAATGAGAAGGAACCTGGGTAAGGTTGCTTCAGGACGAGTCCGTGTAAAACTTCATTTGAAAATATATAAGAAGGAACCTGGGTAGGGTTGCTTTAGGATGAGTCCGTGTGAAACTACATCTAGAAATTATGAGATGGAACCTGGGTAGGGTTGCTTCAGGATGAGTCAGTGTGAATGTAACACCCCTTCTAAATACCCCAATTAAAGGTAAAGATTAAAATCAGAGAAATAAAATTGCACGGAAGGGATGCCACAACACACATCACATTCCAAAGTTTTTAAGGAAAAACGGACAGGGTATGTTTGAAAGTATAGGCATTCCAACACAAAACAAACATACCATAAATATTTACTTCATTCTCTCATGCAAACGCAACGGAGTTTTATAATTTCACATCATCTCCATTTATGGAGGAATCAAAACATAATTCAAGGCACCAAGCCATCATAATTCACATAAGCATATGTTATCAAGTCTCACATATACAAAACATCATATACACAAATAAGGATTATATACATCATAATCCAAATACAAAATAATCGAGTTCGACACTAAATAAATCCCCCTCCCATGTGTTACTACCAGAGCATCGACTCGACTCTAAACAAAATAAAAACAGATTGAAATCCAATGCATCCGTTAGCTAGCGCCTCGCGCTACCGTCCTCGGTACCTGCACAATGCCATCAAAAGCATTGGCCAACAAAAGGGTAAGAATTCCAATAGTCATATAACATGTAATTTTAAGTAAATGAAATGGCAATAAATAAAGCAATACATAATGATCATGTTCATTTTATCACCTGTATTATCCTTACTCAAGGAATCCATTTCCAACACATTAACCATGTAAACCGATTATCCGAATACTCACATCCTTGGCACATAATCATAATTCAAACAACAACAGTATTGGCACATAATCAAACACATCAATACACATACATATCATGCACAATTATACATGTGACTCACAACACGACTCAACGTATGCAAATGCGGTACCGACTCGTGGACCCAAGGTTCCACCACCTATGTTTCCATTCCGGATCAAGGTCACTACGTCTTTTCCCACAATAGGGTCACCGTCTAGATATTGTGGACCCAAAGTTCCACCACCTATGTTTCCCTTCCGGATCAAGGTCACTACGTCTTTTCCCACAATAGAGTCACCGTCTAGATAATGTGGACCCAAAGTTCCACCACCTATGTTTCCCTTCCGGATCAAGGTCACTACGTCTTTTCCCACAATAGGGTCACCGTCTAGATAATGTGGACCCAAAGTTCCACCGTCTCTGTTTCAAGACCACCATGCCATGCAATGTACAATATAACCAATGCATGCAATTAAGACTCACAATGATCTTAACATACACATGCCATCAAATCCAACCAATGGAACATCAACTATTGTATATGCATGCATACATATAATTTATCAATCTCAACGTCAAGTAAAATGTATACAAACAAGATTACTTACTCAACCAAAACATAAACCATCAACTATCAACAATTCCAAATCGGAAAGTATATTTCAACATAAAGTCATTATCAATGAATCGGCATTATTCTCAATGTTCTCATTGCGATCGAGTCACCGGAATGTAACTCGAACGGTTAGATTCGGGATTAAACTCAACTTATTTCATTCACACTAAAATCGGGTCGATTCTTAAAAGTCGAAATTTCGCAAGACGAACTTCACTACGTCAAGCTACACGTCGGATTACGCTAGCACATCAATTTTCTTTGGATTCGGAGCAACTTGCTCCGTCGACGATTCTACCGAAATCGGAACACAAACGGGTTCTAAAGGAAGTGCGAAAATTAGAATTTTGGAGGCTACAGACGCATCAACACGGGCACCTGTGTGCTGCAACACGGCCCGTGTTGAGAGGCCACCAGAACGAGCCAAGAAATGCCAAGTCAGAGCAGCAACACGGGCACTCGTGTGCTGCAACACGGCCCGTGTTGTGAGGCCACCATGAACGTGCCTAAAGAAATGCCAAGTCAGAGCATCAACACGGGCACCCGTGTGCTGCAACACGGCCCGTGTTGAGAGGCCTGCGTGAAAACTCCACTCTTTTGGGTTTTGCTCATTCTACCACCATGGTTTTCTTTCCCATTCAATACTCCTAGTTTCTACAAGCTAGTACCTAATACACTCACAAACCATACTCTTAATCCAACTTTTCTAAACCATTCCAACAAATCAACCAACAAAACCCTATAAATCAACTATCAATTTTTACCCCTAAATCCAAAATATATCATACAAAAACCTAACAATATGAGATGGAGAATCAAACCCCTTACCTTGGTGTGGGTTTCCTTGAAACAAGATGATGGAGATGTTGCAACTCCAAGCCTAGCTCTCTTTCTCCTCTTCTCCTCTTTTCTTTCTTCTTTCTCCCCTTTTTTTCCTTCTCTTACTAACTCTCCTTTTCTATTTTATAAAACTCCCTTTCTACTACTAACTTTCCTCCCTCTATCTTTCTAAAATTGTAATTTGGCCCCAACAATTATTTAATTCAAATTATAATATATAACCCTATTAAACAATATTACACTAAATAATATTTATTCTATATAAACTTAATCATGCCAATTAATCAAACAAAGTCAAATATTACTACACACCAAATTAATATTACTCAAAATAGTATTTTATCATTATGAATATTTTTACTTCAAATAACCGAATTAACATTTAATAAAAAACGGGGTGTTACAACTCTCCCCCACTTGAAAGATTTTCGGCCTCGAAAATTTTGACCAAAACGAACAAATCGGGACATGCCTACGCATTCGTCCACTCAATCCTTGCGCTAATTAAACAACATACAAAATACACCTAACACAAGGGCATCTCCCTAGCCATAACGTTTAGACAAGAACAACCATGCCGAGATGCGAAGCCCATACAATGCACTCGACAATCAACTAACACCCAACAACTAAACAAGTCGCAGACACACCGGTTCGCTCGAGAACTAAACAAACAAGATCGATACCATCCTAACGTCTCAACCATAGAATTAGTCATACACTCGAACCGACGCCTCGGAAACGAGTCACCAAAGGTAGGAACATAAAGTCCTACGACACAACACCAACACCATCGCTAAAACAAAAACAACAAAATGGTTATACAAACCAAAACTGAAACAATCAGAAAGGATAAAACCACGCGTGCTACGCAAACACGAAAAGATGCCATCATTCACACATAAGTACGAACTCAAGAATTACACTTGCAGTTATCGCTCTCATTCCAGAAAAATCACAAGGTCACATCGTCCTTGTAGATTACCAACGTACCACCCTTGAACAATAACAAGTCACCCAAACATAACTGAACTGCGACACACCACTCATCCTAGGACGTATACTGACGACTTGCGACTATAACTCACTAGCCCAAATCCAACAATCCCGCATACTCGCTAAAACTCAATGCTCGATATCTAAACCATGCTGTGTCACTTTTATGCATAAGATGCCAACCGTAAAACAACTTGGTTAATCCTCAACTTCACAATCACCCAAAATGGATACGTTCAAAGTGTACACCCATCAAGACACCTCGCAACATCAGCTTCATCAACTCGAAGAATCACTCCTTCATTCTCGATTGATCAACGCCCGTTGATCCTCTGAAATACACGACATAGTTTGACCTCTTCAAATACTGTCCAAATATTTCACTTGTGAAACTTCTATGTATACACTTGACTTCCACGAAGTCTTCCCTTATAACAATTCAATTCCCAAAGTTTAATTACGTAATCACCATCCTCGCGTCGTCGCAACGATTAATACACTGGTTTCTTATTTGAAACATCTCTCATATCTTTCAATCTTCTAAAGTGGTAATCCAAACCAAAACACTCTCTCAAGAACTCTACTCATCAATTTCGTCTCATACTCCTGAAATTGCAACATAGTTTGGACTTAGAACCATAACATCAATTTCTATGGAATCCAACATGAACACCGTCGCAACCGACTTCAGTCACAAATAGAACATCTTCCTCTATAAAACATCAATCATCTTTAAGTACCTGTGGTTATCAAACCATCACCAACTTCCTTACCGTCAAGACTTATTTTAGTCGTGATCTAATAATCCACCGCGACCATTAGTATCCGGCGAAATCCATATGGTAGTAGTGAACGAATCCTTAATAACCTTCTGAGTTTAATCTCAACAAGCGTCTCAAAACAAACATGCAACATTCTTTCAAAATAATAAATCTCAAATAAGATATTCTTGGGTTATCCTCAATATCAACTTAATAAACTCAACAACAGACGAAGTCTCTTTATAGATCATACTCGACTTGAATTGTCTTCAACAATTCCAATCTCCTTGTCGTTAACATCTGTACTTATAAGGTTCCAATGAGCATAACTGCATCAAACTCTAACTCCCGCATCCGATAATTTTCCATAAGAAAATCAAATCGTTCCAAGGTAGTAATACACTTTTCCAACTCTATGTCGAAATACATCTTACGTCCAAAACAAAATATCATAACACGTCGCACCAGGTTCTTCAGTACAAAACAAAACCAAAATCAAGGCATTCGCTAAACTTTCCACCGGCTAAAACAAATTCGCTTTCCATTGCGAAGTCCAATTAATGACTCAACCATTCCGGGTCAAAATACTCACGATCAATACCAACTCATAAAAACATCTTCCATCGAACTCACAAAGTTAACCATCCAAAACAAAAGAACTTCTAAACTATGAATTAGCCCCTTAAAGTCTTCGACAAGACACAAAATAAATCTTCGCGGAACTGTCCAAAATATTGCCGTCTAAGTTGCTTACTTAAGACACTCACGTCCAACAGTTCCAAAACTCCTTCTTTAGAGGGCTCAACATGCTCCAATCTAACTCCACTACTGATAACGCAACACTCAGATGCTTGCCACAATCCCTTAACTAGATGTAAACCAAATAATATCCATGAACACGAAACAACTCTTCAGCTACTCATGAGAGTACTGTTGGAACATTTCAAAATCTTACCTGACACATTAGTCACACTAATGACATCATCTTATACTCGCCCGGACCATACACTATCTTGAAAAGCATTGCCTGAACATCCTCAACCCTCACACTAACCCATAAGCAGCCAGACTTCAAAACGATCTCACTAAACACATAAACTCCAAATAACTGCTTGACTTAAATATCAATCCTCTGAAGCAGACACTCGTCCTCAACATCCGCTTCATTCCTTGACTACAAACGACACACCAACTTAGGTAACCTTTGCTCTTCTCGAACAACACAATCGGCGCACTCCACGGCGAACCACTCAAACAAACAAACTCTACTAAAACCAATATTCAAGTTGACTCTTCAACTCTAATTCAGAAACAAACATCCCTTAAGGATACTTCAAATCCCAACTAGTTCCAGAAACTAAATCCATCAAAACTTCACCTCGCACTACAGCGGTAATTCACTCACATTTCCACAAAAGGTTTCGGAAGAATCACAACAAGAAGCTCGCTTGCCAAAAATCTTATTTCTCACCAAAATCAAAATTCGCCCACAACTCAAGTAACCATGCACTGCCTTGTGCCAACTCATCTGCTTCACACTCTAATAAGTTGGCAAGACAAGTCTATCCCAAACAACACAATTCCCGACTATTATCAACAAGAGATTAAGGATGATCAGTCCCTCAATTTGTCAATGGACAGTCGACAATCATGAGGTGGTATTAACCATCGTTACCAAACCACACATCATCTTCAATCTTACCCCTCAAGCTACTTAAACATAACCATGCTTGAAGCATCAACTGTTCGGCACTACTTACATCTTACAATCGGCGATATACTGAACCAACCTCTTGCACAAAACTTCAGAGAAGAAACTTCTCCCCCACTTAATTCACACGTACCTCTGCAGACAACGAAAAGGAAACAAACAAGTACCGACAGTGTTTCACACACATGTCGCGTACTAAAAGGGATTAAACACATAAACAACCTGGCCGATAGACCGACCTGCTCTGATACCACTATTGTAACACCCCTTCTAAATACCCCAATTAAAGGTAAAGATTAAAATCAGAGAAATAAAATTGCACGGAAGGGATGCCACAACACACATCACATTCCAAAGTTTTTAAGGAAAAACGGACAGGGTATGTTTGAAAGTATAGGCATTCCAACACAAAACAAACATACCATAAATATTTACTTCATTCTCTCGTGCAAACGCAACGGAGTTTTATAATTTCACATCATCTCCATTTATGGAGGAATCAAAACATAATTCAAGGCACCAAGCCATCATAATTCACATAAGCATATGTTATCAAGTCTCACATATACAAAACATCATATACACAAATAAGGATTATATACATCATAATCCAAATACAAAATAATCGAGTTCGACACTAAATAAATCCCCCTCCCATGTGTTACTACCAGAGCATCGACTCGACTCTAAACAAAATAAAACAGATTGCAATCCAATGCATCTGTTAGCTAGCGCCTCGCCCTACCGTCCTCGGTACCTGCACAATGCCATCAAAAGCATTGGCCAACAAAAGGGTAAGAATTCCAATAGTCATATAACATGTAATTTTAAGTAAATGAAATGGCAATAAATAAAGCAATACATAATGATCATGTTCATTTTATCACCTGTATTATCCTTACTCAAGGAATCCATTTCCAACACATTAACCATGTAAACCGATTATCTGAATACTCACATCCTTGGCACATAATCATAATTCAAACAACAACAGTATTGGCACATAATCAAACACATCAATACACATACATATCATGCACAATTATACATGTGACTCACAACACGACTCAACGTATGCAAATGCGGTACCGACTCGTGGACCCAAGGTTCCACCACCTATGTTTCCATTCCGGATCAAGGTCACTACGTCTTTTCCCACAATAGGGTCACCGTCTAGATATTGTGGACCCAAAGTTCCACCACCTATGTTTCCCTTCCGGATCAAGGTCACTACGTCTTTTCCCACAATAGGGTCACCGTCTAGATAATGTGGACCCAAAGTTCCACCACCTATGTTTCCCTTCCGGATCAAGGTCACTACGTCTTTTCCCACAATAGGGTCACCGTCTAGATAATGTGGACCCAAAGTTCCACCGTCTCTGTTTCAAGACCACCATGCCATACAATGTACAATATAACCAATGCATGCAATTAAGACTCACAATGATCTTAACATACACATGCCATCAAATCCAACCAATGGAACATCAACTATTGTATATGCATGCATACATATAATTTATCAATCTCAACGTCAAGTAAAATGTATACAAACAAGATTACTTACTCAACCAAAACATAAACCATCAACTATCAACAATTCCAAATCGGAAAGTATATTTCAACATAAAGTCATTATCAATGAACCAGCATTATTCTCAATGTTCTCATCGCGATCGAGTCACCGGAATGTAACTCGAACGGTTAGATTCGGGATTAAACTCAACTTATTTCATTCGCACTAAAATCGGGTCGATTCTTAAAAGTCGAAATTTCGCAAGACGAACTTCACTACGTCAAGCTACACGTCGGATTACGCTAGCACATCAATTTTCTTTGGATTCAGAGCAACTTGCTCCGTCGACGATTCTACCAAAATCGGAACACAAACGGGTTCTAAAGGAAGTGCGAAAATTAGAATTTTGGAGGCTACAGACGCATTAACACGGGCACCCGTGTGCTGCAACACGGCCCGTGTTGAGAGGCCACCAGAACGAGCCAAGAAATGCCAAGTCAAAGCAGCAACACGGGCACCCGTGTGCTGCAACACGGCCCGTGTTGTGAGGCCACCATGAACGTGCCTAAAGAAATGCCAAGTTAGAGCATCAACACGGGCACCCGTGTGCTGCAACACGGCCCGTGTTGAGAGGCCTGCGTGAAAACTCCACTCTTTTGGGTTTTGCTCATTCTACCACCATGGTTTTCTTTCCCATTCAATACTCCTAGTTTCTACAAGCTAGTACCTAATACACTCACAAACCATACTCTTAATCTAACTTTTCTAAACCATTCCAACAAATCAACCAACAAAACCCTATAAATCAACTATCAATTTTTACCCCTAAATCCAAAATATATCATACAAAAACCTAACAATATGAGATGGAGAATCAAACCCCTTACCTTGGTGTGGGTTTCCTTGAAACAAGATGATGGACATGTTGCAACTCCAAGCCTAGCTCTCTTTCTTCTCTTCTCCTCTTTTCTTTCTTCTTTCTCCCCTTTTTTTCCTTCTCTTACTAACTCTCCTTTTCTATTTTATAAAACTCCCTTTCTACTACTAACTTTCCTCCCTCTATCTTTCTAAAATTGTAATTTGGCCCCAATAATTATTTAATTCAAATTATAATATATAACCCTATTAAACAATATTACACTAAATAATATTTATTCTATATAAACTTAATCATGCCAATTAATCAAACAAAGTCAAATATTACTACACACCAAATTAATATTACTCAAAATAGTATTTTATCATTATGAATATTTTTACTTCAAATAACCGAATTAACATTTAATCAAAAATGGGGTGTTACAGTGAAACTGCATTTGGAAATTTAGGAGAAGGAACCTGGGTAAGGCTGCTTCATGATGAGTCCGTGTGAAACTTCATCTGGAAATTTATGAGAAGGAACCTGGGTAGAGTTGCTTCATGATGAGTCCGTGTGAAACTGCATCTGGAAATTATGAGAAGGAACCCGTGTAAGATTGCTTTATGATGAGCCCGTGTAAAGCTGCATTTGGAAATTTTGAGAGGGAATCCGTGTAGGATTTCTTTATGATGAGCCCGTGTAAAGCTGCATTTGGAAATTTTGAGAGGGAATTCGTGTAGGAATGCTTTATGATGAGCCTGTGTAAAGCTTCTTTTGAAAATTTTGAGAGGGAATCCGTGTAAGATTGCTTTATGATGAGCCCATGTAAAGTTGCATTTGAAAATATGAGAGAATAAGCCTGGATAGGGCTGCTTCATGATGAGTTTATGTGAAAGTACATCTATTTGAAAGAAAGATAGTTTCCCCGGCTTGTTTTGGGAGTTAATCTTCAATCCTCTCATGTAGATAGT
The DNA here is from genome assembly GCA_948472305.1 of Vicia faba. Taxonomy (NCBI): domain Eukaryota; kingdom Viridiplantae; phylum Streptophyta; class Magnoliopsida; order Fabales; family Fabaceae; genus Vicia; species Vicia faba. Next base: position 631,387,078 of record OX451740.1, read on the forward strand.
TGTCATGTCTTGTTTCAGGTATTAATCTATAATCAGTCGCACACAGATAGTTGTCCTATCTTGTTTCAGGTATTAATCTATAATCAGTCGCTCACAGATAGTTGTCCTGTCTTGTTTCAGGTATTAATCTGGAACTTTCTTTTTGTTGGTCGTAGAGATAGTTACCCTGGCTTGTTTCGAGAATTAATCTCTGACATTTTGAGAAATGGTTGTGGTATTTTCCAAAAGATGACTTTTGTTGATTGCCTTTTCCTGCAAGGAAAAAGGTTAGTTGCATGCAGATGTATGCATGGCTTGATGATGTTCTCAAAATAAATGAGATTATGCTATATGCATTCATCATGTATGTAATATGATGTGTGAATGTGAAATGTTATTGAAGTGTATCTTTATCTGGGAAAATAAACCCTTGACAAATGCTGGTGAGCCTTGGGAAATGAAATCTTGGACTGTTGTTGGGGATGAAGAGTATGCTCCTCTTCAGACCTTGTTTTAGGATGTTTCTGCTGGGGATTCCTGTTGTTTAAGGATAATTCCGCTGGGGGATGTTAACCTTGCTTGAAGGAAACTCCATAGAGAGTGTTGATTTCTTCTTGGGGAAAAGAGTTCAGGAGTTTTTGTTGTCCGTTTATTTACTGGGAAGTTATCTCTTGAAATAGTTGTTATCTGGTCGGATTCCAGGCTGCACAACAACTTGATAGGGATAAAGAAGTTAACTGTTATCTGATCGGATTCCAGGCTTTGCAACAACTTACTGGAACAGTGAAAAACTCTACTAGGGAAGAGGAGTTTTATTAGTGATTTGTAAAAATCAAACTGTTATCTGGTCGGGTCCAAGTTTCAGCATTTGAAGAAGTTAAACTATTATCTAGTCGGGTCTAGGCTTTAGTAAATTAAAATTGAGATTAACTGTTATCCGGTCGGGTCCAGGTTTCAGAAACTCAAACTGTTATTTGGTCAGGTCCAGGTTTCAGCAATTGAAGAAGGTAAACTATTATCTGGTCGAGTCCAGGATTTAGTAACTTCCTTGAAAGGATGAAGTTGACTATTATTTGGTCGGGTTCCAGGCTTTACAACAACTTTAAGAGATAGCAATGACTTTGTTGGCGACTTCACTGGGGATTTGGAGTTGTGGTCCCTTAATTTGTAATAGTCTGAGAGGCAAAATCAAGTTGGGGAATCTGTAGTTTGTTGGGGAAATAAACCCTGTTGAAGAGAATATTTGACAAATTTCTAAAGAGGTGTTTTCTTTTGGCAGAACTCCTTGAGGATTCTTCTTGAGACCAACTCAACTAGGGAGAGGTTTTCCGGAGACTGAAACTTTGGTTGGGGATTAGATGAATCCAACTTTGTATGGATAATTCTGTGGGGATATCCTTATAGGGATTTCTCTGTAGGAACTTCACAAGGGATCACCTTATGAAAAGGACTTTATGGGAATTTGTTGTTGTCCATAGCAGCGAGTGTTGTAGCGCTCCAAGAAAATGTTTGCTTAGTCATATGTGACACTTTGCTGGAATTCATGTTCAATGCCCCAAGTGATTCAGATGCAGACCTGCCCATGGCTTTGAGAGATTTCTTGGAATCTTGACCTGACTTCGCCAGATGGGTTGGACAATAATCATGTTATGCCCCTTGATTATGGAAGATTTTTCATTGGAAGCGTTTTTCCTTTTGAAGTGAATCTGTTTATTGAGAGAGTTTTTTGTTCATTGGATATTCGTCGTGTGAATTCCTCCATTGTCAAACAATTAACTATATGCAAACAGCGATATTCAAACAATGCAAAGTTTATGTTTGTCTTGAAGTTTTGAAAATTCATTTTTTAGCAAATAGAAGAATTTTGTAAAAACATGAATTCAAACTCAGGATTTACATTAAGCCTTACAGGAGTCAGGATACCTTTTGTAACAGTATGCTTTCAAACTAACACATGCTTCAATTATGACTTTTGAAGGGTTGTAGCATGGCCTGGTTCACGGTTTTAAGAAACAAAGGATAAGGCTCAAAGTTTGTTTGTACCCACCCGTTCTTCATGATGTTCTTCAATCCTATACTCAGTTAATTGTGCATTTTTAATTCCAATTGAGTCTGGAATGATGTTTTGGTGATGGTTCAGACAAGTTAAGTTTATTTGGGAAGGCATACATTTTTGCAACATTTTTCTGTTGTCGAGGATTTGTAGAGCCCTCTTTTTGATTTACTGTCCCTAATTTTGCCTGATTGTCCTTGCTTTGAGATTACAACCAGCGGGATGCCCCAGTTTTTCTTAAGTCTCCTTCGTAGATTTTGACTCAGTGAGCTTTTCTCTTGAGAGATCATGACAACCTGTTTTATGGGGAAGCATCGCGGTCTTTTGATTCAGAAGGATGTTTTTGATGTCATTCATTGTGTACGAAGTGAAAACTTGCGACCAAACGCGCATTTGAATTAACTGAGAAGCTACCCTGCCTCAGATTTTGATTAAAGGTTTCAACTTGTGTGAAAAAGAAAACTCCTACTTCTTTGGCTCAAAGGGGTTGACTAGGGATTATCTTCATTATAACTCCACTGTTTAGGAATTGAAAGAACGCCTGTACATCGTCAGCAAGGTCTGTCCAAAAGCATACAGTATGAGATTATGGCATCGTTTTCGTCATCCTCCCTCTAAAAGCTTTCAACTTTTAACGAGAGTTGAATATCATGAGAAGCACAGTTTGAATATAGTGAAAACGAATAGATTAGTTCAAGACAAACATATGCAATGCATTAATGAAAACAAATTTTTACATAACAGATAAGCGTTTGAACAAACAAAAGACATTACAATTGAAAATTCAAAATGAACTGGACACTCTCAATGATTTGGCATGGGTGCAGTGATCACATTAGGAGTCTCAGGAGGACCGAACTCAATCTCCTTGGCGTCAATCATATTTTGAATCTTGTATTTCAGCGCCCAATAATCGTATGTATCATGCCCAGGACTTCCGGAATGATAGGCATATATTACACTAGGATTGTATTTAGGAGAATAAGTTTTAGGGTTTGGATGAGGTCATATTAACGTAATTAGATTCATCCCCAACATGTGTTGCAATGCTTGAGACAGTGGCATGTTGATTTTAGTAAACTGTCTCTTGGGCTCATCTTGCCTTCGCTGATTTCCCTGTTGGTTTTGTCACACTGATGCAGGACTAGAGATCAGGACTACCCCCACATGTTGGTCGTGGTTACTCTAGTTACGACCCTTTTGGCCGTACGCATCATTAGGTTCTTTCTTCCCATTGAAAGGATGTTTCCCTGCACTTGAATATGCACCCCTTTGGATTTTACCTCTCTTGATGCCTGATTCTACTCTTTCGCCTGTCAGTATTAGCTCGGTGAACCCAACTGAGGGGCTTCCGATTAGGTGATTGAAGAAAGGTTCTGTCAAAGTTCCCATAAATATATCAATCAGCTCCCTGTCAGTTAAGGGTGGCTGCACCCTGCCATCCAAGTATCTCCACTTTTGGGCGTATTCTTTGAAGCCCTCGTTGGAACCCATGGTCATATTATGCAACTACACACGAGTTGGTGCAAGATCAGCGTTGTATTGGTACTGCTTGTAGAAAGCAACAGCTAGATCCTCCCAGGTGTGGATGCGGGAACCTTCCAATTGATAGAACCATTCAATTTGAGTCCCAGCTAGACTCTCTTGGAAGAAATGGACCCATAGCTTCTGATCACTGGTCTGTGGCTAAATCTTGTGGACATAATATCTCATATGCATCTTAGGACAAGAGACCCCATCATACTTGGCAAAAGCAGGGATCTTGAATTTCGGTGGGATGACCACTCCAGAAACCAAACCTAATTCTTTAAAATCCAGACCATATACTCTTTGAATTACCATGGCATTGAGACGGTCCTCTAGCTGTTTATATTTGTCATCAGCAGGAGGATATTGTTCTTCAGCATAATCGGCCTCTTCTTCATCAAACTCTAGACTGTGGTCCTTTATCTTCTCTTCCTGATTGTCCCTCTCAGTTGACGGAGTTATGAATTCTAGAGCTCGCTTTTCTGGTCCTCTGAGTCTCCTTCCCATGTTCAGGACACCCACTAGTTTCTTCGTCTTTTTATTCTTGTCTTTGATCATGAGAGCCTTCAGATCCTCTTGCGCCTTATCCAGAGCCAGGAACATTTGTTGGAATTGAGCATTCTGTGCCTGAAGATCCTTCACTGTTTGCTCTAGAGCCATCTCTACTTAAATAAACAGTAGGCAGATGAGAAACCCGTATGGGGAAAACCTGTCATGATATGATGCATGGTATTCAATGTTTTCAAGGATCTCGCGAGGTAAACACAAGAAGATGTTAGAAGTTGAACTTTGATCACAACTTTGATTGGAGAACTTCGTATCATTGAATGTCCTTCCACGAGAATCAAGCTCACCATGTCAAGTGGGTCATAGCCCTTGAATCAAGTTATCATGCTTTGATTTTTTACAGCATTTGGTTAGAGGAGAATAAATCCTCTTGCCCCTTGATAGACGTTTGGTTCAACATGTCCCTGCACCACAGGCCCTTGAGATCCTTTAAATGGTTATTGATAATGCTATGGTATGATGTCATGATGTTATGTACAAGTAATCATACACAAACAAAAGCAAACAAGTTCGTTATGTACACACAAAGTAAACAAATCCTTAGGTTTAGGCTTGCATGGGGTTTGTAGGTAAGTACCCTCTTGAAGTTTATTTGGCTCAACCTGTCCTAGAAAGTAATCGGGTTCTAGGCAATCTCAATATCATTGATCTTTCTTCATCGGGCATTATTTCAACGCAAGCCTCTTTATTAGCGATCGAAATATCCTGAAAGTCCGATCTCAATGAGCGTAGCATCGAGTATCAACCAACTTCAGACTACACCAAAGCCAGCTATCTCACTACTTCCTAATGGCCAAGTTGTTTAATTAAAGGTTCTAAGGTCAGTTAGTGCTTCATGACACCACATAGCGGCCCCGTATTCTCCTTTACTAAACTCAAGGGCTACCGGTACCAACAAATGTGTCACACTAACGTAGCCATCGCTTCAACCATGTAGGTATACCCCGCACAATTTCCACAATCTATTGCTACTTACCTAATGGTGTTCCCCGATCCGGGTAGAGGATCAATACAAACCCAAACAAGGACCCATAAATGTAAAGCAAACAGATCAAACAATGAAAGCAAGTAAATATGATCTAACTCTAAGGTAACCCCACTTTTATGCAATCCCTAGAAGAGTCACCAGTTCTGTAATATGGAGAGAGAACTGACTTGGTTGTTTTACATTTGATCATAATTGTTGCGGATAGCAAGAGTCGTCACTGACTTTTCTTTTATCCAATAAGGAAAGGGTGAAAAGAACAGGAAAGATCTTTGAGATATTTTCTTGAGTTCGGGGGGTAGATTATGAAAAGGGAAGGTGTTAGCACCCTTTTCATCCTTAGTTATCTATGGGCTCTTAGTTTCTTTCTAGATCACTTGAAAATTCTTTGTTTGAAAGTGTGCTTTGTGACGGGTGTATGTTTGAAAATATTTTGAAAACGCCTTTGTTTCAGAAAACTTTGCAATGATTCTCGTCTCTATAAGAATGCATACAAAGTGTTGGTTTTGAAAATAGTTCAAAGAGATGTTTGTTTTTGAAAGTGTATGTGTGGAAATGGTTTTAGTTTGCAATCAAGAAACTACGAGCGTCCTACCTACTCAAAAGGTCTATGTTCTTTTCATCCTCCTTTAGATGTTGCTACCTTATCATTGATTGGTAAGAATCCCCATCGTTGGATGTGAAGGGACGGGCGTGGGTCAATCGTATAGTCATGAATAGCAATGTTGTGAGATATCTTAGCATTTCTCTTGAGGGACTAAGATCATTTGAAGGCAACATTCAAAGAGTCATCGAGGGACTATGATCTTGTGTTTTTTATTGTTTTTACTAAGACGTCTCACATGCATATTATGACCATTTTTCATAAGGCAACAAGTGGAGGTATCCCTAGAGGTGCACGTGTGTGAATAGTATGTTTGATTGCATGCATTTTTGTCTTTGAAATTAGGGTTGTCTAGGATTGATTTTAGTCTTTCCATACACACCCTAATTTACTAGTATTTATATGAAAGCCGTAAATTATGGAAAGATAAATGTCCTACGCGCTATTACATATTTTGGAGATGGGGTATACAAATTTACAAATGGGAGGTGGAAAGAAATAAAAATTCCTAATTATTACAACCATATTGAATAGCAACGAAAGAAAATATATAAAAAAATTATAAAAAACAAAAATAGTGCAAAAGAGAGAAAGAAAAGAAATTCTGGATCGAAGCATGTGTCCTTCGATTCACACCCTTTTTTCCTTCTTTCATTTGAGATTGTAAGTCAAGGTGTATTGAAGCATACACCCTTCGATTCACACACCCTTTCCCTTCGTTTGGGCCTACAAATCAGTGTGCATCAAAGCATACACCCTTCGATTTACACACCTTTTTTCTGTTTTCTTTTGTTTGGGACTAGATAGTAGTATGGGTCGAAGCCATGCTAATATTGTTTCATGGTCTGTACAGGTTAGTCTCTAACATATATTTGGACAATAAAAGAAACAAATGAAAGGGTAGAAACGAAAAATAAGCAAAAGGTTATTGACATGCTTGAAATGAAAGGTTTAAAGTCAGAAAGACTTACCTTGAATTTGGAGTTGGTGCTTTTGGACTTTGAGTGATTGCCATGGATATCCTTGAATTCAAAAGCAAAGAACAGGGGTATTATGTTTCTTTGATTCTATATTCGAAAGCAAAGAAAATAAGAGTTGTGTTTCTTTGGTTATGGATTCAAAGGAAAAGAAATAAGTGTTGTGTTTCTTTAGTTCTGGATTCGAAAGGTGTGGGTTTTTGATTCTGGGTTTAAGAGTGTGTTAAGTGTTCTATCCTTTCTTTTCCTTGCCAACAAATCTCTCTCAAACCACTCAAAAGCCACCTTTAGATGTGTTGTGAAACATCTTATTTATAGAAGAGTTTGGCTGAGATTTGAGGGGGGAAACAAATGAAATTTGAATAGTTTGGGTATGCTATTTTCATATCTTTCGAGGTGCAGCTCTCATATGCTATTTCGGTGCAAATTAGGAGTAGCATAGCAGGAATGCTTTTTAGCAGTTTTGGAGTGTTGTGGCAGCTTGGTGCAGGATTGTTTCATAGCAGTACATCAGACTTGGGCTTGGGAGCATATAGGACTTTGTTTAGCATCCTTCGACCAGACTCACCAAAAGAAAAAACACCAATTTTGTGTTATTCGAATGGACCCATTGTATGTCCTTAGAATGGACCAATGGTATGTCCTTCTAATGTACCACCAAATGTATGTTCTTCGGATCCACCAAATTCATGTTCTTCGAATGGGCCTTTTGTATGTTCTTCGAATCCACCAGTTGTGTGTCATAGTGTAGAAACTGTGTGAGTTGAAGGGTTTAAAGGTAGAATCGAAGCAAGCATGAATGGAGTATTTGCCTTGTACCTGCTAGCATGAGGGAAAGCATTGCTTTGTGAATCTAAGCAAGCACGAAGATAGCCAATGCCCAGTCAAAGCTTGGGAAATCGAAGCAGTCTTAAAGGAGGACAAAGTCCAATCGAAGCTTGGGAAATCAAAGCAAGTTTAAGGAGGCCACAGTCCAGTCGAAGCTTAAGAAATTGAAGAAGGCTTAAAGGAGGCCAAAGTCCAATCGAAGCTTGGGAAATCAAAGCAGGCTTGAAGGAGGATAAAGTCCAATCGAAGCTTAGGAAATCGAAGCAAGCTTGAAGGAGACCAAAGTCCAGTCGAAGCTTGGGAAATCGAAGCAAGCTCGCTCTTCTTTGATTTGATGCTTGGAAGCCCTATATGATCCATGGAAATTATATGGGTCATAAAAAATCCAATTGTACTTGTGCAAACTTGAACTTTTGAAAATCCTTGTGAGAAAATGTCTTGGGAAAAGAGAGGGTAAATTTTGGGGTACAACAGAGAGTGTCTACTTCGAAGGCATCAAAACCCTCTACAGTTTTTAACATTTCCTCCAGAGCTTTACTGATTCATTACTAGTGGATTATCAATAACATGAGTACCAGTTATCTTTAATGGTGCCTGGTTGGCATCCTCTGGGTCGCGGTCCCCATATTACAGGTCTAAGTAGTTGTCTGCATTATTGGTTGGAATATGTAGGGTATGTGATGCCCCTGCTTTTGATGGCGGTAGGAAAAACCCTTCAGTTTCAGCTTCTCTTGTCTCTTGTTGGGCCATGACGAAATTTTGGAGTCCTACTTCCGGCTCTTTTCTTAGTTGGTGACCGCTTGATGCACCAATCGTTTGGGCTACTTCTTTGAAATCTACCATGGGAATCTTGTCCTGCCTGTCAATGATGTTCTTCAAAGCTATGATAACTTGACTCGGATCTCATTTCATTGAACTTACATCACCATTTACTTCGTCGAGATCCTCTTTGAACGCCGCATGAGTTTCCTCGATTTGCTCCATTGCTTTTTATTGATAGGCCCTTGTTTGATATGAAGGCCAAGGAGGTGGAGATCTTCTTCTACCAATGGTTTAAAAAGATAAGCTTGGATATGATATGCTGGTGTTTATGAATGCATGCATGCGAACGAATATGTATGAATATGAAAGGGGTTAAATGTCTTATTCACTTGGGTATATATTTATCTTTTGCTTATTTTTATTCGGTGACCAGCTTAAAAAATAGATACGAATACGAGATGTGGAAACAAAATGTCTTTATTGAAGGTAACATAATCCAGATATTGAATAATATTACAATCTTAAGCCAATACTTGTTTGCATGAAATTAAGAAAAGGGAAATAAGTCTTCTAGGTGCACTTACGGATATCTGCTCTAAAACCATCCACCTTTGCTTGACAAATCTTAAGATAGTCTTCAGTACATTATTTCCCTTTTTTGGCTTTGATTTCAGACATGTTTGGCGCATTGACGTGGACAAGTTGTTTCCTTTGGTATCCCTTTTTAAGACAGTCACCGAGATCTTGATCTTATTATTATTTTTTTGTTTTGTACCCTGTAAATAAGACAAATAAAAGAAGCAAATGATGAATATATGAAATATATGAATGCACGGATGTATGGTTGAGTGACGGGATTTTGTGATAAGTACCCTTATAAGTTAGGCTCCTTAATTTTGACCTACGGTTAGTCTACCCTCCCAAAAGGTGGCTTCCTTAAGGGTATCATGAATAACACTAGAGGGAAAAGGCACAGGGACCACCCTTAGGTGGAGCCTCTTTGCAGACTGAGACTTTTGTCTCAAAGTCGTAAAAGGTCTCGCCATGAGATTTTTGGTTAAGGTCGTTACAAAGAGTCATGGGTGGCATTCTAAATTCCTACTCATCAAGAGGATATCTCTCGATAAGTATTCCTTTTTTCGGAATTCCACTGAATCTAGGCGAAGTCGTCACATAAACTCGCAGGGATGATGTATCCCCTAAGCTAATAGACGAACCTTTTATCTAAGGGTTATATTGAGAATATTTTTTGAAATAAAATCCTGCCACGCAACAAATATATAATGATAAAAAATTGACAAGAATAAATAAATGCAATAGATAAATAAATAAAGCAAATAAATAAATAAAAATAAAAACCCAAAAATAAACCCTAAAACCTAAGGTTAAGGTCCCCAGTACAGTCGCCAGCTGGTGCGACTGCTTTTAAATACATAGTCGCCACTATCAGTTTTTATCCTAGGGAAGGGCATCTAATAGGAAACCCTAATTCGCAGACATAGATTCTAGGTTTCAGACTTCATTAGACGAAAGGAAGGTGTTAGGCACCTTTCGTCTACCTTGTTCACAAGGATACTAGGTTTTAGGTTTAGGTTCCAGGTTAAATAGGGTTTTAAATTTTAATTAGGAGAACTCGCCACGATTTTTGATCGTATGCCTACGTATCCTCTTATGAGGAATCAAAGTCCCAATTCGTAGTTCGTATGAGGTTGGTGCTTTTTTAGGGGTTTCAAATGTATTTTGAATTGCCTCACATTTGACCGGGAGTAGTGATTGCGGAGATTTTGGCTAAATGCGCGATTAGTCAAAATCCGTTTGAAACCTTTTTGCAAAAAACAGTTGTTTAGATTAGTTTGTTCGCGAAAAATAGTTTGAGATTTGTTATATGTTTTTTATCGCATTAATTGCAAAAAAGCTTAATTAATGCATGACTAAAAAGATTTTAATGCAAATATATAAAATAATATGTACATGAGTTTTGAGGCAAAATAATTTATATGATAATATAAATGATATTTGCAATTGACAATAAAAATTAATATTAATAATAATAATAATTTATAAAAAAGAATAAAATAAAATATAAATATAATAATTATAAAATGTAAATATAATAATTATAAAATATAAATATAAAGTATAAAAATATAAAAAGAAAAATATTTAATTAATATTGGGGGGGGGTGCATTTCCAATTGAATCAGTAAGACAATAGGGGTGTTAAAAGTTAAGTTGGGCTGGCCCAATGCGCAAAGGGGTGCAATTTGTTTAGTGTCTTAGTAAAATAGGGAATGATGGGGTGTGAAGAGTAATGGGCTTGGCCCATTACAGCTTTTTGAAGGGGCCCGATTGAATCATGTACATGAGGGAGTATGGGAGTTATCATGGAGACTTCACCTATGGCCGTCTGATGGAGATCATGCGGATGAAAGTGAAGGGTGTACAATAGTCATCATGGGCGTGCATGTATAGAATCCAAATGGAATACAAATCTTTTGTTTATCATTTTATTTACAAATCATTTTCAATCTTGGTGATAATAACTTCATCTTCCTCTTTCTCTCACTCGCAACCCAGTTAACCCCTTCTCTCCTCTAACCCTAAACAAATCGCGGCGCCGTAACCCTAAAAAAACCCTACCCATCGTAACTCTACCCTTCCTCTCCATAACCAGCCAAACCCTAACCCAACAATAAAAAAAAGAAAACGAAAATCTAAGTTACCCTCTGTAGCAATTCTGATTCTGACTTGGATCCGGTACTAATGTCTTATTTGATTTCGTAGGTCCTGTGAACGGTGGTTCCCGGTGATGAGAGGTTGAAGATGATGGTGTACGGCAGAAGCGGCTAGCAATTAGGGTTTCAGATATCGAAACCCCAATCGCATCAACCTTCGGTTCTCTTCAACGATCGGCACCAGGTATTTGTTCTTCGTCTTCGAATTCCTTCGCCTCTGTATCTCTCTTGTATTCAAGCCTTTTCAATTTTGTTCTATCTTTATTCTTCGATTTTTTTGTAATTCGAATCCTCCCCCCTCTTTTCTGTATATTTAGTTTAGTTATTTATAGATTTCAGATTAGGGTTTTGTGAATTTGTTGTTATAGATTAGCATAGATTTAGGAAGTTTAGAAAGAATTAGGGATAGAGAATATATTGTAATTGATTTAGTATTGAATGTTGTTGTACTGTAATTTTCGGATTTGATTTATAATAGAGATTAGATTTGTAGAGATTTGATTTCTTTTTAATTGTAATTTCTGACTCTATTCTGTAAGATTTGATTTAGTGTAATAGAGATTGGATTTGTAGAGATTATAAGATTTTTACAGTTTTTTTATTTGATTTCAACAATAGTTGTTTCCTGCGAAAAACATGCCTTAATTTTTGTTTAATTGCACAGTAGTCGTTCTCTAATTTTGGGCCAGCATTAGTTCTTTTGATTCAGCCCAACAATATTGGTTTTTTTATTACAGCAAAAAAACAAGTTTTTTAATGCAACCGGCCCAATTGCCTTTCAAAACAGTTTTTTTTTTCCAAATAATAATTTTTTTAATAAATGATTTTTAAAACTTAATATCTACTAAAAAAAATTGTTTCAACAAAAAACAGTAAAAAAAACGTTAATTGGGCCTAAACAAACCTTTTTTATAAAACAATTTTTTTAAATAATATTTAATATAATGTTGTTTTATAATAAAATGAAATAAACGGTTAATAGTAACAATAATACTTCTTTTTTCCAAAAACAACAGATGGGCCATAAAGAAACTTAATGGGCTGAGTTATTGATAAGCACACCCCCTTCCGCTATTTGCTATTTAAAAGAAATGGACAAATATGAATTTTAATATATTTGCAAATTGAATTCTCTCCTCCTAAAAACAATACCTAAATGAATTTAAATAAGAACTTTATTATTATTGATAGTTTTTTCATTTTCGAATCGTATGGTCCAATGGCCAACATGCTTCAAGAATGGGTTTACGGACACATGGGTCTTTCTGATTTAGAAAGCCCCACTCTCCTGAATTAATACATCCCCTGTTGATCTGAATTCTTCTTTAAAAAATGGACCAACAGATATTGTTGGACCATCTTTAACATTTCTTCTATTTTAAATCTTGAAAAATATGATGGTCGAGGTAAGGCAAATTTGGGGCACGACACATTGCACCAAAGAGGATGCGCTCATGGGAAGCTTGAGCCCTTTTGTTTTAGGAGTTTATTTTTGTTTCTTCCATTGTAAGCCCAAGAGGCATCTTGTAACCGTTTGAACTTATTAATACAATTAATGTTTGTTCCCTCTTTGTCTAAACAAATTTAAATCTTAAAAGTCCTTGAAATCATTTGCATATGCATTCCATGCATCATAACATAAGCAGGTTTTCAAGCACATGTTTCCTTATCTTTCTATTGTTTATTTTAGTACGATGGATATCGAGTAAACCGTGAAACACTTGCAGAAGCAGAATTCTAAATTCCAAGAAACCTTACTGACCCTGGCCAAAGGACAACAAGAGCTTATGTCACTTCTGGTAGCCAAAAAGAAGACCAAGAAGAAGGCACTGATCAACATAGGGAAAAGGTTTAAAGGTCCTGTCCGTCAAGTGCAAGTAGTTGAAGAATCATCCAAGGAATACGAGAACCAGAAGGAAGACGCAAGGAGCACCCATGATAGGGGTGCAAATGATCAAGCGTCTGAGGATGAAGATTACTTTGGTGAGCAGTATCCACCGGCTGAGGATAAATACAAGCAATTAGAGGATAGGTTGAAAGCTGTTGAAATTCAAGCCGTACCCGATTTGGATTTTGGTGATTTGGGCTTAGTACCTGGGGTCGTCATTCCCCATAAGTTCAAAATACCAGTCTTTGCTAAGTATGACGGAGTTTCATGCCCAAAGCTTCACCTGAAGTTCTATGTCCGCAAGATACAACCGTATACCACTGACAATAACCTCTGGGTGCACTTATTTTAAGAGAGTCTATCTGGGACTCAGTTAGAATATTTTTACCAATTAGAGGGTTCCCGAATTCACACATGGGAAGATCTGGCCACTGCTTTTTATCATCAATATCAGCACAACGCTGATTTAGCACCAACAAGAGTTCAACTTCAAGGAATGACAATGGGTACTAATGAAGGGTTTAAAGAGTCCGCGCAAAAATGGAGGAACCTTGCTGGTAGAGTTCAACCACCACTAACTGATAGGGAACTGGTGGACATGTTCATGGGAACATTAACTGGACCATTTTTCAATTTGCTAATTGGGAGCTCATCATCCAGTTTCACAGAGTTAATTCTGACTGGTGACAGAGTCAAGAGTGGTATCAAGAGTGGAAAAATTCCCATGGCATCTGCTTCTACATCAAACATTATGAAGAAGCCCTTTATTGGAAAAAAGGAAACCAATGTCGTATACGGTTCAAGAAGCCATGTCAAAAAAGACTATTGCCAATCTGTTGATGTTGTTTTGATCTCTAATCCTCCATCTGCTCAAAGACAACAACAATCAAACCATCAACGACCTGAAGTTCCTAGAAGACAATTCACGAGTATTAATATGTCACTGTCCCAAGCCTTACAACACCTGTTGAAGGCCAACTTGGTAACATTGTATGATCCACCATCAAATCCCAAGGTTACATCATCGAAGTAAAATCCTAATGTCAAATGTGCATATCATTCCAACAGCCCTGGGCATGAAACTAATCAATGTTAGGCTCTAAAAAACAAGATTCAAAATCTTATCGACAATAAAACTATTGAGTTTGATCCACCTACAACTCCGAATGTTATAACTGTACCAATGCCAAATCATGGCAAAGGTGTCAATGCAATTGAAGACACTATTTTTGCTTCCTCCGTTGAAGATTTGACTACTCCACTGACCGTTGTTAAAGAGAATCTGCTGAGAGCTGGGGTTTTCCCTGGCTGTTTGAAAGACTGTAATTCTTGTGCCAAACAAGTGAATAGATGAAAGAATGTGTTCAACGCCTGATAAATAGTCATGAGATCCTGTTTGAAAAAACTCTGACTATCAAAATTTTGACCGATAAAACTGAAGACGTTTCTATCATAACAATTTCCAACAAGCCTCTTAGGATCTCTTCAAAGGGTCCTATTAGTATCTCCAACAAACCAATGATTGCTCCCTTGATAATTACTGCTCCTGGGCCGATTCCTTACTCCTCCGACAAAGCAGTCCCTTGGAATTATGGTGTTGAGGTTTACTATCATGGAATTAAGCAAGATTCTTGGATCAATAAAGACAAGGTTGATGATGTTACAAATATTGCTGGTTCTAGCAGGGTAACGAGAACGGGGGGGATTTTTTCTCCTAACACTTCACCCCCAACTACTACGACGACACCTGTCTGCATTACCACTGATAAACCTAGTATTGACACTAGGGGTAAAGAGAAAGTAGTTGAGCCTTCCAAGACGGAGGCGCCATCCAAAAATGCCCAAGCTTTAATCAAATTTTTGAAGAAAGCACATGTTCCCTAAGAAACAACAACCAAGCAGTTTGAAAACTGTGTGGCGAGTCTGACTGCCAACAATGGATTGGGGTTCTTTGATGCTAACTTGACACCTGTTAGAAGAAATCATAACAAGGCTTTGCATGTCTCTATCGAGTGCAAAGGAACTACACTGGCCCATGTTTTGGTGGATACAAGGTCCTCTCTAAATGTCTTACCCAAAGGTGCCTTGGACCGGTTAGATTGCGAAGGCCTAGTGCTAAAACCAAGTGATATATTCGTGAGGGCTTTTGATGGGTCCAAAGGGTGGTGCATGTAGAGGTGGATCTCCCCATTAAAGTTGGTTCACAAGTCTTCAATTCTACCTTCTATGTGATGGATATACGTCCTGCCTACTCTTGTTTACTTGGGAGACCTTGGATACATGGGGCAGGGGCAGTGACGTCCACCCTTCACCAAAAGTTGAAGTACCCAGTCAAGGGGAAGATCGTCACAGTCTATGGTGAAGAGGAATTCATGGTAAGCCACCTCAATTCCTTCAGATATGTGGAGATGGATGGTGAGTTTATAGAAACTTTGTGCTAAGCCTTCAAAGTGGTTCCTCCTATGGTTGCTGCCACCAAAATATCTTATGATATTCCAAAAACTGATGAAGTTGTGCCAAGAATGGTGTCATTCAAAGATGCTCGCACTACGGTTGAAGACAGAAGCAATACAATTTGGGGACAACTCCCTAACATTCCATTCAAAGCAGACAAGTTTGGGTTGGGCTTCACTACCAAGGCTCAAAGGGAGGTCATACATGCTCGCATAGGAAAACCGCCTCTTCGCATGAGTAATCATGAGGCGAATGTTATTGAAGACTCCTAGGATGACTGTGACTTTGACGAATGGATTTACCCGACTACCGGTGAAGGACTCGACAAATGGCATGCCAAAGATTTCATTCCCATCTCCTTTAATGAGGAGTAATTACCTTTTACTATTTTGTCAATTCAAGAACTTTTGTCTGTAATTTTAATTCCAAACAATGACTTTAAGCCATGTGCCTTGCTTTGGGCACTATGGTCCATTTGTTAAGGGTTTATTCATTACCATATTCCATATGATCATTCAATGAAAACGTTGGACCTTTTGCATTTAAATTTTGCGCTCATTGTCTTTGTTTTTCTTATTTGCATTTTCAAAATAGCCATGTATCTTACATGCACACATGCACACACACACACACACACACACACACACACACACACACACACACACACACACACACTTGCAGATCCTCATCCACTACGGATCTCACTGCCAATGACTCTGCTATTTCCAGCTATGACTTTGAACATCCAATCAACCAAGCCGAAGACGAAGGCGAAGAAGATTGTGAAATACCAGGGGAGTTAGCCAGACTTCTGATGCAAGAAGAGAAAGCCATTCAAACTCATGAAGATCCAATTGGAGTGATCAACCTAGGTACTGAGGAAAACTAGAAAGAGGTCAAGATCGACACCAACTTGGAAGACACTGTCAAAGGAAGATTGGTACAGATGTTATATGACTATTTCGAAGTGTTTTCTTAGTCGTATGAAGATATGCCGGGTTTGGATACCAACATTGTGGTTCATCGTCTATCAAAAAAGGGAGATTGCCCTCCAGTCAAGCAAAAAGTGTGTCGTATGCGACCAGACATGTCTGAAAAGATAAAAGCTGAGGTAATGAAGCAATTCAATGCAGGTTTCCTAGAAGTGACACCGTATCCTCAGTGGGTGGAAAATGTGGTCCCTATACCAAAGAAGGATGGAAAGGTTCGTATGTGCGTAGACTATAGGGATTTGAATAAGGAAAGCTCCAAAGATGATTTCCCACTACCGCGTATTGATGTTTTGGTTGACAACACAGCTCAACATAAAGTCTTCTCCTTTATGGATGGTTTCTCCGGTTATAATCAAATCAAGATGGCTCCCGAGGATATGGAGAAAACCCCCTTTGTCACACAATAGGGGACCTTTTGTTACAAGATCATATTGTTCGGTCTAAAGAATGCAGGGGAAACATATCAACGAGCTATGGTAGCCTTATTTCATGATATGATCCATCATGAAATAGAGGTCTATGTGGAAGATATGATTGCAAGGTCGCAGACTAAAGAAGAACACCTTGATCACTTACACAAGCTATTTAAAAGGCTGGAAGAATATAAGCTGAGGCTGAATCCCAGTAAATGTATCTTTGGGGTAAGATCTGGAAAACTCCTAGGGTTTGTTGTCAGTGGTAAAGGTATTGAGGTCGACCCTGCGAAGGTCAAAGCTATCCAAGAAATGCCAGCTCCCCGTACTGAGAAGGAGGTCATAGGTTTCTTAGGTCGACTTAACTACATCGCCTGATTCATATCTCACTTAAGTGCCACTTGTGAGCCACTCTTCAAGCTGCTGAAGAAGGATCAAGTAATCAGATGGAATGACGACTGCCAAGTAGCTTTTGAAAAGATTAAGGAGTACTTACAAGAACCTCCAATCCTGATGCCTCCAGTTGAAGGAAGACCTCTGATTATGTACTTTACTGTATTATAGAATTCAATGGGGGTGGGTGTTGGGCCAACATGACGAGTCTGGCCGAAAAGAGCATGCAATATACTACCTGAGCAAAATGTTTATCAGCTGGAAACTAGATATTCACTGCTCGAGAAAACTTGTTGCGCTCTGGCATGGTCTGCTCGCCGGCTAAGACAATATATGTTGACTCACACCACTTTATTGATTTCTAAGATGGACCCTATCAAGTATATCTTCGAGCAGCCAGCTCTCTTCGGGCGAATATCTAGATGGAAAATGATTCTGAATGAATATGATATCCAATACACTACACAAAAAGAAATAAAAGGAAGTGTGTTGGCGGATCATTTGGCACATCAAGCTGTTGACGACTACCAATCCATGAACTTTGAATTCCCGGATGAGAACATCATGCTAATAACTGACTGCGAAAAGCCTGGACCGTATGACGGACCTGAACAATGATCTCGATGGACTATGGTTTTTGATGGAGCTTCCAATGCTTTGGGTAACGGAATTGGTGTTGTGCTTTGACTGTACGAACAACATGGCTGAGTAAAAGGCATGCATTTTGGGTCTAAAGGATGCCATCGACCTAAGGATCAAGTTCTTGGATGTATATAGAGATTCTGCTATAGTAATCAGTCAAGTCAAGGGAGAATGGGATACCAAGCACCCTAATCTGATACCTTACAAAGAGTTTGTGTTGACTCTGATCCCATACTTTGAGAAGGTCAACTTTGAACACTTTCCAAGGGAAGAAAGTCAATTGGCAGATGCTTTAGCAATAATGTCGTCCATGTTCAAGGTCGATTGGGACAACGAGGCTCCTAGAATCACAATTGAAATATTTGACAAGCCATCGCACTGTTGCGAGCTTGACACTGACAAAGAGAAACCTTGGTACCATGAGGTGAATATGTATATTGAAGCACAAGAGTATCCGGAAGGAGCCTCCATCAATGATAAGAAATTTTTGCCAAGATTTTCAGCCAAATTCTTCCTAAGCAATGGAATCTTGTACAAACGCAACCATGATTCTACTCTACTCCGGTGTGTGGACAAGAAGGAGGCAGAGGAGATCATGGAAGACATGCATGATGGTATATTTGGGACTCACTCTAATGGACACACTATGGCCAAGAATATTCTAAGGGTTGGTTACTATTGGTCAACAATGGAAACTGATTGTCACTATCACTTGAGGACCTGCCATAAGTATCAGATCTATGCCGACAAAGTTCGCGTGCCTCTGATACCTCTAAATGTCATGACTGCTCCGTGGCCATTTGAAATGTGGGGCATTGACATGATTGGAGAGATCAAATCTACTGCTTCTAATGAACACCGCTTCATCCTTGTTGATATTGATTATTTTACCAAATGGGTCGAAGCTGCCTCATTTGCCTCAGTCACAAAGAATGTTGTAGCCAGATTTATCAAGCATAACCTCATCTGCCGCTACGGTATCCCCGAAAGGATCATTACCGAAAATGGAACCAATCTCAATAATGCTATGATTACGGAACTCTACACTCAGATCAAAATTAAGCATCACAATTCTTCTCCGTACAGACCTAAGATGAATGGCGCAGTGGAAGCTGCTAATAAAAATATCAAGAAGATTATACAAAAGATGGTAGTAACCTACAAAGACTGGCATGAGATGCTACCGTTTTCTCTTCATGGCTACCGTACTTCAGATCGAATGTCAACTAGGGAAACTCCTTTCTCTTTAGTCTATGGCATGGAGGTTGTCCTGACTATTGAAGTTCAGATTCCTTCCTTAAGGATTATGAAAGAAGCAGACCTGGGAGAAGACGAATGGGTACAGACTAGGTTGGATCAGTTGAATTTGATTGACGAGAAGCGATTGGCTTCTATTTGTCATGGACAAATGTATCAAAAGTGTATGATCAAGGCGTTCAACAAGAAGATCAAGCCTTGAGTATATCAGACTAGCGATTTGGTAATAAAGCACATCATTCTTCCACATGGCGATCCCAGGGGCAAATGGACTCCCACATATGAAGGGACATTTGTGGTTAAGAAAGTTTTCTCTGGCGGTGCCATGACGCTGACTACTATGGATGGTGAAGATTTCCCACATCTTGTGAATGCGGACATAGTTAAAAAACACTATGCATAAAACGACCCGCTAGGTCGACATACCTAGGCAAAATAAGGGCATCATGGCGAACCAAAGAGGTTCGGGCAAAAATTAGGGATATATGAAAAAGATTGTACACCCGGAAATTCGAAAACCCGAAAGGGATGCTTGGGTAAAAATGGGTATCCTGGTAGACTGAAAACCCGAAAGGGCGGTCCAGGAAAAAGTTAGGGATTAAAGCGTACGACTATGTACCATGGAATTTCTACAGCCAGTTTATTACCAAGGTCCAAGTTCAATGGTACAAGATCAATCCAATCAACTCCTTTCAACAACAAGGGATGATGTTCGAAGACATAGGGGAAATAGAGGAGTTGGAATACAATGAGATCACTTCCACATGGCTATTATTTTTGCTTTCACTTTGTACTCTTTTCATTTCTTTCGACGATTTCCTCTTACTAGGATCTCTGTATCCTTGTACAAAAACACCTGTTTATAGGCAAACATCAATACAAGTATACTTTGAAGTGCAAATTTTTTTGTTTTTTATGTTTTAAGTGCAAAAGCATCCAATGACTAAAATCAAATGAACATATGCATATGAACATGATTAAACTGTTAACAAATGAACAAATATCTCCTTAAAGATTTAGGATAATCCCCACAAGAGTTGCCTTAATAAAATTATCCCCACGGACTGGGATTCGTGCAATCCCCAGCCAGAGTTTTAATCTCCGGAAAACCCTCTCCCTAGCTGAGTTGGTCTAAAAAAGGGCCCTATGGATTTCTCCCTAAAGGAAACACCTCTCCAGCAGCTCGTCAAATTTTCTCTTCAACGACGTTCATTTCCCCAACGAACTGCAAATTCCCAAGCTTGAGTTAGCTTCCCAGACTATTACAAATCAACGGATAAAACCCCTTAACCCCGACAGAGTCATTGCAATCCATAACGGAGTCGTTACTATCCCCGAAAGTAGCTGTGAAGCCTGGAATCCAACTAGATAACAGTTTAACTTCTTTAATCACTACGAAGCCTGGAATCTGACCAGATAACAGCAAGTTACTGTGAAGCCTAAAATCCGACCAGATAACAGTTTAACTTCTCTAATCATTGCGAAGCCTTGAATCCGACCAAATAACAGCAAGTTACTGTAAAGCCTGGACCCGACCAAATAACAGTTTAACTTCATCCTTTCAAGCAAGTTACTGTGAAGCCTGGACCCGACCAGATAACAGTTCAACTTCATCCTTTCTAGAAAATTATTGTGAAACCTGGAATCTGACCAGATAATAGTTAATGTCATCTAAGTTGTTGCGAAGCCTGGACCCGACGAGATAACAATCAACTTTATCCTTTCTAGCAAATTACTGTGAAGCCTAGAATCTGGCCAGATAATAGTTAATTTCATCTAAGTTACTGCGAAGCCTGGAATATGACCAGATAACAGTTTAACTTCTTTAATCATTGTGAAGCCTAGAATCCGATCAGATAACATCAAGTTACTGTGAAGTCTGGACCCGACCAGATAATAGTTCAACTTTATCCTCTCAAGAAAATTATTGTGAAGACTGGACTCGAGCAAATAACAGTTTGATTTCATCTAAGTTACTGCAAAACCTGGAATCTGACCAGATGTCAGTTCAACTTCATCTCTCTAAACAAATTACTACGAAGCCTGACCAGATAGAAGTTTAAGTTGTTATAAAGCCTGGAATCCGACCAGATAACAGTCAACTTAAATTTTTTGCGAAGCCTGGAATACGACTAGATAACAGTTAATTTCATCTTCCCCAGTAAGTCATTGTGAAGCCTAGAATACGACCAGATAACAGTCAATTTTATTATCCCCCAACAAGTTGTTGTGAAGCCTGAATCCGACCAGATAATAGCTAACTTTCATTCTCCCCGGTAAAGAGATAATTCCACAGTAGAGCAATGGATAACTAAAACGCATGAACTATATTCCCTAAGCAGAAATCAACACTCTCCATAGAGTTTCCCTCAAGAAAAGTCAATGTTCCCCAACGAATTTTTCCTTAAACAACAAGACAGGAATTCCCAGCAGAAACATTCTAAACAAAGTTTGAAGACACACATACCCTTTAACAGCAGTCCGAGATTTAACTCGCCAAGGGTCCCTAGCATTTATCAAGGATTTATTTTCCAAGACAAAGTTACATTTCAACAATATTTCACATTTATACATCATATTTCATACATGATAAATGCATACAACATAATCTCATTTATTTTGAGAACATCATTACGCCATGCATACATCTGCATGCAACTAACCCTTTTCCTTGTAGGAAAAGTCAATCAACAAAACAAAAGTCCTCTTCTGGATAGACTCACATCTTCCAATTAATAATAGGCAAATCAACGGACCTTATATGACTAGATTCACTTTCTCCAGTTAATAATATGCAACCAACATGCCTCTTCTGGTTAGATTTGTTTCCCCAGTGAATTCACCAATCAAAGATCTTTTTTGATTGGGTTTACTTCTTCTAGTTAAAGACAGGCAAAGGACATCTGTTGTTTTAGTATAAATCGACCAAAGATTTATTCTGATATTTCTCCCAAATAAATAATTTGAAGACATCTGCTGGCTCTGATATTTCAAGCCTTGCATCGCAAGTTCGCCCAGTCATTGGTCCAGATGCCTGAAAATCAACCGCGTTGACCCAAAAGTCGACCTTTTCAAGATCAAGTTCAAATGATTGAAACCTCTCCATTATTCGATATTTTTGAGCGTTTATTTTTTGCGTATGACCCTCCTTGACGTCATCTCCAACTTCTGTTTACAAATTAAGAGCGTCAGTTGTTGCACCTCAGCTAGAGTTTTCTGGGTCTTGAGGTTTCGTCATCAGATAAAGGAGTTTTTCATCTAGATCCTGAGCAGTGAACTATGCAGAATTAAGGTTTTTAAGTTTGGTTATCTTGGATATCTTTATCATCAAGTTACAAGGCAATTTCTCATTCAAATCCATCAGATCTCAGATTAGGGTTTACTTCCCTATTGTTTGTTAAGGGACTAGGTTTTTGGATCCATGGTTGTTGTGAAATTCTTCTTTCATTAGTTTCAAAAACTTCTCAAGAAAAAGATTTTAGGGTTTCAACTTGTTGATGTTAGGATTCTCTCCTTATTTTCAAGTGAGTAGACTACGAACCAGGATTTTGTGGATTCTCAACATCTCAAGTCACCTTCTTCATTCAATAGATGAATTCGAGTTTGTTGATACCAGAGTTTCCATAATCACTTCAGGAGAGAGCCTTGTGAGCCAGGTTTCATCATTGTGTTCTAAAATCATCTTCATTTCAAGGGACTTGTGTGTGTTAATTTCATCAACTAGAAAGGGCTTTGTCTCAATGAAAAATGCATCAAGTTTTCTTTCAAGAATTTATTGATTCAGAGTTTTCTTTTTGGTTCGTGTCACGTTTTGGTGGTTAAGGAAAAGATGTTGCACAACATAAAAATCTATTGAATGCAATTTTATGAATAACAAATCTTGATTCAAGGTCTTAAGGTCATGATTTATCAATATTTGATTTGAGGCTAGAATAAGAAGGTTTATTATTCTAAGTGATTGTTCTTAAACATTTGATTCAAGAAAAGTTGAAATATTCATGGCGTACTTGGAAGACAAGATACAAATGTAAAAGATCAAAGAAAATGCAATTTGAAAGAAATAGGTTGAAACTTCATTGATCTCATTCAAGGCATGGATTCAAAATTCATACAAGTTCAAGATTAACCACTTTCCATCATTATCATCAAAATAAGTTCATTACAAAATGAATTCAAGATTTACAAGTCATTACAAGTTCAAAAAAAAGGGGATCATTACACAAGACAAATTCCATCAAACCACTTCCATAATTTCATTCAAAATAACCCATACTTATTTCCAAATATCATTCAAAAAACTCAAGATTCATTCAAACTTTCAAATTACAAGAGATCGAAACCAAGGAGGAAAGATTCAACTTGAAGCTCATTACAAAATTATATTCATCATTTTTACAAAGTTACAAGAAAATCCTAAACCAATCTGGCACCAATCATCTATAAGTCTGCTACAAACCTACACATGTCCATCAGCCTGTACTACTATCCTACAATGCTGCTACCACAAGCCAAACAAGACAGTCCAAAAACTTTGTTGTCCAAACCCGCCCCTGCAGTAAGATCCCAATTTCATTCCCGCTGCCCTGCACCAAAATAGTCCAAAATCTGTCAAAAGCCTTGCTGTAAATTGCCCTGCTACAGCCTGCTAGCAATGCTGCAAAATCATACCAACGCCTGCTATGTTATGCTACCCATAACAGTACAAAACCTGTCAAAAGCCTTGCTGCAAATTGCCCTGCAAAACTGTACCAAGTTAGCCCCTATACCAGTCCAAAACGTACACAAATATTGCACTAAATCAGCAGGGCAAAATACTGCATTAAAAAGAATTGAAAAAGTTAGCTAAAAATGTTCAAAATTATCAATTCCCCCCCCCCCCCCCCAAAACCCATTATTATTTGATATAACAGGGAAACCCTATATACAAAAAGGCATGAGGCAAAAACACCACAAAAACTAATTTTAAATTTTGTAGAAGATTATGCATTCGGTTTCCTCAAAATACCCTCACTCAAATACTTCAATCTAAACCACTGTTTCATTAACCACACACTCACCTCAAAAACCTTCCTTCAATAACCTGCCATATCCACATCATAACACTATAACTGAAGCATAACACATGATCTTCTGTAATTTCTCCATGGTTCTTTAACAACGTCAGAAGCTTTCAAATAAAAAAAACCCCCCTCACGAACCTGCAGGTCAGCAATGTTGTCACAATAATTTGTAAGCAACAACAACAACAATGTTCAAACATCGATATTGACGTGTAGGCAGTTTCACAACATCGAATTCAACACGGACGTTTCCAACAACACACAAATCAGAAGGAGAAAGAAGCAAAAATCATAGAAAAGATCGAATTCAGAAGCTTACTCGGACTTTTACTGGTATGATTTCCTGTCGATTCTGCAATTTTGTTGCTTGAATATCTGTTTGCTCATGATGCAGTTTATAAATCCTGTCGAATTTTTTTCTTTTGCATCGAGTTTCTGGGTTTTGTTCACTGTTGCGAGTTTTGTTTCGTGGATTGAGAAGTGTGAGATCGAGGGGAGGGACCAAGGGTGTATGTTCAATAAGTGTGTCGTTGTTGTGTTATGGAGGACAGAAATATAGAGGAAGAAGATGTTGAATCAGAACAGAAGGGGTGCGGCTTCGGCAAGAAGAAGAAAAGGGAGTACGATTTTGAGAAAGAATAACAGAAGAACTTGATGAAGATGATACGTGAGAGAAGAGAGGTGTCTATTTGGTCCTATGGTTATACAACCCTTTTTGTTTTTTGTTTTAAAGTAATGCTGGGTTGGACCCGACCCGATCCAGCCCCACGTTTTTTTTGTTTTTTTGCAAAGTTTTGGACCTAAACAGATTCACCCAGCCCAGTTCTTTTTTTTTGGTTCCATTTGACACTTTTTTTTACTGAAACAATAATTCAGCTAGTCTCACCTCCAAGCCAATGAACATGATACTCACCCCCAATTTTCTGTTTCACACCTCCTTTTATGAGTAATTTAGTTTAAATTTAGATTAGCAATTTTACAATGAATTTAACTTAATAACTTTATGAGTAACTTTAGAATTTTTATTTAGATTTAACTTAATAACTTTAGAATTTTTATTTGATTTAGATTTAATTTAATAATTTTAGAAATTTTCACTTTATTTTATTAAAAGAATTTAAAAACAAAAACAAAAACATTTTTCCTAACAAATTACTTTCTTTTCTTAGTCAAAATTTAGACTCTAGGTTTATTTAAACTTCTTTTAGTTAATAAATTCAATTTATTTTATTAAAAAAAGAAGAAACCTTTTCTATCAAAAACTCACCAAAAACATTTTTCATTTCTCTTTACGTCATCTTTACATTTTTGTACATTTTATTATCTCATATTATGATAATGTAATTGTTAAAGCTTTGTAATAGTTAGGATTTATTTTACTTATCCATCCCCATTTGTAAATTTGTATTCCCCATTCCCGAAAGTTCTGTAATAGTGTAGAATTTTAATTTCCGCAATTTATTGTTTTCTTTATATTGTATAGTAATTAGGCGTGTATGGAAAGATTAAAATCAATCGCTAGATGACCCTAATCAAAGACAAATTAACTTGAATCAAACACACTTTTCACATGCGCACCTCTAGGGTAACCTCGCTCGTTGCCTCGGAAAAACAGTCATGTCCCTCGTATGTGGGACGCTTTAGCAAAGACCCTTCTATAAAAAAGATCGTAGTCCCTCGATGTCCCTCAATGTTTCCTTTGGTAAACGATCTAGTCCTTTACGAAAAGTGCTAAAGCATCTCATAAGTTGCCTTCTATGACTGTACAATTGACTCGTGCCTGTCCCTTCACATCTAATGATAGGGCTTCTTACCAACTCAATAGTAAGATAGTAATATCTAAAGGAGGAGGAAAAGAACAAAGACCTTTTGAGTAGGTAGGACGTTCATAGTTGCTTTCTCACAATCATTTTTAAAACACACTCACTGTTGTACCCCAAAATTTTCCCTCTCATTTCTCAAGTAATCTCTCACAAGATCTCCATAGATTCAAGACTGCACAAGGTTTGATCAGCTCAAGACACCTCCTCATGCACTGATAACTGAAAATTAGGGTTTGAGTTTGCACAAGGACAAATGGACTTTTAATGCCCCATATGACTTTCATGGATCATTTTGGATCCTCAAGATTTCTCATGTCAAATTTCAAGTCTTGGATCACATTTTTGCTCAGGCATTGATCAGTTGACCTAAAATCAACTATATTGGGGAAAAAGTCAATTGTGGTCAATTTACAGTAAAACTTCATAATTTTTGGTCCAGATCAACATTATGAACTCATATATGTCATTTGATTAAGTTTGGATAACAATTCCTCAAGAAATTTGATCAGATCATCAAAAGGGAAAAATGGTCAAAATTAGGGTTTTGACTGAGGAAGTGCAATTTCTGATTTTTGACCTAGAAAATGACTCATTGGTTTAAGACACGATCTCAAGGTTTCAAATACTTCATTTTGACCTAATGGCATGGCTCAAAACATTTCTCAAGATCAATTGATTGATAGTTGATTTTCAGTCAACTGATGAAAAGTCAATTGTACACTTAAAAGTCAAACTTTGACTTTTTGATCAAAATCAAGTTTCAAAGATTACAATTCACCAAGACATGTCAAAATATGAAACTTGTACATCAAGAAATCAAAAATTCAAGATTTCATTTTGAAAAGTCAAAATTTCTAAACTTAGAATTTTTTCTAAGTGTTGGAAATTCACATTTTTTTCACAACTTTGAGCCAAATTTTCACCATGATGCAAGATGATTCAAGAGAAAATTCCAACATGAAATTTGTATATCTCAATGAGTTCTAAAACATTGTAGAGCATAACTTTTTCTAGAAATTCTTGGATTTCAAGTTATGATTTTGTGAAGACATGTTCATGAAACTTAAGGACTTAGTGAAATTTTGCCCTAGTTTAGGCAGGATTTTGACCTAACTTCATGGCAACTTTTCACCTAGTTCCAAATGGAATCTTCAAAAATGTCCAACATAGAGGTTGTAGAGGATGTTACAATATTTCCAAAATGTTCAAGAACTCATTGAGATCATACTTTATCAAGGAGAATCGAAGGAAAGAAGTTAGGGTTTCATTCTTGAATTACAAGCCATTTCTTGATGAACACATAATCCAATCTCAATGTTAGGCTGCATAATCTTGCTTTGAAGGCCTTCTAACTTGTGTATCTATCCATCATTAATGGATTACACAAACTTTTGAGCTATAATCCAAGTGGTTTAAGCATTATCCAATTTAAATTGCCATTTTGGGAAGAAAGTGAAGAATGCCATTCTTGAAAAGCAAGCTTTATGCACAAAGTCAATTATTGAGCCTCTCACTTGTTCCCTCTGATTAAACTTTATCTACAAAGTCAGAAGCAAGTTTGTTTAAAGTATAACCACTCTACATTAGCAAGTGCACAAGACATTGAAACTTGATTTCTCAAGAAATTCACATGTTGAGCTTAAGCATGTGATTTTAAATTATGATCAAATACAAGTCTCCAAACTTGTTGCTTATAAATAGAGGCCCTATTTTCAAGCTAACACACGAGCTTAAGCACCCTGAAACTCTCCCAAACTCCCTCAAATCAGAATTTGTCCAAAAACTCCATTGATGCACATATTCTGACTTTGAACTTGAAACTCACAATTCCCTTGTGTGTTTTCCTTCCTAATCAATCACAAAGCTCCTACACATCAAGTATAGTCTATCCTTGTCCTTGTTTCATTTCTGTAACTCCATTTCCATCATCCTCCATAACCAAAAACAGAGCATTGCAAGTTGACTTCTCCAGGCCATTCCATCCATCCATTGCTCAAGCTAAACATTGCATTAGCTTCCCGGGAACTTGAGGAAGCTAACCTGATCAGTGCAACACCTTGAATCAAGCTCATTTGCATTTCACGATTTCCAGTCTTGAGGTAACATTTCTGAACTTCTATCTTTTCATTTAGGCATTGTTAGGCTTGCATTTGTGAAGATAAAATGTAGACTTCATTACCCTGAAACTGTACATGTCCATAGATTTCATTTATATTACTTGAGTAGTGAGAATTTTGAGTTTGAACTCTCTGAAAAAGTTAGGTCATAATTTTGTACCATTCAAAATTCATGCTCATCTTTGATTTATAGTTTTAGTAATTTACATTCCTGAAATCGTTGTGAAATTTGGAACAAGTTTGATGTTTACATTTTTGCAAATGGATGAGAAATGGTGAAGTTGCATATGTTCGGGCTGGAGGTTGAAGATAAAGTCATATTCAGGGCATGACTTATGTTATGTATTTATTATTTCATTTATTTTAACAGATGTATAGCCACCCCAGTGGTAAGGCAGCGCACATTTCATGCTCAGGGCTTGGGTTCAAGCCCCAGCACTGCCACTTTTCATATTTTTCCATATTTTTTCTCTTTTTTTTTTTGTTACAAACAGGTGCGTTGGGCTTCCAATGTTGGGCCTTCCATTTTTTGCTTCTTCTAACCCCTGCCTTTACTTTTGCACCTGACCCATTTATTTTTATCATTTCATTTTCTCTTTGTTTTTTGTTTCATTTTTCTTTATTATTCTTATTACTATTATTACTATCATTATTATTTTTTTTATAAAAAAAATCCAAAAATATTTTATTTATTATTTTCATATTTATATGTTTATTTTCTTTATAAAACAAAAAGACAAAAAAAAACATTTTCTTAACAAATTTAATTCTTTTTTAATAAATTAATAATTAGATTTAAGTTTAATTATGTTTCTTTTTTAAAATTAATTTTAACTTAGAATTTAGTTTTCTTTTATTTAATTAATTAATTACCATATTATTTTCATTAAGTTAAAACTCTTTTCATAAAAAACCCTAAAAATATTTCAAACTTAATTTCTTTTCTTAATTATTTTAGGTTTAATTTTGTTCAATTTTAATTAATAATTTTCCTTAATTAGGTCAAAACTAAACCCTTTCATTAAAATCAAACAAAAATTATTTCTTTTCCTTTTATCTTCTTGTACATTATATTTTTAATTCTTGTACATTATTCAATATGGTTGTAATAGATAACTATGTTTAATTTTCTTCTAAATCCCCATTTGTAAATTTGTATACCCCCTCCCCTAATGATGTAATAGCATAGTAATTTTACTTCCCGCAATTTATCACTTTAATATAAATTCTAATTCAAGATAATTCAAGATAAACAATGCATGTAAATCAAACACACTTGCACACTTGCACCCTTAGGGTAAACCCACTTGTTGCCTTACAAAAATGGCCATGTTACACATGTGGGATGTCTTAGCAAAAGAAAATTAAAAATACAAGATCATAGTCCCTCGATGACACTACAAATGTTGCCTTTCAAAATGATCTTAGTCCCTCAAAGAAAAATGCTAAGATATCTCACAACATTGCTATCATGGCTATACGATGACCCACGCCCGTCCCTTTATATCCAAAGATAGGGCTTCTTACCAAATCAATGGTAAGATAGCAATATCAAAGGAAAGGAAGAAATGGACAAAGAATTTTGAGTAGGTAGATTGTTCCTAGTTGCTTGCTCATTTTCAAAACAAACATCCTTGCTTATTTTCAAAACAAACACCAAACACTTTCAAAATATTTTCCAAACATGAAATATTTTCAAAAGTCCAACACTTTGTATACGTTCTTACGAAT
Source organism: Vicia faba (assembly GCA_948472305.1). Taxonomy (NCBI): domain Eukaryota; kingdom Viridiplantae; phylum Streptophyta; class Magnoliopsida; order Fabales; family Fabaceae; genus Vicia; species Vicia faba. Next base: position 631,416,865 of record OX451740.1, read on the forward strand.
GAGAACCATTACAAAGTTTGCCTAAACGAAGGCGCCTTTTCAAAATACTTTCAAAAACCACACAAAGCATATTTTCAAATAAAAGCAAGTGATCTAGCAAGCAACTAAAAGCCCATAGATAACTATGGATGAAAAGGGTGCTAACACCTTTCCTTTTCATAATCTACCCCCCAAACTCAAGAAATTATCTCAAAGGTATTTCCTGTTATTTTCAGCCTTTCCTTTTGGATAAAAGAAAAGCTGGTGACGACTCTTGCTAACCGCAACATTTATGATCAAACGCAAAACATCCCAAGTCAGTTCTCCCACCGTATGACACTCACACTTTCAAAACATATTCAAAAACAAATATCTCTTTGAACTATTTTCAAAACCAACACTTTGTATACATTCTTATAGAGACAAGAATCATTACAAAGTTTACCGAAACAAAGGCGTTTTCAAAATATTTTCAAACTTGCACCAATCCCAAACACCTTTCAAACAAAGCATTTCAAAATGATCAAGCAACTAAGAGCCCGTAGATAACTACGGATGAAAAGGGTGCTAACACCTTCTCTTTTCATAACCTACCCCTCGAACTCAAGAAAATATCTCAAAAGGTCTTTCCCGCTCTTTTCACCCTTTCATTTATTGGATAAAAGAAAAGTTGGGGGCGACTCTTGCTATCCGCAACAATTGCGATAAAACGCAAAACACCCAAGTCAGTTATCCCACCGTATTACACTTAGCATCTTATTTGCCATCGAATGTCCATTGGCATGGGTACCAAATAAACCTTCATGGATATCATGCATCAATATGTCTACTTTGTTTCTATCCATGCATCTGAGAAAGACCATGTCATAATTCCTTTTGTACGCATCTCCATTGAGGAAGAAATTACCTGCCAACCTTCTCAATGTCTTCCTATTTTTTTTATGCACCAAGTGGGTATTCTTGTGTCTGAAAGAAGTGTTTGAATCATAATATCAATGTTTATCATCTGGTGTCATGTCTGCAGCAAATACATGAGCTGGCCTATCAAGACGTTGGATTGTAATTTGAGGTACGTCATTACAAGAGTTCACTTGGTACATGGAAGACAATGTGGCTAAAGCATCTGCCATCTGATTTTTGTCTCGAGGAATGTGATGGAATTCAACTTTATTGAAGAAAGTCAACAACCTTCTTGCATAGTCTTTGTAGGGAATCAAGCCAGAGTGAGGAGTCTCTCATTCTTCTTTAATCTGATTTATCACTAAAGCTGAATCACCTTATACATCAAGAATCTTAATTTTGAGATCTATAGCCTCTTCAAGACCCATGATACATGCTTCATATTCTTCTATGTTATTGGTGCAATCAAATGTAAACATTGCAATAAAAGGGATATGAGACCCACGAGGAGTGATAATCACAATACCAATTCCTTTACCATAAGCATTCACGGCTCCATAAAATACCATACCCCACCAGGATTTAGGATTTGGACCTTCCTTAGGCAATGGTTCAACATAATTTTTGATTTTCAAATACCTCACATCCTCATCAAGGAAATCATAATTAACAGACTGATAATCATCAACCGGCTGGTGAGCAAGGTACTCTGCAAACACACTGCCTTTAATAGACTTCTGAGTACAGTATTCAATGCCGTATTCAGACAACAGCATCTGCCAATGGGCAATTCTTCCAGTAAGAGCAAGCTTTTCAAAGATATACTTAATTGGATCTATTTTGGATATCAACCAAGTAGTATGATTCAACATATACTACTGTAGACGCTTTGCAACCCAGGCCAAAGCACAAAATGTTTTTTCTAGGATAGAATATTGTGACTCATAGTTAGTGAACTTCTTTCTCAAATAATAAATTGCATGCTCTTTTCTTCCTTTTTCATCTTGTCCCAAAATACAACCCATGGAGCTATCCAACTGTTGCACCCCAAAATTTTCCATCTTCTTTTCACCTTATATAGATTATGTTTCATTATCATATGCATAAATACATATCATTGAGTCTATGGTCATGAGATCAAGGCACTTCTCTTTTAAGCTTCGTCAAGCTACAAAAGACAGTTGTTTCGTCAGTTAATGCAATGAAGCATGAACTCAGGGTTTCATGATTGAAATGCACCGAACATGATTCCTCGAGCTATTTAAACAGTGATTAACTAAGTCCTCATCATGCCAAGTTCCTATGTGTTCTAGCATGCCTCAAATTGCAGAGAAAATCAATCATTTCAATTGATTCAAAACAGTTTGGGCCGAAAATCAATATTTCACAGTGTGATTTCGAAAATTCATAAATTTTCTTCGGAAAAATATTTATCAGTGGGTCTTTGGGCATTATACTCTCCTTGATATCCTCTTTGTTTCATATGTTCGGGTCAGGAGCCAATTGTGTATGAAATATCTCTGAAAATGCAAAGAACATTGAAAATTATGCGAAGAAGCGGATCTCCAGTCAACTGTTTCTCGATATTGCAAAAATCATAACTTTCTCAATTTTCATCATTTTGGAACGATTCTCGCAGCACGGCGTCACAAATTTTTTCATCTACACTTATGCTTCAAGGTTCGAGTCTAATTATGCTCCGAAAGTTATGGTTTATGGATCACTTCTCAAACCGAACATGAAAATATGATGAAAAAGTCGTGCAACCAAAAAAGAGAGGGAAATGTGACTCCAAAAACTAGTTTTTCTAATTCCAAATCCCAAACATGACTTAAAACTCTCTCTATATAAGGACCCCAACTCTAATTTCATTCACACACTCAAAGTTGGAGAGCTTAAATAAATCTAAAATAAATTGATCCTTAACGTTTTCTCTTTTAATTTCTCGAGTTTCCTTGAGATCTCCTTCATTATTCACCTTCCTTGAAGTTCATTTAGGAACATCAAGTAAATTTTAGTGGGTTTTTTAAGCTAGAAATAGCTCAATGTGCAATGGACATATTCCACTTGGTAAACTTCTCCTCACTTCATCTCTCTCATTCTAGGGTTTTAATGTTTAGAAACATGTTCATGCATCTTTAGTTGGTCCGTACAATAGGTATAAAGTGGTTTTACTTGGCATTTTTACTTGATTTTGATATTTGAAATGTGTGTGCAAAGTGTGAATTCATCACCTTGTTGTTTATTTTGCTCTATGATTCTTTGATCATTTTAAAATTTTCTTGATACTATGATGTTCCTTTCATTTAGTACTACAATTTTGGTTCACAAATCTTTTGATTTCATTAATAAATAATAAAGTTATTATGATGTGAAGTTGCTTGCATTAATACAAATCAGGAAAAACTGGTACAGCCGCGTGGGTCTCCCCTTGCGTGGCAGATTTTTTTTGTCTTATTCCCAGGATTTTTGACAGTGCTTTTTTGCAATAACAATATATGTTTATTTCAATTTCAATTTTCTCTTTATTTCAATCAATTTCTTCATTTTTTTAAATATCTTTAATGACAGGAAAATTCTACAAAAAATATTGTAAGTCTCTTTTTGAGTCTATTTTAGGAAAAAAAAATGTATTAAGTCATTTTTATTTTTGTGGTTAATTAATTAGTTCATGTAATTAAATAGGTATTTTCTTCACTAGTTTAATGTTTTAATTTTATTTTCCATTTTCCATTAACCTAAAAAATTGACAAAAATATTTTATGAGTTCCTTATGTTGCTAAGTTGAACTTAGGGTTTTTTAACCATTTTTATCATTTAATATCCTTTGATTTTAAATTTTGATAAGTATAAGTGCTATTTGGGTTTCACTTACTTTTGCTTGAAGTTTGATTTAATTCTCTTATTTTCTCAACTTCTAAAAATCAAAACCAAAATTTTTAAGGTTATTGAATGTATTAGGCTCATGAAACTTAATTTTATTTAATTTTACCCTTTGATTTACTATTTTCCATAAATTATTTGTCTTAGGGTCTCTAGTTTGGGGTTCTTCTCAACTAGTTTGGAGATTTGAATTTCATTTTCACCTTTCCTTCTAAATTCAAGAACCTTAAAGTGTTTGATTTTGACGTCTATAAGTCTTGACGAGCTTAGAACAATTTTATTTGATTTTTAAAGGTCTTGTTCCTACTTTTTTGTTGAATTGAATTGTGAATGTGCTTTTGTGCTTTGTAACTTGAGATACAAGGTATGCACTTATTGAACCTATAAGAAACCAAGTTTCTTCTTATTTATACCATTATCATTACATGTTCAGAGCCTTAAGTTCATGTCTATGAACCATTTAAGTGCTCTAACATTTTATCTTTTGTTTAAAAGATTGTTTGTCCATCATTTGCGATCATGGTTTAGGAAGGTGTTCTTTTAAACTTCCACTTAAGTACCATTGATCCAAAATGATTGAAGTCATTTTGTATATACTTCTTACCTCATGACTTATAACATATAATAACTTTGATCCTTTGATTCTTTTATTGACATCACATTGTCAATTCGTCATGATAATAAGTTAGGAGCCACGTTCTTATTTCATCTTTTTATTTGTTGCTCTTGAGCCTCATCTTGAGTTAACTTATTATACAAGTCAAGCATTCCATAATTCTTCAATTATGATTTCAATATTTGATCATTGCTTGTTTAAATTGAACATGTTTTCTTGTCCCCTTTGGCCACTTCCCTTGTGTGCTATGTAGGAAAATTTCTCCCTATACTTGTGATGTTTGAATGTGTGATATTAGAGGTCATTTTCTACTGACCTATGTTCTTTGACACTCTCTAATCACATCCCCTCTTCATCTATCCATTTCTTGTGCTTTCACTTTCCTTTAGGAATTTGTTAGGATGTGGTATTGACCAATCCTTGCACTAACCTTTGTATGTGCTTTAGTAGTGATACCTTAGGGATGTTTATAGATAAATGGTGTATGTTAACCTTGAGTGTTTGCTTCTGAATTCACTTTTACTTGACAAATTATGCCATGTTCAATTGATCACACACTTGTTTCCACTTTACATCACAACTTTGACCGATGTTAGTTTGTGTACCTTGGTGTTTGAACCATGTTTTCAATGACTAATTGAAACTTATTATTGAACATGAGGTATGTGCTAAGTGTATAAAATATATATGTTTACTTCTTCTTCTTCACATTACCACTTCTTTTCCAATTTGTTTGCTTGTTAGCAATGCATGAGGACTTATGTCCACTTAGGGTTGATTGTAATCCTTCCCTTGTATGACTTTGATATGAATCTTGCTCAAGTGTGTTTACGTGATAACGATGAGTTTCTCATGTGTTCACTTCTGACTTGTACACCCACTCATCCCTTTCACTTCACCTCACTTCCTTATAACATGATATGTTAGGTAATTGGCTCCTAAGTCTTCAGTAGCTAGTGTATTTGCCTAATTGTTCTCTTTTATGGTTCCTACATCCATACCATTGAAGCATGTCCCTTCTGGATGTATACACATCTTATTTATGCCATATTGATGCCATGGTTTTCTACTTACTTGAGATACAAGTCTTATCTTGTCACTTATCTACACTTTATCTCTGTCTACTATGCCTACTTATTTGTTTAAGCGGATGTTTGTTAACATGCAATCTCTTGGTGATAATTTGTGATGTTTTAAAGCATGTTTATACTTAGGTATCGACCTCTTGTCTCTAATTTTGATTGATTCTTTTGACACGTGTTGAATTTTTGTTTTCTAAATGCACACTTGCATTTCTACTTGTCTAGTTAGGTAATTTCCTCTACTTCTTGACCCATGTTGATATGTTTAGGGTAGTATAAGGTGTTTAACATGATAGGGTCATAACTTATGTTATATCTTTATGTGCTTTGCCTCTTTTATTGCTTATCATTGTTCTCTTACTCTCCTTCTTCAATTCTTTAAGTTTGTTTGTGAGATCTCCATCTCTTATGTGTTTTATCACATTGACTTGTGTGTTTAGTGATGTTTTATCATCCTTCTCCTTTATTTGAGACTTGATGTTTTGTCATCTTAATATATGTGTGCCTGGTGTTTTATCATCTACCCCCCCCCCCCTCCATATTTGATACTATATGTGTTATTATCTCGGTGTGATGTTTTATCATCTCCTCTATTATTGGTTTAGGTATCTACCTATGTGCTTGATTTGTTGATGTTTTATCATCTTCTATTTTGGTGTGTTACCATCATTATTATTATTTTGATACCTGATGTGTTATCATCTTTTTTGATGTTTTATCATCTCTTATCCTATCTTTACTTGCTTATCTAAGTAGGTATTTTCTTGGTACCTTGTTTAAGGGACTTATGTGATGTTTTCTTAATTTCATTATCATATTCAAGTGTGATTGATTGCTCCTCCTTTTGTATGCTCCCAATAGGATATTTAGTTCATTCTTCTCTAAGTTTGAACTAAATATACCTTAGGTTAGGAATCCATGCATGACAACATTAGGTAAATCTCCTTCTCATCCCAACTTTAAGTCCACAAGCATGAAAACTTATAAGGTTGAGATCCTAATTTTTTTAGTTTTTCCCTTTTGCATTCATTATTAAAGCTAAAACTTCTTCTTTCAAAAGCTTCAAAACACTTAATAAATAATTGATGAGAGCCACACCTCTAAGAGTCTTTAGTAATGGGAAGGATGAGAGGGTACAGACCCTGACTGGTCCTTATTTAAATCATAAGTCTCTGGTGTGATTCAAATCCCAAACTTTGTTTTCACAAAGTAGAGGGATGATAAGTGTCCTAGCAGTGGGATCCATTTATCATCTTATCTGTCGATACGGTATACCAGAGAGGATCATCATGGACAACAGTTCAAATCTCAACAATACGATGATCACCGAGCTCTGCAAATAGTTCAAGATACAGCATCATAACTCTTCACCCTACCAGCTGAAGATGAATGGGGTTGTTGAAGTGGCTAACAAGAACATCAAGAAGATTGTGCAGAAGATGACGGTGACATACAAAGAATGGCACGAGATGTTACCATTTGCTCTTCATGGGTACCGTACCTCATCAAGGACATCGATAGGGGAAACACCCTACTCTTTAGTGTATGGCATGGAGTAAGTCTTACCCATTGAGATCCAGATACCCTCTCTCCGGATCATGAAGGATGCGGGTTTGAACAAAGACGACTGGATCTAGACCCGACTTATCCAGCTGAACCTAATCGACGAGAAAAGACTTACTGCTATTTGTCATGGTCAGACGTATCAAAAGCGAATGATCAAGGCTTTTAACAAGAAATTCAGACGTCAAGAATATCAAGTCGGGGATCTGGTGATCAAACGCATCATACTGCCGCAAGGTGATCCTAGGGGCAAATGGACCCCCACATACGAAGGGCCAATTGTGGTTAAGAACATTTTCTCGGGAGGAGCTATGATTCTAACCACCATGGATGGTGACGACCTTCCTCACCCATTCAATGCAGACATAGTGAAAGGACACTACGCATAATCTAAGACCCGCTAGGTCGACTGGCCTAGGCAAAAATAAGGGCTTTCCGGAAAACCAAAAGGGTTCGGGCAAAAGTAAGGGATCAAAATGAAAAAAAAAAATTGTACACCCGGCAATTCAAAATCCTGAAAAGGCGGCTTGGGCAAAAAAGGGTATCACAGTGGACTGAAAAACCGAGAGGGAGGTCCAGGCAAAAATTAGGGATTGAAGCGTAACACTATGTCTCATGGGATCATCTTGCGACCAGACTTCGGTAGCGACTATCAAGCTCGGACGGTGCCAATCAATCTGATCTACCATCGACCAAGTAGCAAAGTGATGAGATGCTTGTAGATATAAGGGCAATAGCAGAGTTGAAACCAAATGGGATTGGTTCACATAGCTATTTTTCTTTTCTTTTTTACAAATTGTATCATTTCTATCTTTCGGATGCGCTCTCTTACTAGGACGTCAGCCTCTTGTACAAAACTCCTATTACAGGCCAACTTCAAAATCAATACAATTCATTTTCACAAGAAATTTTGATTTGTTTTTCTTTTTCTGTTTTGTTTTGCAAGAACGTCCAATGATTCATTTTTTATATATGCATTTGAAAATGATTGCTGCTCATAAATGTTTACATGTGAAACAAAAGACAATTACTCGTAATTCCAGGAACAGGGGCAAACAAGAAGTGTCCAAACCTTAAAGTTTCTCTACCCGCCAAGTACAGGGATAGAGCCAACCGGAGAATATGACTAACGGTACATACGCTCCCTGCAGAGTTGGAAGTTTTCCAAAGACAGTGGTGTTAGCTCTCCCCAGCCGAGGTTCATAATCACGAGTAAGTCAGTAAAATTCTCCCCAAGCAGAGTTTACCTATCACCAGCAACGAAAATTCATCCCCAGCGGAGTTATTTCTCTAAATCGGCATATCATCCAACAAAGTATCTCTCTTCCGCACAGGTTCTTTCTCCCTGCAGGGTTATTCTCAAATAGAATCCCTCCCGGTGGAATATTCTCGAGCAGAACAGACGCAAGTCTCTAGCTCATCATCTTCGGTCACTATCCCCAGTGAGAACGAAGAATCAACTCCTTATACTCTCCAGTAGCAGTCCAGGATTTATTCTCCCCGGCTAGAGAATATCACAATAGCATTGAATATCCATACATCGTGGCATGCACATACGCATCATATAACACAATCTCATTTATTTTGAGAACATCATTACTCAATACACTTCATACATCATGACATTACATACGACTAACTCTTTACCTTTCAAGGAAAGATGCAATCAAGTTCTGTCAAGTATTCTCTGGTTCAGTCAAATCGATACTAAGATTTCTATTCCAGTTCAAGCTATGAAGCCCGGAAATCAACCAGATAATATCTTGTTATCTACAGAATACTACGAAGCCTGGAATCGACCAGATAGTGGTATGTCTTAAATACAAGCTATAAAGCCTGGAAAGCAACCGGAAAACAGCTTAACCCTCAGCAAGTTATTGTGAAGCCTAGAAATCGACCAAATAGCAATACAAGATACCATGAAGCCTGGAATCGACCAGATAATGGTATAAGATGCTATGAAGCCTGGATCACGACCAGATAGCGGAAAAGGATACTGAAGCCTGGGACCCGACTAGATAACAGTATAAGGTACTGCGAAGCTTGGAATTCAACCAAATAGCAGTTTACTCGGCCAATTATTAACAGTTACCTAGAACGTCATCAGTAGCTTTTGCACGCGTGTCCTTTCAGAAACACACCACGTGTTCATCTCCTGAAGGATGCATGTAACAACTATTTGTTCTAATGAATTTCTGAACTACACTTGGAAATGAAGCGTTAGAACATTTCATAACTTTTCATGTAGCTTCTGTTACAACTTCTCTTCTAACTTATGAAGAGTTGTTAATCAGAGCATTCATTTCAGAATATTCTGAAGTCAATCACAGAAGATAAATATTATTTTATTCAGGACATAATTCCATACAAATATTTTTCAGAATGAAATTAAATCTATCTTCTGAAAGGGGTTTGGTAAAAATGTCATCCCATTGATGGTCTGTTTTTACAAAAATTAAGTTTAAAATTCCCTTCTGAATATAGTCCCTTATGAAATGATATTTAATTTCAATATGTTTGGCTTTAGAATGTAAGATTGGATTCTTAGAAAGACAAATAGCTGAAGTATTGTCACAGAAGATAGGAATCTTACTTTCATAAAGGTTGAAATATTCTAGATGACTTTTCATCCAAATCATCTGAGAACTACATCCAGCAGCAGATATATATTCAGCTTCTGTGGTTGACAGTGCAATTTTTGCTTGCTTCTTGTTGTACCACGAGATAAGATTGTCACCCAGAAACTGACAGCTTCCAGAGGTGCTCTTTCTTTCAATTCTATCACCAGCAAAGTCAGCATCACAATAACCTACTAGTCTGTAATCTTGTGATCTTCTGTAACACAGACCCAGATTAGTAGTACCTTTCAAATACCTAAGAATTCTATTAACAGCTGTTAAGTGAGATTCTCTAGGATCTGATTGGAATCTAGCACACAAGCACACGCTAAATAGTATATCAGGTCTAGATGCAGTCAGATAGAGAAGGGATCCAATCATACCTCTATAGAGCTTCTGATCTACTTTCATACTTACCTCATCTTTACCCAGAATGCAGGTTGGATGCATAGGTGTCTTGGCATCTTTGCTTTCTGACATGTGAAATTTCTTCAGAAGTTCTTTAACATACTTCGTCTGATGTATGAAAGTAACTTCTGGAGTCTGGTTGATTTGAATTCCCAGAAAGAATTTCAATTCTCCCATCATTCTCATTTCAAATTCTGCCTGCACGGTCTTAGCAAATTCTTTTCCAAGGGAGATATTAGAGGTTCCAAAAATTATATCATCAACATAAATTTGACAAATTAAAATATCATTTTTAAATGTCTTTCTGAAAAGAGTTGTGTCCGCTTTCCCTCTGGTAAAATCTTTTTCTAATAGAAAATTACTCAGACGATCATACCAAGCTCTGGGAGCTTGTTTTAAACCGTACAAATACTTTTTTAATTTAAAAACATGTTCTGGATGTTTTGAATCATTAAATCCAGGAGGTTGATGGACATATACTTCTTCTTCAATATAGCCATTTAGAAATGCACTTTTAACATCCATTTGATATAATGAAATGTTATTTTGTATAGCAAAATAAATTAATAATCTCTTAGACTCTAACATGGCGACTGGGGAAAAGGTTTCATTATAATCAATTCCTTCTTGTTGACTATAACCCTGTGCAACCAGTCGTGATTTTTTTCTGATTACTTCTCCTTGCTCGTTCAATTTGTTTCTGAAAACCCATTTGGTTCCTATAACATTGAATCCTTTGGGTCTTGGAACTAGATTGCATACATCATTTCTGGAGAGTTGATTGAGTTCTTCTTGCATTGCTAAGATCCAATTATTATCTTTCAGAGCTTCATCAATGGTAGTTGGCTCAATCAGATTGAACAAACCAAACAAAGATTCTTCATTGATTCTGAGAGAGGATCTTTGTTCTGATGGGATCTTCTTTTCTTCCAATGATTACGTCTTCTTTGTGAGCTGAATATATTCTAGGAGACCTTTTTTGAGTGGGTTGATCAGAGATTCTGAGATTGTTCAGAGCATTGTCAAGAGGATGATCTGTCGAGTCTTCTTTTGCTTCTGAGTCTTCTTTTGCTTCTGAAGTTTCAGAGTTTGAGGGATGATCATCCGTACCTACAGAAAAATCAATTTGCTTTGGCTGTTGCTGGCCAAGCTTATCATCAAACCTGACTTTGATTGATTCTTAAACAATCAGAGTTTCTGTGTTATATACTCTATAGGCTTTTGAGCGTTCAGAATATCCAAGCAGAAAACACTTTTGTGCTTTGGAATCAAACTTGTTCAGAGTTTCTTTGGTGTTCAGAATAAAACAAGTACATCCAAAAGGATGGAAATAAGAAATGTTGGGCTTTCTGTTTTTCCACAATTCATAGGGAGTCTTTTCAAGAATAGGTCTTATAGAGATTCTATTCTGAATGTAACACGCTGTGTTCACAGCTTCTGCCCAAAAGTGCTTTGCCATATTAGTTTCATTGATCATGGTTCTGGCCATTTCTTTTAATGTTCTATTCTTTCTTTCTACAACTCCATTTTGCTGGGGAGTTCTAGGACAAGAAATATTATGAACAATACCATTTTCTTTAAAATACTTTTCAAAATAATTACTTTCAAATTCACCACCATGATCACTTCTGACTTTTGTGATTTTAAAATCTTTTTCATTTTGCACTTGAGTACATAAGTCAATGAATACAGAATGTGACTCATCCTTGTGTTTTAAAAACTTTACCCATGTCCATCTGTTGAAGTCATCAACGATGACCAATCCATACTTCTTGCCTCTGATGGATGCAGTTTTAACTGTCCCAAACAGATCAATATGAAGTAACTCTAACGGCTTAGAGGAAGAGACAACATTTTTAGATTTAAAGGAAGGTTTTGAAAATTTTTCTTTTTGGCATGCTTCGCACAGAGCTTCTGAGTTGTACTTCAGATTGGGAAGTCCTCTGACTAAATTTAATTTATTTAGTTGAGAGATTTTTCTAAGACTGACATGTCCCAATCTTCTGTGCCATACCCATTGCTCATTGCTAACAGACAAAAGGAATTTGACATTTTGAGATTTAAGATCTGATAAATCAATTTTGTAAATGTTGTTCTTTCTCTTGCCAGAAAAGAGGATTGATCCATCTTTTTGACTTACAGCTTTACAGGAGTTTTAATTGAAGATAATGTCATAGCCATTGTCACTTAATTGACTTATGGACAATAGATTATGAGCTAATCCTTTTACTAATAAAACATTGGAGATAGAAGGAAGGTTACCGTTTCCAATGGTTCCAGAACCAATAATCTTCCCTTTCGGATTACCTCCAAACTTCACATCTCCTCCAACTTTAAGTTCCAGGATTTGGAACATAGAACTTTTTCCCGTCATGTGTCGTGAGCATCCAGAGTCCAGTTACCATGACTGGTGTCTCAATTGAGCTGTTAAGGACATCTTCAACAAATGTTATTTTATCCTTAGGTACTGTTGTACCCCAAAATTTGCCCTCCCATATTCTTCAAGGTTTGCCAAGTCAAGCTTCAAAACCTCCCCAAGGGTTGCACAGTCAAGGGCCTCCTAAGCAGTCAAAATTAGGGTTTTTGTTCTGATCAAGAAAATGAAGTTTCCAAGGGCCCAATCAAGTCCCACATGCCTACAAATATGGTCAAGCATCCTCATATCAAGTTTCAAGACTTTCAGCACAAAATTGCACAATCAAAAACCCTAATTGCCCTACAGTCAACTGTAGGGGCAAAATGGTCATTTGACAGTCAAAAGTTCAAATTTTTTGTCAACATATCATTTTGAAGCCACAAACATCATTTGATCAATGCTTGATCATGATTCTCAAATCTTGGCTCAAAAATCATCAAGATGCAAAAGTTTCCTTATTTGGACAGTTGAAAAAGTCAACTGAAATTGACCAGGGCATAACTTTCACATGGATTATCAGAAAAATTCCATCCAAAGCTCATTTTGAAGAGAAAGACATTTCCTACAACTCATCTTCATACTTCAAGTCCAAGAAATTCTCTCACAAAAAGTTATCAATTTCAACATTATAGGTCATTTTCAAAAGTCAACAAAAAGGGACTTTAAGTCAAAGGCCATAACTTGATATTGGTAAATCAAAATGTCATGGGACCAAGGACATTGGTTAGAGGACTCAAAAACCTTTCCAAAATGTCCAAGAACATGAGCAAAGCTTAAAAATTGAGCAAGTTATGCATTGGAGAAGTTGGGAAATTTTTGTGAAATGGCCAAAATCATTTATCCTTGAAATCTCATTTTTGACAAAAGGGGCCCACTTTTTCCACTTGAATTAACTTGGCCATGCTTCCCACGTGTCCCACCTTTTATTTCAGATTTTTTTATTAATTTTTTCATTTTTATTGATTTTATTGGATTTAATTAATTTTAAATCTTTTAAAATCAAAAGAAATTCAAAAAAATTAATTTAAGGGAATATTTGGTTTTGATTAACCTTGAAACATCATTAAGCACATCCCATTTTCGTGCCAAATCTCAAAGAAGCAAGAATTCAAAAATGGACTCAAAAATGGAAAGTTGGTTATGGAGGTTCATGGAGAATCTTGGAATTGAAGGCTATGCATTATGGAGCCATAATTTCTCTTCCTACACATTGCATAAGACCTATACAATTGATACACAACAAAAGAGACACAAGAGCTGCGCCCCAAGACTGAAAACAAAAACTCATATTTTGGCCATATTTTTGAAAACTGAAAACGAGGGTAGAGATTGATTCAAGCAAAGAGACGTGTTCTATCACACTCCTAGGACATCAAGCAACACATTTGGATCAAAATCACAAGCTTCCATCCCCTGAAACGTAAGAACGACCTCACCCTGTGCATGAAAAATTCGAAACTCTTACATCTCAATTCATGTGCATTTAGTCATTTTTGATATATGATTTGCGTTCCTTATTCAATTCTAATGCTAACCAAACGTTTTAATTTTGTTTTCGTGCATCATACAAGAATTTGCCATTGACACATTCTAGGTTTTCAGAGGTTCAAAAAGAGGGTTTCTTTGTCCTGGAAAAATTGACCTCTAAGACCCATATCATCATAATCAGCAACTCATGGCCATTTGTTTCCATGCCTCGCGCTCAATTTATGAGCGACAAGGCTCTAATCGTTATTTTCCCATAGGGGGTATTCTGGAACGGTGAAAAACCGTTGCTCATTCTCTTTTGTTTCAGGAAAAATAAACCAACGAAGAAGATGACCCCGGTGGCACAAGCTGATTGGCCTATTTTGAATTTCGCGCGAATTTCCCACTAACGCGTTATTTTGTTTTATAAATTTTGTTTGCTATTTAACTTACAAAGAATCAAAGTGGCACAGTTGGTAGGCGTGTAAGTGGATAACCAAGAGGACCTGGGTTCGATCCCAGGTCCCTCACTCTTTCATGTTATTTTGCTATTCATGCTTGCATACAGGTTCAGCGTTGAAGTCCACCATATGCCCCTCCATCCAACACACCACGTGGCCACTGAAGATCATCCAAGGGACCAGATCTGAAGAGCGTGGTAAACCCTAGTCAAAGATTCCACACGCATCCTGGAAAAGTCAACAAAGCCTCCAAAAATGGGCCAGAATTACTTGGGCTGCACCCCCTTGGTTTGCTATTCCTTATCTTTTTTATTATTTATTTTTATTTGTTTGCTTAATTTTCATTTAATTTTTTTCAAATCAATATTTTCATAATAAATATAAAAAACACAAAAAAATCAGAAAAGATAAAAATAATAAATATTTTATTTTAGTATTAATTTTGTAAATAAATCCCTTAATTAATTTAGATTTAATTTTAGGTTGTTAATCTAATTCTTTTTTTTCACAATAACCAAAAATAATAAGAATAGATCTTTAATGCTTTTTACCTTTTTTTTAATTAATTAAATATTTTATTATAAGTATTATTAATCATTAATTTTTGTAAATAAATTTTATAATTAATTTAGTTTTAATTCTAGGTTTTAACTTTAACGCATTTTCTTTAATAAATTAAAAACAATTAGAATTAGAATTAATTATTTGACTTTCAATTAATTTAATTTTCTTTAATGTCATCAAAAACAAAAAAACAAAAAAATAAGTTCTTTCTTTTTATTTAACTTAATTATTTTAACAATCTTATTTTAATTCCTTTAAAGGGTCCAACGCCCTCGCATTCGATTATATTCTCATTTCGCGCGTTTTATTTATTTCTTTGTCGTAAATATAATGTACTCGTTTCAAAGCCCTGTAATAGTTAATTAGGCTTTTATTTTCTGCATTTTATTTTAAATCGGGTCTGGATTAATTTGGCGTTGTAGACCCGCGCCATTGTAATAGCGTAGGACCTTTATCTTTTCCGCACTTTAAATTCCCGCACCTTTAACTGTTAAACAATAACATGAAAGAATGAATGCCCAAAAGTAAAAACAAACGTTAGATCACCAATGCATGACAAGACAAACAATAAACTGAAAATGACACACAAATCACACACCACCCTTAGGGTACGCCTCACTGTTGCCTTGCCTCGAAAGGTGATCGTCGAGTAGAGGATGTCTTAGTAAGTCCTCATGATCCGGGAACCTGGCATGAGGGTAGCTTCTAAGGTGTCTTCCCGTTGCTCTGGTGATCACCATGTCCCGAACCTCGAATTGACCCGAACACCTCCAACGGTGGTGCTACCTACCTCTCAATGGTGGGATGGCACTACCTTAAGGACATTTACACAGACTAATTCCTTAGGGTAGGTAGATGACTCGTAGATACTTGCTCTAATTCAAAACAAATCAAAAACTTCTTTTCACACCGACACTTTTCAAAAAGCTTTCAAAAACAACTTTTCAAACACTCTTGAGGACTGATACAAGAGTCGAACTGAAATTTTAAATGAAACTTTTTCAAACTCACTCACAGTTGAAAAGCAAGCAAACAATTTTGAAAACACAAATGAGCAAGTATCTAAGAGCCCATGGATAACCATGGATAGAAAGGGTGCTAGCACCTTCCCTTTCTATAATCTACCTCCCGAACCGAGAGCAATCTCTTTAAGGAATTTTTCTGTGCTTTTGTCCTTTCCAATTGGAGAAAATAAAAGACGGTGGCGACTCTTGCTTCCGCGACATTTCGCGAACCAGCTTTAAAACAGTCAGTTCCAGATCTACCGATCACAGAACTGGCGACTCTGCTGGGGACAAACTTTTAAAGTGAGGTGTACTTTAGGACTAAGATCACTGTGTTTTCAATTGCTTTGACTTGTTTGCTTTAAATTGTGGGACTGTCTTGGGAGTTCTATAGATCCTAACCCGGATCTGGGGATACCTTCTTAGAAAGTAGCAACAAGGCTGTGAGGGAACTGTGCGGGGTATACCGACATGGTTGAAGCAGTCTGCTACGTTGATGTGGCACTTTGGTGTGTACCGGTAACCCTTGAGTCAATCAAGGAGAGTACGGGGCCTCCATGTGGTGTCGTGAAGCATCAACAGACCTTAGGAACCTTAATTGAACCATCTTGGCCTCTTTAGGGTAGTGAGATGACTACTTTGGTGTACTCCGAAGTCGGTTGATACTCGATACTACACTCAATTGAGGGTTGTTTTCTTGGGATATTTTGATCGCCAGTCAGTGGCTAAATCGAAACGATGAACAATGAAAGCAATCCAATGATATTGAGATCCTTAGAACCCGGTTACTTTGATAGGACAGGTTTGAGCCCACCAACTTCAAGAGGGTAATACCCAGACCCCATGCTGGCCTAAACTCTAAGGGCTTGTCTTGTGTGACTTGTGTGCCTTACATGTTTGCCTTTGTAAATATTTGTGGTGTGTTTAATCATAGCATCATAACATCATACAGCATCATATGCATCCACTAACCATTTCAGGAGTTCGGATCTTCATCTTTGTTCTTGTTTTGTAGGACATGGAAACTATCCGCAGAAAGACAATTCAGATCAACCTCATAAGGGTCCCTCTTCAGCTTAAGGAGCTTACATCCAGAATTCCCGAGAACTCGTCATTCAGTGAAAGGCATGGTAGACTCATCAGCCTGGTCAATACCGATATTGAGGAAGAGATGGTGAAGGTCCTTTTCCAATTCTTTGACCCTCTTCATCACTGTTTTACTTTCCCGGATTATCAGCTGGTGCCTACTCTAGAAGAGTTTTCCCAGCTTCTGAAGATTCCCACTCTCAATCAACTACCCTACAACGGTACGGAAAGGGAACGAAAACTTGAAGAAGTAGCTAAAGCATTATGCCTACAACCATCTGACATCAAGGGGCATTGGGAAGCCAGAAATGGTATTAAAGGATTCTTGGTAAAGTTTCTGTTTGAGAAGGCCCAAGAGTGTTGGAATTCCCTTGACCTACAAGCCTTTGAAGAAGTTGTAGCCCTCCTTGTCTATGGGTTGGTGTTGTTCCCTAAACCAGATCAGCTTATATATATCAGTGCTGTCAAGGTCTTCATGTCCAGGAATCCTATACCTATGTTGCTGGGGGACATCCTTCACTCATGTTACACTCGAACCATGAGAAAAAGGGGTGTTCTTATGTGTTGCACTCCCCTCCTGGGAAGGTGGTTTATTTCGCACCTTCCACAATCGGTTTTGAAGAACGAGCGAGGTTTGAGGTGGTCACAACGGTTGATGACTCTTACACATGCAGATATACATTGGTGTTCTCGGTCCAGAGAGGATGTCACCATCATTGATCGTTGTGGCGAGTACCCTAATGTTCCTTTACTTGGAATCAGAGGAGGTATTACTTACAACCCGTGCCTGGCTTGGAGACAGTTTGGTTATGCTCGGAAAGATGGCCCTCGTGAGATGTTAATTCCTGACATAGTTTTTGACTTCGACAAGGATACGCAAGGACTTCGCCAGAAATTTATCAAAGCTTGGAGGATGCCCAGCAAAATAGACAGCAAGACCCTGGGGCACAGGAACTCCATCCCATTTGAGCCTTATCTCAAGTGGGTACGAGCCCGTTCCCAGAAGCTGGTGATGCCATATCCTCATGTTCTCCCCGTGATGAAAGAGCCAGACTTGGAAGGAGAGGTGTCCTACACCATTCAACATCCTGACATGCCCACGTCCTGGGAAGAGATGCAGAAGAGTTGGATCCAGCTTAAGGAAGAACGGAATTCTCTGGAAACCAATCTACATGCTAGTGAGAAGAAGGTCCTGGAGCTCACCCGCCTACTGCACGAGGAAAGGAATCTCAATACCTATATTGCTCCGAAGAGGATGCGTAGTGTCTTTTGGGACTGATCTGCTTTGTAATGTTTGCCTATGAGGCTTTAATGTACTGAACAATTATTTTCTTAATAATAACGTGTGTTCCTTTTTGTATACAACAAATTTGAATTTTCGAACCCTTGAATGCATTGCATAAACACATATCATTCATCATATGCATCACAGGTAGTCTTCTTTTCAGGCTGCTGACTGTTCTTCGCTGTTTATTTCAGCATCATGAACCCTGAATCATCAACCGAGGCATCTATCAAGGCTCTTCAGGCGCAGAACGCCCAATTTCAGGAGCTGATCAAGGGTCTGGCTCAGGGTCAACAAGAGTTGAAGACCATGATTCTGAAGAAGAATAAGAAGAAGAGGAGGACTGTGCTATTTAACACTGAGCGCAGACTCGGGAACACCTTACAAAATGAGGCTGAGAGGACTACTCCATCTGTGGGGGAAGGTAGTCACCAAGAAAGGGAGGTCCCTACTCCTGTGGTCTCTGATACTGAAACAGACTTCAACGACGAACAGTATCCTCCTGCTGAAGACCGGTACAAGCAGCTGGAGGACAGATTAAAAGCTATGGAAATTCAGCGTGTGCCTGGACTGGATTTCGGAGACTTGGGGTTATCTACTGGGGTGGTGATTCCACACAAGTTCAAGGCACCCGCCTTTGTGAAGTATGACGGGGCTTCCTGTCCCAAGATGCACCTCCGTTCTTATGTAAGGAAGATCCAACCTTACACAGCAGACAGGAACTTATGGATCCACTTCTTCCAGGAGAGTCTTTCAGGGACTCACCTCGAATGGTTCTATCAGCTGGATGGAATCAACATTCGTAACTGGGAGGATCTGGCCACTGCTTTTTACAAGCAGTATCAATATAATTCCGACCTCGCTCCTACGCGTACCCAGCTCCAGGGTATGTCGCTAGGGTCGGGTGAAGGTTTTAAGGAGTACGCCCAGAAATGGAGAGATCTGGCTGGCAGGGTGCAGCCACCATTGACGGACCGAGAGCTGGTAGATATGTTTTTGGGGACCCTATCTAGTCCATTTTTCAATCATCTCATTGGTAATTCCTCTGTTGGGTTTACTGATCTGATCCTGACTTGTGAAAGGATCGAGGCCGGTATAAAATCGGGGAAGATACAGAAGGTTGCCTCCTCCAATGCTGAAAAGAAACCCTTCAAAAAGGAGGCTAGTGCTGTATATAGCTCCCGGAGACCAGAGCGACCTCAGCGCCGCCAATCTGTCAGTGCGGTAATGATTGCCAAGCCTGCTGCCGCTCCTCGGCCGACCAATCCTCAAAGGGCTGAAAGACCCCGGAGAGAGTTCACCCGCTTGAGCATGACCTTATCACAGATCCTGCCACAGTTGCTATCCACCAATTTAGTGACTGTCCGAGAGGCTCCAAAGTTCCCAAATACTGCATCTCCTAAGTACAACCCGAATGCTCGTTGTGCTTATCATTCTGATAGCCCGGGGCATAACACAGATGACTGTTGGGCCCTAAAGAATAAGGTTCAGGACCTTATTGACGCAAAGGAGATACAGTTTGAGGCGCCCGAGAGGCCGAATGTTGTAACCGCTCCCATGCCCCAGCATGGAGTGAATGCTGTTAAGGAGGATTTGTATGTAGCTTCGGTGGATGATGTTGCTACTCCACTGCTTACGGTCAAAAGGAACCTGTTGCTAGCCGGTTTATTTCCTGGATGTAGCAAAGGTTGCCCTCTATGTGTTGCTTCCCCTACTGGTTGTTCTTTGCTGAAGTCAGGCGTCCAAAACCTGATGGATAGTAGAGAGATTTTGTTCAGAAAGACTGCTGTTCCTGCTGCTCCTGTTGAAGAAGTTTCAATTGTTACCATCTTCAACAACCCTTCCAAGGCTCCTGCAAAGAAGCCTGTCCAAATTTTGCCGGTTCACAAGGTTGCTCCCATCACCATTACTGTTCCGGGGCCCATCCCCTACAAGTCTGATAAGGCTGTCCCATGGCACTATGGGGCAGATGTTTACGTTCTGGGTGTGAAACAAGAGTTCAACATTGATGTTGGTGTCTCCAGCATCACTGGGCCTGCTAAGGTCACTCGTAGTGGAAGACTGTTCTCACCAGACATTGTTCCTCCGGTAATTCAGAGGCCTTTGGTCATCACACCTGCCAGTGTGCCTGTTTCTCCCCCTGACCAAGTATCCACCCCTACTGCCGAGTCATCTGATACTCGGGGCAAGGGGATTGATGCTGATGTGCTTGCCCGGACGGAGGCACCAAAGACCATTGTTGAGGCTTCCAGGCAAGAAATGGAAGAAATCCTCAAGATAATAAAGAAAAGTGATTTCAACGTCGTAGAACAGCTGGGGCACACCCCCTCCAAAATCTCCATGTTGTCACTGCTGCTGTGTTCAGAGGCCCATGCCAAGGCTCTGATTGCTTTCTTAAAGACAACCCACGTACCCCAAGAGACATCTGCTGATCAGTTCACCGACTGTGTGGCCAACCTAACCGCTGACAATGGCCTGGATTTCTCTGATGCCGATCTGACAGCGAAAGGGAAGAACCATAATGATGCCCTGCATGTCTCCATTGAATGCAGGGGCACTACTCTTGCTCATGTGCTGGTTGACACTGGTTCTTCATTAAACGTGCTGCCCAAGAAGGCTCTGGATAGGCTGGACTGTGAGGGTCTAGAGCTCAAACCAAGTAACATTGTTGTCCGGGCCTTTGACGGGTCCAAAAGAATGGTACATGGTGAGGTGGACATTCCAATCAGGGTTGGGTCACAGGTATTTGATTCGAAATTCTATGTGATGGACATCCGTCCATCCTATTCTTGTTTGCTGGGCCGCCCGTGGATCCATAAGGCTGGAGCTGTGACCTCCACGTTGCATCAGAAGCTCAAGTACCCGGTCAGGGGGAAGATTGTAACAGTGCAAGGGGAAGAGGAATACATGGTCAGCCACCTCAACTCCTTCAGGTACGTGGAAATGGATGGGGAGTTCATTGAGACCCCTTTTCAACATTTTGAGGAGATGCCACAAACGTTGGCAGCAGCAGAAGCAGTGGTCGAAGAGGTTTCTCCTTTGAAGATGGCCTCCTTAAAGGACGCCCAGGCTGTGATTGAAAGAGGTGAATGTGCAAACTGGGGCAAGCTCCCTGACTTTACTCCTAAGACTAACAAGTTTGGGCTGGGTTTCACCGCAGAAGCTCAGAAGGCAGTGCGCAAGGCGAGAATTGGAAGACCTCCTGTGCTCATCACCTACTCAGGAGTGAATGCTATTGGAGAGGAAGACGAAGTGGAGGAGTCAGAGTTCGATAGCTGGATCTACCCGACGACTGTTGGTGGATTGACCAATTGGACTGCTAAAGACTTCACACCCATAACTTTTGTTCCCCAGTAATGAACTTCTTTGTTTTGGATTTGTAATAAACAATAACTGTATGGCCCGGTGTCTTACCCGGGGCACCTTGGTCTTATTTATGAGGGCTTTTGTTTGTCACTGTCATATATCATAAATAAAAGCATTGGACGTTTTTCACATTTCAAATTTTGCGCTCCTTTTCTTTCCTTTCTTTACATACTGCAAAACAGCTATATTTACACACACTCACTCATACAGGTTTCAATCCACTATGGATCTCCCTGGTAACGACTCTGATACTGCCAGTTATGACTTCGAAAATCCGATCAACTTAGCCGAAGACGAAGGTGAAGATGATTGCGAAGTACCTGGCGAGCTTGCAAGACTGTTACTTCAAGAGGAAAGGGCAATTCAACCCCATGAAGAGCCAGTGGAAACGATAAACTTGGGTACTGAGGCAGACAGGAAAGAGGTAAAAATTGGTGCCAACCTAGAGCTCAGCGTGAAGCAACGGTTGACTCAAATGTTGCATGATTATATGGAGATCTTTGCCTGGTCCTACGAAGACATGCCCGGGTTGGATACCGACATTGTGGTCCATCACTTGCCAACTAAGGAAGATTGCCCTCCGGTTAAGCAAAAGGTCCGCCGTATGCGTCCAGAGATGTCTGAGAAGATTAAAGCCGAGGTTATGAAGCAGTTCGATGCCGGGTTTCTTGCAGTGACTTCTTACCCTCAGTGGGTTTCTAATGTGGTGCCGGTACCTAAGAAGGACGGTAAGGTCAGAATGTGTGTCGATTACAGGGATCTGAACAGGGCCAGCCCCAAAGATGACTTCCCTCTACCTCACATTGATGTCCTCGTTGATAATACAGCTCAGCATAAGGTGTTCTCTTTCATGGATGGTTTTTCAGGCTACAATCAGATCAAGATGGCTCCTGAAGACATGGAAAAGACTACATTTGTTACTCAGTGGGGCACCTTCTGCTACAAGGTCATGCCTTTTGGACTAAAGAACGCTGGGGAAACCTACCAACGTGCCATGGTTGCTTTATTTCATGATATGATCCATCATGAGATAGAAGTGTATGTTGACGACATGATCGCAAGGTCCCAAACTGAGGAAGAACACCTTGATCATCTGCAGAAACTGTTTGACCGTCTGAAATTGTACAAGCTGAGGTTGAACCCGAACAAGTGCACCTTCGGGGTAAGATCTGGGAAGGTTCTAGGCTTCGTTGTAAGCGACAAGGGTATTCAAGTGGACCCTTCCAAGGTTAAAGCTATTCAAGAGATGCCAGTTCCTAGAACATAGAAGGAAGTCAGAGGCTTTTTAGGACGCCTGAATTACATTGCTCGATTCATCTCACACCTGACTGCTACCTGTGAGCCAATCTTCAAGCTGCTGAAGAAAGATCAGGTAGTACGTTGGAATGATGAATGTCAGGCTGCTTTTGACAGAATCAAAGAGTATCTCCAAGAACCACCCATCCTTATGCCACCGGTTGAAGGGAGACCTCTGATACTATACCTGACAGTACTTGATAACTCAATGGGGTGTGTGTTGGGGCAGCATGACGAGTATGGCCGAAAAGAGCATGCCATTTATTACCTTAGCAAAAAGTTTACCGACTGTGAGACTCGATACTCACTGCTTGAGAAAACTTGCTGCGCTTTGGTATGGGCTGCTCGCCGGCTGAGACAGTATATGCTGACTCACACTACTTTGTTGATCTCAAAGATGGATCCTATAAAGTACATATTCGAAAAGCCTGCTCTGTCTGGGAGAATTTCAAGATGGCAAATGATCTTGACGGAATACGACATTCAGTACACAACCCAGAAAGCCATCAAGGGAAGTGTATTGGCATACCACTTGGCACATCAGGCCGTAGATGACTATCAGTCAATGAACTTCGAGTTTCCGGATGAAAGCATCATGATAGTGACTGATTGTGAAGTACCTGGACCGGATGAAGGACCTGAGGAAGGATCCCGATGGGCTATGCACTTTGACGGAGCCTCCAATGCTTTGGGTAATGGTATCGGCGCTGTGATCATATCCCCTCAAGGCACTCATACTCCACTCACTGCCCGGCTATGTTTCAACTGCACCAACAACATGGCGGAGTATGAGGCGTGCATCATGGGACTCAAAGCTGCGATTGACTTAAGGATCGAGTTTCTGAGTGTCTTCGGAGATTCCGCTCTCGTGATCAACCAGATCAAAGGCGAGTGGGATACGAAACATCCAAATCTTATTCCTTACAAAGAATGTGTGTTGACAATGATCCCCCACTTCACAGAGATAACCTTTGAACATTTCCCGAGAGAGGAGAATCAGTTAGCGGACGCGTTAGCCACAATGTCTTCTATGTTCAAAGTCAAGTGGGACAATGAGGCTCCCCGGGTCATCATTTGGAAATTGGACGAACCGGCATACTGTTGTGATCTCGAGACTGAGATGGTGACTAAGAAGCCTTGGTACCATGAGGTGAAGAGATATCTGGAAACTCAGGAATACCCTGAAGGTGCCTCTGTCAACGATAAGAAGTTCCTGAGGAGGTTCGCGGCAAAATTCTTCCTTAGCAACGGCATCTTGTACAAGCGAAACCATGATTCAACCTTACTGCGTTGTGTGGATAAGACTGAAGCAGAAAGGATCATGGAAGAGCTGCATGAAGGGACCTTTGGTACACATTCCAGTAGGCACACTATGGCGAAGAAGATCCTTCGGGCAGGATATTACTGGTCCACAATGGAAGCTGACTGCTACCAACATTCCAGGACATGCCATAAGTGCCAGATTTATGCAGACAAGGTGCATGTTCCTCCAGTTCCCCTGAATGTTCTGACTGCACCTTGGCCTTTTGCAATGTGGGGCATTGACATGATTGGTGAGATCAGACCTACGGCATCTAACGGGCATCGCTTCATCCTTGTAGCGATTGATTACTTTACAAAATGGGTCGAAGCAGCATCCTATGCTACGGTAACCAAGACTGTTGTGGCACGGTTCATTCGGCATAACCTGATCTGTCGATACGGCGTCCCTGAGAGAATTATTACAGATAACGGTACCAATCTGAATAACAAGATGATCACTGAGCTCTGCGAACAGTTCAAAATACAGCACCACAATTCTTCTCCTTACAGACCGAAGATGAATGGGGCTGTAGAAGCAGCAAATAAAAATATCAAGAAAATCGTGCAGAAGATGACAGTGACCTATAAAGATTGGCACGAGATGTTACCGTTCGCTCTACATGGGTACCGTACCTCAGCTAGGACGTCAACCGGGGCAACTCCTTTCTCCTTGGTCTACGGCATGGAGGCAGTCTTACCAATCGAAGTGCAGATACCCTCTCTCCGGATAATGAAGGATGCAAATCTGAACGAAGATGATTGGATCCAGACACGACTTGATCAGCTAAACCTCATTGATGAAAAGAGACTTGCTGCTATCTGTCATGGTCAGACGTATCAGAAACGGATGATCAGGGCATTTAACAAAAAAGTCAGACCACAGGAATATCAAGTTGGAGATTTAGTAATCAAGCAAATCATCCTTCCTCAGAGTGATCCAAGGGGCAAATGGACCCCTACGTACGAAGGGCCATTTGTGGTTAAACATGTGTTCTCAGGAGGAGCCATGATTCTAACCAACATGGATGGTGATGACCTTCCTCACCCCGCCAATGCAGACATAGTAAAAATATACTACGCATAAAAAGACCCGCTGGGCTGATATGCCTAGGCAAAAATTAGGGCTTCCCGTCGAACCAAAAGGGTTCGGGAAAAATGAAGGGATGAAATGAAAAAAATCTGTACACCCGGCAAGTTGAAAACCTGAAAAGGTGGCTTGGGCAAAAATGGGTATCCCGGTGGACTGAAAACCCGAAAGGGCGGTCCAGGCAAAAATTAGGGATAAAAGCGTAATACTATGTCTCATTGATCACTTTGCATCCAGAATCTGGTATCTACATCAAGTTCAGACGGCATCGACCAGTCAGCTTCATCTTTGTTTAGGTCATCAAGTGATGAGACGCTCGGAGATATAATGGCAATAGCAGAGTTGAAACCCAGTGGGATCATTCATTTCACACAGCTGTTTTATTTTCTTTTGTACAAAATTTGTAAAAACTCCCTTGTTCAGCGGCGTTCTCCTACTAGGACGTCAGCCTCTTGTACACAAAACGCCTATTTACAGGCCATTCAAAATCAATACAAATATATTGTTCAGTTAAAAGTGCCAATTGCTTTTCTTTTTCTGTTTTGTTTTGAGAAGAACGTCCAAGGTTCAATTTGCGATATATGCATTGACAATAATTGGCTAATTCATAGATATTTGCATACGAAACAAAGGATTAATTACAGGTAACATTAGAAACAGGGGCAATAAAAGAGTTGTCCAAGCGATCTAATTGTTCTGTCCTCCAAGGTACCAAGATGGGTTCAGCGGAAGAACGTGACCAGTATATCCTAATTCCCCAGAGAGTGAGCCAGCAAGTCAGTGCACTCCTCTCCAAGAAAAGTTATCAGACCTTAAGGAAGGTTGAGTATCCCCCAGCAGATATCAACATCCCCCAGCAGCATATATTCTTAACAAGCATCCCCAACAGTCTTGGTCTAAAGATTGTTCCCCAGCAGCATATATTCTTAACAAGCATCCCCGGCAGTCTTGGTCTAAAGATTGTTCCCCGGCGGTATATCAAACATTCAGTGGTGTCACTTCCCCCGATACGTCTCAAAATTTCCCCAGGAGAATCCAATCCAGTTTCCCCAAGAAGTTGGAATCCATCTCCCCAAGCAGTAAGCTTATCCCCAGTAGATTCTGGAAGCTTATCCTCGCAAAGCACGAGCGCGTCGTCCGACTTTATTTAAAGAGTTATTTCCGTACTAGGATATAACTGGGTTATCCTCAGCCAAAAGCCACGGAAAGAGCGTTCTCGACGGAGTCTTCTTATCCCCAGCGAAGTCTACTAACACTTCCAACTCAACAAGGGTATCCCCGGCAAGTTATTATCAACATTCCAGCAAAGTACCTCTCTCCCCACAGAGTATTGCTCTCCAGCAAGATCACTAGAGTACTTTTCTCCCCGCAGAATCTCCCATTTGCCAAGTTTATTCCCCGACGGAGTTATTTTCTCCTATCGGTATTCTTGCAATTCTTATCCCCAGCGGAAGCAAAACCTATTCTTCAACATCAGCCCAGGATATGACTTCCCGGCACCCGTCAAGGATTTACTTTCCTAGACGAAAAAACATACATTCCTAAACATCACATACATCATTATAGCATGCATATACGCATCATATCTTACAAATCTCATTTATGTTGAGAACATCATTGTTTGATCCATATCATGCATTGCATATGACTGACCTCTATTCTTTCAGGAAAGTTTCAGCTAAATTCTCAATCATATTTCAAGACCTAGACCGGTTCCGTTAATCGACCCCAAAGATTTCTTATCCAGTCCAAGGCCTTCTCTAGTCCAGCTAAATCGACTCCCCAACAGTTTTTTCTGATGAAGACTCAGTAGAAGTTATCAAAGGTTTTTCTCAGACGTCTGCTTTTGAGATTATAATTTCCTATGGTTCTCTCCCGACGTTGTGGAGATGATAATTCCATTTTAGGTTTTTCTCAAACGCCCGCTTTTGAGATTATAATTTCCTTTGGTTCTCTCCCGACGTTGTGGAGGTGATAATTCCATTTTAGGTTTTTCTCAAACGCCCGCTTTTGAGATTATAATTTCCTATGGTTCTCTCCCGACGTTGTGGAGATGATAATTCCATTCCAGGTTTTTCTCAAACGCCCGCTTTTGAGATTATAATTTCCTTTGGTTCTCTCTCGACGTTGTGGAGGTGATAATTCCATTTTAGGTTTTTCTCAAACGCCCGCTTTTGAGATTATAATTTCCTTTGGTTCTCTCCCGACGTTGTGGAGGTGATAATTCCATTTTAGGTTTTTCTCAAACGCCCGCTTTTGAGATTATAATTTCCTTTGGTTCTCTCCTGACGTTGTGGAGGTGATAATTCCATTCCAGGTTTTTCTCAAACGCCCGCTTTTGAGATTATAATTTCCTATGGTTCTCTCCCGACGTTGTGGAGATGATAATTCCATTCCAGGTTTTTCTCAAACGCCCGCTTTTGAGATTATAATTTCCTTTGGTTCTCTCCCGACGTTGTGGAGGTGATAATTCCATTTTAGGTTTTTCTCAAACGCCCGCTTTTGAGATTATAATTTCCTTTGGTTCTCTCCCGACGTTGTGGAGGTGATAATTCCATTTTAGGTTTTTCTCAAACGCCCGCTTTTGAGATTATAATTTCCTTTGGTTCTCTCCCAACGTTGTGGAGGTGATAATTCCATTCCAGGTTTTTCTCAAACGCCCGCTTTTGAGATTATAATTTCCTTTGGTTCTCTCCCGACATTGTGGAGGTGATAATTCCATTTTAGGTTTTTCTCAAACGCTCGCTTTTGAGATTATAATTTCCTTTGGTTCTCTCCCGACGTTGTGGAGGTGATAATTCCATTTTAGGATTTTCTCAAACGCCCGCTTTTGAGATTATAATTTCCTTTGGTTCTCTCCCGACGTTGTGGAGGTGATAATTCCATTTTAGGTTTTTCTCAAACGCCCGCTTTTGAGATTATAATTTCCTTTGTTTCTCTCCCGACGTTGTGGAGACGATAATGCCAATCCAGGTTTTTCTCAGACGTCCACTTTTGAGATTATATTTACCTATGGTTCTCTTCCCGATCCTGCGAAGATGGTAATTCCCACCAAGATTTTCTCAACGAGCGTTGTTGAAGTTAAAGTCACCCAAGGTTCTCTCACCGTTCCTGCTGAGGTAGTAACCACCCCTGGTTCATTCATCATCTTGTGAAGCTCCAGATTCAGCTCCTGTAACTAGTCAGGACACATCTATACCAAGCATCTGAAAACCAGCTCCTGCAACGTGTCAGGTATTCATTTTTCTTTTGCAGGTATGCAGGTTCTCGCTAAGGAATCTCTTATGCGATCAACATCCAGATGGCATCTATAAGCCCATCATCCTATCTAGCAACCTCTAAATGGCATCTATAAGCCCATTCCATCATCGCACTACTACTATGTGAGCGCAAATTTCTGGGCACTCTAGTGTTCAATCACCTTCTACCCTCGGATTACGAAAGGCACGTCAGCCAATCTGCATCCTCAGGTCTAAGAAGATTGAACAGGGGCAACTGTTGTACCCCAAAATTTGCCCTCTCATATTCTTCAAGGTTTGCCAAGTCAAGCTTCAAAACCTCCCCAAGGGTTGCACAGTCAAGGGCCTCCTAAGCAGTCAAAATTAGGGTTTTTGTTCTGATCAAGAAAATGAAGTTTCCAAGGGCCCAATCAAGTCCCACATGCCTACAAATATGGTCAAGCATCCTCATATCAAGTTTCAAGACTTTCAGCACAAAATTGCACAGTCAAAAACCCTAATTGCCCTACAGTCAACTGTAGGGGCAAAATGGTCATTTGACAGTCAAAAGTTCAAATTTTTGGTCAACATATCATTTTGAAGCCACAAACATCATTTGATCAATGCTTGATCATGATTCTCAAATCTTGGCTCAAAAATCATCAAGATGCAAAAGTTTCCTTATTTGGACAGTTGAAAAAGTCAACTGAAATTGACCAGGGCATAACTTTCACATGGATTATCAGAAAAATTCCATCCAAAGCTCATTTTGAAGAGAAAGAAATTTCCTACAACTCATCTTCATACTTCAAGTCCAAGAAATTCTCTCACAAAAAGTTATCAATTTCAACATTATAGGTCATTTTCAAAAGTCAACAAAAAGGGACTTTAAGTCAAAGGCCATAACTTGAGATTGGTAAATCAAAATGTCATGGGACCAAGGACATTGGTTAGAGGACTCAAAAACCTTTCCAAAATGTCCAAGAACATGAGCAAAGATTAAAAATTGAGCAAGTTATGCATTGGAGAAGTTGGGAAATTTTTGTGAAATGGCCAAAATCATTTATCCTTGAAATCTCATTTTTGACAAAAGGGGCCCACTTTTTCCACTTGAATTAACTTGGCCATGCTTCCCACGTGTCCCACCTTTTATTTCAGATTTTTTTATTAATTTTTTCATTTTTATTGATTTTATTGGATTTAATTAATTTTAAATCTTTTAAAATCAAAAGAAATTCAAAAAATTTAATTTAAGGGAATATTTGGTTTTGATTAACCTTGAAACATCATTAAGCACATCCCATTTTCGTGCCAAAGCTCAAAGAAGCAAGAATTCAAAAATGGACTCAAAAATGGAAAGTTGGTTATGGAGGTTCATGGAGAATCTTGGAATTGAAGGCTATGCATTATGGAGCCATAATTTCTCTTCCTACACATTGCATAAGACCTATACAATTGATACACAACAAAAGAGACACAAGAGCTGCGCCCCAAGACTGAAAACAAAAACTCATATTTTGGCCATATTTTTGAAAACTGAAAACGAGGGTAGAGATTGATTCAAGCAAAGAGACGTGTTCTATCACACTCCTGGGACATCAAGCAACACATTTGGATCAAAATCACAAGCTTCCATCCCCTGAAACGTAAGAACGACCTCACCCTGTGCATGAAAAATTCGAAACTCTTACATCTCAATTCATGTGCATTTAGTCATTTTTGATATATGATTTGCGTTCCTTATTCAATTCTAATGCTAACCAAACGTTTTAATTTTGTTTTCGTGCATCATACAAGAATTTTCCATTGACACATTCTAGGTTTTCAGAGGTTCAAAAAGAGGGTTTCTTTGTCCTGGAAAAATTGACCTCTAAGACCCATATCATCAAAATCAGCAACTCATGGCCATTTGTTTCCATGCCTCGCCCTCAATTTATGAGCGACAAGGCTCTAATCGTTATTTTCCCATAGGGGGTATTCTGGAACAGTGAAAAACCGTTGCTCATTCTCTTTTGTTTCAGGAAAAATAAACCAACGAAGAAGATGACCCCGGTGGCACAAGCTGATTGGCCTATTTTGAATTTCGCGCGAATTTCCCACTAACGCGTTATTTTGTTTTAGAAATTTTGTTTGTTATTTAACTTACAAAGAATCAAAGTGGCACAGTTGGTAGGCGTGTAAGTGGATAACCAAGAGGACCTGGGTTCGATCCCAGGTCCCTCACTCTTTCATGTTATTTTGCTATTCATGCTTGCATACAGGTTCAGCGTTGAAGTCCACCATATGCCCCTCCATCCAACACACCACGTGGCCACTGAAGATCATCCAAGGGACCAGATCTGAAGAGCGTGGTAAACCCTAGTCAAAGATCCCACACGCATCCTGGAAAAGTCAACAAAGCCTCCAAAAATGGGCCAGAATTACTTGGGCTGCACCCCCTTGGTTTGCTATTCCTTATCTTTTTTATTATTTATTTTTATTTGTTTGCTTAATTTCCATTTAATTTTTTTCAAATCAATATTTTCATAATAAATATAAAAAACACAAAAAAATCAGAAAAGATAAAAATAATAAATATTTTATTTTAGTATTAATTTTGTAAATAAATCCCTTAATTAATTTAGATTTAATTTTAGGTTGTTAATCTAATTCTTTTTTTTCACAATAACCAAAAATAATAAGAATAGATCTTTAATGCTTTTTACCTTTTTTTTAATTAATTAAATATTTTATTATAAGTATTATTAATCATTAATTTTTGTAAATAAATTTTATAATTAATTTAGTTTTAATTCTAGGTTTTAACTTTAACGCATTTTCTTTAATAAATTAAAAACAATTAGAATTAGAATTAATTATTTGACTTTCAATTAATTTAATTTTCTTTAATGTCATCAAAAACAAAAAAACATAAAAATAAGTTCTTTCTTTTTATTTAACTTAATTATTTTAACAATCTTATTTTAATTCCTTTAAAGGGTCCAACGCCCTCGCATTCGATTATATTCTCATTTCGCGCGTTTTATTTATTTCTTTGTCGTAAATATAATGTACTCGTTTCAAAGCCCTGTAATAGTTAATTAGGCTTTTATTTTCTGCATTTTATTTTAAATCGGGTCTGGATTAATTTGGCGTTGTAGACCCGCGCCATTGTAATAGCGTAGGACCTTTATCTTTTCCGCACTTTAAATTCCCGCACCTTTAACTGTTAAACAATAACATGAAAGAATGAATGCCCAAAAGTAAAAACAAACGTTAGATCACCAATGCATGACAAGACAAACAATAAACTGAAAATGACACACAAATCACACACCACCCTTAGGGTACGCCTCACTGTTGCCTTGCCTCGAAAGGTGATCGTCGAGTAGAGGATGTCTTAGTAAGTCCTCATGATCCGGGAACCTGGCATGAGGGTAGCTTCTAAGGTGTCTTCCCATTGCTCTGGTGATTACCATGTCCCGAACCTCGAATTGACCCGAACACCTCCAACGGTGGTGCTACCTACCTCTCAATGGTGGGATGGAACTACCTTAAGGACATTTACACACACTAATTCCTTAGGGTAGGTAGATGACTCGTAGATACTTGCTCTAATTCAAAACAAATCAAAAACTTCTTTTCACACCGACACTTTTCAAAAAGCTTTCAAAAACAACTTTTCAAACACTCTTGAGGACTGATACAAGAGTCGAACTGAAATTTTAAATGAAACTTTTTCAAACTCACTCACAGTTGAAAAGCAAGCAAACAATTTTGAAAACACAAATGAGCAAGTATCTAAGAGCCCATGGATAACCATGGATAGAAAGGGTGCTAGCACCTTCCCTTTCTATAATCTACCTCCCGAGCCGAGAGCAATCTCTTTAAGGAATTTTTCTGTGCTTTTGTCCTTTCCAATTGGAGAAAATAAAAGACGGTGGCGACTCTTGCTTCCGCGACATTTCGCGAACCAGCTTTAAAACAGTCAGTTCCAGATCCACCGATCACAGAACGTACCCATATCTTTTTGGGTCCTTTTGGGTTAGCATAAGAGTTTCCAGAATGTGATGTATATTTTATATCATGTGAGTGTCCAAACTTGAATTGTTTATTCCGAGTTTTGTAAGTGAAGGTCATTTTAGCAACAAGTTTTGGAATGTATGTCTCCTTCCCTTTGGGAGGTTCATATCCAATTCCTCTTCTGTTTTTCCCACTGACTCCATAGATCATTGAAGCTATTTTGCTTCTATCTATGCCTTTAGCTAGAAAAGATTGAAAGCTATAGTCATATTCTTTCAGAATATCTTTTGAACTAGACACAGACTCTGAACTAAAATTCTTTTGAACATTTTGAATTTCCTTTTTAAGTTTAAAATTATTTTCTAAAAGTTCAGATTTCTCTGTTTCAAGTTTCTCAAGATCAGATGCAAGACTCTTCTTGAGTTTCTTGTATTTGATTTTGAGCTGACTATAGTTTTCCAGAAGTTCTGATAAACTATCATCAAGTTCATCTCTAGAAAATTCAGAAAATACCTCTCTTTGTTCTGACTCACAGTCTGAGTCATCTGCTGTGATAGCCATCAGAGCTAGGTTGGAATTTTCATCTTCAGATCCAGATTCATCTTCAGAAGAATCTGAGTCATCCCAGGTTGCCATCATCACTTTCTTCTTACCAAACCTCTTCTTTGGTTTTTCTTTTGGAAGCTTTGGACAATCACTTTTGTAGTGACCAGGTTCTTTGCATTCATAACAGATGATCTCTCTTCTGTTTGACTTTTTGTGTCTAGAAGATTCTGTTTTATCTTCTGACTTCTTGAAGTTCCTGAACTTATTTTGTCTGTGCTTCCACAGATGATTGATCCTTCTGGAGAGCAAGGATAGTTCGTCTTCTTCTGACGCTCATTCTTCAGAGTTTTCCTCTTCAGCTTGAAAAGCGTTAGTATCAAATTTCTTAATTGATTTAAGGGCCAGAGACTTACCTTTCTTCTGAGGCTCGTGCTCATCCAGTTCAATCTCATGACTTCTGAGAGCGCTGATGAGTTCCTCCAGAGACACATTGTTCAGATCTTTTGACACTTTGAAAGCAGTGACCATTGGTGCCCATCTTCTGGGTAAGCTTTTGATGATCTTTTTCACATGATCTGCTTTGGTATATCCCTTGTTCAAAACTCTCAGACCAGCGATCAGAGTTTGAAACCTATAGAACATTGCTTCTATAGACTCACTTTCTTCAACTTTGAAGGCTTCATACTTCTGAACTAAAGCTAGATCTTTAGAATCCTTAACTTGAGCGTTTCCTTCATGAGTCATTTTAAGAGACTCAAGCATATCATGCGATGTATCTCTATTAGTGATTTTTTCATATTCAACTTTAGAGATAGCATTTAGAAAAATATTTCTAGCTCTATGATGATTTTTAAATTTAGCTTTTTGTAGTCTATCCATATTTTTTCTGTCAACTTTGTTTCCTTCTGAGTCAGCAAGATGTGTGTAACCATCCAAGACTATATCCCATAGATCACTATCATGACCTAGAAAGAAACTTTCTAGTCTGTCTTTCCAGTACTCAAAATCTTCTCCATCAAACACTGAAGGTTTATTGTAACTATTATAGTTTTGTTCAGCGACCATTGTGTTTTCTTCTGGATCTTTTCCTGACACGGTTAAGTGTTGTGCTCAGAGTTAAGCTCTGATACAAATTGAAGGGGTAAGAAAACACTTAGAAGGGGGGGGGGGTTGAATAAGTGAATCTTTTCCTTTTCAATACAAAGCTCAACAAGAATGGAAAGACAAGGTTATTTTTATCCTGGTTTGTTTAAACTCAAACTACTCCAGTCCACCTGCCAAGGTGATTTCGCCTTTCTCAACAAGGACTTAATCCACTATAATCAACTGATTACAAACACATAATAACTGTTGTGACTCACAATGCACAAGTAATCTTACAAGTTACTAACACCACTAAGACTTAAGACTAATCCTAGTCTGCTTGAGAAATCTGACCAAACTTGGTCTCTCAAGGAACAATTACAAGAGTTTAATCTTTATAGATAGTGAAATAAAATTTGCTTCTAATCAAGCTATATCACAACTGTGATTTTTCACTTAAAATAAATTGCACAAATTGTATGAACAAAGAGTTTGTGAGCTTAGAATCTTTCACGTAGTTTCTTGCTTCTATTTTGAAAATTGATTGGTTAACTTGGTGGTAGGCTTGCAATAAATGTCCTTCTATTTATAGTAGGAACAATAAGACCATTGTTGCCTTCAGAAAAGTTGGAGAGCATTAAATTCTTGCGTCTTTCCTTGCAATATTCCATTTTCCAAGAAACTAGTGTAGACACTTGAGTGCTTTCAGCCGTCTTTGCATTAATGAGCAAACGACAGAATGTAAGAACATGTTTCCTACGATTTGACAAGAAAAGTTGGTTTTAACGTTCTTTCAAAATTTGCTCTGATGTCTTTAAATCAGAACATGCTACACTCATCTTCTAGGCAGTGCTTTGCTTGCTAAGAAATTGATCAACGCTTACTTTCAAGTAATCTTCTGAGCAAGGAACCTGCTAAATGTTAGAAGATATATTTAAAAAATAAAGTGTGTTACCAGAGTCAGCAGATGCGCTTGAAAAAAAGGTTCTTTCATCAAAGAACTTCTTCATAATTTTTTGCTTAGCGCTTCAGAGTGTTTCTGTCAGAACATTATCTGAAACATTCAAACACATTCATCAGAGTATAAATTATCTTAAATATAATTTATTGTTATCATCGAAACTATGAGATAGGTCAGAACTAATCTTGTTCTTACAATCTCCCCCTTTTTGATGATGACAAAAATTATTTAGATAAAGAAAAAAAAGATAAGAGATAAGAATCTCCCCGTGAAATGAATATTTTTATGTATAAAACATCCTGAGATTATTTATCAGAGAAATATAAAGTCTTCTTGGATTTCTTTAGAACTTCTTTAAGAAGATAATGTTTAGCTGGAATATTCTTTCAGAGTTAAAGTGATACCTGAAAAAAAAATTATTTTGCACAAAAGGGAATCTTGCATTTTGTTAGAATGTCTGAGACTTAGTCCCATAACTGTTAAACAGTAATTAGTTCAAGAATGCATATTTTCTCCCCCTTTTTGGCATAATCAAAAAGTGTAAAAAAATTGAGAAGTTTAAAAGATTTCATAAAAAAAATCCAGAAGTACAAACAAAACACCCAAACAAACAACAAGAGACAAAAAGAAACTAGGATTTCTTAGTAACAAGAGCCATCAGAAGATTCTTGATCTCAGAGGCAGATTCTTCTTGTTTCACCATCCAGTTCTTGATTTCTTGATTTTCTTGGTCTTGCTTATCCAAGTTTCATTTATGACTTCATTCTCCCTCTTGAGCTCATTCAGAGTGTCCATGATAAGTGAGGTAGGAGCATAGGATGACGAAGCTTCAGTAGAAACAGGCTTGGAAGCAGCAACTGTTGAGTCAGAATTCACGAAGGTGGAAATCAGAGTGCCCAAATCCATTACAAGGGTTGGCACAGGTTCAGGGGCTGCTTTAAAAGAAGGTTGATTCAATAGAACAATAGCTAGAGGATTTGAATCTTCAGCGGATTCTTCAGATTCATCTTCTGATATGTTCATCGTATCAGCTGGTGTATCAGCAATCATTAACTAAGACTTCTTATTCCAAATGTCAGCAGCTTCTGTCTTGAAAGCATGCAGAAGTTTGGAAAAGTTGTCCAGCACCTGAAAGTGGCATAAGTCCTGTAACTTTAGGGACTCAGCATTCAAAGTTCTTCTGAAGGATTCCCATAGAAGATCCGTTGCAGTTGTGTTCACGCTTCTGGAGCAATCTTCTTTCAGCAATTTTAACCAAGCTTGAACATCTGTTATAAAATTCTGAAACAAAGTATTCACATCTGGCTGAACAGGTTTTGGAACAACCTTCTTGAATTATTTGTTTTTCAAGAATTGTAGAGATTCAAAATCCACTACAGTTCTTAAAAAGCTAGTAGGTTCAGGATTTTTGGTAGGTTCAGGTTGGTCACCAAAGATAGGAGGTGCTGATAGATCATGAGGTTCAGATGGTTCAGCAGTTTCAGGTTGATCAAAAGGTTGTTGTTCTGGAATATGAGGGGGTGAGAGTGTAGGTGAGTTTGGTGTTGTGTGTTGTGGTGAAGTAGGTGGAGTGACATCAGGTGAAATTATTATTGTATTATCAGGAGTGGGAATGGGGTTCTGAGGGTGTGGTTCATTCATAGCAAAAAATGTTTTCAGATGGTAAGTTGAAAGGAGGCTTTATTGTGGCCAGAGGTTCATTTATCCCTAGAATTCTCCAAGAGCCAGCATCATACCATCCAGTGGGTCTGGGTGATAGAGGTCTAGGAGGAGGTCTTGAAAAACGTTCAGCAGGAATGGGTTGAAAAACAGATGGTTCAGGGGGTTCTGATTAAGAGGGTTCTGATTGGGTGTCAGAGTGTTCATCAGAGTCAAAATCACTCAAATCTGATAAAACCTGATTTTTATGAGGGTTGTCAGCAAGGGAGTCAGATGGTAAGGTCAGGTCAATATCAACATCTATATCTCCTAAGGTTTGGGAGGGTTCAGCAGATGTAGATACATTGACAGAATCATAAATAGAGATAGTTTCAGCGGGTTTACCTGTCTTCTTTTTCTTCTTCTGAGGAGTGTCAGAAGGTCCTTCTACTGCTTTTCTCTTCAAAGATTCCTGGAGAACAACATCAGGATCAGCTTGATTTCTTCCTTGAAGCCAAGCTGGATCAATAGGTGATCCAGTTTCTTTGCAAATTTCAAGATAGTACAGGATGATACGTGGATGATCTCCTGAGTTGAACAGAGGAAAGTCAGCAATATGTATCCTTCTCCTCTTCACAATAGCTGAAACATACGGAGTTGGTTCCACCTGTAGCTTGTCAATTATTTTCCTTTTAAGTAAGTTCTTCCCAGTTATAGTCTTACCACAAGTAGGTTCTAGCTCCCCCAGAAGATTGGCTTCGTTTAGGTGAGCAATCAGACCATTCTCAGTCAGAATGTCTGATATTAATCTCCCCATAGGAGTCCAATTCCTTTTGGATTTGGGGTTTTTCATCCTTTCAGCTTCCCTAGTCTCTTTTACATGGTTCCAGAGATGTTCAAATAGCAAGTAAGGCAAATCAATTTTGACATTAGTTCCAAGGCAGAACAACAAATATTGTTGATCAACGTTGATGTAATCATGAGAGCTGGTGTCTTTCCTATGGAGAATACATCCATGAATAATCCTTGCCCAAATCTTGTATTTGTCTTTCAAGTCCCTGACTTTAGAATAACCTTGACCATTTATGAAAATCTCTGAATATACCCTTGACATCTCCATTCTTCCACTTGGCATTCCTGTAACTCAAAGTCCTTTAAACCCTAGCAACTTTCTGATTTGATTTTCTGTAATGGATATTTCCTTGCCCATTACGAAAGAGAGAATAACCTTAGGGGTTGCAATAGCATGTATCCAGAATTCCTTCACTAGATGTGGAAAGACTGGACCAATGAGACAATCAAAAAAGCTTTCCCAACCTTGAAACTTCACAGCAGGGAACAAGTCAAAACCATTCTCTATGAGATTCTCAAAATCTACCATTAACTCACTCAAAACTTCCAAACTGTCTACCGGAATGAGAGTTGTTATTTCAGGCACTATGTATTGCTCAGAGTGGGTAGAAGAAGAAGAAGCCATTGAAGCTCTTTAGAAATGAGAATTTGAAGAAAAGGGTTTTAAGAGAAAAAGTACAGAAAATGCTTGAGTTTGAAAGGGACGGTAAAGAATGAAAAAGGGTTTTTCAAAAAGTATTTATAGGCAAAAATTTCAGAAAATAGGTTTAGAAATAAAATTAAAAATATTTAAGACAAATTTAAAATCAATTTTAAAACGGATTTAAAAACGAATCTCATCATTACGTGCATTTAATGATTTTGCTAAAAATAAGGGGAAAACGTGAGATTATGGCTAATCATTAACAGTTACCGAGAACGTCATCAATAGCTTTTGCATGCGTGACCTTTCAGAAACACACCACATGTTCATCTCCTGAAGGATGCATGTAACAGTTGTTTGTTCTAATGAATTTCTGAACTACACTTGGAAGTGAAGCGTTAGAACATTTCATAACTTTTCATGTAGCTTCTGTTACAACTTCTCTTCTAACTTCTGAAGAGTTGTTAATCAGAGCATTCATTTCAGAATATTCTGAAGTCAATCACAGAAGATAAACATTATTTTATTCAGGACATAATTCCATACAAATATTTTTCAGAATGAAATTAAATCTATCTTCTGAAAGGGGTTTGGTAAAAATGTCAGCCCATTGATGGTCTGTTTTTACAAAAATTAAGTTTAAAATTCCCTTCTGAATATAGTCCCTTATGAAATGATATTTAATTTCAATATGTTTGGCTTTAGAATGTAAAATTGGATTCTTAGAAAGACAAATAGCAGAAGTATTTTCACAGAAGATAGGAATCTTACTTTCATAAAGGTTGAAATCTTCTAGTTGACTTTTCATCCAAATCATCTGAGAACTACATCCAGCAGCAGATATATATTCAGCTTCTGTGGTTAACAGTGCAATTGTTGCTTGCTTCTTGCTGTACCACGAGATAAGATTGTCACCCAGAAACTGACAGCTTCCAGAGGTGCTCTTTCTTTCAATTCTATCTCTAGCAAAGTCAGCATCACAATAACCTACTAGTCTGTAATCTTGTGATCTTCTGTAACACAGACCCAAATTATTAGTACCTTTCATATACCTAAGAATTCTCTTAACAGCTGTTAAGTGAGATTCTCTAGGATCTGATTGAAATCTAGCACACAAGTACACGCTAAATAGTATATCAGGTCTAGATGCAGTCAGATAGAGAAGGGATCCAATCATACTTCTATAGAGCTTCTGATCTACTTTCATACTTACCTCATCTTTACCCAGAATGCAGGTTGGATGCATAGGTGTCTTGGCATCTTTGCTTTCTGACATGTGAAATTTCTTCGGAAGTTCTTTAACATACTTCGTATGATGTATGAAAGTACCTTCTGGAGTCTGGTTGATTTGAATTCCCAAAAAGAATTTCTATTCTCCCATCAAGCTCATTTTAAATTCTGCCTGCATGATCTTAGCAAATTCTTTTCCAAGGGAGATATTAGAGGTTCCAAAAATTATATCATCAACATAAATTTGAAAAATTAAAATATCATTTTTAAATGTCTTTCTGAAAAGAGTTGTGTCCACTTTCCCTCTGGTAAAATCTTTTTCTAATAGAAAATTACTCAGACGATCATACCAAGCTCTGGGAGCTTGTTTTAAACCGTACAAATACTTTTTTAATTTAAAAACATGTTCTGGATGTTTTGAATCATTAAATCCAGGAGGTTGATGGACATATACTTCTTCTTCAATATAGCCATTTAGAAATGCACTTTTAACATCCATTTGATATAATGAAATGTTATTTTGTATAGCAAAAGAAGTTAATAATCTTATAGACTCTAACATGGCGACTGGGGAAAAGGTTTCATTGTAATCAATTCCTTCTTGTTGACTATAACCCTGTGCAATTAGTCGTGATTTTTTTTCTGATTACTTCTCCTTGCTCGTTCAATTTGTTTCTGAAAACCCATTTGGTTCCTATAACATTGAATCCTTTGGGTCTTGGAACTAGATTCCATACATCATTTCTGGAGAATTGATTGAGTTCTTCTTGCATTTCTAAGATCCAATCATTATCTTTCAGAGCTTCATCAATGGTAGTTGGCTCAATCAGAGAGACCAAACCAAACAAAGATTCTTCATTGATTCTGAGAGAGGATCTTTGTTCTGATGGGATCTTCTTTTCTTCCAATGATTACGTCTTCTTTGTGAGCTGAATATATTCTAGGAGACCTTTTTTGAGTGGGTTGATCAGAGATTCTGAGATTGTTCAGAGCATTGTCAAGAGGATGATCTGTCGAGTCTTCTTTTGCTTCCGAGTCTTCTTTTGCTTCTGAAGTTTTAGAGTTTGAGGGATGATCATCTGTACCTACAGAAAAATCAATTTGCTTTGGCTGTTGCTGGCCAAGCTTATCATCAAACCTGACTTTGATTGATTCTTAAACAATCAGATTTTCTGTGTTGTATACTCTATAGGCTTTTGAGCGTTCAGAATATCCAAGCAGGAAACACTTTTGTGCTTTGGAATCAAACTTGTTCAGAGTTTCTTTGGTGTTCAGAATAAAACAAGTACATCCAAAAGGATGGAAATAAGAAATGTTGGGCTTTCTGTTTTTCCACAATTCATAGGGAGTCTTTTCAAGAATAGGTCTTATAGAGATTCTATTCTGAATGTAATACGCTGTGTTCACAGCTTCTGCCCAAAAGTGCTTTGCCATATTAGTTTCATTGATCATGGTTCTGGCCATTTCTTGTAATGTTCTATTCTTTCTTTCTACAACTCCATTTTACTGGGGAGTTCTAGGACAAGAAAAATTATGAACAATACCATTTTCTTTAAAATACTTTTCAAAATAATGACTTTCAAATTCACCACCATGATCACTTCTGACTTTTGTGATTTTAAAATCTTTTTCATTTTGCACTTGAGTACATAAGTCAATGAATACAGAATGTGACTCATCCTTGTGTTTTAAAAACTTTACCCATGTCCATCTGTTGAAGTCATCAACAATGACCAATCCATACTTCTTGCCTCTGATGGATGCAGTTTTAACTGGCCCAAACAGATCAATATAAAGTAACTCTAACGGCTTAGAGGAAGAGACAACATTTTTAGATTTAAAGGAAGGTTTTGAAAATTTTCCTTTTTGGCATGCTTCGCACAGAGCTTCTGAGTTGTACTTCAGATTGGGAAGTCCTCTGACTAAATTTAATTTATTTAGTTGAGAGATTTTTCTAAGACTGACATGTCCCAATCTTCTGTGCCATACCCATTGTTCATTGCTAACAGACAAAAGGAATTTGACATTTTGAGATTTAAGATCTGATAAATCAATTTTGTAAATGTTGTTCTTTCTCTTGCCAGAAAAGAGGATTGATCCATCTTTTTGACTTACAGCTTTACAGGAGTTTTAATTGAAGATAATGTCATAGCCATTGTCACTTAATTGACTTATGGACAATAGATTATGAGCTAATCCTTCTACTAATAAAACATTGGAGATAAAAGGAAGGTTACCGTTTCCAATGGTTCCAGAACCAATAATCTTCCCTTTCTGATTACCTCCAAACTTCACATCTCCTCCAACTTTAAGTTCCAGGATTTGGAACATAGAACTTTTTTCCGTCATGTGTCGTGAGCATCCAGAGTCCAGGTACCATGACTGGTGTCTCAATTGAGCTGTTAAGGACATCTGCAACAAATGTTATTTTATCCTTAGGTACCCATATCTTTTTGGGTCCTTTTAGGTTAGCATAAGAGTTTCCAGAATGTGATGTATATTTTATATCATGTGAGTGTCCAAACTTGAATTGTTTATTCAGAGTTTTGTAAGTGAAGGTCATTTTAGCAACAAGTTTTGGAATGTATGTCTCCTTCCCTTTGGGAGGTTCATATCCAATTCCTCTTCTGTTTTTCCCACTGACTCCATAGATCATTGAAGCCATTTTGCTTCTATCTATGCCTTTAGGTAGAAAAGATTGAAAGCTATAGTCATATTCTTTCAGAATATCTTTTGAACTAGACACAGACTCTGAACTAAAATTATTTTGAACATTTTGAATTTCCTTTTTAAGTTTAAAATTATTTTCTAAAAGTTCAGATTTCTCTGTTTCAAGTTTCTCAAGATCAGATGCAAGACTCTTCTTGAGTTTCTTGTATTTGATTTTGAGCTGACTATAGTTTTCCAGAAGTTCTGATAAACTATCATCAAGTTCATCTCTAGAAAATTCAGAAAATACCTCTCTTTGTTCTGACTCATGGTCTGAGTCATCTGCTGTGATAGCCATCAGAGCTAGGTTGGCATTTTCATCTTTAGATCCAGATTCATCTTCAGAAGAATCTGAGTCATCCCAGGTTGCCATCATCACTTTCTTCTTACCAAACCTCTTCTTTGGTTTTTCTTTTTGAAGCTTTGGACAAACACTTTTGTAGTGACCAGGTTCTTTGCATTCATAACAGATGATCTCTCTTCTGTTTGACTTTTTGTGTCTAGAAGATTCTGTTTTATCTTCTGACTTCTTGAAGTTCCTGAACTTCTTTTGTCTGTGCTTCCACAGATGATTGATCCTTCTGGAGAGCAAGGATAGTTCGTCTTCTTCTGACGCTGATTCTTCAGAGTTTTCCTCTTCAGCTTGAAAAGCGTTAGTATCAAATTTCTTAATTGATTTAAGGGCCAGAGACTTACCTTTCTTCTGAGGCTCGTGCTCATCCAGTTCAATCTCATGACTTCTGAGAGCGCTGATGAGTTCCTCCAGAGACACATTGTTCAAATCTTTTGACACTTTGAAAGCAGTGACCATTGGTGCCCATCTTCTGGGTAAGCTTCTAATGATCTTTTTCACATGATCTGCTTTGGTATATCCCTTGTTCAAAACTCTCAGACCAGCGATCAGTGTTTGAAACCTAGAGAACATTGCTTCTATAGACTCACTTTCTTCAACTTTGAAGGCTTCATACTTCTGAACTAAAGCCAGAGCTTTAGAATCCTTAACTTGAGCATTTCCTTCATGAGTAATTTTAAGAGACTCAAACATATCATGCGCTGTATCTCTATTAGTGAGTTTTTCATATTCAACTTTAGAGATAGCATTTAGAAAAATATTTCTAGCTCTATGATGATTTTTAAATTTAGCTTTTTGTAGTCTATCCATATTTTTTCTGTCAACTTTGTTTCTTTCTGAGTCAGCAGGATGTGTGTAACCATCCAAGACTATATCCCATAGATCAGTATCATGACCTAGAAAGAAAATTTCTAGTCTGTCTTTCCAGTACTCAAAATCTTCTCCATCCAACACTGGAGGTTTATTGTAACTATTATTGTTTTGTTCAGCGGCCATTGTGTTTTCTTCTGGATCTTTTCTTGACACAGTTATGTGTTGTGCTCAGAGTCAAGCTCTGATACCAATTGAAGGGGTAAGAAAACACTTAGAAGGGGGGGGGGGGGGGTGAATAAGTGACTCTTTTCCTTTTCAATACAAAGCTCAACAAGAATGGAAGGACAAGGTTATTTTTATCCTGGTTCGTTTGAACTCAAACTACTCCAGTCCACCCGCCAAGGTGATTTCGCCTTTCTCAACAAGGACTTAATCCACTATAATCAACTGATTACAAACATACAAACAACTGTTGTGACTCACAATGCACAAGTAATCTTACAAGTGACTAACACCACTAAGACTTAAGACTAATCCTAGTCTTCTTGAGAAATCTTACCAAACTTAGTCTCTCAAGGAACAATTACAAGAGTTTAATCTTTACAGATAGTGAAATAAAATTTTCTTCTAATCAAGCTATATCACAGCTGTGATTTTTCACTTAAAATAAATTGCACAAATTGTATGAACAAAGAGTTTGTGAGCTTAGAATCTTTCACGTAGTTTCTTGCTTCTATTTTGAAAATTGATTGGTTAACTTGGTGGTAGGGTTTCAATAAATATCCTTCTATTTATAGTAGAAATAATAAGACTGTTGCTGCCTTCACAAAAGTTGGAGAGCATTAAATTCTTGCGTGTTTCCTTGCAATATTCCATTTTCCAAGAAACTAGTGTAGACACTTGAGTGCTTTCAGCCGTCTTTGCATTAATGAGCAAACGACAGAATGTAAGAACATGTTTCCTACGCTTTGACAAGACAAGTTGGTTTTAATGTTCTTTCAGAATCTGCTCCAATGTCTTTAAATCAGAACATGCTACACTCATCTTCTAGGCAGTGCTTTGCTTGCTAAGAACTTGATCAACGCTTGCTTTCAAGTAATCTTCTGAGCAAGGAACATGCTAAATGTTAGAAGATATATTTAAAAAATAAAGTTTCTTACCAGAGTCAGCAGATGCGCTTGAAAAAAAGGTTCTTTCATCAAAGAACTTCTTCATAATTTTTTGTTTAGCACTTCAGAATGTTTCTGTCAGAACATTATCTGAAACATTCAAACACATTCATCAGAGTATAAATTATCTTAAATATAATTTATTGTTATCATCGAAACTCTGAGATAGGTCAGAACTAATCTTGTTCTTACAATCTCCCCCTTTTTGATGATGACAAAAATTATTTAGATAAAGAAAAAAAGATAAGAGATAAGAATCTCCCCCTGAAATGAATATTTCTATGTATAAAACATCCTGAGATTATTTATCAGAGCAATACAAAGTCTTCTTGGATTTCTTTAAAACTTCTTTAAGAAGATAATG
Organism: Vicia faba; assembly: GCA_948472305.1. Lineage (NCBI taxonomy): Eukaryota > Viridiplantae > Streptophyta > Magnoliopsida > Fabales > Fabaceae > Vicia > Vicia faba. Next base: position 631,461,828 of record OX451740.1, read on the forward strand.
TTCAGCTGGAATATTCTTTCAGAGTTAATGTGATACCTGCAAAAAAAAATTATTTTGCACAGAAGAGAATCTTGCATTTTGTTAGAATGTCTGAGACTTAGTCCCATAACTGTTAAACAGTGATTAGTTCAAGAATGCACATTTTCTCCCCCTTTTTGGCATAATCAAAAAGTGTAAAAAAATTGAGAAGTTTAAAAGATTTCATAAAAAAAATATCCAGAAGTACAAATAAAACACCCAAACAAACAAAAAGAGACAAAAAGAAACTAGGATTTCTTAGTAACAAGAGCCATCAAAAGATTCTTGATCTCAGAGGAAGATTCTTCTTGTTTCAATATCCAGTTCTTGATTTCTTGATTTGTTTGGTCTTGCTTATCCAAGCTTTCATTTATGACTTCATTCTCCCTCTTGAGATCTTTCAGAGTGTCCATGATAAGTGAGGTAGGAGCAGAGGATGACAAAGCTTCAGTAGAAACAGGCTTGGAAGCAGCAACCGTTGAGTCAGAATTCACGAAGGTGGAAATCAGAGTGCCCAAATCCATTACAAGGGTTGACTTACAGCTTTACATGAGTTTTGATTGAAGATAATGTCATAGCCATTGTCACTTAATTGACTTATGGACAATATATTATGAGCTAATCCTTCTACTAATAAAACATTGGAGATAGAAGGAAGGTTACCATTTCCAATGGTTCCAGAACCAATAATCTTCCCTTTCTGATTACCTCCAAACTTCACATCTCCTCCAGCTTTAAGTTCCAGGCTTTAGAACATAGACCTTTTTCTCGTCATGTGTCGTGAGCACCCAGAGTCCAGGTACCATGACTGGTGTCTCAATTGAGCTGTTAAGGACATCTGTAACAAATATTATTTTATCCTTAGGTACCCATATCTTTTTGGGTCCTTTTGGGTTAGCATACGAGTTTCCAGAATGTGATGTATATTTTATATCATGTGAGTTTCCAAACTTGAATTGTTTAGTCAGAGGTTTGTAAGTGAAGGTCATTTTAGCAATAGGTTTTGGAATGTATGACTCCTTCCCTTTGGGAGGTTCATATCCAATTCCTCTTTTGTTTTTCCCACTGACTCCATAGATCATTGAACCCATTTTGCTTCTATCTATGCCTTTAGCTAGAAAAGATTGAAAGCTATAGTCATATTCTTTCAGAATATCTTTTGAACTAGACACAGACTCTGAACTAAAATTCTTTTGAAAATTTTTAATTTCCTTTTTAAGTTTAAAATTGTTTTCTAAAAGTTCAGATTTTTCTGTTTCAAGTTTCTCAAGATCAGATGCAAGACTATTCTTGAGTTTCTTGTATTTGATTTTGAGCTGACTATAGTTTTCCAGAAGTTCTGATAAACTATCAGCAAGTTCATCTCTAGAAAATTCAGAAAATAACTCTCTTTGTTCTGACTCACAGTCTGAGTCATCTGCTGTGATAGCCATCAGAGCTAGGTTGGCATTTTCATCTTCAGATCCAGATTCATCTTTAGAAGAATCTGAGTCATCCCAGGTTGCCATCATCCCTTTCTTCTTACCAAACCTCTTCTTTGGTTTTTCTTTTTGAAGCTTTGGACAATCACTTTTGTAGTGACCAGGTTCTTTACATTCATAACAGATGATCTCTCTTCTGTTTGAATTTTTGTGTCCAGAAGGTTCTGTTTTATCTTCTGACTTCTTGAAGTTCCTGAACTTCTTTTGTCTGTGCTTCCACAGATGATTGATCCTTCTGTTGAGCAAGGATAGTTTGTCTTCTTCTGACGCTGATTCTTCAGAGTTTTCCTCTTCAGCCTGAAAAGCGTTATGTGATGCGGTGGGAGAATTGACTTGAGGTTTTGCGTTTGTGTTTGCAAATGTTGCAGTTAGAAAGAGTCGCCACCAACTTTTCTTTTATCCAAAAGGAAAGGTAAAAAAGCACAGGAAAGACCTTTGAGATGTTTTCTTGGGTTCGGGGGGTAGATTATGAAAAGGGAAGGTGCTAGCACCCTTTTCATCCATGGTTTTCCATGGGATCTTAGTTACTTGTTTAGATCACTTGCTTTGCTTTGGAATTGTTTGAAATGGTGCTTTGTGTGGTTTTGAAAGTATTTTGAAAAGAGGCCATTTTTTAGGCAATCTTTGTAATGATTCTCGTTCGTAAGAATGTATACAAAGATGTTTGTCTTTTGAAAAATGTTTCAATGTTTTAAAAGTTGTTTTGAAATGTGTATGTGTTTGTTTTTGAAAATAACAAGGATTGTTTTGAAATTGATCAAGTAAGTAGAAGCTATCTACCTACTCAAATGTCTTTCTTATGCATTTTTATTCCTTTGACATTGTTGATTTACCATTGATTTGATAAACAACCCTATCTTTGGATGTTAAACGGGACGGGCGTGGGTCATCGTATGACCATGATAGCAATGTTGCCAAGTATCTTAGAAATTTTGAGGGACCAAGATCATCTTTGTTTAGGCAACCTTTTGATAGCGTCATCGAGGGACTATGATCTTATTTTGTTTTGTTTTGCCAAGATACTTCGCGTGCGTAACATGGCCATTTTTATTTAGGCAACCAAGTGGGTGAAACCCTAAGGGTGCTTGTGTGCAATGTGTGTCATTTTTCATGCTTTTGTTTTGTCTTGGATTAGGTCTTTTCTATTTGTTTTGTTTTTGGCCTTATCATGCAAACCCTAATTTACTAGCATGGTATATGAAAGCAATAAATTGCATAAAAGTAAACTAAGCTATTACAACAATTATTATGGGAGGGGGATACAAGTTTTTGAATGGGGACATTGCACAAAATAAACCCTAAAATACTATTACAACCCAATTGAATATTGTGCGAAATAAATAAATATACAAATATTTAAATATGCAATGTAATGTATTTATGAAAAAAATGTTTTGTATTTGATTTTTGTATGAGACAATGATTTATGTAAACCCTAGAAAAAAGTAAAAATAATAGTATTATTTTTGCAGGGATGAAACCCTAGTTTTCAAATAAAACAAAAAAATATGTTCTATATTATTATTTTATCCATTTTTTGTAAAAGAAAATAATAAATAATATTATGTACAAATATTATAAATTAAAATATGTATGAAAATAAATATTTTATATGTATAAATAATATAATAAAAATATATAGTATATTTAAATATATTTACAATTTATTTAAGAAAATAAAGTATATTATCCTAATAAACTATTTTTTATGCAAAAAATAATAGAAAAATAAAATAAAAATGCAAAAAAAAAAATAAAGAAATTATTTTTATGATTTTTTAATGTTCATAAAAATAAATAAAAGCAATAAATATAAAAAAAAATTAGATAATATGAAAAATATAACAAATAAAGTCAGGGGGTGAAAATAGTGATCCAGGAGGTGTAAAAATAAAAAACAACAAGCCCAAGGCGCCAAGGCCCAAATCTTCATCCCTGTCCTCCAGCCTCTTCTCCTTGCGCGCGTTTTTCTTCAAAATCTGTAACTCTCAGATGCTTGCATAAAAACCAAAACTTATAACACAAAACATGTAGCATTTTATCTCACGATTCCAATGATATAAAATTTGTAACTTAACTCTCAAAGATCAGGGAGAATTTAATCAGCCCTAAATCGTGACCTAATTATTTAATGAACTTCAAGCTTCAAATTCTCACTGCTCAATTAATATAAATGACAAGTATGCATATGTACAACTTTACCATGTTAAGGACTACATTTCTGCTTCACAAATCATGGCTTGAGGATGCTTAAATAGAGAGATAGAGTTTTGAAAAATACCTCCTTCAACTGGATTTGGATATGGCAATGTGGGGACTTTGAGTGAGGCCTGAGGATCGTGTGAGCTTCCTTGAACTTCCTTCAACCTATTCCAATACCTAGCTTGCTTTGTGGATGGCCAAAACTCTCTGTAGAAGTCAAGCTGCAACCTCCAAATTTGAAAATGGCAATGGCAGAAACAGGGGTTACAGCAACAATGTAAAGGCTTGGATAGCTTTATTATGATGTGTAGAAGGTGTTTCAAATGTTAAAAGGCAAAACGTACGAGCCAAAATGAAGTTGGCAATGATTTTGCAAAACTGGATGTTTTGGGTAGAAAAATGAAGTTTTGGAGTTTTGGAGTGTTTTGGATGCTATCAATTCGTGTCCTGGCTTATGATAAGTTTGTGAGTATGTATAGAATGGATACAAATTCCCCTCTTACTAGCTGTACAAGTTCTAGCACTTTTGGCCAACTTTCTTGCATTTTAAGAAAAGTGACATGAATTATGCAAACATGCTTGTACTGCTTGCTTGTGAGCTGATAGGAGTTGGTACACACTGCTTAAGATCTGTGAAGATTGCTTGCCTCAAATAAACAGGTCCAAGGCTCAAGATGGACAAAGTTGCAAAAGTTGCACTTTATGAAAATGGCAATGTGAGCTTTATGCCAAAAATGGAAAAATCTCTTGTACAATGCTCCAAAAGCAAAGATAAAGCCCTTATCCTCTGAGTTTGCATTTAATTATGGAGTGTGAAGTTAGTTTAGGACCTGTAATGCAAGGTACAAGCATCCAAGATCAGATTTGCAACTTGATACTTTGTGAAAATGGCATGAACAAAAGTGATAAAATGCCAATTTCTCTTCTTCGATTCTCCCTAACCACAAATGATCTTGGAGAGTTCTTAGACATTTTAGAAATCTTGCAACATGCTCTATAATCCATATTTGAAATGCATTTTGAGATACCTCTTGTAACTAGGTGAAAAATGTCCATGAAGTTGGATAAAAAAACTGCCTAAATTAGGGCAAAATTTCACTAAGTTATTTAGTTCATGGACCCATATTCACAGATTCATAACTTGAGATCCAAGCATCTTTTGGAAAAAGTTTGTGAAGAAAAGTTGTAGATTTCATGGAGGAATACAACTTTCATGTTGGAAGTTTTCTTTGAATCAAATTGCATCATGGTGAAAAAGTAGTGGAAAGTTGGGAAAAAATAAGAAAATTTCCATACTTAGAAAAATTCTAAGTTATGAAAATTTTCAAATTCAAAACCCTAATTTTCAAATTTGGTTTTCTTGGTGAACAAATTTCATATTTTTACATATCTTGATGAATTATGACCTTTGGCACTTGATTTTGACCAAAAAGTCAAAGTTTGACTTTTCAGTGCACAGTTGACTTTTGATCAGTTGACTGCAAAATTCATTTTTCGATCCTATGAACTTGAGATCTTTTGAACCATATAATTAGGTCAAGATGATGCCATTCAACCATTGAAATCATGTTTGAACCCAATTGGTCATTGGCTTGGTTAAAAATCAGAAATTGCCTTTTCTCTGTCAAAACCCTAATTTTGACCATTTTGTCGTTTTGATGATTTGATCAAATTTCTTGAGGAGTTGTGATCCAAACTTGATCAAATGGTACATATGAGTCTAAAATGTTTATGTGGATAAAAAATTATGAAGTTTGACTGTAAATTGGCCATGGTTGACTTTTTCCCCAATACAGCTGATTTTTAGGTCAATTGTCCAATTGACTGATCAAAAATGTGGTCCTAGGCTTGAAACTTAGTATGAGAAATCTTAGGGATCCAAAATGATGTATGAAAGTCACATGAAGCATTGGTGGTCCAAAAATCCTTGTGCAAACTTAAACCCTAATTTGGGGTCATCAGTGCAAGATGAGATGTCTTGAGCTGAGCAAACCCTAATCTTGTCTTGAGTCCAAGAAGTCTTGTGAGAAAAATATTGATAAAGGAGAGGGCAAATTTTGGGGTACAACAGCTGCCCCTGTTCAATCTTCTTGAACCTCAAGAGTTATATTGGCGAGTTTTGTCGTTCATGACTCGAAGGTAAAAGATGATTGGACACTAGAGTGCCCATAAATTTGCACTCGTCGAAGTGTAGTTGAGGGAATGGGCTTAAAGATGCCATTTGGAGAAGTGACCGAATCTTGTCGGAGATGGGCTTTTAGATGCCATCTAAGAATGTTTGTTGAGTTGTAAGTTGTAAGTCAGAAGAATAAGTATCAGAACGGTGTCCGCGTCTGGAACGTATCTGAGCTGTATCTGGAGAGTTGAAATCTGAATGAGAAACATAATAGCAATCGTGTCTGGAGCGTATCTGAATTGTATCTGAACAATGACAGAATGACTTCCGTGTCTGGAGTGTATCTGTACCGTATCTAGAATTTGAAATCTGAATAAGGGTCAGAATGACTTTCGTGTCTGGAGCGTATTTGAGGTTGAGGTTTGAATGAGTAACAAAATGACTTCCGTATCTGAAGTATATCCATACTGTATCTGAGATCTGAATAAGGGCCAGAATGGCATCCGTGTCTGGAGCGTATCTGAAATGTATCTGAAATGTATCTGAAAGCTGAATCTGAATGAGTAACAGAATGACTTCCGTGCCTTGAGTGCATATGAACTATATCTGATAGTGACAGAATGACTTCTGTGTCTGGAGTGTATCTGAGCCTGAATGTTGAATCTGAATGAGTAGCTGAATGACTTTCGTGTCTGGAGTGTATCTGTACTGTATCATGATTGCATATTGTTAAACGATAGCTGTTAATCTTATCGTGAAATGGGTAAAATGTTAGCTGAAACATAGAGTTATGTTGCATGAAATGTATGATGCAATATGTGTACTCTATCAATGTTTATGATATATGGATGTAATGTATGCGCTTGTAAGCTGATTTGCTGTATTGCTGAGGAAAATAAATCTTTGACTGCTGTTGGGGAAAATAAATCCTTGACTGCTGAGGATAAGAAATCTTTGGCGACTGTTGGGGATTAAAAATCCTTGATGACTTCTCTGGGGATATAGGGATTCTTCATGTCTTGAAGTTGGAATATTTGACAAAAATTCTGTTGCGAGCAATGCTATATACTGCTTGAGTAAACTGCTTGGGGAATCCAGAGAATTTTGATGACTTCTATTGGGGATTACACAATGGGAATCCTTGATCTGCTAGAGAATAAGGAAGACTTTGATGACTTCTACGGGGAATTAAGAATGAGAATCTTCATTCTGTTGGGGAGTAATGAAAACTCCGTGGGGGAAGAAGGTTTACTACTGGGAAGTAGGTTCAGGAGTTTGGGTTGTCTGCCACTCTACTGGGGAGTTATCAGAAGTTGGTGTCTGGTTTTTAGGCTTCAAGATAACTTGCTGGGGAATCTGAAGAAACTGAATGGTTTCCACTGGGGATTGATAGTTAGAATTTCTGGCTCAACTGGGGATTGGGAGTTTGAAGTTTTAACTCTGATGGGGATTAAGGGTTTTTTAGCTCCGCTTGGGATCTAGATGATGTACTATAGGGATTACTTGTGGAATAGCCTAAAGACGTTTTCCTATCCTTTCAGTCTGTCAGTAATTGTTCTCTTCCATCCTGTTTATTTGTAAACAGTAATTATGTTCAAATGCATATGTTCATCAATGAATCATTGGACGTTTTGGCACATAAAAACACAAGTGTAAAGAAAAAGGCAAATAGTTTTCTGTATTTTGAAAGAGATATCTTTGTATTTACTTTGAATAACTATTTTGTACAAAGGAGACAGACATCCTAGTAAGAGGATGGTGTCATAAGAATGAGAAAATTTTTATACAAAGAAAGATAGCTATGTGTAAAAAATCCCATAGGGTTTCCATCCCGATATAGCCTTCGTATCTCTGAATATCTTGTCTGTCTGTTGCTTCGTCCGAAGATGATTGGATTGATCAGAAGCTCAGAGTTTGTCCGTGAAGAGATTTTCCTTAAAGTGATCCGACGAGACATAGTCATACGCTTTAATTCCCTAACTTTTTCCTGGACCGCCCTTTCGAGTTTTCGATCCACTAGGAAACCCTTTTTTGCCCAAGTCGCCCTTTCGGGTTTTCAACTTGCTGGGTGTACAATTTTTTTTTAATTTTATCCCTAATTTTTGCCCAAACCTTTTTGGTTCGTCGGGATGCCTTTGTTTTTCCTAGTTGTATCAACCTAGCGGTTCTCTTATGCGTAGTATCTTTTGACTATGTCTGCATTCGCAGGGTGCGGTAGATCGTCGCCGTCCATGGTGGTTAAGATCATTGCCCCACCAGAAAAGATGTTCTTGATTACAAATGGTCCTTCATAGGTAGGAGTCCACTTGCCCTTGGGATCACTTTGTGGCAAGATGATGCGCTTGATCACCAGATCCTCAACTTGATATACTCGGCGTCTGACTTTCTTGTTGAAAGCCTTGATCATTCGTTTTTGGTACGTCTGACCATGGAAAACAACAGTAAGTCTCTTTTCGTCAATTAAGTTTAGCTGATCAAGCCGGGTCTGAATCCAATCGTCTTCACTCAGACCTGCATCCTTCATGATTCTCAATGAGGGAATCTGAACCTCAATAGGCAAGACAACTTCCATGCCATAAACCAAAGAATAGGGTGTTGCCCCAGTTGACGTGTGAGCCATGGTACGGTACCTGTGGAGAGAAAACGGTAGCATCTCATGCCAGTCCTTGTAGGTGACTGTCATCTTTTGTATGATCTTTTTGATATTTTTGTTAGCAGCTTCGACTGCACCATTCATCTTTGGCCGATAGGGGGATGAATTGTGATGTTGAATTTTGAACTGCTCGCACAAGGCGGTGATCATAGTATTGTTAAGGTTTGTACCATTGTCAATGGTGATCCTTTCGGGGATACCGTACCGGCAAATAAGATTCTTCCTGATGAAGCGGGCAACAACATTCTTAGTAACGGATGCGAAGGAAGCTGCTTCGACCCACTTGGTGAAATAGTCAATGGCCACCAGAATGAAACGGTGCCCATTGGATGTTGTAGGCTTGATCTCTCCAATCATGTCGATTCCCCACATAACAAACGGCCAAGGAGCTGTTAAGACATTTAGAGGAACCAGAGGCACGTGTACCTTGTCTGCATAGATTTAACATTTATGGCAAGTCCGGGAGTGTTTATAGCAGTCAGCTTCCATGGTAGACCAATAATAGCCTGCCCGTAGGATCTTCTTCGCCATCGTATGCCCACTAGAGTGAGTACCAAAGGTACCCTCATGCAATTCAACCATGATCTTTTCAGCTTCAATCTTGTCCACACAACGGAGCATAATAGAATCATGATTGCATTTGTACAGGATGCCATTACTTAGGAAGAATTTAGCTGAGAACCTCCTTAAGAACTTTTTGTCATTGACTGAAGCTCCTTATGGGTATTCTTGCGTCTCGAGATACCTTTTGACTTCATGAAACCATGGCTGGTCCACTACTTCTTCGATATTAATCTCGTGACAGTGTGCTGGTTCGTCCATCCGTTCAATGGAGATTTGGGGAGCCTCATTGTCCCAATCAAGTTTAAACATAGATGACATTGTAGCTAGAGCATCTGCTAGCTGATTTTCTTCTCGCGGGAAGTGCTCGAAGGTAATCTGCTCGAAATGTGGTAACAACATCAAAACATGTTCTTTGTAAGGGATGAGGTTTGGATGCTTAGTGTCCCACTATCCTTTGATCTGACTGATGACTAAAGCTGAGTCCCCAAACACATCTAAGGATTTGATTCCCAAGTCTACGGCAGCCTTGAGTCCAAAGATGCATGCTTCATACTCTGCCATGTTGTTCGTACAGTTAAAGCAAAGTCTGGTCGTGAAAGGAGTGTGGCAACCTTCCATAGATATAAGCACATCACTGATACCGTTACCAAGTGCATTGGATGCCCCATCAAAGTACAGGGTCCATTGGTATCCTTGTTCAGGTCGGTCATATGGACTTATTTCTTCAACGTTGTCCATTGTCATGATGTCTTCATCAGGGAAGTCAAACTTCATGGATTGATAATCTTCTACAGCTTGATGAGCCAGATGATCAGCTAGCACACTCCCCTTTATAGCTTTTTGGGTCGTGTACTGTATGTCATATTCTGTTAGGACCATCTACCATCTAGCTATCCTCCCAGACAAAGCAGGCTTCTCAAAGATGTACTTTATCGGATCCATCTTATATATCAGCAAAGTGGTATGAGTCAACATATACTGCCGGCGAGCAGCCCATACCAAAGCGCAACAAGTTTTCTCGAGCAATGAATATCTGGTTTCACAGTCGGTAAACTTTTTGCTTAGGTAATAAATTTCATGCTGCCCCAGTACGCACCCCATTGAATTCTCTAAAACGGTCAGATATATGATTAGCGGTCTTCCCTCGACGGGTGGCATCAGGACATGAGGTTCTAGTAAATAATCCTTAATTTTATCGAAAGTAACCTGACATTCATCGTTCCATCTGACTACTTGATCTTTCTTCAACAGCTTGAAGATTGGTTCACAAGTAGACGTTAGGTGAGAAATGAACCTAGCAATGTAGTTTAGGCGTCCCAAAAAACCTCTGACCTCCTTCTCAGTGCGAGGAGCAGGCATTTCTTGTATAGCTTTGACTTTGGCGGGATCAACCTCGATGCCTTTGCTGCTGACAATGAAACCTAAGAGCTTACCGGACCAGACTCCGAATGTGCACTTGTTTGGGTTCAATCTGAGCTTGTACTCCTTCAACCTGACAAACAGCTTTTGCAAGTGATCAAGGTGTTCTTCTTCAGTTTGTGATCGGGCTATCATGTCATCTACGTAAACCTCTATCTCATGATGTATCATATCATGAAACAAAGCTACCATGGCGCGTTGATAAGTTGCCCGACATTCTTCAGTCCGAATGGCATCACTTTGTAGCAGAACGTACCCCACTGTGTGACAAATGTAGTTTTCTCCATGTCCTCGGGTGCCATTTTGATCTGGTTATAGCCTGAGAATCTGTCCATGAAAGAAAATACTTTATGATGAGCTGTGTTGTCAACCAGGATGTCAATGTGTGGAAGTGGAAAATCATCTTTAGGGTTGGCCCTGTTTAAATCTTTATAATCCACACACATTCTTACTTTACCGTCCTTTTTGGGCACGGGCACAATGTTGGCCACCCATTGAGGATAGGAAGTAATAGCCAGAAATCCAGAATTGAGTTGTTTCATAACTTCTGCTTTGATCTTCTCGGACATGTCAGGTCTCATGCGATGGACCTTTTGCTTCACTGGTGGACAGTCTTCTCTGGTGGGTAGACGGTGTACTACAATGTCTGTATCGAGTCCCGGCATGTCTTCGTATGACCAGGCGAAGATCTCAACATAATCATGCAATAGATGAATTAGGCGCTCCTTGACACTTTGCTCTAGATTGGCACCTATTTTGATCTCCTTTTTATCTTCCTCTGTACCCAAGTTGATTGTGTCCAACAACTCCTCATGAGGCTGAATTGCTCTTTCCTCTTGCTATAATAATCTGGCCAATTCCCCTGGCACCTCACAATCTTCCTCACCTTCGTATTCGGCTTGGTAGATCAGATCTTCAGAGTCACTGAAGGCTATAGCAGTATCGTTACCCATGGGATCCGGAATAGAAGGGTACCTGCATTTGTGAGTGTGGGTGTGTGTAAGGATATAGACATCTTAAAACAACAAAATGTAAAAGAAAGATAATGAGCACAAAAGGTTTATATGTGAAAAAGCGTCCATGATTCATTGAATGACATATGTAGATGAAATAAAAACCCTTACAAATGGACCATTGTGACTCGGGTAAGACACAAGGTTTTTAAAGTACGAATTGTTTGTGAATTATTACAGTCCAACAGAAATGTAAAAGATAAATTACTGCGATATGAAAGTTATCGGGATGAAGTCTTTGGCTTCCCAGTTGCAAATTCCTCCACTAACAGTAGGAAATATCCAATCTTCCAGGCTGCCCTCCTCTTCATTGTCCTCCACTGCATTGACTCTTTGGTTGGTAATCTTCACAGGTGGCCCCCCAGCACGGGCGCGACGCACAACCTTCTGACCATTCGAAGTAAAACCCAAGCCGAATTTGTCTGATTTGTAAGGAATGTCTGGAAGCTGACCCCAGATTATGCACCCCCCCTTCTTCCACTACTGCCCTTGCATCCTTGAGAGATGACATCCGAGGTGGAGGTCTTGTGATCTTAGGAGTTGAGGATACCGCCTTGGTCGCTGCTACTTCCGGAGAGACTTCTTCAAAATGTTGGAAAGGAGTCTCTATGAACTCGCCATCTAACTCCACATAACGGAAGGAATTCAGATGACTAATCATATACTCCTCATCCCCATGGTCAGTTACGATCTTCCCTTGGACGGGGTACTTTAGCATTTGATGCAAGGTGGAGGTGACAACACCGACATTGTGGATCCGGGGGCGTCCCAACAGACAGGAATAAGAAGGACGGATGTCCATCACATAGAAAATGGAGTTGAAGACCTGGGTTCCCACCTTGATTGGGATGTCCACCTCCCCGTGGACCATCCTCTTCGAACCATCAAAGGCTCACACCACTATGTTACTGGGTTTTAGAGGCATCCCCTCACAATCCAACCTATCAAGGGCTTTCTTTGGCAGGACGTTTAAAGATGATCCAGTATCAACCAAAACATGAGCTAGGGTTGTTCCTCTGCACTCCACTGAGACATGTAATGCATCATTGTGTTTTCTCCCTCGGGGTGTCAAGTCAACATCGAAGAAGCCCAAACCATTATCAGTTGTCAAGCTGGCCACACAGTCCTCGAACTGGTCAACAGACGTCTCTTGCGGCACGTGAGCTGTCTTAAGGAATTTAACCAAAGCTTTGGCATGTGCTTCAGAGCACAGCAACAGGGCTAGCATAAAGATCTTGGAAGGGGTCTGCCCCAATTGTTCAACCACATCATAATCACTCTTATTAATGATCCTCGGGATTTCTTCCATCTCCTTCTTGGATGTTTCAGGAATATCTAGTGATTCAGCCTTCGTCGGGACAAGCTCCTCTTGAACGTTCTTTCCTTTATTCTCAGCAGCGGAAGTAGGGATAGGAATTGTATTGTCTTTGTCGACGGGTACACTTGCAGGTACAATCACTGGTACAAAGGTGATCTTCGGAACGGCTACAGGTCCAAAGATTGTTGTTGGAGGAGCAATCTCTGGAGAAAAGATTCTTCCACTACGGGTAACTTTGCTTGTTCCGGCAATGTTACTGATGTCGGAATTGTCCTCTTTGGAGCTTTCTTCTTCGGCAGTCTGTTCAATCTATTTAATACCATGGTAGTAGATTTCTCCACCATAATTCCATGGTACTGATTTATCTGATTTGTATGGGGCAGGCCCGGGCATTGTAATCTTAAGCGGAGCAGTCTTTGGAGCAGGTGTAATCCTAACGGGCCTTTTAGGGGCCCTGGAAGGATTGGCGTAGATGGTTATTATTGAAACTTATTTCATTGGAACGGGTGAAATAGGAGCTTTGTCAAACAAGATTTCTTGGTTATCAATCAGTAGTTGGATTCCTTTCTTCAACAGAGGGCAGTCAAATGATGAGGACAGGAAAACATGGCAGTCTTTGTCACAACCTGGGAAGATGCCAGCTTTTAACAAATTCAACTTGATGGTCGGTAGAGGAGTTAATAGTTCATCCACGGTAGCAACAAACAAATCTTCTTCAATAGCGTTGGCATTGTGATAACACGAATTTATATAATATATTTGGCTTAATTTTCATAGATAATATTAGTATTTTTATTTATTTATTCTATTTTATTGTTGTATTACGTTGGTATTTCTTTTGTTTCAGGTATTTGTATTAAATAAAAGATAAATTGAGAAAAGAAAGAAATTGAGGGAAAATCGGATTAAAAAGCCAAAGAAATGAAGCAAAAGGGGTGATATAGCAAAAAGGAGGAGTTAAGAAGAAAGAAATAATTATACAAAGAAAAAGACTAAGCCCAGAAGAGCAAAAGCCCAGCAGAAGTTCAGTCCACAAGGTGTTACGACCGTAACAGCCTTGTGAAGACCGTAACACGCTAATAGCCTTGTTACGACCGTAACAGCCTTGTGACGACCGTAACGCGCTATATTTCAACTTCCTCACGTCATGGAGACGTGTCCCATGTTCTCCCATGATTCTGGTAGTTATTCCCATGTTCTCCCATGATTCTGGTAGTTATTCCCATGTTCTCCCATGATTCTGGTAGTTATTCCCATGATCTCCACTAGCCTTCGTACAACATGGAAACGGGAAGTTACAAATGAAGCCTATAAATACAAGTTCAACCTTCAGAGCAAGGGTCGGAAATTTTACCGAACAACCATTATTTAGTCTTTCTTTATTTTTCTGTTTTCTTATTTTCTTTTCAGTTTTGTATTTCTACCATACTTTTCTAGTTCAGTTTCTTTTTTTAGTTTTTATTTTAGTTTAAGTTTCTATAATTTTCACTGATCTAACCTTACGTTAGACCCAGTGCTTTTTATTTCTTGTCGTAATTTTTCTTTTCAATTCAAGAAGTCTCCTAGCAGATCCAACTGACTTGTGGGGGAATGCTCGTTTATTTCGAAGAACAAGATTATTCAAGTATTATTATTTCCAGGTTCTTAATATAATTATTTTGTTTTATTTAAGTATTGTTGCTTGGTATTTATTTATTTGATTATGGGAATGTTTAAATATATTGAACCTTATTATTTATGCATGTCCGAATTAATAAATATGTCCGGCTAAACCATTTAGGTATCGGTAAGTAATAGTAGTAAGAGTAGGAATTAAATTGTTCATAAGTTAAAATACTAATTAACTTAATTTCTGGTTATGACTTTTTATAATTAAAACTACGCTTTTTGTTACGAAAGTAAAGAAAGTAAAAGGTTAGATCGAGACCACGAAAGTGTGAGGTTTTTAACCGGATAGCTAAAGTTAGGAATTTGATTTAAATACAGTGAAAGCGCTTTAAACCAAATTAGAATTAATTAAGTTTCCAAAAAATACTTCTAAACACTTATAGGCTAGCGAAAGCAGGTATAGGGCTTTAGACGTATAATCCGAGATGAGACCATGAAAGTGTGAGTTGAGGGTTTTTAAACTAATAAATTCTACAGAACAATTAAGTTAACCATCTTTATACGCTTAAGTTCAATTTAAGCCGCTTAGGTTCACTACTTTACGTACCGATATCCGTTTTATTTATATTTATATTCCTTAACCAATATTCTAAAAAAACTATTCGCCTTAGCTGTGTACCGTAACTTAGGATAACAATAGATCGATTTATAGTCTCTGTGGGTTCGATATCTTTTAAAACTACGCGATAGGACTGTGCACTTGCATTCTCCCGATTAACAGACGATAAAGTCTTGCGATCAAGTTTTTGCGATCAAGTTTTTGGCGCCGTTGCCGGGGACTATTTAAGTCGATATTGTAACTCTGGTGTTACACCGTATAGACTAAGGCACCTTTACTTTATTTACTATGTATAACCCAAATTTTTCCTACGCCCATTATCAGTATTTTGAGGAACCACAAGAATATCATAGATCCAACCTTGAAATACTGATGGAAGATTTCAATGCTTCACAAACCTACTCTTACCCAAATTACCTCCAAAACTACCAATCCCCACATTTTGAGGAACCACAAGAAACTTATAATTTCAACCAAACATTTCCTCAACCCAATTCTCTCTATAATTACCACACCCAATATTTTGAAGAATCACCTGAACCATATAAATCTGATCTCGAAATATTAATGGAAAATTTTAATGAAACATCTAGGATGATAAAACACTTAGGGGAAACACAAAAGGAGACTTTAACTTACTTCCAAGACTCTGAAGAATCGCAAGATTTTAACTTCGAAACACCAATAGAGGATTCTGATGAGATGATAACCAACGCTAGGTTAGAGTCTATGATTGCGCATTTTGTAGAAACACAAACTGTCCAAAATGAAGAGGTAAGAAAACAAAGTCTTCAAAATAATGAAAACCTTAGCCAACTAACCGTTGAGGTTGAGTCCCTCACGACTCACAACTTGGCCTTAGAAACTCAAATCTCCCAACTTGAACAAAACCTTCTAGGACCATTCCCCAAAGAAGATGTGGATGTTGAAACAACCATTATAGAAAAACTATTTGAAAATCTAGAGAGTGATGATGAGTTTTAAGAGAGTGATATTGCGGCCAAGGAAAGTTCTGACGAGAAAATATTGGAGATTGAGACAGATTCACCAACGCTGCTCGAAAAGGAGGTTGTAAACGAGGTAGAGAAGGAAGCGCAAATTGTAATCCCAAATCACTACATCCCACTGATTTCTTTCCCGAAAATTTTTATGGAAACTCCGGTAGACTCCCAATTTAAAACGCATGTTGAGGTATTAAAAAATATCCACATTAATGTACCACTATTTGAAGTCTTGCCTAAAAAGCGAAAATTAGAGGACCATAAAATTAATGGTATAATTGCTGTTAAAAGGGTGAGGTTAACTTATGAGGCGATGGATGAAATCACTAAGCCCAAATTTGAAAAACTTATACTTATGATAGATCCAGAACCACTACCACAATTTCGAAAGAATAAACCACCCTACAGAAGAAAGAAAAGAAAAGGTGAGGGATATGTGAGATGGCTTGATAACTGGCCATGGAAAATCAACCAGTAGTCGTCCTGGTCTCTAATTTTAAATTTTCTCTTCCATATTTTCATTTTTTCTATTTTATGTTAAATTTTATATTTAAGTCGATTATCGGTTGCACCCTTTCATCTGATGCGTTTGAACTATTTCCCCGTAATACCGATAATTATACTCAATTAAATAATTCACGTTAATATTCATAATTATAATTGAGTATTATTTTAATTATCGTATTTCCCCGTCTCGTATTAATATACTGAACTAATACTTCCCAATATTTACAGTATCAATCATAATGCATTATATACTAGTATTATATATATATACTATTAATTAAAATTCTAGATTTATCTATTTTATATATATATATATATATATATATATATATATATATATATATATATATATATATATATATATATATATATATATATATATATATATATATATATATATATATATATATATATATATATATATATATATATATATATATATATATATATATATATATATATATATATATACAGTATGTAGTATGTATGCATGTGAGCTGAAATACAATTCCTTGTTCCTTATTCCGGTCGCCTCAAGTCCCCACACCATGCTCTGGAATATATCTGCACTAGTTTGAAAATAAATACTGGACGCAATAATGCTTTGTAATGTATCTGTAGTAAGAAAGAAATGTCACAGAACAGAAACAGCTCTGTTCTGCTAAAAGTTACAAAATTTGTAGTTGTTACGACCATAACAAAGCCCTTACGACCGTCACACGCCTTTTAGCGTGTTACGACCGTCATGCCCGTGTTACGACCGTAACACGGGTTATATCAGTAACCCCTATAGCAAACAGAATCTCTTCTACCTCCATAACCGTCCCACTACGTCCATAACCCCCGCCTCAGCTCGTGCTTCTCCAGATGCATGTTGTCTTTTCTGCTCCCTTGACTGACTGTTTGTTTCGTCCTTTTCTTCTTTTCATTTTCCCACATTACTCCCATTCAACTCTTATTTACTCTTCCATCAAAATATTCTTCTTATTCATCTTCCACCATAATTCTTATTCAAACTTTCCCTCTTCATTTCCCAACACATTATTATTATAATAATTACTCTTCAATCTTAACCCTCTATAAACACTTTTCTACATTTCTTCTTATTTCACGTCCCTTCCATCTAATTATCATATACTTTCTCTCATCCATTTCATTTTCTACCATTCTATCCTTCATTTCATACTCTTCCATGGCTCCACGAAACACTCAACGTCAAGTGAGGCCAGACCGACCACCACCCGACCTATCCAAGATTATATTCTAAGAAGACGATGATGGCCAACAAAGAGGAAAGTACATGAAATTCTATTCCCGTTCGGTTGTCCCCACTAAATATGTGGACACCGATTGTTTGGATGCCTTGGGTAGGGCGGAAAGCATCACTTTTATGCTTACGAATACGAGTTTGTTAAATCTTTGTTTAAATCCTTCTCCGACCTTCGAACCGCTCGTGCTTAAGTTCCTCAGTTCATTCTCATACAATACGCCTCCCGACGATCCATTCAAAACCGGTACCGCGAACTTCCGCATGTTTAATCAAGAATATTCAATTGATCAAGAAAGAGTCGCTGAACTTTTAGAATTCACTAGAGGTCCGACCGTTCATTGCAAACCTTTCTACCCCGAAGGCGATATTTCTTGGGATAAAGTTAGTTTTTCCCTTTGGGATGATCTAACCAGTCAACCCACGGAAGGTTGGCGAGATCTCTGCGCTTCGCATATTCATAATCCCGCTCTGAGGTACTTTCATCAAATTCTCGCAAACATCATTTTTGGGAGGACCAATAATCACAAGGTCAACCAAAATGAGATGTTTCTTATTTTCTGTGCCCTCAACGGTCAAGCTGTCAACGCCGCTCCCTTCATGCTTAGCCACTTTCACACATGCGTAAATGCGGCCGGTACCAACCCATTTGTCTTCGGTGGAATCATCACATCTTTAGCATATGCTTTAGGCCTTTTCGACGAGCTTTTGTCCTTGGGACAATATATGATGCCGGCCCAGACGCTAGATGTTATGTACTGCCACAATTCACATCTGATTCCCAATATAATACTTCCATGTCCAAATCAGATTAATGTGCAAAATTTCCAAAATTGGCGTTTCAATTTGAATGCACCAGTCAAGCCGGCTGCACAACCAGATAATGATCATCCTCCGGCTACTCTAGAAGCAATGTATGCTACGATTCTACAACAAGATCAACATTTCCAAGCAATGGAAGTCGTTCAAAATGAAACATTGCGCCTAGTTCGAGAAATGCAACGCGACCAACACGACTACGCACATTGGAATAACCGCAATTACGAAGCGATATCAAATCAAATGGAGGATTTCAACGAGTCCATACATGCCTTAAACCTTAGAATCGATGGATTGCATGATTACGACTCTGATAGACGTAGAAGACAACGAAATAAAAATAGAGGAGCAAGAGGACAAAATTCTCCAAGCAACGAGTGATCACCCTTCTCTTTTCTGATTTCTCCTGGTACTATCGCATTGAGGACAATGCTTACTTTAAGTTTAGGGGAGTCAGAACATTTCTTACTTCGTTTTTATTATCTTTGCTCTATTTTCCCTTTTAGTTTCCTTTTTTTTCCTATGTACTGCGAAATTTCCATTTAATAAAATACATGTTTATGAAATTTTAGCCTTTTATGTAAAATTTTCGTGCTTATTCGAATTCCTCCATATTCTTGAGCCATAACGAAAAAATTCAAACGTTATATTAACATATTCAACTAGTATTAAGGTTGCTTATTTTTATAAATAAGAACTTGAGCGCGACTAAAGCAAAATTATTATCATCATAACACTTCAATACCCCAACGTGTTAGATTGATTTAAGTACTTATTATACCAACACCTTAAGACTTAGTTTTAAAGTAATCCCGAGTAGTTTATAAAAGAAGTCAGCACCGCCTTGAACGACAAACTACGTGGAGAATCGATGAATATAAGTGTTTGATCAAGATTTTTAAAGAGAAATTTTTATTAGAAGATGCACTTATTAAGTTAGATGATCCTTACCAAATCATTTAATTCAACGGTTGCAGAAATTATAAAATATTTATGCAAACAACCATTATGAATTGGTTCAGTGGTCTCTGATGCTGAACTTGGTAGGGCGGACGACGGTCCGATCCCCCACAATTTGTAATTGGATAAAGGAGTACCAAATATAACTACCAGAACTCCAAGCTAGATTATAAAGATCAAAGTCACTAACCGGTTACTCCACTATGTGCGCGTAAGGTAAAGGGCTTAATGTGATTGCACCAGAATGAAAACGGGTGAAACGAAACGAAAGTATTAGGTCGAGTTATAACTCATGACTTAATTTGGTCTACATAAATGAGGGTATCTAGTGTCATTACGGTAATTTTGGTGTCGAAGTCTGAACTCGAGTTATCCAAACAAAAGAATTGACCTGCAACCAAATACGAATTGAATTGTGTTTTATATCTATGTTTGACTTATGCTTAAGTAATTTTTCATTTTTAATTTTTGCTTGAGGACAAGCAAAGGTTTAAGTATAGGGGTGTTGATAACACGAATTTATATAACATATTTGGCTTAATTTTCATAGATAATATTAGTATTTTTATTTATTTATTCTATTTTATTGTTGTATTACGTTGGTATTTCTTTTGTTTCAGGTATTTGTATTAAATAAAAGATAAATTGAGAAAAGAAAGAAATTGAGGGAAAATCGGATTAAAAAGCCAAAGAAATGAAGCAAAAGGGGTGATATAGCAAAAAGGAGGAGTTAAGAAGAAAGAAATAATTATACAAAGAAAAAGACTAAGCCCAGAAGAGCAAAAGCCCAGCAGAAGTTCAGTCCACAAGGTGTTACGACCGTAACAGCCTTGTGAAGACCGTAACACGCTAATAGCCTTGTTACGACCGTAACAGCCTTGTGACGACCGTAACGCCCTATATTTCAACTTCCTCACGTCATGGAGACGTGTCCCATGTTCTCCCATGATTCTGGTAGTTATTCCCATGTTCTCCCATGATTCTGGTAGTTATTCCCATGTTCTCCCATGATTCTGGTAGTTATTCCCATGATCTCCACTAGCCTTCGTACAACATGGAAACGGGAAGTTACAAATGAAGCCTATAAATACAAGTTCAACCTTCAGAGCAAGGGTCGGCAATTTTACCAAACAACCGTTATTTAGTCTTTCTTTATTTTTCTGTTTTCTTATTTTCTTTTCAGTTTTGTATTTCTACCATACTTTTCTAGTTCAGTTTCTTTCTTTAGTTTTTATTTTAGTTTAAGTTTCTATAATTTTCACTGATCTAACCTTACGTTAGACCCAGTGCTTTTTATTTCTTGTCGTAATTTTTCTTTTCAATTCAAGAAGTATCCTAGCAGATCCAACCGACTTGTGGGGGAATGCTCGTTTATTTCGAAGAACAAGATTATTCAAGTATTATTATTTCCAGGTTCTTAATATAATTATTTTGTTTTATTTAAGTATTGTTGCTTGGTATTTATTTATTTGATTATGGGAATGTTTAAATATATTGAACCTTATTATTTATGCATGTCCGAATTAATAAATATATCCGGCTAAACCATTTAGGTATCGGTAAGTAATAGTAGTAAGAGTAGGAATTAAATTGTTCATAAGTTAAAATACTAATTAACTTAATTTCTGGTTATGACTTTTTATAATTAAAACTACGCTTTTTGTTACGAAAGTAAAGAAAGTAAAAGGTTAGATCGAGACCACGAAAGTGTGAAGTTTTTAACCGGATAGCTAAAGTTAGGCATTTGATTTAAATACAGTGAAAGCGCTTTAAACCAAATTAGAATTAATTAAGTTTCCAAAAAATACTTCTAAACACTTATAGGCTAGCGAAAGCAGGTATAGGGCTTTAGACGTATAATCCGAGATGAGACCATGAAAGTGTGAGTTGAGGGTTTTTAAACTAATAAATTCTACAGAACAATTAAGTTAACCATCTTTATACGCTTAAGTTCAATTTAAGCCGCTTAGGTTCACTACTTTACGTACCGATATCCGTTTTATTTATATTTATATTCCTTAACCAATATTCTAAAAGAACTATTCTCCTTAGCTGTGTACCGTAACTTAGGATAACAATAGATCGATTTATAGTCTCCGTGGGTTCGATATCTTTTAAAACTACGCGATAGGACTGTGCACTTGCAGTCTCCCGATTAACAGACGATAAAGTCTTGCGATCAAGTTTTTGCGATCACATTGTGACCATGCCTCGGCATCGGAGTGTAAATAACATTCGGTTTCTCAGGCACTTCAAACTCAACTTCCTTTGCGTCAATCAGATCTTGGATTTTGTTCTTCAGAGCCCAACAGTTGTTGGTGTTGTGCCCTGGGCTTTCAGAATGGTACGCGCATCTGGCGTTGGGATGGTAATGTGGAGATGTAGTATTAGGATTTTTTGGGGCCTCTTTCAAAGTGGCCAGATTCAACTTCAGGAGATGTGGTAGGACTTGAGCTGGAGTCATGTTAATCTTGGTAAATTTCCGTACTGGCCTTTCTACCCTTTGCTGGTTATTTCTCGGTTGGTCTGATGCAGGATTCAGAATCATAACGGCCCCCACTGTTGGTCGGCGCTCGGTTCTTCTCTGATTTCTCTGATAATACACAGCAGATACTTCCTTTCTTCTAGTGAAGGGCTTTTTTACAGCAGTTGAGGCAGACGCGTCCTTCTGAATCTTCCTATTTCTTATACCAGCCTCCACTCTTTCGCCAGTTAGAATCAATTCAGTAAATCCTGCAGAGGAACTTCCAATCAGATGATTGAAGAAAGGGCCTGAAAGAGTCCCCAAGAACATTTCCACCAACTCCCTCTCAGATAGAGGAAGTTGCACCCTTCTGGCTAGGTCTCTCCACTTTTGCGCGTAATCTTTAAAGCCCTCATTGGAAGCTATAGCCATACTTTGTAGCTGAGTATGGGTTGGCGCCAAGTCAGCGTTGTATTGATAATGTTTATAGAAAGCTGCTGCCAAGTCTTCCCAATTATGGACATCAGCCCTCTCCTACTGGTAGAACCAATCAAGTTGTGTTCCTGATAAACTGTCTTGGAAAAAGTGGACCCAAAGGTCTTTGTCGGCAGAATGTGGTTGAATCTTCCTGACATAGGATCTGAGGTGAATTTTAGGGCAAGACACCCCATCATACTTGGCAAACAGTGGCAATTTAAACTTTGGAGGGATTACAATTCCTGACACCAACCCCAACTCTTCAAAATCTAGCCCTGGTACTCTCTGGATTTCCATAGCACTTAGTCGCTCTTCAAGCTGTTTGTACTTGTCATCAGCCGGAGGGTATTGTTGTTCAGAGTAGTCCTCTTCTTCCTCTTCTTCTTCTTCTCCAGAATTAGATGGTACTGCCGTTTCTTTTCCTTTTCTTCCCCCTTCTTCAGATGTTGTTGGGAATTCCAAGGTCCGTCTGGCTTGTCCCTGAAATCTTCTGCCCATGAGAACCACACCAGTTGGCTTCTTCTTCTTTTTATCTTTCTCTTTCTCTAGCAGAGTCTTTAGTTCCTCCTGCCCCTTGGCTAAGGTCATGAGCAACTATTGGAATTGTGAATTCTGAGCTTGCAAATCTTTGACCGTTTGTTCGATATCCATCTTGCTGAAATAAACAGCAGAGAGGTGAGGAAACCTGGTGTAAAGACCTATTTATGCTTATGATGAATGATATGTATTAATGCAATGTTTTCAAGGATTCAGAAATTCAAATTTGTTTTAAACAAAAAGAAACACACGTCATATTAATAAGATAGAATTGTTAGTACATCAATGCCCCTTGGACAAAATAATACAAAACTCTAAGGTAAAAAGACGTTGCGCATCCTCTTTGGTGCAATGTAGGGGTTGAGAGTCTGCTCTTCATGAAGTAGTCGAGTGACTTCCAAAACCTTCTTCTCGCTTGCGTAGAATTGGGCTTCGAAAGTATCACGCTCTCCCTTGAGCTGTATCCAACTTCTTTGCAGATCTTCGAGTGATGTTGGCATGTCAGGATGTAGGATGGTGTATGGAACCTCTCCTTCCTTAACAGGCTCTATAATCACTAGAAGAATGGAGGGATAAGGCATCATAAGACTTTTGGCGCGGGTTCGTACCCACTTGAGGTAAGGCTCAAGAGGGATGGAATTCTTGTGTCCCAGAGTCTTGCTATCCATCTTGTTGGGCATTCTCCAAGCTCGGATGAATCTCTGCTGGAGTCCTTGGTCGTCGTTATCGTAGTCGAAAACCAATCCTTGAATCAACATGTCATGTGAGCCATCCCTTCGGGCATAACTAAATTGTCTTAGAGCCAAGCAAGGGTTGTAGGTGATGCCTCCCCTAATGCCAAGTAGAGGGACATTAGGGAATTCCCCACAACGGTCAACAATAATGACATTCTCTCTGGATCGAGAACACCAATGAATATCTGAATGTGTAAGTGTCATCAATATTTATGACCACCTCAAACCCTGCTCATTCTTTAAGATTGATTGGGGAAGATGATAAATACACCATCTTTCCAGGACAGGAGTACAACACATAAGAACACATATTTTCCTCATTGTACGAGTGTGAAAAGAGTGGAGGATATCCCCAAGCAATGTAGGCACCGGGTTGCGAGTCATGAAGATTTTGACAGCGCTCACATCTATGAGTTGGTCAGGGTTAGGGAACAAGACCATCCCATAGATGAGAAGAGCTACAATCTCCTCAAAAGCTTGCAAGTCTATGGAATTCAAACAGCTTTGGGCTTTCTCAAATAGAAACTTTGACAAGAAGCCTTTGACACCACTTCTAGTTTCCCAATGTGTTGTGACATCAGACAAGTGCAAGTGTAAGGCTTGAGCAATATCTTCTGGCTTTGGATCTCTTTTTGTACCGTTGAAGGGTAGTTGATTGAGAATAGGAATCCTCAGAAGTTGAGAGAATTCTTCCAAAGTAGGCACAAGTTGGTAGTCAGGAAATGTGAAGCAATGATGCAAAGGGTCAAAGAACTGGAAGAGAACTTTCAGCATATCCTCCTCTGTGTTGGAAGTGACCAAGTTGAGTAGAAGACCATGTCTCTCGGTGAATGGAGAATTCTCAGGAATCCTTGAAGCCAGCTCCTTGAGTTGTGGAGGAATTCTTACAAGGTTGATTTGGATAGTTTTCCTGCGAAGTGAATCCATGACCTACAAAACAAGAACAAAGATGAATCTCCAAAATCCTTGAAATGGTTAGTGGATGCAAATGATGCTCATGATGTCCATGACGTTATGCACAAGTATATATGTACAAGCAAATCACACAAGTTCCTAGTTTAGGCTTGCATGGGGTTTCATAGGCAAGTACCCTCTTGAAGTTTAGTTGGCTCAACCTGTCCTAAAAATAGTAACCGGGTTCTAAGGAGCTCAATATCACTGGATTGTTTCCTTGTTCATTGTTTCAATTCAAGCCTCTTTAGTGGCGACCGAAATATTCCAAGTAAACAACCCTCAATGAGTGTAGTATCGAGTATCTACCAACTTCGGACTGCACCAAAGTCGGTCATCTCACTACATCCTAAAAGGCCAAGTTGGTCAAGTAAAGGTTCTATAAGTTCATTAGTGCTTCATGACATCACTCAGCGGCCCCGTATTCTCTTTGATTGACTCAAAGGCTATCGGTACCCACAAATATGTCACACTAATATAGCTATTGCTTAGACCATGTCGGTATACCCCACACAGTTTCCACAATGTATTGCTATTTACCTATAATGTTTCCCAAATCCGGGTAGAGGATTCAAACCCAAACAAAGAACCATAATTGTAAAGCAAACAAGTCAAACAATTGTAAGCAAATAAAGGTGATCTAAACCCTAATGTAACCCCACTTTTAAAAAAAATCCCAGCAGAGTCGCCAGTTCTGTGATGCGGTGGGAGAACTGACTTGAGGTTTTGCGTTTGTGTTCGCAAATGTTGCGGTTAGCAAGAGTCGCCACCGAATCTTCTTTTATCCAATAGGAAAGATAAAAAAGCACATGAAAGACCTTTGAGATGTTTTCTTGGGTTCGGGGTAGATTATGAAAAGGGAAGGTGCTAGCACCATTTTCATCCATGGTTTTCCATGGGCTCTTAGTTACTTGTTTAGATCACTTGCTTTGCTTTGAAATTGTTTGAAATGGTGCTTTGTGTGGTTTTGAAAGTATTTTGAAAAGAGGCCATTGTTTAGGCAATCTTTGTAATGATTCTTGTTCGTAAGAATGTATACAAAGATGTTTGTCTTTTGAAAAATGTTTCAATGTTTTAAAAGTTGTTTTGAAATGTGTATGTGTTTGTTTTTGAAAATAGCAAGGATTGTTTTGAAATTGATCAAGTAAGTAGAAGCTATCTACCTACTCAAATGTCTTTCTTGTGCATTTTTATTCCTTTGACGTTGTTGATTTACCATTGATTTGGTAAACAACCCTATCTTTGGATGTTAAACGGGACGGGCGTGGGTCATCGTATGACCATGATAGCAATGTTGCCAAGTATCTTAGCAATTTTGAGGGACCAAGATCATCTTTGTTTAGGCAACCTTTTGATAGTGTCATCGAGGAACTATGATCTTATTTTGTTTTGTTTTACCAAGATACTTCGCGTGTGTAACATGGCCATTTTTATTTAGGCAACCAAGTGGGTGAAACCCTAAGGGTGCTTGTGTGCAATGTGTGTCATTTTTCATGCTTTTGTTTTGTCTTGGATTAGGTCTTTTCTTTTTGTTTTGTTTTTGGTCTTATCATGCAAACACTAATTTACTAACATGGTATATGAAAGAAATAAATTGTGTAAAAATAAACTAAGCTATTACAACAATTATTATGGGAGGGGGATACAAGTTTTTGAATGGGGACATTGCACAAAATAAACCCTAAAATACTATTACAACCCAATTGAATATTGTACGAAATAAATAAATATACAAATATTTAAATATGCAATGCAATGTATTTATGAAAAAAAATGTTTTGTATTTCATTTTTGTATGAGACAATGATTTATGTAAACCCTAGAAAAAAGGAAAAATAATAGTATTATTTTTGGAGGGATGAAACCCTAGTTTTCAAATAAAACAAAAAAATATGTTCTATATTATTATTTTATCCATTTTTTGTACAAGAAAATAATAAATAATATTATGTACAAATATTATAAATTAAAATATGTATGAAAATAAATATTTTATATGTATAAATAATATAATAAAAATATATAGTATATTTAAATATATTTACAATTTATTTAAGAAAATAAAGTATATTATCCTAATAAACTATTTTTTATGCAAAAAATAATAGAAAAATAAAATAAAAATTCAAAAAAAAATAAAGAAATTATTTTTATGATTTTTTAATGTTCAGAAAAATAAATAAAAGCAATAAATATAAAAAAATGAGAAAATATGAAAAATATAACAAATAAAGTCAGGGGGTGCAAATAGTGATCCAAGAGGTTTAAAAATAAAAAACAACAAGCGCAAGGCGCCAAGGCCCAAAACTTCATCCCTGTCCTCCAGCCTCTTCTCCTTGCGCGCGTTTTTCTTCAAAACCTGCAACTCTCAGATGCTTGCATAAAAACAAAAACTTATAACACAAAACATGTAGCATTTTATCTCACGATTCCAATGATATAAAATTTGTAACTTAACTCTCAAAGATCAGGGAGAATTTAATCAGCCGTAAATCATGACCTAATTATTTCATGAACTACAAGCTACAAATTCTCACTGCTCAGTTAATATAAATGACAAGTATGCATATGTACAGCTTTACCATGTTAAGGACTACATTTTTGCTTCACAAATCGTGGCTTGAGGATGCCTAAATAGAGAGATAGAGTTTTGAAAAATACCTCCTTCATTTGGATTTGGATATGGAAATGTGGGGACTTTGAGTGAGGCCTGAGGATCGTGTGAGCTTCCTTGAACTTCCTTCGACCTATTCCAATACTTAGCTTGCTTTGTGGATGGCCAAAACTCTCTGTAGAAGTCAAGCTGCAACCTCCAAATTTGAAAATGGAAATGGCAGAAACAGGGGTTACTACAACAATGTAAAGGCTTGGATAGCTTTAGTATGATGTGTAGAAGGTGTTTCAAATGTTAAAAGGCAAAACGCACGAGCCAAAATGAAGTTGGCAATGATTTTGCAGAACTGGATGTTTTGGGCAGAAAAATGAAGTTTTGGAGTTTTGGAGTGTTTTGGATGCTATCAATTCGTGTCCTGGCTTGTGATAAGTTTGTGAGTATGTATAGAATGGATACAAAGTCCACTCTTACTAGTTGTACAAGTTCTAGCACTTTTGGCCAACTTTCTTGCATTTTAAGAAAAGTGACATGACTTATGCAAACATGCTTGTACTGCTTGCTTGTGAGCTGATAGGAGTTGGTACACATTGATTAAGATATGTGAAGATTGCTTGCCTCAAATAAAAAGGTCCAAGGCTCAAGATGGACAAAGTTGCAAAAGTTGCACTTTATGAAAATGGCAATGTGAGCTTTATGCCAAAAATGGAAAAATCTCTTGTACGATGCTCCAAAAGCAAAGATAAAGCCCTTATCCTCTGAGTTTGCTTTTAATTATGGAGTGTGAAGTGAGTTTAGGACCTTTAATGCAAGGTACAAGCATCCAAGATCAAATTTGCAACTTGATACTTTGTGAAAATGGCATGAACAAAAGTGATAAAATGCCAATTTCTCTTCTTCGATTCTCCCTAACCATAAATGATCTTGGAGAGTTCTTGGACATTTTAGAAATCTTGAAACATGCTATATAATCCATATTTGAAATTAATTTTGAGATACATCTTGGAACTAGGTGAAAAATGTCCATGAAGTTGGGTCAAAAAACTGCCTAAATTAGGGCAAATTTTCACTAAGTTATTTAGTTCATGGACCCATATTCACAAATTCATAACTTGAGATACAAGCATCTTTTGGAAAAAGTTTGTGAAGAAAAGTTGTAGATTTCATGGAGGACTACAACTTTCACGTTGGAAGTTTTCTTTGAATCAAATTTCATCATGGTGAAAGAGTGGTGGAAAGTTGGGAAAAAATAAGAAAATTTCCATACTTAGAAAAATTCTAAGTTATGAAAATTTTCAAATTCAAAACCCTAATTTTAAAAATTGGTTTTCTTGGTGAACAATTTTCATATTTTGACATATCTTGATGAATTATGACCTTTGGCACTTGATTTTGACCAAAAAGTCAAAGTTTGACTTTTTAGTGCACAGTTAACTTTTGATCAGTTGACTGTAAAATTCATTTGTTGATCCTATGAACTTGAGATCTTTTTAACCATATAATTAGGTCAAGATGATGCCATTGAACCCTTGAAATCATGTTTGAATCCAATTGGTCATTGGCTTGGTTAAAAATCAGAAATTGCCCTTTCTCAGTCAAAACCCTAAGTTTGACCATTTTGCCCTTTTGATGATTTGATCAAATTTCTTGAGGAGTTGTGATCCAAACTTGATAAAATGGTACATATGAGTCTAAAATGTTGATGTGGATCAAAAATTATGAAGTTTGACTGTAAATTGGCCATGGTTGACTTTTTCCCCAATATAGTTGATTTTTAGGTCAACTGTCCAATTGACTGATAAAAAATGTGGTTCAAGGTTTGAAACTTAGTAAGAGCAATCTTAGGGATCCAACATGATGTATGAAAGTCACATGAAGCATTTGTGGTCCAAAAATCCTTGTGAAAACTCAAACCCTAATTTGGGGTCATCAGTGCAAGATGAGATGTCTTGAGCTGAGCAAACCCTAATCTTGTCTTGAGTCCAAGAAGTCTTTTGAGAAAAATCTTGATAAAGGAGAGGGAAAATTTTGGGGTACAACACATTAGTATCAAATTTATTAATTGATTTAAGGGCCAGAGACTTACCTTTCTTCTGAGGCTCGTGCTCATCTAGTTCAATCTCGTGACTTCTGAGAGCGTTGATGAGTTCCTCCAGAGACACATTGTTCAAATCTTTTGACACTTTGAAATCAGTGACCATTGGTGCCCATCTTCTGGGTAAGCTTCTGATGATCTTTTTCACATGATCTTCTTTGGTATATCCCTTGTTCAAAACTCTCAGACCAGCGATCAGAGTTTGAAACCTAGAGAACATTGCTTCTATAGACTCACTTTCTTCAACTTTGAAGGCTTCATACTTCTGAACTAAAGCCAGAGCTTTAGACTCCTTAACTGGAGTGTTTCCTTCATGAGTCATTTTAAGAGACTCAAACATATCATGTGATGTATCTCTATTAGTGATTTTTTCATATTCAACTTTAGAGATAGAATTTAGAAAAATATTTCTAGCTCTATGATGATTTTTAAATTCAGCTTTTTGTAGTCTATCCATATTTTTCTGTCAACTTTGTTTCCTTCTGAGTCAGCAGGATGTGTGTAACCATCCAAGACTATATCCCACAGATCACTATCATGACCTAGAAAGAAACTTTCTAGTCTGTCTTTCCAGTACTCAAAATCTTCTCCATCAAACACTGGAGGTTTGTTGTAACTATTATTGTTTTGTTCAGTGGCCATTGTGTTTTCTTCTGGATCTTTTCCTGACACGGTTAAGTGTTGTGCTCAGAGTCAAGCTCTTATACCAATTGAAGTGGTAAGAAAACACTTAAAAGGGGGGGGGGGGGGGTTGAATAAGTGACTCTTTTCCTTTTCAATACAAAGCTCAACAAGAATGGAAGGACAAGGTTATTTTTATCCTGGTTCGTTTGAACTCAAACTACTCCAGTCCACCCGCCAAGGTGATTTCGCCTTTATCAACAAGGACTTAATCCACTATAATCAACTGATTACAAACACACAACAACTGTTGTGACTCATAATGCACAAGTAATCTTATAAGTGACTAACACCACTAAGACTTAAGACTAATCCTAGTCTGCTTGAGAAATTTGACCAAACTTGGTCTCTCAAGGAACAATTACAAGAGTTTAATCTTTACAGATAGTGAAATAAAATTTGCTTCTAATCAAGCTATATCACAACTGTGATTTTTCACTTAGAATAAATTGCACAAATTGTATGAACAAAGAGTTTGTGTGCTTAGAATCTTTCACGTAGTTTCTTGCTTCTATTTTGAAAATTGATTGGTTAACTTGGTGGTAGGCTTGCAATAAATGTCCTTCTATTTATAGTAGGAACAATAAGACCGTTGCTGCCTTCAGAAAAGTTGGAGAGCACTAAATGCTTGCGTGTTTCCTTGCAATATTCCATTTTCCAATAAACTAGTGTAGACACTTGAGTGCTTTCAGCCGTCTTTGCATTAATGAGCAAACGACAGAATGTAAGAACATGTTTCCTACGCTTTGACAAGACAAGTTGGTTTTAACGTTCTTTCAGAATTTGCTCCAATGTCTTTAAATCAGAACATGCTACACTCATCTTCTAGGCAGTGCTTTGCTTTCTAAGAACTTGATCAGCGCTTGCTTTCAAGTAATATTCTTAGCAAGGAACATGCTAAATGTTAAAAGATATATTTAAAAAATAAAGTGTCTTACCAGAGTCAGCAGATGCGCTTGAAAAAAAGGTTCTTTCATCAAAGAACTTCTTCATAATTTTTTGCTTAGCACTTCAGAATGTTTTTGTCAGAACATTATCTGAAACATTCAAACACATTCATCAGAGTATAAATTATCTTAAATATAATTTATTGTTATCATCAAAACTCTGAGATAGGTCAGAACTAATCTTGTTCTTACATAGTGTTCAATCATCTTCCACCTTCGGATCACGAAAGGCAGACAAGCCAGTCTACATCCTCAGGTATAAGAAGATTGAACAGGGTCAGTTGTTGTACCCCAAAATTTTCCCTCCCATATTTCTTAATACATGTCAAGTGAGGTCTTCAAATTTCTCAAGGAAGTCCAAGGGTTGACCAGACAAACTCTCTCCTAAGGCAGTCTACCCCAAATTAGGGTTTCAGTTTGCATCAAGATGTTTGAGTCTAAAGGATCCAAAATTCTCACCATTGTCCTAATATGTTCTCAAGATCACCCATGTCAAGTTTCAAGCCATGCAGAGGAAGTTTGCTCAGTCAATTGCTCAAAGGCCTGAAAATCGACCGTGCTAGGGCAAAAGTCAACTGTGGCCCACATACAGTCAAGCTTCATGAGTTTTGGTCAACATTCTCATTTTGAAGTATTATTCATCATTTGATAAAGGTTTGATCATGATTCCTCAAGGATTGCTCACAATTCATCAAAACCCAAAAGTTGCTAAATTAGGGTTTTGTAGGAAAAGTCAACTCAACTTTGACCAAGTGTAACTTTCTCATACTTTATCGAAAATGACCCATCCAAAGCTCATTTTGAAGAGGATATAATTCCCTACAATCCATATTCATCTCCAAAGTTAAAAATATGCACTCACAAGAATATATAAATTTGTACATTATAGATCATTTTGGAAAGTCAACAAAAACACCTTTTGGGTCAAATCTTCATACATGAACATGGAAGACTCAATTTAGATGGTATCAAAAGTGTTGCTTAGAGGACATCTTAAGCTTTCTAAAAAGTCCAAGAAAAAATCTCTAGAGTCAAAATTGAGAGAGTTATGCATTGGTAAAGTTAGCCCTTTTTGCAAAATTGCCAAAAGTCAAATGTGTCCAAAATTGCATTTTTTTTTCAAATGGGCCCAACTTTTTATGCTTGCACTGAGTTTGTAGTGTGACCCACGACCTATGATCCCTTCCATTTTTCATTCTTTTATTTTTGTCATTTGTTTTGATTTTATTTCAATTAAATCAAATAAAATCAAAATAAAATAATGAAAATATCAAAAGCTAATCAAATCTTGAGATTTTGTGCATGTTTAGGTCTATTATACAGCTGGAAGTGAGACCAAATCGTGCAAGGTTCAAATGGGCACAAAAATATTGGATTTTCTTGATTTGGAAATATTTGCACAAAGGATCAAAGCATGAATCAATAATCATAATTGAGGGAGATTTGATACAAGTTTGCAACCCTAATTCATTCTAGGATACATAAGGAACAATTGCAGACCAAAAACAAAGAGATTAGAGGCGTGCAAGAGAGAAAGCAAAGTTGCAAAAATTCAAGAAAAGTGGCAAACTGATTTCCACGTTTCAGATCAATTCAAAGCATTCTAGTCATCCCAATCATTTGTTGGACATCCAAGGATCAAGATTCAACCACTAGCAAGCTTCCTAACATCCAAAATCGCGCTGTAAGTTTCAGACGGTTCATCCCTTTTCTTAAATTTGAATATCTCAATATTGGCACATTTAGAATGATTCATTGATATATTCTTAAACCTTATGATGTTTGCAAGCTAATGGTCATATTTAATTGCATTTTCATGAACTGTACAACAAAGTGCCATGGCTAGGGTTTTCTCTTTGTGTTTAGGGTTTTCTTGTACAGGGACAATTGGCCATTAATAATGGTACCATGATGCTCGGGAGGTTGCAACGAGCAGATTGGTACCATTGGTTATGATTTATCATGCAGGGACAAGATTTTGGAGTGGACAAGGGTTGTACCTACGCCCAGTGTCTGTAGGTAAAGGTCTTTGTCTAAAACGACAGAGGCAACGAGGAAGATGATGGTGTGGCATGCTGTGAATGGGCCATTTGAATTTCGCGCGTTTCAGAATTTGCTTTTTTGTTTTTATCATATTATATTTCTTTGTTATTATTCATACAACTAATCAAGCCAGCTCAGTTGGCTAGCATGCAGCACGAGAATGCCTAAGGGCCTGGGTTCGATCCCCAGGTCCCAACATTATTTTAAATTATTTTGCCTTGCATAATCAGGTGTACAGGTGTCCCATAAGTCCACCATACGCCCTCAGTATCCAACCATTCCATCCATCAACACTCCAGATCCAGGGCCATCCCTTGAAGGTCCACCATAGGCATGAGTCAAGCGCACGCATGAGATTAGAAAAGTCAAAAGGGCCAAGGAGTTTGTTGGGCTCAGATTTGCCAGCCACACCCCCCTTTTCTGAAAACCACCAAGCCCATTCTCATTCTTTTTATTTCTTTCTTTTATTTAAATTAATTTATTTAATTATTTTCTAACCACAATTAATTTCTTTTTCACAAAAAAAAATCATAAAATCAAATTTCACAAATTTAGAATTAGGTTTAATTTTATTTTACCAAATTTAATTTAATGATAGTTTAATTTAATTTAGGATTAATTCTAACTTTTTCATATATTTAAAATCAATTAGAAAAAATTAGGGTTAACATGTGATTTAATTTTTATTTCTTTCTCAAATAAATCAAAAATACAAAAAATAGGTCAATTTAATTATTTTTTATTAAATTTAAATCAATTAGAAATTAGGTTTTTTTATTTATTCAATTAAACTTTATTTTCTCAAAATAATCAAAAACAACCAAAAGATGATTTCTCCCTTTAAATTGCAATTAGGCTTAGTCGGGGTCAAAATCCTAATTCTCTCGTTTTCAATTCATCGCGCGCGTCTATTATTATTTTTGCAATATTAATGTAACTGCTTACGGTATGTAATAGTTTAATTAGGATTTTTTTATTTATCGTTTTACGGGTTTTTTGGCTATGTAATTAATCCCTACCTCGAAGCCTTGTAATAGCGTAGGTTTTATTTCTCGCATTTTAATTCTCGCAAATATTAACTGTTTAGATGTATGTTAATAGGATTGTATGACAAGATTACATGATAGTTTAAAATGGCTATAAAATCCTAATATGCAAAGATAATAACTGAAATCAAGTCACTCGCACATGCGCACTCCTAGGGTATACTCTCACTTCGGTTGCCTTTGGTAAACGATCATTAAGTATAGGGTATTTTAGTTGTCGCCCTCCTGTCTAAACAGAGATCAAATGTCCTGTTCGGAAATGTTGCCTCTGAATTGACCCTTTCGAATTGACCCTTACAACTCCAACGACCGTGCTTCCTATTTCTCAATAATAGGATAGCATTGTCTAAAGGAAACAAGAACAGAAACAATTCTTTTTCGAGTAGGTGGATGCTAGTAGGTACTTGCTCAAAATCAAACTTTTCACACCAAACACTTTTCAAACAAAGTTTTCAAAAAACACTTCCTAACACTCTTGAAGACAGAAGCAAGGGTTAAAACAAAGTAAAACAAAAAATTTCAAAACAAACACACACAAGCAATTTTTAAAGATGAGCAAGTACCTAAGAGCCCATGGAAAACCATGGATATAAAGGGTGCTAACACCTTCCCTTTCTATAATCTACCCCCTGTACTCAAAATCTCAAAAAAGGAATTTTTCTGTGCTTTTTTCCTTTCCAGTTGGATAAAATAAAAGTCGGTGGCGACTCTTGCTTACTGCGAAATTTTGCGAACACAAACCAGCATTTTCCAAAACTGTCGGTTCTGCCACCGTATCACAGTAGGCACAAAGGTTCACAGCCGTGGTTGGCACAACTAATAAAAACTTTCTTTTTGTATATACTTTCCATGCATTCCCTTAGCATTAGGCTTTAGATTTTTATACACCCTTTGATTAGAACATACTTAAATGGATCCTGTGGAGTACCATAGACATGAGGGGTGCTAATACCATCTCCTTGCGTAATCGACTTCCTTACCTCTTTCTCTTGGTTGTGAGACCAAGTTATTTCCCTTCTTTAGGTTTACTCAGTGTTTACTTTCCCTCTCTTGGGATAAATAACATTGATGGTGACTCTTCTTTCTGCCTCCTTCGTGCTCCGATGAAAATCCCAGATGCGACACCAACATAATCAGATACATAATCAATGGTCTTTGTTGTACCCCAAAATTTCCCCTCTCGCTTCTCAAAGGATCGTCTTAGACCCTCAGGTCTGCTTCTGGCAAGTTTCAAGTCCCAGATTACAATTTTTCAAGAAAGTCATTCACAAGGGCAAATGGTCAAAAGCACACTGAAAAGTCAAACTTTGACTTTTTGATCAAAAATAAAGTTTCTAAAATTATATTTCATCAGGACATGAAATTGGTTCATCAAAAATCAGAAGTCGGAAATTGCTTTAAAAAATCAAATTTCTAAACATTTAGAAAATTTTCTAAGTGTTAAGAGAATATGATACTTCAGAACTTCTGGGCCAGACTCCACGTGAGTACAGTCAGAATTTGCAAACCTTGTTCAGAACATAATTCTTCAATCAGAAGATGACTCTTCTGCATATGGAGACTATGTTTTATGCTTCGATCAGAGCCTCACCCTTCGAATCTCACTCTGGTCTTCTGCGATCAGAACATCACCAAATCCCAAAACCTCATATGAGCAGCCTGCTGCACTGCTATAGCACAATCCTGCAACCAGCTGCCACAATGCTCCAAATTGTTGCTGATCTAGTCCACGCCTACATTTTTCTCAAACCCCATAATTACACCAAATTAGCATACAAAAGTTGGGTTTAAAAAGCAATGGAACAGTATGCCAAAAAGGTTTAAAATCCCATTTGTTTTCCCCCCCAAAACCACAGCAAACCCATCTATAAATAAGTTGCTCCATCACACGTTCAAGGGGTTGGCTTTTGGAAAGAGAGAATTATCAAAGGGAGAACAGAGAATAGTCAAACATTCGTAAACCCAGAATTCCCAAACAAAACCAAACCTTTGTTCTTCCCTTTTGAATCAAAGAACATAACGTTCTGTTCCGTTCCTTGCTAACCCTAGAACATCTGAAGGAAGCATCCCAAGTTCCAAACACACGCTCCAGATTCAAGGTAAGTCTTTCTGATTTTGAATTTTTCATTTATAACATCATTAAATATGTAAATATCATAGTGTTGATTCTGCCCATATCATTGCATGAGTAGAAAACTATGGATCAAAACTTCTTGAATAAAGCTAGGCTCAGAATTAGGATTAGAACTTATATAAACTGTCGTGCTTTTATCTTTCTGATTTGCTGTTATTAAGAACTGAGTAAGTTGCAGATGTTCTGGCTAATATAAGGAAGGAAGTGAAGTGTAACACATAACTTCTATTTTTTTCTTCCCCATTATTTTAGCACAGCACAAAATTTCTGAGTTCTCCTCACTGTTTTAACACACCAGAATTCCTAGGTTTTTACACTGCTATGACACGGTATCAGAACTTCTAATTTTTCTCACTGTTTTAACACACACAAAACTTCTGGTTTTTCTTATTGTTTTAATACACACAGAACTTCTAGGACTTTCTCATTGTTCTGACACTCAGAACTTCAGCGTGAAGCAACCCAAAACTTCTATTTTTCCCTGTAACATTCTTTCAGGACCTCAGAGTGCATCAATCCAGAACTTCTGATTTCC
Source organism: Vicia faba (assembly GCA_948472305.1). NCBI lineage: Eukaryota > Viridiplantae > Streptophyta > Magnoliopsida > Fabales > Fabaceae > Vicia > Vicia faba. The sequence goes on from OX451740.1 coordinate 631,498,648, forward strand.
TCTGACGTTTCTTTCTGAACCACAGCGTTCCAGGCATCAGAACTTCTGGTCCCCTTTATCCTGCTTTCAGCAACATGTTGATCCTATTTCTCATTATTTTCCCTTTTCTCTTTTATTTTTATTATTTTCAGCATTAGTACTATTTTTATTACCATATAAAGACATCAAAAATATTTTCTTTTATTAAATAATTATTTTCCTTTAATTTATCAAGACAAAAATCATTTTTAAAACAAGTCCTTTCCTTTTCTTGTATTGTACAATTCAATATGGTTGTAATAGATAATTAGGATTTAAAATTCTTGCAACCCCCTATTCGTAAATTTGTACCCCCATCCCTAAATGATGTTATAGCGTAGGACTTTACATTTCTACAATTTATCACTTTCAAATATAAATGCTAGTAATTCGGGTTTGTATGGCAAGACATAAAATCAACAAATAGATAACCCTAATCAAGACTAAATACATGTAAATCAAACAGACCGTTCACACTTGCACCCTTAGGGTAATCCCACATTGTTTCCTTTAGGAAAATAGTCATGTCCCTCGAATATGGGCGTTTTAGCAAAGACCCTCAATAAAATATCGTAGTCCCTCGATGACCCTCAATGTTGCCTTCGGTAAACGATCTAGTCCCTAAACGACATTTCTAAAATGTCCCATAAGTTGCCTTCTATGACTATACAAAAAGTATCGCGCCCGTCCCTTCACATCCAACGAAGGGGTTCCTTACCAAAACAATGGTGAGATAACAACATCTAAAGGAGGACGAAAATAACATTTAAGACCTTTTGAGTAGGTAGGTTGTTCTCCGTTGCTCACTTGGTCACAACAAAAACATTTTATACACCCATAACTCCACTTTGAAACAATTTTTTTCAAAAAGACAAAACACTTTGTACGCGTTCCTATAGAGACGAGAACCATTACAAAGACACTCTTTTTTAAAATATTTTCAAAACCCACACCACAAACACATTTTCAAACAAAATTAAGTGATCTAGCAAGCAACTAAGAGTCCGTAGATAACTACGGATGTGAAGGGTGCTAATACCTTCCCTTTTCATAACCTACCCCCCGAACTCAAGAAATAATATTGAAAGGCCTTTTATGTTCTTTTCAGCCTTTCCTTATTGGATAAAAGAAAAGTCGGTGGCAACTCTTGCTAACCGCATAATTACGATCAAACACAAAACACCCAAGTCAGTTATCCTACTACGTTACAGTCTTCCTTCAACAGGAGGGAACAATATAGGAGGTTCAAGCATATACTCTTTAATGATTTCAAAAGCCTTCTGAAAATCACTTGTCCATACACAACCTTGATCTTTCTTTAGAAGCTTGAATATTGGCTCACAAGTTGCAGTCATATGGGAAATAAACTTGGAGATGTAATTTAAACGTCCAAAGAATCCCCTGACTTTCTTTTCAGTTCTTGGTGCAGGAATCTCTTGAATTGCCCTGACTTTATTGGGATCAACCTTAATACCTTTTTGTCTAACAATTAAGCCTAACAACTTTCCAAAACAGACACCAAAAGTATACTTATTAGGATTCAAGCGGAGACGATACTTCCTCAAACCCTGAAATAACTTCAAGAAGTCTTCTAAATGCCCTTCGTCAGTCTGAGATTTGTCAATCATATCATCAACATATACCTCGATTTCCTTATGCATCAGATCATGGAATAGGGTTGTCATAGTCCTCTGGTATGTTGCACCAGTATTCTTCAACCCGAAGGGCATCACTCTGTAATAGAATGTTCCCCAGGGTGTGATAAACATTTTTTCATGTCCTTAAGATCCATCTTAATTTGATTGTATACGGAAAATCCATCCATGAACAAGAACACTTTGAATTTTGTTGTGTTATCTACCAATATATCAATATGTGGCAAAAGGAAATATTCTTTTGGACTAGCTTTATTAAGATCTCTATAATCAATGCACATGCAGACTTTTCCATCTTTTTTTAGAACTGGGACAATATTAGCAATCCACTGAGGATACACTGATGTCACAAGAAAAATGACATCAATTTGTTTCAGAACTTCCTCTTTAATCTTCACAGCCATGTCAGGATGAGTTCTTCTAAATTTTTGTTTGATATATGGGCATTCAGGCTTCAACGGTAGGCGATGCTCCACAATATTAGTATCCAACCCAGGCATGTCTTGATAAGACCAAGAAAATATGTTAACATATTCCTTTAATAACTCAATCAACCTGCTCTTCACATCGGGATGAAGCAGTGCCCTAATCTTGACTTCCTTCAAATCCTCTTCAGAACCCAAGTTAATAATCTCCAACGGCTCTTTGTATGCTGAGTGGTATTCTCCTCGCGCTCAAGCAACCAAGAAACCTCTTCTAGGATTTCAGTAAACTCCTCTTCTTCGGCCACATACACAGGAAATTCAAAGTTGGCAAAGGGAGCATGGTCATTATTTTCAATGGGTTTTGTAATTAATTTGCACATATGATTATGCTTAATTTTAGAAACTGATAAATGCAACAAGTGATTATGCATATTTATTTGAAGTTGTTATTTATTTTGAAAGGTTTTCTTTCTGATTACCATTTTCCAAGAAAAAGCAGAAAATAAAAACATAATTGGAAGTCAAAAATAACTTTTATTAACAATTTTAAAATTCAAAACAAAAGACACGCCCATACAATATCACTTTCACCTTGGGAGAAGTGAAAGGATTTTGAAAAACAAGAAAAGACAAATTACTTCGAAATGTGAATGCATCTGGAAACATCAACAGTGATCCAATTATGAACTCTCACTCCATGCATAACAAAATTTGACATTTCTTACTCTGGCTCATGTTCAATGATAGCGTCGACCTCTGGAGTAGTTGGATGAAGATAACACATACTGTGGAAGATGTCTTGATATGGTAAGAAGGCGTATTTTGGCTTCACCACTTCCTTCTTATCCTTCTTTAGAAAGAAACCTAGAACTGTCTAATTTTTATTCATGGGTGGATCAATAATCTGACCCCACGCGCTGTTAGGACCTTTCTGAACCACTTGTTGTGCATCTCTAAAAGAGGTAACATAATCTTTATTCTTCTTAATGTTATCAATAGACAAATCTTGGAACTGAGATCGAACAGCGGCTTCATCAGCTTCTAAAACATTGAAAGAAGACAAATGGAATACCAACAAATCTTGTTCACCATTCATAATCACTACTTTGCCTTCACTGACAAATTTCAGTTCTGATGTAAGGTGGATGTAACGGCTCCTGCATCATGGATCCAGGTTCGTCCCAACAAACAATTGTAGGCTGAAAAGATATCCATGAATGGTGATTTAACACATATGTGGACCTATGTATATTGGCAAGTCCACTTCTCCAATGGCAGATTTCTTCCAACCATCAAAAGCCTTCACTACAATACCACTGTAGCGCATAGGAGTTCCTTGATATTTGAGCTTCAACATAGTACTTTTTGGATTATTGAAAAAGTTATATTTCCCACAACTCCATTAAATTGGTCAATCAACACGTCCTGCTCAACAAAATCTTGGTCCAAAACCCTCATCAGAGATTCCTAATGAGCTGCAGAATTCATTAGTAATGCCATAATGGAAATTTTGGATGCAATTTGCAGCAATTGGTCCATATTCTTATAATCACTCATCTTAATGATCTTTAAAAGATCACCAATGTCCTTTTCCAACACAGTGCCACTAGTTTTCCCTTCTACCTTCTTTGGTTCAGCCCTAGCTTCAACGACTTTCTTACCAGCATCAACACTTCCTTGAAAGGTAGGAGCAAATACACGACCACTACAGGTCACCCGACTGGCCTCATCAATCTTTTCAACATGAGATAAAGGCTGAATTGGAATTTCCTTACCATTTTCCATAATAATTACATTATACTTGTAAGGTAGAGCCCTATCAGACTCATACAGAACATAACCGGGTAAACAAATAGCCACGAGAGTTATTGTAGGCTTATTGTAGTATGCAACTTCCACATGAGTAGTAATGTCAAAAAGTGACACAATGACATTCACCTCAGACTCTTCAGCATATTCAACAAGTATTTCATTAGGAATTACAAAATCATTATCAGAAGTCACGCCTTCATCAACAGACTCAAACTCATCAGAAGATACAAACTCATTGGAAGACATAAACTCATTAGAAGACATAAACTCATCAGCATGGTCTTCAATCATATTAACCTCTTCATACTCAGCTCTTGGTCAGATGATATGGATAAGACCCTCATCCATCATTTCCTGAAGATCTCTTCTTATTGCATCACACCCATGAGAATCTGTATTGCAGACACTGTAACCTGCATGGTGATGTGTCATGTAACTGAATTCACAAAGGTCATCATGCATTTTCACCAAATTACCTCTCACTAGGTTTACATAAAAAATTCAGAACTCTCCGGAACATCTAGAAAGCATGTTCACAATATTCCCTCCTTCATGTTTGGCTAGAGAATTGACTTGCACATTTGGACCTAAATCCTTGAAAGATAGGAAACCATATCTCACTAGCTTTTGAACTTTAGCTTTCAATGGATAACAATTTTCGATACTATGTCCAGGGTCTCCCTGATGGAAGGCACAATTCTGATCAACTTTATAATACCATGGCAGCATTAGAGGTATGGTAGGAGGAGACCTAGTTTGTACTAAGTTCTTTTGAATTAATGCAAGAAACAACTCAGTATATCACATTAGTATAGGATCAAAAGCTTATCTCTTTGGATGTTTCCCTTGGTTACCTTGTTGATGTGCTTTCTGATAAGCAACAGTGGTGGGAGTTGTGCTAACAATTGGGGTTATCGAGGCAACAATTTATTGGTGCTAGTGATGCCTTCTTGGAGGCGTACTTATCCTCTCTTGAGCAATAGCATTTGTATCCCCTTCCTTCTTTCTGGATAAGCCATATAACTGCTTCTTAGTACCATTGGAACCTTCATCCCTTGACAAACGTCCTTCTCTAACAACTTCTTCCAATCAGACGCCCATATCAACCATCTAAGTAAATCCACTAGGTGCACTCTCCACCATCCTTTCATGGTATAACGACCCAGGGGTTCTTAAAAATACCTTAGTCATCTCATTTTCCTCCATTAGAGGGACAACCTGAGCAGCAACCTCGCGCCAGCATTGCGCATACTCTTTGAATGATTCTTTGTCTTTCTGAGTCATAGCTCCCAACTATCACGATCGGGAGCCATATCCATATTATACTTGTATTTCCTCATGAAGGCCTCCCCTAAATCATTGAAAGTGCAGATATTGTCACTTTCTAAGCTCATGTACCACTTCAACGCAGCACCAGTCAGATTGTCTTGGAAAAAGTGGCTTAGCAGACGTTGGTCGTCGGTGTGAGTGGACATCCTTATAACATACATCACAAGATGAGAATAAGGACAAGTATTTCCCCTGTAGTTCTAAAACTATGGAACCTTGAACTTAGAGGGCACCTTCACATTAGGAACTAAACAAAGATCACTAACATTCTGCCCAAAAAAATCCTTTCCTCAGAGCTTTCATCTCCCTCTGCATCTCATTAAACTGATCTTGGAAATCATCAATTCTGTCATGAAAACCCAAGCCTTCACTTGGTGCAGAAGCAGCATGGTAGATTTCATTATTAACAACAGGGGAAATGTGCATAACAGGTTGAACATTATGTGAAAATTGAGTAGTATGGTTATATCCTTCAGGCATGAAATTCTATGGCATTCCCCATGGATAACCATGAGGATTTGGAATTGAGGAGCAGAAACAACAGAAGTAACACAAATGGGCATTGTCAGTATCTCAGAGGTGATTGTTGTCTGTTGCGGATGAGTAACATGAGGAGAATAAGGTGGAGGAGGGGTGGCTGATTCTGAGCAGCCACCAACGTCTCCACCAAATAGTCAGATTAGTCATTCCAGTTCTTAAAGTAGTAACTTCTTCCCTGAGCTCGCGATTTTCTTGTTTTAAATGTTCCATCTTCTTTTTGCAGTTAGCCTGAGTGTTGTAAGAGTGTGACAAATTGCTTACTGAATGAAGCAGAAGAGACATATAAGACACCTGAGGAAAAACAGGAATGCAAAAGTATGTATGAAATGATGCATGATATACAATGCACATGATTTATTTTGTTTATTTAATTTTCAAGGAACTTTTGCAAACATTAAAGGAATATCACATTTTGAAACATTGAATAATCTCATTTCATTAATAATTCTTGGAAAGATTACAACTTTTTTAGCATAAGTTTCACAAATCCTAAGATGCAAGAGAAAAAATATAAAATATATGGGTCCTAAGGAGCCAAGGCTGAAGAAGATCTCTGAAGAAGGAAACAAGTGGGAATAGTCTTGCTCACTGGGACCTGGATGAATGCTAGAGGAAAATAAATCCTCTTGCTTCTCCATCATCTCTATAGCATGTCACTCAAGAATCTCGATCAAATCATCTTTCTCCTTCAGCTGCTCCTGGAGTGTTAAATATCTCATATCCAAAGTCTGATATTTGTTCTTCAAAGCATCCTTTTCTTTTTGCATCTTGGACAACGCAAGATGAATCTATTCCATATCAGTTAACAATATTGAAATAGGTTCAAGAAAGACCAATGATCCATGGTGAGGATAAGGCATCTTTAACTTAAGTTCCCTTGCTTGCACTGATCAGTGGCTTTTCCACCTATATTTATAGTTGATTTTAGTTATAGTTTCTTTATTTTGTCAAGTGTTTTATTTCATTCTTCTATTTTTTATGTGTTGGTTGTGTATTTTGTTATTTTCATGTTCAAAGGAATAAAACCAGGAAAATATGTGTGAAAAGTGACAATTCAGAGTTTTAAAGGAAGACTAAATAACCAAGCTACAGGGTGTCTGACACGAGCCGTGTTAGAGAGGATGCATAACTACAATTTGGAAGCAGAGGCTGACATGGGTGCCCGTGTCAGCTGACACGGCCCGTGTCAGAAGGTCTGGGCAAGAGTTTTTGTTGAAGCAATGGACAGAGGCCAACACGGGTTCCCGTGTCAAGTGACACGACCCGTGTTAGCCAGGATGCTGATTTTAAGATTTTTATAATTTTTTATGATTTGGGACCCAGAGGGGCGTTTTGGGCATTTCTGACCGAGACAAATGGATTGTGCACTATTTAAACGAGTTTTGAAGAAGAATTAGGCACCTTTTTTTATAGAGAACTAATTCCAGAGTCTAGGAGTGAGGATATAAGATTCTTGAAGAACAGGGATCTTTCATGAGCGGATGCGATTCAAGACCAAAGTTCCCTCGTCATTTGTAATGTCTAATTCTTATATTTTTGTAATTCTCATGAACAATATGAATGACTAAACCTCCTAATTCTAGGGTTGTATCTGATTTGAATATGTAATGATTATCAATTCCTGAGTTCTGTAATAAAGTTGTTTTCTTTTTCAATTTATTCGTGCAATGTTTTTATGATTTCCTGATCGGACCAATCAGGATTGATTCACGATTAACAACTAGTTGGATCGTAAATGTTAAGCTTCTTGTATGAATAGACTATAGTAGATATCACCTAGGACTAGGGATACCCTGTAGTTACCAGATCACTCTTAATAAAATAAAGGCTTGACTCCATCAGATATCTCTAAGGACTTAGGATTTAGGATGGATGGTTAAAGGTTTTCTCACTAAGGACTTAGGGGAAAATAATCTAAAGGACTGGTAGTTGAATGTTATGAACTTGTTGAAGAAATCAGGATTCAAGGTCGTTATAGGAAAATTACACACCACACCCTAACATCTTCATCGTATCTCTGTAAAAGCATATTTATATTTGTGCTTATTCTTAAGTGATAATTTCTAAAACCAAATCCCCAAGTTAAGTTTTTGTTTAATTGAACGTGAATTGAAATCGATAATTGAATGCAGTCCTTGAGACCGACATTTAGGGGATTTCCCTATTATTACAAGGGGCAAAAATAGTACACTTACTATTTTTCCTATCAAGTTTTTGGCGCCGTTGTCGAGGACTACCTAGTTGTTGAGTTTAATTTTATTTCAATTAGAATTTTGTTGCTCTGCAACTAAAATTCCTTTTTTGTAATTTTTATATTTTTGTTATTATTGATTTTTTCTAACCTTTGCATGCAAGGAAAACCCTCGGCTAAATTTCCTTTTGATATACAAACTCGGGTTCAGAATCAGAACCTGAAACTATGGGTAAAAACCCACCACCACTAGAGATACTTCTTGGGGATTATAGAGGAGCAAATGCTCCAGCAGTTCGGTTGATTATCATGAAACAACCGTTCACTGTTGCAAATTTTCAACTGCATCCTACAACCATCCTCCAGCTCGAGAATAAATCTTTCACTGGAAAGATCAATGAAGATGCCAATAAGCATTTACAGAGATTCCTCACCATGAGTAGTACTTTGAAGATTGAGGGACATTCTGAAGAAGCCAAGAAATTAAGGATGTTCCCATTCACGCTTTCCGAAGATGATGAAGAGTGGTTTTACTCATTACCTGTTGGGAGTATTACTACTTAGGAACAAATGGAAAAGACTTTTCTTAATGAGTACTATCCTGCTTCTGTTTATATTTTCAAAAGATATGATATTGTGAATTTTAAGCAGAAGGAATGAGAGTTACTATATGATGCTTACAAGAGGTTCAAGAGGTTATTGGTAGCTTACCCCACCCACAAAATGGATCAAACTGAACAAATGCAGATGTTTGTGAATGGCCTCTGAATGAAGACAAAGCAGCTTATCGATACATCAGCTGGTGGCTCATCCAACTTTACAACAGCCATTGGTGTGAAGAAGATTATTGAAGTCATTGCTGCAAATGAGCATCTGGAACTATATGATAGGGTTGTGACTAAACCAGAGGGGGTGATTGATCTGAAGTTAGAAAGTAATAAGCAACTGAAAATTGAAGAAGCAATTGTTGTAGAAGTAGAGAAAAGGTTGAAAACAATGAACATGGGTACTCAACAGGTAGCTCAGGTTCAACAGGTACAGAAGGTTATTTGTGAAATTTGTAGTGGCACACACCTTATTGTGCAATGTTTTGAAAATCCATAAAAAATTGAGGGGATAAAATTCTTGAGGCAGAATAACCCATATTCTAACACCTATAATCCTGGGTGGAAGAATCATCCTAACTTCTACTGGAAAGATCAGCGGCAACAACTCCTCAGAAGGCAGAGTGGGAGGTGGCTATTGAAAAGATGGTTACCCATACCTCTCAATTTCAAGAAGAGACAAGGAGTAATCACATAAACACCACAGTTGCAATAAAATTTTTGGAAGTTCAAATGGGACAAATTGCACAACAATTATCGTTGCAAGCACAAGCGAATTAGAAAAGTCATTAGAATGTGAATGCTGTAAAAAGAGGAGTGAGAAAGTTGCTAGAGAAAAAGAAGATGAGGTGAAATTTGATGACGGTATCATAGAAGTAGAGCTGGAAGTGAGAGAGAACAAGAAAAAAGAGGAAGAAGTGGTATCACCTGTAAAACCAGTTGAAGAGAAGACTAAACCAACAATTAAGTTGTCATATTCATCTCGAGTGGCAAAGAAGGACATGAAAGAGAAAGAGTTTGATAAAATTTTCAAATTGTTTAAAAAGCTGAAGATTAACATACCGTTCTTTGAAGCACTTGAGAAAATGCCCTTGTACCAGAAATTCATGAAAGAGGTACTCTAAAAAAAGAGACCAACAGAAGATGAACAGGTACCTGTTGATGAGAAAATGTGTGCAATCATACCCAAGAAAAAAATTCCTATCAAGCAGAAGGATCTGGGATCTGTTGCAATATCATGCACCATAAAAGACAGAAAATTCAAGAGGGTTCTAACTAATTCTGTCTCTAATGTGAGTTTAATGCCATTATCAATTTTCAAGAAGCTCAGTATTAAGAAGATAAGAGGGAGTGGGACAAAATTGAAATTTGTTGATCACACCATCAAGAAGTCATATGGGATAGCTGAAGATGTATTAGTAGAAATTGACAATTTTGTTTTCCCAGTTAATTTTCAGATCATGGACATACCTGAAGATGAAGACACTCCTATCATTCTTGGTCAACCATTTATGCTAACTAGTCGATCCAATTTTAAAATCGAGAAAGGTAATCTGACACTTAAATCATTTGATGAGGATATAACTTTGAAGGTGTTAGTGATCAAAAAGCATGATGCATGTGAAAATAATTAAGCTTTATTTGGTATGATCAAATTAGCAGGAGATAATAGAAGTTTAAAATCACCCCCAGAGAAAGTATCCAGCATAAACTCTCAGGTGGCATCAACAAAAATTTCAAAGTTCTGTCCAGAAGTCAAGAAGAGAAAGAAAAGGAAACTCAAAGGTGAGAAGACGGTAGTTGGAAGGGACTGGGAGCACAAAGTGGTCAATGCTTTTAATCTAGATGATTTTTGGGTTGCGGAAAGGACAAGCAACAAGGTGTGGAAGAGGAAGTACCCCTTATAAGAGGAAGAACCGTCAAGCCATGCGACGTTAAACGAATTTCTTCGTGGGAGGCAACCCACGCTTCTAATAACTTAGTTTTTATTTTTGTTTTTTTAGCAAGTAATAAAAATGGAGCCTTACTGGTGAGAGCTAGGAGGTAGAGGCTAGTGTTGCAGTACCCTTTATGAATCACCTTTCTCGAGCTTGTTCTGAAACATTAGGTTCAATATTTAGTTCAAGTTTGGGGGGGGGGGGGTTCAGTGCTTTGCAATTTATTTTGCTTCTAGTTTTCGATTTATTTGTTGTGTTAATTGTTATGTAAATCCATGAGTTGAAGTTCTTCCCAAATTTTGCCGAAAAAATTTGTTTTGTTCAAGAGTTTGTTTCTCATAGAGTTCGGGAATAGTATATAGAGACAAAGGGATGGTTATTCGAGGGTAGGAAGTTCAGAATAACGTGACACTGATACGAGTTAAACATGTAGATTTGTACCATAATGCTTGAATCCTGAGAAGTACTCCTTGAGTAGTTTATCTTTACAGTCTGACATAATATAGATTCACATGCAGGGATGATTGGTTGAGAAATAAATAAAGATGGCACCAAATGATGAAAAGGAAGTAAAAGATAATTGGATCGCTAAGTTGGGTAGCTCTCACCAAATTATTCAGACCAGAGGAGGTTAATCCTCAAACGTCGTCCATAAAGGACAATATATATATTGAAAAAGTTTTGAAAATTTCATCTTAAACTAAAAAGGAGAAAAAGCTCTTATTTGGTTCCTGGACAAAAAATTTCTTAATTAGTCTTGTGAATGTGATGATCATAAAAAATTCTCATTGCCTTCATTTGACTGTCCGAATGAAAAAAGAGGAAAATCGGAAGTGTTGTACCCCAAAATTTGCCCTCCCATTTCTCATTGATTTCTCACCACGAAGCCCTTGAAGCTCAAGATCCAGTTAGGGTTTCATCTACTCAAGACTTCTCCTTGCACTGTTGACCCAAATTAGGGTTTGTGTTTGCACAAAGATGTTTTGACCTAAAATTCCTAAGATGACTTTCATGCTTCATATTGGACTCCCAAGTTTATCCATACCAAGTTTCAAGCCTTGATTCCAAGTTTTGCCCAGTCAATTGGACAGTTGACCTAGAAATCAATTGTATTGGGGAAAAAGTCAACTGTGGCCAATTGATAGTCAAACCTCATGAAAATTGACCCCCATCAACATTATGAACTCACATGGACCATTTGATCAAGTTTGGATCACAATTCCACAAGAAATTTGATCAGATCACTAAAAGGGCAAAATGGTTATTTTTAGGGTTTTGACTGCACAAAGGAAATTTTTGACTGTTTGACCCAACCAATGGCAAACCAAGCTCACATATGGACTCAAGGACCCCATGGAATTATCTTGACATGCTCAACAAACTCAAAAGATCCCAAGTACACAAGATTGACAGTTGAATTTCCCAGTCAATTGATCAATTTTGACTGTATACTGAAAAGTCAAACTTTGACTTTTGGTCAAAATCAAGAGTCAAGATTCATTTTTCATCAAAACATGCCAAATCATGAAACTTGTTCATCAAGAAATCACAAAATGCAAATTAGGGTTAGAAATTAGAATTTTTCATAACTTAGAATTTTTCTAAGTTATGAAAAACCCTAATTTTTTCCCAACTTTGCCCCACTTTCTCACCAAGATCCATTTGGATTCAAACAAAAGTAAAAACATGAAAGTTGTATCTTGTTGCATAATCTACAACTTTGATTCACAAAGTTTTCCCAAATGAGGCTTGTATCTCAAGTTACAAATTTTTGAATAAGGGCACTAAACCATTCTTAACTTAGTGAAATTTTAACCTATTTTGACAAGGTTTTTCTACCCAACTTCAAGGCCATTTTCCATACACTTCCACTTGGAATTTAAATTTGCATTTCAAATATGGATTGTAGTACACATTCCAAGCTTTCCAAAATGTCCTAGAACTTCTAAAACAACCTCATAACTTGAGAGAATCGAATTTCACAATATGGCAAAAACTCACTTTTGAATTGGCTATTTTTCATGTTCATAATTTGTGCAAACTTCTCAAACCAGCATGCCCCTTGATTACAGGTCCTTAAACCATCCAACACTCAATAATTTAATGCATGTTCATTGTGCTAAAGCATTGTTCTTTGAGTTCAAGCATTACATACAAGTTTAATCCATTTATGGAAAAAGCAAAATAACCATTTTTGAAAAGTTAAGCTTTATGTCCAATTGAAAATCCAAGAGGTACAAATGAAATCTAATTGGCACAAGATTATGAGCAAAACACTCTGATCAAGGAGAGATTATGCAGCTCATTAGGGGGCCTCTACTGACCTAGAACACAACTTGGGCATTTGTTGCTTAAAGTGTAAGTAAACTTGGCATTTTGAAAGAGAACTCTCATATCAGCTTACAAACACTTAAGCAAACTTGTAAAACACATCCAAGACATCCCAACCAAGCTAGTACACGACCCCTAAAAACCCTCATACACTCCCAATCCCAGAATCACCTTCAAACTGCAAGAACAGGGCCAGGCCTGCAGTTTGAGTGCCATCTCCCATTTCTCTCAAGCTTTCTTGCCCAAACCAGTTCACACACATTCCCTAGCATCTATGCAAGCTAACCATGACTTGAAACACGACCTGTAATTCCTCTAACAAGTTCCACCATTTTCACTTTTTCGTTTTGCAGTTGAAGTTCTACAACTCAATTCAAGGTGTCTCAAGGCAAAGTAAATATTGGAACAACATCACCACACCTCAAGGAAGTTATACCAACCATTATCTTGCACTGAAAGCTCCCCCATTGCCAGATAGAACTTCAACTGAACAGGTATTTTGGTGAACTTCTATCTCTCTTATTAGGCATAATTAGTTCTAAGTTTGTGAATAAGCAATGTTCTACTCATGCCACTGAACATGTACATGCTTTTACTTTTCATTTCTTTTGCCTGAGCTGTGAGAATTTAAGGTTTGAAAATGGCAGAAAATCTAGGTCAGGGATTTGGGGGAGAAGAAATTCTCTCTCATCTTAGAGAGTTAGATCAAGTTCTGCATATGGTTGGATTCGTCTCTTGATGCTGAACATTTTTTATGTTATGAGTTTTCATTAATAAGCCAGGAATCAGGATGTTTGGATGGAAGAACAGGGCGAGCCGTTTTTTTGAATAATGTTGTTCAGAGGTTGAAGAAGGTGCCTCATGGGCCGGGCCAGCTTTTGTTTTGCTTCTTACACCATACTTTTTTATTCATACCCCCCTGAGCCCATTTGCTTGATTTAATGTTTTTTTTATTTTTCTTTTTTCATTTTGACTCATTTATTTTTTCTAATAATGTTTAAAACCTGAAAAATCAT